>OX941089.1:74696875-76045000 GCA_954870635.1 Arctium minus | reverse complement strand
TGGGTGTTGACGCATTTGTATCCGTTTGCGAAAGGGTTGATGGGAAGAAGGGGAAGAACACCAACGATCGTGTTCGTGTGGTCGGGGTTGATTGTGATCGTGTTCTTGATTATATTCTTTTTACCACCATTTTCGGTATCCAAATTTATTGTTTGTAGCTTATTTTCAACCATGAAACAATGTAGAAGTGTAAATGGTATATTCATATATGCAACCTGTGCATATATGCAATTCGATGTAAATGGTATATTCATATATGCAACCTGTCTATATATGCATTTATGCATCTTTTAAGATTGCATATGTGCATATGGTTATATGTTAAGTTTTAAACTTAATGTTAAAAATGTTTTTGTTTTCTGTTATTAAGCCTTGATGTGCATATATGCATTTTGAATATGCATATGAAAATTGTGTAAGAATTGTTGATATGCATTTGTGCATGTTCTAAGAGTATGGAATCTAGAAAATGCATATATGCATTTGTTCATCTTTTAAGAGTTGCTAATGTGGACATAAGCTAAGTATCTAATAAAATATGTTTAAAATGTTTGGTCTGTGCATATGTGCCTTGTTCTAAGAGTATGCAATCTAGAAAATGCATATATGCATTTGTGCATCTTTTAAGATTGCATTTGTGTATATGGTTATATGTTAAGTTTCAAACTTGATGTTTAAAATGGTTTTGTTTTATGTGCATTTGTGCATTGTTCAAATTATTAAGCCTTGATGTGCATATATGCATTTTGAATACGCTAGAAACGATAAATTATTATATTCCAAAATAAAGATAACTACCAATTTAAAAAAAATCTTTGAACTATGGAAACAAGTGGCGTGAATTAGGAAATTACCAAGCTTAATTTAAAAATATTATAATTAATATTAAGATAATTACCAAATTAAAAACCTCCTTAAAATATGGAAAAAATTTAAATGGCCGAAAATTTAAAAATATTATATTTAATATTAAGATAACTACAAAATTAAAAACCTTCTTAAAATATGGAAAACATTTAAATGGCCGAAAATTGTAAAATTCCAATAATACCCTTTGAGATATAATAGCATTGAGTGAATGACATAAACTCCAGGAAGCTTTTGATTGGTCGAAAATTGGTTAGCACGGTTAGCACCAATGTTGTGGTTAGCAAATGAAAGGGGCTATATATATATATATATATATATATATATATATATATATATAATCGACGTGTCTCTTGAATTCTCAAAACTTCAATTGTTCTATTTTTGCAGGGCCTAGAACCTCACTGTCTCGATTGTCAGATTAACTCGGTCTTCGTTCTAATGCACTACTTTGGCATGACACCCGGTCATAAAAGTTCTTTTAAAATGAGATTCAAAAAGGTTCTCCATATTCTCATATTGTACCACAACCGACTTCTAGTACCTTTAGGGTGTGTTTGGTTTGCAGACTAGGTGGGACAGGATGAGACAAAAACTCACTGTCCCATGTTTGGCGTGACATGGGACAGGATAAAAATTCATTGTCCCACGTTTGGTGCGACATGGGACAGGGACAAAGACAGGACAGGGTGGGACAAAAAAGGGTATTTTTCTTGTTCCACCAAAATAGGTGGAACAACATGGGACAAAAGTGAGACATAAACTAAAATCACTGATCTACCGTCATTTTGATATATAATCCTAATATGGTATTAGTCTTAAGGGTCACCACTACCCATCGCCGGCACTACCACCATTAGGGGCCACCAGTAGCCACCGCCAGCCACCTCTACTTATTTCTCCACCATAACAACCTCCTCCATCACCTCCACAACCATCGACCATCGCCACCACCACTACCATCGTGGAGCACCTCCACTAACACCGATCACCACCACCTATGGCCGCCACCACCATCAACGTCCATCGATAGCCACCACCAACCATCGTCGACTACTTCCACTTCTTCCTCCACTATTACAACAACTTCTTCCACCACCTCCACAACCACCGCCCATCACTACCTCCACCAATCACCACCACCCATTATCGCCGCCACCACCGACGCTCATCCCCAACCACCATCGGTGACCTCCGCCTCTTCCTCCACTACAATAACCTCTATTACCATTGTCCATCGCCACCACCATCAATTATTTCAGATTCTTCATTCAACTTTCCTACCGTTGTTTGTGTATGTATTTATATGTATGAAAAATGTGCAAAAAAATAAAAATGTTTTTAATTAAATTATTTAAATATATATCTTATTTGTGTTATTTATAGCTATTATATGACATATAAAATCACCAAACAACTTTTAGGGAAACTTTTCCAGTCATGTCCTATCCAATTTTAGTCGTACCAAACATAAGACAGACATTTGTCTTGTCCAGTCCCGTCCAAATATGTCTGCGTACCAAACGCTACCTTAAGGACTCGTCATCTAATCTAGCCTAGCCTCTGTTTTATAGGGTATGTCAGAGTCTCAAATCGACTAGCCAAAAACCAACTCATGTATATATATATATATATATATATATATATATATATATATATATATATAGAGAGAGAGAGAGAGAGAGAGAGAGAGAGAGAGTGTGGTGGGGGGATCGTGCGAGAAACAAACTAATTTGCAAGAAGGCGAGAAAAAATATAGGTCACATAATATTTTAATTAAAAACACCATAAATAAAAAATAAAAAAATAATTTTAGAAATTAGGATAATTACCCTTTTGAATTGGATAAATTTTTAAAATTATGATTATATCTTTTAGATTTATTTATTTTTAATTTTAATTAATTAGTAATTTTTTATTAAGCTTTATATAATTTTTTTCTAGATATACTTTTAATTAAAAAAATTCACAATTTTGATCAAATATTACATGTGATATCACTATTTGAATTTTTGTATATATCATATTATCACATGTGATAATTGTAGATATTTTAGTTAATCATATGTGATTATGTATATTTATATACATTTTTGTGATGTAAATATTATCACACATGATTATGCCTCACTTATATTTAGACTTGTATAATTGTATGTGATATGTACAAAAATTCACATAGTGGATTATATGTGATACATGATAGACAATATGTTAAACGAAGTTAATCATATGTGATTCAAAACGTGGATCAAGAAAAGAAAGAAAAAATGTAAAAAAATAATGAATAGATTGTGGATATCACATGTGATATTTGAGGAAAATTATGATTTTTTTAAATCAATAGTGTATCTAGAAAAAATATATTATATAAAATTTGATAAAAAAATTAATGAATTTACTAAAATTAAAAATAAATAAATTTTAAAGATAAGATTTTAAGGATTTATCGAATTTAAAATCGTAATTATCCTAATTTTAATATTATTAATCATTTCTATTTATGGTATTTTTTATGTGGACCATATTTTTCTCGTAAATAGATCGTCTTCTTGTTTGAACTTGCCCCTATATATATATGTATATATTATATATACCATAATTTGGTTTTGATTCTATAGTTTTAATTAAAAGTTGTTTCACCACATGAGAAGGGCATACTCATCATTTTGGTAATAGAGATTCACCAGATGAAACACATCTTATTTCACCTCATGAAATAAAAACAATATTTTTCATAAATATGATATTTCACCTCATGAAACCAAACACAAAAAGTTATTTCAGCACATGAAACCAAGCATTATATGTTATTTCACCTTATAAAATCAAACATAATTTTTTTTCTATATGTTATTTCACTCCATGAAACCAAACATAATTTTCTTCTATATGTTATTTCACCCCATTAAACCAGAAACAAAAACCCTAAATCGATGGTGAGAAGTTCCACTTATAACTACCCTCAACCCCTTGGACTTGACAACCATGGGAGTACCACCGCAAATTTCATCCGGTGTAACCAAGACATACTTTACATTACAGAGGAAACTTCAAGAAATTGAAGCACAAATCATCCAATTCATGATTTGTGAGATTTCAGATTTTAGAACTTCAAGAGTAATTTTTTCTTTGATTATGGAACCCTAAATCGTCCTTGATTCCGGATTCCCATCAGAACTCTCTTTCTTCCTCTTCAATACAAAATTACTCGTTGATACCCATTTCACCTTCTGATCAACAATGGAATTTCCAGAATTAGGCGAGGGACAATTCATAGCAACATCCGATCTAGCAGCACCGTAATTCCTAGAACCTTGAGACGAAACCGGATTCTCATGTCTCGATTCCGGTGATGAATCATCCAAAAACCTGATAGAGTCCTCAACAAAACCCTTATCGGAATCATCCGGAGACAGAGAATGTTAAGAAAACCAGGAACGTCCAATCCGTGAGGCCCCGAAGAATTACCCGAGTCCACAACAACGGTTTTGGGGTTAGACACAAAGTCATTGAATTCGAGATCAGAGGATGACAAATCAATCAGATTGGAGGACTTGAAGGAGGAGTTGAATAAATCTTCGGTATCTAAAGGGAGATGGATATCGTCAAATTGATGTCGAAGTCTTGGTCGTCAAAGGAGAGGAAATCATAAAGTAATATAAGGTCATCAGAAAAATAGGTGGAAAAACCCTAATATGCCCTTCCATTTTTTAAATTAGAAGTGAGATTAGACACAAGTTTCACTAATATTACAAAAATGCCACAATATTTAATGACCTTTGATTAAAACTCTTTAATGATTGATATTAGTCCCCACGCTCCTTAACCTTTTTACGGTTCTCATTTGATTACCGCCCTATATAGATATATAGGGTTAGGCTCGGGGGAAAACATTAAATAAATGGAAAACCAAAAAACTACGAAAAACAGATGAAAAAAATACATCAATATATATATATATATATATATATATATATATACGGATGTCAAATTAACGAGAAAAATATGATCGATTTTTTGATGTAATTTATTTCGTTCGAATTTTAATCATATTTCATATTTTTCCGATTTAAAAAATAGGGGTTGGAAGATATTTTAATTTATAGAAAAGTCGTAACCGCCTCTTTAATCCATCGGATCAATTAATTTAACGGTTGATAGAATGTTTTTCGGTTTTTCATTTATTTAGAGTTTTTTTCCTAAGCCTCTCTCTCCCTCTCTTTATATATATATATATATATAAAGAGAGAGAGAGGGAGGTTCAAGGGAAAACCTCAAAAAAACGGAAAACTGAGGAACACCCTGGTAGCCTTTAATCTGGACGGTATGCACTTGTGCATACAAGTAATTAATTTGTTTTTTGGTTTTTATGCACAAGTGCATATTATGCACTTGTGCATATGCACTTGTGCATATGCACGTGTGCATGTTCTAAATTACTTGTATGCACAAGTGCATACCGTCCAGATTAAAGGCTACCAGAGTGTTTCTCAGTTTTCCGTTTTTTTAAGGTTTTCCCCTGAACCTGACCCTATATATATATATATAAATATATTTTTATATATATAGAGAGAGAGAGGGGGGGGGGAGTTCAAACGAAAACGCTAACTATTTAAGAAAACAACAAATCATGTGCAAAATGATATGTGATTTTACATTAAGGGGAAAAAATGGACGTGACGACTTTGGCCGCGATTTAAGCCGCGGGACAAAGTCGCGTGAATCATATATGATTTTGTAAGTAGTCCGTCTTTCTTGTGTTTTCATAAATAGTTAGCGTTCCCGTTTGAACCCACCCATATATATAGGGAGAGGTTCATTTGAGAAATGCTAAATATATGATAAATAGAGAAGTAATCCTAGTTTTTCATTCGGTCAAGATTATCTTTGACTGGTCAAATATTGCGTCTTTGACTGGTGAACAATTACGTCTTTAACTAGTCAAAAGTTGTGGCTATTCCAAAAATAGAAGGACAATTTCGTAATTTTTACAAATACTAGAGACGAGTTCATATATGAACCTGTATGATTCACATATGAACTATATGTTCATATGTGAACCAGTGTAATTCACATATGAACTCTTTTAACTGATTCACATCGTTCATATATGAATCACAAATGTTCATATATGAATCAGTTAAAAGAGTTCATATGTGACTGTGAACATATAATTCATATGTGAATCATACACGTTCATATATGAACTCGTCCCGCGTACTTTACGAAACTACCTCTCTATCTTCTACATACCATACAAGGAATTATCTGGTACTTCACGGTCAAAGCTGCAAATGTTGACCAGATAAAGGGCTAGGATCATTTCTTTATTTCTCATATTTTTATCCCTCTATCTCTATAGTAGTTATTTAAAAAATATATATTCTAGATACATTCATATGAGGTTCATTGTCAAAATTCCACCAATCTCATATTATATTTTACAACCCACTTAACAATGTAAAAAATAGATATTATAACCATCATCACTTAAAATGTCACTAATGACTTGGAGTGGTGGAGGAAGACTTTGACTTTTAACCTCTAAAAAAGGCGTTTTACTTGGATTTTCCACAAGATTTAACTTTTTTATCCTATCTTTTTATCAAATATAATACTAATATATTATTTATGTGAACCAACGTATAAATTTCAAAGTGTTTTGTGACTACTAGATTATACTAGTATGTACGAACAGAAGGTTACACGAAGTTGTTAAAACTCAAAATTTGACATCGATCGAGCAACATGCCAAAAAGACAACACTTTTTTGGAAGTATCTAATATTTATATACAAAAAAAAAACTCATACACACTATCACATTTGATAAAGTTTGAACCTAGCTTCCAAAGAGTTTGACATCTACCAGTAATCCAGATATCGTCATGTCAGTGACCATTTGGTCAAATAGACAACACTTGATGGTACTTACAATTGAAGGCTATCTTGAGACTTGGTTGTGTGTGAAGTAAGTTCATGTATTCAAATAAGTTCAAATGATAGAGATCTATCATGAGTCATTAATTGCCAAAGATGAGAGAATTAAGTATTTTCATAAGATTACACTAACAAAAACTAACTATGAACAGTCTCGTGGTCAACCGTGACCTATCTTGTTGCAACTATGAATGTGTCAAAACAATCATATTTTTTCACAGAACGACTATTCAAGGGCAATGGTCAAAAAGTGACTTGCGAATACCCACGATCATGCCGTGAATATCCTTGACCTAAACAAACCACAAGGGTTGTGGCGTACTGGTTAAGGCCGTAGGGGATGTGGTGGAATATTCCATCTACCCAGGGTTTGAATCCAAACGTACACAACAATTGTGGTCACTGAACTTTAATCAGGGTTGGTGTCTTATGGTCATAATTTGTCAAGGGATTAGTTTAGGTTTAGCCTAAAACACCCTTCCCCAAAAAAAACATCCTTAACTTATGTAGATTTTTGTTTTTCACTCTTCTTGCCACCACGAATACCAAAATTTTGGGTTGTTTTTACAATTTTTTGAGAGACGAAAAAGAGAGATTTTGCCATACGTTTTACAATATACTACTTTGTCTATTGTTCTATAATGGTCATTTTAATATTGTTAAATAGACTATCCTTAAAATATTATTTAATTAAGGAGTTATTAACCAACACAAAGTAAACACTTATTAGGTAAGAGTTACCATCATCACTTACCTTATAGGGTAATTAAGATTCTTGGTCATCAAAATCATAAAGTATAAGTATATCTCACCTATCTTACCCGGTAAGCACTAATTGGGTAAGAGTTACCAACCTTGTTTATTGGTAAGATTGGTGGTAAATACTTATTGACTAAGGTGTCGTTTGTTTTTTAAGATGTCTAAAGTCTGAAGTCTTATCTTAGTTATGATTAATAAGAGGTGGTGTGTAAAAATGTCTGAACGATTCAGACTTAAGAGTCATTAAGAGTTTTTTTTAAAAAAACAAACAACCCCTAAGTGTGTCTTACCCAAGGCAATAAATGTTTAGTTAACCGATAAGAGGCATTAAGTGTTTAGCAGTATTTTCCTTAGCTAGTTGTGTACTCATACGATGCAACGAGATGCAAGATTTTATTTGAAACTGAAAATAAAAAAATTAATGCAATTTTTCGTTAAAAAAAACCCAAAATTATGGTTGAATAAAATAGATATTACAAGTTATGGTTGTAGAAGTCTTATTAACTTTAAGACCCGGTAAAAAAATAACGTACTATACTTGTATCAAGTTAAAGATTATAAAATTATCGGTTTTTTGCTATTATTTGTTTAGATACAAAGAAAACACATGCTAAACATTCACATAGAAGTTGAGCCAAAGTATCATAAATACTACAAGTTCTATCAAAACTTGTTGATTACATGGCAATGGCGATATAAACGATAAAAGGTCTTACTTCTTGAAATTTCATCGATTATGGTATAAAATCTACGCCAAATGTATCAGAAACACCTCTTACCTGAGGCGTTAGTTCAAATTTACAATCATTAAAATGCAATGAAGGTTACCCAAATAATAAAAGACCAAGAAATGGCAATTCCATGTACACAAATAAGGTGAAACGAGATAGTGCTTAGGGTCGGTTTATTAGTAGCTTAATGAGCTTAATTGAACTCACAGCTTATTCGGCCAACTATGCATAACTGTTTGGTAGTGTCTTAATCATATAGAAAGTGACTTATTCACTAAGCTTCTAGAGGGGAGCTTTATGCAAAAAGTTTGTTTCCAAACCTGTCTCTCCCAACTAATAAAAACACGCTCCTTCCATCTATGAAAAACCCTCCCAAACAAAAACCTTCTCAATCCATACAGACAGGTTAATCCACACAGAGAGCTTTATTCATACAGGAATTAATGGAAAACCAACAAAATAGTAAGCAAAATCTTACTAACAGTGTGAGCTAACTTATAACAAACTGATCCGGATCGATTCTTCCGAAATCACGTTTTTTCGTGGGCGTGGTTCCCTCTCCCGGAATTTTCTAAATCGTTCTTTGCATATATGTTTTCCCTACTCTTGCAAGTACCTTTCATGAGCACTCTCTTTCTTCTCTGCTAGGAGTAAGAAAGTAAGAAAATACATGATTAAACTCTAGACAATCAAAAATCATAGGAGCTGAATTGTAATTGGGAAGATTCAAATCTTGGGACCATGAATTGTAAGAGGGAATGGATTTTAGGGAGCATCAAAAGTCATAAACAGGCTTGAGAAAATATTATATGTAAGAATAAGTTGTACATGATGCATTGTAGTTAAGAGAAGTTAAAGTTTATGCATAAAACAACAGTACTTAATGCATAGAAAGTAGTTTTTAAGACTTTTGAAAAGGGCCCGTTTGTTAACACCTTTATGAGCTTAATGAGAATCACAACTTAGTCGGTCAGCTATACATGATTATTTGGTAATGGCTTAATTAGTAAGCTTCTAGGAGGAGCTTTATATAGAAAGCCAAGTTTTTTTTTTCCAAAACTACCCCTTCCAATTAAAAAACAAGCTTCTTCCATTTATGAAAAAACTTTCATAATTAAAAAACGCGCTCCTTCCATGTACGAAAAAAAAAACCCTCTCAAACAAAAACCTTCTTAATCTCTACAGACATGTTAATCCATACAGACAACTTTATCCGTACAGGATTTAATGAAAAACCAACCAAACAACCCCTAATTAAATGATTTATAAGATAGTATAGATGTTCTCCATCATTAATAGTTGCATATAGAGTTGATTGAAATGTCATTTATAATTATTTCAACCCATAAGTTTTCCCTATTTGGCATTCTTGAAATGCAGTTTAAATATTTGATTAATAGTCAAATTCTCGTATCAAAATTCAAATTTTACAATTGTTGTTGGACATATTGGGGTAATATGTTTTTTGCATTTTTTCCTTTAGATCTTTGTAATGTTGTGTTGTTTTATGTTTTGTAGGATGTAGCTAAACTGATCACTTTAATGTGATTGCTATTTTGAAGAGTGTCGGCACTGTAGCGTAAACACATTGTCGTTTTCTTTAGCTTAGGAATTTTGTAACTTGTCTTTTCATATAATTTGCTTAAACCTATAAAGGTTAATAATCTGTAGAGGAAATGGTTCTCTATCTCATCATCATAAGGTCACAGTCGGAGTTCCTGAAGGGAATAAGGGATTCCGGATTACGGGCATGGACGGACCTACCAAGAGCTGAGGATCACGTGCATCCACTCACTCGATCATCGTAAGAGAAAAAAAAATGAAACGTCTTGAAAATGCACCCACTTAATTATGAGAGTGCTCTTAAATATTTCTAAACCAATATAATATAAGCAATGGTTTTTCTTATGAAATTTTAAAAATTGGAAAGGCGTTTTGTAATATTTTGAAACTAAAGGGACTAAACCAAAAAATTTATTAGAACTTATCTAAACAATGGTTTTTTGTTCTTATTTTTGTTGTTTAATCACCATCCATGAGGAGTTGTCTATCTTCTTTTCTGTTTTGTATTTTTCGAGCATGTTATCTATTATAATTTATTTACTTGTCATAAATTATTTTTAATTTCATTATCGATTTGACTTATAGTTTGCTATAAATAAACAAAATTGGAAATCTAGAAAAAAAATTATAAAGGATAAACAAAATGATGGAACTCGGCGAGATCCTAAAAACTAAAAGATTTTACGTAATCAACTAAAAACCAAAAAAAGTTGCTTGTAATGATGGAATTCGGCTACAAAAACGTCGAGCGTAAGACATAGTTTTGCCTCTTGCTCAAAAGGTCAACGTCAATTTCATTCGGAAAAATTTATTATACTCCCCAAATCGACATAATTAAGTTTCTACCGGGATTTTTCGACTCTTTGATCTATCTTAAATGTGCACCCGCTCAGAAAATTTCATGGGTCCACCACTAGTGAGAAGGGTGAGAAGGGATCCAGATCCTTAATCAATTTTAATCTCAAACCTAACCATGAATTACGTTTGATACGGGGATTGATCCGATGCATCTCATCCTAATGTGCATCCAAGGGTGAAGATCCCTTCTCACCATAACTTTCATTCTCACCAAAACCCAATCCTCACACATCATGGATTCTCTCTCTGCATAAACTTCAAACGCAATTGCAAGCATTAGAATTTAGTTGTTGATATTGGGTTTTTGATGATCAATTTAGCATGTAGAAGCATTACTTGATGGAGTACATTATATTTATTTTTAGGCATCACAGTTCATTTGCTTTCCAACATTTTAGTTTTTTCGTGGAAGTATATTACATTTATATAAGGTAAATTGGATAAGACAATATCTATACCCAATCTCATAATTCAATCAAGGATATCAATTCTTGATTTGGATCCTTTATATTATTATTGTAATATCTTTTTTGTTTGAAATTATTCTTGTCAATATTTTTTATTTAATAGTCTTAAATAGGTTGATTTGTTTCCCTCTCAATGATGTGCAAAATGTATGTATAAATAGTCTTCATAGTTGTCAATAGAAATTCATCAAGTCTTTCATCCTTTATATGGTATCAGAGTCCTACTCAATCTTTTTTTCTCAACCAATCTCTTATCATGGCAAACAATGGCAATACCATTCCTAACTCATATGAACCTTCAAAACCTTTTGTTCTAATCAACTTCTCCAACATCATCAAACTTTCTCCTACCAACTATATATCTTGGAAATCTCAAATCCAAGCCATTCTCTTTGGCCATGACCTACTCAATTTCGTCGATGGCTCCCACCCTTGCCCACCCGAAACCATCACAAAAGACACTAAAGTCGAATCCAATCCGACCTATCAAACTTGGGAACGCCAAGATAAACTCATCTTTGGGAGCCTTCTTGGCACCCTCTCCCCTACCATTGTTCCTCTTGTCGCTCACGCCACTACCGGTCATGATGCTTGGACCACCCTCGCTAATACCTATGCCAATCCCCCTCGTGGTCACCTTCTCCAAATTAAAGATCGTTTGGACACCCTCTCTAAAACTAACCAAACCATCACTGAATACATGCAATTTATTAGAGCATGTACCGATGAACAATCAATCATGGGTAACCCATGGACAATGAAGACATCATAGCCAAAGTTCTCAAAGGCCTTGACTATGATTCCTACAAACGCATCGTTAATGTCATTCGTGCTTGTGACTCTCTTATAACCTTTGAAGCTCTCAAGTTTATCTTGGCGTTCCCAAGTTTGATAGGTCGGATTGGATTCGGATTTAGTGTCTTTTGTGATGGTTTTGGGTGGGCAAGGGTGGGAGCCATCGACGAAATTGAGTAGGTCATGGCCAAAGAGAATGGCTTGGATTTGAGATTTCCAAGATATATAGTTGGTAGGAGAAAGTTTGATGACGTTGGAGAAGTTGATTAGAACAAAAGGTTTTGAAGGTTCATATGAGTTAGGAATGGTGTTGCCATTGCTTGCCATGATAAGAGATTGGTTGAGAGAAAAGATTGATCAGGGCTCTCGCAACACCACCACCAACAACCGCACCTAAAAACCTTATCGCGGTAAGTGTCAATGGTGTCGTCATGTGGGTCACGTTGTTTCTCAATGTCCCGTCTTCAAACAACTCTTCCCTCACATAGTTTTTCCCACATCTTCCGTTGGTCCGAATTCAACCCAAGTCTCTCGCCCCATCACCCCCGGTTTTCAAGTTCCTCGTTCCGCTCCTCAAGCTAATGTTGCTACATTTTATAATCCCCCTTCCTCTTCATGGCTCGTGGATAGTGGTGCCACTCACCATGTCACAAATGATTTGGCCAACCTAGCTTTACATGCCCCTTATGATGGCTCCCAAGGCCGGCCCTGTTATTTCGGAGGCCCTGTACTAAAACATAAATATGGCCTTAAAAAATAATTTTATTTTGTTCATATAATCATACACAAAATATGAATAATCACATGAAAATGAAAAAAAGTAGCCAGAAAACTAACATTTTAAGCTTATTGTTGAATTTTAAAAATGTACATTCAATTGAATTTTTCTAGAAGATTGTGAATTCGTAATATAGAGAGATAAAAATGTTTAATAGGTTAGGGAGAAAACTACCATAAAACCTAAATTGTAAAAGAAAAAACCTAAATGATAAGAAATAAAATATATGTCTTGAAACGGATTTAGAAAAATGAACTAAACGAAATATTTTAATTAAATAGCCTCTCGTTTTAAGATTTGATTAATGATTGGATATGTTTCTCCTAGTTAATGTACATGACTGTGAGTTCCAATCATAAAGAGATAAAAAGTTTTGATAAATATTATAGAGAAAACGGTTGTAAGCCCTAAACTACGATGAACAAAAATACTAATTATAAAAAAAATCAAATCTCTTAAATTAAATAAATAATTTTTTAAGTTTGTTAACGAATAATTGTATATGTTTCTTTAAATATTTGTGAAGCTTGTAACTTCGAATTATGAAGAGATAAAATGTTTATAACATATGTTAAGGAGAAAACGACGGTAAGTCTTAAAATTATATAAAACTAGCTTATAAAAAAAATTGATTTCTTAAATTATATAGACAAATAAATTATAGTAAGTAAAAATAAAAAGCTAAATTATAAAAGTAAAATATAAAATCTTAAATTAATTTCAAAATATTAAAAATAGTAAGTAACAGGTTCGAGAAGTAAAATCTTGATTTCCAAAACTATATATATTACTAAAGTTAGACACAATAGGCTCGAACTAGGGATCTAAAGGATAGACACCATGTGGCTTTACCATCTAACCTATGCTCATTCTTTAGTTAAATCTATGAATTTTTTATATATAACTCATTTTGTAAATATATTACGTTATAAGAAAATTTACCGGAGGCCCTGTGCGACCGCACTATCGGCACACCCCCAGGGCCGCCCCTGATGGCTCCGATGAGCTCATCATTGGTGATGGTTCCTCTGTCCGGATATCTCATATTGGTTCTTTCTCTCTCTCTCTCTCTCTACTTCTCATAAATTATTTAAATTCTCTAATGTTTTATTTGTACCATCAATATCTCGAAACTTTCTCTCTATTTCTCAATTTTGAATGGAAAATAATGCCTTTGTTAAATTCTTACCTACTTCTTTTTGTATTAAGGATCGCTCTACGGACCTCACTCTCATCCAAGGGCCAACTAATGGGGGGCATCTATGAATGGAGCCCATCACTTCCTCTCGTTCTCAAGTATGGTCGTCCCTCCTCCCAATTGGCATCACCGTTTGGGTCACCCCTCTATTGAAACTATTAAAACCCTACGGAGTCAAGTGCCATTAAATTTTCTTTCCTTTCAGTCTAGTTGTAATTCTTGCAATATTAATAGAAGTCATAAACTCCCCTTCTCCAAGTCTACTCTTACTTCTACCGCTCTGTTAGAACTAATATTTACGGATGTTCGGACGACTCTTATTCTTTCATATGACAATTTTAAATATTCTGTCATTTTCGTTGATCATTTTACTAAATATATTTGGTTATATCACCTTAAACAAAAATCCGACATCGCCTCAACTTTTCAACGTTTTTGTGCTCTAGTTGAAAATTTCTTCAATCGTCCTATTATCCAATTATTCTCCAACAATAGAGGGGAATACCTCAAACTTACTCCTAATCTCTTAACTAGTGGCATCTCTCATTTCACATCTCCACCGCATACACCCGAACATAATGGGTATGTTGAACGACGACACCGTCACATTGTTGAAATGGGTCTCACGCTTTTATCACATGCCAACCTCCCTCTTAATTTTTATCACATGCCAACCTCCCTACTCCTACTCTCCACCATTCCTCTCCCTATCTTAAACTCTTCAATACCACCCCTAATTACACCAAACTTTGAAGCTTTGGTTGTCTTTGTTATCCATGGTTAAAGTCGTACAACACCCATAAAAGGCAACCTAAATCCACCCTTTGTATATTTGTTGGTTACTCTCCTACTCAAAGTGCTTTTTATTTTCTCGCTCCAAGAACCAACAAAGTTTACACTTCTCGTCATGTCAAATTTATTAAGTCATAATTTCCTTATTCTACTTTATGCTCCACACCATCCACCTCCCTCAATATAAATACTCATGAGTGGTGCACCCTTTCTCTACCTCTTCTTTGCAACACTAATGTCACCCCAACCAACCCCCCAACACCATCTTCCATCACTCCCTCACTCCCTCACCCATTTTAGCTGACAGTCCTCCTTCACCCTCACACAATTTCATTTCTCCTCCTCCTATTATGCAACCCACTCCATCCCATCAAAGTACACCATCTTCCTCCATCGCATCCTCACCTACATCCTCGTCTCCACCATCCTCACCTCTACCAACACGTACCATCATCACTCGTCTCATCAATAACATCATCAAACCCAATCCTAAATATCTTAACCATATTTCTCTCGCTCCTCTTTACGTACCTACAAGTTCCACAAAAGCTCTCAAAGACCCAACATGGAATCAATCCATGCAACTTGAATTTGATCCCCTTACTTGTAACAACACTTGGCACCTCATTCCTCCTCATGCTTCTCAAAATGTCATTGATTGTAAATGGGTATTTCGTATCAAATATAATCCAGATGGCTCCATTGAATGGTTTAAAGCCCGACTTGTTGCAAAGGGCTTTCACCAACGCCCCGACATTGACTACTCTAAAACCTTTAGCCCAGTCATAAAACCTACCACTGTTCGCCTCATTCTATCCCTAGTCATTTGTCGTCGTTGGTTTCTCCGTCAACTTGACATTAATAACACGTTCCTTCAAGGTACTCTTACCGAGAGTGTTTACATTTGTCGACATGTGTAGGAAAACTTAACAAAGTTATTTACGGCCTTAAACAAGACCCAAAAGCTTGGTACACAGAACTTAAAACCTTCCTTCTATCTTCTGGTTTTCGAAACTCCATCTCCGATCCATCACTGTTTCAATACCAACATGGTAATGCCACCATCTACCTTTTAGTCTACGTCGATGATATTATTGTCACTGGCCCTTCTCTCTCATACCTAACTAATTTCATCTCTACTCTCGCTCATCGCTTCTCCCTCAAAGACTTCGGTCCCCTCTCCTATTTTCTAGGTGTTGAAGACGTCCCTAATAACCAAGGTCTTTTTCTTAACCAAACCAAATACATTCATGACGTGCTAGTGAAGTATAACATGAATGACTCAAAACCAATATCCACTCCCCTCGCTCAGAATCCTCCCCTCACTTATTCCACTAACCCACCAATTCCAACCATACAGATTATCGAACCATCTTTCGCCGCTTACAATACCTCTCTCTCACCCGTCCTGATGTTGCTTATGTTGTCAACAAACTCTCACAATATATGCATTGTCCCTCTAATGATCATTGGATTGCTCTTAAGCGATTACTACGCTACTTAAATAGTACTTCTCATTATGGTCTTCAACTTTACCGTAATTCTCTATTACGACTACATGCTTTTACAGATGCAAATTGGGCTCCGGACACAATTAACTACATTTCTACCACTGATTACTTAGTCTATCTTGGTCGCAATTCAATTTCATGGAGCTCCAAGAAGCAACGTGCCTTAGTTAGTTCTTCCACTGAGGCGAAAAACTGCACACTCATTTATAGAATGCCATGGATCATCACAGTAAGTGAATGAATTTTGACCATTGACCCACTCATAATAGTATCCAGGACAGTTCTCCACAGAATATAAGGGATCCCCACAGTAATTGCATGAGTTATGGATCTGATACACCTCATTATCTCCCCCAATCAACCCACCTAAAAGCATGTCTATTTTCTTTAAAAGCTCACTGATATCACCATTAACCTCTCGCCTCAACACATTCATCTCCACATTAAAGATACTATCAAACGACATATTTTCAAATCAAAGCTTAGATCTAAGATGATGGCAACGCATGCAATAACAATAATAAAAAATGACACTTAAAGTAAAGACTCAACCAAAAAAAACACGCCAAAGAAAACTTTTTTTATTGTTTATTTTTTTGTAGTTTTTTTTAATAAAGAAAAGACTAAGGGCCGTTTACCAAAACGCTTACCCGGATAAGCTGCTTACCAATAAAATTTAACACTATCACTTACTTAGTGTGTAAGATTTTAGTCCACCAAAACGGTATCGTATGTAACAATTTTCCCGATAAACGCTTACCGGTAAAATTTAACACTTTCACTTACTTACCGGGTAAGATTTTAGTCCACCAAAACGGTATCGTATGCAACAATTTTCTCGGTAAGCGCTAACTGTGGTAAGAGTCTTCGCCATCACTTAACAGGGTAAGACTCTTGGTCCTTGCCTTAGCTCTTACCGGGTAAGATTCTTGAACATTGCCATCTTCATCCATAAGGTAATATGACTTGGTAAGCGCTTGCCCGGGTAAGTGTTTGGTAAACGGCCCCTAACACTAAGTAAACATAAAAGAAAGCACACTAAAAAAAGAAAATAAGAGTAACAATCTATACCAAAGATAATTCAAACGGATAAAATTAACACAAATCAATTAACGTAAGCACACAATTCCCCGGCAACGGCGCCAAAAACTTGTTGCACGCGTCGTTGAACGTACAACAAGGTTTAAATTTATAAAACGAACTCAAACCTAGTGATGGGGTAAGTAGGATATCGTTCTTCTCAAGGACTCAATGGTTAAATTAACGACTTGTGTTAAAACCGAATGCACGTGTGTCACAAAGATTGGCTACCCAATTTGTCAATTTACGCTCAAGACTCACTATATAAAACCGAAAAATCTACTCGGCACAAATACATTACTTCAAAAAGTTTGGATTTAGAGAGTTGTAATAAATATTAAACCAATAAATAACTAAACTTTATAACTATTATTAACTAATGAAAACAAAACGAGAACTTTATCTTATAAAAGGAACACCTAATAAAAGAATATAACTTCACCTAAGACTTTCTTCAAACACTTGGTGTGCAATCCAATAAATCATGAACCAAAACTTCATTGATTAGAGAAAATCAACCAACATCAATTCAATTATGAATTCCAAGATAAAATAACGACCAGCACTTAGCAAAAACCCAATGGAATGCTTTGAAATCAAACAATACCATGAATAAATAATTGAAACCAACTAAAAAAATCTAACAAATATGATGCCTAGATGAAACTCATGTGACTTAAACTAAGTAATTAAACGACGCCAAATGAAGTAAACTGTTGAATGCAAAACAACCTAAGTTTGGAGTTCACTTGGTAAAGAGAACGTAGCAGCAAGAAAACTTCCGATCAGGCCTCAAAGATGTTTCTTTGCTTCTGTCCAACAGCCCTGATGGAGCCCAAAGTCGAGTTCTTTCTTGTTGTTTTTCGTCCTCCTCCAGCCTCCTATTTCTGCAGCAAAACAGTCCCAAAATCGTGCGTGAAACAACCCTAGAAATCAACTTTGAAACCTCTTGGATTCCCCTTCAATCGTTCCTCCAAAACCCCCGTGAATGTATGATGCAACCCCTTTTTAATCTGCCTTCTATCCCCACCGATCCTCTCCTATTTCGTGCGTATTAACCCCTCTCCAAATCTTTCCCTTTCGTGTGTCCCAAGCTCTCAATCCGCAGCCCCCTTTACACCTAAAAGATCGCCTTTTTTTCACTTATCTTCTTTCCTTTTTTCTAAAACCGTGAGCCCAATATTTCAAAAGGATTAAAAGCCTTTTTCTTATTTTAATGTAGCCCCAAGTCCAGCCCATTATATTTAATAAATGGCTCCAAAACAAAACTGATATAAAATTTAATATTATTTAGTAGTGATGTTTATTAATTTTTAATAGGAACTGCAGATCACATGATATGTCTTGACGCGATGATTAAGCGATTCAGTTTTTTTGAAATACACGTATGATATCAATTTTTTATTTTTTTGTGATACCCATTTTGCCCTTCTGCGCATGTTTTGCCTATTAATAAAAAAAGATAAATTAATTTATTAATTGATCATTAACTGTTTTGATCTTGACCGTCCATTATTAAATCAGTGGCATTAAAGAAGGTTGTAAGGGTTACAACCTTTTACAGAAAAAAACTGTCTGTCCAATTTTTTCCTATGCCATTGGTGTCCCACCAATAGGAATTTTACACCTCATTCTTTCTTTTAATAATTAGTTTAATAAGCTAAAGAGGGTTAACGGTGTTAACTAGTTTTGCACTCGATTTTTAAAATTAAAATTATCTCGAGTTAAATTTAATTTCTTTCTTTTCTTGATTTTTATAATATTGTTAATGTTTTTTTTTTCAGATTTAATTTTAATAATTATATGTTGCTTTATCTTGAATTAATCTTATTGTTAATTAAATAATGCTCTATTTTTATAATTTAAATATCAATTAAAATTAAAAAGTGTTTCTAAAATTAATATTTGAATAATATGAAAAATTAAAATATTTATCATTGGTAAATTATTTCTCTGTTTATGATGATTTTTTTTATAAAAATTTAAATTTTGACACCAATATTTAACATCATAATTAAATTTTAAACATGTTATCCATTTTAACATTATAAATATAGAGGGAGGTTCAAAAGAAAACCTCAAAAAAACAAAAAACTAAAGAACACTCTGGTAGACCTTCATCTAGACAGTATACACTTGTGCATAAAAATTATGTTTTTTTGGATTTTATGCACAAGTGCATTATGTACTTGTGCATGTTACAATTACTTGTATGTATAAGTGCATACTGTCTAGATGAAGGGTTACCATAGTGTTCTTTAATTTTTTTTTAATTATAAAAACAGAGCATTATTTGATTAACAATAAGATTAATTCAAGATAAAGCAACATATAATTATTAAAATTAAATCTGAAAAAAAAACATTAACAATATTATAAAAATCAAGAAAAGAAAGAAATTAAATTTAACTCGAGATAATTTTAATTTTAAAAATCGAGTGCAAAACTAGTTAACACCGTTAACCTTCTTTAGCTTATTAAACTAATTATTAAAAGAAAGAATGAGGTGTAAAATTCCTATTGGTGGGACACCAATGGCATAGGGAAAAATTGGACAGGCGATTTTTTCCCCTTTTACAAGGGTTCTATATTAAACCACCTCTACATATATATATATATATATATATATGGGACGATAATCAAATTAGAACCAAAAATAGGTTGAGAACCGTGAAAACCAATCTAAACTATGATTAATTTTAATCCATGGTCATTAAAGACAATGACAATTTTGAAATAAATTGGAAGTGAAACAACTTTTAATTAAAACCATAGGATCAAAACAAAATTACGGCTTAGATCGGTTCTTACAGTTCTCAATCTTTTTTTGATTCTCACATGATTTAACCCCTATATATATATATATATATATATATATATATATATATTTAACCCCTATATATATATTTCCACTTTGCTGCTGTTCCAACTTGTACCTTCGTTTTTATTTCTGTCCAACATGTTGATTCTGAGTTCGATGTCAGTTTCGGCCCAAATCATTCCGAATTTGCGAGAACTCAAAACTTCAAAGTCGTAGCTCCATTTGTTGGCTTTCCAGATCATCTTGAATCACCTTAAACGGAGCTCAGACGAGCGAGATATGCTCGAAATTCCACAGTCGCACAAATCTGTCAAAAATCATCGTTTTTGTTCTTTTCGCTCTAATTTGTTCCGAACCTATCAAAATATAAAAAATGCATTAATGTAGTTCGGTTTTACCATTTTAACGCATTAATGAGGGGCAATTGAATAGAAAATAAAGTAAAACTTAATGACCAATCACACTCCCGCATGAAACATCTCGCATTGGCCTTTCACTTTGTTCGTGAACAAGTACAACTCGGCACAATTCGAGTTCAACATATTCCCGGTGATGATCAGTTAGCAGATACCCTCACCAAACCATTACCTAAATCTTGCTTACACTACTTCCCAAGATTGGACTTTCCCAAATGACGTCCATCATGCTAACGTTCACTTACTACCAAACCGCTCGGTTTGAAAATTTCCTAAACCGCCATTTGTGGTTTGGTTTGTGATTTGAAGGGTTAAACCGCCCAAACCAGACCGCGAACACCCCTACCACCTAGTCTCATGATTCAATCAAGGATACCAATCATTGATTTTGATCCTCTACATTATTATTGTAATATCCTTTTTGTTTAAAATTATTCTTGACAATATTTTTTATTTAATAGTCTTAAATAGGTTGATTTGCTTATCTGTCAATGAGGTGCAAAATGTATGTATAAATAGCCATCATAGTTGTTAATAAAAATTCATCAAGTTTTTCATCCTTTATAAAACTAAATTCATGTAACCCGCACTACAGTGGCCTTTTGGTATCGTTCTAGTTTTGTGGTAAAAGTCTAACATTGGCACATATAGAGTATAATCGACATCAAAATTGAATAATTTCATTTGCAGAAAAAAGGGACTCGTAAACCATTTCAATTAAATCCTATCACTCTATTTTGATTCGGGAGAAGATCAAATGGTATAAACAATGAGGTGGTGACGCCGTGTACGTGGTTTTTTTTTTGTTTTAGTTAGTACGTACTTCCTCCGTCACATAATAAGTGTTTACGATTAGAAAAAAGCGTTATAGTCTTAGGAATGTGTAATCATTACACTTTTTAATCAACTAAATGACAATTGTACCTTTTATAACGAAGAGAAAAACTTTCTCCATCTCATAATTAAAAATAAAATGGCAAATGGAACATTTACTTTTAAAAGTGGACATTTATTTTGAGACACATTCAAATAAAAATGTCCGTGGACACTAATTCCGGGACCAAGGGGGAAATAATTTTCCACTTTTGGTTGTCTTGTAGCCGGTAATCTCGATGTAGATTTTGTGGACTCAAATTGAGCTTAGGATCACGATAACGGCAACATCTGTTTGGTCTTTGGTAAAACTCGTATATATTTGTTACATTAATTACGTAAAGAAAATAGTTCTTCAAGGTTATTGAATTATTTACAAAGTTTTAATTAGGCACCTCAACTACATTAAAAGTTATGTTTTATTATGATACGATAACATTTTCATTTACGGGAGAACACAAAAGGCGAATAATGTCGTTCCCGGAGTATAAGTTGGATCAAAAAATCCGAAACTTACTTTGTAACCATTTCCCACATACACGCAACCGTTGTTAATGGACATGCCACCGTACACGGTGGCTCCGGTGTTATACGACCACAGAATTTCTCCGGTGGCACCACTCATGGCGTAAATGGGTCCTGACCCATTGGTCGAGCCAGCAAACACAACACCGTTGGCTAAACTTACAGGTCCGCTTGCGGTCGCATTACTTGGATTTGCTGTCGACCATAACACATTGCCGCTTGTGGCATCCATCGACACCCATCCACCGCTAGTGGTTGTTTTATTTGTTGGCTTCAACGTAAACGTACTACGCAAACTGTTCGCTATGTTTGTGTAAACCGTTTTTCCATCCGTTGCTGATCCCCAAAAACCTCCTCCACCGGCTCCTCCGGGTCCAGCTTCCTACAATTACGTCTTTACCTACTCAACTTATATACATACGTACAAGAAACATCAAATGAAGTGTTCGTACAAACATACGTACCAGAGGGAAATTAAAGGAAAGATGTCATTTTTACAAATATATCCTTTAAAAATGGAAGGTCACATAGTTTTCTAATTTTAATATCTTTTTAAGGGGTTTTAATTGCTTTTCTTTTCTTTCCTTCCCTCCCACATTTGGGAGGAAACTTATCATTATTTTTCTTTTGTTTCCTTTATCTCCTAAAAGAATTTCAAGAGCACGAGTTTTTTTTTACTTGCCTACTCTTTTTCTCCCATTCCTTTCCTTTCATAATAAAGGTTTCGAGAACACAACGTACATGTCCACCCACCTTACTACTATTGCCACCACCAATCACCACCGTCACCTATCTCGACCCCTTTCCATTTTGGTCGGATTTGTTGAAATTTAACAAACTAAGACAAAATTTGGGTTTATAGGACGTCAAAAATTTCTAAACATCCTAATAGAACTCTTTATAAGACTTAATTTAGGACCAAAAAATAAATATCATATCTAAAGGCGTTGTAATAAATTTATAAGATATTTTTCGGCATCGTAACAAGTATTTTAGAACATTTTTATAAAAAAACGTCGTATTAGCTATTTTATATGACATCATTTGAAAATGTGTCTTGTAAAAAAAAGGTCCTATAAAATAGCTAATGTGATGTTTTGTATTAAAATTGTTCTAAAAATTTTGTTAAGACACACAAAAAGGTCATATAAACTTATTATAAGGTATTTAGATAGGACACTTTATTTTTGTGTCCTATAAATTAAGTCTTGTAAAGCAGTCTACTAGGATTGTTAGAAATTGATGACACCCTATAAACCCAATTTTGTTGTAGTGGTAAACTATCGCATAGTCCAGTGACTCGATTTGATTTCTGTATAATTACGATACTTAAATGATACTTTATGTATAATCCAATACACTTTATAGCTACTTTCTCTATTATAAAATGACAAATGAATAAAAGTTTTACCGTAGACCAAACGATGCCACCGTTGTCGCGATCCAAAGCCCAAGCGATCCCGCTCTTTTGTACTGCGACCACTATGTCATGCTTGCGACCACTGACATTAATGGTTAGAATCATCGGTGCTTGGGAAAAATCTGCATCTGGATTAGGGCCGGGGGGACAACCCGCCGTAGAGACATTATTGCAAGCAAAAGTCCATATATCATAACCCCCTAATTGTTTATACCATTTGATCTCCCCTGAATGCAAATCAAGTGCTAGGACCGAATTGGAATGGTTGTCGGGCTCAATGCAATTATCGCTTTCTGTTGGTGTCGTTTGATTGTTTTGTGCTTCTTGGCATTGTGTAACATTTAATGGGGCGGAATACATGTTTCCGGTGGCAATGTATACTGCGTTGCGGTGAATGTCGATGGACGGACTGCTACCCCATATGGCACCACCGGCGTATTCGTCAGTGCTACCATTGTTATCCGGCAACATGTAGGTTTGCCACAAGATCCTACCGTTCTTGGCGTTTAACTTAGAGAAACTCCCTATAAATGAACAACATGCTTCAATGCTCGAGCTTTCTTCAAGTGACGATGTGCCCACGTAGAAAGCACTGCACGTAATAACGGTTTCCCCTTAGTCCCTTCCGTTACCAAATGCTCAGTTATTTTCGATCAGAAGAACGTAAAAAAAAAAAAAAAAAAAAAAAGCCAGAAAATCAGATAAATTAATGTCAAACATTTTTAGAGAAATAATAAAATGTTATTTTGTCATTATTTGATACGTCAAACTCAATTTAATATTTGGTTCCATAAAGTCAAAGAAAACGTTTACTTTTTTGGGGGCCAACTGGCGTCTACTTTTATTTTTGTACGATATTAGGAAAATAATTTAAAATTTGATAGAAAATAATTTTGACACAAAATAAATATACCTTTTATAGTAAGTTCCCGACATGGTGATTATTGAAGCATTATGTGTATCGAGCTGCGTAGACCAGACGAGCTCACCGTCGCTACGTCTAAGCCCCACAACGTAAGCCGGTCCATAAACTCCAACGATCAAAAGATCATCGGCAACAGTGGGGGTGGATCTGGATACGGTCCAATTGACTCCTATAACGAGTCCTGTTGGCTTAAGCCCCGTTAGTTGACCAATATCGTGTTGCCAAATAACAGACCCATCTGACTCATTAAGAGCGTATATTTTTCCATTCCAACTTGGGAAATAAACTGTGTTGTTGTATATTGCTGGTGTCGCACTTATATCATTTCCAGCAATGAATTTCCACTTTAGCCGAAGGTTAGCCACTGTTTCAGGGCTGATCTTTGTTTCACCATTCGCGTATCTGCTATTCTTTAAATCACCACCGTGGTTCGTCCAACCAGTTGGCTACAATCGACAAAACAAAAGTCAGTCATATCACGACTCAAGAAAATTTGTAAAAATAAGTCCCGCCATCTTTTTTCCATCAAGGCATTGCTTTTCAAAACACTACTATAAGTAACTTTTCAATAAACTAGCTTATCGTCATCCAAACATAACTTTTTTTTTGCCAAACATAGCCTAAGTAAACTTTCTAATGATGACCGAGTTATTTCCAATAAATGGATCCCACCCGATCCAATCATAAAACCGAAAAACCAAGATCAACCTTGTCGTAGAAGTACGTTCTTCGCTTTATGTTTCTTTGTTTTCCGTTTTCATTTTGATTATGTGTCTTGTTTTTTGGTAAACACGTAAACAAGGCTCGGAAAATGAAGGCGGAAAACGAAAGGCATCAAGAAAAAATATGATGAAAAAGAAGACATACATGAGGTGAGGTTGGAAGCAGGAGGAGCAACCAAAGGAAGATGATGAAGTAGAGACAAGTAGAGGCCATGAAAATGGTAAGTTGTATTCCAAACTACATGAATTAATATCTATTTATATTTAATTTTATTCTTTTTTAATATTAACGTATTGAGAATGAAAATCTAAAAGTCATACTTCTTTCTTGTGAAACAAGTTTTTTTCTTTTTAAAGTATTGGAATATTATGCAATAAATGTATTGGAATATTATGCAAATACAATTTTTTTATAATCATAATTCATAAGTGTGTGTATATATATTGGATTGAGAAGTTAAATTACAAACTTCATTTTTATTATAGACGTTAGGACTGATCTTGATCATCCATCTCTATTGTTCTAATAACTTATACTAAGGCTATGATTATGTTTGGCAAAAAAAAGCTAGCTGATAGCTAGTCTTTTTTCCTGGTACATGTTTAAATGATCATAAACTATCTTATTGAAAAGCTACTCATAGTAGTGTTTTGAAAAACTAGCTTATCAGTTACCAGCTAGCTTATAAGCTAGTTTGCCAAACAATGCCTATGGCAAAAAAAGCTAGCTTATAAGCTAGTTTTTTTTTCCTGGTACATGTTTGGATGACCATAAACTAGCTTATTGAAAAGCTACTCATAGTAGCATTTTGAAAAACTAGTTTATCAGCTACCAGCTAACTTATAAGCTAGTTTGCCAAACCATGCCTAATTATGCCTTATGTTTAAATTCTGAAATTTAGAACAATATATCAAAAGAGATTTCTTTAGATTCTAATCATGCCTTATGTAACATCTATTCTATCTATTCCAAAGTTTAGAAAATCCACTTTTCAAATAAAATTACGTCAAAAGAAAAAACAAATTCCAATTTTACGGACAATTTAAGTGGGTAAAACCTCCATATTTTGGGATGACAACTACAATACCAACAAATGCACAACTACAAGAAGCAAAAGGTTTAAATATTTTGGAAGAACAATAAATTGTCAGTAGGTAGAGTTATACTTATTTGTCCTTTGCAAAAGTATTTCCAAATCCAACACACAAGTGAGAAGACCTATATGTTGAACAAAAACGAGTCCATCCACCCCTCAAAGCAATACAAATATATAGTGTGACAGGTTTAAATAATCCACTTGTTTAGTTTTTTAGCTTTAAGTTGTGGTTTTTTTCCTTCCCTATATTGTTTAAATTTGGCATGCCGATATAATGAGGCTTTAGTTAGGAGTAAATGGAATACCTGCCATGGTTTTTCCAATAGCCGTGATGGTGCCATTTTCATCTATGGCATCAATCAGAAACAACTGTTTAAGAGCATCTTGTAAAGTTTCAGTTGCAGAAAAGCCATGATATGTCAGCTGGTAGAAGACTCTAACATAATCCATTAGACAGTAATACGTAGAAAACGACTTACACGAAGGTGCATCAAGAAAATCGAATTTAAGAATATCAATATCAAGAAGGTTCAACGCTAGAGAAGACCGTTGTATTTCAGAAAATGTAGCATCCAACAAATTAAACAGCAGACGGGTATAGACGATAGCACTTCCCAGGTCTTGTTCTTCCGGCTCGTCCTGCTCGTTGGTTTGTGTTAGAATATTCTAACAAAAATAGGAAACACAAATCATGGAGTAATAGGTGGGGTCAAATATTGGTCATCATTAGTGGGGATCTCACAGGTTGTCCATTATCTCCGCCTTGACAATCAGTTTATTTGTTTCCTTTTTTAGGATCT
Organism: Arctium minus; assembly: GCA_954870635.1. NCBI lineage: Eukaryota > Viridiplantae > Streptophyta > Magnoliopsida > Asterales > Asteraceae > Arctium > Arctium minus. Next base: position 76,018,061 of record OX941089.1, on the reverse strand, counting down.
TTTTTGCTCTTTATATTGGGTTGTATTTTGCTCTTTTGTAATCATCTCTTTTCAAGCATAATAAAAACTCTCTGCATACCAAGTTAAGATGGTATCAGAGCATGTTTAATCCTGGGAATTCCGACCAATTTTCAACAAAAATGCCCGACACCGAAGCCATTGTCAATCAAATCCCCGATGAATTGACGATGCAGATTGCTGCACTTCTGAGAAATGGTCTCGGAACACAACAAACAACAACTAACTCCGAGAATTTATCCATTGGGATTAAACTCGGTGGTGACAACTATGCCCTATGGGCAACCCTGATGAAGAAAGCCATTGGAGGTAGGGGCAGAAGTTCTCACATTACAGGGGAACCTCGCCTCCCTCGAAAACAGACACAACATATACACGATGGGAACAAGATGATCAGTGCGTTTTTACCTGGATTATCCAGAATCTCTAATCCAATTTGGTGAATAATGTCTCACAGTATCCAACCGCAAAAGCCCTTTGGGACGGTTTAGCCACCACATACGGCTCTGGAACAGACTCGTTGCAGGTATTTGATCTTCATAAGAAAGCAAATTCACTCAGACAAGGATCAAATACATTGGAAGACTTGTGGAATAAACTACAAAGCATCTGGATGTCTATTGATAGGAGAGACCCAAATCTAATGAAAGACCCAGAAGACATTCAGATCTACAATAAGAAGACTCAAGAGCAAAGACTCTACCAGTTACTTACAGCGGTTGATGACAAGATGGAACCAATCAAGAGAGATATTCTGAAAAAGGATCCTCTTCCAACTGTAGAAATGGCATATGCCACAATACGGAGGGAAGTTGCTAGACTTAATATACTGAAATCAGGTCCCTCTGATAATGACTCGACAGAAATTGGGATGGGTTTGGCTGCCACAGACTCGGCACAAAGAGTAAAGTTCCGACCCAAGGAAAAAGAAGATAAATCCAAATTATATTACACCCATTGCCAGATGAAGAAACACACCAAAGAGCAATGTTTTAGACTTGTTGGCTACCCAGAGTGGTGAGGAGACGGTCATAAGCAAAAGAGCAACCAGCGGTTCAGGTCTGATGGCAAAGGTGCTTCGGCGGCAGGTGTGGGAGGAGATCCGATTGAAAAAGGGCAACAAGAAAGTAGCACAGTATTTGGGGGAATGGCGGTGACCTCCGATGAAAACCTCATAGGTAAAAGGTTTGAGAGTTACACCTCAAACCCCTCTATTATTAACTTTAAATTTTTCCCTTCAAATGTTTCTTTTTTTGACATTCTTAACCGAGAGGGACCTAATAAACCCAATGAAAAGACCAAAGCCTGCCATGTTCAACCCACCTCTCACTCGAGGATTTCTAAAAACTGGATTTTTGATTGTGGGGCTACGGATACCAGGTCCTATGATTCTAAAGATTTTTGTACTCTGTCACCTCCATCTAAGTCCCATATTGAGACTGCTAGTGGCGAAATTGTTGAAGTCAAAGGGGGAGGATGTGTCACTTTTTCGGACAAGATGAAAATAAACAATTGTTTATACATTCCCTCCTTATCCTCAAAATTATTATCTATTAGCCAAGTAACAAAACAACTCAACTATGTGGTGCTTATGTATCCAACATTTTGCGTCTTACAGGACATTCGTACAAAGGAGATCATTGGGCGTGGTATTGAACGAGGAGGTCTCTACTATGTTGATGAGGTAGTTCACAAGGGACATGCCATGCTTGCTCATGGAACAACCGAAAGACAACTTTGGTTATGGCATCGACGTCTTGGTCATCCTTCCTTTAGCTATCTTAAAACTTTATTTCCTAGTCTTTTTTTAAATAATTCCATTCATGAGAAATGTGAAACCTGCATTCTAGAAAAAAATCATAGGGTCTCCTTTAATCAAAGTAATACTAGAGTTGATTCTGTTTTTTCGTTAATTCATTCCGATGTCTGGGGCCCAGCCCCAAATAGCAACAATAGCCGGTTCAAATACTTTGTTTTATTTGTGGATGCTTTTTCACGAATGAATTGGATATACTTCATGAAACATAAATCAGAAGTACCTGAAATCTTTTTTATGTTTTATAAAATGATTCAGACTCAATTTGGAAAAAAATTACAGATCCTCCGTTATGATAACGGAACAAAATTTGTGAACAAAACTATGAAAAGTTTTTTCCAAGAAAATGGCCTTATCCATCAAACTACGTGTCCTAACACCCCTCAACAGAATGGTACCGCAGAACGGAAAAATCGTACGCTACTTGAAAAAACTCGTGCCATTATGATTGAATCTCGGGTCCCTCATTCTTATTGGCCAGAAGCTCTTGCTACATCAGCATACCTTACAAATCGTCTCCCAACTCAAATTCTAGGAAATCAAACCCCATTACATGTCCTAGCCACCCAAGTAAAAGTTCCACCCATTATGACCTTACCACCTCGTGTCTTCGGCTGCTCAGTATTCATTCATATCCCAAGACTAATCGAAACAAACTTAGTCCGTGTGCCGAAAAATGTGTCTTTATTGGGTACGGTGTCCATCAAAGGGGCTATCGTTGCTACAACCCTGTTACTCGTCGAGTCCATGTCACCATGGACTGTGACTTCATAGAATCTGACTATTTTTTCGACCACCAATCTACTGCTCAGGGGGAGAAAGTAAGTGAATCACTCGATTGGTTGCTATATCAAAGTTGCTCTGAGGATGTTCTAACAGAGTCGGTAGATGGCGCCACCGAACTTGCTTCTTCCAATATAGAAGAGGGTGACGAGTCAGCTCCCACAACCAATTAGTCTTCCGAGGACGATGTCTAACAAGAGGTCAAAGCCACATAGACAGCTTCCGCTCATACCACCAATGAGTCTTCCGAAGATGATAACCAGCCAGAGGCAAACAATGAGGTAAACAATGTACAACATCATAATAGTTCACCAAATGCTTCTAATCATGATAGTTCAGGAAGTCAATTCGTGGAACAAGAGGAACAACCAAACACTCCTGTCCTTCCTCCGAGAAGAAATAGAGGAGTCCCTCCTAATCGGTATTCACCGGAGCATATTCCTCGTGCCTCTAAATACCCGATATAAAATGACAGGGGGAGAGTGGCTAAGATTGCAAAGGCTTTTTCGGCTACTCTTCTTTCAGAACAAATTCCAAACACAACTCAAGAAGCTGAGAAGACGGCTGAATGGAGAGAGGCGATGAATACGGAAATGGAGGCTTTAAAGAAGAATGGCACATGGGAAAGGTGTACTTACCACAAGGAAAGAAACCAGTTGGCTGTAAATGGGTATTTAATATCAAGTATAAATCTGATGGCACCATCGAGCGACACAAGGCAAGATTGGTCGCCAAAGGATATACACAAACATATGGTATTAACTACTCTGAAACTTTTTCCCCAGTTGCAAAAATTGACACTATCAGAGTACTTTTTTCAATAGCAGCAAATAGAGATTGGCCTCTTCATCAATTTGATGTAAAAAACGCCTTCTTACACGGACACTTGAAAGAGGAGGTGTACATGGAAGCCCCTCCTGGGTTCTCAGATGATTTTCGAGAAAATGAGGTATGTAAACTAAAAAGGGCTTTGTATGGGCTCAAACAATCTCCGCGCGCATGGTTCGGGAAGTTTACAATGGCAATGAAACGGTATGGATACAAACAGAGTAATGCTGATCATACCTTGTTCTACAAAAGGAGAGGAAAATTAGTTACATGTCTTATAATATACGTCGATGACATGATCATAACAGGGAGTGATAAAGAAGAAATTAGCTCCCTTTGAAAAAATCTCTTCATCGATTTTGAAATGAAAGACCTTGGGGGTTTGAAATATTTCCTAGGGATTGAAGTGCTTAGGTCAAAAGTAGGGATCTTTATCTCTCAACGGAAGTATATATTGGACTTGCTAGCTGAAGTTGGTATGGTGGATTGCAAACCCAACGATACTCCTATGGTTGTGAATCACAAACTGAAAATGGTCGAAGGATCCAAACTAGCAAACAAAGAAAGGTACCAAAGGTTAGTGGGAAAATTGATTTACTTGGCTCACACTCGACCCGACATTGTTTATGCGGTGGGAGTGGTAAGTCAATTCATGCACAACCCTCAAGAAGACCATATGGAGGCTGTAATGAGGATTATTCGATACCTAAAGGGCACACCAGGGAGAGGTATAGTGTTCAAGAAAAATGGACACCTAGATGTTGAAGTGTTCACAGATGCTGATTGGGGAGGAAATCCTAACGACAAACGATCAACTGTTGGTTACTTCACCCTTCTTGGAGGTAACTTGGTGACTTGGAGTAGTAAGAAGCAGAAGGCAGTGTCATTATCGAGTGCAGAATCAGAGTTTAGGGGTATCGTTAAAGGGATCACCAAGATCCTTTGGTTAAAGAAGATAATGAAAGAAATCGGGTCTCCCCTTAATCATCCAACTCAATTAATGTGCGATAATAAAAATGCGATTAAAATCTCAGAAAACCCGGTGCAACATGATAGAACAAAGCACGTTGAAATAGACCGACACTTCATAAAAGAAAAAATTGAAGATGGCACAGTCGAACTCCCGTTCGTTAGGTCTGAAGACCAACTGGAAGATATTCTGACAAAAGCAGTTGCAACAAAAACATTCGAATCTGTTTTATTCAAGTTGGGTATTGGAGATCCCACTACACAACTTGAGGGGGAGTGTTAGAATATTCTAACAAAAATAGGAAACACAAATCATGGAGTAATAGGTGGGGTCAAATATTGGTCATCATTAGTGGGGATCTCATAGGCTGTCCATTATCTCCTCCTTGACAATCGGTTTATTTGTTTCCTTTTTTAAGATCTTTTTTGCTCTTTATATTGGGTTGTATTTTGCTCTTTTGTAATCATCTCTTTTCAAGCATAATAAAAACTCTCTGCATACCAAGTTAAGAGTTTGCTTGCATCCTGCATTTAGATTAACCTTTTAATGGTTCTATTCCCAAAAAAGCAAATGGTGTAAACCAATAATAGGATGATTAGATAAGAAAGAATTTTCAACAAAGTAAATTTAAATAAACACCATCAAGTGTTACCTGCTAATCTGAACAACATCAAGGGAATACATCCCGCTTGATGGATTATATTGCCGCTGCTTCACATAACCAGAGTCAATAACATACCTATTATTGTCATTCAAATTAAAAACATTAGTCATCAATAACAAGAGAAGAGATGAAGAGACAATCCACAAGTTACCCTTTTGACAATATTGTGGAAATGCTTGGATAGATGAAACTTAATGTAACAAATTTTTAAAGCACAAAGCAATGTTAAAAAAAGTGTTATATGCCAGGCAGAGAAAAAGTAAATTAAAAACTCCAGATTTGGTGTGCCTTGCAACAACTATCCACATAACCAACTTTGTTGTCCTCCTTTCTTCTAAATTCATATATATTATAATTTCACCCTCTCGGCCTCTCATTTCTATCATTCGCCTAAGTCCTAACAGCATGGAATATTTGACTCTCTCCATCGCAAACTCAAATGTCCACATATTGACCAGCTATTATGACATACAAATATAGCTTGGTAAATTGCTACCATGGTACTAAATGAAAAAAACAAAGTGCACTTGTAAAGAGATGCAATTTGTTTCAGTTACGTTGAAGGTAGAGTATCAAATAACAATCAAATTGAACAAGTGTAGTTCGGGCATGAAGAACTTTTACTGTGGCCTCTTAAAACTATGATACATATCATACCATGTAACACCCTCAAATCTGGAAATAACAACTAATTTAAAATTTTCTAAATACATCAATAAATGGTTCATCTACAATCACAATTTAAGATTTAACCTCAAAACACACATTTCATTCTATACAAACAGTCTATAATAAGGACAGGTGCTACTAAGACCCAAAACAGTCACTATCTCCAAACTGCGGAAGACTTCACCAACTACTTACACTTGTGTAAAGCTAAGGCTCAACTCTTCATAGTACTGCTAGAACCAACTCCCCAACTGGAACCTGATGCACATGCTGTCAAATAAAAAAGTTAGGCTTAACGCCTAGTGAGCTCAAGAGTTTCAACATTTATAAATGAATCGTAAAAAAAAGAATGCAATAAAAATCATAATCTTTCAAAATGATATGCTACAATCATGAAAACGACTCATTTACCAAAAGTTATGCATTTTAAACGAAAGAGACACCGAGTTAATCGTTAACCAAACCAAACTGTTTTAAAGGCGAAGAACCCAATATGAAACGTTCTTTCGTAAATTTAAGTTCGACCCAGAACTTGCTAAAAAGAAAATAGAGAGAGGAATCCAATTTTTATAAAACGCGGGTAAAATGTTATATCTCGAAATACCCAACACGGGTGTAACATGACACACAACTCATAAAACCATAGATGAAAACCCATATAAATAAATATCGCCGTGAACACGGACATTAGACCCAAAACTCACGCAACCATAAAATGGGACAAAATCAAATACCGAAACGTGGAGATGACGTATTTCATTCAAACCTTAATATACGTGGGGGAAACCCAATATTAAGGCCATCATTTACCGTCGACCACTCAATCAACGATAATAAAGTATGACGTTAATATTTAAAATGCTAATAGACGACGACGGGGGAGACCCGTTTCCATCTTGGGTGACGAGAACACGTAAATGGGGTCACCCGTGATGTTACTGGATTTTACCACATATCTCGGACCTAGTTCCCATGTCATGCTAGACATCACAATCCTCAGCCCGTTTATGCCTCTCGCCATACTCCGTCGAGTTCCACCCCCAACGACTTACGGACATGGGTGCCTATCCAGTCTAGACGAGATTCAACTCAGCAGCATCACACCACCTATTGCCTACTCGCTAGCGAACCCAAGCGGACAATAATTGTAACCAAAATCTCAGGCCTTACAAAACAGACAAACTTACGTGCCTATGGATCCAAGACACACTGTCTAACATTACATGACTCCAATTGAATGACTAACGCACTCAAAACATGTAATTATTAAATGATACGCATTAAGCGCAATCATACTCACAACTCCACGATTGGCTATTAAACCGGACAATTGTCCCCAAGACTCATTTTAGTCAAACTTAGCCAAAGCTCAATACAAAATCGCTTTATCGTACAATAAATGTCGGTGTAAACAATAAAACATTTTTAACCAATGGTTATGCAAACACAAAGACCAAAAGTGTGATTAACTCAAACCTCCTCATTGGTTGAAATAAAGCGTTTTCCCAAAGGACTCGATCCCTTATTTTTCCAAAATGACTCATAACACAATGATATGCATTTTCCAAACGGTTTATGAAATCAGTTGCACCAAAAGTACAATTACTTAAAATGACATCTAATTGCGTAGAAATCATCAAAGAAACATATTAAAATGATTTATGTATCAAAATGACCAAAATCCCAAAGATGTGTGTTATATAAGTTTATAAACTTAAACACTTCCAAAATAACCAAACTTATCAGCAGTTAACAATTTCATGTAAAACTCAAAACACTTTAAAATAAACATTTTGGCATGTACACCATTTTCACAAATCAGCTTGAACTCACCTCGCTAGATTTATGCTAAATCTAGATTTTACCCCAACTTGAGCTTCCTTAGAGAAACTTGAATCCACAAGCAAAATTTTCCAAAACCTATAATCACAAGTTCCCAACCATAAGTAATCATATTCAACCACTTAGAACCATTCCCCAACCATTTTGTATCAAAATCCCCAACTTGAGCAAAACCTTAATTTTGACCTAACTTTCCTAAAGTCACCCAAACCGAGGAAACATAATACTAGGAAATCATCCATGGAGTGATTATAACTCATAAAGAAACTCAGAAATGGAGGGGGATGAACTTACAATGGTTGGTGTTGGTAAACCTTTGAAACCAAGAAACTCTCAAAATGGTAGCAACCTTGACCTTGAACTTCTAGGTTGACAAATCTTGGATGAGATGATGGTTAGCTTCTTGAAATCCAAGTATTAGATGTTTTAGAAGGGCTTAGGGTTTGCATTTAATGAGAGAAAAAAAAACGAGAGAGTAAGTGAGGGTTTTTGGTAGGTGAAAGTGGGAAATGAGAAAGGATTGGAAAAAGGCATCAAAATCCTCCTGCAGCCCGAAGACGAATATCCCCATCGAAAGTGACATATGTCACTTTCGCTGGCACTCTCGCTGAGAGTGTACCGCGCCCATAAGGCCCTCCGCGAGAGTGACACGCGATTGTGACACATGTCACTTTCGCTGTCACTTTCGCCCAGGCTCCCCGAAGCCCGAAAATCCGATCTTTTTCGACACTAAGGCCCTCGACACTCTTTGGAACTTTTAGTAGTGTTTTCCCAACACGAATCCCACCAAACACAAGGTACAGAAACTCCTGGGTGCCCCTATACTTACCGAAAATTACGGGTGTTACAATCCTCCCAACCTTAAAAGAGATTTCGTCCTCGAAATCTAGATTTCAACAAAACGTTGCCCGCATGATAGATTGTCCTTAATCCATATTCCAGAACCCCTACCATAATCCTTATGCCGATACTCACGACAGTTGTCCCCTGGGGCACGTTACACTTATGTCCTAGTGAACACTTAACTCACTAAAGTAGTCTTTACTCACAAGACTATGGTTGTCTCCCAACCTTCGGTGACTCTTACTGCCTCAAGAGTAGTTTGTGACCTCAACTTCACAGCGGCCAATTCACCTCAGCTCAACATACTTCTGTACCCAAACCAAAGTTCGACATCAACCTCCATGGAATCCTTTAATTTTTTAACACTCGGTTCTTGATATTGATAAGGCCATCCTCCCGAGGCATACCAATAAGCTCTCCATGCAGTTGGATAATGCATATCCGACTATCACTCAACTCTATTCTACTCCCAACCACAAAACATTCCCTTAACAAAATCTTTACCACTACGGGAAAACTTATACACATTGATACTTAATCACCAACATCTAACCTTCTTTTAAATTCCATCATCGAGAGGTCAACATTCACTTGACTCAATGAGGATATTTCCAAACCTTCCAACGACTTGTTGACTTCAAAAGGGCAAGTCGACGCCTAAACCAAATGGTAGTACCGAGCACGTGGATATCCCGCCCAATATTCCCATCTCAGATGCATTGTCGTATTGAGGTTGACACCTAACAGGGTACTAAGATTCCCAATATTACATTTCTAACCGACGGACCACAATATTTCCATTACTCATGCAAGACCATCAAGATGATACGCTAGCAACGTATAACATGATGTCTAACGGACCATCGACCCGTCAAATCTAATCCATCCATACCTAGAATCATACAAGACCTTATCCCGCAGGTTTTCCAAAGCATAGAGATCACCCCTTAGTTAATTGGGAAGGCATGCATCTATTACCTCAACTATTCATGCGTGAATCGATTCATAAACCAAAATCTGAAGTTCCAAGGCTGACTACGAGCCGGATCATCCGACGCTTCAATTCCCAAGGACTCCTTAGTTCCTTAATTACAACTCTTTTCACGACAGGAGTTTAAATCTATAAGCCTAATGAGTTCAAGGTTTTCAACTAATATGCCAATTTAAACTTTTATAAAACTTTCTAATACATGAGCTTTATTATCAAAATTGTGCAGAAAAAAAATTCCTTACCGTTCACTCGGTAGATTTTAAAATTGATCACCGACGCTACGCATATAAAACTATTTTCCAGAATTCGTTTGATTAGTACTTACGTTAAATAGGACAATAGCAAAAGATGCGCCACAATTTATATTATACACATGAAAATAATTGTCTGCACCCCAACACGTGCAATAAATGTTTGTACAACTCCAAAAGAGACCTTCACAATATTAACCTTAAAATTCTTTCTTTCTAACTGCAAGACGCCTTGGCATAAATATTTCAGCAAGTCCCATATGCATCAGTTTATTCCCCAAAACTTGGTAAAACGATGGGAACATAAATAAATTTCAAATCGAGTTTAAAACTTTGAGCCGCACAGATAAAACACACCTGACCAAAATAGTAACTACAACGACATGAATACCGATAACTCATTTAATGCATTGCGGAAAATTTCTAACGGTAAAACCAACAACTGAAACATGTTCTGAGCAAAAGTTCTATCTGAAACAACATAAATCTTTTATACGTCTATTCACACCAACAGTATAATTTAAACCAAATATGAAAAGTATACAACGATTAACACTTGTATAAAGCCCAAAGATAAATCACATGGTATTGAGACTTCCCCAAAATAACATATGGGATGACATCTATTAACGAAACCCATAAATTAACGCACGCAATAATGCATGTACACACGTTCCAAAATTTATCTATGCGACGCAAAAAGTCGTACGATAAGACACCATAAAACCCAACTGAATTTTCATAAAACTCATTAACGCTAAAATCAAGCGGTGTCAAAATTTTCATTTCCCAACATAAAAAACATAAAACGACAATAAGTCTAAATATGTTAAAATTCTAAAACCACAACGTACGATAAAGTGACCATTTTCAACAAAACTTTCATGAGACACGATGCCCAATAAGCTCGTAAATTTACACGCAATAAAATTAAAACCCACGCATTTCGAAGTACACTCACGCGCCCAAAACGTCGCAAAACAATATTCCATAAAATTCAACACGACTCGTACAGACTAAAATTCCCAAGAAAATTCCGACTCAAAAAACATGGGAACAACTCTTCCTTTAAAACCTTAACATACGTGGAGGAGATCTAATGTCAAGGTCAAAAATTCCACAGTTACTTGCCCAATACCCCAAATAATATTAAAACACGGATATTACAAGATCCGTAAATAGTGTTTGACACGAAACGGGGATAAAGAGATTTTCAATAAAATATTTGCAACCACGTGCCACAATCATGCATGTTTAAGCTCACGGTTTAAAATCTGATGAGTGTTAAATGTTTTATCAAGACTTCGTAACATAACTCACTTTATACTTTGAAAATATGAGAAACAATTTATGCAAACTTATCTAGAAATAAAGTTTGTGCATGAATTTGGTCGGCACTCAACATCTTAGGACTACGCTTCTCAATTTCCCATCATACTATTGTCATCCGGAAGCATCAAACATCTTAAGACAACAATCACCCTAATTTGGTCAACTTACGATATCTCCTTGAAATAGAATCAATTCAATAAGCTTATGGTTCTAATTCAACCAATGACTTCGACCCAAAATGGTCACATAATTGCATTTGGCATGCTTAACCATCACTCCAATATGACAATGCCATAAACATCAACTCTTCTTTCGAATACTCGCCTAGAAACTTCCTCACTACCCCAACGGTCACTATACCAAGGCAGTTCAAGTATACAAACGTAACACGTAGGTTCATCATAACACTGGCCAGGTGCCATTATGAACGTACCGTACATGATCATCCTTGCGATCCTCAACAAGTTTCCCGTTTCTAGGAACTCGGTCAATTCCAAAATATCGTATCTTAAGGTACCTAATGTGCAATTTCATTTTCAATCGCCTAAAAGAACGCTAGTTTGAGTCTAGTCATCCAGAAATCAATACCTAATTCTCTCAAACTTATGCTCTGATATCAACTTGTAACAACCTCAAATCTGGAAATAGCAACTAATTTAAAATTTTCTAAATACATCAATAAATGATTCATCTACAATTATAATTTGAAATTTAACCTCAAAACACATATTTCATTCTATACAAACAGTCTATAATAAGAACAAGTGCTACTAAGACCCAAAACAGTCACTATCTCCAAACTGCGGAAGACTTCACCAACTACTTACACTTGTGTAAAGCTAAGACTCAACTCTTCATAGTACTGCTAGAACCAACTCCCCAACTGGAACCTGATGCACATGCCGACAAATAAAAAAGTTAGGCTTAACGCCTAGTGAGCTCAAGAGTTTGCAACATTTATAAATGAATCGTTAAAAAAAAGAATGCAATAAAAATCATAATCTTTCAAAATGATATGCTTCGATCATGAAAATGACTCATTTACCAAAAGTTATGCATTTTAAAAGAAAGAGACACCGAGTTAATCGTTAACCAAACCAAATTGTTTTAAAGGCGAAGAACCCAATATGAAACATGCTTTCGTAAATTTAAGTTCGGCCCAAAACTTGCTAAAAATAAAATAGAGAGAGGAATCCAAATTTTAAAAAACGCGGGTAAAATGTTATATCTCGAAATACCCAACACGGGTGTAACATGACACACAACTCATAAAACCATAGATGAAAACCCATATAAATAAATATCTCCGTGAACATGGACATTAGACCCAAAACTCACGCAACCATAAAATGGGACGAAATCAAATACCAAAACGTGGAGATGACGTATTTCATTCAAACCTTAATATACGTGGGGGAAACCCAATATTAAGGCCATCATTTACCGTCGACCACACAACCAACGATAATAAAGTATGACGTTAATATTTAAAATGCTAATGGACGACAACGAGGGAGACCCGTTTCCATCTTGGGTGACGAGAACACGTAAATGGGGTCACCCGTGATGTTACTGAATTTCACCACATATCCCGGACCTAGTTCCCATGTCATGCTAGACATCACAATCCTCAGCCCGTTTATGCCTCTCGCCATACTCCGTCGAGTTCCACCCCAAGGACTTACGGACATGGGTGCCTATCCAGTCTAGACGAGTTTCAACTCAGCAGCATCGCGCCACCTATTGCCTACTCGCCAGTGAACCCAAGCGGTCAATAATTGTAACCAAAATCTCAGGCCTTACAAAACAGACAGACTTACGTGCCTATGGATCCAAGACACACTATCTAACTTTACATGACTCCAATTGAATGATTAACGCACTCAAAACATGTAATTATTAAATGATACACATTAAGCGCAATCATACTCACAACTCTACGACGGGCTATTAAACCAGACAATTGTCCCCAAGACTCATTTTAGTCAAACTGAGCCAAAACTCAATAGAAAATCACTTTATCGTACAATAAATATCGGTGTAAACAATAAAACATTTTTAACCAATGGTTATGCAAACACAAAGACCAAAAGTGTGATTAACCCAAACCTCCTCATTGGTTGAAACAAAGTGTTTTCCCAAAGGACTCAATCCCTCATTTTTCCAAAATGACTCATAACACAATGATATGCATTTTCCAAACGGTTTATTAAATCAGTTGCACCAAAAGGACAATTACTTAAAATGACATCCAATTACGTATTAATCACCAAAGAAACATATTAAAATGATTTTTGTATCAAAATGACCAAAATCCCAAAGATGTGTGTTATATAAGTTTATAAAGTTAAACACTTCCAAAATAACCAAACTTATCAGCAGCTAACAATTTCATGTAAAACTCAAAACACTTTAAAATAAACATTTTGGCATGTACACCGTTTTCACAAATCAACTTAAACTCACCTCGCTAGATTTAGGCTAAATCTAGATTTTACCCCAACTTGAGTTTCCTTAAAAAAACTTGAATCCATAAGCAGACAGAGTTCGTGAAATACTTGATTCGTCCACCGAATTGGACTTGTTGTTGAGACCTTGTGAAAGAGCATTCCGTTTGTATACCAAAACAAAAGAGAATCCTTCTAGGGAGTCCATTAAAAGAGCTAAAAATTTACCCCGTGAGGGGTTGCATCCGATGTTTATAAACGTACTTCGTGGCAATGAATTATCAGCCCTAGCCTTTTCCGAGGGCTTAAAAGCATACAGGTAAATTGTTTTGAAAGAGATTTATAGTTTTTCTTTTGTTTTATATCTTTTTATGTAGACATAGATATCTAAGCTAACTAATACCAGAGCAAAGCAGACCTTCTTGGAATCTGAAGGTCATGCTGCCAAAGCAAAGCAACTGCAGGTAATAATAGAATATTAATTTATTTGTTGCCTTTTTATTACAACTATGCTCGTTGCTTTTACTTTTTTCTCGATGAATCTTAGTGTCACATGCTTAAGGCATTCCGATTAACGTGAATAGTTGCTGCTTCTATTTTATAAATGGCAAAAGGCAGGAAGCATTCTATGAATACTGTTACACACCCTCTTAGTGTTTTACTATTCTTGCCTTTCGTGCATCTAGAACTGTATCTCAGTGCACCACTGGACCTTACTTGTGGCACTTCACTATAGGAATGTGCATATAGTATATGCAATAGGACTATTAAGCTTATCTATATGTCATTAAGGACAGGATGTAATAGATCATAAGTTCTTGACCAAATAAAACTTCTCTTAGAACTTTGCTAAAGATCATTTTGTTTGGAGAAACAATCCTTTTTCTGGTTTATTTTTTTGATTTATGGCTCTTATACACTATTGTGTATTCTTCTAAAACCCGGGTATTTTAGCTGAAGGTTAGTTAACAAGGGCTAAAATAATTATACATTGATCAATGTATTTAGCCCGTATCTTGATTCTTGGCCATATATTTTTGTGATTTTAAGAAATAGTGGCTGCTTTGTATTTCAATGCAAAGAAATACATTGAGGGAGGCATTCCCACATGCTTCTATTCCTAAGTCCTTGTATGAAATGAAGAAGATTATAAAGGATTTGGGTCTTAGTTATGAGAGAATTGATGCATGCCCTAATGACTGTATGTTGTACCGAAACGAAAACAATAAGAAGACTGAATGTGATATTTCGAGGATAAGTCGACTACATCCCATCAACCTAAGAAGATTGCGGCAAAAGTTTTACGCTATTTTCCACTCAAACCAAGGTTGCAAAGGTTATATATGTCTTCCAAAACTGCTGTCTCCATGAGATGGCATGAGGAGGGTCGCACTAAAGATGGTTGCTTGAGACATCCTACAGATTCCCCAGCTTGGAAAACATTTGATTTCCAATATCCTGATTTTGCCAAGGAGCCTCGCAATGTTAGACTTGGTTTAGCAAGTGACGGGTTTAATCCTTTTAGGAATATGAGTGTTTCTCATAGTACATGGCCTGTGGTTCTAATGCCATATAACTTGCCGCCGTGGATGTGCATGAAACAACCTTATTTTATGTTATCTTTGCTTATACCCGACCCCTCTGCTCCTGGAAATAATATAGATGTTTACTTAGAGCCTTTAGTGGAGGAGCTAAAAGAGTTGTGGAATGTTGGAGTAGAGACTTATGATGCATCAACCAATAATAACTTTCAAATGCATGCCTCTTTGTTGTGGACCATAAGTGACTTTCCTGCTTATGCTAATTTATGAGGGTAGAGCACTAAAGGTCAACTTGCATGTACTTGTTGCCATAAGCATACAAAATCACGACGACTAAAGCATGGGGGAAAATATTGTTTCATGGGGCATCGTCGATTTTTGCCTAAAAACATGTTTTTCGGAGTGATAAGAAGTCTTTTGATGGCACTGAAGAACATGAAAGGCCGCCACGCCGTTTAACAGGGTCTGATATACTTAAATGGGTATGAAATTAAATTTGGAAAACTAGTGAAGGATAACCCAAATCTTCCATTTTACTAGAAGAAGAAAAGCATCTTCTTTGAGTTACCATATTGGAAAGATAATTTACTATGCCACAATCTTGATGTGATGCATGTCGAAAAGAATGTTTGTGATAGTGTGATTGGAACCTTAATGAATCTGGATGGAAAGACTAAAGATCATATAAAGGCACGTCTTGATTTACAAGAAATGGGTATTAGACCAGAACTTCATCCTAAAGTTCATGATAATGATAAAGTGTACTTACCCCCGACTTGTTTCTCGATGGATAAGAATGAGAAGGAAATATTTTGTAATGTCTTAAAAAGGGTGAAAGTGCCGGATGGATATGCAGCTAACATATCAAGATGCGTTCAACTAAAACCTCCAAAAATATTTGGGCTTAAAAGTCATGATAATCATATTTTGATGCAGCAGTTGCTTCCACTAGCCTTGAGAAAAGTTTTACCTAAGCATGTGCGCTTTCCTTTGATGAAATTATGTCGTTACTATAGACAACTTTGCTCAAAAGTTCTTAGACCTCAAGATTTGGTTGAACTAGAAAACGAGATCGGGAAAACTCTTTGCGATCTAGAGAGGATTTTCCCACCATCATTCTTCGATGTCATCGTTCATCTTTCAGTTCACCTTGCTTCAGAGGCCAAAATAGGTGGTCCAGTTCATTATCGTTGGATGTATCCTATCGAGAGGTATGGTTCTTTTATAATTAGTTAATATTACTAATACAATTGTTATTATTATAATCAAAATGAAAATTAAAAATAGTTTTTCATTTTATGATTTTTTAGGTATTTGTCCACTTTGAAATCTTATGTTCGAAATAGAAGTAGACCCGAGGGTTCAATTGCAGAAGGATATTTAGCTGAAGAATGTCTTTCCTTTTGTTCATTGTATTTATCTGAAGATATTGGGTCTAGACATAATAGGACAAGTCGCAATTATGATGACGGTGGTTGTCAGGGTGTTTTACCTCTCTTCTCGATGTCGGGTCGTCCATTGGGAGTCGTAGAGACAAAAACATTGGACATTGAAACCTTGGCTAAAGCACACTCATATGTCTTGTTTAATTGCAACAAAGTCGATGAATTCATCACGTAAGTCAAAAATTATATATCATTAAGTTTAGTATGATTAATGTTCGGATCTTTAAACACTATAAACTTATACAGTGAACATCTAAAGATTGTTCGTGATCAAAATCGGCGATTACGTGAGCATGAATTGCAACGTATTCATTGTGAAACTTTTGCATCATGGTTCCAAAATCATGTAAGTAATAATTAGAAATGGTATAATGTTACATTTTATAATTTATGCAAAGTGTCTTTAAATTATAATATTTTATGTACACATACTCAGATTGAGGAATTACATACTTTAGGGGATCAAAGAATCACAGAGGAACTAAGGGCTTTCGTAGGTGGCCCTATTGAGATCGTGAGAAAGTACAAGGGATATATTATAAATGGTTTTAGGTTTCACACAAAAGAGCTGGAGCAGAAAAGAAAAACACAAAATAGTGGAGTTGTGCTTGATGCAAGGACACATAGCTTCTCGAGCGTTAAAGATAACAATCCTATTGTGGGAGATGTAACCTACTATGGGGTCTTGAGAGATATTATTGAACTAGAGTATTCGATCGACAAAAAAGTAGTGTTGTTTGATTGTGATTGGATCTCAAATGGTAAAAGAAAAAGGGAAGATGAGAATGGGTTTACTCTACTTAATTTTAAAGGCTTGAAGCCTCATAACCAACCTTTTATACTAGCTTGTCAAGCTCAACAAGTTTTCTACGTTGCGGACTCTGTTGATAAAGAGTGGCAAGTTATAATCAAGACAACAGCTAGAGATGTTTATGACATGAATGAACAACCAAGTCTTGATCATGTTGATACATACTTGCAAAGTGAAGTCTTTAGTCGTTCTCAAACTGATGAAAATATGGAGATTGACTTGACTAGAGAAGGTTTTAGTGGAATTATTGTTGATAAAGATATCCCAATTTTAGATGGAGACGAAGATGAATTTGATGCTTTGTCATGACTTTTGTTAATATGCGTAAGAAATAATTATTTCCATTGCATTTCTGATCTGTGTTTTGTTCAATTTATTTATTAATCGTTTGATTTTTGCTAGCAATGTCTTCTAGGATGAATAGTGGAGAGAACTTGGTTCATGGTAATAATGGCCAACAAGTTCAAGAAGACACAATTAACATAGACTTCAACCATTTTATTGATGATCCAGGTATGTAGATATGTGTCATCTTTTAGGGATTTGTATAATTCTTTTTTTATTGAAATTTTTTTTATCCATTTTGCTTATTTGTAGCTGCTGATGGAAGCTCGCACAAAAGAGTTAGGGGCCAACATATATGACAAGTATTTGGGCTCTACAAGAAGGGGATCGTATTCCGGTTCAGTTCAATGAATATGGCCAACCTGTTGACAAGGAAACTACTAATAGTTTGAGCCATTTCATGGGATCTTTGGCAAGAAGCGGAAAGTATTGTCCGGTTGATGTATCCTGGCATCAAGTAAAGACAACTAAGAAAGGAATGTTGCTAAACCTTATAGAGGTAAACTTGAAGTAAGCTAAAATTAAATAAGTAATGGTGGTATGTTTCCTCATATTAAGATTATCTTACTTTTCTTGTGTGATAGACAAAATTTGATCTTCCACCGGGATTCGATGATTGGATTTTAAAATCATTTGCAAAGAAGGTGAGAAATTGGAGGGCAAGAATAAAGAAAAATTACTATGATCCATCTCTATCACTTCAAGAGAAAATAAATTCAAAGCCTAAGAGAGTTCATGTGGATCAATGGAAGAACCTTATCAAGAATTGGAACAAAGAAGAGGCTAAGGTATGTTATTTAGGCTTCCTTGGTTGCTTTTGAAAGCCTATTATTATGGTTATAAGTTTCACGGTTTCATATAGCTTATAAGGTATGTTATTTATCCACTACTAGCTTATAGCCTTATATGTCATTTTCAGAAAATCAGTGAAAGAAATAAGACTAACAGGGCTTATAAGAAGATGATGCAAATTACAGGGAAAAGAAGTTATGCTCGAGTTCGTGAAGAATTAAAGGTACTTATTCTTTATAATGTAGTTATTCATATAGCTAATGTGATATAGGTATATGTACTTACCTAAATATACATTTGGGTTGTCACATGAATCTTTGTCGGGACGTGAACCTAGTCGAATGGAAATGTTTGTTGCATGTTTCTCTAAAAATGGCACCACAAAAAATGTGGAGGCTGCAAACGCTATTGTATGTTATATTTATAATTTGTTGACTACATATGCAAGTTTTACTTGAGCTTTAGATTAATTTTCACATGCTTTATCAAATTTTTAGTGATAATTTGTTTTGATTATAGGAACAAATGCTAGACCTCAATTTTCAACTTCCTGAGGGTTCACTTGATGAGCCGGGGCTGATGATGTATTTTCAAAAGTGATGGGAAAAGACAAACATGGAAGCGCACGCATGTACGGGCTAGGTGTTCGAGCTTCGGATATATGGGGTGTCATGCCAAGTCGCTATGCATGTTATAGGGAGAGCATGTTATCGAAAAAAGCATATAAAGATATTAGCAGTGAAGTAGCTGTGTTGAAAGATATGATATTAGAGTTGCGAGGATCAAATGAACATACTTCTAGTGCTTCAAGTGTTCCCGCGACATCAGCAGGTCGTCCTAAAGCACCCACCAAACTTCAACCTCTAAAGGTACGTGTTACATCTCAATTAAAAAGTTGTCTACGTTGGGAATGATATTTGAATATTAGTTGATCAAAAAGTTGGGACAAACTTAGTTATGAACCTCAACTTCAACAATTTTGACGTATCCGTAATCGTAAGTTTTCTGACGTAATCGTAAGTTTTCTGACATAATTCCTTGGTAGAAATCACAAATACCAGCAACCTTCCAAAAAGATTATATAGAATTACATGTTGAATATCACCACTAACAAAGGCAACACTCTTCCACTACATAATGTATATGTAGCATTACACTTGTGCGTGCACATGTATAAGAGGTGAAAGTACAACCAATAGAACAACCATTTCTTTAGGGGAACAGTCCTGTTTTCACATTTCTTCATGTATTACTTATTCCTTTTAAATGGCTAAACATGATATCTACGCCTTTTATGTTCTTGGTTTGGGGGGGGGGGGGGTTTATCAAGGCTTTCTTCAATATAAATCTTCACCATCCAGCATATCAACACTTGCCATTACTTTTTTTTCTCTTACCATTCAAATTTAGTGGGATTTGGTGGTCACTCAAGACCATGAATCCATGATGCATTGTTGTCACTTCATCTACATGGTAATCGTGTCCTATGCCTAATTCTCTCACCTCTCAAGTCTTGTATAATTTCTCAAGCCTTGTGTCAACGTGTCCACATATGCTATTATAGATATGATATTTGAATATTGAATTGGTATTGCTCCAAAATTATTAGTACATGCATCACATGTTTGTATCTTTGAAATCCTATTTTCTTGAATTTGATGGAATAAAGTTTAAATAAGAAAGATATGGTTGTACATGAATTAATGTTCGAATTTAAGAAATTGGAGATATATAAGCTTGAAGATATATAAATAATTTATAAATGATTCTTTTGTTGCAATTTGTGTTTGGTTTGGTGTTTAGATTGCGTCATATATAGCTTGTTCTTAGAACCTTGTTCTTCAATCACGTTTTTGTAGGTTGGGGATGTTGTTCATCTTACGAGTATTATAAATTCCATGGAGATTGTGGCAAGAGGACGAGCCAGGAGCTTAGATCCAGATGAATTGGTTGGTAGCGAGGAGATTGGTCCAAATTGGTGTGAGGTACATGTTCTAGTTGCTATTAGAAAGCGGGAACGTTTGGTCAGACCATATGGATTGTTTATTACAGTTGAAGATGCTATTGGAGCAACGATTGCATGACCCTTTCCTTTTACTTTGGTATGTTAATATTTTAAAACTTGTGAGATTTAGTATTTATAGAATTTTTTATCATATAACTGTAAGCTCATATACGTGTTCTTTAATTGTAGGTGGTTCATGACGAAGATTGATATCTCTGGTTCATAGGGGACAATAAGATGTTTTGTATTTCAGTAATTGTTGATTGGTACTTGGTTTTATCATGATACAACTTTGTTGTGGGATACATAGCTTAATTGGTAGTAGATACTCATATAAGGACTTGTACAACATTGAATTTTGTCCTATCGAATCAATTCGTAAAACTTTCATATAGGTTTTTAAATGCAATATTACAGAAAGATTTTATAATTGCATCAAGCGTCCAATGTTATAGTCTTTAAGGATGCTTTTAGTGTTGCTTATTATAGTCAATTAGGACACTTTTTAGTGTTACTTAGTTCATTTATTAAGACACGTATTTAGGTACTATATAAATGTTTTGGCGACATCGAATTTCGTCCTATAAAACCAATTTTTGGGACGCTCATATTTGTTCTTAAATCTAAACATTTTGTGACAACATAAAGCGTCCTATATTATATTCTATTAGGACACTTTTTAGTGTTACTTAATCCATTTTATAGGACTACGGAATTTGTATTATAATCGTAAAACTTATTAGGACGCTCAAATTTGTCCTACTAACCTAATACAACGCCTTTAGAGGGGACACATATGCTTTTTGTCCTATAAACTTAAAAGTTCTATTAAGTACCCTATTAGGACACTAATGAGGGTCCTATAAACCCCTTTTTGTTGTAGTGTGCACTGTAACTCTTCCATATAATGGGTATTCTTTTTGTAGTTTTGACATAATGTGGTTACCTTACTTCATTGGAACTTAAGAAAGCACTCTATGGTCTACATCAAGCCCCAAGAGCATGGTATGATACTCTGTCTACCTATCTCTTGGAAAATGGGTTTGAAAGGGGAATCATTGACAAGACCCTTTTCATTAAAAGAAGTAAGAAGGACACCCTACTTGTTCAGTTCTATGTGGATGACATCATATTTGGATCCACAAAAGATCAGATGTGTAGAGACTTTGAAGAGTTGATGCACAAGAGCTTTAAAATGAGTTCAATGGGTGAACTCACTTTCTTCCTTAGGCTTCAAGTGAAACAGCAGAAAGATGGGATTTTCATAAGTCAATCAAAATATGTGAAAGACATCCTAGATAAGTATGGTTTATCAGACTCAAAGCCATCAATCACACCAATGGAAACATACAAACAGATCACTGCTGATCTCGAGGGGGAGGATGTTGATGTCCATCTTTATAGATCAATGATTGGATCTCTCATGTATCTCACAGCCTCAAGACCAGATATCATGTTTCCAGTGTGTGTGTGTGCCAGATTCCAAGTCAAGCCAAAGCAGTCACATCTTCAAGCAGTTAAGAGGATTTTTAGATACTTAAGAGGGCAACCTAAATTAGGTCTTTGGTATCCTTATGAATCTACTTTTGACTTGATTGCATATTCAGACAGTGACTTGGGTGGTGCTAATATGGATAGAAAGTCTACTTCAGGAGGATGTCAGCTTTTGGGTGCAAGACTAGTTTCTTGGCAGTGTAAGAAGCAAACCACAGTGTCCTTATCGACAACAGAAGCTGAGTACATTGCTGCTGCAAGTTGCTGCTCTCAGGTTCTATGGATTCAGAATCAAATGTTGGACTATGGGGTAACCTTTATTCACACTCCAATCCTCATTGACAATAGCAGTGCTATTAGCATTGTTAACAATCCAGTCAAGCACTCTAAAACAAAGCACATTGAAATCAGGAAGTTTATTGCCTTGCTCAGACTAACACAAGCTTCAACAGTGTAAGTATCGTTAATGCTGCCATTGCAGTTTTAATGCTGCCAGTGCAAAGTTACTACTGCAGATTCATTATTACTACTGCTAGTCTGAGTTACTACTTCAGGTATGTGTTACTACTGCTAGTCAGTTAATACTGCTAGTTAGTTAATACTGCTAGTTGGTTACTACTGCTCTCAGTTAATACTGCGAGTGGGTTAGTACTGTTTTAACTGAAATTAGGGTTAATACTGCTTCTTTCCTGAATTCTATAAATACCCTCTTTGCCCGCCAAAAAGCTCACAACGACTCTTTGAATATTGTTCGTCTTCTCTCTAACTCTTTTCTCTCAAGCAACCAGTGTGTTTCAGTCAAGAATCCTCAAGCCAGATGGCATCCATGGCGTTTATTGATGAACACAATGAGATCGCAATGCTTCAAAAGCCTAAGCAGGCTGCTGGATTCCATCAAATAGTTGATTTTCTCAAGTCCAGTCATATAGCTCATGCTCTTACAGTGTCACCACCAATTTACATCGAGCACCAGAAGCAATTTTGGGCGAATGCCACCGCTGTTACTGAAAACGGTGTGCAGTTTATCAAGATAAGGGTGTGTGACAAACCCTTGATAGTCTCTGAAGAGGTCATTCGCATCAGTCTACGACTAGACGATGCCTCAGGTATTACCTCTATCTCTAATGAGGATTTGTTTTCCAATCTCACAAGAATGGGGTATGAAGGCCAACCGGGTGTTTTCAAATTTTACAAAGCTAACTTTTCTCCTCAATGGTGTTTCTTTGTTCATACTCTTATGCACTGTATTTCTCGAAAAACTACTGGATGGAGTCAGTTCAGTAGTACCATTGCTTATGCTTTGGTCTGCTTGTCCACTGCCAGAAAGTATAATTTCTCACAAATGATTTTCAAGGACCTTGTGTCAAACTTGGATAATAAAAAGAGTTTCTATATGTATCCAAGATTTGTCCAGGAAGTTATCACCTCTGAATTGACGGATATGCCTCAGTCTAATGCGGTATATGTACCTAAAATCCCCAAGGGCAAGGTCTTTTCGAATATGAAAATATCTGCCAAGGACTCGGAAGGAGTTGACACCCCATTGTTCTCTACAATGATGGTGGTGTCCCACAACCAAGAAGGTATGGCATCAGGGTCAAGGCCCTCACTAGACCATCCCATTGATAGCCAAACCCAACCTTCAACCACTATATCACTCCCTCAGTCCCTTGCTCTTAAGCCAACCCTAGTTATATCCAAAACTTATACTAAGAGAAAGGTACACAAGGCTCCTTCCCTTGTTGTACCTCCTACAAACCCAGAACCTTAAAGCCCTCTAATCCATTAGAGAATATCCATAGGGAAACCACTGGGGTGTCTTCCAATCCCAAGGAGGTGCTCACTAAGGAGATGCATGAGCATGTGGGTGAGAAGGCTGCCACTACTCCTGCTAGCACAGAGGAGGCCAGTGGTAACATTACTAAGACCTTCCCCACGGAAACTTTGAATGCGCAATCATTCAAAGGTCCCGGGTGCCCAGAAACCAAGGGAATAGGTGGTGCTTCAGTCTGGCTGGAGATCCCTATTAAAAATTCCAATGATCCCTCAAAAGGGGGTAACACTCCTGGAGAAGGTGAGGATAGATATGACTACCAGGAATTGATTTCTGCAATGTCCAAAATGGCAACTAAACTGGATTCTCAAAAGAAGGCTGTAAATGAAGTCAAGAAAGTCATCATCAACCAGCAAGAAGAAATCAGCACCTTAAAGAAGTTGGTTAAGAAGGTGGTTCAAAGAAGGTCAAAGAAAAAATTTGAGCTCAGAAGAAGGAACCCAGTGGATGATGCTCCCAAAAAGGGGGAGTCAGAAGCTGAGGTCAACATGGAGAATGCTAAGAATAAGGGGAAGAAACATGGAGATGAGGGGGAGTTTGCTGTACAAGCAGTAGAAACAGAATCAGTGTTTGAGAAAGCAGCAGAAACAGTTAATGCTGCTGAAATAAATGAAGCAGTAGAAATTGTTCAAGAGGTGTTAACTGAAACAGTTAATGCTGCTGAAATAAATGAAGCAACAGAAATTGTTCAAGAGGTATTAACTGACCTCCTTAGCAGAAATTTGGAAGAAATTGAGATAGTTGAAGCACTAATCAAGGCTAAACATAACACTCTTAAGGTCACTTCAAAGACCAAAGGAGTTGTCATCAAAGACAATGCTGAGGTTATCAAGAAAGCTAGTGCTGATAAGGTAGCAAGCAAGGACAAAGGCAAAACCAAGATAGTGGAATCTGACCAACCACTTAAAAAGCAAAAGTTGATTGAGTCAGATGAAGCTTTGGCTAAGAAAATTCAGGCAGAACTTGAGCAAGCAGAAAAAGATCAAGTGGAAAAAGATAGGGAGATAGCAAGAGCTCTAGTTGCAGAGCTTAATGAAGTATATCAAAAGAGTTTGGCTACAGAGATGGCACAGAAGAAATCTGCACTTAAAAAGAAGCCTGTAATGATCAAAATGAGTGCAAAGAAGAGGCAACCTTCACAGACCTACCTTGGCACTCAAGAGAGAAAGAAGATGATCACTTTCCTCAAAGGTGCTGTGGGAGTCAAAAAGGAAATGTTCACAAAAATGTCATTTGATCAAATCAAAGGTTTGTATGAGGCAGAGATGACTAAGCTACAAGGAAATGACCAAGCAAGAGTTGAAGTGGAAAAGAAGATGAAAGAGAGGCATGACCTTCAAATACAAAAACCCTTTCCTGATGATCAAGAAACTCCAAGGAAGGAAACTAATCTAGGTGAAAGTTTGAAGATTTTGAAAAGAACAAAAATGATGGCAAGAATAAAACCAGCTAAGAAACCTAGAGTGGATGAGGAAGAAGCTGAGAAAGAACAGAAGGTAGCTGAAGAAGAAGGGGCACCTAAGTCTGATGAAC
Organism: Arctium minus; assembly: GCA_954870635.1. NCBI lineage: Eukaryota > Viridiplantae > Streptophyta > Magnoliopsida > Asterales > Asteraceae > Arctium > Arctium minus. The sequence continues at coordinate 75,992,807 of OX941089.1, read as the reverse complement.
AGGAAGCTCAATCTCAGGAAGAACCATTCAGTACTTCTGATGTGAATATGTACATGGTGGTGATGGAAAAAGTGCCTGAGCCTATAACAGCTGAACCGGTTGGTGTCAAGCCTCCTGAGATTATTCACTGGGATACCATGGAAGTAGATGGAAAGGAGTATATCAGGCTTAAGAGGAAAGATGACAAGTTTGAAGTGTATCCTACTTGGGCCAAGATTGTAAGAGTATGCTCCAGATCTGATTTAGAGGAAATGTTTGAGGTGGGGATGAAATTATATGCTGATAAGCTGAAAACTCCAGGGATACCAGTTACAAAACTTGTGATGGAATATCTATGCATGTTGTTCAAGCCAGAGGAAGTTCAACATGTTATCAGAAATGTTTTCAAAACCATTAACAACTGGACTCTGTATGAAAGAAGTGGAGTATATGCACTGGCTATGGATACAAATCACATTGAATACTTCTTAGTGGATAGAGTTTACAACCATAGCAGGCTAAAGCTACATGCTATGTTGAAGAAAAAGCTTGGTTGTGCACCAAATTCTGTAATGGCAAGATACCTGATCCATAGAACTCTTAATCAAAGTTTGGGGCTGAATCCTGATACAGGATTATGAGCAATGGAGTTTTGGGAGCATATGAAGAACTTGACTTCTCTTCTCTAAAAGTCAAGTTAGGGGGATATTGTTGGGAACTGAAGATTTGTTTAAGTATGATTACTGCTGACAGTACAACATGGTTACTACTGCTGAGACAAGTTACTACTGATGAGCCAAATTACTACTGCTTGTAGAAATTAATACTGCTAAGCATAGTTACTACTGCTGGTGAAGATTAATACTGCTTAGAGTGTTAATGTTGCTATGACTTAATACTGCTTATGTGATAATCTTGGTAAGTCGCGCAGATCAAGGTTTGAAGATAATCATGGAAGGTTGAAGATAATTATGGAAGAATATACTGAAGATCTTTTATGTTTTGTAATTATCTTTTATTTTCAGTATATGTATAGAATTATTCAAAATAGTTTGTTACACGAGAATTCTGAGTTTTTGTTTTGAGAGAGAATTGACCTCAAGGTTTACAACCCTAGTTCTAGAGAAGTAGAATTCGTCTTGGTGAGCCTGTTCATCAAGATTGAGGATTTGTGTGAAAGCTTGTAACTTTAATCATTCAATAAAGTTTACAAGTTGTGATTTCTAATTTACTGTAACATTGATATTTGAATATTAAAGTGTTTTTCCGCAACTTCTTTAATATTGTTTCTGAGTTTCATTATTCTTGTTAAGAATCAGATCCTGATATCAACATTCCAATTCCTTAAAAATAATGAACCAAACGATGTAATGGAATCTAGTCAACGGAATTCAACATTCCAATTCCATCAGATTCCATCAGAATCTGCGAACCAAACGCCCCCTTAGGATTTAAACTTTGAATCTTGTGATCTCTTCGGCTAATTCACACACAACATCTTTTGTCTTTGCATTCTCATTGAGCGCGAATATGGCCATGCGCTAAAATCCTGTTTCATGACCTTTTAGAAGAGGAACCACAACTTTTCATTTGAGACGACACCGCCTCTCAATCGTATAGGCAAAGTTCTATAACATCTTCGTTGCTAAGATGCCTCTAAACTTTGTTAAGAGAACTAACTCATCCTTGTTCTCGGCAACGACATACTATCTCATACCTTACACGGGTCTATCATTCGATAGTACCTTCTATCAGTTAAGTGACTTGTTATTACCTTTTAAACTTGAGAGATAGGAGTTATGTCTCTGGTAGTTGATCCTACTAAGTCTCTCGTCAGAGGCTTAGTCAATGGATATGCCAAGTTTCCACGCGACTTGACATACACAATACTAATGGTACCATTTTCTATAAGTTGTCTCACATAATTATGTCGGAGACCTATGTGTCGCGACTTCCCATTATACACAACATTATATACTTTTGACAGTGTGGCCTCACTGTCACAGTACATGGGAATCGAAGGAGTTGGATGAGGCCATAAATGGATATCTGTCAGCAGATCTCTAATCCATTCGGCTTCTTTGCCCGCAGCGGCTAGGGCTATGAATTCGACTTCCATAGTCGAATGAGCGATACATGTTTGTTTCTTGCTTGCCCAAGAAATCGCTCCACCACCAAGTGTATAAATCCACCCACTTGTGGATTTAGAATCACTTGAATGATCTATCCAACTAGCATCAGAATATCCTTCTAAGATTCCAGGATGCGTGGTATATGTCAACTCTAGATCATTGGTTCTTTTCAAGTATCCTAGCTCTCTACTTATTGCCTTCCAGTGATCTGGTCCCGGATTGCTTGTATATTGACTTAGTCTGCTCACAGCAAAAGCAATATCCGATCTAGTACAATGCATTGCATACATCATGCATCCTATTGCACTAGCATATTCTAGTTGAGCCACTGCTCTACCAGAATTCTTGTCAAGTTTCACACTTGAATCAAATGGAGTATTGAACTCCTTTATATTCAAATGTTGAAACTTAGTCAGTATCTTTTCTATATAGTGAGATTGACTAAGAGATATTTAAGATCCTGACCTTTTAATTTTAATCCCAAGAATTGTATCTACTTCTCCTAGATCTTTCATCTTAAAGTTCGAGGATAAGTAGTTTTTCGTCTCACATATACCTTCTAGATTGGTTCCGATGATCAGCATATCATCGACGTAAAGATTGATAATTACAGTGGACTCTTTGGTACATTTCGAGTAAATGCACCGATCAGCTCCATTCTGTCGGAACCCGAAAGATGTGACAGTAGTATCAAATCTTTCATGCCACTAGTTTGGGGCTTGCTTTAAACTGTACAGAGACTTAATAAGCCTACACACTTTGTTCTCTTGTTCGGGTACTACAAACCCTTCGGGTTGCTCCATATAAACCTCCTCATTTAAGTATCCATTCAAAAAGGTTGTTTTCACATCCATTTGATGAATATGCAGTCCTTTTATGGCTGAGATTGCTATAAGAGTTCGAATTGAACTAATCCTAGCAACTGGAGCGTAGGTGTCGAAATAATCGATACCCTCCTTATGTCTATATCCTTTAGCTACCAATCTAGCTTTAAATGCTGAGATTGAACCATCTGGGTGTAGCTTTCTTTTGAATACCCACTTGGAACCTATGGGTTTTGCTCCCTTGGGTAAATCAGCTAATTCCCAAGTTCCATTTCCCATAATTAAGTCCATTTCATCGTTTATTGCTTCTTTCCACAGTGGAGCATCTCTTGAAGACATGGCTTCTTTAAAAGTCTTAGGATCATCTTCGATGTTAATCGATAAAATGACTTCTCTAGTCACTTTCTTTTGTGTTCCTTCTACTAGATAGGAGAAGAAATCATCTCCTAGACTTTTCTCTTTTCTTACTCTAGTACTTCTACGTGGTTCATCAACCTTGTTTGAGGTTTTCGAACTGTCACGAGATGTGCTAGGAAGATTTGGAGCCAATGTTCTATCCGAGTTTTCAGCATCTTCTGAAAACTTGTCTTCAAAAAATTCCACATCTCTGGATTCCACTATCACTCATGTTTCTTTATCCAATAATCTATAAGCCTTGCTATTTATAGCATATCCTACGAATATGCTTTTAATGGCACGGGCTCCCAATTTAGATCATTTTGGATCAGGGGTACGATAGTAAGCAATACAACCCTAAACTCTAAAATAGTCCAAGTTAGGCTTTCTTCCTTTCCATAGCTCGTATGGGCTGGTTGGAATCACACGACTAGTGATTCGATTGTGAATGTGGCAAAAAGTCAGTAATGCTTCTCCCCACAGATTATTTGGTAAACCCTATTGGTTCAACATACAGTTAACCATCTCAATAAGGGTTCGGTTCTTACGTTCCGCCAAACCATTCTGTTGGGGAGTAAAAGGTGAGGTGCGTTTATGTTTGATGCCTTTCTCTTCGCAGAATGTATCAAACTCTCTATTAAAGTATTCACCTCCTCTGTCTGAGAGTAGTATTTTTATTTGTTTTTCGAGTTGATTTTCTACTTCAGCTTTATAAAGTTTAAAAGCATCAAAAGCTTCGTCTTTTGACTGTAATAAATAAATGTATAAAAACCGACTGAAGTCATCACAGAATGTAATGAAATATCGTTTACCACCACGGGAAAGTATTCCATTTAATTCACAGATATCAGAGTGAATCAACTCTAAAATAGTTGTATCTCTTTTGACTGATGGAAAAGGTTTCTTTGTAAACTTCGATTTTACACAAGTTTCACATTTTCCAAAATCTTTGTTATCAATTTTAATTAATCATTTATTTTTCATTTTTTTCAATATTTTTAACATTTGTGTGTGCTAAACGATTATGCCATAACGATATTGAACAAGCAAAATACTCAAAAGAATTAATTTCATTAAAATCAGAAGAAATTACATCAATCATGGAAACATAATAACCTATACTATTCTCAGACAAATTCGAAACATTGCTACCAACTGACTCACTAGTACTAGCACCAGAACTGTCATCACCATCCTCAAACAAACTAAGGCGATACATACCCAGTTGACGGTATGCCTTGCCAAAGTAGTGTTGTCGCTTGTGAAACACAATCTTCCCAGCCTCCATAGCAATTCCAATCCCATTTTCATCAAGCTTGCTTAGGGATACCAGACACTTGGATACAGTAGGCACGTGTAACACATTTCTCAAAATTAAGGTTTTTCCCGAAGAAAACCTTAGATGCACAGTCCCAATACCCACGATATCTGCTCTACCACGGTTTGCAATCACAATATGCCTTCCGTCACCAACCGGATTGTACTCAGAAAATTTGGATCTGGAGTCACACACATGAACCGTGGCTCCAAAATCCAAGTACCATCCACCTCTCCCAGCCATCACCGTGGTTGAATCTTCAGCTATCATGTCGATCTCATCCATGCTCAGATTGGCCACTAGATGCTCTAAGTCTACGACCGCATTAGCTGCGGTCGGTGGGCCAGACTTTCGCTGCCTACATTCCCTTGCATAATGTCCCGTCTCTCCGCAGACGTGACACTTCCCAGTTCTCTTTGGTCCCTGACTAGTTGACTGACCAGGCCTTTTGAAGTTCTTCTTTTGTGGACCCAAATTCCACTTTTTGGCGGGTCCAGGAGACTTCCCCTTTCCTTTGCCATCAACCTGCACGCTGTTGGCACTCATAATGGCCTTGCCCTTATTGTCCCGATTTCTCACCTCTTCCTCAATCCTGATGTGTTTTATCAAATCATCCAAAGAATAATCTTCGAATTTGTGCATCATACGTTTCTGAAAATCCTTCCATGATGGGGGCAATTTGTCAACAACAGCCCCCACAAGGAAGATCTCAGGAAGAGGAATATTGAGAACTCTCATTTTATTTTCCAATACTTGAAGTTCATGAATTTGTTCAAGTATTGGCTTATCATCTACCATTTGAAATCTTAAGTATCGAGACACAAGATATTTATTGGTTCCTTCTTCTTGTGCCTTGTACTTAAATTCCAAAGTTGTCCAAAGTTCTCTAGGACAAGTTATCGGGGTATAAAGGTCATACAGTCTATCAGATAGGGTACTTTTTATGTACCCACACGCCAGTGTTTCAGACTCCTTACGGAGTAGCCGCTGCTTATCCAGATTGGCTATTCTGGCGAAATCAGGTTCTCTCTCGACTTCGGGAACAGGGTTATCAGGAATGGGTGGCAGAGTAGGGTCCAAGACAAAGAACAACTTTAAAACCATGAGCATGAATTTGACCTTTTCAGCCCAACGGGTATAGTTTGACCCGTCAAAGCTATCCAGTTTTACCAATTCTTGTTGCATCAAACGAACGTTGCCGATATCCATTTTCGAAATCAAAACCTTTAAGATTGTTGAATTTTGCAATTAGAAAATTCAATTAAAATAAATCAACGAGATTTATATATAAACAACAATTTTAATTATAAAGATCCAAACTTTATTTGCAAAGATACTAACTTTATTTATAAACTTTAATAATTAAATAAGACAAAATCTGTTTTGAATGATTATTAGGTGAACCTAATAACGATACTATCCTTCTCGATAGATTCGTTAGAAGAAAGGGTAGAAACAGAGTGTCCACTCTACTGGACGGAAACAAAAGACATAACAGAAAATATAAAACTAACTTGTTTAGACGATCTCCAAAGAACAACACACAAACTCGAACTGCACGGTTTATAAACCTGTTCTTAAAGGTTTTGACGGATCCCTTTTTGTTGCTGTGAGATTAACACTAGCCAAACCCCCAGGATTTGATGCATTATGCTTAACACCAACAGCGATAGTGTTAAGTTTTAATGCAAGCTTGAGACAGAACTTAAGTAGAAAACGAGACTGAGAGAGCTTAGAGGCAGAGAGATCGATAGAGAGCACAGGTGAGATTCGTTTTTTCAGTGTGTTTAATCAAGAACCGAAAGCTTCAATTTATACTTGGAAAAACCAAGGAATAATCTGATAATATTCCTTAATTAATCCCCAAGAATCGGATTAAGAGTTTGAGTTGGAGACTAAGTCTCCAACTAACTTTCAGATTAAAAAGCCACGTTTTTAATGTGTTAAAAACGAAATTATCTCATAAAATTAAGTAAAAATCGAACCTTTATCTTCTTAAGTGTAATTATCTGCTCAAATTAATTAACTTCACTTAATTAATTATTTCTATATCTCGACCTATAAAAAGAAAGCTCGTAGCTCGGGGCGAGGCTCCTAATTATTTCTATATCTCGACCTATAAAAAGAAGGCTCGGGGCGAGACTCCTCAGCTCCGATGCGAGCGTGCGACTCTGCGCGAGAACCGCGCCCTTGACCTCGCGCGTGTGTGTTGCACTTCTTTGAGACCCCCACCATAAGCCCACCATTTTACTAAATACCCACTTGGGAGGATAGGCTTATAAACATAAAATTCTTTTGTGTCTCTACCAATGTGGGATGGAAAACTTCCAACCTCACACTCAAATTCCAACAATACCCTTATGTAGGCTGTTGGGTGGCTACCCAAAAGTTACTTAACCTCAGTATGCTTCCTTAACCACACCAACTAGGTTAGTGGTTACTGATTCAGATGTCACCGTATCATCCAGGATAGCCAATGATTGATGATGCAAATTGCGTCTTTATTCTCATTTTAAGGAATGGTGGGTAGCATTTTATGAGACTGAGATTGGGGAGGCGGTAGCTAAGTAGTTGATGGAAAAAAATACCTTGTTCCACACCCAAGTCTTAGGGTCAAGCAGCCACATATCTGAATGAACAATCTCTTTTTCTGAGATGTTTTTATCAGAAGATGTCTCTTTTGAATAGCCACCATATAAATAAATCTACAAGCTCAACAACATTTTTTTATTGATAATTAAATCAATTTTTAGCTAGAAATGCCATTGCTTTCTCATGAACAAATTGGATGTTTTTATTCTCATTATATTCTAATGGTGAGAAAAAGAGGTCAATTGGAAAGTTTATCTAAAAGATATGTTAGTCTCTATTGGTCTTCTGTGAATCTTAGCCTCAAAATAGAAAGTAGTGAGTTCTGTGGTTTCAATGGACAAAGTGCCTTTTTTTGGAGGTTTATTACAACCAATCAATGTATAAATTTCAACTTGTTTTTCCCAAGGTTTCGTTAAAGATTGGGTTTAAATATACTTTATAGATAAATTGCGATTTCATCTCACATTGATGAAGCACTCTGATCGAAATCCTTGTGAAAAAGCAAAGCTTGAAGATTAAGATTTTCCTTTTCTTGCCACTGTTGGAACTAGGAAGTAGCAAGTGTGTTTGAATTTCTTTTAGTACACATGAAATGACAAAATAAAAAAGAGGTGACACACTTTTTGTTTATTTTTTGGAAGTCTAAAATTCTTATAGCTCATTCAGTTTGAGACACATATTTGATAATTTGTGGCTTTTCTGCAAGAGTAATCATCCATATGAAAGGAGACATGAATTGAGGCTCCTTCTATAGTTATCTCTAGGCTTAATTAGCATAATCAATCTGCAGGTTTGGTTCATTAAATTCTTTGCTTTTATTATAGATGCATTGCTGATCGTTTTATATTACATGTCTTCGGATTTGCATGTTCTTGCATATAGTGGAGGTTCTTCTTTCTTGATATATTTTAATTGAAGTCCTAGCGTTGGCCGTTGGGCCTAAACTTCAAGGTTTTCTAGATTTGATCACGTTTGTACCTGGTCTCTTTCGGTAATAGTTGATGTGTGATATGGCTTATGCAGGAAGATGAGCTTGAATGCAATACATCACCAGGCATGGGAAAGAAAGGTTTGTGCTTGAATCAATTGAATATGAAACTATCTCAACACTCAGATTTAGATTATGCTTAAAAAGTACAAGGGCCTAACTTTTGCTTTCATAGTATTGCATAAGAATACGGAGCCACGATGGCTGGCATATATAGCTTGGAGGTAGTTTTAAAGATTTTAAAAAAAGTTGAGAACTTGAGATTTGAAATTCTATTGGAAGGTAGTGCATTTGCAGGTTTATCATGCTTGTCTTTCATATGGAACATATAGAGATTGATGATAGCTGATGTCTGATCTCTTCAGTTTCATATGGAACATAAGCCAATATAGTTTGTAAACAAATGACGCAGCGTAGGTTTGCGGAAGGATCGACAAGCGTCTAAACCCTTTAACGGTTGAGAATTACGATGCGTAAAACTCAAAATTAAGAGAAAACTCTCTAAAAAAAGCTAAGCTTTATTGATTGAAACTTGATTGAATTGATTAACAATGAAACCTAGCTACCCTATTTATAGCTAAACTAACTAAGAAATAACTATGGAAATTAGAACTATCCTAATTATAAACTAACTAGGAAGCTATTTAAATAACTAATAAAAGGAAACTAAATAATCCTAAATTATTATCTAATATAATTATTAATTAACTAAAACTAATAAAAAACAAAAGGACTTAGAATTGTAATGGAATAAGGAAATTAATTAACAAAAGGCTTTTGATTATGACTTTTAATTTTACAATTAATTAACAAGAATTCGAGTTCGCTTACAATAATTCCGAAGGTGATTCGAGCAACGACGTGACTTGACGGCATCTTTAGCCATGTTACCCGCTGCGATGCTAACTCCCGGATCTCTCGGTAGCTTAATTAAATCGACCACGTGTCTCGGGGATGATGTATAGACCAAGGAAAAAGGAGAGCAACCGGTGGCGGTGTGGACGGCACTATTGTAAGCGAACTCGATCTGTGCTAAGGCCACATCCCATTGTTTCGGTTTGTCACCACATACGCTTCGAAGCATATTTCCCAAAGTTCGGTTAGTAACTTCCGTTTGGCCGTCGGTTTGGGGGTGAGCGGTGCTACTTTTATTGAGGGTCGTTCCGAACATTCGCCACAGTGTGATCCAAAAGTGGCTAAGAAACTTTGTGTCTCGATCGGAAGTGATCGTTTTCGGAACACCATGTAAACGTACTACTTCTTTGAAAAACAGTCTTGCGATGTTACTTGCATCAGCGGTTTTCTTGCAAGCGATAAAGTGGCTCATTTTTGAGAAACGGTCAACCACGACAAAAATAGAGTCCACCCCCCTTTGAGTACGGGGAAGACCCAACACGAAGTCCATCGAGAGGTCTTGCCAAATGTCTTCGGGAATCGGGAGAGGGGTGTAGAGGCCGGTGTTTTGAGACCGTCCTTTTGCGGTTTGGCAAGTATAGCATTTTCTAACAATCGAACTTGCGTCCCTCTTTAAATGTGGCCAATAATATCGTTCCTCCAAGATAGCAACGGTTTTATCCCATCCGAGGTGACCGCTTAATCCTCCCCCGTGCATGTCTCGAATCAATTTTTCCCGTAATGAAGAGTCGGGAATGCATAGTTGGTTGCCCTTAAAAAGGTAACCGTCTCGGATATAGAAATCGCCGCTAGGGGTGCCGCTATCGCACTTTTCCCACATATCTTTGAAGTCACCATCTTCACTATAAAGTTCTTTTAACGCCTCAAAACCAACAATTTCGTGTGATAAAGTGATGAGCAAATTGGCCCGTCGGCTAAGGGAATCGGCCACTTTGTTGAGATTGCCGGATTTATGTTTGATGACAAAAGGAATTTTTTGCAGAAAACTTACCCAACGAGCATGCATCTTGTTAATCGTTTTCTGACTGTTGATAAATTTTAAGGCTTGATGATCGGTAAACAAAACGAACTCCTTTTGAACCAAATAGTGCTCCCATTGCCGTAAAGCTCGAACCACCGCATAGAATTCTTGGTCGTATGTGCTCCACTTTTGTCGGGCTTCGCTAAGTTTTTCGCTAAAATAAGCAACCGGTCTTTTTTCTTGACTTAGGACAGCACCGATTCCAATGCCACTCGCGTCACATTCAACTTCAAAAACTTTCTCGAAATCGGGTAATGCTAGAACGGGCGCGGTACTAAGTTTCTCTTTGATTAAGGAAAAACTTTCGTCTTGCTCGGGACCCCACTAAAACTTGCCTTTCTTTAGACATTCCGTGATCGGGGCGGTGACAGTACTAAAATTCCGGACAAACCTCCGATAAAAGGTTGCTAGGCCATGAAAGCTACGGACATCGGTGACCGTCTTGAGCGTTGGCCACTCTCGAATGGCTTTTACCTTTTCTTCATCTACTTCAATACCGTTTTCTCCGACGATGAAACCAAGAAATAAAAGCTTGTCGGTGCAGAAAGTGCACTTTTTCAAATTGACATAGAGCTTATTTTCTTGAAGTGCCGTTAAGACTTGTCGGAGATGATTGAGGTGATCAGCCCTTCCTCGGCTATAGATGAGGATATCTTCAAAGTAAACGACTACAAAAGTTCCAATGAAAGGGCGTAATACCTGATTCATAGTCCTCATGAAGGTGCTTGGTGCGTTAGAGGTGCCGAAAGACATAACCAACCATTCGTAGAGTCCGAACGGTGTTTTGAATGCGGTCTTCCATTCATCGCCCGGTCGAATACGAATTTGATGATAGCCGCTTCTAAGATCAATCTTGGAGAATATGGTGGAGCCGGACAATTCATCAAGCATATCTTCCAATCGTGGAATGGGGAACCGGTACTTGATAGTGATTTTGTTGATGGCCCTACTATCAATGCACATCCTCCATTGATTATTCTTTTTCGGCACTAGGAGTACGGGTACGGCACACGGGCTCATGCTTTCTCGTATAAAGCCCTTCTTTAGCAAGTCTTCAACTTGCTCTCTTAGAATCTCGTTCTCTTTGGGACTCATCCGATAATGAGGTAAGTTCGGTAGACTAGCTCCCGGAATCAAATCGATTTGGTGCTGAATGTCCCTCATGGGTGGTAATTCGGGAGGCAAATCATCCGCAACTAATTCTTTGAAATCTTCTAGCATCTCGTTCACTTCTTTCGGAATTTCAGCCTCGACTTTTTCTGCACTCATTAATCCTTTGACGACGATAGGGCAAAAGACTTCAACTCTCTTCGCATCTTCTTCCATCTCTTGCTCGCTATTAGTCATGATGAGAAAGTTGTCGCTTTTCTTGTTGGGGGTCTTTTCGAAGCTACTAACGGGTGCCATAGCGATCTTTAGGTCGCCCCAACAGAACAACATGACATTGTCTCGCCCTTTATAAGTGACATCGTTGTCAAATTGCCAAGATCGGCCCAATAGGATATGGCATGCATCCATATCGAGAACGTCACATGTAACATCTTCTTGGTAATACTTTCCGATTGATATGGGTACCCGACAAGTTTGTGTGACCCTAACTTGTGGGCCTTTCTTGACCCATCCGAGAGAATAGGGAGCCTCATGAGGTTGAGTAGGTAGATTAAGATGCTCTACCAACTTCCGAGATACTAGATTTTCACAACTCCCGTTGTCAATGATGAGGTTACATACCTTTTTATTAACGGAGCAATGAGATCGGAAAAGGTTCTTCCTTTGGCCTTCTTTCTTCGACGAGAAGAGAACTCGTTGGAGCACGATATTGATCTTCTCTTCAGACTCTTCTTCAGCAAATTGGAACCCCTCATATGTGTCGTCTTCGCCGCTTTCCTCCCCGTCTATTAATGTTGTCGTTCTCCGGTTAGTGCACTCGTTGGATCGATGTCCCGGTTGGCCGCATCGGTAACACTTTGAACTCATCGGCTTAGCATACGGATTGGGGGTCTTGGAAGGCGTAAGCTTTCCTTGCGGTCCACCACTAGGATTGCCGGTATTAACTTTGTGAGGAAGGTTAGTGTCTTGCGTGGAGCTCTTTCCTTTATCAATGGCGGTGCTTGAGTTCTCGTTGGACCCTTGAAATCGACGATAAGAATTGGAGGTGCGAGCGGACTTCTCCATTAATTCAGCTTTTAAGGCCAAACTCGAGGCTTCGGTTACGGTCCACACGTTTTGGAGTCCGATCTTGTCTTGGATCGAGGTCTTCAAGCCACTGATGTACCGGGCTACTTTTTGGCCTTCGGATTCTCCGATTTCATTACGATCGGTTAACCGTAAGAACTCGGTGGTGTAGTCGGTTACGGATCTTGGACCTTGGTTACAACCGAGATACATCTTGTAGAGGATTTGTTCGTAATCTTCGGGTAGAAACCGTTCTATCATCAATTGTTTCATCCGATGCCATGATCGAATCGGACCTCTTCGTTGTCGTTGTCGTTGGACCACTAGCTTGTCCCACCATACTGCGGCGGTGCTTTTAAGACGAAAAGCAACCATCTTTATCTGTTTATGCTCGGGTACTTCCATTATGTCGAAGAATCGATCGACTTCGATCTGCCAGTCTAGGAACTCTTCAACTCCCATAGTTCCGTAGAAGAACGGGGTGTCTGCTTTCATCCGATAATCGTGCTCATTCCTTCCGAAGTTGACCGGTTCTTCTTCCTCCTCCTCCTCTTCGGATTCGGAACTCAAAACATTGACCCGGTTACGATTGCCATTGTGTGGCCTCATAACTGGTTCTTCAAGCATGTCCCTTCTCCGGCGATTGTTGTTGGCGAAGTCGGGTTGAAGCCTGTTAACAGCCGCCGTCAGATCAGCGAGTGTCGCGGTAAAGGCCGTGTTCATCTCGGCTAAATCTACTTTGGTAGCGGGTTGTTGATCTGCCATGGTTAGTGAAAAGACAGGCGAATCCTGCTCTGATACCAACTGACGCAGCGTAGGTTTGCGGAAGGATCGACAAGCGTCTAAACCCTTTAACGGTTGAGAATTACGATGCGTAAAACTCAAAATTAAGAGAAAACTCTCTAAAAAAAGCTAAGATTTATTGATTGAAACTTGATTGAATTGATTAACAATGAAACCTAGCTACCCTATTTATAGCTAAACTAACTAAGAAATAACTATGGAAATTAGAACTATCCTAATTATAAACTAACTAGGAAGCTATTTAAATAACTAATAAAAGGAAACTAAATAATCCTAAATTATTATCTAATATAATTATTAATTAACTAAAACTAATAAAAAACAAAAGGACTTAGAATTGTAATGGAATAAGGAAATTAATTAACAAAAGGCTTTTGATTATGTTTTCGATATACGATTTGCTCTTCGATTTTCGTCGCCATTCTCTCTATATCAACAAATCGTCCAACATTTTCAATACCATGATCTGTTTTCTCCTAAGGAGCAAGTCTAGAGGCTCTTCAGAATCATTGTCACAGGCTCTTCAGAAAAAAGATCAAGACATCTTGAATGCGGTTTCATTGGTGAAATCAACCAAGCGACAGTTGCAACAATTTAGAGTGATGGATTTTGTCGGCTTTTTGAGAAGATCTCTTCTTTTTGCGAAAAACATGATATCGAGACGGTAAACATGGAGGAAATTTATGTCAATCCAAAAAATCGAAGGCACAAGACAAATATCACATACCGACATTATTACGAGTACGAATGTTTTAACACGGTTATGGATATGCAAATTCAAGAGTTCGGTGACAGATTTGATGAGGTAAGTTCCGAATTGCTCACGTGTATGGCCGCTTTGAGTCCTCATTACTCATTTTGTGACTTTGACCCATCAAAGTTACTAAGGTTAACAGAGTTTTATCCTGATGATTTTAACGATGATGAAAGAACGACTCTTGAGCACCAACTTCAACTCTACATTGACAACGTCCACCATGATGAATTATTTGCTAACTTGAAAGGTATATCCGAGCTTGGTAGAGTAATGATCGAAACAAGGAAACATCTTGTATTTCCTTTGGTTTATCGATTATTGAAGTTTGCATTTGCAACAGTTGAGAGATGTTTTTCTGCAATGAAGCTTGTAAAGTCCGCTTTGCACAATCGAATATGTGACGATTTTTTGAATGCATGTGTGACGGTTCAAAAGGGAAGGCCAATAAAACTGGAATATACAAAAGATGGAAAGAAAAATCACACAGTAAAATATCTTTCCAAGGAACAAACAATGAGGGCAGTGTCGTGGAATCTACAAGTCTCAAAGGTACCACCGACTTTTTTGTTGTTTTTATTTATGAATTAATATAATTTGAGTGTGAATGATGATGATGATGATGATGTTTTAGGAATAATGCATAAGAGAGGAGGTGGGAACAAGAGTCGGCCAGTTCCTAATGCTCATGTGCGTTCAGAAGTTAAAAATCTTGAACAAGTTCGGAAACAAAGGCAGACAAAAGCAACCAAAGCTACTTTGATTTGATGAAGAATAACCCAAAGAAAGGGTAAAGGTTAAATGGTGGTAAAAGGGGAAAAGGAAGGAAATAGACAGTCATTTTTGTTTATTTATTGTTTTCATGGCACAATCAAGATTCATATATATATATATATATATATATATATATATATATATATATATAAATTCTAAAACGGTTATTATACAATCTTTTGTATAATAACATTTACCACCCTTACAATGTTACATTTACTTTCCTTACAATTACTTATTTAATTTACTTTATATCCCTTGCTTTTTCATTTTTTATTTTACATCATTATCATATTAACACAAATAATCGTATATGTACAAAAATGCAATGAAAAAATACGTTCATTTTTCTAAAAATTATACCATTATAATCGTCTCGTCAATACCTTCAAAATGAGCTCAATATTGAATAATTTAACCGTACTATTAAATATCATGAATATCTACGAATTAAATTGTTTTATATCCATACGTTTTATTTTTTTCACCGTTATCACATTAAAAATACATAATCGTAAAATATATTAAAAATACGTTTCATTCTTATTATAAATTACATCACTATAATCTCTACTATATTATAAAAATTCTAATACAATTTTTTACAAACCTTTGAAAGCCAAAATTTTCTCACCCATGTTCCACTTCCTAATTCAATTAAATGTTACGTTTATCACCCTTAAAATTAGTTATTTAATTTATTTATATCCCTTGTTTTCTTATTTTCCATTTTATACCCTTATCATGTTAAAATAAATAATCGTATACGAACAAACCCAATATTGAATATTTTTTTATTTAACCGTACTATTAAATATCATGAATATTTACAAATAAGATTGTTTTATATCCTTACACTTTATTTTATTTTCACCTTTAACATATTAAAAATACGTAAACCAACTAAAATATATTAAAAACATGTTTCATCAATTCATTTTATTTTCAAAAAGTTACATTGTAACACACATAACAAATTATTGAAATAGTTCACATAAATCATCAACTAGCGAATTCCGTATAACGAAGTGATATTTGTTATCCTTGATTTGGTTATACTATAAGCATGAAATTATTGTAATTTACTCTTATCTTCAACTGCCCCTTTTGCCCATTATTTAACTTTTTAAATAAATTTGGAAGATAAAAATAAACTTTTACACCCGACGCATTGCGCGTGCATATAACTATATATGTATATATATATATATATATAATTGTTTCATATATTTGTGTTTTTTATGTGAAAATGAAAAAGTTTCATCAGATTGAGAAAATGGATGAAACAATTTCATCAGAATGAGAAAATACATGAAACAATTTCATTTTTACATAAAAAAGACAAATATATGAAACAATTTCATCAACAAAAGAATTATATAACATAATTTCATCAAATTAAACAATTTCATGAACCAATTTCATTAACTTAACCAATGAAATCGATGGTTTACACGGTTTGCAAAATTAGAGTGGTTTCCATTTGATCTCTCCCATATATATATATATATATATATATATATATATATATATATATATATATATATATATATATATATATATATATATATATATATATATATATATATATATATATATATATATATATATATATATAGGGAGAGGTTCATTTGAGAAATGGTAAATGTATGAGAAATAGAGAAATAATCCTAGCCATTCATTTGGTCAACATTTGCGGCTTTGACCGTGAAGCACCGGATAATTTCTTGCGTGGTCCATAGAAGATAGAAGGATAGTTCCGTAAAATATGCGGGACGAGTTCATATATGAACCTGTGTGATTCATATATGAACCTGTATGATTCTTTACGTTCATATGTAAATCAGTTAATTAGTTCATATGTGA
This sequence comes from Arctium minus, assembly GCA_954870635.1. NCBI lineage: Eukaryota > Viridiplantae > Streptophyta > Magnoliopsida > Asterales > Asteraceae > Arctium > Arctium minus. The sequence continues at coordinate 75,976,269 of OX941089.1, read as the reverse complement.
ATCACAAAGGTTCATATATGAATCTATTAACTAGTTCAACTCATTCATATATGAACCTACGGTTAATTAGTTCATATATGAATAACAAAGGTTCATATACGTATAAGTTAAAAGAGTTCATATGTGAATTACACTGGTTCACATATGAACTTGTGAATCATACATGTTCATATATGAACTCGTCCCGTGTATTTTGTAAAAATTAGGAAACTCTCCTTCTATTTTTGGAATAGTCGCAACTTTTGACCAGTCAAAGCCACAATTCTTGACAAGTCAAAGCCGTAATATTTGACCAGTCAAATCCAATCTTAACCGTATGAATGGCTAGGATTACTTCTCTATTTCTCAAATATTTACCATTTCTCAAATGAACCTAAGGCTATATATATAGGGGCCTAATCAAATGAGAACTAGGTAGTTTGTGGTAACCGTGAGATCCAATATGAACCAATCAATTATTAATTTTAATTTTGTTTATTAAATATATAAAAGGGTAATTTCGTAATTTGATAATTTAGATTTACATTTAATTAAATTATTAATTGATTGATTGTAATATACGGTTACCTAATATAATGGAGATTGATTTTAATCCCTTATTTGAAACCTACAACCTCTCTTCCACAATCTTCAAAATCTCCATCACCAGCACCGCCACCGTCCTCCTCGGTATCTTCGGCAAGAAGCCTGATTCTCAAATCAGTGTTGTACTAAATGCTATAAACAGGATATTGATGGATTTGCTCACTTGCGGAACGAGGTATGTAAGATCCATATCTCTAACCTCTCCATTAAACCCAGATCTGAAGAATCAAAGTTTATGTATCAAAGAAAAGTTCCAATATTGAAGGTCATCATGATTTCTTTCTGGGTATAAAAGTGGCATCACAATTGTTATCACAGTGGATCACATTTGGTATCACATTGATATCACGTTTGGACTTGTTTGTATTTTTGGTATCACACTGAGGATAGAGGTTTGTATCTTGTATGTATTTGGGTATCACATTTGGTCTTGTATGTATTTTGGATATCAAAGTCTGCATTGTTTCTTTAATTTTGGGTATCACAGTGCATCACATTTGGTATCACAGTGGTATCACACTAAGGATAGAGGTATATATCTTGTATGTATTTTGGACATCACATTCGATATTGTATGTATTATGGGTGGTCTTGTATTTTTTTTGGATATCGAAGTCTGCATCGTTTCTTTCTGGGTATCACAGTGCATCACATTTGGTATCACAGCGGTATCACATTTGATCTTGTATGTGTTACTTGATGTTCGCCGGAATAAGGTTTACTAGAGAGATGAGAGAGGAGAGAGGAGAGAGAACATTTTTAGAATACCTAAAACGCCCTTTGATTAAAATTTGAAGTCAAATTACCAAAATTATTAATTTCCTAATTTATCCATTGATTTGTGGTTGAGATTGGATCTCACGGTTATCACAAATAACCGAGTTCTCCTTTGAATGACCCCCTATATATATATATATATATATATATATATATATATATATATATATATATATATACACACACTATATTATAAGGGAAAAGTTAAAAAAAAAACCAACGGATTTTAGAGTTTGGAGTGATTAAGTTCTTGGACAATTTTTTCGAACAAATAAGTCCTTGGACAATTTTTTCGAACAAATAAGTCATTGGACATTTCAAAACCCGTTAAATAAATCATTGGACTTTTGATAACCTGTTGAATACATCATTGTTACTTCAAAAATGTAACTTACAACCTGCATAACAGGTAAAACTACAAATTAAAAAAAGAAATGTCACATACTTTATCCACCTACAAACTAAAAATGAGGAAATTAACTGAAATAAGTCAATCTCATCAACCAAGTTTATTTTTTAACCACTTTTCAAAACTTTTTTTTTCTAAAATAGTTAAATTTTGCACTTAATGTTTTTTTTTCTGTGTAAGAATTGTTTTTTTCCAAAAAATAAAATAAAAAACATCCTTACATAGAAAGTTTTATGTATAAATATTCACTTTGCTTATAGTTTTAGAAAAAAATACACTTTTCATTCTTATAAAGCTATAATTAGTTATTTGATTTATTTTATATGCATTACTTTTTCATTTTACATTTTTATTATGTTAACACATAATCGTATATTAACTAAAATATATATAAAAAATTGGTTTATTCTTTTACAAATTATATCATTATAATCGTTTGGTCAATATGTTCAAAATGAATTCAATATTGTTTTTGAATTTAATCTTATATTATTCAATATCATAAATACGTATGAGCTATTTTTAATACTTATAGTTACAGATTTATCTTATATTATTAAATAAATAATCCTAAAAGGATAGAAAGTGTAAATATTAAATATAATTCGTACGTATTTATGATATTTAATAATACGAGATTAAATCCAAAAAATTCAATATTAAACTCATTTTAAACGCATTGACGAGACAAATATAGTCGTGTAATATGAAAAAAAAACATATTCTTTTTAATGTATTTTAGTTAATATACGATTATGTGTGTTAATATAATAAAGGGTTAACTGAAATTAAAAAAATAGAAGATGTAAAGTAAATTAAATAACAAATTATAAAGATGCTTTCTATTTTTTTATTATTATTTTTTCAAAAACAATTCTTAAGGCAAAAAAAATTATGCATAAACTTAGACTATTTTAAAAAGAGATTTTGAAAGATGTTTAAAAAATGAATTTGGTTGATAAGATTGACTATTTTAATTAATTTTCCTGTTTTTTAATTGTAGGGGGATAAAGTAGGTGACATCTTTTTTGTTTTTTTTTTAATTTGTAGTTTTATCTGTTATGTAGGTTGCAAGTTACATTTTTAAGTAATAAGAATGTATTTAACAGGTTTATAAAAGTCCAAGGATTTATTTAGTGTGTTTTGAAATGTCTAAGGACTTATTTGTTCCAAAAAATTGTCCAAGGATTTAATCTGTCTAAACACTAAAGTCCATTGGGTTTTTTTAGACTTTTCCCATATTATAAAGATTCTAAAACGGTTATTTGTATAAAGTGTTTCTTGTACAATGTTACATTTATCACTCTTACACTTACTTATTTAATTTACTTTATATCCCTTGTTTTTTCATTTTTCATTTTACACCATTATCATATTAACACAAATAATCGTATATGAACAAAATGCAATGAAAAAATATGTTTCTTTTTTTTACAAATTATACCATTATAATCGTCTCGTCAATACCTTCAAAATGAGCCTAATATTGAATATTTTTTAATTTAATCGTACTATTAAATATCATGAATATCTACGAATTAATTTGTTTTCTATCCATACGTTTTATTTTTTTTCACCGTTAACACATTAAAAATACATAATCGTAAAATACGTTTCATTCTTATTATAAATTATATCATTATAATTTTTTCCGTCAATAATTGTAATATAAACTAATTATTGAATATCTTTATGGGTTTAGGGTTTCATAAATTGTGATTCTTATGTCATGGTTGATTGTTGATGACATGTATATAAGGAAGTAGCATTAATTGTTCGTTTTTTACTTACATTCCGCAGCATCGCACGGGTATATACCTAGTATATGTATGAATTGGTTACACAAACATAACATATTCTCCAATTATTAATATAGATAGATAGATCTCGTTGTTTAATTATGGTATGAATAGGAGGACTCTTGTAACAACCATTGAAACAACCCCATTCATCTTCCATATCCTTTTCTTTCTGCCTTGATCCAAGTTGCATTCTTTCATCCTCCAAAAAACAGCACACTAGTGTTACGACTTCAACCGATAATCCACAGGCCCAAGAAGCTAGCTCGTCGAGGCCCACCAGAAATAAAAAAAACACCAGCCCGTTTACTGGATTGAAAGTCCAAGCCTGAGGTCCAAGTTATCAAGGGTATTCAACACTGGAGCTGAAATGGTGGAGTGATGGACCGATTCCCATGCACTCTCTTTCCCACTTCATGCATGCATTAGAAGTAGGCTACGTTTCCCTTAATTGTTGCAGTAAATAAAGTGCATGATAGGATCATTAGTTGCAATTTAGATTATAAATATTGTATTTCCCATTGAATTTAACAGAGAGAAAATATGCCCCAAGTCTTCTTCTTTCTTCACTCTTTCTTGGAGATTGACCATCTCAAACAAGGTCTATCAATTTGGTGCTTTCATTGATCCGTCTCCCTCCCGTAATGCCACCTCGACGTGAGCCGACCTCCCTCGAGGAGTCTATGGCAGCCATGGTCGAAAACATTGCACGACTAATCACCTCCTCCAACGAAAATACCGAACGGATAATGTCCACACAGGCAGCAGCTCTTCATGACCAGAAAACGCAGCTCGATGTAATTGTTCATCAATTGACAGCTCAATATGAGCAAACCACCACCCTACTCACCACCCTCGCTCAAAAAGAACCCAAAACCCCTTGTCAAAACCAACCTCCAAACCCACCACCACCCAACAACTTGCCTATTCGTCCCCCAAAACTTAACCTTCCCACTTTCGATGGCTCGAACCCACTTGACTGGTTGTTCCAAGCCGATCAATATTTCACCCTCTACAATATCCAACCCCCACAACGCCTTCCCATGATCGCCTTCTACCTTACCGGCAACGCATTAAGCTGGTATAAATACCTCGTTAACAATAATCTCCTCACCACGTGGGAAGCCTTCACCCGAGATCTCGAACTCCACTTCGGCCCTTCATCCTACGACAATCACCAAGCTACCCTCTTTAAACTTCGACAAACCTCTACCGTCACGGAATACGTAACGGAATTCGAGAAACTTAGTAATTGCATCGTTGGTTTACCACCGGACGCATTACTAAATTGTTTCATATCTGGGTTACGTCAGGACATCCAGCAAGAATTAGCAATCCAACGCCCAACTTCCTTAACTCACGCCATATCCCTTGCCAAGCTCATTGAAGACAAAATTAATGACCAAAGATACAAACCCCGAACCACTACCTATCGACCATCCTCACCTCTTCCCTCATCAACACCTTTGCCAACCGCTACCCCTTTGTTGCAAAACACCACCACCTCAACACCACCTCTTCTACCCACCCCAAATCATAACCCTTCAAACCTACCATTTACTCGTCTTTTGTCCGATGCATTGCAAAAACGACGGGCAACAGGACTATGCTTTCGATGTCTAGAAAAGTACCACCCCGGCCATAAATGCAACCCCCCACAATTTCTCTTAATAGCCGATAATGATGACTCCAACTCTTTCGACCCACCCGACACTATTCTCACAAATTCTCCAACCACCATCGAACCAAAGTTAGACCCTCCCCACAACTCCTTCATCGATGATCCCAATACCCACTTCCTTTCACTCTCTACCGCCGCCCTTCTCAGTCTCACCTCACCCAAAGCCTTGCGTATCACAGGTCATATTAACGGTCAACCGGTATCCATTCTAGTCGATTAGGGTAGTACGCATAACATAGTACAACCAAGAATCGTCTCATTTCTCAACCTTCCCATACAACAGATCACCTCCTTTCCGGTCATGATCGGAAACAGAAAATTCCTCCATTGCAACGGATTTTGTCCGGAAGTGAACCTCCAACTACCAACAGCCCTATTCACGATTCCATTCTTCATTCTTCCCATCGAAGGTGCCGATGTGGTCCTTGGCATGACCTGGCTTAGCTCCCTCGGTAAAATCAGCGCCGATTTCTCGATCCCACAACTGTCCTTTCAACACAATGATCAGACAGTTGTTTTACGGGGCGAACCACAAACCACTGCCGTCTCTTCAAGCTCACTCCACCAACTACTACGCAAGGATGCTATTGCCTCCATGCACACAATCATTTCCCAACCCACTCACGATCCATCTTCCCCTAGCCCACATTCCATCATTCCTACCGACCCACACATCGAAAACCTACTCACCGCCTACAATTCAATTTTTGACCAAACCACACAACTCCCACCCTCATGTCAACATGACCACCATATTAATACCCTTCCCTAACGCACCACCCGTCAATGTTAAGCCTTACCGATACCTGCACTACCAAAAGAAAATAATGACAGATCTCATCACAGAAATGCTTAACGACGAAATTATCCAACCAAGCCAAAGCCCGTACTCCTCCCCCATTTTACTAGTTCGCAAAAAGGATGGAATATGGAGATTTTGCGTAGACTATCGCGCGCTTAATGCCATAACCATACGCGATAGATTCCCCATCCCAACCGTCGATGAACTTCTTGACGAACTCCACGGTGCCAAGATCTTTTCCAAAATCGACCTACGTGCGGGATATCACCAAATCCGAGTCGCACCAAAGGACACGCACAAAACCGCTTTTCGTACTGTCGATGGCCATTACGAGTTTCTTGTCATGCCATTTGGCCTTTCCAACGCACCATCCACTTTCCAGTCTGCCATGAATGACATTTTTCGAAATGTTTTACGTCGTTTTGTGCTCGTATTCTTCGATGATATTCTCGTTTATAGTCTATCACGAGAAGCACATTACAATCACCTTCGTCACGTTTTCGAAGTCTTAGCTGCAAACCGCTATTTCGCCAAACTTGCCAAATGTGTTTTTGGGGTTGCACAGGTTCACTATCTTGGCCATATTATCTCTCATGCTGGCGTTGAAGTCGATCCCGAAAAAATAGATGCAATTCAACAATGGCCCATTCCCACATCTATTACCGGACTCCGTGGGTTCCTTGGGCTTACCGGATACTATCGGCGTTTTGTTTGGGATTATGCCAAGATTGCGTCGCCCATGACTGACCTTCTTCAAAAGCAGTGCTTGGAATGGACCGAGGAAGCCAAGGTTTCCTTTCATTCACTCAAAAAAGCAATGACAACCTTACCCGTATTGGCGCTGCCCGATTTCTCCAACCCATTTGATGTCACAACTGATGCTTCGGGAACCGGTATTGGAGACGTGTTATCACAAAATGACCACCCCATAGCTTTTTTCAGCAAGAAAATGTGTTCCTGTATGCAATCGGCTTCAACATATGTCTGCGAGTTATACGCCATAACCGAATCGGTAAAACATTGGCGTCAATATATGTTGGGTCGTAAATTCAATATTTTCACCGACCAACGGAGTTTGAAGCACTTGTTATCTCAAGTCATACAAACTCCCGATCAACAAAAAAGGGCAACAAAATTAATCGGGTACGATTTTGAAATCCATTATAAGCCGGGAAAAGAGAACCGCGTAGCGGATGCTTTAAGCCGTATTGACGAACCACACTTTCTTGCCATTTCCACACCGACCCAATTGTGGTTACAGGAGCTGCGAAGTTACTACTCTAATGACACAACAGGAAAACACTGGTTCAACAGGGTCAAGAAGGGTGAAATTCCACGACACCAGGTTCATGACGAGCTTGTCTATGTAGATGGTCGGTTGTTCGTTCCAGAAATTGCACATCTAAAAACCCGACTTTTAGAAGAATTCCATTCATCACTCATTGGAGGAAACTCGGGCATCAAAGGTACAATTTGTCGCATCACAAGTTCTTTTTATTGGCCTCATATTCGCAAAGATGTTACTCGTTTTATCAATGAATGTTCCACGTGCCAACAAAACAAAAACCCAACCCATAAGCCGTATGAACTCCTTCAACCCTTACCCATTCCAAATTTAGTATGGGACGAAATCTCGATGGATTTCATTACACATTTGCCACCTTCGAACGGAAATACGGCAATATGGGTAATTGTGGACCGTCTCACAAAATTTGCTCACTTTCTACCCCTACCAAAACATTTTACAGCCACCTCACTAGCTACCTTGTTCCTTCACCAAATCTACCGTTTGTATGGTCTCCCAAAATCAATACTCTCCGATCGAGACCCGATTTTCTTAAGCCGTTTTTGGAAAGAACTGTTCAACAGGTTAGGCACAAAACTTCTACACTCAAGCGCCTACCACTCCCAAACCGACGGTCAAACCGAAGTTGTTAACCGTTGTTTGCAAGACTACTTACGATGTTTTGCAGGCACCGAGCCAACAAAGTGGAACAAGTATTTGTATCTGGCAGAATTCTGGTACAACACCTCCTTCCATAGTGCGATAAAGATGACACCTTTTCAAGCGTTGTATGGTCGTCCTCCTCCGTCCATACCTAACTACACAGGGGGTTCCTCTTCCTATGCCTCTATTGAAGCCACCTTACTGGAGCATCAACGACTTACTGGAGCATCAACGACTCATTGCTATGCTAAAGGCAAAGGATCATTAGTTGCAATTTAGATTATAAATATTGTATTTCCCATTGAATTTAACAGAGAGAAAATTTGCCCCAAGTCTTCTTCTTTCTTCACTCTTTCTTGGAGATTGACCATCTCAAACAAGGTCTATCAACTAGCCACCATCTCCTAACCTTGGTGTATATATATATATATATATATATATATATATATATATATATATATATATATATATATATATACTAGGTTCGACCCCGTGTATTACACGGGATAATTTAAAAAAGAGTGAATTGTGGATTTAGTCATTGTGGTTTTGTGATTTCTTTGACTATGGTCTTTATACTATGTTTATTGTGGATATAGTCCCTGTGGTATGCAATATATTGTGGTTAGGGTCCCTAAACACTAACACCATTAACTTTAAGGGTTAAGGGCATCATGTGTCTTGCACATTATGGGCATAATAGTCAATTTACTTTCAACTCTCAATTTAACCTATACACCTTTAAAACAAAAAAAATACTAAATTGTGGATTTGGTCCTTATGCATCACTCATCATCTTTAAAATTCATTTATCATATCTCAATTTTTTTTTCATCCAATCTTCATTGTCAAAATACAAGAAAAATTAATTTGTTAAAGTTCAAAACAAATTAATTGCATTTAAAAATAATAATTTTTTAAAACCAACACTACATTCTAAAAAAATACAACCTATCAAAATAACAATTGTTTGAAACCAACATTACATCCCAAAAAAGACAACTCATCAAAATGACAATTGTTTTATATTAACATTACATCCCTAAAAAGTAAACTAATCAAAATAACAATTGTTTAATATCAACATAAAAACTTGAAAAAGACAACCCATTAAAAACAATTGTCTTTTTTGATGGATTGTCTTTTTTATGGGTTGCCTATTAAACATATCATACAAGGGATGAACATAACAAAAACAATTAAAAAGATAGAAATTAATAAATAAAATAACAAAAAGTGGCATCGTAACGGGTGTAATAGAGATAAAAACTCTCATTACATGTTCATCATCAACAAAATGCTACACATGCACTAATGAAGATGAAAACTCATTACATGTTAGAATTATCAAAAAGGTCAATCAATCAATAGGAATTCTTTTATGAAATCACATAAATTAAAATTATATTCAATTTAATGCATCTTTAAACAACTCTAAAAAATGTGAATTTTATGATATTTTAGAAACATGTTGAAATGCTTAGGGAGAATATAATATGAAATTATATGTGCTAATGAAGCAAAGTTGCGAGAGGCGTGTGGAAATATGGGCAAGAAAGTAGTAGTTACTTGCATGCTGCCTCCTTTCCTTTTAAATGAGAAACTTCTTGTCCAATAATCAAAATAACAATTGTTATTTTTTGATGGGTTGTCTTTTTTAGTATCTTATGTTAATATCAAACAATTCTTATTTTGATGGATTTACTTTTCCAGGATGTAATGTTGATATAAAACAATTGTTATTTTGATGGGTTATCTTTTTTGGGATGTAATGTTGGTTTCAAACAATTGTTATTTTGATAGGTTATCTTTTTTAGGATGTAGTGTTGGTTTTAAACAATTGTTATTTTTAAATGCAAATAATTTGTTTTGAACTTTAACAAATTAGTTTTTCTTGTACTTTGACAATGAAGATTGGATGAAAAAAAAATTAAGAAAGATGATAAATGAATTTTAAAGATGATGAGTGATGCATAAGGACCAAATCCACAATTTAGTTTTTTTTTTGTTTTAAATGTGTATAAGTTAAATTGAGAGTTGAAAGTAAATTGACTATTATGCCCATAATGTGCAAGACACATGATGCCTTTAACCCTTAAAGTTAATGGTGTTAGTGTTTAGGGACCCTAGCCACAATATATTGCATACCACAGGGACTATATCCACAATAAACATAGTATGAGGACTATAGTCAAAGAAATCACAAAACCACAGGACCAAATCCACAATTCACTCTTTAAAAAATTAAATCATGCCAGAAAACTTATCTTACAGATATGAATGATCATCGAAAGTATGATGCTACTTTTCCAAGTTTTTTCCCCTTCATAGTTGTTTTTTTGCATACAAAATGTACTTGTTTTAGGCAGTTTTCATAAATGATGTTTTACAAAAAATTAATAAAAATATGAATAAATATTAAAAATTTATAAAACAAAATTTATAATAGAACGTAAATGAAATTATGGAAAAATACATAGTTAAAATTGATATGAAATTGCAAAAAGAAAATCATGACAATTTAGTGATTATTTGTATCAAATCTCATACTAATTTTAACAAATCTCATACTAATTACGACACATTAATTCGCATATATTTATGATATTTAATAATATAATTAAATCCAAAAGTATTAAATATTGGACTCATTTCGAAAGTATTGACAAAGCGATTACAATTGTATAATTTGTAAAAAATAAAAATATTTTTAATGTATTTTTGTTCATATATATTATTTATGTTAATATGATAAGAGTCTAAAATGAAAAATAAAAAAAGTAAGAGATTAAAAGTAAACTACATACTTAATTATAAGGGTGGTAAATATAAGGTATAAATTAAAAAAATTGAATTATGGAAAGATTTAAGAAGCAATGAATGTGGATGTGTTAAATGAACTTATAATATAAAATGCGTCCAGATACATGTTTAAGCGGGAAAATGAAAAAATGGCTCACCAGAAGGCGACATGTGTCCTTCTAGTTACTTATTTATTATATGTATATATATATATATATATATATATATAGAGAGAGAGAGAGAGAGAGAGAAAGGTTCAAACGAGGACGCTAACTATTTAATAAAACAAGAAAAACAACAATCATGTATAAAATCACATGTGATTCGGCATTAACCCGGAAAAATGGGACACGGGGGACTTTTCCCGCGGCTTCAAGTCGCGTGCGAAGTCGCGGGATCACATGTGATTTTGTACGTGAATCACATGTGATTTTGTATATACCGACCTTTTTCTTGTTTTCTTAAATAGATACCGTTCTCGTATAAACCCACCTCTATATATATATATATATCATCATATATATGTTAATAGATTCATATTCATTTTTCTACGTTTGTATATTGTAATCGATTCGATAGATTTACGTATGTATATAATCAGACATGATATTATTAATAAAAATTTTTGTTTCTTATATTGATTAACCGTTTATTTCATCACATATAATATTGGTGGAGAAAACCTTATCAACTTGAACTCACCCTGCTAGATTTAGGCTAAATCTAGATTTTACCCCAAACTTGAGCTTCCTTGAAGAAATCTGAACTTCAAGCTAAATCTTCCAAAACCTAAATCCACAAGGGTCCAACCATAAACATCCACATTTAGCCATTTAGAATTGTTCCCCAAACATTTTGCATAAAAATCTCAACTTATATCAAAACCCTAATTTCCATAAATAAAGAAAAGAGGAGATTACCTTATCCACCACTTGTATTCACCAACAATAAACCTTTAGGGTTACTACTATGAAATCAACTCAAGTTCTTCAAAATATGGGAGATAGATTGATGAAACCCTAGAAATCAAGGGGGATGAGGAAGAAACTTGAATCATGAGTTCACCCTTGAAAACCTTGCAATAAATAACCCAAACACAATACTTGAGACCCTCGACATGATTCCACTAACCTTAGATGAAAATTTAAAGAGGGAGAAGGTAAGGAAGAGAGGAAATCGTCCCTAATCTCCCAAAATCGCCTAAAAAAACAAGTGGTAGCAGAAATAGGGTTAAAATGGGTTAAGTTCACATTTTTTACGCATAGACGTCGGGGGCGACTATGCCCAGTGGCAATGTTGTTGGGGCAATGTCGCTGAGCCCAAGCCCCTCTCGATACAGTCCTAGCGACTATGACAGGCGATTGTGTCCTTGTCACAGTCGCGGGTCACTCTCGCCCAAAGCCCCCGAGACCCGTTTTCCAACCGTCTTGAAACCTTGAACGCTTAGGTCATGGTTCTAGGTTTAGTCGAAACAATTTTAACCTTTCCAAGGCCATGCCAAGGTGGAGAAGGGTCGTTTCCTTAACACCGCCTACTTGGATTTTACGGGTGTTACAATCCTCCCAACCTTGAAACGATTTCGTCCTCGAAATCTATTCATCACCCTAGACATTTCATTACCACCCTTGTCTCTTATTGGGTTTCCTCGGTCCCCAAAGGTAACAACACATCATAGACCTCAACGATGTCATTCTTGAAAGAAAACAACCGTCTCCCTTTCCAAGGGATTGTCTCAACCCTGGTTTATCCCTGAGTTATAACTAGGTGACTTCCCGAAGCAACTGCCATACTGATTTCCATTAAGACTTTCACAACCAATATCCACCTTGACATCTTACACCTATACTAAGGTGGAAATCGAAATTTTCTGAAGCAGTTTACAACTATACGATCGAGGTTGTCTCCCAACCTTAGGCGACACACACTACCCAAGGCCCGCTCTTGATCTCACTTCTCATCGACTTGCTCATTCCAGCTCAACACGATTCTGAATCCGTATTCCAATGACCAACATCAACCTAAAGAATTCCCGAAATTTACTACATTGAGAAAATCGTACAGGTTAACACTTAATTACCAACATCTAACTTCCTTTAAGTTCCACCACCGTGAGGCTAACATTTCTCCTAATCCAACGGGGATACTTCCAAATATTCCAAAGATCACTAACCTCAAAGGGCACGTCGGCTTGTACTGAGCCGATCCCCAAAAGATTTAAAGTTGACGCCTAATATGGAATTGAAAACTCCCAACATACCGCTTTACGAACAACTCATAACATCCTCAACATTCCCGAATATCCACAGAGATAGAGCACCACCAACCCATAGCATGTTGTCAACATTAACCCATCAATTCATAACCGACCGCACACAAGAAATCGCACAAGGCTCAACCCAAAGATTTACCAAAAAGGAAAGATCGCCTCTTATATATAGGGAGGTAACATATAAATCTAATACCTCATTATTCCTACGTGAACTTACTCATAAGGCAGACTTCATAATTCATAACTTTCCATAAGTCGGTTCATCCGACGTTTCAAATCCTAAGGACTTCTCTAGTCCCTCATTACAACTTCTTTCACGATAGGGGTTTAAATCTATAACCATAATGAGTTCAAGGTTTTTCAAACTATTATGTTAATTAAAAATTTTGTAACACTTTCAAACCCAAAGTCTTTATAACAATTAATCATACGGGTAACAATTTCACTACCACTTACACGGTAGTTGTGCAAAATTGGTCATAAACGCCATGCATATAAAACCACTTCGAAAATCATTTGAATATTACTCAAGTTAATAATGACAGTAACACAAGGCTTGCAACAACTTTTCAAATGGACCACTATGGTCTTAATATGCATTAATTTATGTCGTGTACGTAAAATACTTTCTCACACTAAGGGGGTGTGCAACAAATGTTAGTATAAACTCCAGAAGGAGGAACTTACGCAATCAAGTTCCAAAAATTTCCCAACTTAGTAAGAATGCATGCGATTTGATCGAACATAAATAAATTTTCATTTGGTTTTCAAACCTTGGACCACACGAATAGAATGCACTTGTCCCAAAAATGGTGGCTATAAAATCATGTATACCAGTAAATCAATATAATGCTTTGCGTGAGACGATAACAATAGAATCAACAACTGAAGAGGGCATAAAGCAGAAGTTCAACTCGAACCTTTAAAATCTTTCACATGTTTACTCGCACAAAAGTGTAAATCAATTCAAATGTTAAATAGCATGCAACGAAATAATCTTGTATAAAACCCAAAAGAGAAACCACACGACATTGAAACTTCCAAAATAACATGTGAGACAATATTCATCAACAAAACTCTCAAAACATCTCTTACGGTTATGAAAAGACACGTGCAAACCCGCGTGAAACAAAATATTAAACAAAGACTCGTGAGTTGACGCACACATTAAAGCATGCATATGTGTTTCAAGGTTCTTCTTATGCTACGCAGAATGTCGTAAAACAAAACTTCACAAGACTCGACTAAATTTTCATAAAATCCTATGACACAAAAGAAAATCAGGCGGTGCCAAAATCTTCGTTTCCCATACCAAGGCATAAGACGAAGTTATGACTAAAATTTCATAATTCCAAGAATTTCCCTTTTATCGCAATGTAAAGTAAATTGACACTTTTCAGCAAAAATTGCACCAAAACACGACACTTAATAAACCCGTAATTTACACATAACGTAATTAAAACTCACGCATTTCAAAGTTCACTCACGCGTCGAAAACGTCGTAAAATAATACCCTATAAAACTCAACACAACTTGTACAAACTAAAATTCCCAAGAAAACTTAGACGCCAGAACATGGGAATAACTTTTCTTTTAAAACCTTAACATACGTGGAGGAGATCCAATGTCAAGGTTATAATTTCTCAGTTACTTGCCTAATACCCCAAATATCAATAAACATGGATATTACAACATCCGAAAATAGCGTTAGACAAGAAACGGGGATGAAGAGATTTTCGATAAAAATTTGCAACCACGTGCAGTAAAACAAATTCATGCATGTTTAAACTCACGGTTTAAAATCAGGTGCGTGCTAAACATTTTTCCAAACTTCATAATATATTCTTCTTTATGATTCCGGAAACATGAGAATTAATTGGTGCAACTTATTTCAGAAATAAATTTCGTGCATGAATTTTGGTCGGCACTCAACATCATAGAACCACACTTCTCAATTTCCTAGTCACACTATCGTCATCCGGATGCTCAAACATCTTAAAGCAATAATCACACTAATTTGATTAACTTACAATTTCTTCTTGAAATAAATCTAACTCAACAAGCCTATGGTTTTAATTCGACCAACAGCTCCGACCCACAATGGTCAACTTAGTGTATTCATCGTGCTTAACCATCACTCCAATATGACAATGCTACAAACATCAATTCTCCCATCGGTTACTCGCTTAGAAACTTTCTCATTACCCCAACGGTCATCATACCAAGGCAGTTCAAGTGTACACATGTAGCATGTAGGTTCATGTGCCATTATGAATGTACCGTACATGATCATTCTTGCTTCCTCGACGAGTTTCCCATTTCTAGCGACTATATCAACCCCAAAATATCATATCTTAAGGTACCTAATGGCGCAATTTCACTCTCAATCACTTAAAAGAACGCTAATTTGAGTCTATGCATCCCAAATCAATACCTAATTCTCTCAAACTTAAATTCTGATACCAACTTGTAACACCCTCAATTTGGAAAGAGCAACTAATTTAAAATTTATAAATATGCCTCAAGGAATGGATAAAACTTCATGCGATAAGTCCATACTTAAAATACGATTCTAGAATTTTCCATCAACAAAACAAATAAAATCTTACATAGAGACTAACTCAAGGTCGGGTGTTACTAAACCCAAATACAAAATGTTATTCTCAACACTAATGCGGAGGACTTCACTAAGCCACTCACTCTTGCACATACATCTAGCACTCATCACTTCCCAGAAACGCTAGAACCATTTCCCCCACCGGAACCTGATGCACACACCTACAAATAAAAGGTTAGGCTAACGCCTAGTGAGTTCAAGAGTTTTCAACATGAAATAAATACATTTTCTAAATGAAAGAGTACAGTTAAATCATAATCTTTCAAAAGGATTTACTTTAAATATTAAACGATTCATTTTCCAATAATTCGCACCTTTAAAGACACATAACCCAACACTGTTAGAGCTTGTTTATGTTGGATACAAGATCATGAAGACCAGAGGTCAAAGTACAAGAAGTCAAAAGCTGAAAGTCAACTCTCAAGCATAAAGTCAAAGTCTCTTTGTAATAATTGTCAAAGTCAAAGTCATTGTATTTTATTTTAGCTTTATGTTTTATAGCTTTGTATAAATAGTTTGTTTCTCGTGTCTTATAGACATATGACTTGAAGTGTATTGTACGCATTCTGAGAGAGAGAGTTGTAGAGAGAGAAAGTATTGATCTAGAGAGAGAAAGAGAGAAACAGTTTGTAATACTTTGATTCTTAAATTGAAATTGAAAACAGGTAGTTTACTAATCTTGTTTTGCTTAATAGCTTGTGATTAGAAACTTGAATCAGGGACACACAATTGGTATCAGAGCAGATCTAGATTGAAATCAAATCAAAAAATGTTGTCGACACTGTTTCATTGAAGTTCAGATTTGATTCTGAATTTTAGTGTGTTTTTCGAGTTGTAATTGATCAAATGATGATCGAAACATGTTTTAGAATGAGTTTGTATAGGTAAATTCATGAATTGCACTGTAATTTTCATCAATTTTCGAAATCTGTCAAGTTTGAGATTCACGAGTTCTTCATACACTGTAATGAATCAAATTGTATCGATTGTTGATTTTTGTTGAAATTCTTTGATAGGATTTTGTTCTATGTGTATAAGTGATTGATCTGTCAAAGTTTTAGATCGAAATTTGAGGTCTAGGTGGGTTTTTTAGTCGATTCAGAGGTGTTTTTCTTCGAAAACTGAAGAAATCGCAATCTTGCTCAAGAACTCGCAAGACTCATCTCAAGAACTTGCAGAGTGTCAAGATTTCGTAATCTTTGAAAGAACTCGCAGAAAGCCTCAAGAATTCGTTGATATCATCAGATTTCACATTGTTAATTTCTGAAAATTTCATAAGGACAGAATTCGCAATACTCTGTATTGCGAAAAGCATATAATTCGTAATTGGGTATTTTGCGAATTTCGTAGAATTCGCAGAGGATTAATTTGAAAAAGTTTTAAGTTCAGAATTCGCAATTGTCTTTATTGCGAATTGTCCAGAATTCGCATTACTCTGTTTTGCGAATTGCTCAGAATTCACAGTTTTTCGAGAAATTTTTATCAAGGACATAATTCGTATCAAGAATTCGCATAAGACTAGTCTACGAATTTCTTGGAATTCGCAGAAGAGTAGTCTACGAATTCTTAGTATTTTACGAAAATTTTTGAAATTTTTTCTAAGTGTAGGATTCGGAAGTCTCTATCTTGTGAATTCTATCACATTCTTGCTTGCGAATTCTGTTTGTTTCTTTTAGCTTGCGAATTCTAATTCCAATCTTACGAATTCCTTATGTTTTAAGTGAATCCTACGAATTCTTTGTGATTTTAGTGTACCTTGCGAATTCTCTGTACTTATAAGTGTATTCTGCTAATTTATTTCAGTGTTATTCAATATTCTTGTGATTTCTATTGGACTAACAATCAGTTTCAAGTTTCTTATTGCATATTTTTGAAACAGGATGACTTCAAGGGAAGCATTTGCTATTGGTTCTGATGTCAAGCCTCTTGTTCTATTCCAAGGTGAATATGAACAGTGGAAGGATCGATTTCTTGATTTTGTTGACCGACACGCAAATGGAGAAAACATTCATTTGTCTATCAAAGATGGTCTTTTCAAGATTCCTACTACTGAAATTCCTGCTCCAAATAATGGATCAGATGATGATGAAGTTTAGACAAGGACAATTGAGAAAGAACCTATTCAGCTCACTGATGCTTAGAAAAATCGATCACAAGCTGATAAACAAGCCAAATCTCTTCTGCTTCAGAGTATACCTAATGAGATTTATATCAAGATTGACAGTTACAAAGATAATGCCAAATCTATGTGGGATCAGCTACAAAAGATGATTATGGGTTCAAAGGTAGGCAACTAGATGAAGGTAGAAAACTGCATAAACAACTACGAAGAGTTCAAAGCGAAGGATAATGAAAGTGTGCAGGACACTTATGAAAGATTTATATTGCTTCTTAATAAACTTTCAAAGAATAAGGTTACGAAGAAGCAGATTGAGAACAACATGAAGTTCCTCAGCATCTTGCAACCCTAGTGGAAGAAGCACACTCGTCGAATGAAACAGATGAAAGATTTGAGTGATATCCCTCTCCATGAAGTCTACGAGACATTGCGACAGAATGAAGAAGAGGTGGAAGAGAAAAGAGCTGAAAAGAAGAAAGTTGAGAAGGTTGTCGATCCTATTGCACTTGTAGCTGGAGAGAAGGAGAAAGAAAAGAAAGAGAAGAAGAAAAAGAAGAAGATAGTCATTTCCAGCTATGAGTCTGATTCTGAATCCGATGGTGATGACGGGGAGAACCTCAAGCAGACAATGCTTTTACTGACCCGAGCTTTCCAGAAAAAGTTCTACAAGAAACCAGGGTCAAACTCACAGAGGTATTCTTCTACAGGATCAAAGAATCATGAGCACAGAGAAAGAGTTGAGGGTGGAAGATTTGAAGAGACAAGATTTGTCGAGAAGAAGCCAGAAGAGAAGAAGAAGTATGTGAATGACTATACCAGTACTGAAAAGAAAGTTGATGATCTGATCAAATGCTACAACTGTGGCAAGGTCGGACATTACGCAAAAGATTGTCGGAAGCCGAAGGTTCGGAATTCGGAATACTACAAGAACAAAATGCTCTTGGCCAAGCAACAGGAAGCTGGCAAGGCATTAATGGTTGAAGACGAATATTGGTTAGATCATTCGGACGTCGAGGAAGAGAAAGAAGAGACAACTCATTTATGCTTAATGGGTAAAGAAGATAAGCATGATGATTTTGAAGATGAGACAGCTGATGAGGTAATGCACTTAACTGAAAATGATTTTATGACCAAAATGGAAGCCATGATGGTCGAACTTCAAGACCTTCAATCTAAACTGAAAAAGGAAAAAGACAGAGTTGTTAGGAGAAATCAAAAGATATTTGAGCTTAATAAATCAGTTATTGGGAACAAAGATTTAATTGATTCTCTACGCAAATCTGCTTCTGATTTTAAACATGAAAAAGATTGTTTTGAAAATAAGATTTCTGATTTTGAATCTAAACTTTCTAAGTCTGATTTAGAAAATAAAGAATTTGTACTAAAAACTCTTAAATTGCAGGCTGAAAACAAGAGTTTGACTAAGAAGGTAAATGGTTTGGAAGCCAAACTTCATGCTATAGGCCAAACAGATCAAACTATTTTTCTAAATACACCCAATGAAGAGGCTGATATTAAAGAGAAATGGGGACTCGGTTACGATAACCCCCATTACTTAAAGAAAGCCATCAGAAAACCACCAGCATTGTATAACTTTGATTTTCTTGTTGCTGCTGATAAATATCCTCATTTAAAACCCAAATTTGTTACCAAATTACCAGATGAAGTTGAGGCCAAAGAAACTGAAAATAGAAAGAATGTAAAGAAAATGCAACTATCATTTTGCTATGAAAAGCTGAATGATAGTTACCTTTCTGAAACACCAAAAGTTCTTTCAAATGATTATTTTGCTAGCTATTCTGTTTCAGAGATGGAGGCAAAACCCGCAACTGCAAAAGTTTATGTTCCTCCACTCATTCTAGAAAGCAAAATAATTGAGCTTGAAAACGTTTTATCTGAAGAAAGAATTTTGGTAGATATAGAACAAAGTGTATTTTCAACTGTGTTAAAGAACACTGTTTTTCAAAATAAATCTACAAAGTGTTCTAATTTTTCTAAAGCCTCTCAAACTTCAACTGATAATTTTGATGACTTATTTGCGTCTGCAAATGATTTTCTTAATTATGATAATGGGTGTGTAGAGGAAATTGATATGTTTGACTTCAATGCTCTACTTCCAGATCATTCTACTTTTGTTATTCATGGAGAAGCTTTACCAAGTGTTTATGAAAAAGGTGAATCATCAACTAAGGTTGGTGAATCAGTTTATGTGAATGTTGATTACTATGCTAAGGGTAAGAAACATAAGAAACAACGCTCACAGAAACGGAACAACACTGGTAAACTCAAGAAAAGCCAATCTCATAAATCTGATTTTCCTAATAAATCTAAATTCTTTGTTTCAGATTTAAGAAAGAAAAGGTTGGAAGAGCGAACTGAATGGCGACCTAAAAGGAAGATTGATGACAAAGCAGAATCAATTCCTGATAATTCTTGTAATAGATCAAATGGTAGTGTGTCTGATGTAGTTGGTTCTGTTGCTTCTAGTAATAAAAACCTTGTAACTTCTTACAAGAGATATTCCATAAAGCAATTGTTCCAATTATCTCCTACTACTACTAAATCATATACTTATCGGTGGAATGATTTTGCTTATCATCATTATTCTAATGATTGGTTTGGATCATATCATGTTTATTCTTCTAAACCAAATGTTTCAAAAAGTTTTCAAAAGAAAAGAGGGTCCATATTCAAATGGAAACCAAAATCTTGCGCTAATTCTTTAGGACCCATTTTTAAATGTGTACCTAAAATTATTATTCCCTGATTTCTCTTGTGCAGACCCGTCATATGTGGTACTTGGATAGCGGTTGTTCCAAGCATATGACCGGGCAAAATGATTTATTGACTAATTATACAGAGAAATTTTGTGGGAATGTAAGGTTTGGAAACGACCAGTTCTCACCGATCTTAGGATTTGGTGATGTTATTCAAGACAACATAACGATTACGAAGGTGAGCTATGTTGAAGGATTAGGACACAATCTATTCAGTATTGGCCAGTTCTGTGACAAAGACTTAGAGGTGAATCTCAAGGCCAAGCGGTGTTCTGTACGAACTGAAGACGACAAGGAACTCTTGGTCGGCATTCCCAAGTCAAACCTCTACACAATCAATTTGTCAAAGGTCCATACTGAGAATCAGGTGTGTCTACTCTCAAAAGCCTCAATGCAACAAAGCTGGCTATGGCATCGATAACTCTCTCATCTGAATTTTCGCTACATAAACAAACTGGTCAGTGGAAAGTTAGTGAATGGACTTCCTGAGCTCAAGTACGTGAAAGAACACTTGTGTGAAGTGTGTGAAAAAGGAAAGATGAAGAGAGTTCCACATAAACTGAAGCCTGAACCTAGTACCCGTTCTCCACTCGAATTGTTGCATATGGATCTCTGTGGTCCTATGCGAACTCAAAGCTTAGGCGGAAAGAAATATGTTTTAGTTATCATGGACGACTATTCGCGATATACGTGGGTCAAATTTCTACGATAAAAAGATGAGACGCCCGAAGTACTCATCACATTTCTGAAGACGATCCAGGTGAATCTGCAGAAACCAGTCAAGCTTCTCAGAACTGATAACGGCACAGAGTTCAAAAACAGAACTGTTAAAGAGTATCTCGAATCGGTCGGGATATCACATCAATACTCTGATGCTCGTACGCCAGAACAGAATGGAGTAATCGAAAGGCGAAATCGAACGCTAGTCGAGGCCGCTCGTACTATGCTCAGCCAATCAGATCTACCTCTATTTCTGTGGGCAGAAGTTGTTTCGACTGCGTGCTACACTCAAAACCGTTCCATGATACATCGCAAATTTCAAAAGACTCTGTATGCTTTGATCAACAACCGAACACCAACCATCAAATATTTTCATATTTTTGGTTGTAAGTGTTTTGTGCTAAACGATAGAGAGAGTATGAACAAGTTCAGTGCTAAAGCAGACGAGGGCATCTTCATTGGATATTCTTCTACATCTGCTGCATACCGAGTGTACTTAAAGAAGTCGAAGACTGTTATCGAGAGTGTAAACGCCACATTCGATGAGGAGATGGCTTCTGAACAATTCAGTTCAGAACCCGTGATAACCGGAGTGCTAGCTTCTGGACAGATCAGTCCGGAACCTGTACCTACAGTGAATAAATAAGATGTCGCATCATCGTCTACTACTCATTTATCTGATTTAGATCTTTTATTTGAACTGTTTTATGATGAATTTCTTGGATCTAAAGTGACTAAACCTGTTGTGGTTGACAGGATGGAAGATTCAACGGATTATCATCCAACCACTTCAGATGTTTCCACTGAATCAAATTCCCCGATTCAGCAAGAAATTTAAGTTCATATGCCTACTCTGATAGTTGAAGTTGTAACTACTAACGAAGAACCAGAAGTTGCTGAATCAGTAGGGTGTACTGTAAGGATTGATCAACAGATTGAACAAGTTGTACCCACTAACACTTCTGCACCTATTATTTCAACTGAACCCCTCCCTCATAATGTACAAACTGAAGAAGCAGATAGTGGATTCTTAGATGACAACCATGATCAATCTTCATCTAATCCACTCCCTCATGAACATCGCTGGACCAAAGAGCACCCTCTTCACCAAATCATTGGAGATCTAAAAAAACCGGTGCAAACTAGGTCAACAACTTTAAATCAATGTCTGCATGACTCGATCTTTAGTAAGATAGAGCCAACCCGAGTATCAGAAGATCTAGCCAACTCAGATTGGGTGTCTGCTATGCAAGAAGAATTAAATCAGTTCAAAGCCCTAAAGGTTTGGAGACTAGTGCCAAAACCGGAAGGAAAGACCATTATCGGCACTAAATGGGTATTCAAGAATAAAAAGGATGAAGATGGTATTGTCATAAGAAACAAAGCACGACTTGTTGCCAAGGGATATAGGCAAGAGGAAGGCATTGATTATGACGAGACTTATGCTCCAGTAGCGCGTATAGAGGCAATCCGCATGTTTCTAGCCTACGCTGCTCACAAGAAATTCACAGTCTGCCAGATGGATGTGAAGACTGCCTTTCTGAATGGCATTCTTAAGGAGGAAGTCTATGTATCTCAGCCAGAACGGTTTGTAAATCCAGATAAGCCAAATCACGTCTATATCTTGGATAAAGCTCTTTATGGTCTGAAACAAGCACCTCGCGGTTGGTATGATGTTTTATCTCAATTCTTGGTCAAGTCAGGTTTTTCAAAAGGTAAAGTTGATACCACTTTGTTTATCAAAAAAGTAAAAAGCCGATATCATTCTTATCCAGATATATGTGGATGATATTATATTTGGTTCAATAAATCCCAAATACTGTAAGAAATTTTCAAACCTCATGGTGTCTAGATTTCAAATGAGTATGATGGGAGAGATGAAATTTTTCTCGGATTACAAGTAAAACAATTTTCAACGGGGATTTTCATTAATCAATCTAATTACATTTTTGATATTCTTTGGAAATTCAAAATGGGAAATTGCAAACCTATTGGAACCCCAATGGCACCAGGTACTAAGATTGGCACTGATCCTTCGGGAAAAGCTGTTGATGTTAGGACTTATAGAGGAATGATAGGTTATTTAATGTATCTTACTTCAAGTAGGCCAGATATAATGTTTTCAACATGTTTGTGTGCAAGATATCAGGTTGATCCTAAAGAATCTCATTTATCTGCTGTCAAAAGAATTTTTAGATATCTGAAGGGAATTGCAGATCTTGGTGTGTGGTATCCTAAGGATACAGGGTTTGAACTGACTGCTTATTTAGACGCAGATCATGCTGGATTTATGTTAGACAAGAAGAACACGTCGGGTCATATTCAATTCCTCGGTGATAAACTCGTCAGTTGGGCATCAAAGAAGCAATTATGTGTTTCCACATCGACGGCTGAAGCAGAATATGTAGCTACTGCAAGTTGTTGTTCTTAAGTCTTGTGGATGCGAACACAGCTGCAAGATTATGGCTATCAGTTCAACAAGATCCCGATCTATTGTGACTCGAAGAGCGCTATTGCAATATCAGCTAATCCTGTGCAGCATACTAAAACAAAGCATATTGATGTCAGGTATCATTTTATCAAAGATAATGTAGAAAAAGGTACAATAGAACTTTACTTTGTAAAAATTGATTATCAACTTGCAGATTTGTTTACCAAACCTTTAGATGAAAAGAGATTCAATTTTCTTGTATCTAAGCTTGGTATGCTAAATCTCAAGACCTAATCAGCGATTACCTATTAAAGTTTCTTTTATTGTAAATTTTCATCATTTCTTGATCATTAATTCTGAAAGGATATCTGCACTTTAACATTTTGTTCATGATCTCAGGGGGAGTGAGACAAGACTTTAAAATGATCAACATTATTTTGAGGGGGTGTTTAGAGAATTTTTGCATTTACTTAACTGCCAAAATTTTGTGATGCATAAATTTAGGGGGAGTCTATGAGTACAACAAAAGGAGTAAGGATATGATTTCTGATTACTTCAGATCAGAACTCGTTCACTCAATGTTTTATTGCTTTCTGTTGTTTACTTTTCAATAAATTTGTGAATAAAGTTGCTTTGACGGACTTTCTGTTTTTTGCAGATTGAGAGAAGCTATCAAGATCATATCATTATGATTTTAAGCTTGACTTCATGAGAGTTAAGACTGGACGACAAAGGTTAAATTTCTTATCTTAATCTCATATATGGTTGAAAGAAGGACGACTTTCAATCATAGAAAACATGTTCTTAAACGTTCAAACCACTTCCCAATTCTTAAACATATCTCATAATTTGGAAGTGCAATTTTAAATGTTTTCAAGATTTACTTGAGTTTGAATGTTTTACAAACCGTGTGTTTCCAAAGATAAATACTTGCGTATTGTCTTTTCTATATACTTTCAAGTATTCACACACACCGGTTTGACTTATTGTTCAAAATGTTCTTACCATGTCTCAAATTTGAAACATTCTTTTTCGATGGTAAGACATCCCGCTTGAACTTCAACGAATATTGAGCGTTAATTCATTTATAAGCGTTCCATTCTAGAATGTCTATATTTTGTTTCATATAGAAAATATCCATTATTTTTTACCATAAACCTAAACAGCTATATCATTTCTTTCTGATCATTTTCATACAATGTCAGATTTTCAAACAAGTCTCATGTATTCATGTCTATTCATTCAATTTACTTGTTTGAAATATCTTCAATGTTTAAAATGCTCATATCTTCATGATTATATTCTGAGCATACAAACATTTGACTTGTATTTGAGCTTTACATGTTCAAGTTAAACCATTTTGAGCAACATATGCTTCATAGGAAAATATGAGTTCTTTGTGCTAGGACTTAAATGAACTTCTATGGATTCACGTTAACCAGTGTTTCCTACCCAAGAAGTTAATCCATAGTGATTGAGTGTGAGGAGTCGAAAAGAAATGAGTGTGGGTTGTGCGTTGAGATAAAATGAAAAAGAGAGTTTGGTTAGATGTGAGATTAATGATTAAAAGACAGAGGGTGTGACAACAGAGTAAAAGAATATCAGACTCTGTACGAACTTTTTCTGAGTCGGGCAACTACAATTCTAGTGTTTCACAACTCTTTGGTGAACATTATTGAAATAGGCAACTAGCCCATGCCAACTATTGACATTAACCCCACTAGCCACTCAATTTCTTCTTCAAAAGAAAGTGTTTCATATTTTTTCTAGGGACACAACATATAATCTATCTGATTTTCATTTGGAAAATCTGGATATTATTTTCATTTGGAAAATCTGGATATTGAAAAAGAAGGAAGTCTGCCCCACCTTCGCACTTCAATCATGCACATTGAGTCTGTGTTTATCTACTGTTGTCTCAGTGGTTTACACAATGTTGAGCCTTTTATAAAAGCAATCATCATGTGCTTATTCTTTCTAACACTTGCATGAACACACAAAGAATTTGTTTTCTTGTCATAACATTCATAGAAATTTCCTTTGTGGTGTTTCGATGATTGGATGGAAGCCCTGGGGGAGTGAACATCACAAAAGCTCTTTTACAATGTGTATTTGTTACACACAGTGACTTCGTGTTACTGACAGGCATATTAACTGATTCATTTGTTGATTCAGGTGTTACTTTCATAGTTTGTCTGGATTTGAAAAGATCTAGATGAATACTTTGTTCGAATTGGCAACGAATCAGAGGCTCGGTATGTAAGATCAGTGGTCAAAACATATAAAGTCATTTTTTGTGAAAGGTTTGATGCTATAGATGCTCTATTCATCAAAAAGGGGGAGATGAATTAAAAAAATGTCTGATTCAGAAATTTCAAAGTTAAAAGAATTGTTTGAGATCAAAGGTTAATTGTGAAAGAAGGATGCAAAGTTGAAGATTTCTGAAGATGTGCTGAGACTTTACAGAAATTTTCTTTGATGGTTAGTTGCTAAAGCGAACAAGCTGAAAATGGAGATAATTTCTTTCTGAAGTCTGAAAGAGGTTTCTTATAACCTTGAAGAGATTATTGAAGATGGTATCTATCATATTTGGGGGAGATTGTTAACATTTTTTTTAAAGAAAGACTTGGAAAGAATACAGTCAAAGAAAGGGGAGATTGCAATGTTTGTGCTTAAAGAAGAAATTTGTTAAAAAGGGGAGATTGTAAAAATAAAGCCTAAAGAAAAGACTGAATTGCAAAATCTTTCAAAGATGATCTTGAATCCAAAGGGGGAGATTGTTAGAGCTTGTTTATGTTGGATACAAGATCATGAAGACCAGAGGTCAAAGTACAAGAAGTCAAAAGTTGAAAGTCAAATCTCAAGCATAAAGTCAAAGTCTCTTTGTAATAATTGTCAAAGTCAAAGTCATTGTATTTTATTTTAGCTTTATGTTTTATAGCTTTGTATAAATAGTTTGTTTCTCGTGTCTTATAGACATATGACTTGAAGTGTATTGTACGCATTCTGAGAGAGAGAAAGTATTGATCTGGAGAGAGAAAGAGAGAAACAGTTTGTAATACTTTGATTCTTAAATTGAAATTGAAAACAGGTAGTTTACTAATCTTGTTTTGCTTAATTGTTTGTGATTAGAAACTTGAATCAGGGACACATAAACACAGACATTCCTTCGTAAAACAACTCCAATTCCGAACTCACCCAAAACTTGAATAATAAATAAAGTCCCAATTTATAACCATACATAACAAACTTTACTTCCCGAAACATCCCAAACATGGGCGGGATATAATACTCAACCCATAAATCTTGAGTAAACAAATCCATATATGCAAAATGTCACCGAAAACGTGGATAATAAAATAATACAATTTAATACCCAAGTAACACCTTCCGGTGACGGTGGAGACCCGATTCCATGGTATGTGGCGGAACACAAAGTTAAGCCACCTAGCCACGTTGTCGAACTACACCTCAGATCATAACTGTATTGCCTGCTCTGCCGAGCTACACCTCTAGTCGGACTTTATTTCAAGTCCCAAAACACCGTATCCCCCATTTCCTGCTCCGTCGAGCGACACCTCAAGGATACACGATCTTATTGTCTGTTCGGTCTCTAGTGGAGTTTCATCCTCAGGGTACTCATTCGACCCCTAGTGCCTACTCCCTAGCATTCAAGATAGGAGCCTCAACTCCTCACTTGATAACTCATGATGTCTAACCCTTGTGCACAAGAATTAGACATCCAATCATAAGACCCATGATCCCGAAGTACAACCCATAAAGGTTCCTCTTCGCCAAACAACCGGGACAACAACGATGCCAACACGGCATAATTCCCAAGGTGAGAATATCAAGACTCCTCATCCTTAAATATGACTGACTCACATGCCTATGGATCCAAATGCATTACAGTCTAAAATACATGACTCCCATTGAATGACACATGCATTCAAAACATGTATTCTCCAAAATAAAGTGCAATAAATGCAACTCACACCTAAAGCTCCACTTTAAGTTATTAAAACCGGACAAAAGTCCCCAAGACCCGACAAAGTCGAAAACTGAGCCTTAAGCTCAACCAGTCAAAAGACCATATGCTAAAATCCACAATATGCATTAAAATGCAACCGACCACGTTTATGCAAACACATGCTCCAAAAATGCATGAATACACACTCAAACACTATTTAGATTTTAACAAGTCATTTTCTAAACAAGTTTATAACCTCATTGGCTCTATCAAACGTCCCAAAGCACAAGGTCGACATTTTTCAAACATACATTAAAAGTACAATCACTCCAAAGATTAACTTGCGTATGATAGATCGTTAAGACATCATTATTAAAGATTTACTCAACAAATTACTTGAAATACATCTTTCCCAAAAACCACAGAGATTTACGATAACCGAAAGGTACACAGGGTTGGGAATGACCAAACTCCAATAAATCGTACGTTGGTATTTTCAAAACATTTCACAACACATAATACACTTATTTCCAATAACCACAAAATGCATTTTTACCAAATACCCTCCATCTATGAAAATGATTATCAAAACGTCTCCATTATGATACATTCCCCAAAAATCCCCAAAGGTGGGTAGTTTATAAGTTTATAAAGTTAAACACTTCCAAATAACCAAAACTTATCAGATGATCAACAGTTAACAATTTCATGTAAAACACAAAACACTTTAAAATGAACGTTTTTGGCATGTACATCGTTTTCACAAATCAACTTCAACTCACCCTGCTAGATTTAGACTAAATCTAGATTTTACCCCAAACTTGAGCTTCCTTGAAGAAATCTGAACTTCAAGTCAAATCTTCCAAAACCTAAATCCACAAGGGTCCAACCGTAAACATCCACATTTAGCCATTTAGAATTGTTCCCCAAACATTTTGCATAAAGATCTCAACTTATATCAAAACCCTAATTTCCATAAATAAAGAGAATAGGAGATTACCTTATCCACCACTTGTATTCACCAACAATAAACCTTTAGGGTTACTACTATGACATCAACTCAAGTTCTTTAAAAGATGGGAGATAGATTGATGAAACCCTAGAAATCAAGGGGGATGAGGAAGAAACTTGAATCATGAGTTCACCCTTGAAAACCTTGCAATAAATAATCCAAACACAATACTTGAGACCATCAAGATGATTCCACTAACCTTAGATGAAAATTTAAAGAGGGAGAAGGTAAGGAAGAGAGGAAATCGTCCCTAGTCTCCCAAAATCGCCTCAAAAAACGAGTGGTAGCAGAAAATAGGGTTAAAATGGGTTAAGTTCACATTTTATACGCATAGACGCCGGGGGTGACTATGCCCAGTGGCAATGTCGCGGGGGCAATGTCGCTGAGCCCAAGCCCCTCTCGATACAATCCTAGCGACTGTGACAAGCGATTGTGCCCTTGTCACAGTCGCAGGGCACTCTCGCCCAGAGCCCCCGAGACCCGTTTTCCAGCCGTCTTGAAACCTTGAACGCTCGGATCATGGTTCTAGGTTTAGTCGAAGAAATTTTAACCTTTCCAAGGCCATGCCAAGGTGGAGAAGGGTCGTTTCCTTAACACCGGCTACTTGGATTTTATGGGTGTTACATATATACAACTTGTGAGTTTGGTTTTCAGCTGCTGCAACCTGCTTCCTTCACCAACTTAATTTCATGGTCTTTGGAAAATTTTCATCACTTATTGGCCATTTGAAGCATACAAATTAGCTAGATAAAAGTATATATATATATATATATATATAAGCAGACAGCTGGAGCTAACTTTCCCAACTTTGTATTGCCATGAGCGCCATACAATTGATAAAGTCTAGAGCTTTGTTTGTCAAGAGATGGAGCCTGACCTTCCTAATAAGTCTACTACTACACATGCATAATGTTCCATCTTTGAGTACATATTTGAGTATCTGTAAGCATTAAGATTGAGAGGCTACTTACATAATTTGAAGCACGATTGGTGATTGAGGTAAGTGAAGCTGATGTCATCCACAAGATAGTGTTTCAGCAAAAAGACAATAGTAAGTGAGTCTCAATTCCCAGTATCAGCTAGAGCAGTCACTCAATTTCTCAGAGCATTCACCAATTTCAACAAGAAATAAAAGACAATTAATTAATGGTTAAAAAAGAAGAAGAAGATAAGAAACAACAAGGGATGAAGCAGTCGAAATCAGAAAAGAAATTCAGACATACGTTGTGGAAAGAAGACGTTGAAGGTTCACTTTCTAGTGACTGTTTGAATTGCGGCTTGATAACTCAAAACTGCAAACCGCACCGCATAGTACGGTTTGGTAAAAATGAAAACTGCAAACTGCACCGCGGAAGTTCTAAATCGTGCTTTGCGGTGCGGTGTGGGCGGTTCAAATGAACACCCCCTGTATAAAGAGATCAAGCGACGGTGAAGGAGGAGGAGGGAGGCAGGGGTGTAGGGGAAGTCAAATATGGTGAGGCGAAAGTAAACAAAAGCCCTAGATAAATCTGTGAGACGGCGAGGAACAACAGACAATAGGGAGGGATGGACGGAGGTTTTAGGGTTTGGGTTCTGTTCAAATATCAAATCATACTTGTTTTTTCCCTTGATAAACTTTGGATTTCGCTTCTGCAATTTAAATTTACTGATCTCCTTTTTATTCTTTTTGGTGTTGACAACGTTAGCACCAAAGAAAATAAGTGGTATCGTTTTATGTTGTATAGGTGTAGGTACTTTATACCTATTCCACTTAACACCTCTGAAGACATTAGAGCAGAGGTTTAAGGATTCGAACCCTTCTGATTTTGCTTTCTTCTCTATCTTCTCCTTTTTCTTCATCTCCGTTACGGAGCTTACAAGAAGTATCCCCATTAAACCAGAGGGCTCAGCCGAGGCAGGACTACTTAAACGGAGGATGGGAGATGGTGTGGAAAAACCAAACAAAAGCCCTAGATTGGGACAACAACCTACTACGAACCGCCCACACCGCACATCAAAGCACAATTTAGAACTTCCGCGGTGCGGTTTGCGGTTTGCATTTTTACCAAACTGCACTATGCGGTACGGTTTGTGGTTTTGAGTTATCAAACCGTGGTTCAAACCGCACCGCACCACACCCCACATTATATATATGTATATATTTTTAATTTTATATATTACATACATATATGTATAGGTAGAATAATTGCAATATTTATATAACGAGACGTTTGATTTGTAGGAATGGAATGAATTTGGGGGGATTTAGATTTCTAATCCATTCCAATCCCGTGTTTGGTTTGCAGGATTGTCCAGATTTGAAATCCTCAGATTTGAAATCCTACGATTTCTTTGAAATCCCTCAAACATATGATTTTATAATCCCATGGGGTTGGATGAGATTTCATAGGATTTGTAAATGATAATGTTTAAAATATGTTAAAACATTTGTTTTCTAATAATCAATTAATAAAAAGTTAATTTAATTATTTTTATAACTTTCTGTAATTTTTTTAATTTATTTTTTTATAAATAATGTAATTCAATTCCGTTCCAGATCCTATAAACCAAACACACCAAATCCAAATCTTTCCAAGTCCAACTCCCTCCAATTCCAAATACTTCCGCGAAATCCAAATCCGTCAAAACCATTCTATCAAATCAAACGTCTCTTACGTTGTGTTCTCAAAATTCTTTTTACGAAGGAAAGGAAAAAAGAAAAGGAGGGAAATGGGAGGAAAGTAAAAAAAAACTCGTGTTCTCGAAATTTTTTAGGAGAGAAAAGAAAAGAAACGGAAGGAAAATAATGATAAGTTTCCTCCCAAATGTGGGAGAAAAGGAAGGAAAGAAAATGAAAGAAATTAAAACCATTTAAAAAAAGTACTAAAATTATTAAAATTACAAAACTACCCAACCTTTCATTATAAAGAATATATTTTTAAATGATATATTTGTAAAAATGACATCTTTCATTTCCTTTCTCTCCTGTTCAAAAACATGAAAAACTATTTCCTTTCATTTCCTTCCTTTTTTTTCTCTTTCGAGAACACAAATGAAAAATTATTTTCTTTTCCCTCCCTTTCTTTTCCATCCATTTCTTTTCTTTTCTTTTCTCTCTAAATTAGAGAACACAACGTTAGGGTCCTTGTGAGGTCCCTTTGAGAACATGATTGGATTGATTTAATGATAACAAGGAATCATAGGGAAGAAATCAGTAGATTATTATGCAGAAAAGGAAAACTAAACTAAGAGAACAAACACAGCCGTATGATTACATTGTTGCTGATTTTGAATTACACAAATGAAAAGGTTAACCCTAAAACAAGGCTACATGATTCCTATTTATACCCCATACTCCCTTGTATACAAGTAATCCCAAACCCATTACAAGGCCCAATACAATAATGTTGATTACTTTATAAAACTTCAAAATAGAACATAAAATATGTTCCAACATTCTCCCCCTAAGTTTTGTAAAGTAATCATTCTCTGATCAGCTCCAGCTTCAGCTCCTCTCCCCCTTGATTTCTTTAGAAAACTTAGTCCTGCATAAACATCAAAGCATCCTTAAGCTCCGCCTAGAATGTAGCTTTTATCCTTGGAGTTTCAACTGAAATATCAAATCTGATGTAGACGACTGAGTGCACATAAAGACAACTTTTAACTCTTGTAAATCCAACACATTCCTTAACGCCCACAAGAATGATATGTGTGGATTATGGAATGACAACCAAGTGCATCTTCAGTGTATAACATCTGATCTGTCTTTGAACCATGAGTTGAAATTATAATTCAGCTTAAGAACTTCATCTGATAAGCATACGGGCGGTATCATCTGGTAGCAACACTACAAGGCAAGGGTTAGAAGGCAAGCAATTGTTTAACAACTGATAGAAGATACTCATACTGGCATCTCTCCAGAATACTGAATAATCAAATCCAGAACTCCTTTCTTTACGAATCAGCTGGATGATTATAGGCACTCAGGATTCTGAATCATAACTCAAATAGCAGAACAATGATTGCAGTCTCTCACACTATTGAGTGATCAAGTCATAAGAATGATAAAGTGCTATCAGCGGTATAACCACAAAAGAAGTTCTCCAGACTGATGTTTGCAGATGCTCAAGCAGCTAACTCAATCCAAGCAGAGACCAAATCATCAAATCTAGAATCTGAAAGTCTTGATAGGCATGAGCACTCGAGTAAGAATAGATCAGTTGCTAATGATATGTGACCAACATATGATAAGAGTGATGTCACATATGCATTCCGCGTATAAAGCTCTGGAACAGGGCAAACTTGTATGAAACAGGGTTCAGAACAGTCAAAATTCTCAAAAACATCATCAAAATTCGCAAACAATCAAAATTCGCAAACAATCAAAATTCGCATATCACTGTAGCAATATGAGCACAATTCGCAAGATGGCATGAGCCTGAACCACAATTCGCAGAGGCTTGTATTGCGAATTCCCAACTTTTCGCAAGCCTCATATTAGCGAATCCTCGCCTTTCGCAGATCTTTTCTTCACGAATCCTCAGAATTCGCAACATACTAACCTGCGAATCTTGGACTTAGAACGTTTTTGAAATTTGGAAGACACTTTTCACATACATATCACTTGCGAAAACTTTGACAATTAGTAACCAGTGGCCTGCGAATCCTTAAAATTCGCACACAACAGAAGCACAGTAGTCTGCCAATTCTTCAACGTTCGCATGCAACTACCTGCGAATCCCACACTTGTATTTTTGTTGTGTCCAATGTTCTTTGCGAAACCTTCAACAAAAACTCTTCATTCTGCGAAACCTTCAACATTTGCGAGTTCTTCATCTGGATCTTGCGAATTTCGTGGATCTGGAACGATTTTTCACATATTTTTCAACAAAATCTTCAAAACGTCGATTCTTGAGTTGAGCTTTTATCCACAGGTTCGAAAACATCTTTGGAGTACAATTGTAGTTGATCACTTTGTCTAAATCTGACTCTAATGCATATTTCGATCCAACCACAGTGAATATACATTATCGAACAAAATAAACTCAAAATCGACAGATCTTATTTCTGGAATGAAATTGATACTAGCTATTGATTCGATAATGATACACTATAACTTCTGAATCAATTAAACAACAAAGAACAATCCATTTCACAATAAAACACAAAAATCGAAATTTTTAACAGCACTGTTCTATCAAACCAATCAGTCTCTGATCGTCGATGAATGATTTCGTCGTTTAGCTCTGATACCAATTGTGAGGTCCATTTGAGAACATGATTGGATTGATTTAATGATAACAAGGAATCATAGGGAAGAAATCAGTAGATTATTATGCAGAAAAGGAAAACTAAACTAAGAGAACAAACACACCCGTATGAATACATTGTTGCTGATTTTGAATTACACAAATGAAAAGGTTAACCCTAAAACAAGGCTACATGATTCCTATTTATACCCCATACTCCCTTGTATACAATTAAGCCAAACCCATTACAAGGCCCAATACAATAATGTTGATTACTTTATAAAACTTCAAAATAGAACATAAAATATGTTATAACAGTCCTTTTGATTTGCATGAATGGAATGGATTTGGAAGGATTCAGATTTCAAATACATTTCAATCCCGTGTTTGGTTTGCATAATTGTTCGGATTTGGAATCACAAGATTTCTTTGAAATCTCTCAAACATAAAATTTTGAAATCCCATGGGGGTGGTCGGGATTTCATATGATTTGTATATAACAATTTTTTAAAAATGTTAAATAATTTTTTCTTCTAATAATCATTTAAAAAAAGTTAATTTAATTATTTTTATAATTTTTTAATAATGGAATTCAATTACATTACAAATCCTACAAACCAAACACACCAAAGATTTCAAATCCAAATCCCTCCAATTTCAAATACTTCAATGAAATCCAAATCCTTCAAAACAATTTCATCAAACCAAACGTCCCTTATAAGTATATGAAAAACAAAATATAATAACAATATCTTCAAGAGTTCTTTTTATTATTATTATTATTATTTCTCTAAAATAGATAAATAAACAAGTCAAAATCTAAAAAAATATATTTAACTCTAATAATTTTCTATTCTAATAAGACCATTTGATTTTTGTAAAATAAATAAATATTTGAATATATATATATATAAGTTATTATATGTCCACGACACGTGTCACACAGAGATACTACTGAGGAGTATGTAAACCTATAGCGTCGTACACAAAGAATGTGTTTGTTTCCATCTTTAGAAACCTGGATTAAATCAAGTTGATTAATAAAATAATTATTCTTAAAGGATAATTATGAAAATATGTGTTAAACTGTAATTATCACTAATTATGATAATTACAGGGTGAAAACGTAATTATGTTAATTATGGGGTATAATCTGTAATTATATATATATATATATATATATAATTATATATATATATATAATTATATATATAGGGAGAGGTTCATTTGAGAAATGGTAAATATATGAGAAATAGAGAAGTAATCTTAGTCATTCATCTGGTCAACATTGCGGCTTTGACCGCGAAGCACCGAATAATTCCTTGTGTGGTCTATAGAAGGTAGAGGGGTAATCTCGTAAAATACACGAGATGAGTTCATATATGAATCTGTATTCAATTAGTTCAACTGATTCATATATGAATCTTTGTGATTCATACAAATTCATATATGAATCTTTGTGATTCACAAAGGTTCATATATGAATCTTTGTGATTCACAAAGGTTCATATATGAATCTTTGTGATTCATACAGATTCATATATGAATCTTTGTGATTCATATATGAATCTTTGTGATTCATACAAATTCATATATGAATCACAAAGGTTCATATATGAATCTGTTAGTTAGTTCAACTGATTCATATATGAATCACAAATGTTCATATATGAATCAGTTAAAAGAGTTCAGTTGTGAATTGCACTGGTTCATATATGAATATATAGTTCATATGTGAATTATACATGTTTATATATGAACACAGCCCGTGTGTTTTGTAAAATTTACGAAATTGTCCTTCTATTTTTGGGATAGCCGCAACTTTTGACCGGTCAAAGCCGCAATATTTGACTAGTCAAATCCAATCTTGACCATATGAATGGCTAGGATTACTTCTCTATTTCTCATATATTTACCATTTCTCAAATGAACCAAACACTATATATATATATATATTTGAATTTGAATTTGAATATTACAGATAATTACTAAACCTTATTTAATCCTTAGTTGAATTATAGTCTAACTATAATTCTTCTGGTATAAATAAGACGTTAGGCTAAACCATTTGATATACGATTTGAAATCAGAATTAGCCTTTCAAAGAAATTCAGAAAAGAAACATTTTCTTTTCTGTAAAACACATATAGATCTAGGGTTCTTGGGCTAGCACCGGTGGAGACGGGAAACATGTTCGTGTGTGGACAACCAATAGAGGAAACCTACTTTGGTTTCTTGGTGCTTCAATTGTAATCCCGACAGATCTTAAAAAGGTACATATTATAAACACCCTATGGTTTGGTTTATTTTAATTAAATGCATCATTGGATCCGATTGGGTTTTAAGTTTATTTAGAAAAGTTTTCTATAATTTTGTAACCAAAATTATTAATAATTTCCGCTGCATTTTATCGGTTACAATTTGATTAAAACCCTACAGTGGTATCAGAGTCACTTTGATGAAATTTAGTTAAAAGGGGAACAATTATTATTTGGCAAAGCAAATCAAATTGAATCTATTTTAGCTAAACCCTAATTCCTATTCTTTTTCTTCCATTCAGACCTTATTTCTAATTGGTCCATGAGGCTTGGTGGGCCTGATGTTGAATAGGTTCTAAAGTGTTTTAATAACCTTAAATTTTATCTCATTCCTCTCACAAGATGGACAAGACGTCTGTTTTTGGATTCCATTGGCAATCACTGTTTCTTTTGTGGTCAACGTCGCCGGTTTTTTTTGTCACAGTGACCACTTGAGGCTAGTACATCGCAAGTCGATCGTGGTTGTTGCCACCAATCCCCGCCGCTAGCATTCGCCCTCCTTGCGAGGTGCGACTCCTTTTTTTGGCTACTGTCGCCTGTTTTTGCCGTTGGTCACCGTTGGCTGATTGTGGCTAGTGCCGCCGGTTGTTGTTCCTCATCGTTGGGCTATTGCCTTACATAGCCGATCGAACCCCATCGCCGGAATGGTTCTTGTCTCGTTTTTTTCTCACTATCGACCTGCCACAACTGTTGCCGCTATTTTTCTTCCGGTTGCTGGCCAAAGGCTTAGCGACTGAAGCTTGTGTATTATGTGGCAGTCGGACCGTTGAGGACCACGACGGTCGTGTTTTCCTTCCCTTTACACCATGAGAACTCAGTTGGGTTTAGTCAGTTTCCTTCACCGCTGGCCAGGAGCCAGACGACTAGTTCGACGAGGTGTTTGGGGCTATGGCTCTAAAGATGCTACCATGTTGCTTGACTCGTCTATATGTGATATGTCCCATTCGTTGGTCACCACATTCCGGTGGACCGACTACTCGCCTTTTGGTTTTACTATATTCGGTTGATGCCCATGTTTGTTGGTCATGGACCTAGTTATAGGTCCAAGTGCTATCTTGTATTGGATCTTGAGCCGGTAGTAAGTTTTGGTCAGTTTTCAAAGGGGATTCGGGCATTTGGGATTCGTTTTTAGAATTAAATTTTGAAAGTCTCTTAGCCCATATCGGTTTTGGGTTTTACCTAATGTTCTCGTGTTAGGCTTGTGCTCTAGACGGTTGGGTCATAGGATGGGCCAAGGCCCGGATTTATTGGGTCAATTCTCTTTTGGGTTTGGTTTGTTAACCTGCAGTTAAAATAGGTCAATTAGTTTGAAATTGCCATATAATAATTTGTTCCAGTTATCTTGGCCTTTTTAATTATGTTAATTAAATTTCGGCCAAATTGTGTATTTATTTTATGTTTAGAATAAATAAGATAATATATGGTTTGCCCCAAATACCCGTGGTTGTGGTTGATTTATTTTATTTTGGAAAATTAAAATGTATTAATTGCATGAGATGTATTTTTCAATTTTAAATTTCCTAGATAGGTACAAGTGTAAATAGAATATGCACGTTGTATTTTCTATTTTTCAAATCTAAAGACGGCGTTCCAAGAGGTTGAGACGGAGTCCCTAGAGTTCACCAAGATGACGAGGTCAGTGGGAGCTTGAAGACGTCTTTAGAATTGACCGTAGTTGTTGTGTTGACTCACAACACCACATTAGGGGCAAATCCATATGTTATTGTTGTGATTGTTTATTTTGTGTTTGCTTTTATTTATTACTTTATTATTGTTATGTTAACTGCAAACGTTTTTAAAATAAAATCAAACGCAAAACGGTTTTTAAATCGGTAAATAAAATATGATATTTTAAAATTGATATGTTTATCGAAATCAAACCGATTTAATAAAGATAAGCTTTTAAAACAAGAATTTTAAATATAAAATCAAAACATTTTAAAAGAATTAGAATGTTTTCTAAAATTAAACCTTTTACAAAATGTAAACTTAACGCCACCCATTTAAGGTACTTGTCAAGCATACAGGATCCCAGTATGGTCAGTGCTCAGCCAATCATGCCGGTTGAATGTAGTGTAAGATAAGGAGCTAAATTAACGAGATTTAAGTGGACAGTTGCTTGGCCATTCACTTAAATAGTCGTATTTTGGACGACTGATCTCAGTAAACCCTAAGTCTAGTATTTAGGTAGGATCATGATACCTTAGTATGGTTTGTTTACTTGAGAATATCATAGACAGTTGTTTGGCCATTTATGAGTATTTTCAAGGCGTTGAAGTGGGATTAAACGTGCCAATTTCAATATATGATATATTGAATAGGATCCCACAACATCTAAGAGTTATGTTGAACATAATTGGATGATGCCTACCTAAATAGCCAAATTTCATAAACAGTTGCTTGACCATTTATGGAAGTAGGTGAAATATGGGTCTTAGCTCAAATCAAATGATTTTTGAAAGGTTAATCCACTTATTTAAGATATTAAAGTTACTAAAATTAAATCATGTTTTTGTAGATGTCTACCTCAGATTCAAACTCAAACAACTTATCCCAATTTACACTACGGTCAATCCTAGATAAGAAAAAAATTGGACGGAACGAACTTCATCAAATGGTTTCGCTTTCTAAGGGCAGTCCTTAGGTATGAAAAGAAGTTCTACGTTCTTGAAAAAAAACCCTCCAAATGATCCTGCCAGAAATGCTCCAACTAAAGGCAAAACTGCTTATGATAAGTACCAAAATGACTCCCTGATTGTTGGTTGCCTAATGTTAGCCACCATGACTCCCGAATTATTACGGCATCATGAAAACATGACTGCTTGGGATATGATATCTTCACTAAAGTCGATGTTTCAGTTACAAATAAAGCAGGAGAGATTTGATACAGTTAAAGCATTGCGTGCCTGTAAAATGACTGAGCGTTCGTCAATTAGTACCCACATTTTGAAAATGAAAGGATACTTTGACCAACTAACCCGTCTTGGTTTCCCACTGGGTCAAGAGTTGGAAATCGATATGGTTCTCAACTCTCTACCCAAAACATATAAGTAGTTCGTAAAGGACTATAATATGAAAGGTTTAATAAAACTCTCATAGGGCTTCACAACATACTTAAAACTACTGAGAGGGATATGAAATCCAAGTTGGGTTCAACCAAACCAAAACAGGCTTTGATGATCAAACCTGACAGTGGGATAATCAAGAAAAAAAGGGAGATAACCAAGGGTAAAACACATGTTGGAAGCTCCAGCATAAATAAGGGCAAAGGAGAAATTCCTGAGGTTGCAGTATGGTATAATTGTTTTCACCATGGGTACCAAATGAGAACTTGTCCAGCCCGTTTAGCAGAAATCAAGAAGCAAAAGGCTACCAGAGCCGGACCTTCAGGTATTTTTACCATTTGATTTAATTCACTTTTGACTAAGTGTTACATATTGAGTATGATACTCATATTAGTACTACTTTTCAGGAAATAAGAAATGAAGAGAATATGAAAACCAGACCAAAGGGAGCTAAGCTAGCTGTTGTTGCTCAAATGGACATATGATATGAACTTTCCAGATGGTCTTACATTAACACTTAGCAAGTGTTTTCATGTACCTAGTGCTACTAGGAATTTAGTTTCATTTTCTCAATTACAACGAACCGAATTTATGTTTTCAGAAATAAATTTTCGTTTTGTCTTAATAAATATTTTATGAAATTAATAGTTGTAATTATAAATCAATATAACGAATTAAGCGGGGCTTAAAACTGATCTATTTGTGACATTTAAACAAGAAACACATAGCCAAACTCGAGGCAGACGGAGAGTTAGAATCATATGATGATTCATATGATACATGTGTATCTTGTTAGTCAAGATGACAAAAGAGCCTTCAAAGGGTAAACATTTAGGGCTACAAGAACTATTAGGAGTTAACCATACTGATGTATATGAGACTTATAGTTATGTCACAAGATACGGTCATCACTACTTCATTACATCCTACTGATGACTTCAGTAGACATAGGTATGTTTACCTAATAGAATAAATATAAAAGCTTTGAAATTTTCAAAGAGTTTTAGAAAGAAGTAGTGAGTATACTTGGCAAAAGATAAAGAAGCTTCGGTTAGATCGAGGTCATGAATATCTAAGCCAATAAATCATCATAGAGATCTTTGGGATTGTATCCCAGTTGACTCCTCACGGAACACCGCATCACAACGGTGTATCCAAGTAGAGAAATAGAACCCTGTTGGACATGGTTCACTCTATGATGAGTCTCACCACTCTGCCTAAATGTTTTTGGGGTTATGCCCTAGAAACAATTGCCCAAATACTAGTTTATGTAGCAACCAACAAGGACCAATAAAACTCACTCTCTTAATATGAACTGGGAAGATCCTAAAGTAATCATATTTGAGAATATGGGGTTATAATGCTTAAGCTAAGCATAAAGATTTTGGAAAGCATGATTCAAAGGTCTGAAAAGTACATCTTTATGTGATATCCAATTGGATATTGTTTCTACAGGTCTAGCGAGAACAAAAGTTTTGTTAACGCACCCTGATGAGTTCTTAAGAAAAGATTTTCTGTCAAGAATCACAATG
This sequence comes from Arctium minus, assembly GCA_954870635.1. NCBI lineage: Eukaryota > Viridiplantae > Streptophyta > Magnoliopsida > Asterales > Asteraceae > Arctium > Arctium minus. Next base: position 75,935,408 of record OX941089.1, on the reverse strand, counting down.
GGGACACAGTAGATCTTGAAGAAATTCAAGAACCACAAAGATGGGACGATGGTTGACACTAACATTCAACAAGATGTTGAGCTTCAACAAACTGTTGAAGATAATAAACGAGATACAAAACAATCCAAAGATCGGATTACTGATAAATGGCAAGATGCCATAAAAACTGATGTTAAAACTGCATTCCTTAAAAGGGAATTTTTTGCGAGGATGCATACAAGTTTTAAAACAACAAACCTAAAAGTGCAAGTTACAAAAGTTCATTTTTGGACTAGGACAATCATCTCGTAATTGAAATCTTGTATATACAAGAAGGTCAGTGGGAGCATAACAGTATTCTAGATCCTATATGATCATCATGAATGACATACCAATGCTTGAAGGTGTAAAATCATGGATTAGGACAGTACTTCGCGATGAAGGATCTAGAAGAGACAAAATCCTTGGTATAAAGATCTATCGTGGTAGATTCAAAGTGTTTAATTGGATTAAGCACAAGTACATACATTGATAAGATCTAGAAACACTTCAAGATGAAGGGTTCCAAGAAAGGAAACTTGCCAACAATACATAGTGTACATCTGAGCGAAACTCAGAGTCCTAGCACTAAAGAGGACATGAACCGTATGAAGGGTGTTCCCTGTGTTTTCAGCCAACTGTTCAAATCATGTACGTCATGTTAATTTACTAAGACCGGACGTCTCGTATGCACTGAGCATGACGAGCAGATATTAGTCAGACCCAAGTGATGCTCACTGTATAACAGTGAAGAACATTCCGAAGTATCTAAGAATAACTAAAGATATGTTTTTACTGTACAACGGTTAGGAAAGAGATCTGCGTGCTTAAGGATACATAGATGCTAGTTTCCAAACCAACCATAATGACTTAAATTGTAATAGGGATATATGTATTGAACAGAGGTACAATGAGCTGTAAAAGCTTACATACAAATCTACTTGTCAAGCCTATGTATCAAAACAAACATGATGTTCATGTTATAGGCTTGAGGATTTTTATATTGAATAATAATTTTAGTAAACTTTAAACTTTCTGGAACATTAAAACGGTTATGTTTTTATCTGATATGGCATACTGGGTATGAGTATATACATTAAACATTTATGTGTTCTTTATTAGCATGTTTAAGTATCCTTAAATAAATATGATGATCATATTATTACTAGGGGACTAGTAATAAATCAAGATCATTGTGAAGTCTGGTCATAGTCCAAGTTGGAAGTGCACTAGGTGCAACAATTGTCACATGCGCTTGTTGGTGCACAAGGTGTTGGACAAGACCCACGTCCAGGATTACCTCATAGATCGGAGTCATAAGGTGAGTCCTAAAATAGTAAACACTCTTTATCCTCATACCTGAGATGTGCATTGGGATCTAATGCACAAGGAGTGTTATGCTTTGATATAGTCTAACGTTACCCTTAACCAGGTAATCATAAGGTCTATGTTAGGTATAACATGAATTGTGTAGTTAGTCGTGTACATGCAATATGGGATTTGCTCCTCTCAACATGAGAGAGATATTTCTGGGCCCCTCGATTACATAGTTTGATTTACATGTATGAACAAGTGGATTAGTTAGACTAATGGTACTTGTATAATCAAATATATGGGGATCGAGAAACATATTCTTTGAACTATAAAGGATGAGATAGATCTATGCCTTAAGTTCAAAACAAAATATCGTGAAGCAAAAGGATAATGAATGATTATACTATATGATTGATTGGATCAATCAAATTGCTCGAAGGTAAAAGCACATTTACATAGCCTTAGGGGCGGTGACGTGTTGCTAGACGCTTACCATCGTCTGTGTTACTGTGTATCGTGTGCAAGTGGGAGAATGTAAGTTATTATATGTCAATGACACGTGTCACACAAAGATACTGTTGAGGAGTATGTAAACCTATAGGGTCGCACACAAAGAATGCGTTTGTTTCCATCTTTAGAAACCCGGATTAAATCAAGTTGATTAAGAAAATAGTTATTCTTAAAGGATAATTATGAAAATATGTGTTAAACTGTAATTATGATAATTACAAGGGTGAAAACGTAATTATGTTAATTATGGGGTATTATCTGTAATTATATATATAATTATATTTAAAGTTTAAAAGATAATTATATATATATAGGGGAGGGATCAATTGGAAACCAATATTACATTGGAAACTTTGGAAACCGAAATTAACCAATCATTGAATTTCCTTTTTTTATTTTTATTTTTAATTGATAAGGTTATTTTAGTCTTTTACATAATTTCATAATATATATGGTAAGTGTTATTATTATTATAATATTAATTATTTAATTTTAATGTATTTTATATATGGTAATATTGATCATTTATTAATTTAAACATGAAACATTTAATTTAGGTAAACACAAATTGATTCATACGTAAGCTACAAATCAAATTATTTTTTCTGATTCTTATGAATCAGTGATTGATTCATCCAATGAATGAAAGTTTATATTCATATGAAATCTTCAATATTACCTCCAGACACAAAATATTAATATAGTGAAACATAATGGATTTGATATAGTGAAATAAAATATTAATATAGTGAAACCTGATGAAACATAAAATGTTAATATAGTGAAACCTGATGAAACAGATTTGATATAGTGAAACATAATGGAAATGTAATGAAACAAAATATTAATATAGTGAAACCTGATATAGTGAAACAAAATATTAATATAGTGAAACATGATGAAACAGATTTGATATAGTGAAACATAATGGTAATGAAACTTAATTGAGTTTTTACATACTGTATATTGATGAACATGTAATAAAAAGGTAGTCTTGATATCTTATTGTTATCTTTTATTAATAAATAAATTAATTTATTACCATATATAATCATTATTTTTTATTAATAAATTAATTAATTTATTACCATATTTAATCTTTGTTGCCAAATTTGAAACACAAAATAAAAAGACACATTTACCCTTTTGACATATTATTATTATCTTTTATTAATAAATTCATTTATTTATTACCATATATAATTCAAATGAATCTTGACCATTGATTAAAAAGATCAATGGTTGAAATTTAGTTTCCAAAGTTTCCAATGGAATTTGGTTTTCAATTGAAACCACTCATATATATATATATATATATAGGAATGATCAAACGAGAACAATAACTATTTAAAAGAACACGAGAACTAACAAAATCATTAGTGATTTTACATAAACGCGCAAAAAAGCCACGCGGACCTGAAGTCGCGACCAAGTCCCTTTTTCGTGTGTTAATATAAAATCACTAATGATTTTATTAGTTCTCGTGTTCTTTTAAATAGTTACTGTTCTCGTTTGAACCCGACTCTCTCTCTCTCTCTCTCTCTCTCTCTATATATATATATATATTTGAATTTGAATTTGAATTTGAATATTACAGATAATTACTAAACCTTATTTAATTCTTAGTTGAATTATAGTCTAACTATAATTCTTCTGGTATAAATAAGGCGTTAGGCTAAACCATTTGATATATGGTTTGAAATCAGAATTAGCCTTTCAAAGAAATACAGAAAAGAAACATTTTGTTTTCTGTAAAACACATATAGATCTAGGGTTCTTGGGCTAGCACTGGTGGAGACGGGAAATGTGTTCGTGTGTGGACTACCAATAGAGGAAACCTACTTTGGTTTCTTGGTGCTTCAATTGTAATCCCGACAGATCTTAAAAAGGTACATATTCTAAACACCCTATGGTTTGGTTTATTTTAATTAAATGCATCATTGGATCCGATTGGGTTTTAAGTTTATTTAGAAAAGTTTTCTATAATTTTGTAACCAAAATTATTAATAATTTCCGCTGTGTTTTATCGGTTACAATTTGATTAAACCCCTACAATATATATATAAGCCAAGGATATTTTGCAACCCTATAAAAGGTTGCAACCCTTGCAACTTCGATCTTAACCGTCCGTTTAATCTAGATTGGGTTTAATTAATTTATTATTAATTATAAATTTTCAGGGGCATATTTATCTTTTACGAAATTGCATAACTTTTAATTTTTGTTTTATAATTAATGGTGATCATGGTTTCCTTAAAATTAGCACTTATTAATGGTATGGCCCTTAACCGGTTTTACTTTTGATTTTTTTTTAATTATATTCATCAAATCATTGACTTGTTCATGTTTATCCAGTTTTTGTTTTGGAGGATTGCCATGATTTTTTTTTTGTGAAGATCTTTTTTGAAGTCGAATATAGTTGTTGTTTTGGAAGAAGTTTGTGTTTGTGTGAGGATTTTTCAATGGATAGGCATCATGAGATTGTCGGAAATTGCATCGGAGGGGATGGGTTGGAACAGTTTGATGGTGCCCGGGCGACTGGTAATGATGTTGAAGACAAAGACATTGCCAGTCTCGAAGAAGACGTTGGATCGTCGACTGCGTTGAACTCAAACAGCGAAAAGGTTGTGTTGGCTTTTGATTCTCTTCAATGTAACACTGTCGAAGTGGTGGATGGCGTATCGAAACCGGTCGAAGTTTTTTGAGCTGATGACTATTTTGTACCTGATGAGGGTGTTGATGATGAATGTTGCGTTTTTTTTTCTTGTTGGATTTTTCCGAGTGTTTAGTGCGAATTATCTATTATGTTTTTTGTTTCATGGGAGAATTTTTTTTATAGGGTTTGTACAATGAATCACATATTTCTTTTCATGAATTGTATTCCCCGTTTGATCATATGTGTTACGTTTTTTGTTTAATGGGAGTTTTTTTTTTGTGTGTGCAACGAATCACATATTAGTTTTCATGAATTGTATTTATCGTGTGATCATATTTTCGGTTAATAGTTGTTCATGAATTTATCTGAAATTTTTAAACCCATATAGCAGCTAGTAAGATTTTTTTTTTCAAAGAAAATGAATTTGTTTTCATTTATTTTAAAACTATGGTGATGCCTGTTGTGCATTTTTTTTTGTCATAAATTTATGTGATTAGTACTGCATGATTATAGTTTTAGAGTTTCCTGGCTTCTGGATGTAATGTACTTTTCAAAAATAGTGTAAGGTTGTTTTTCAATTGTTTATATATATATATATATATATATATATATATCGTATTTCCATGTAAATTTTTATAATGTCTGTTGGTTTTGTTTATATGTGGATGTTATTCACTTTATGATTGGTTGGTATTTTGGTATCGGTATGAAGTTGATTTTTGTGTTATAATAATTTCGTTTTGTGTGTGATGAATATATTTGTCGTTATGTTTGTAGATGAAAGGGTTCATAATATTGAAGAATCTCCTGGTGGGACAAAGTATTATGTTACCTATGTTGATATTATGCCTAAAGTTGGCGATTTTTTTTCAGTCTGTGGAAATGGCACAGAAATGGCTGAGAGAGTTCATATGAAATACGCTGAGGAGGCAGGGTTTGATATTAGATTGTCTAATAAGAAAAAGAATGGTGATGGTCAAATAACTGCCCGTTTTTTTGTTTGTAGTAGGCAGGGTATTCCTTCTGAGAAGTTGTATGATTCGCTGGGTGCGAAAGCTGGTGAGAGACGTCAAAGAAACTCAAATCTTAAGAGGTGTGGGTGTTTAACATGTTTTAAAACTCATTTAGTGAAGGATAGATCTCGTTTTCAGGTATACAAGTTTGTTTCAAAGCATAACCATTTACTTTTTGATCGGAATGAGATGTCCTTATCCCGTGCGAAACGCGGTCTTACTTTTACGGACCAAATGAGTGTTTTTAATGCTACTAGCTCCAAAGTAGGTATTGCCAAATCTCATAGGATGCGTAATGCCATGAAAGGTTGTCTAACTGAATCGGGAGGGACGGTTAAATATTTTCAGAACTTTAAGCGTGATATGGTGACCTTTGTTGGGAACAAGGATGCTCAAATGTTGATCAACACCATGGTTGGTAGGCCAAAAGCTTGCCTAGAGTTTTTTTTCGAGTTTAAGTGTAACGAAAAGAAGTTAATTACAATTTTTTGGGTGGACGAAATTGCGAGATTGAATTATCGTGAATTTGGGGACATAATATCATTTGATGCTACGTTTCGCACTAACAAGTAAGTATTTTATAATTTTAGGCCATGTTATTTTTCCTCTTTATTTTTTGTTTTTTTGTGTCTCATGCTATTATTCTAATTTATGCATAGGTATGACATGGTGTTTGTACCGTTTGTTGCGATCGATAATCATAAACGGTCAGTAGTTGTAGGTGCTGCATTGATGCGTGGAGAGACAGTGGTTAATTATACTTGGGTGCTTCAAGCTTTTAAGAAAGTGCATGGTAGGGAACCGACATTCGTTATTACTGATCAATGTGCTGCAATGAAACACGCAATACCTGCTGCCTTCCCTAGTATCATTCATCGTTTGTGCATGTGGCACATCACCAAGAAAGTGAAAGAGAAGGTATGTTAACACTGTGTTTTTTTTTTGTTCTTGTTGTGCATAATTGCACTCTTTTGTTTTAATTACCTCGTTGATGGTTTTTTTTGGTTGTAGATAAGCGTCTATCTAGCGAAGCAAACAAATTTTATTTTTTATTTCAAGAAGATTGTATGGAGTGTTAACCTTGATCCTCATGAATTTGAGTTGCGATGGAATGGAGTGATGAAGTTGTACGGATTATGTGGTGACTCATGGTTTGACGAGTTGTATGACATTCGAGAGTCATGGATTCCTGCCTTTTTTAAAGATAAGCCAATGTCTGGGTTAATGAAAACCACATCGAGGTTTGAGAGTATAAACGCATTTTTCAATGTTTATCATGCATTCTGGAATGACCTCGTTGTGTTTTTTAAGTCCTTTGACATGGCGATCGAATCTCAAAGGCGGAAGCATTGTGTGGAGGAAGTGAAGACGAAATACACTGTTCTGCGAAAGGTGTCTCCTAGGAATATTGAGGCACATGCATTTGACGTTTGCACACGTACCATTTTTTTTAGTTTCAGAAGGAGTTGAACAAGGCGTTACATTATTGTGGGTTGGTAGATATCAAGAGAGTTGATGGGAAGAAAATTCTCACTATTACCCACAAGAATAAGAACGATGAGGTGAAAGCTAAGTATAAGGTATTATATTGTTTCGTTATTGATTATTTAATTATTAGTTGGCATTATGATAATATTTATATTGATTGTATACTATGATTATTGGTTGTGTAGGTTGTTCATGATAAGGCGAAGGGAACTATCGAATGCAGTTGTAATTTATATGTATGTGACATGATTCTTTGCCGACATGCGTTGAAGGTAACGATTGAAGATGAGTACCACCACATTCCTGATAGGTATATTATGCGTCGTTGGACAAGGGATTTAATCCCCCCCAATGGTTGCCCGCTCGTGTTCGGTATGGGGAAATTGATGTTGAGAGGGAGAGGCTAATGGCGCGAGCGTTTATTATTGTTGAGCGAATAGTTGAACGGGTTAGGACTGAGAAGTCATTGCTAGAGAAATTTGTTGAGATGTTGACAACTTGGAATGAGGAGATTGATGGTGAGTTGCCGGTCAGATCCGCTTTGGAGCGTAAGAATGAAATTATTGAAGATATAATTGGTGTTTCTAGACCTGATGAAGTGGAAATTCTTCCTCCTTCTGGCATTAGGAACAAAAGATGCGGCACTGGGAAATGTTTGGTCGATGTTCATGAAAAAACAACGAAAGAGGCCAAGAAACCGAAACACCATTGTCGTACATGTCAAACAATGGCGAGGCATGATTCAAGGAATTGTCCGATGCGGGGGTTTGAGTTAATCGGTATTATTTTTGGTTTTAGGTGTTATTTGGTTTTTTATTAGACATCTAGTCAGTGTTTTCTTTTCCTGTTGGATTATGTAGGTTGCTGAATTGTTTGGGTTGTTAAAGTCAATCACTGTTTTTTATACTGGTTGAAAGGGGAAGGTATTAATTTGTTTTAGGATGCAGACAAGTTTCACCTTTATCAAAATTACTTTTTTTATTTGTTCTGTAGCTGACACATGTAAATGTGTTGGTGTAGGTTTCAAGGTTTTGTTTTTTAGTTACTTTTTAATTTAATTTGTGGGTTTTTGGTTTGGTTTGGGTTTTTGTAAAGCTATGGACTTGTCGTATGATATTGGGTCCTTTTTTTTGCGTTTTGGTATGGGTATGTTCATCCCTGTATGTGAAAATGGATTATATGATGGGTGTTTTTATTAGTTCTGGGTCTGATGAAGTTCAACATTAGGTTGGTCTTTGTTAATATTTTACTTGAAAACGGGTATTAAGTAGTTGAAAACCTTCATGGAAATGTTAATATTCTCGGTTTTGTTTATATATGTTGGAGCATGTCCGTTTTTTTGTTCAAATCTTAGGGTTTTAAGGATTGTTCTATGAAATGCTAAAGTCTAATGTATGTAATTTGTTTTTGTTTTTGTTTTGTGTGTGAAAAGTGGTGTATTCGTTTGAATCAAAATCATGAATTCTTTTTCATTTAATAATGAAATTGTTAACCTAAAATAGATTTTTTGTGTTGGTGGTGTGAATATTGAATCATGATTCTTGATTCAAGATTGTTGTTCTATGAAGATGTATCCAAGTTGTCAGGGGATTTCGATTTGTATAAGATGAATCATATAAGATTTTTGTGAGGATGTTTGGTTTCGATTCATAATCATGAATTCATGTTCATTTAATAATGAAAATGTTAACAAATATAGGATGTTGTATTTTGGGTGTGAATATTCAATCATGCTAGACGATTCAAGATTGTTGTTGTTCAAAGATGTATATTAATTTTTTGAGGATATTTTGTTTTGATAATGAATCATGAATATATTTTCATTTAATAATGAATCTGTTAACCAAAATAGTTATTTGTATTTGTGGTGTGAATCCTGAATCAAGGTAGTTGATTCAAGATTGTTGTTGTAAGAAGATGTGTCCATGATTATATTGATGACCATCAATATAATTGTTCAAATCCAGTCCACATAACATACTGAATTGACCATATTTGGTGTTTCTATGCAAACTAAAATTACATCCATACACATCTGGAGAGTATTATGTATCAATGTTCGAATACCATATTCACGTAAGGATTGTGAGACAGATAGATGTATTATACCTCTGAGATGGTAATATCTTGGTATGGAAAATGCATCAAGCATATTGTGTCAAAAAAAAACTTCATAAATGTTTCTAAAACTGGAAAAGTAGTTTTAAAATACCTAAAGCAAAAGTGCAATCAAATTTAGGTTGTATGTCTATAGCAAGATATTTAAAAACTCAAAAGGTCATACTCAAAAGCTAAAGTCTTTATCAAGTCCAAAATGCATTTCTAATGCATAATTCTTTCCCATCGATCCACTTTTGCGTGCTTAAGGATGTCTGCACGAACATTTGTTGGAATGGTGAAGAACTTTGCCACCTCTCCTTGAACATATCCTTTCTTCTTGTTACAGTTGCTTAGAAGAATCTTTGAAACATACTTTGCCTTCAATTCCGTCAATTGTTGTTCCTGCTTCTTTTTGGATTGATCGAAACCTGCTTGCCATGTCTTCATATCTCCCATGAATGTCTCCATAACCCTCATCGTAAACACGCCGTTGTCTTGGTAATTGTGATGTGTTTGCCAGTCCATCTGCATTCTTTTTTGGCTTACTTCCGCCAGAGTTCTCCCAACTGGATTGCCGATTGTGTCAAGATGTTTGATCATCTACAGTTTGTTTGTGTCATGTCATTATGGTTAGTATTTGTTGCTAATAACAATTTATAGTTTATTATTCATGTGTTTAGTGCCTTACCAGGATGTCAGTTTCGAATCCATAACTCTTCAATACTTCGTCATCATCTATTGGTTTGGCATGCTGATTGTCGATGATTATCGCCTCTGGACTTTTGAGGATGAAAACCACCACGTAAAAGTGGTCAGCCTTCATCATCGGGAAAAATACCTAAGCGTTTGAGATAAATATGTAAGTGTTATCAAGTAAAATAATTTTGGGTAAATAGCAGTTTAGTTTCTTATCAATGTCCTTCAATTTGATATCCTCTGGATTGAGCTTTGTTGCGTATGCCAAGTACCTTTTGAACAATCCATACATTTTGCTCATGTTTCTTGTTTGGCTGGTCATTTATATATCACCTTACACAGGTTATTTTAATTTTTTTAATGTCTTGTTTGTTGTTACTGTATTTGATGTTGTTGTATGTGATATGAATTAAGTAACAAAATATTAAAAGGAGTTACACTGACCACAATGTTGTTGGGGAAGAAATATCGCTTTGGTAAATCGTGATTCCTATAACGTTCCTCATAGTTGAGCACCATTGCCCACACATCTATGACAAGTCTGTTAACAGAAATGTTGGTTGCCAAACTCTCCATTGCCACCCGTGTCATCCTTGTGTCATTGTAGCCCCAAAAAACATAGTCCCTATGTGTTGGACGAAACGGTAATGGATTCTAACATAATAATGATTTTATTAACGTTAAGTTTAATGTACCATACTAATTCAGTTTAATTATTTACTTACATGTTATCTCCGAATGTCGATAATGCCCAAGCTTTATTCCTCTCCGGCATCCCCGCACGTCAGTTTGTAATGGTGCAACATCCTCAGGTGTTTCTTCTTAATCATCGAAATAAGAGGTTATCGGGATTGGTGAGAATGTCACTGCCTTTTTACCTTTATCCCTTCTTACTTGGCTACTTGACTGTCTCATCGCAGAAAGTGGGGCTGATAGTTTTGATTGAATAGTGTTTGACACATACTCGGTCTTTTCTGGGTTGATCCCTAAGTCGAATCCAGGTGCTTCGATGCTGCCTTTGTTACTCATGGACTTTGATAAGGAATTCCTTATCTCTGATTTTTGAACTTCAATCTGAACCTTCTCATCAACAGCCGCTACAAAATTTGGGCATTCCCAACATGCATCAAACTCCTTACCGTTGTCTACTTGCTAAAACACGACCATTGCCATTGGGTTGGTCTTTCCTTTTTCCTCGTCAGCTGCAACTTCTTTACTCTCTGTTGAGGTCCTTCGTGCAGTCCCAAACATCAGGTCTAGATCAGTCTTGAATTTGGTGAATGACTCATCACCTGAGAACCGAGATTCTGCAGTATGAACCCATTTTTCTGCTTCTTCCTTTGCATTCACCAGCTGCTGCATCTTCAACTCCAGATACCCCATGTACTCCTGTTTTATGGACATAATAGTGAATTGTGATTTAATTCCATCAATGAACAGTAAGATCAAACCTTCTTACCCAAATCCTTTGGTGGTGATCTAGGTGCTTGACTGCATTAACCTTTGAGAATAGTTCGTTTTACTTGGTAACAAGTCTTTATTGGAAGCAACCCAAAGCCTCTGACCTCTAGTTCAGTTGTCTCTCTTTTTCTTAGAAGCCCAATATTCCAGACTGATAAGGCTAGTTTTTCTTGCTCAACCTCGACCTTGTCACTGATGGTTGCTTCCACATATAGGAGCTGAAACAAGTATGTTATGTTAGTTGTGTGTATAAAAGTTTTGCCGGTAGGCTATAATCATGCAAAAGGTCTTGATCAATGTATGTGTGTAATGTGAATTAAAATTTTGTGTTTGTTTAGTTGTGCTTGTCAATAACCTATGTGGTTTAAATTATTTTTGTTGATCATATTGTTGATAATTTGAGGGTTGATTTTCATGTAGACTGGATGCATGTAATGAATTAATTTGCAGCAGTTAAGTTTTTCATTGAGAGTAATATATAGAAATCAAAAAACATATAGTTCATTAATGCATAATAGTGCTTACAGTAAGGTAAGTGAGTGGCCCAGCATATAAGCACATATCGTTATCCCTTCTCCATTTTTCTTTGCTTGTCTTCAACTTATCGTATATGTACTTGCTCTAGTCGATCTGGGTGATCATCTCTTCATTTTTTAGCTTCGATATGAAACTCAGGTTGCAACTTCCCATGGTATTACAATCTGCCATAAGATTAACAAACAAAACCAGGAAATTCATCTTGAACATGAAATCTGACTTATTTGTTTGCAATATTATGTGCATGATATCTGTTGGTCGAATGTTTAGCTTTTGGAACTACCGACGCCACTCTTTTGTTAATTTCAGTCCGAAATTCCTATCATCCGAATTTAGCAAGTCAATTCCGCCCATTGGGAGCCCTAAAAGGTCATGCACATATTCTATGGTGATTGCAATGCTTCCTGTTCGGACATCTAGTTGCATTTTCCTATTGTCAAGCTTATCTACTACGAAAAAATCTAACTTTGATGGAACACCATCGAGTGTCATTTTTAAGACTGAACCTAAACCCATAGCGATAACCGCTTTTTTTTTGCTCATCATTTAAACCGGTTATGGTTTCTTTTAGAGTCCGTGGTGATGTGCGGGTTCTGAGGTTTGCCAATTTTGTCCTTTTCCTCAATGAATCGGTTGAATCTCTCGTGTTTGATTTCCTTTTCTTATCCATATCTTCCGTTTCTTCACCCTTGATTTTTTTTCCAGACGGTGAACCTTGACCTGAACTTCCTGATCAAACAATGAACATTTGCAAAATGTAAGAGTCATTAAATGTTTGTGTTATGTGTAAACTTTTTTTATATTGAACCTTCATATTTCACTTTGCTCGTGCCTTTTGAAAGTAAGTACTTTTCTATGGGCGTGTCTTTCCTTTGTGTTTTGTCCTTAACCTCTCTCCACCTTGTTGTGCTTCGGGTACACCTTGTTGATGAGCTGCCGATTTCAATAACTGGTTCTTTTATGAAGTCAATGTCCTCCAACTGTTTAAATTCAGATCAAAGATGAACATTTTTCAGTTTTCAGGTATGAGTCATTCATATATGAAAAGGCAAAGCATGTTCATTTCGGTTTTGTACCTGTTTTCCTCTTTTTTTCTTCTTGAATAAGATTTCAGTGGCTTTTCCTTGTTTGATCCATCTGCTTGGGGTTTTCCTTCAAATAAACTCATGTTCAGTTTCAATTCATCTACAATTTACGACCCCCTTTTTCTTTTATTAAAATATTCAAACTCATTTGTCAAGCTATTTAGATCGGTTGTAACATCCTATTCAGGGAACTGTAATTTGATACCAAGTGTAGGAACTATCTCACCTTTGTCTTGACTGTTGTCGTCCACTGTATCCTCCATTGTCAAATCCTTCATGAGAGTCTCCACTCCTTCATATACAATTTCAGATTCAAATGAATTGGTGACATCTCTAATCAAGTAAATATTACCTTACTGTGATCTGTTGTTTTCTGCTTTATTTTTTTATCTGGTTATTTATATGTCATAACCCCAAGAAGTGATAATTTCATCGCGCATTTAAATTCATAACAAATAATTTTTGTTCAAAAAAGGTAAGACTGCGTAGAATAATCTTTGTACCAATATTATGAATAAATTTTCATGGATAGGGTTTCATGAAAATATAAGCAGTGTTCTACATTAATGTTTTTTGGTGTAGCAGTTTGATGCATAACCATTCTTCCCAATTTATTGCCTATCCTCTGGAATTCAAAATTGCGCCTTAGAAATTCTGATTACAAATTCATCCCATATTGGCAAACAAATTTTCAAGTAAATTCTCAGAGGTAAGGGGACACATTTTTTTGAACTCCAGAGGGGAAATAGTCGCACAATATTTAAAGGGTGTCATAAATTAAGCTTTTCTTCGTTGATGTTTTTGTGAAATTTTAAATTTCATATTGAATAGTTGAACGCTTTTTTAATTTGTTTTTTTTTTGCTTCTTTCGAAAACCTTCTCGAAAACCCACTTCTTGCAGGAAAACAATTTTCAGTTTTACTCTATGCTTTTATAAGTTTAAAAGGTTTACCTTCAACGGGGCTTTCATTATTGTTAATCCCTCTATCGTCTTCAGGTTTATCGACAATCATATCTTCTGAGTCATCGTTGGTCGCATCTTCTCGTGGTTGAGAGACGTTTGCTGGTGGTGCATCTTCGTCCTCATTGCTTTCATCTATCAGAATAGGCGTTGATGCAGTGTTTTTGAATCTGGAGAATGAATATTTGAGCATTATTCTCTAGCTTTTCTGCACTGAAAATCGAAATTCGAAACCCTGGTTAGTGACTATTCATCGAACAATGAGTTTAGAAACATATTCATTATATGCTTACCTCGAATCCTCTCCACCATTGTAGTCGATTTGGTTGCAGGTTTTTGGTGTATCTTCCAGAGCAGTTGAATGGAAAATGTATTAATCGATAGCGATGATTCCGCGATTCCTTTTTTTGAAACCCACGATTCCATGAATAGATGTTGTTTGAATAATTAGTTTATTCCGAATTTACCCTATAGCGGGTGATATCTCAATAAAAAAAAGGAAAATGAATTTATTAATTACATTTTTCATGAAATGATTTGGACCGTTCCACATTAGATCAATAGTGTATAGAAAGGTTTCAAGGGTTGCAACCTTTTTTGGGGGTTTATATTAAACCATCCCTATATATATATGGTGTTATTCAAGGGAGAACTCGGTTATCTGTGATAACCATGAGATCCAATCCTAACCACATATAAGAGGATAAATTAGGAAAACAATAATTTTGGTAATTTTAATTAAAATTTTAATTAAAGGGTATGTTTGGTATTTAGAATTCTCCTCTCTCCGAACGAACATTATTCTGATGACCACATGATGCACAGTGTGATACCTTTTGTAAACATCGAAAACAACGAAAACAAATAAGAAATGTTGTGATACCTACTGTGATACAAAATGCACTATGATACCCATCATGACACAAAATACACTGTCATACCCGTTGTGATACAAAATACACTATGATACCCACCGTGACACAAAATACATTGTGATACCCGTTGTGATACAAAATACACTATGATACCTACCGTGATACACAATACACTGTAGAACCCATTATGATACAAAATACACTGGGATAACTTGTGATACCACTTAGACCCAAACCCCAAAAACTGTGATACTATTATGATAACAGTTACACCCAAACCCTAAAATCAAAATCAAATCCACCATCCAAATTTAATCGATGACCCAAAATTCATGTGCACTTGTGTCTTGACCGAATCCAAAAATCTTGTCGACAATTGCACTGGACTAGAAGGGTTCTTGCTTTTTCATGTTGTGTGTGGTGAGACTAGATATGGGCTTGGATCTCTTCTTATTAAGAGGTTATTTGTTGATTACGGGAAGAAATCGAATTTGGGTTCACTGTTTACCCTTTTCCCCAGGTTCCAACGAAGGCGCTTTCAAGAAGCAAGAATTGCAGAATGTTGGCGAGCTGATCTTAGAATTAGGGCACGTCAAGAAAGCGGCCGGAATGGATTTAGATGTTCTAAGTGGCTATGTAGCAAACCTCGAAATGGGGATTCAGAAACTCCAATCAGTTGGTCAAGAAAGGCTAGAAATTTAAGAAAACTTCTTTCGGTCGATAAGAATCTATCTTAAAGAAGTGGAAATAGAAATCGACAATATCAAGATCGACGAAAGAAAGGCGTTGGCATTGATGCAAGAGGTAACTAGTATTTCCATGGTGATACCGAGAAAGAGGGAGCCTACCCTCTCATAATCTTTACGGTGGTGAGGGGCTGGTGAAGGGAGGAATAAAAGAGAAATGTGGGTTTCAAAATATGATAAGTATGGTTAATTGGAATGAATTAGGTAAGATACGGATAATTGGAATAAATTGGATTGAGTAATTAATTTGATTTATTATAAAAAAATTCAAATTGTTAAATTACTAAATTATCTTTTTACTTTTTTTTAAATAACATTAATTATATTAAATGAGTGGCTCATATTGGATCTCACAATTACCACAAACTACCTAGTTCTCATTTGATTAGACCCCTATATATATGTATATATATACACACACATAGAGGTGGGCTTATATGAGAACAATATTTATTTAAGAAAACACGAGAATGGCCAAATACATACAAAATCAAATATGATTCACACGACTTTGCCGCGACTTAAGTCGAGGGTAAAGTCGCCCACGTCCATTTTTTGGCCGTTAATGTCGAATCATATATGATTTTGCATATAATTTGTTGTTTTCTTGTTTTCTTAAATAGTTTTATTTGGATGGCGGAGAATTATATAGAACTAGCAAGAAGCTAGAGAAAACACATTCATATAAGAGATAACAAGAAGGGGGGTTTTGTAACCAGCCCACCCAATTAATGTCGGACTTTCTACTCCTATTTGTAACCCAAAAGAACGAATGAGTGACATTGCTATCCCACATATCCACTTTCTTAGGCTTAGTGTAACACCCTCAAATTTGGTAAGAGCAACTAATTTAAAATTTCGATATAACATCAAGTGAGGGACAAAACTTCCTCCTACAAATAAAAACTCAATATACCTCAAGTTAAAATTCTATAAGTAACCTCAACACATATAAACTCCAATATGATACAAGGACTAAACCGAAGTTGGGTGCTACTTAACCCCAATACAAGTTGCTCTTCACAAAACCAATGCGGAAGACTTCACCAAGCTACTCACTTCTCGAGCACACAACTAGCACCTCTCTCTTCATAGTGTCACTAGAACTATTCCCAACGAAGCCTGTTGCATATGTCGACAAATAAAAAGGGTTATGCTAACGTCTAGTGAGTTCACGAGTTTTCAACATGAATAAATATATCGTTGAAAAGAAAGAATGCAATTGAAATCATAATCTTTACAAATAATATGCTTCAAATATGGAAACAACTCGTTTTCCAATAATATGCATTTTAGGCGAAGGAAACACCAATATAAACGTTTTCCAATCCAAACTATTTTAAGGACGAAGATCTCAATATAAAACGTTCTTTCGTAAATTAAATTCAACCCAAAACTCACTCAAAATAAGAATAGAAATCGAACTCCCAATTTATGAGACGCGGATAAAACTTTATATCCCGAAACACCCAACATACGGGTGGGACATAATACTCAACCCATAAACCATGGATAAAAATCCATATATATAAAACGTCATTGAAAACATGGATAATAAAACTCAATACCCAAAACAACACCTTTCGGTGACGGGGAGACCCGAATTCCATCGAATGTGGTGGGCACACATAGTTAAGCCACTTATCGATGTTCTTGAGCTTCACATAGAGTCATGGATCCCCGTATACGGCTCCTTACCAAGCAACCACCACAAGATACCCAAATTACCCTAGTATCTACTCGACCTCTAGATGAGTGTCACCACAAAAGCCACAAGTCCTCGTATCCGGCTCACCATGGGCACCACTGCAAAACTTCGCTCCGTATACGGCTCTACAGAGCACCACCGCAAGCTTATATAAAAACATGACTTGGGGACCACTCACTAGACCTCAAACGCGGACACTAAAATTCGACGATGTATAAACCGATTGGATTACACGGGCATCAAGTTCAACCACCCACGATCTATACCTCAAGCCCATCGCTAAAGGTTACACGGTCATCGAGTTCAACCACCCACGATCTATACCTCGAGTTCCCGATAACCATAAATATTTTCAGTTCCAAAACATGGATAAAGTTCCTAATTAAACCAACTGACTGACTCATATGCCTATGGGTCCAATGCATTACAGTCTAAAACGTTACATGACTCCAACGAATGAACTAACACATTCAAAACATGTAACTCTCAAATAAGATGCAGCTAAGTACACCAAACGCCAAAGGCTCCTTAACGAGCTACTAAAATTGAATAAATACTCTAAAGACTCATCTAAGTATAAATCAAGGCCCAAAAGGCATAATAAACGTTTGGCTAAAATACACGAGCCAAAGTGGTTACAGAAACAAATTACATCTTTTCCCAAAATCTTTGTCTCTCAAATCACAATTGGCCTTTGGCCCAAACCAAAAAGCTTTACAATTTCTAAAATGTTCACAACGTTGGGAATGACTACAATCAAATGACTCCCATGTTCGTATTTTCAAAAAGTACCATTACGTAAACGATGCATATATCCAACAAACACTAAAAGTGTACTTTGACCCAAATAATCTTCATTTATACAATAAATCATCAAAACACTTTCATTCATGACTTATTTATCAAAATGCCCAAACGTGGGTGTTTTACAAAGTTTATAAAGCCAAACACCTCAAATAATCAAAACCCACCAAATAACCCAACAGTTGATAATTTCATGTAAAACACATAAATACTTTAAAATGGACATTTTGGCATGTACAACGTTTTCACAAATCAACTTGAACTCACCTTGCTAGATTTAGGCTAAATCTAGATTTTACCCCAACTTGAGCTTCCTTGATGAAACTTGGATCCACAAGTAAGACCTTCCAAAAACCTAGATCCACAAGTTTCCAAACATAAGCATTTACATCCAACCATTTAAAATCATTCCCCAAACATTATACATGAAGATCTCATCTTAACCCCAAACCCTAATTTCCATAGTTGAAGCGAAGAGAATATTACCTTTGCCATAGCTTGAATCCATCAACAATACTCCTCTAAATCCCCAAAATAAACCACAACTCCCAATCTTCAAAATGGTGAAAATGGTTGGATGAAACCCTAAGAAACTTGGTGAGGAAGATGAAGATGGAGGGATTATGGTTCTAGCTTCCAAAACTTGTTAGATGATGAAGAACCATCTGATTTAGGAGGAAAAACCCCCAAAAATGAGTTAGGGTTCATGAGAGGGTGTGAGGGGTCGATATTGGGAGAGAAGGGGAGAGGTTTTGAGGTTTTTAAGTGAGAAAATTGGGTGGAGGCCGATTTTTCCTTTTATCAGCGCACATTGCTCGCGAGCGAGCATTGGCGCGACCCGTCTCGCCCGGAGAGGCGCATAAAGCACTAGTCAGGGTCTCGCGTGGATCACGGCACGGTTCGACCCGCGCGGGTAGCCGCGTGGAGCACTACTGATGTTTTTCTGTTTTCTTTTCGGCCAAAGATTTCGGGGTGTTACAATCCTCCCAACCTTAAAAGAGATTTCGTCCTCGAAATATAGCACCGACCAAACACCCAACGCCACATCTACGAGATTGATTGGTTCTCTATTCAAAAGGGGATGTCTCGACAAAACCTTGCCTCAAATGCGAAACTGATTACCTCCCAATTAAGGTTGTTGTTGTATTTCTCATATGCCTAACCGCCAAGCAAAAACATTAATTTTGATGGGAACAAACCGATTCCATCTAGTAGGAGAAGAATCTACCACCAAAATTTTAGAGTCAATGTATTTACGTGCAGAAGCCACCAAAAACTGAACTGAACTGAACCATCGAGAGACCAAAACCATCTATCTATTTGGTCATAGATACTAACCATAGCTAGAATCTCCTGTAAAGCTAACATCTGCGACTCCTCAACACACCCTCTCGCTTGCCTAAGCAAAACTGAGCCCCAATCCCCTAGGACCAGTCGATTTTGCACCAATGCCAATTTGTCACGGTCAAACGCATAAACCCTCAAAAAATTGCACTTTAAGAGGGAAATCTCCCAACCAAACATCATATCTCCCAATAGAGAGTAGAATTCTCATCACCTACTTTTTTTCTTACAAAAAGAAAAAAAGGTGAATACCAATATTTTCCATTTGTTGAATTGCCTTCAAAATATAAATCCAAGGAGAATTGGACAACTTATTGGGTAAACGCATTCTAATGAGCCCACAAGCACTATAAATAGATTTAACCACTTTGGCCCAAAGAGCATCTTTATCCTCTCGAAACCTCCATATCCATTTGAAAAGGAGAGCTCTATTGAAAGCAAACAGGCTTCCAATACCAAGCCCACCCCCCATCTTTTTTACTAGCTAAATACTTTTTCCATTTCACCCAATACATTTTCTTTTCATCAGTTTGTCCTCCAACAAAGAAGTGATTCCGCAAATACTCCAAAGCTTTTTCAACCGAACTTGGAAGTTTAAAAAGGGACAAATAAAAAGTAGGCAGACTACCCAAAACAAATTTAAAGGAGCGTAACCCAACCCCTTACTGAAAGAGTTCGAGCTTTACAATTAGAAAGTTTAGAAATAAACTTGTCGACCACCCCTTTTCAACCACCAGTTTTTGCCATACTACATCTAAGAGGCAATCCTAGGTAATTGAAAGGCATACTTGAAACACCACATCCCACCACTCTAGCCATATTCTCGAGCTCCACATTATCAACCCCAACACCAAACAATTTACTATTTTGAATATTTATTTTAAGCCCAAAGATCAGATAGAAACATCGGAGAATACGCACTATATTTCTAGCATTGAATTGAGACCATTCAACTACAAAAATTGCATCATCTACATAAAAAAGTTGAGATGACGGTAAATTATCTTTGTCAATTGTTTCCCCATAAAAATTCGCTTCTTTTCCACTTCTCGAATGACAACGTGCAAACCTTTCATAGCCAAAATAAATAGAAATGGAGATAGTGGATCTCCCTGACGAAGACCATGAGAAATCTCGAATTCCCTTGTTGGAGACCCATTGACTAACACCCTCTAGAACAAGCCAAATTAGCCTTTCCAAC
Organism: Arctium minus; assembly: GCA_954870635.1. Classification (NCBI taxonomy): domain Eukaryota; kingdom Viridiplantae; phylum Streptophyta; class Magnoliopsida; order Asterales; family Asteraceae; genus Arctium; species Arctium minus. The sequence continues at coordinate 75,914,891 of OX941089.1, read as the reverse complement.
ACCTTAAAATCTTTGGTCCAAGGTTTAAGGTCCTTGAACCACGTTTTTACACCTTCATGATCAAGAAATTTATCACGCGTACTAGTAGAATCAAAATTCATCATAACCCGTAACCCTCCGATATACTTTAGATCAATCCCGATGAAGCCTTCACTTTTACAAAGACACCAAAGATTAGGGGTAATTTAGAATTCTGAAACACGTCCAACTAAAGCTAAAGGAAACTCCGATACGATAGGACCATCCAAGTTAAGAATAATGGTGGCCGAATCTGCATCCATCTTATCAACCAAAACTTTATCTGAAACATAAACCTTGACAATATTAGAGTACGAGACCCCTCCCAAACCCCTAGGTATCGAGACAAAAGAGGAAGTCACCATATTCTGTTTCGAAACATGTTTAGTTCCATACACTTTGTTATTCCTTTCAAATCGTGCAACATTAGCTTCCCTACCCAAGTATTACAAATTCCATTTAACACCAATTGAGACTCATCTACTTTAATAAACCGAACAAAAGCGAACATTTTGCCAAACTTTGATTTCCTTTTAGCAATAAATACATCAACAACCGTACCAAATTTGGCACATGTATTCCACAATTCATGAGTAGAAGGAAAGTTCGTAATGAAAAGATTGAGGGAGATATCATGCAATAGTTATTCATTCGAATACCGATTAACCAATTGATCGCCCCACCCATGTCGATCAAATACACACTGTCGATTACGGCTTCCCACTTCCTTCCATTGTCGATCTCCCATCGATAGGAATGAGAACTAAGACTCCCCCGGCCCAAAGAACACAGTTCTGCTCCCGTCATCCTTGATCCACTAACAAAATCCAAGCCAAAAAAACACAGCCCTGTAGCCCCTGTTGCTAACCAGAATATCAAACCCTATGTCTTACTCTCTCTAGAATATTGTTGATAACCCACAATTGGTGCTATAACCCACACCCAACAACCTTTAAACATTGTTGCTTGCCCTCTACGCTGATGATGTTGTTGGTGTGTGATAGAAATCTAGGGGTTGTTTTTGGGTTTATCGATCATATAGAAAGGTAGAATGGGGGTGAGGGTAGAGGGTCAGTCAAGAGGTTGTGATTTTGGGATGGTGTCGACGATGGATGGTGAAGGGTAGGTCACTCGGAGGTAGTGAGGGGTGGTTCCAGTGGTTGTCGATGGCAACTGGCTCGAGTAACATGGATCGAGGGTTAGGGATTTGGGTTTCTCGATCAACCAATCATGAGGGGGTACCAGATTTTAAGGTGAATGGAGTTGCCTGTGGGTGTCGATGGTGAAGTAGTGGTGGCGATAGCCACTAGTTCGAACAAACTGATCCCAATCGCCGGTGGTAAACGAGGTTTTATTAAATAGTTAGCATTTTCGTTCAAAACTTGCTCTCTCTCTCTCTATTTATATATATATATATATATATAATTATGTATTTTATGTTTTAAATTATACACATTTATTTGATAAATGTCTTATAATTCTTACCTTTTGGACAACTTCATCCATCCATACACAATTTTCTTTTTCTTAATAGAAGATAAGCTTACATATGTATTGTGAATAAATTAAAAAAAGAATGATTAGTACCTTTCACACTCAAATCAAATCGAATATGCCTTTAGAGAATATAATTTTCAAAAGAGACTTTTAGTGTTGAGATTATAATAAAGTTATCAAGTTCTTTTTGTTGCCATTTTCCCTACCATTTAGCCAGGGATTTAGGGATTTATTAGAACAAGTAGTAGGGCATGTTCAGAACTAGTGACATCCACGCTTTCATTCTTCAATCATCGCCACGAATAAAAACAACTAACAAGACAAATTTAGAGAAAGAAAAGGGGAAAAACACAAGAAAACAAAAAGGGTTTTGGGTCCCTTTTAATTGAAAGAAAGAAAAGAAATCAAACCAGAAGGAAAGAACCCAGAAAAACCTCTTTTCTTTTGCTTCCCTTAAATTTATTTTTTCTTTCTTTCCAATTGATTCTTTACCCAAATTCACCACACCAAAAGCCAACACACCCACGAAAAGCGGAAAAGGTGTCTTTTCCCCCCAATTCTTTTGCATCCATGATTGGATAAAATTCATTGAGAGAGTGAATTTTGCTGTCATTAGTATGCAGGTTCACCTATTTGTGATGATTCTTTAGGGTTTTCAATTTTAGTGGTTTTCATTTGTGAGAAAAAAAAAATAGAAATTGAAAAGAGATGCAAACGGAGAAATCAGAGCAGGTAAGATCGGTGGCAGCAGATACAAGAGGGAAGCATAGGATTTCGGCTGAATTGAAGAGACTTGAACAAGAAACTCGATTCTTGGAGGTTTGATTTCTTTCTTTTTTTACATTTAAATTTGAAACTTTTTGTGTTTATTGGGTTTCTTTCTGCTTTAATCTATATGGGTTTTTGTGGGTTTACTTCAAAATTGGAACCTTTTTTATTTTACAAGTTTGTTTACTCGAATTTGATCACATTTCATATGTGGGTTTGTTTGATATTCTTATTTAGGAAGTCAATTTTCCATGGAAATGGTTAACTTCTGTCAGGTTTTTTGTAGTTTATGATGCTTCATTTTGTTAAACTGTTAAAGAGATGATGAGAAATTGTCTCAATTTAATGCAAGTTTCTGTCTTTTTCTGGCAAAAAAGTATAATAAAGTTCATGTTTAAGGATGAATATAATGGTTTACCTTCTTTTGAATCAATGGCAGAAACAGATGTTATTACTGTTAGGGATTTGTGAATCAATTTGTTGGTTTTATTGAAGGGATCACAAGTGGGGCAGGGGAAGGGGCTTTTGGTACATCTTTGGGATCTTTGATCCGGTTGTTCGGCCATATCTCCGTTTATGATTTATTCATAGGAAAATTCAAATTTGATAAGGTATTAGTGTCTTTAGATGGGGTTTAGATTATGATGTGATCCAATTGCTTACATCCGTAGGTTCATGTTGTGCCCTTGTGGTTTGGTCACTTTTGGGTATCATATTTCAGACGTTTTAGGAGAGTAGATCGAGCTTTTAGAAGTAGATGATGAAGTCCTAGGAACTAGTTGGTTTGCTAGACCTCAAATTCATTGACCAATGTTGTTGAAACATCAAATATTGTATTCTTGATTTATAGGCGTATAGCTTCCATGGTTGTGTTTGTGTGCTTGAGGGCCATCTCAATTAGCAAATAAAGAATAGGCCGTGGGGCTCCTTCTCATAGGTCGTCAGTTCAAGTCTTCTCAGGAGTCGGGACCATTGGAGAGTGTCCTGGCTATTATCTTCAGGACCCCATGGGATTAGTTGAGGTGTGCGCAAACTGGCACAAACACCCCCGGTTACCAAAAGAAAGATCTTGCACATGCTCCAATCCTATCGTATCCTCTAGGCTATTTACATGATCGAACTAGACAAGTGAACATTTTTCTTTCCTCGTGAGTCATGTTTGAACGCCCCTTCGTTTGACAATCCATCCGTGGGAAATATGATGTTATTTAAAGATTTTGGTAAATTAAATGGTTCTTAATATGAGATTAATGGATTTAAACTAGAGATCCTAAAATAGCATTATAAACAAAGTTGCACAAATCGGTACACCACTTGAAATCACGGACAAGTCGAAGCGGTTGGTGTGAATATCTATTGAACGAGAACAAACTACATATTTGTGGTTTGGAAAATTGGACTTACACCCCTAATTGACGCTAGCTGCAATTGTAGATGGATACACAAATGGAGCACAAAAAAGTTATCGGAAGTAAAAAGAAAATGTTTTGGTCATGGCTTAGTTGAAACTATTGTCGTTTTTATTTGACTCTATTGCAACTCACGGGCTTAGGTTCTGGTGACGGCTTTTATTATGCCACGGGGCTACTGTTTTATACCTTAACTAACCATGTGGCCGTAGCACTTGGGATGCCTAATGTAGGCTTGTCCATGGGTTGGGTCTTGATCTTGATCGTATAAGTGATCTTATCTGATCCATTTATACGATCCAATGGATCACAAGATTTGATGCAACGATCCAATGGATCAACCCATTTGGCAGATCAACACTTGGGTCGATTGGTGATCCTTTTGGGTCGATCCATTTAGGTACTAAAAACAATCCCTTTTATGATATTAAACACATATCTCATTATTCGTTACTCTTTTTCTCACTTTAAGCACCCTCTCCCTACCCCAAACATCACCTTTCCGCTATTCCTCTCTCCAACCTCCACCCATCAAATCCTCATCTCGCTTTCTTTTTATAACTTTTTATTTTTTGAATTATTAATTTATAACATGATAATTAATGATGAGTTTTTTTTAATAATGTGATGATCTTTTAAAGGCATTTAAAAAAATCAGTGGTTAAATAATGATAAAATTTAAAAATATTAATACTTTTTTGATGACGTATTTGTATATAATCTGAATACATATTTGACGATAAATTTTTAAGCATGACTTATGTTATAAGATCAAGTTTTTTAAAAAGATGTATCGAATTTTTATAATATGGCAAATCATGTCATTTTAAAAGTTTGATTGGTTTCATAATGTCGCTTTTTTTAAACGACTGTTTATGATGAGCAACTTTTTAAAGTGCAAGTAATTTTATGAAGTCATGTTCATGACGACAAGTTTTTTAAATGTGACTGCTTATATCGTCATTTAAAAAAACACCGTATTTAATATTTTAACTAATAATATTACAATATATAATAAAAAATTAGATAAAAAAAATTAAAAAAATGGTTAAAAAAGATGGATGGAGAAGAGGGTGTGGTGGAGGGGGCATAGCGATAGGAAGGAGAGGTTAAAAGGGAGGGGGGAGTAAGGAGGTTGCGGAGGGGTGGGTGTGTGGGGTTAAGAAAAACAAAAAATAAATAGGTCGATTTGAGATATTGAACCATGAACCATGATCCATCTATTTAGATTAGTTGGATCATGGGTCCGGTCAGGATCCGTTGGCTAATAGGTCAAATCATGATCCATATAGTTGGATCATGGATTAAACCATATCAGTAGTCAATTTGATCCAAAGCTGATCGATTGGTAGGTCTAGCGTTACGAGTGCTTAAGTCGACTTAGAAATTCCAAAAAAGACTTTGGAGGAAGAATGTACACAAGAAACGGGGGGGGGGGGGGGGGGGGGGGTTAAAAAAACCCTCTTAATGGCTCTTAAGTTTGAATCGTTCGGACCTCTTTACATTTAGACTGCTTGTTTTTTTTCCCAGTTTTCAGAACCTCTTAACTCTTAAATATATCTGAAATAAGAAGTGGTGACCTAACTTCTTAAAACCTCTTATCACCACCACAGTTCATATGCTCTTCTTTCTCTCAAGACGCCTCTGATTAAGACTTCAACACCACCTCTTATTAATCACAAAAGTAAAATAAGACTTCAGACCTCTTAAAAAACAAACGGCACCTAAGAGATTTATAGAGAGAACTTTATGGATGCTTTATTCCTAATTCATTGAAGTCCTTAACCTTTAAGGATCATTTGAGATACAACAGCATACCATATCCTAGGTGCCTTCTAGGTTCTTGCCACAAATATGTAGCTACAACAAGAATCAAGAATACTCTAGAGTATTCTAGTGAATACCACAAGATACAAGGAAGTCCTAGAATTTCCGGGGAACTTTACTAGTCTCTATAGAATTTTAGTACATCAAGTGTCCTTTCTTGGAGAACACTACTCACATGGTATTTTCTACTTGTTTTTGTATCTTGAATGTTAAACTATTCAAGCAATTGACTTTTTTGATGAAGCACACGACAAAATACGGTTCAACTACACCGTTACCACCACCATCACCAAGGGAGGACCTATGTTGTTACAACGGTCAACATACAAAATATCGGTCAGGACCGATATTTGAAATAACGGATATATCGGTTAATATAATATTTCTTAGAATTATATATATAGGGTTGGGTTCCGGTGAAAAGTTGAGTTAACGGTGAGAAGCGTGAGAAGTGGTTACAACCGTTGGATGAGAAATGGACGCACATTAGAATGAGATGCACCGAGATGCACCAGATCAATTCTCTTCTAAGCCGCAATTCATGAGAGGGTTTGAGATTAAAAGAGATCAACGGTTCAGATCCACTTCTCACACTTCTCACTGTTAACTCAACTTCTCACACGATCCTTCGCCTATATATATAATATATATATGTGTGTGCATCCATAAACATATCATATGCATTAAGTAAAAATATAGTTCAACATCAAAACATCAACTTAAACAAGTTTCACAAAACAATATATATGTATGCATCCATAAACATGTTGTCGCTGTGAAGAAGGCTTCGACCAATAGGTAGAATACAACGATGAAAAAATGGAAACCTAACTTAGACTAGTTGACTATCTTTAAAAAAAGCCCAAGTAAATATATAAAAGCCCAACAATCATTAAGAAAAGCCCAAAAAGAACCCATCTCCAAAATATCGGAATATCAACCAATATTTGTGTCAAAAAATTGCTGCAATATCGGCAAATATCACCGATATTTTGACCAATATATTACCACCGATATTTCCTGTTGGTCCAATATCCGATATATCACCGATATTAACAGCATAGGGGAGGACCCAATAAATCTCACTCGAATGTAGGGTATTTTTTTTTGTTTGGGTGGTGGGAGATGTACGTAGAGCTAACCTCTACCACAAAGAGTAGAGTGCTTGCGTCTGTGAAGACCCTTGGCTTGTGTAAGAGTGTGAGCAAACATGTAACAGGAATAAAGATTAGCATATGGTGAGGGAAGCACGAGAAAAATAAGTAAGAGGAAGCAATGAATAGGTACATTGAAAACATTCAAAAGGTAAGGTAAGTCAATGTGTTTCGCCATCTCATGATAAACTGGGTTTGTTGATGATGTAAATGGCTGCTTGACCTTCACATTTCACAGGGATAGGATCATAGAAGTGGTATTAGGGTGAAATACACTTTTCACGCAACGTTAGAGTAGGATAAAGGTAGCTCAAAAAGGACTTGGAACAAGAAAGATAGTGCTAAATTTTGAAAAAATGAGTTAGAAGGTGAAACAAGAGATCATGTTTCATTAGCTTCTTAGGCAGAAAAAGCGGGAGCTATGGAAATGTTGTAGCATCTTCACAGGTGGTAAGCTCTTTTTGTGGCAAACAAATGGATCAATGGAAGAACAAGATATATGGGAACAAAAAGAAGATGAACGTGAAGAATCTGAGAGATTACAGATATAGTAATTTCGGAGGTTTAAGAATTCTGGAAGTTTGTCTCAAAGGGGCAGTTTGTTGTGATGGTGATGAGGTTAAATTAGGAAATTATACTTGAACTCTCGAACATAAAATACATTAAGAAGAACGAGTTCAGATGAAATGGGAACAGTTACAGTGGAACTAATGGACGAGAATTGACCATTAGGAACAATCCACAAACATTTTATGTGGCTGCAGCCTGCTGTAGCGTCATTATATGTGGTATCACAGGTTACAAGTTTCGAACATCTGGTTCTTTTTTTTAATTGTTTGGTAACATCATCAGAAAATATGGAAAAAAAACCACTTGTATGTCATCTTTAATTAAACACTACTTTTTATAATTAAATTTTGTTTTATTTTGTATTATGTTAGTTATTTTGTGCTTTTGCATAACCTCAAAAAACTGAGGAACACTTTGATAGCCCTTGATCTGGACGGTATGCACAAGTAAATTAAGTTGTTTTTTTGGTTTTTATGCACGTGTGCATGATGCACTTGTACATATGCACGTGTGCATGTTACAAATTACTTGTATGCAGGGTGTTCCTTAGTTTTCCGTTTTTTTGAGATTTCCCCCTGAACCTGACCCTATATTCTGGATTTAAATTTATTAAAAAAATAGGGAAAGGGTAGTTTGGGAATAGGTTTTAAATAATTTAAATTTTAAATTAATAATTAATTTTAATTTATCTAATTTTGGTTATATCATCTCCTTAATTTTCTCAATTATTTCCATATCTCCTTCCCTCTCTCCTTCTCTCTCATAAAATTCCGGCGACCTCCTACCCCCGAATTCCGACGATTTCCTCTCACAATCCATCCTCTCCATCCAATTCATGCGTCCTCCTCCCACTCCGGCTACCTCCTCCCAATGGCGGCGACCTCCTCCCACTCCGGCGACCTCCCCCAATTCCGGCGAGTTTTATAAACCGTTTTTTCGAAATTTGTAAGTTTTTTATGTTTCATAAACTGTTTTATCGAAATTTTCAAGTTTTTAAGTTTCATAAACTGTTTTTTCGAAATTTTCAAATTTCATAAACGGTTTCATAATATGTTTGTTGGATTTTGAAGTTTCATATATTTTTTCTCATATGAATAATCAGAAAATTTCGAAATAATCACGTATTTTCGAAATTTCATTTATTTTATACCATATGAATAATCAGATTTTTAACTTTCATATATTTTTCTCATATGAATAATCAAATTATGAAACGTGAAAATTTCGAAAAAAAGAGTTTATGAAAGTTAAAAAAACTTGAAAATTTCGAAAAAAGAGCTTATGAAAAAACAGTTTATGAAACTCGAACAGTTTTTGAAATTCGTCGGAATTGGAGGGAGGTTACCGGAGTCGGAGGACGTCGCCGGGAACTGGATTATGATGGTGGATCATGAGAGAGAGATGGAGATAAGTGAGAAAATTAAGGAAGGTGGTTGTTTCTAAAAATATGAATTATTCCTAAAATTATGAATTTGGGAAAAAAGACCTAAATACCCTTGGTTTACAAGTTCACAGGATAAATTGAGTTTACAAAATAAGTGAACTCTATTAATATATATATATATATATATATAGCCTTAGGTTCATTTGAGAAATGATAAATATATGAGAAATAGAGAAGTAATCCTAGCCATTCATATGGTCAAGATCGGATTTGACTGGTCAAAAGTTGCGGCTATTCCAAAAATAGAAGGATACTTTCGTAATTTTTACAAAATACACGGGCTGTGTTCATATATGAACATGTATAATTCACATATGAACTATAAGTTCATATATGAATCAATGTAATTCACATTTGAACTCTTTTAACTGATTCATATATGAACCTTTGTGATTCATATACGAACTAATTAACTATAAGTTCATATATGAATCAGTTGAACTAATTAACAGATTCATATATGAATTTTTTTTTTTGAAAAGGGTGTCCTGGGCCAAAGGCCAGACTAATCCCTTGGCAATGAAACCGACTGCTAAAGCATCCAGCCCTGAGGTTATATGAATTTTGTGATTCATATATGAACTAATTAACTGATTCTCATATGAACTAATTAACTGATTCATATATGAACGTATAGTTCATATGTGAATCATATAGGTTCATATATGAACTCATCCCACGTATTTTACGAAACTACCTCTCTACCTTCTATAGACCATGCAAGGAATTATCCGGTGCTTCGCGGTCAAAGCCGCAAATGTTGACCAGATGAATGACTAAGATTACTTCTCTATTTCTCTTACATTTATCATTTCTCAAATGAACCACTCCCTATATATATATATATATATATATATATATATATATATATATATATATATCGGGTCTCCTTTTGTTAACCAAGGTTTTAGTGTTAACCTTGTTAACTAATGAGGACCATTCATCTTAAAAATCAATGGCTTAGATTAAAGCAAATTTTTTTTAATATATATATATATATATATATCGGGTCTCCTTTTGTTAACCAAGGTTTTAGTGTTAACCTTGTTAACTAATGAGGACCATTCATCTTAAAAATCAATGGCTTAGATTAAAGCAAATTTTTTTTAATATTTAAATGGTTACCATGTATGACAAGGGTCTTTACACATATGAAGAGGGGCAAAATAGTCAATAGATAGAAAAACCTAATAAGGAAACCACCCTTGTTTCACGACATGTCTAAAATGGTAGTTTCCAAAATTGGGGTGTGATGTGCATATATGAACTTGTGTTTGATGTGCCTATATGAAATGGGATTTGATGACCATATTTGAAATTGGGTTTTGATGTGCATATATGAACTTGTATTTTATGTGCGTATATGAACCTTTCTCATTAAGTGTAAAGCAACCTGGGTGACAAAAAAAGTTATGTGCATATATGAAATTGGGTATAAATGGTTGTGTGTGTATATATGAAATTGGGTATAAATGGTTGGATGTGCATATATGCAATCGGGTTTTGAGGAGCATATATGAACTTTTTAACAAGGAAACAAACTCGTGAATATGATGCTATGAATTACGAACAAGTTGAATAATATGATTAATCTTTTTAAAGAGAAATTCTAAAAAAATATCTTTCATATTTATCCATACGTTAATCTAGGAATGTAAATATTACTATTAACCAATTTTAATCCTTAAATTTCCTAAACTACCCCTGATAAATGCCCCATGTGTTTACTAAAATAAAGAAAAATACTAAAATCCTATTGGTCCGTATAGGTTAACACTATTTTGTTGGTTAACAAAAGAAGGACCCTCTCTCTCTCTCTCTATATATATATAAGAATAAGTATTGAACCCTTGGTTTTGTGGTATCGTGTGCAGGAGGAGCTGGAGCAGCTTGACAAAATGGAAGCAGCCTCAGCTGCATGCAAGGAGTAAGTATGAATGTGCTACTACTCCCTCCATCCCAAAATAAGTGTCTACTTTCCGGTTCTATCCTTAATTAAGGGTAAAATTGTCATTTAGTTGATTAAAAAGTGTAAAATATTCTTAAAACTGTGCCTTTTTCATTGTCGACATTTATTTTGGGACTGATGGAGTACGTGTATATTTCCGCTTAAGTGCCTGGTGAATGTTAAAATTGACGAGTGACTAACGGTTTTCTAACGTACTTCTTTCTTTGTGTTGTGATAGAATTCTGAGTAGCGTGGAGACAAGGCCGGATCCACTACTTCTTACGTAAGACCTCTTGATTCTTGCTTGCAAAATTAACAATATGGGTCCCGTGAAAATTGCAACACTTGACATAACGTGTAGTTTAGTAATTAGTGAACATGTGTCTATCGGTTAAATGTCTAAAATACCCTTGAGTATGCCAACTTCTTAACCAAGATCGATATTTGTTAAGAAAGAAAAATGTGGCAATGAATATGAAGTATTTGAAGGATGCAAGTTTCGTGAGACGGAGGGTATTTTTGTCTTTCTTGTTATTGATTTTGGTCTTGAATATGCGTTGGCTTGCTCTTGCTGCAAAATGATGATTTGTTTCTCATGAAAATTGTAGCACTCACTTGACAGATAGTTTGTAAGACCAAAAACCAAACCACACACCCGATATGTCTCACTCGAAAGTAGGGTCTGGAAAGGTGGGATGTATGCAGACATGTCCTTTATAGCCCAAAAGAGTAGAGCGATTGTTTCCGTGCAACAGAGTTTTTTTTAGACATACCTATTAATCAACTACTCCCTCCGTCCCAAAATAAATGTCTACAATGAAAAAGAAAATACAGTTAAATGTGTAATTATTACACTTTGTAACCAACTAAATGACAATTTTACCCTTCTTAATAGAGGGAGTAATGAATTTCTCAATCTCATAATTAAGGTTAGAATTGGAAAGCAGACACTTACTTTATTATAGGACAAATTAAAATAGGAATGTGGACACTTGTTTTGGAACGGAGAGAGTATAGTAGAGGGCAAATAAGTGAACAATGTTGAAATCCTCATTGAACGAAGGGCGTTTTTTTTTTTTAGTTTTCTTGCTACCGATTCTTGTTCTGAATATGGTCCGTTTTGTTATATGGCAGGACAAATGGGCCGACGAATCCATCGTGGGATCGATGGTTCGAGGGACCTCAAGATAAGTCAGGTTGCAGATGCTGGATAATGTAACAATATTCTTCGTAAATTTTATTGGATTTCACCGTGCAATGGTATCATTGTGCAATCTCGTTACAAATACAGAGAACAATCTTCTTTGCCGAGAAGGCGGTCCTTGTGCAGAAAAAAAACATCATATTCTTTTTCGTCTGTAGAGAAAATTAAAAACTATGAGAGTTATTATTGTGGGTTTAATTTGTTATCAAAAGATTGTCATTTTTTTGCAAATGATCATGTTTCTTGAGATCAAAAGTTTGCATCTTTATGTCTATTTTCAAACCATAGAGCCCATTTGTACTTTTGGGTCTTGTTCTTGGCTCTTGGTCTGGGTCCTTTAGACCAGGCTATGGGTTTCATATGATGGGACTTAAGTAATCGGTGAAGTTACGAGGGGACGGTTCAAATAAGAGGTCAGATATCGTGAGAATGGAAAGTTAAGGAAATGTTCATGTGTGAATATGGTAAAAATAAAATTCATAAAAATCTATTTGAAGATGCATGTAATAATCCACGTTATTGATTATTCATATGGGCTCATGATTTTTTCTGTGATTTTTATATGAATCTTTTCTTCTTAGTTCTTACATTCTCATGATATTTAGGGCTTGTTTGTTAGGAGTTTTAACGGGATTTGCAACTTATTCGGTTAGCTATAGAGGACTGTTTGGTAGTGTCTTAATGAAAAAAAAAAACTGGCTTATTCTATAAGCCTTTAGAGGAGAATTTTATGTAGAGAGCCACGTTTTTTTCAAATCTACCCCTCACAATTAAAAAACATGCTCCTTCCAACTATGAGTAAACTATTTCAAACAAAAACTTTCTCAATCTATGCAGACAGATTAATCCACATAGACAACTTTATATATAAAGAACTAAAAGAAAACCAACTAAACAACCCCGTAATCTTTTTATTTGAACCATCCACCAATATGATAATTTTATATTTATCCTCAAACATTAGTATTTTGTAGTAAGAACTTGTTTCTTTAAATTTGACTATTTTTGTTTCTAAAACTTAGGTCATCTTCAACCGATGTGCTAAAGTGCTTCTTAAAGCATCCACATGGGCCTTGCAAAACCCGTTTAAAAGGAATTGCAAATTGTCACTTAAGCAAAATGTTGTCAACACTTGCAAAATTTGCAATTCTTGTTGCAATGCCACCTAGACCCAACAAGTCTTTTTATTATTATAAAATAATAATTAATTAATTATGTTATTTATTTATTACTTTAATACATTATTTCATCAGTTTAAAAATTATTATTTTTATCAAATATTTATTTGATTGAAATAAAAAAAATGTAAACTTAAATTACATATTAAAAAATTGATTAATTACATACAATATAAGTTAAGCAAGATAAAACATTAAATTTTACAATTAAAATCCGTATATCTTAATAATTATTTTATTAATCAAATTGTAAGTTAGTATATGCCCACGACACGTGTCACACAGATATACAACTGAGGAGTATGTAAACCTATAGGGTCGCACACAAAGAATGCGTTTGTTTCCATCTTTAGAAGCCCGAATTAAATCAAGTTGATTAAGAAAATAATTATTCTTAAAGGATAATTATGAAAATATGTGTTAAACTGTAATTATGTTAATTACGGGGAATTATCTGTAATTATATAATTATATTTTAAGGGTTGCAAAATATCCTTCCACTATATATATATATATATATATATATATATATATATATATATATATATATATATATATATATGGTCAGATTCAGGGGAAAACTGAGGAACACCCTGATAGCCTTTAATCTGGACGATATGCATATGTGCATACAAGTAATTAATTTGTTTTTTGGTTTTTATGCATAACTGCATATTATGCACTTGTGCATGTTTTAAATTACTTGTATACACAAGTCCATACCGTCCAGATTAAAGGGTACCATAGTGTTCCTCAGTTTTCCGTTTTTTGAGGTTTTCCCTTGAACCTCCCTCTCTCTCTCTCTCTCTATATATATATATATATATATTTGAATTTGAATTTGAATTTGAATTTGAATATTACAGATAATTACTAAACCTTATTTAATCCTTAATTGAATTATAGTCTAACTATACTTCTTCTGATATAAATAAGGAGTTAGGCTAAACCATTTGATATACAATTGAATTGGAATAGCCTTTTAGAGAAATACAGAAAAGAAACCCTTTTCTTTTCTATAAAAACACACATATAGATCTAGGGTTATTGGGCTAGCACCCGGTGGAATTTCGCGTGTTCGTGTGTGGATACCGCTAGAGGAATCCTCGATTGGTTTGTAAGTGCTCAGCTCGTTCAACCACAACAAATCTGAAAGGTACATCTCTAAACACCCTATGGCGTGGTTTTGAGTTTTGATTAAATGCATCATTGGATCCGTTTGGGTTTTGATTATTCTGAAAAGTTTTCTATCGATTGTAACCAAACTATTTTAATTTCTGTTGCGTTTATCGGTTACAAATTTAATTAAAACCCTACAGTGGTATCAGAGCCACTTTAATTGCATTTAATTAAATAGGGAACAATAGTTTATATGGCAAAGTAATAATAAAACATATACATATATATGATATATATGTATACCCATCCTAATATATATATTTCCAAATTATATATATATATATATATATATATATATTAGTATATATATAAATAAATAAAAGGATTTAACAATTAAAAGGGTTTTTAAAACCCTAAAATCTGAAAGCCTCCATCTCTCCTTTTATGTTTTGCTGCCTCACATCCCGTGGATGGAGCAGCCGCTCAAAGCCTTCTCAATCGCCGGCCATCGTCGACTGCTGCTGACGTAGTATTTTGTCTTTGGCCAAAGAGAGGTTTTTGAAAGCCCTAAATCAGGTTTATCTCTTTTCTTTTCTCTAAGAGGCGTCTGCCCCAAGTGACTTTAATCACCGTCGGTTTTGCTGCTGGAATCGGCCTCATCGCTGCATTTTGCAGCCTTGCCGCTGCTATTGAGTGGTTTGCCTTAGAAGCCATCGCCACTGGTTTTTGAGCCAAGCGGCAGTTTCGTTTCTATCGCAGACCGTCGGCATGTGTGCCTCGGTGGCCGTTGTTGGCTGTGTGTCGACCGCCACAGCTCGGGTCACGGCCATGGAGCTGATTTTGTCGTTGTTTGTATCTAGGGTTTGTTAACTCTAAATTCACAACCGCCCTCGATATCCTCTTGGACTTGTCGTTATTCTTCTGCTCCATGCCACCATGGTAGTGTTGTTTTTTTCCTTTTGTTATCGCCGACCACTACTATATGTGGATTGGTCTCGATCTCTGGTGGCCCACGACTCCACCCTTGGCCGAAGCCAAAGGGTTGTTCTCCGTTTCTCTTGCCGCTATCGACGGCATCCGTTGGCTGTTATCATTGATTGTTATTGGTCAGTATGGCGCTGATGCCGGTACCTTGCGCATTTGGTACCGAGCAACTTGGTGGTGGGTTTTGTTGGTCGGTCACCGTTAGTATGGACCCACGGAGGCAGGTTGTTGCCCTAATTTTTGGACCGGAGGCCCAATTTTGTTGTTTTGTTTTGGTTCTTAAGACGGTAAGTTTTGGGTCAATTTTTCCTTTTGGATTAGGTTTATTAACCTACTAATTAAAATGGGTCAATTGAATTTATTTTTCCATATGAAATTTCGTTCCGTATAATTTGGTCACTTTATTTATATTGAATTATCTTGAGCAAATTGTTTTATTTTATGTTTAAAATATTAAATAGTATATGGTTTGCCCCAAAGACCAGTGGTTGTTTTATTTTATGTCGGAAAATTAAAATGTATTAATTGCATCGGATGTAATTTTTGATTTAATTTTCTAGATAGGGACAAATGTGAATAGATAGAATTTGTTGTATTTTTCTATTTTATACGAAGATGAAGTTTCAAGAAATCAAGACGGAGACCCTGGAGTTCACCAAGATGGCGAGTCCAGTGGGAGATTGAAGATATCCTTAGAATTGACCGTGGTTGTTGTGTTGGCTCACAACACCACATTAGGGGCAAATCCATATATTATTTTATGTGTTTATTTTGTGTTTGCTTTATTTTATTGCTTTTATTATTGTTATGATAATTGCAAACAAAATATTTTATAAAAATCAAACACATCATAAACTTTAATCTGTAATTAAAATATGATATTTTAAATCTGATATGTTTGTCAACAACAAACCGATTTTGAATAAAACTTTTAAACAAGATTTTAGAGATAAATTCAAATGTTTTAAAAGAATTAGAATGTTTTCTAAAATTAAACCTTTCACAAATGTAAACTATGCGCCATCCATTTAAGATACTTGTTAAACTTACAAGAGTTCGGTATGGTCAGTGCTTAGTCAATCATATCGGATGATTGTAGTGTAAGACAAGGCGCCAGGATAACGAGATTTAAGTGGACATTTGCTTGGCCATTCACTTAAATAGTCGTATTTTGGGCGACTGATCCCAATAAACCCTAAGTTAAGACTTTAGGTGGGATCATGATATCTTAGTATGGTTAGTTTACTTGAAAATATCATAGACAGTGCTTAGCCATCTATGAATATTTTCAAGGCGTTGTAGTGGGATTAAACATGCTTTTTAACATATGATATATTAATCGAAATCCCATGATATCTAAGAGTTATGTTGAACATAACTAGATGATTCCTACCTAAATAACCTAGTTCCGTAAACAGTTGCTTGGCCATTTACGGAAATAGGTGATATATGGATCTTAGCTCAAATTAATTTTTTTTGAAAGGTAATATTAATTAATTTGAGATTTTAAAAGAATTACTAAAAATTGAACTTATTTTGTAGATGGCCGCTAACGCCTCCAACCAAACTGTATGCACAAACGGCTTATCCCAATTTACATTACGATCAATCCTTGATAAGGATAAACTGAACGGTACGAACTTCGTGGACTGGTTTCGTTTCTTGAGGGTTGTCCTTAAGCACGAAAAGAAGTTGTACGTTCTCGAAAAACCCCCTCCAAACCCTCCTGCCAGAAATGCTTCAGTTAAGGTCAGGGCTGCTTCTGATAAGCATCTCAATGACTCACTAGATGTTAGTTGTTTGATGCTAGCATCCATGACTCCCGAGTTACTGAGGGAACATGAAGACATGAATGCTTAGGATATGATATCCTCTCTGAAATCCATGTTTTAGTTACAAGCAAGGCAAGAGAGGTTCGATACAATCAGGGCATTGCATGCCTGTATGATGACTGAGGGTTTATCAATCAGTACCCACGTTTTAATAATGAAAGGGTATATTGACCGATTAACCCGTCTTGGTTACCCACTGGGTCAAGAATTAGCAACCAACATGGTTCTCAATTTTTATCCAAGTCATATGACCAATTCGTTCTGAACTACAATATGAATGGTTTGGAGAAAACTCTCACGGAGCTTCACGGTATGCTTAAAACTGCTGAGAGAAATATGAAATCCAAGTTGGATTTATCCAAACCAAAACAGGTGTTGATGATCAAACCTAAAGGTGGGATAAACAAGAAAAAAAGGGTGGTTACCAAGGGTAAAAGAAAAGTTGGAAGCTCCAAAAGGAAAAGGGCAAGGGAAGGATTCCTGAGGAAGCAGTTTGCTTCAACTGCAACCAGAAGGGACACTGGAAGAGAAACTGCCCTGCCCTATTGGAAGAAATGAAGAAGCAGAAGGCTAATGGAGCTGAACCTTCAGGTATGTTTACCATTGATTTATTCACTTCTGATTCTGATTCCTGGGTATTGGATACTGGGTGTGGTACTCATATTTGTACTACTTTTCAGGGACTAAGAAGTGAAGAGAAAATGAAACCAGGCCAGATGGAGCTTCGAATGGGGAATGGAGCTAAGGTAGCTGCTATTGCTCAGGGAACTTATGACATGAAGCTGCCAAATGGTCTTATTTTAGCACTTAGCAAGTGTTTATATGTACCTAGCATTACTAGGAATATCGTTTCTTTTTCTCGGTTACAACAAACTGGATTTATGTTTACTTTCAGTAATAATTCAATTTCAGCTTATCTTAACAATATTTTGTATTTTGTGGCCAAACCACACAATGGTATTTATGAAATTGATATGCAAAATAGTTGTAATTATGAATCAATGTATAATGTAAACAATAAACGAATTAAGTGAGGCTTAAACCAGACCTATTTGTGGCATTGTCGTCTTGGACACATAAACAAGAAACGCATAGCCAAACTCCAGGCGAACGGAGTGTTGGAATCGTGTGATGATTCATATGATGTATGCGAATCTTGCTTAATGGGCAAGATGACAAAGGCGCCTTTTAAAGGCAAACCCAAAAGGGCAACAGAACTATTAGGGATTATACATACTGATGTGTGTGGGCCCTTTAGTTCAACCACAAGAAATGGTCATCGCTACTTCATTACTTTTACTGATGACTTCAGTAGATACGGGTATGTTTACCTAATGGAAAAATAAATCTAAAAGCTTTGAGTTTTTTAAAGAGTTTCAGAATGAAGTAGAGAATCAACTTGGCAAAAAGATAAAGTGTTAAAGCACATATTTATTGGATTCAAGATCTTAATTATCTGAAGATGGAAATCTGAAGTCAAAGCTGATAAAGTCGTCTCAATAAATAGTCTAGAGTCCTTTTGTAATAAATAGTCAAAAGTATGTTTTTCGTATTTTATTTATTAGGCTTTTATTTTAGTATTTAGTTTGTTGGGCCAAGCCTTGCAAAGCCCACTAGGCTAATAAAGCCTAAGTATAAATTGTTTTAGTTTAATGGTAATTAGGGTTGATGAATTAAGGGAGCTTAATAGAGAATATTATTATTGGAGAGGAGGTTGTGCTGGGCTTGTGGTGCGCCGTGACCAGAGAGAAGCATATAGAGAGAATTCGATTTCACCTTGTAACTCATTGAATCGTTTGCTTAATAATATCAGGTTTGCATTATCGTTATTAATTTGTTGTTTTGCTTGATTGAATGATTGCATATTGGACACACAATTGGTATCAGAGCAGAACAGATTGAATTGAAATTTTTTGTTTTCGGTTCTGCTTTTTCTGTCAAAAGATTCATATTTTTTATTGTGTGATTGTTCTTTCAAGTTATTATTGGTTGGATTGTGTTTGTTTTACCTATTATAGTGATTGAGTATTGATTGATTTGATTATTGCATCGATTTTGATTATCAATTTGTTGAATTTGTTGTTCTGGGTTCGTTCACGAAGTCGACACTGTGTCATCAATCAATTTGTTCTTAAAGTGGTTTTTATTGAAATTAATTGATTGTAATTTGTTCTAGTTGGTAAATTGATCATATTGGCAAAGTTTGGTACTTTAATTCGTGGTATCGAGTGTTTTCTGGACTGATTTTAGTTTCTGGGTCGATACTGCATCAAGAACATATCGGTCTTTGCACTTCCGGTCGAACTCTTTTCTATCGGTCTATTGCATTCAACCGGTACTCTCACAGTCCACCCGGTCGAAGATTATATCGGTCGAACATATCGGTCTTGTTTAGTGTCGGTCGAACATCCATCCGGTCTTGCATTCTATCGGTCAAAGTTATATCGGTCCTTAGCATTCGACCGAAACTCACACAGCACACTATCGGTCTAAGGGTATATCGGTCTAGTAACACCGGTCTAAGAGTATATCGGTCGAGTCATATCGGTCAAAGCATCTATATCGGTCAAATCACACGACCGGACTTTACAAGTTCCCGGTCGAACTCTATATCGGTCAAATCACTCGACCGGACTTTACAAGTTCCCGGTCGAACATAATATCGGTCCTTTCACTTACCGGTCGAAGCATATCCCCAGTCAGCATATCGGTCGATTTTTGCAAACTGTAATAGGGCTTCTAAATGTCAAGGGGGACAAAGTTCTGTTCGTGATAAGATATTTCTGAATTTCATTCTAAGTTTTTCAGTATTGTGTGATTTTATCTTGACTTCTAACGATCTCATCCAGTTGATTGTTTCAATATCAGATAAGTTTGATTACTAATCGTATAAGTAAAGATGTCTCGGGAAGCTCTTGCTATTGGAACAGATGTGAAGCCACCAGTACTTTTCAAGGGGGAGTACGAGCAATGGAAGGATAGATTTTTGGACTTCATTGATCGACATGATTTGGGAGATGAAATCAGAAAATCTCTGAAAGAAGGGATCATGACACCTCCGACCAAGGTTCTCACTGTAGCTGGAGAAAATGGTCAAGAAGAAGAGACAATGTATAAATTACCGATTGGTGAATATTCGGAAGATCAGCTGAACAGACACAAGGGTGACAAGCTGGCAAGATCATTTATTCTCCAAGGCATACCGACCGAATGAAATATATGTCAAGATTGACAGCTACAACGCTACCGGTAAGCAAATGTGGGATCAATTGGAGAAGATGATGATCGGATCTAAAGTCGGCAATCAGCTTAAAGTATCTACCTGCTTGAATAATTATGAAGAGTTCAAAGCCAAAGCTGGAGAGTCACTCGAAGCCACTTATGACAGATTTGTCACATTGCTGAACAAGCTCAGCAAGAACAAGATCAGCAAATCTCACGTGGAGCTGAATGTGAAATTTCTCAGCAATCTTCAGCCTGAGTGGAAGAGGTTCACCCGTCAGATGAGGCAGTTGAAGGATCTGCATGACATTCCTCTTCATGAAGTTTATGAAATCCTCAGACAGAATGAGGAAGAAGTAGAAGAGATCAAGGCTGAGATGAAAAAGGCTGACAAAGCAGTTGCTGATCCAGTTGCTCTTGTGGTTAAGAAGTCGAAGAAGAAGAAGGTGATAGAATCTGATTCGGAAGAAGCTGATTGCGAGGCAAAGTCTGAATCTGACGATTGTGAACAACTGATGGAAACCATGCTAATGTTAACCAAGGCTTTCCAAAAGAAGTTCTATAAAAAGCCAAACTCCAATAGTCAGAGATACTCGTCTGGTCCGAACAACTACAAGCATAAAGAGAAAGTTGAAGAAAGGAGATCAGAAGACAAGAAGAAGGATGGAGCTGAAGAGACCAAGAAAGAAGAACCGATTAAGTGCTACAACTGTGGTAGACTCGGTCATTTTGCCAAGGACTGCCGCAAATCAAAAGTCCGAAACTCAGACTATTACAAGAATAAAATGCTTCTAGCCAAGCAACAAGAGGCTGGAAAAGCATTAATGGCCGAGGATGAATACTGGCTCGACCATTCAGATGACGAATCTGAAGAAGGAGAGAAGGACGAGACAGCACATCTGTGCTTGATGGGGAAGAACCAGTCAGAAGCTGAAGCTGATTCGGATGAGGGAGATAATGATGAGGTATGTACCTTAACTGAATTTGATTTATTGAACCAAATGAATGCCATGATGTCTAAACTCCAAGAATTAGAGTCGAAACTGAAGCGTGAAAGAGGTGTCATAAATGAGAAAAATCAATCTATACATACACTTAGTAATGATATTGCTGAGAAAAATGTATTAATTGAAACTTTGCACAAAAATATAGACACAAGCGCTAAAGAAAAGACTATTATTCATAAAGAGTTATTTGAAACTGTTTCAAAATTTAAAGAATGTGAGTTTAAATCTAGAGAGATTGCTAAAAGGTATTTTTCTACTTCAAAAGAGAATAAATCTCTAATAGAAAAGGTGAATGATTTGGAACAAAAATTACATACTGTAGGTCAAACTGAACACACTATTTATTTGAACAAACCTAAAGAGAAACCTGATACTTGGGGACTTGGTTACAAAAACCCACATCATCTCAAAAAGGTGATATCTGAAGTACCTGCACTTTATGACTTTGGTTTATGTTATTGGCTCCTCAACATCAAGAACTCAAACCTTTTTGGACTAGTTTGTCGGAAAAAGATAAAGCCAAGGAATATGATAAAAGAAAGAACACAACTAAAGTTCAACTTCCATTTCGCTATGAGAAGTTGAATAACAGTTATCGTTCTAATAAATCAAAATTTCTTTCAAATGATTATTTTGAGAGTTATTCTGTTAAAGAGTTGGAGGCTAAACCCATTGAAGGTAAGCTTTACGTCCCTCCCCTCGTTTTGGAAAGTAAAATTTCTGAACTTGAGAATACTCTTACAGATGAAAGAATTTTGATGGACTTAGAACAAACTGTATTTTCAACAGTGTTCAAAAATTCTAATTTTCCTAAACTCTTCGAAGCTTTAAATTCGGATGACAGATCTGGTTCACTTGATAATGAGCTTAATTTCTTAAACTCTGAAGGTGTTTTAAATAAGTGTGTTTCTCAGTTTGATTTTTCTTCTAAACTTCCTGATCATTCATCTTGTGTTGTAAATTCTTTTGGATTACCCAGTGTGCATGAAAAAGGTGAAACATCAACGAAAGTTGATAAATCAGTTTCTGTGAAATCTAAGAGAGCAAAAAGTAAGAACCAAAAATCTCAGCCTTCACAGAAACCGATCCTCACTGGTAAGCCAAAGAAGAAGCATTCTCATATTTCTCACCATTCTAACTCTACAGTTTCAAATGTTTCAGATTTGAGAAAGCAAAGGGTTGGAGTTAAGACTGCATGGATACCGAAACAGAAGATAGACGAGAAAGCCAAATCTAGTTCTAGTTTTGTTTTGAATAAAAAGACTTATAGTAAAGATGATGTGATTGTGAATGTTGCTACTTTTAAACCTAATCTTGTTGATTCTCGCAAGAAATACTCTATAAAGCAATTATTCCAGTTAGCTCCATCTAAGAATAAGAAGTTTTTAAATTATGGTGAATGTGATTATGCTTCTCGTAAATTTTCTGATGTTTGGTATGGTTCATATAATGTTTCATCTTATCGTTATCATTCATCTTATCATGATTATGGTTTTCAAAGAATAAGCGGGCCCAATTTTAAATGGGTGCCAAAATCAAGTACTAACAGTGGAAGTCCCATTTTTAAATGGGTGCCTAAACCTCTTCTTTCCTGATTTGTTTTGTGCAGACCCGTCATATGTGGTATTTCGATAGCGGGTGTTCCAAACATATGACCGGGCAGAAGAGTATGTTGTCTAATTATACGGACAAATACTGCGGCACAGTTCGTTTTGGGAATGATCAGTTTTCACCTATTCTGGGATATGGTGATGTTGTACATGAAAATCTTACGATCAAGAAGGTGAGTTACGTTGAAGGTTTAGGGCATAACCTATTCAGCATTGGCCAATTCTGCGACAAAGACTTAGAGGTTAATTTCAAGGCCAAGACATGTTCAGTACGCACTGAAGAAGGAAAAGAACTCTTGGTCGGCACTCGCAAGTCAAACCTCTAGACCATCAACTTGTCAAAGGTCCTGGCTGACAATCAGGTCTGTCTACTATCAAAGGCCTCGATGCAACAAAGCTGGTTATGGCATCAACGGCTTTCTCACCTCAACTTTCGGTACATCAACAAGTTGGTCAGTGGCAAGCTAGTGAAAGGTCTTCCAGAACTGAAGTATGAAAGAGAACATCTATGTGCAGCATGTGAAAAGGGCAAGATGAAGAGAGCCCCACACAAACCAAAGCCTGAACCGAGTACCAACTCTCCATTAGAGTTGTTGCATATGGATCTATGCGGTCCTATGCGAACGCAAAGTTTAGGAGGAAAGAAGTATGTGTTGGTTATCGTGGATGACTATACGCGATACACTTGGGTTAAGTTTCTACGGTCTAAAGATGAGACTCCCGATGTTCTCATTACGTTTCTAAAGACGACTCAAGTCAATATGCAAAAACAAGTCAAGATTCTCAGGACTGACAACGGCACAGAGTTCAAGAACAAGACAGTTGAAGAATATCTCGAATCGGTCGGGATTTCACATCAATACTCTGCTGCTCGCACGCCTCAACAGAACGGAGTCGTTGAAAGACGCAATCGTACACTCGTCGAGGCCGCTCGGACAATGCTCAGCCAATCTGCATTACCTTTATTTTTGTGGGCTGAAGCTGTATCGACTGCGTGTCACACTCAGAATCGCTCCATGATACACCGCCGATTTCAGAAGACTTCGTATGCGTTGATCAACAACCGCACACCAACCATTAAATATTTTCATGTTTTTGGGTGTACGTGTTATGTTCTAAACGACCGAGAGAATCTGAACAAGTTCAGTGCTAAGGAGAATGAAGGCATCTTTGTTGGTTATTCCTCTACATCGTCTGCATATCGTGTTTATTTGAAGAAGTCGAAGACAGTGATCGAGAGCGTCAATGTTACATTCGATGAGGATATGACTTCTGAGCACATCAGTTCAGAACCCGTCATTACCGGAGTATTAGCTTCTGGACCAACAAGTCCAGGACCTGCACCTCAAGAGAACAAATCAGATGGCGCTTCGTCGTCTACTTCTAATTTATCTGATTTGAATTTATTATTTGAACTGTTCTATGATGAATTTCTTGGCTCTAAATTGCCTAACTCTGTTGTGGTTGACAGGATAGAAGACTCGATGACTACTCATCCGACCACTTCCGATATCTCTACTGAACTTGGTTCCCCTATTCAGCAAGAAGTTCCAGTTCAAAAGTCTACTCCGACAGTTGAAGTTGTGACCAACAATGCCGAGACAGAAGTAGCTGACTCCGTAGGATGTACTGTAAGGACTGATCAACAGATTGACCAAGCTGTACCTACTGCAACTTCTGCAATGACTACTTCAATTGAAGCCCCCGTTAATTCTGAACCATCTGAAGGAGATACTAGTGGAATCCTAGATGCGGACAATGATCAACATGCATCTAATCCACTCCCTCATGAACATAAGTGGACCAAAGAGCATCTGGTACATCAAATTATTGGAGATCCTTCTGCACCGGTGCAAACTAGGTCGGCAACATCAAATCTATGTATGTATGAATCCTTTCTGAGCAAGATCGAGCCTACACGCGTATCTGAGGCCCTTGCCGATTCAGATTGGGTAACTGCGATGCAAGATGAGCTGAATCAGTTTGAAGCACTGAAAGTCTGGAGACTCGTACCCAAACCGCAAGGTAAAACCATCATTGGTACGAAATGGGTGTTCAAAAACAAGAAAGATAAAGATGGCACCATTATCCGAAACAAAGCACGACTTGTTGCCAAGGGATATAGGCAAGAGGAAGGGATAGACTACGATGATACTCATGCTCCAGTGGAACGTATAGAGGCAATTCGGATGTTCTTAGCCTACGCAGCCCACAAGAACTTCGCCGTCTATCAAATGGACGTGAAGACAACTTTTCTGAATGGAGTACTCAAGGAAGAAGTCTACGTCTCACAGCCAGAAGGGTTTATAAATCCAGATAATCCGAACCACGTCTACATCTTGGATAAAGCTCTTTATGGACTAAAACAAGCTCCTCGCTCCTGGTATGATATTCTATCTCAATTCTTGGTTAAGTCGGGTTTCACAAAAGGTACGGTTGATACCACTCTTTTCATTAAAAAGGATAAAGGCGATATCATTCTTATTCAAATATATGTGGATGATATTATTTTTGGTTCTACAAATCCTAAGTATTGTAGGAACTTTGCAAACCTCATGGTGTCTCGTTTTCAAATGAGCATGATGGGAGAGATGAATTTCTTTCTCGGATTGCAAGTCAAACAATTTTCAACGGGGATCTTTATCAATCAATCTAAATACATTCTGGATATTCTTCGAAAGTTCAAAATGGAAAATTGTAAACCGATTGGTACCCCAATGGCACCTGGTACTAAGATTGGCACCGATCTTTCGGGAAAGGCTGTTGATGTTAGGACTTATAGAGGGATGATAGGTTCCTTAATGTATCTCACTTCAAGTAGGCCGGATATAATGTTTTCTACATGCTTATGTGCTAGATATCAGGCCAATCCTAAAGAATCCCATTTGTCTGCTGTAAAGCGGATTTTCAGGTATCTGAAGGGGACTGCAGATCTTGGTCTGTGGTATCCTAAGGATACAAGCTTTGAACTAACATCTTATTCAGATGCAGATCATGATGATTGCATGTTAGACAGGAAAAGCACCTCGGGTCATATACAATTCCTCGAAGATAAACTCGTCAGTTGGGCTTCGAAGAAGCAATTATGTGTCTCCACATCAACGACCGAAGTGGAATATGTAGCTGTTGCTAGCTGCTGTTCTCAGGTCATGTGGATGAGAACACAACTGCGAGACTATGGATTTCATTTCAATAGAATCCCGATCTATTGTGATTCGAAGAGCGCTATTGCGATTACCGCTAACCCTGTTCAGCATACTAAGACCAAACACATAGATGTGAGGTATCATTTTATAAAAGATAATGTAGAAAAGGGAACAATTGAACTTTACTTTGTAAAAACCGATTATCAGCTTGCAGATTTGTTTACCAAACCTTTAGACGAAAAGAGATTTAATTTTCTTGTCTCAAGACTTGGTATGCTAAATCTTAAGACCTAATTGTTGGTTACCTATTAAAGTTTCTTATTGTGTTTCTTTATCATTTCTTTATTATTATTTCCGCATGATACCTGCTCTTTAATAGTTTGTTCATAATCTCAGGGGGAGTGTGAAAAGTATCTTATAGATGATCACTGTTAGTTTGAGGGGGAGCAATTCTGAATGCATTGTACTTACTGATCAACTTGTTAGTAATGCATAATTTTAGGGGGAGTGATCAAGTCAAAGTAGTATGGCGATGACTTCTGATTATTTCTGATCAGGACTCGTACCTTAAGTGTTTTACTGCTTTATGTTTTTTTTTCAATTTCAGTGAATAAAGTTACTTTGACTAGACTTTTAGACTTTTGTAGGTTGAGAGATGCTTTAAAGATCATATCTTCATGACTTTAAGCTTGACTTCGCGAGATGTAAGACTGTACTCGAAAGGTATAATTTCTTTTCTTCATCTCATTCATGGTTGGTAAAAGGACAACTTTCAATCATAAGAAAACATGTTTTTAAATGTTCAAACCACTTCCCGATTCTCAAACAGATTTCTTGATTTGGAAGTGTGACTTTAAATGTTTTCTGCTTCATCATTGAGCTTTAACTGATAAAGTTAAATCACCTGAGCATCTTATGCTTCGTAGGAAAACAAGGGATCAGTGTGCTAGGACTTAATTGAACTTCTATGGATTCACGTTAACCAGTTTTTCCTACCCAAGAGGTTAATCCTGTAGTGAATGAATGTGAGGAGTCTAAACATAAATGAGTGTGGGATGTGTGATGAGGGAAAATATTAAAAGAGAGTTTGGTTAGCTGTGAGCTTAAAGATTAAAAGAAAGAGGGTGTGAGATCAGAGTGAAAGAATTTTTAAACTCTGCACCAACTACTTTCTGATCGGGGCAGCCACATTTCTAATGCTTCACAATTCTTTGGTGAACATTATTGAAACAGGAAACTAGCCCATGCCAGCTCTTGACATTACCCCCCAGCCACTCATTTTCTTCTTAACAAGAAAATGTTTCATTTTCAAAAGGGGATGCAGCACATATGCTATCTGATTTTCATTTGGAAAATCTGGATATTGAAAAGAAGGAAGTCTGCCCCACCTTCACACTTCACTAATGCACATTGAGTCTGTGTTTAATTACTTGTCTCAGTGGTTTACACTTTTTGAGCCTTATCAGCAAACATCATCTGCTTAATCTATTCTATCACTTGCACGAACACACAAAGAATTTGTTTCTTTGTCATAACGTTCATAGAAATTGCCTTTGTGGTGTTTCGATGATTGAATGGAAGCCCTGGGGGAGTGAACATCATAAAAGATCCTTTATATTGTGTATTTGTTACACACAGTGACTTTGTGTTACTGACAGGCAATTTTAACTGATTCATTTGTTGATTCAGGAGTTACACCTTATTTTTCTAAAATTGTCTAGATTTGCAAAGATCTGGATGAACATCTTAATGAATTGACGGATAATCAGTGGTTCTGTTTGCAAGATCAATGGTGGAAGATATTTATTGAAGACACGTTTTGATGAACTCTTTGCTCTTTTCATCAAAAAGGGGGAGAAGCGTCAATCAAGAAATGGAAGATATTCTGAAGATATGTTGATATGAAGAAATTTTCCTTGAAGATGCTTTACTGGAGATAATTTCTTTCCAAGAGATATTCTCATCCATTGGGGAGATTGCTACATTATGAAGACAAAGAGGAAGATTACATTTTCTGAGCTTAAAGAATGATCTTGATCCAAAGGGGGAGATTGTTAAAGCACATATTTATTGGATTCAAGATCTTAATTATCTGAAGATGGAAATCTGAAGTCAAAGCTGATAAAGGCGTCTCAATAAATAGTCTAGGGTCCTTTTGTAATAAATAGTCAAAAGTATGTTTTTCGTATTTTATTTATTAGGCTTTTATTTTAGTATTTAGTTTGTTGGGCCAAGCCTTGCAAAGCCCACTAGGCTAATAAAGCCTAAGTATAAATTGTTTTAGTTTAATGGTAATTAGGGTTGATGAATTAAGGGAGCTTAATAGAGAATATTATTATTGGAAAGGAGGCTGTGCTGGGCTTGTGGTGCGCCGTGACCAGAGAGAAGCAGATAGAGAGAATTCGATTTCACCTTGTAACTCATTGAATCGTTTGCTTAATAATATCAGGTTTGCATTATCGTTATTAATTTGTTGTTTTGCTTGATTGAATGATTGCATATTGGACACACATAAAGAAACTTCGATCGGACCGGGGTCAGGAATATCTAAGCCAAGAGTTTATTGACCATCTAAGAGATAACGGGATAGTATCCCAACTAACTCCTCTCGGAACACCGCAACATAACGGTGTTTCTGAGAGAAGGAATAGAACCTTGTTGGACATGGTTCGCTCTATGATGAGTCGTACCAATCTGCCTAAGAGTTTTTGGGGTTATGCCCTAGAAACAGCTGCCCGAATACTAAATAGTGCGCCAACCAAAAAGACCGATAAAACCGCTTTCGAACTATGGACTGGGAAGATCCCAAAACTGTCATATATGTGAATATAGGGTTATGAAGCTTATGTTAAGCGAGAAGCTTCTAGGAAGCTTGATTCAAGGTCTGAAAATGCATTTTTGTAGGATATCCAAAAGAGACAGTTGGATATTATTTCTACAAACACAACGAGAACAAAGTTTTTGTTGCGCGCCGCGGTGAATTCTTAGAAAATGATTTTCTGTCGAGAACCACAACGGGGGATACAGTAGATCTTGAAGAAATTCAAGAACCACAAGATGAAACAATGGTTGATACTGACAATCAACATGATGTTGAGCCTCAACAAGTTGTTGAAGGTAATGAAGAGATACAAACAATCCGAAGATCGAGTAGGAGTCGTCAAGAGCCTGAGAGATATGGTTATCTCATTGGCAGTGATGATACGGTTCATGATGAACCCATAACCTACCAGGAAGTCGTATCAGGTTTAGAATTTGATAAATGTCAAGATGCCATGAAAGCTGAAATACAATCCATGTCAGATAACCAAGTTTGGAACTTGGTAGATGCACCTACTGGCTGCAAAGTCGTAGGGTGCAAGTGGGTATTCTAAAAGAAAACTGACATAAATGGGATTATACATACCTATAAGTCTAGGTTGGTATCTAAAGGTTTCACTCAGACTCATGGAGTAGATTATGATGAAACTTTTTCTCAAGTAGCCATGATTAAATCCATCAGGATACTTCTTGCCATAGCTGCATATCATGACTATGAAATATGGAAAATGGATGTTAAAACTGCGTTCCTTAATGGAACTTTAAGCGAGGACGTGTACATGGTACAACCAGAAGGTTTTAAACATCCAAATTTTCCTGAAAAGGTATGCAAATTGCAAAAGTCCATTTATGGACTGAAGCAAGCATGTCGTAGTTGGAATCTTCGTTTTGATGAAAAGATTAAAGAATTTGGTTTCTTAAAGAACGAAGATGAACCTTGTGTATACAAGAAAGTTAGTGGGAGCGTAGTAGTATTCTTGATCCTATATGTCGATGATATATTGATCATCGGAAATGACATCTCTACCCTTAAAAGTGTAAAAGCCTGGTTAGGGAAGTGTTTCGCGATGAAGGATCTAGGAGAAGCAACTTATATCCTTGTTATAAAGATCTATTGTGATAGATGGAAACGCTTAATTAGATTAAGCCAAAGTACATACATTGACAAGATCTTAAGACGCTTCAAGATGGAGAGTTATGAGAGAGGAAACTTGCCAATGGTATATGGTATACATTTGAGCAAAACTCAGAGTCCTATATCTAAAGAGGACATGAACTGCATGAAGGGTGTTCCCTATGCTTCGGCCATCGGTTCAATTATGTATGCCATGTTATGTACTAGACCAGATGTCTCGTATGCCCTAAGCATGACGAGCAGGTATCAGTCAAACCCAGGTGATGCTCACTGGGTAGCAGTAAAGAATATTCTAAAGTATCTAAGAAGAACTAAAGAAATGTTCTTACTGTATGGCGGTCAAGAAAGAGATCTGTATTCAAGGATACACAGATGCTAGTTTCCAAACTGACCGAGATGACTATAAATCACAGTCGGGATACGTGTTTATGTTAAACGGGGGTGTTGTGAGCTGGAAGAGCTACAAACAAAGCACAATAGCGGATTCAACTACAGAATCGGAGTACATTGTAGCGTCGGACGCCGCAAAGGAAGCTGTTTGGATGAAGAAATTCATCACAAATCTGGGAGTAGTCCTTAGCATATGTGACCATGTCGAGATCTATTGCGACAATGAGGGTGCCATTGCTCAGGCAAAGGAACCAAGGTCACATCAGCGCTCCAAGCATATCATGAGAAGATATCACCTAATTCGAGAGATTATTGAAAGAGGTGACATAATCAGAAGACAATCCAGCAGATCCTCTTACCAAGCCTTTGAGTCAAAGAAAGCATGATGCTCACATTAGCTCAATAGACTTAAGGTTTTGTAATAATTTTAGTAATCTTTTACTCTGTGAACATTAAAACAGTTATATTTTACAGTTTATGGCATATTGGATATGAGTATTTAATTAAACATCTTTGTGTTCGTTTTTTTAGCATGTTTAAGTATCCTTAAATAAATGTGATGATCATATTATTTAGAACTGTCCTTGATCACTTATTACTAAGGGACTAGTAATAAATCAAGATCATTGTGAAGTCTGGTCATAGTCCAAGTTGGAAGTGCACTAGGTGCAACCAGAGTCACATGCGCTTGTCGGAGCATAAGGCGTTGGACAAGACCCACGGTCAAGATCACCTCATAGATCGGCGTCATAAGGTGAGTCTTGAAATAGTACAACACTATTTATCCTTAGACTTGAGATGTGCATTGGGATCTAATGCACAAGGAGTGTTATACTTTGATATAGTCTAACGTTATCCTTGACCGGGTAATCATAAGGGTTATGTTAGGTATAACATGAATTGTGTAGTTAGTCGTGTACATGCAATATGGGATTTGCTCCTCTCAAGATGAAAGAAATATTTATGGGCCCCTCGATTACATAGCTTGATTTACATGCATGAACAAGTGGATTAGTTGGACTAATGACACTTGTATGATCAAATATGTTGGGATCGAGAAACATATTCTTGAACTATAAAGGATGAGATAGATCTATGCCTTAAGTTCAAAAACAAAATATCGTGAAGCAAAAGGATAATGAATGATTCTATTATATGATTGATTATCAATCAAATTGCTCGAAGGTAAAAGCACATTTACATAGCCTTGGGGGCGGTGACGTGTTGCTAGACGCTTACCATCGTCTGTGTTACTGTGTATCGTGTGCAAGTGGGAGAATGTAAGTTATTATATGCCCACGACACGTGTCACACAAATATACTGCTGAGGAGTATGTAAACCTATAGGGTCGCACACAAAGAATGCGTTTGTTTCCATCTTTAGTGATGGCGCTAATTATTTAGTGCCATTAGGCTCTTTTATCTTTCTTTTTAGAATAGTTTTTACTTTCTAATCCCAACATTTGAGTCCTTTTATTACTTATTTATCATTTATTTGTTTCTTGGAGCTAGAGTTAGTAGATAACCTGTTTTATTGCTTTGAATGGCTAATTTTGTGTGTTTTGACAGATTTTGAATAGAACATATCCAGTGCTGCAGCATTTCTATAACATCTGCAGCTGTCAATATTTTTTTGGGAGAACGTGTAGGAGCTGGAAAAGAGAAAACCATGGGCTGGTTTTGGACTGAAAATAGAAGCCTCCATTGCAGATTAGGAATGGGTGTCTTCACCTTTTAGATATTTTATTATTTTGGCCATGAAATTTTGGAAAACATTATTGTACTTTTGGTACTATATTTGCTATTTACTCTTTTGCCACTCTCCTTTAGTATAAAAGGAGAGCTTGGGGTTGTAGTTAGAATACATCATCTAGTTGGAAATCAAAAGGTTGGGACTTTAACCTTGTGATTTTCACTCCCATTTTATAATTCCAAGTAAACTTTTAGTTCTCATCTTGTGTTCTTTAATTTTATGTTCTATTATTTATAGTCTTCATTAATTAGTTCTTTATATTATTGCAATTTACATTTACGTCATTTATATTTATTGTAATTTATATTTCCGTCATTTACATTTATGTATTTAGTTTATGTAATTTATTGCTTTATGTCTTTATGTTTAAGTATGAGTAGCTAAATCCATTAGCTTGGGTGTGAGATGGATTGGTGAGATTTCAAACCAAAGAAAGGTGGACGTTGTTTCGCAATAACAATGTTCCACCATTTCATTCAAGTTTTATAAAATCCAACGACACTTCTTGACGAGTTGATCGCTTTAAAAGTGTGAAAGTGCTATGGTCTAGAGATAAGCCATATTATTCAAGTCAACTTGAATGATATGAGAAGCCGACTTGAGAGAGTGACTGATAAAGAGATTTATCACCTCTATTTTTCATCTTGATTTATTCTTGACGGGTTGGTCGCTTGTTAAAGTGTTAAAGTGTAGAGGATTCAGAGATGAACCCCTTCGAACACTCCAACTTGGATGATATGGGAATTAACTCGAGAGATTAATTTTTATAAAGAGATTTGTAAATCCATATATTTTGAGGACTCTACTCTACATTATCAATAGTTGGAAACTACATAGAGATATGTTCAGTCGAATCTAAACAGTAGTGGGAGTATTGAAGTCCGAGAGGAATACCCTCAAAATAGATGGTGGATCTAGTTATGCTTGACTCATGTTGCAACATACCTGCAGCATAGTCTGCTGGAATTTTTGTTTGAGTCTCACCTAAAAGTCTTACACCCTTACTACCTTTATTATTCTGTATCTTAATCAGTTGTTAACCAAACCAACCAACTCAAAGTCTTCAAATTCGCCATCTGAAATCATTTCTTTCTTCTACTTTTTATTTAACTTTTATTCCAATCTCTGTGGGACGATACTTGGTTCTTACCATTTTATTACTTGAAAGACGACATTAGATATCATTGTATACTTGCTTTGAGGTTTAATTAGCACACGTCTATAGGTGTACTCCAAGCACTATCAAGTTCTTGACCCTTGATCGGGTAATCATAAGGGTTATGTTAGGTATAACATGAATTGTGTAGTTAGTCGTGTACATGCAATATGGGATTTGCTCCTCTCAAGATGAAAGAAATATTTATGGGCCCCTCGATTACATAGCTTGATTTACATGCATGAACAAGTGGATTAGTTGGACTAATGACACTTGTATGATCAAATATGTTGGGATCGAGAAACATATTCTTGAACTATAAAGGATGAGATAGATCTATGTCTTAAGTTCAAAAACAAAATATCGTGAAGCAAAAGGATAATGAATGATTCTATTATATGATTGATTATCAATCAAATTACTCGAAGGTAAAAGCACATTTACATAGCCTTGGGGGCGGTGACGTGTTGCTAGACGCTTACCATCGTCTGTGTTACTGTGTATCGTGTGCAAGTGAGAGAATGTAAGTTATTATATGCCCACGACACGTGTCACACAGATATACTGCTGAGGAGTATGTAAACCTATAGGGTCGCACACAAAGAATGCATTTGTTTCCATCTTTAGAAACCCGGATTAAATCAAGTTGATTAAGAAATAATTATTCATAAAGGATAATTATGAAAATATGTGTTAAACTGTAATTATGATAATTACAGGGTGAAAACGTAATTATGTTAATTACGGGGAATTATCTGTAATTATATAATTATATTTTAAAGTTTAAAAAAAGATATATATATATATATATATATATATATATATATATTTGAATTTTAATTTGAATACTACAGATAATTACTAAACCTTATTTGAATATTAAAGACATGTATCTAGATAGTGAGTTTTTTAAACCTTTGTAAAAACTAGATACATGTCTTTATTTGCTTTCTCATCATCATCCCTACTTGTTTTGTGAAAATCTCTTACATTTGTTAAAATGGTCATTCTTTTATATATTTGAAGAACTTGTGATCTAAGAGGATGGAAATGTTCTACTTGGTAATTTGAGGGTAGAAAACTTGCAAAACCCTAGATTGTAGGATGAGATGAGACTTGAAACTTGGCCTCATTTGATTCTTCACTCTAGATGACCCTTAAGGCCCTTTAAGACTACCCACATCCACAATCCAATCCAATCCAATTTTTATTAAAAAATTAATTTCTCTCTCTTCCACCTACCCAATCTCTAATTCAATTCAATCTCATATTTTTTAACATTTATCAGTGATTCAATCCAATCTCAAATATTCTTAAAAAAATATTAATTTTTAATATTTTATCATATCTATCATTTTTTTTCTTTTTGTTTTTGCATATAAAAAATAAATTCTTTTAACTATTTGATACTTTAAATCATAATCTTAATTAAAAAAACTTATAATTGAAAATAATTAAAACAAGTTACAAAAAGAAACACGGAATTACATAGCTTTCAGAACCATATCTTCTCTCGTATCCCATGAATCGACTCTTGAGCCCTTTTGCGAAGTTTGAACATTTTCAGGGATACTAACGTGATTATCATAAGAAAGGAACTCAGAGTTTTCATATCGGGATATTGAGAACCGAAACAAAATTTTGGGTAGTTTGGATCCATAACAGAAATGAAGGGAGTATTCAAGATGAAGAGAGTATTGAAATAGGGAGAAAGATTGGTGTGATGAAAATATGTCAATATTGGTCTCTATTTGTAGGGAATTGAAAAATATGAATTTTGGTATATTTTTTATTTTTTAATTTTTTTGTTAAACTTATATTTTTAATATGATAAGATTATCTAAATAAAATATAAATCTAACCAATTAGAATTTGACATGTGTTAATTAATTTAATAGAAAAATACAATAAAAGTTCACAATCCAAGTTTGAATTGTGAACCGGATCGCCATCAAAAGTGATTTGTAATTTATTTTTTAGTTTTTTTAATAAACAAAATTTGTCCTTTAGTTAAATGGGATTGGTTTGGATTGCCAATGGACATAGTATAATGCTTCAATAAATGTGGTCACCAAACCCTAGGTTGACATAAATGAGGAGGAGGTGAGGAGTGAAAGAAAATCGTCCATTAAGGCTGGAAAATTGTTGCCCTACTGATTTTAGAGATAAAATGACAAGAAAACGGGCTGGATGGGTTTGTAATACCCTGGCGGAGTCGGGCGATTATGCCATAATGGCATTCTCGCCAGCATGGTACCCAGACCTCTCCCCCGACCGCGATTGTGACGGTCGATAGTGCCCAAATGCATGTCACTCTCGCTGGCATACCTGCCGGGAGTGTACTGAGACCCACCTAGACCCCACGACTATGATGTGAGATAGTGCCCTATGGCACTGTCACTGTTAATGTCACCCAGAACATCCTGAGACCAAAAATTTTAGGCCTTCGACATTGAGATTTCGAAGTTCGGTCACTGATAAAAACAAGCACAAAGTAGCAACTAAATAGAAGGGTCATAGGTAAACCATCGAGTCTTAACTTACCAAAATTTGGGGCATTACAATTCTCCCCTCCTAAAAAAAATATTTCGTCCTCGAAATCTCATTCTACACGAAGAGTTGTGGATGTCAACTTTTCAAGTTTTCTTCGGCTTCCTACGTGACATTAGCACCCCGATGGTGCTTCCACCGAACTTTAACCATGGTTACCTCTTTGTGGTGAAGATTCTTATTTTTGCTCTTTAATATGGCCTCTGGTTCCTCTACACAACAGTTCCCATTATCTATGCGGATTTCCGATAACGGAACGACACTTTCCTCCTCGGCTAGGCATTTACGTAGGTAACAAACGTGAAACGTGGGATGGATTCCCTCCATTTTCGGCGGTAAATCCAACTTGTAAGCTTAGAGTCCAATCCGCTCTAATATGGTGAAGGGTCCAAGGAAACGAGGACTAAGCTTACCACACTTTCGAAAATGGATAAGGCCCTTCCATGGAGACACTTTCAACATGACCCGATCGCCCACTTGGAATTCCATTGGCCTCCGCTTCTTGTCGGCATAGCTCTTTTGCTGATCTTGAGCCGCTTTCAACCATTCCTGGATGTTCTTCACTTTATCCGTTGTTTCTTACACGATTTTCGGCCCGACGAATTATTTTTCCTCTGCCCACACTAGGGTCTTACACTTTCGGCCATATAAGGCCTCAAAAGGTGCCATCCTGATATTGGAATAGTAATTGTTCTTATAAGCAAACTCCACTAAAGGTAAGTGTGAGTCCCAACTTCCTCCAAAATCTATGACGCACGATCTCAGCATGTCCTCGAGAGTTTGAATTTTCCTCTCGCTTTGCCCGTCTGTTTGAGGATGGTAGGTCGTGCTTAACTTGACTTTCGTACCTAACTCTTTTTGTAGGCCTTCCTAAAACTTAGAAGTGAACCGACTATCCCTATCGAACACAATAGATAGCGACAAGACATGCCTTGACACCACTTCGTCAATGTATAGTTTGGCCAATCGGTCCATTGGTAACCTTTCCCACATTGCTAGGAAATGTGCACTCTTAGTGAATCGATCCACTACCACCCAAATTATATCATGACCTCTTAAGGTCTTTGGTAGCTTCGTCACAGAGTCCATTGTGATGTGTTCCCACTTCCATTTCGGAATGGTCAAGGATTGCAAACTTCCATACGACTTTTGATGTTCTGCCTTGACTTGGCGGCAAGTGACACATTTTTCCACATAGTTAGCCACATCGAAATTCATCACCGGTCACCAATAGTTTAACTTCAAATCCCTATACATTTTCATGTTGCCAAGATGTATGGAATATTTGGACTTGTGAGCTTCCTCTAAAAGTAGTTCCCGGTTTCCTCCTAATTTTGGTACCCAAATTCAACCTTGAAAGAGTTTGAGGCCACAACTATCTTTCTTTAGTAATTCCCGTTGTTTCAACATAACCTCGGCCTTGAGGTTTCCTTCTTGGAGTGCTTCCTTACACGTCTTGATGTTCTCCACTAAGCTTGACACTACGTCAATTCTAGTGAGTGAAAACTTAACTCCACCTCCATGATTCTTTCGCTCAATGCATCCGTCACAACATTGGATTTACCGGGGTGGTAAAGTAGTTCACAATCATAGTCCTTTAACAGTTCAAGCCACCTTCGTTAACGCATGTTGAGCTCCTTTTGATAAAAAAAATGTACTTAAAACTTTTGTGATTGGTGAAGAGGGTACACTTCGTCTCATTGAGGTAGTGTCGCCATAATTTCAACGTGAAAACCACCACCGCCAATTCCAAGTCATGTATCAGATAATTTTTCTCGTGATCCTTTAATTGTCGCGACGCATAGGCTATCACCTTGCCTCTTTGCATCAATACACACCCGAGACCCATCTTGGAAGCATCACTAAGAACTGTAAAGTCCTCCGACCCCTCGGGTATGGATAAGATTGACGCTTCACACAATTTCTTCTTGAGAGTTCTAAAATCTTGTTCTTGAGCCTCGGTCCATAAGAACTTGACATTCTTTCCTATCAGTGATGTAAGCGGCAAGGCGATCTTCGATAAGTCTTGAATAAACCTCAGGTAGTAACCGACTAACCCTAAGAAGCTCTTTATTTCCGTAGGGTTTGTTGGTGGTTCTCAATTCATCATTACCTCGATCTTTGTCGGATCCACCTTTACTCCATCCTTTGATATCACGTGACCCAAGAATTGGACTTCTTGTAGCCAAAACTCGCATTTTGAGAATTTAGCGAACTTCTCTTTTCGAAGGACCTCCAACACCTCCCGCAAATGTTATCCATGATCGGCCTCATTCTTTGAATAAACTAAGATGTCGTCGATGAAGACTATTACCGACTTGTCCAAGAAAGGACGACATACTCGGTTCATCAATCCATGAACACGGATGGAGCGTTCATCAAACGGAACAACATCACCAAGAATTCGTAGTGTCTGTATCTCGTCCGGAAAGGTGTCTTCGGAATATCATCCTTCTTCACTCTTACTTGATGGTATCCGTACCGTAGATCAATTTTAGAGAAACATCCCGCTCCTTGCAATTGGTCAAAAAGGTCATCTATTTGGGGAAGTGGATACTTGTTCTTTACTGTAGCCTTATTTAGCTCCCGGTAGTCTATGCACATCCACATAGACCCATCCTTATTTTTTACAAACAATATCGGAGCTCGCCATGGCGACGAACTCGATCTTATAAATCCATTATCTAGAATTTCTTGGAGTTGCGTCATCATCTCTTGCATTTCCATCGGAGCTAAAACGGTAAGGAGCAGGAGCTATCAGAGTCGTTCCCGGAGTAAGGTCAATGTGGAACTGTACTTGACGTTTTGGTGGCAAACCGGGTAGATCTTCCGAAAAGACGTTTAGATAATCACGTACCACCTCTACATCCTCAATCTTCTTCTTCTCTAAATTTGCATCCACTACATAAGCTAAATACGAAGGACATCCCTTCGATAGACATTTATGTGCTTTGAGTAATGAGATGATCGATGTGGTCCTCTTTCCCTTCTCCCCATAAATAGTAACCATACTTCCATTCGGCAAAGGCACTCGAATCATTTTCTTAGAACAAAAGATGTCGGCATTATTCCTAACCAACTAGTCCATATGTATCACTACATCAAAACCTCCTATTGCCATAGGTAACAAATTTACCTTAAAAGAATTCTCATCTATCTCCAAAATGCAATCATCAAACCATTCCCGAATCAACAATTGCTCGCCATTGGCTACTTCTACCACTAGTGCATCAGAGAGGGTACTAAGAGGAGTAACGAATTGTTTGCAAAAAGAACTCGACACAAAAGAGCAGTTTGCACCCGGATCAAATAATATACGACCAGGCAAGGAGTTGACGAGGAACGTACCAGATACCACATCGGCGGTTTCCCTTGCCTCCTCGACGGTCATCTGGAATGCTTGGCTCGGTGCCTTCGGCAGGTTCTCCTTCCTTGCTATTGTCCCGCTCGACACTCCACGACTTCCCCCCACTAACTTCAGGCATTCTCTCTTAACATGACCTGACTCTCGACACTCAAAGCAAACTGGTCCTCGGATAGGACAGTCCCGAACCGCATGGTCCTTCTTCCTACATTTAGCACACTCGGTAGGACCCGAGTAAGGTCTTGGGTTGCATGGGCCACTGTGCTTGCTCTTGCATTTATGGCACCATTTCACTTCGTGTCAGGAATCTACAATCCTACTTCCATAAAATGATCTGAACTGACGAGTGGGTCTGGATGACCCTTCACATTTCCTCTTTTCTCCGATCTGCCCCCACTCTTCTTTCCATTAAGCCAAATCATCTTCCACCAACAAAGACTCTTCTATTTCAAATTGATTATATATATATATATATATATTATAAATTTTGGATATGATAAAAACAAATTTTAGAAAAATCTACATTAATCTATGATTTTAAAGAACCATGACATATAATATGAATGAAAATAAAATTAGTCAACCTCAGATATCCTTATTATCACGGAAAAATCACATTGTAAGAAGTCTTAGATTTATCAAAGCATGATCACATCAATATCAATAACGGAGGCATCGGCATAAAAAGTCTTCGATGTACTAACAACATTAAGGAATAAAGAAATGTCATTAAGATAATCTAAATTTGTTGATAAATACGTAACTAATTACTACTCTTAATGATTTATTTCCATTATTTTAATTTTTATTAAGGGTTAAATAATTTATATATATATATATATATATATATATATATATATAAAATGGGGGGATGGGGCTTAATCATTTGAAAACTCCAAAATTTGTGAGATCCATTTTAGTCCACTCATTTGTATTAATGACTAATTTGATTTATTAATTAAATGTAAAAGATTAATTTAGTAATTTAATAACTAATAACAACTCATCAACTTATTTTTTAGGAATGTCAATTATTATACACATATATGTCAATCTCTCTTTCTATCAATTGTAATTGTCCCTTATTTTTCTCACCCACAACCCTCCCGTCTTCATCCAGATAGGGAAAACTATCACTTTAACTACCAGGTGCACAGTGTGAACATACTAAAAACAATAAGGTTTCAAACAATGAACATACAGAAATCACATTGTGAACACACAAAAATAATAAGGTTTCAAACAATGAATATACTGAAATCACATTGTGAACACACAAAAACAATAAGGTTGGAATGATGGAGTTAATCTGCTTGCTTGTGCAGGCTGTGACCGCTCGGCTAGGGACAGAGGAGCTTCGAGTGACAGGCTGCCGAAGAGTAAAGAAAAAAGTCACTCGAAGCTCCGCCCTTTGATTTGCCCCGTGTTGTCTTCCTCTAGTTGCCCCCATCCAATAGGCCTGCAGTCAATTGCCTTCTCGTTCTCATCAAACAAAACACAATCGCCTTTTGCTGGCTAGCTAGCCTCGCCTACCTCATCTATAGGCATTTCTATCCGCCCACGCGCGAGATCAGATCGACTACTCTACTACCATCATGCCGAATTTATTCAATAGGACGGAAAATGAATAGCTTATTCATAATCTTATAGGCCCTGCACCGCTGCATTCAATTGCTCTGTCATAAAGAAAGGGAAGAAAATCTTTTTTTGATCAATCACCTGAACCTGCCTCTCTTTCTTTGCCAGGAGGGGTGGGCCAATCACTAATGGATCTCTCAACGAGAGCCTCATTCTGTCTAGAGGAAATTTCTTAAGTTTAGGTGGATCCGGTTGATTATACGATTCGGTAGATGATTGTGCATATTATATGGGGATAGTTTATTCTTCGACGGAGAGATGATAGATGAGAGATATAATAAGAGAGAGATTATAAGATACCCATTATGGCCTTTTGTTTAATTTTTTAGGCAAATTTACTAAAATTGCAACGTTTCTACATTAAGCTTTAATTAAATATAATTTGTGGAATGGAATGGATCTAAGAGATCTTATAAATTTAAAGGATATCTAACGAGAACGCTAACTATTTAAGAAAATGAAACGCACCCTATATGTTGGGGGAGTTGTGGGTTGCAGAAATCGATGGGTAGAGAGGGAGAGGAGTGATCGACTTGGATAGAATGTGAGATCGCGTGAGAGCTCGCTTTCCTTAAGTGTTATTTTGACCCTATTCTGCCTGGGTATCACGAAATACACTCGAGGATAATCTCAAATTCACCGTCTCGATTCTGGCAGAAATCGACACTATTTAAACACCAACAGAATGTAACTGATGTCATAATATTAATGATAAT
Organism: Arctium minus; assembly: GCA_954870635.1. NCBI lineage: Eukaryota > Viridiplantae > Streptophyta > Magnoliopsida > Asterales > Asteraceae > Arctium > Arctium minus. The sequence continues at coordinate 75,873,432 of OX941089.1, read as the reverse complement.
AATCATCCATTTAATGGAATTGATTGTTAATTGGTCAATTGGTGTAGGTTACAAAATAAATTGGGAGTTACAAAGAACAAATTGGGAGTTACAAAAAGGGATTTTGAAGGTTACAAAACCGCACCTGCAACAGTGCGTCACGCGGGTAGCCGCGCGGGTCAACCCGCGGCACAACCCGCGGGATCCTCTGTCCGTCCCCAAAATCCAGTGAATCACGCGGGTAGCCGCGCGGGGTTAACCCGCGGCACAAACCGCGTAATCCACTGTCTCCCACACGAAACAGTGCACCACGCGGGTAGCCGCGCGGGTTAACCCGCGGCACAACCCGCGTGAGCCACTGTTTCGTCTCACAAACACCAATTAACTGTCCTAAGAATCCCGGGTCATAGTTAGCTTACACGAGTGTGCACTCCACACCTCCTAATTCATGTTATAGCTTAGCTACCAACCCCATTATTATCTTTGTGAATCCAATTACACAAAATGACCGATGATTTCACTAAAATCACCAACATTCCTCCCCCATTTTAGTGCAATCCTTGATTCACAAATAAGATTAATATAGCAAACAAACTCATGCATAAATGAAAATATCTAAAAGATTGAATTTCCATCTTAGTACATTACACATTTCAAATACTCGAGAATCCGGGTGTCCTATGGATTGAACCCTTCAACCCATTTGAGTACCAGAAAATAACATACACATGAATTTAAAATTCTCTAAAGTTTAAACTTGACACTATACAGGCCGTGTGTCCTTATCCATTCGTGAGTGCATCAAAGCTAAGTCCGAGCTTCTTGAAGCGGCCACACTTCGCACTCATATAGGTAGTTCCTTTCATCATGCACCTGCACATGCATTTTAACAAATGAACAATTACCTCCTCGCTTGCAGTACCGAGCGCATACCTTGGGATGATTACCTTGTGCTCCAATCCCTTAGAGTGAGCTTTCCCATTGAATTCAACTTCTAACGTTGTATTAGAAGGGAATTGGGTATCTTACCGTTAGAGATTCAAATGGACTTTAAACCCATCCCGATTACCGACTTGTGAACCAAGTCCCTAGCTAACCCCTTCGTCAAGTGGTCCGCTAGATTTTGTTGCGACCGAACAAATTCAACCGAAATCACCCCATTCGTGATTAGCTCACAAATCATGCTATGTCTAACACCTAGGTGTCTAGACTTGCCATTGTACATTTGACTATAAGCTTTAGCCAAAGTAGCCGCACTATCACAACGGATAGAAATGGGAGATATTGGTTTTGGCCATAACGGAATTTCGTGGACTAAATTCCTTAGCCACTCCGCCTTTTTAACTGCAGCGGCTAATGCCACAAATTCCGACTCCATAGTCGAACTCGTGATGCAAGTTTGCTTCTTGGAAGCCCATGAAATGGCACCTCCCCCAAGCAAGTATACCCAACCACTCATAGAAGAGTGATCTTCTAAGTTGGTAATCCAACTTGCATCCGAATATCCCTCTAAAACCGAAGGAAACCCGACATATGACAAACCATAATCAATGATTTTTTTCAAGTATTTAAATACTCGTCCTATCGCTTGCCAATGATGTATACTAGGATTACTAGTATACCTACTCAACTTGCCTACGGCAAAAGCGATGTCCGGCCTAGTGCTTGTCATGGCATACATCAAGCAACCAATAGCCTTTGAGTACTCGAGTTGTGACACAACTTCACCCGAATTAGGCATAAGCTTCACACTCGGATCAAATGGAGTACTCACCGGAGAACAGTCAAAGTAATTAAATTTCTTTAATACTTTCTCGATGTAATGATATTGCGTAATTGCAATCCCTTTGTTCTCATGCTTGATCCTTATTCCAAGGATCACCTCCGCTTCTCCCATATCTTTCATGGAGAATTTTGATGACAAAAACTCTTTAGTTTTATCAACTTGATTTTGGTTAGTGCCAAAAATCAACATGTCATCAACATATAAGCAATTTATTACTCCGTTACCGGATATGTCAAATTTGCTATATACACACTTGTCCGCTTGGTTTAACATGAAACCGTTGGACAAGATAACCTCATCAAATTTTTGATGCCATTGTTTGGGTGCTTGTTGATTTTACATACCTTATGCTCCATACCGGGCATAATAAAACCTTCCGGTTGTTTCATGTAAACTTCTTCCTCCAAGTCACCATTTAAGAATGCCATTTTGACATCCATTTGGTGAATCACTAAATTGTGGATAGTTCCTAAGGCTATCAACAATCTAATCGTGGATATCCTTGCAACCGGGGCATAGGTATCAAAATAATCGATGCCTTCCCGTTGCCTAAAGCCTTGGATTACCAATCGAGCTTTGAACTTGTCGATTGATCCATCGGCTTTCATCTTCCTTTTGAAGATCCACTTGCATCCCAAAGGTTTACAACCCGGTGGCAAGTCCGATAATACGCAAGTATTATTCCCCATGATGGAATCCATCTCATCATTTATTGCTTCTTTCCAGAAAGCAATATCTTGAGACTTCATAGCCTCATCAAATGATTTTGGATCTTCCTCAATACTATAACAGTAAGAGAATTGTGACCCAATCTCATCTCTTGATCCCTCTACCAAGTATACTTGGAAATTGGGACCAAAGGATTTTTCAATCCTTCCTCTTTTGCTCCTTCGAAGCATCGGAGATTCGGTTGGAACAATTGCTTGTTCTTCAACCTCACTAGTTACACTAGTATTTGGAACAAGATCCTTAGGCCTAGGTATTGAAGAGAATCTAGTCTCATAAAATAATGCATCTCTCGATTCTATAACGGTGTGAATCGCTATAGAATCATTAGGTTCAATAACATAGAACCTATATGCCTTTGAATGATCGGCATATCCAACAAAGATGCATTCAATACCCTTTTCACCCAAGGTTTTCCTTTTGGGTTCGGGTAGTCGAACAACCGCTCGACAACCCCAAACTCGAATATAATTCAAGTTTGGCCTTTTCTTGAACCAAAGTTCATATGGGGTAATCTTGTTCCTTTTATTGGGAACTCGATTTAATAAATAACAAGTCGTTAACATGGCTTCCCCCCAAAATCCATTACTCAATCCCGAGTAGGATAACATAGAGTTCACCATTTCTTTGAGAACTCTATTTTTCCATTCCGCCACACCATTTTTTTATGGTGTATATGGAGCCGTAGTCTCATGGATAATTCCTACGGATTGGAAAAACATGGGGTCGTAATATTCCCCACCACGATCGGTGCGTAAACATTTAATTAAACCGTTCATTTGCAATTCAACTTCCGTTTTACAAATTTTAAATTTATCCAACGCTTCATCTTTTGAGTGCAATAAATAAATATAACAAAACCGTGAAGCGTCGTCAATAAAAGTAACAACGTACTTTTTATTACCAAAAGACGGAGTTGAATGCAAATCACAAAGATCACTATGAATTAATTCAAGCACCGACGAATCACTTTTCACATTAGGAAAAGGTTGTCTAGTGATCTTTGTCAACATGCAAGTTTTACATTTTCCGGTTTTAACGTCAAAAGCCGGAATAAGACCGTCTTTTGACATTTCAACTATTCTTTTAAAATTAACATGACCTAGTCTAGCATGCCATAAACTAGAATAAAAAAGAACTTCATTTGCAATATAAATAGAATTCGAAACAAAATTCTTATTATTTAAACTTAACATGAACATGTCATTATTCAAATAACCGAATCCTATAAAAGAGCCACCTTTAGACAAGGTAAACTTTCCGGACTAAAAAACTTGCCTATATCCTAACTTATTCAAGGTACTACCGGAATCCAAATTCTTTCGAATTTGTGGTACAAACAAAACGTCAACAAGTTCAATAATTTTATTAGAGCTAAATTCTAGTCTAACTAAGCCACGTCCAAGAATGGGAGCATTTGACTCGTTCCCCATGTGTAGCACAGATCCGTCTTCAACCGGTTCCAAAGAGGAGAACCAACGTCGATCCTTGCACACATGACTCGATGCACCCGTGTCAATCCACCAAGCATCATCATCATCCTGCACATAAAATGATTCGGATATTAGTGGTACATAATTCAAATTTGAATTAACACCAAAGTCAAGAAACTGACCTTGCCATGGGTTTTGATCATTGGATCTTTGCCCACCATCACTTGAGTTTGCTTCATTCTTGTTCTTGACAACTCGACAATCCCGCTTGAGATGGCCGGTCATCCCATAAGTCCAACAGGTTAATTTAACCTTTTTGTTGGGACCTTTCTTGGCTTCATTGAACTTACGTTTTCCCTTGAAATTGTTGGATCTTCCCTCTTCCACCATGTTCACCGAATGTGCAGAAATCTCTTTCATTTTAGGTTTCTCAGTCTCTTGCGCCCGATGAGATTCCTCTATGCGCAAGTGACTACCGAGTTGTACAAGAGACAACTCTTCCTTCTTGTGTTTCAACATATGTTTGAAGTCTTTCCAAGAGGGAGGCAATTTATCAATAATGCTCGATACTGAGATGGATTCGTCCATCTTCATATCATGTTGAGCATATTGGCCTAGAATGCGTAGGAGCTCATTGTATTGCTCCATCACAGGCCTTGAATCCACCATTTTGTAATTATTAAAATTACTCATGAGGAACTTCTTACTAGAAGCATCCTCTGCCATGTATTTGGACTCAAGAGAGTCCCATAGCTCTTTAGCGGATTCAACGCTTCGATAAATATCGAAGAGGGAGTCACACATACCGTTCAAGATGTGACCGCGACATATGTAGTCTTCGTTCTCCCATTTGTCGCGACGCCGGGTCATCTCCAACGTCTCGTCCTCCATCACCTCCGGCATGGGCGTGCTTAACACGTACATGGCCTTCAACGTGGTCAACAAGAAGTGCATCTTCTTTTGCCATCGTCGAAAGTCGACGCCTTCAAACTTCTCCAGTTTGGTGAACTTGGTCGTCATGTCTCTCACCGATTGATCACTCGCCATCTCTCACGAACGAAATAACACTTAAGATTGTTGGGGGAGTTGTGGGTTGAAGAAATCGATGGGTAGAGAGGGAGAGGAGTGATCGACTTGGATAGAATGTGAGATCGCGTGAGAGCTCGCTTTCCTTAAGTGTTATTTCGACCCTATTCTGCCTGGGTATCATGAAATACACTCGAGGATAATCTCAAATTCACCGTCTCGATTCTGGCAGAAATCGACACTATTTAAACACCAAGAGAATGTAACCGATGCCATAATATTAATGATAATAATCATCCATTTAATGGAATTGATTGTTAATTGGTCAATTGGTGTAGGTTACAAAATAAATTAGGAGTTACAAAGAACAAATTGGGAGTTACAAAAAGGGATTTTGGAGGTTACAAAACCGCACCTGCAACAGTGCGTCACGCGGGTTAACCCGTGGCACAACCCGCGTGAGCCACTGTTTCGTCTCACAAACACCAATTAACTGTCCTAACAATCCCGGGTCATAGTTAGCTTACACGAGTGTGCACTCCACACCTCCTAACTCGTGTTATAGCTTAGCTACCAACCCCATTATTATCTTTATGAATCCAATTACACAAAATGACCGATGATTTCACTAAAGTCACCAACACTATATATATATATAGGAAAGTTCAAACGAGAACGCTAACTATTTAAGAAAACAAGAAAAAGGTAAAAAACAATAGATCGTGTACAAAATCATATGTGATTTTGCACATCGGACGATGTCGACCGCGACTCACAGGTCGCGTGCATAGTCGCGTGAATCATATATGATTTTGTACGTGACTCATATATGATTTTGTATGTACTCGGCTGTTTTCACGTTTTCATAAATTGATATTTTTCTTATTTGAACCCACCACTCTCACTCTCTCTCTCTCTATATATATATATATAACAAATATATTTTTTGAAGTTTGATGGTATGGATCATAAACTATTTAAAATTATTATATTTCTATAAAATATTTAATATAGTAAAAGAACTATTTTACTTGCCAATTTTAACACATCATCTTTTTTTTTTCCTTGAAACCAAATCATATTTGAAAGAAATTTCCAAGTCTTAGAATAATCATCTTGGTTTGATCAAGTCCTTTTGGTTTGCTTGGACTTTAGTGAAACAATTTATTTTCAAAAAAAATAATATATATTTTAATCAATTAATTAATATCTAAAATTATAAAGGTAAACCAATTTTATTAATAATTTATATTAGTAAATAAGTAATTTTATCTTAAAATTTGTATTTAAAATTTTAAAAATCATCTCAATAAAAATATAATGCTAAAATTAAAAATAAATAAAGAATAAAATTTATATAAAATAAAAATCAAATATAAACTTAAATGAGCAATCTCAATACACAAAAAATTGAAGGGTCCTTTTCACGTATCCTTTTCACCAAGAACCTATCTATAGGTTTATGTCATACAATTCATTATTTTTAATTTCTTAATTAATGGTCAAATATTATATATATATATATATAGAGAGAGAGAGAGACTTAAGTTCGCGTGAGACCAAACAGTTTTCGTGAGACCAAACTTTAAAGTATGAAACTTCACACCAAAAAACTATGAAGGTAAAAAAATCGAACTTTTCATAGGGAAAACACCGTAAATGTTACGTTCACGGTGTTTTTCGCTGTGAATGTTCGTTTTTTTTACCTTCACAGCGTCTTCACTGTGAAGGTTCGGATATACCTTCACAGTCTTTTATCTGTGAAGGTTTGATTTTTTTTAACTTGGTTTAGGTTTTTTTACCTTCATAGTGTGATTACATTATGAAGGTTCGAATGTTTTTTACCTTCACAGTGTTTCGGTGTGAAGTTTCATGTTTTAAGGCTTGGTCTTACGCGGTCTCACGGAAACAGCTTGGTCTCACGTGAACCTGACCCTATAGACTTGAGATCATGTGAGACCAAACTATTTCCGTGAGACCCGTGAGACCACAAAAATAACACTAAACCTTCATAGCAAAAGGCCGTGAAGGTATTAAAAAGGTAAACCTTCACAGTGTTTTTGTTGTGAAGGTTTGTTGTTTTTCGTTCCTTCACAATGAATCGTTGTGAAACTTTAGTGTTATTTTCTGGTCTCACTGGTCTCACGAAAACAGGTTGGTCTCACGTGAACCCAACCCTATATATATATATATATGTTTAAAATTAAAAAATAAAAAATAATATAAAAGATGCGGTGCGGTGCGGTTTGAACCGCGGTTTGAAAACTCAAAACCGCAAACCACACCGCATAGTGTAGCTTGGTAAAAGTACAAACCGCAAATCGCACCGTAAAAGTTCTAAACCGCGTTTTGCGGTGCGGTGCGGTGTGGGCGGTTTGTGCGGTTTGTGCGGTTTGGCGGTTTGGATGAACACCCCTACCTTACCTATTCTAATTTCAATTACCCTAATTTACTATGAAGAAATAGAGGATTTTGTATGGTAATCACAATGTAACACAGTTGGTATCATAGTGGTACCACATTTGGTATTACCGTCGTATCATAATGGGTATCATATTTGTATGTTAATCACAGTGTCAAACAATGTTAATTACAGTGTAATATAATGTTAATCACAATGTTATATAGGGTCAAGTTCAATTATAAAATCTCAAAAAATAGAAAACTGAGGAACACCCTCGTAGTCTTTCATCAGGATTGTATGCACTTATGCATACAAGTAGTTTATAACATGCACACGTGCATAAAATCCAAAAAACAACTTAGTTTATTTGTATGCACAAATGCATACCGTTAAGATTGAGGACTATCAGGGTGTTCCTCAGTTTTCATTTTTTAAAGGTTTTCCCTTGAACATCTCTCTCTCTCTCTCTCTTTCTCTCTCTCTTTCTCTCTCTCTCTCTCTCTATATATATATATATATATTAAGTACATGTGATCTTATACATTAATTTTAATTGTGTTTTGCTACACATCACATATGATTCTGTTTTCATTATTTTTTCTTTTCAATGTTTAATTTGAATTGTTGTTTTTCAAATTTTAAATCACCTATGATTAGGAAAAAAACTTAAAAAAAAATTAATTCATTATGAATCACATGTGATTTTTATGAAAATTGTAATTTTTAAATATTACTTTAAATAAAAAAAAAGAATTCTTTAGATAAAAATTAAATATGCTTATTTTAAATGAATTAAATAAAAAATGTATTTAATAAAAAAATAAATAGTATTCAATTTACAAATATGGTAAAAGTAGAGTCTTAAATAAATACCTAAAATAACTTTTATATAACTAAATTACTTTTATACCCTTATTTATTTAATTTTAGAATTAATTATTTAAGGTATTATTTAATAAAATGATTGACATAGAATTATTCTCTTATTCTTTTAAATAATTAGTATTCTCGTTTAATCCTCCATATATATATATATATATGTATATATAATATATAATATATAATATATATATATATATATATATCACAAATATAATCATTGTCATTTGGTTATATTAAGAGGTTTTTTTTATTTTCCTTTTAGTAAATACCTATATAAATTTGGGTCAATTTTTCTACAAGATTTTTTTAAAAAAGTCATCAAATAAACATTTTATAAATCTTGTCAGAAACAATTATGGGTGTATGAAAAAAAATCAAATTATATATAAAAGTTTATTTTTAATGAAAATAAATAATTTATCTTGATATTATCAAAAACATACTTTGGTAAATAACTAATTATAAAAGAAAGGTAAAAACAAATATTATTTAAAAAATAGAAAAAAAAGAAAAAGAAAATTGAAGGGTAAGTGAGATAATATTGTCCCCACTTAACCACTCCAATGGTCCCAAAACTTTAGAAACATCAAAGATGATGAAATTGAAATAATAAATAAATATAAAATAAAATAAAAAGAATATAGTAATTATTTTGATGGGCTTTATACATCATTGAGATTGCCATATTGGCCTGTAATCATACCCACATGGGCCCACATCATGGCCCACAAGTTTTCAACAAATAATTCAAAGACTACTTCAAACCAACCTCATCATAAGTATTTTTGATTCCCTTAATATCTTAAAGTATTTCTTATATTTTATTACTTTTTATTAAAAGAAGGATTTGGTAAAATAAATCGTATAAAAATGCAAAGCTCAAGGTAACAGGCTGACCTGATAAACTGCAAAGCTTAAGGTAACAGGCTGACCTGATAACTTAGAATTCAACTTGAAACATAGTAAAAATTACTGGTAACCTACAACTTTGAGTTTATATGGAGCTCACAAGTCTGCTTCTTTATTCATGTGGAACGGGTTGTTACAAAACGTCAATCATTCTTAACGGGTGTGTGAACATTCTTTGATCTGTCATCTAAATCATGCACGAAATAGTCATAACAATAAAAAAGTACTTTCTAAAATTCGAACTTTTGATGCTTTTTATACAAAAAAAATATATGCTCTTTTTCCGGTTCTCCATGAAAAAGAAGCTTTTCCTAAACTAACAAAAAATTGGCAAAAGCTATGTGATCCAAAAGAAGGCAAATCATCTTTATTTCAAAAAAAACATAGAATCTTTTTAATTCGTAAAAAGATAACAACATTTGACAAGATCCATATATTTTTAGTATCGCTCTTAATTTTGTTAATTGTTAAATAGATTATCAGAGAAATGATAGACCCCCATCTATTGCCTAATCTTTAGGGGTTTTCAGATCTTTAAAGAAAATAGACCCTGTAGGCTTAGATGATGAAAACAATTTTCATGAAAGATGTAGGAAAAGGTCACGAATAGGTACATTTTCTTTACAAAAACCGAAAATCATAATACCGTTTGAGATCATATTTCTGTATTTCATACATTAAAAGTTGTACGCAATGATAAAGCATGAATACCACAAGAAAGAGGACCCAACTACAAGAATACAATCACTAAAGTTTTGTTGTGGTGTGGGGTGTGTTGTGGGGAAAGGGAGAGACAAAGACAAAACCCATCATCTCATCTCATATATCTCTCCTTATCAAACAACTTTATGTCCTCATCAACTCTTTTATCATTTGCTTTAATTTTTCAAATTCTAAATCCAAATTAAAAGTACAAGTTGTAATGTGTGCAACCAATATTATTTTCTTTCTAAGAAAAAACAATTTAAATTTTAACAGATGTGGGACTTCAATATGTCCTCCAACGGAAACCAGACAGACACAAATTGTTTCAAGTATCGAATCCATAGAGTGGTATATCTTAACTCTGATACCATGTGAAGATATATAGAATCTTGTTAGATTACTCTGTGAAAGAGTTATTGAAGAGGGAAATGAGGTTTCGACATATATTATGAAAAAAGTTCCAACTTTAGCTGGGATTCCAACATAATGTATAAAATACAAGTTATTATTTTACTGTTATATCCAAATTCTGAAATTTGTTGTTTTAGAAGAGGACTAACTTGTGTTTCAAAACAAAACTAACTATGCTAAAGAAAAAGCACAACTTTCAATACATGCGGTACAAGCCACTATTAGGGATTAGAGATTCTTGAATTACAAGTTCTTGCAAACAGCCAAAGGAGAAAACAACAATTGTATAAGGTACAAGTCGATATAGAAATTTTATTTTCGGTTTAGAAATTGCTAAAGTACGGTCATGATACTTTATTCCGGATTTGGATTTGATAATTCTTGTTTCCGGAAATGATCTACCTACTTAAATGCCAACCTTCGAAAAATGAAATAGGCGTAGAATAAAATAGAACTTTAAATGCATAAGATACAAATAGATATGACATTATTTTTCTAAATTAGATATTGTTGTATAGAGAAAATTGTTTACCAGTTTGGAAATGCTTTAATTCGGAAAACCGATGTTTATAGTCTTATTTATTATTTTTCACTTATATTTAAAAAAAACTCATATATAATGAAAATGAAAATTATATTTTGAAGAATAAATTACGATTTTCATCCATGTGGTTTGTTAATAATTTGGATTTTCGTCCCTGTAGTTTTAAAATTGTGATTTTTGTTTCTATAGTTTGTAATTTATTGTTATCTTCGTCTTTGGACTAATTCCTACCTCTAATTATAAGGAACTAAAACAGTAAAGAATTGTAAACTATATGACCAAAACAACAATAAATTATAAATCCTAAAGATGAAAATAACATTGAATTACAAACCACATAGATGAAATTGTAATTTCTAAATCATTAGGACAAAAATTGTATTTTTTGACAAATCACATGGACAAAAAACATAATTTACTTTATTTCAAAAAAAAATGTTTTGCAATATTTATACCTCATGACAAGTCAACTCAAAGGGGCCAAAAATTTATGGCCTCATAGAGTTGTCATCAAATTTATTGTTTTATAATTAAAAAAGTAGAAAATATTTAAAAGAATCTATTTATTAATTGAATTGTTTCAAGGGTATGAATACTAGACCTGACAAAAAATGACACGACACGCTAGCTCGACACGAACTCGACACGAAATAAACGGGTTTGGGTAATACATTTCAACCCGTTTAAGTAAACGGGTTGACACGACACGACACGAAAATTAAACGGGTAAGGTCAAAGTCAAAAATTTCAACTCGAAAATGACCCGAATAACCCGTTTTTATATATATATATATATATATTATAAATTTTCTTTTTAATGTTTTGATTTTTAATATTTTAGATTTGGTTAGAACTTTTAAGTTTGTACTATAAAATTTGGATTTATAATGTTTTCATTTGAATTTTGGATTTGTACCTTTTGTGAATTTTCGATTTTTAATTTTTTGTTTTATAAATGTTAAACGGGTTAGGCGGGTCATGTCGGGTTAGGGTTGAGATTTTCTGACCCGTTTATTAAACGGGCCGGGTTAGGGTTAGACACTCTCAACCCGTTTAATTTTGAACCCGACACGACACGACACGTTTGCCAGGTCTAATGAATACCACCTATTTTTAAAAGTTTGTGCTACCAATTTATTTGTGGATTGATTAGAATTAAAACAAAATATAATAAATGTTAATTCAGATGTTTTACATGAGAAGATGACAAAAATACGTTTGTATGTAAATCTGTTTTAAAAGCTTAATAAAACAGATGCCTTTTTTTAATACATGTAGGTAACGGCCTAATGGGTTGGGTTCACGTGAGACCAGTCTGTTTTCGTAAGACCCATGAGACCACAATTTTACATTTGAAGTTTCACAACAAAACACTGTGAAGGTAAAAAAAAAATCCGAACGTTCACAGTGTTATGTTGTGAAAGCTTTAGCTTCACGGTGTTTTGCTGTGAAGTTTCAAGTGTAAAAATGTGGTCTCACGAAAACATGTTGGTCTCACGTGATTTCAAATCTGTAGGTAATTGACCGGTTGTTATGCAAGAAATTAACCTTACATCAATAAACGACAATGTAAAATATGACAAGCTAAATTAATTGCAGGTTAGCGGTTAACGACTGAGTTAAGACCACATAAAAGTTGGTTGGATGAAATGTTGTTAAATTTTAAAGTTATCAAAATAGGAAGAAAAAAAAATGACAGTTTTAGAAAACTTCCATTTGAAAACATATCTATCCTCAAGCTAAAACCCGATCAAATAAAAAGTAGGGTTGTTTAAAAAGATGTCGAACTAAAATCAAACCATGAACTGAATAATAAGTAACATGATAAAATACAGTTTCATTCTGGTTAAATAAATTTAGCAATTCGCATTATGCACTTTGGTCTCGTTTTATTACTTTTAAAAAGACAGTTATCTGAACCAATACATTTAGACTTATACTTTTTTAAATTTGAAAATTGTATTTTATATTAAAAATAAACTAAAATATTCCAAATTTCCATTGCTTCAAAAGTCACTCTATCTAATATGAACTAAATCAAAAAATTCTTGTATCATTCTTGGTAGCTTGAGTCCAAAAATGTAAGGAATACATTTGGATAAATGAGAAAGATTAATGGAGATTATTAGGGAAATTGAACAAAAATACAAAATAGCCGATCTTTCTAAACAAATTCTTTTTTTAGCCACATTTTCAATTGAATTTTCATTTTTATTTTATCCAGAGTTTATGCAAATGTCCAACGCATTTGCATAAAATCGATTTTCAGACAAAAAAAAAAAAATCTTTACGCAACTTTGCATAAGGATTCTAATTTTTGCGTAAATAATTTGCATAAGGATCTCATTTGCATAAAGAAACTTTTTTTCTTTTTCTTTTAATCTGAAAATAGGCTTTACGCAATTGTGTAAGACATCCGCGTCAACTTTGGCTAAAATTGGAATTTGGTCCCAAAAGTGACTAAAAAGTGAAGTTGATCGAGAAGATTGGTTATTTTGGTCAACTTCCTATATTATTATCTTATAATTGATATAAAAAAAACAATAATCTTTTGGTTTGTGGATAAAAAGATTAACCGCTAACTTAGCCGATGATTAACGCAAAATGAGGTTGGGTTTAGGTCCAGTTTTATGAACGAACAACAAAATGAGTTTAGGTTTTGGTTCGGTTTTTTGGTCAAATTGCATTTGAGGTTTGATTCAAGGTTTTCTGAGATTAACCGAACGACAAACATTTTCTAACAAACGGGACTTTTGAAAAGAGTCATTATCACCATTGAGATACCAATAATAAGTATGCGAGAATTTATCTTTTAAAAAAACAATTGATTTATCTCTTAAAAACATTTTTTTTTGTTTTTCCATGGTCTCCAACATATATGAAATTCATGTATATAACATCGTTACTTACAATATTTGAAATTTATGACAACTATCACATTTTGATTCCAAACACTTTCTAAGTCGATTTCAAGTTCAGTTATCTCAATGTCAAATGACCTTACATATTTGTGAACAGTAAAGGATCTACTCAAGTTAAATGACAATGAAATTTTCTCTTTTAGATGATGCCTAACTCATTATATAGTTTCACACCTAGTTCACACATCTTGATAGCACCAATATTTTTGTGGTTGTATGTTACTATATTTGAGAAATTAGTTTGTTAAGCAAATTGTAGATGGTTGTTACATAATTGAATGTATATTCATCTCACGAAACCTTGCTCCCACAAAGGCATCAAAAGGAGTTTTTTTCATTCAGTCCTCCGTTATGAAATTAACATATGGAGCCACTAACATTGAACCATTCGTCAACCTCAAGTCTTTACTAAATGACCTTCCTCACCCATAATCTATAAACATCTATCTACTTCACTACATCCCATACTTCTAAAAAAGGCCAACACATGGAGCTCTTGTTAGCTCCTTCAAGATGTGATAGACATATAGCACCATTCGTCTACATCAAGAGTATCATTGTGGCCGACCTATCTCATCCATAATTTATAGAAACTTGTTTCTTACAACACTCCCTACTCGTTAAAAAACCAAACATGAATAACTTTCATTAGCTTATTCTGGATGGGATTGATGTATACAATCGCAGAAACTGAACCAATCATATGCCTTGGATATTTTACGAGTTTTATAGATATCTATATTATACTGAAACCTTATACTGAAACCATACTTAATATTATACTGAAACCTTATACAAGCAATTTCATTAGCTAATTCAGGACGAGATTAATATGTAAAACCATTGACAATGAACCATTTGTCTACCTCATGCCTTTACTGAATGACCTCTCTCATCCACAATATATTGTGCAGAGAGTATCTTCAATATGCTTCAACATTTGATACCAATATGAAATTTGTAAATATTTAAAGGGTATGTGATGGCATTTTAAGAAAATCTAGGGTGTGTATGATATTTAAACTCATCATGTAACATCTTTTTGAAAGGCATTTGTCCATGTAGTTATTTCAATAGGCCCAACATGAACATGTCTACTATGATGAAAAAGAGCTCAAACTTCATCAACCATGATGGTCCTTTATTTTTCATCAAAATCAACTCCAATGGTGCTCTAACCACCATAAGTTTTAGTTTTATAATTGCAATGGGTTTGGGGTGGGTGGGGTAAAGGGGTAGGGTTAATACCATGAAATTATATGCTAAATAAAGATTTTTAAAAATATTATCTTTAAGCACTTGTCAATTTAGACATAGTAGGTTCAATTGAAAATTAGATGATGCATACAACCATGTGGGACCACCAATGAAAATTATGGAAAAAGATGTGAAATTATTATAAGCTTTTAAAGAAAAAATTCTTTAAATTATATAAACATCTGATTTTCCATAAAATAATGATCGTATTTAATTACTTGTTGTTGAAGGATTATGTGTCATCATCAAAAGGAAGTGATTGAAAGAATATTTTCCTACTATTACAATTTACCATGATGAATGTTTCTTTTTCTTTGTAAACTCCTCCTTATTTAAAGAGCTTATGATTAGTGAGAATTAGAGACTTCATCTTTCTGTCTTATTGTTATTCTCTCTATATTGATTGTTTTGTAACACGTTATCAACACGTACGCTCCTTAGAATGAAGTGATCGTGAAATCAAGCTAAACTTCAATATTTGAGGTAAATTTTATATGTTTTAGTTTTAAAACATCACCATATTGTGCTTATGCTATGAATAAATAAGATGATCTCATCAAAACATTATTTTCTATTATATGTTTAAATTATAAAAATCACCCTACCATGTTTTATGTTATAAACGCAAAATATGATTTGTCAATCTCATTAAATCATAATTCATGTGTTGTTTTTGTATGTTTATAAAATATGATTATAAAATGTAATAACCATATTTGTTAATATAGGAAGTGGAGGGGAGGATTCTGCCATAAGTCTATAGTGGAAGGGAGGATAGTGAAAAAAAATAAGGAATAAAAGGGAATAAGCCTTTACCCTATTCATTTGTCAATTGGCGACTGAGAAGATAGAGAGGGAGGGCGATTTCGGTGATCGAGCAAGGGAGAGGGCACCGATCGATATTTCAAGATTTCAAGTTACATTGTTTCTTCCTTAAGGTAATCCTCCTTCTTATCAATATCTTCTTTAGATATTTGTGTATCAGTTTAATCTTTGAGGTTGGGATAAATGGGAGCAATCTGATGGATTTAATTTTGGGGAAGTTGGGGTTCATTTGTTTAATCTGTATATGGATTTCTAGATTGATGAGGTTGTAGTTCATTTTGTTAAAGTTGTAATCAAATCCAAGGAGGGGATTCGGGTTTTTTAATCGAGTCCCGATCTCTGTTGATCGGGGAAGTCGAAAACCCTCTTGATCGAGAACCTGGTGTAAGTCGACCGATCTTTGGGTTGGGGGACCGGGGAATCCCGGTCGCTGAACTCCCGGGCAACCCCAGGAGGCTTGATACCGGTCGACACCGGTTCCGGTTGACACCGGTCCCAGTCGACGCAGATCCCGGTCAAGAGAATCCGGGCGACTGCTTGTGGTCAGGCCCCGGTCGTGAGGGAGTCCGGTCACGTTATGGGTTGTGGCCCATGCTCTATTCCCATTTGGGCTTTGTCATTAGTGATTGCCCAATTGCCCCAGTTGGTTAGAACTTGTTATCGAGAGATGGGTCGATGTTTATTTAGTGGATCGAGGTTCTTATAAGTATTTCGACCATGGGAATAAGTTCGGTTTAATTAGGATTTAACCGCTTAATTTATAGTGGGTTAAGGGTCGGTTACCGTTGCGAATTAGAAAGTATCGGAAGTTTACCGGCCAATGTTTTTTTTCTTATAGGTTTTATTTGAAGTAGTCGCAAAGACTTAATCAAGGGATATCAGGTGAGTTTTCTAAACTAATGTCTTTTATGACGAAGAAGTTATGTTTATGATGTTATCTGCAAGTTTTGAAATGATGTTGGTTATTAATTAACTGTGAGTTTTTATTTAAATGTTCAAGATGTTTCTGTTACTGTTGCTAAAGTGGATATGTATGCATATATAGTCATAAGTGTGTTAAGCTCAAAGTCGGGCGATGTGGCCCACCTGTGCTCATACCGGAGGGTGTGTTCCGTTTATGTCATTGGGGGTGTGTCCCAATAAGGCAGTGTGAGTCACAGACACGCTGTTACCTTAGGGTGACGGTAGTGTGAGCTGAGAAGTTTAATGAAAGTGTGACTGTTTCTTTAAATCTGAAAATGGTTTATTTATTGATAAAGATTTTGATTGTCTGTTGAGTTTTAAACTGTTATTAGAGGGGACTCACTAGACCGTTGGTCTAACCCTCGCTCTTTCAAAACTAAAACCCTTTTCAGGCAGGCATGAGGTAGGAAGAGCAGATAAGAGCAAAGAGAAGGTGTAAGCTGGAGTTAGCTAGAAGACTGTCATTCTAGTTTATCTTTCTTCGTAATCTCAGTTGTGTAATAGGTTGTTTTCCGTAAACCTTGTAATGTAGATGTTTGTTTTGGGTCGTTTGGCGTTTTTAGTTGATAATCCTTAGTTTGCTCTATGATACGAGTTGGGTTGTTACAATTGGTATCAGATCCATAGTTTAAGGGATTTAGGTGATCGGATGGGCCTAAACTTAAACTGTGGAGTAGGGGAACACAACTGAGATATAGGAAGATCTTAAGGAAATCTTGATCATCGGGAGTTATGTCAACGGTAGTGAGGACTCTCATGTACGGTAAATTCAAAATTGCATCTGGCCAATGCATTATGAATTTACAGATGCATGGGTACACTCGATTACTATCGTTGGGGCGATCGATGGGGGTAGTATAGGTAGTGAGATCTATTATGGAAGTGATAGTGTTGATTTCGGTATGTTTTGTGATCTCGTTTATGTTAGTATGATTAGCACTTTTTAGGGTGTGTTTTGGTCGAGGTATAGATATTTCGGTTGAGGAAGAACTTCTTGGGTCTAAAGGGAAGAACCTTTTGGGGTGAACTGTCCGCTTCAAGTGTGTCTCTATTATGGTAGCTGCTATATCGATCAATGGGGGATCAAGAGAGTATCAAGTCAAGAATTTGATAGGGGAAGTGAGCCATTTGAATCTGAAGTTATTTAAAGAGCGGCAAAGAAGGTTGGGGATAATAACAGTGTTGGTTGATATTATGGAGTAAGGAAAGGATGGTGACGAGCTATTGTTGGTAAGACCTTGGGGTCAAAGTGTAGACGTATGAATTGCGAATCATCAGTCATGGTGGTACCTGATAGTTGGTCATATAAGGATGTTGGGAAGCGTCGATGCCTAAAGTGGTGGTAAATGTGAAAATTTTCGACCGGTTGGTCGAAGATAAGTAGTCAATGATTATTGTGGTGAGTGCAACGGTTGACCTTGCTAGAGTGAATATCCTTCATGTAATTTGAGTATCATGCATTGTGTTTTCGAACAGGTTACAGGAGTTCCTCATGTCGTAATTTGCATATGTATGTGTGTGCACCTTCAGAGTTCTAGTTTTGAAAATGAGTTGACACATACACAAACGCGTATTTGGATTAAAGAGATAAGTTTATTTTTTGCATTGTACCAGAGTGGAAACCTATTTCACTTTTATAAATGAGTTAACCTCAGTTGTGGAAATCATAACAACATTTGATCGCATAATTTTGTAAGTGAAATTGTTACGGACATATGTTGTCATACCAAGGAAAGTGAGAGTCGTTCGAATCGCTCAGTTTAAGCAATTTTGTTGTATTTTATAAATCGCACGAGTAAAGTTGTTGAAAACATTTTCAATTGTGTCAACATCGATTTTGGTTGAGTGAGACTTATTTTATCTTGGAATTGAGGTGGAGCGATCCTCGAGATCGTTGTGTATGGCGAATCCATTATGCCAGTGTAGTATCGTGTATACTCAAGCTTGTTTTATAATGTATTATTTTCTGAAATTTCAAATGTCAGCCGTTTAAATTTATTGTGTCGTTAAGCATGAAGGCTATGAACTCTCTAAGTCGTAAGAGATGTTGCAATTAGGGATGAGGGAAGGTTTGAGAGTAGAAGGGTGGCGTTCGAACCGTTGATGGTCGATTCATGACCTTGGTATTCCCTAGGGAAGGATTGTGAATAATGAAAGTGAATGACGGAAGTCTCAGTCTTCGGTGTAGGGCCAGTCTTATGGTAAATTATCTTTGGTTCGGTAACCGGAGAAGGGGTTGCTAGTGAGTGGAAGTTCGAATTTGTTTAGATGCTTCTAAAGGTAACTGGTTAAAGAGTAAAATCTGTGGTATTCTGATGAAATGGTATCGTCGGGAACAAAAGTCTGGGGTAGCCTTGTGGTTAGATTTGGTATCAAGTAAGTCTGGTGCCTTTGAGGACTGTGGAAGTCCAAGTGGTTATAGTGCGTATGAAGGAGTAAATGTGTTGTGATTGTCGTTGAGCTGTTCAAAAGTGGTTGAGACCATTCGGGGAAGGGTGTATCTGGTATGACGCCTTACCATCTTGTGTGGGCGTTTTGAAGGCAGAAAGTTATCGATAGATTAAGTGTTTTTCCTTTGGGCTCAGAGATTCGAATAGGAATGAAGTACTTAGCACAACTGAAGTGGCTAAGTTCGAGCATTGTTGTCTGTGAAGTAGTGCGATTAATCTTACAGACTGCCTGATTTGATTCCTGACAGACCGCGACAAGGAGCGAGGTTTGGATGAAAGGTTTTATTGAGCATATTTTTGTGGTTGTTCAGATTCGAGGAAGACAAAGTTGTGAAATGGCTTTATTTCAAGTATTAGTGTTAAGATCAACATGAAGAGGACGGTAGCTGGGATGGCTGGTGAGTGATAGTGAAGACTTCGACTGTAGTATGGAGTTGCGGTGGGGTGATGATTGTTTGGAGGAGCAGTGCAAGTTTTATGTGAAAGTGGTCGGGCATGGCATTGGTAGTAAGGAGTTTCTTTGAGATTAAGTAGTGTTTGGTGTTGTTGTATGGGTATAGTATGAATGAGACTCTTTGTTTGGGGATTTCTGAGGAGTCCTTTTCAAAAGTGGCATGTATGTTGCTAATAAGTGATGGTGTATGGTTGGCATCTTGGTGGTGCTAAGTTGATAATAATGTTCGGGTGATAGTAGGTGGCTACCTAAGAGAGGAACTAGGTGTCATGGTTTACGGTGTATTATAGAAGGGTTTATTTTTTTTACCGCTAGAATATTGAAGGGAATGTAAAATGTTTTAGTTCATGACATTTTGTAGTTGGTAAGAAGATTTGTGGAGTTGTTGAAGTAGTCCTTAAGTGTGAAGGAATTCTAGCGGACAAGTCAATTATGTTTGGAGAACGAGAATTTCGCGACGCCTTCGGGCATTGGGGATGATTTTGGAAGGTCTTGGTAGAACTTGAACGAGAATCGTGGGTAGCCGTTTGGCTAAGTATAATAATGAAAATGTGTTTTCGGCACATTTGGGATCGTAAGGGAAGTGGCTAAGCTGAGAGTGAGAAGTTTGACAGGAGACACATAAATGGGGATCTAGGTTTCAGATTTGCCATGGAGAGATATGAACACTAATGAGGATTTGAGAAGGAGATTGGGGTGTAAATTATGGTTCTGGTGTTGAGAAATCTAAATTGTGATGTTGGTATAAGGTTTGCACCCAGTAGTGAGCCAATTTTTTTTTGGAGACATGTTTGGTGTTTCGAGAAGAAAGTGGAAAGAGTGGTGGAATGTAGTGCTCGGAGGGAGTCAGGATTAGTATTACGCGGAAAGGGTGTCAGGTGAACCTGTTTCCAGTGTTAAGAGATCTGGAGTAGTTGTGGTAAGCATGGCCACACCATGTGGAGCAGACGAAGTTTGAAATGATTACAATTGTGGTTGGACGGTTGGTGGATGCAAGGAGAAAATGAAGTATGTGTCTTTATAATTTTGTCGGTTGGAACATATGTACTATGAAAGCATTGAGTTGTGGAAGCTTTCTTTTCTGTATGTGTAACACCCCGAATTTCGTTTGGCCTGTTTTGAAGAAGAACTGGAAGACGGTGGCCGCGCTAGTTGCCACACGACTTAGCCCGCGCCATAACCCGTGCGGTGCACTCTCCGTGTGGGGATTCCAGTGAGCGGCGCGAGTTTCGCCGCGAGTGTACCCGCACAATAACCCGCGCGGTGTTATGTTTGTCTCGGTTTCCAGTGAGTGGCGCGAGTCACGACGCGAGTTAGCCCGCGCCATAACCCGCGCGGTGGGCCTGATCGATTAAATGAGATTTCAGCCTAAATATCTCATTTTATCTCACTTCTTATTTCTTTCTTTCCAAGTCTCTCTCTCTCTCTCTCTCTCTCTCTTTCTTCATTTACTCTCTCTTAGGTTTAGTGCAACCACATTTCTAGCCATTTATTACTAGAATCAAGTGTTCCATTCAAGGTTTCGGTTTTGGAAGCTTCACCATTGTCATCTTCTCCAAAAGGTCCAACCTAAGTTTTTGGGTTTTCTTCTAAAACATACTTGGCGAGTTCCTACTACCATTTTCTAAACTTTATACATGTCAAAGATTACATTTTGAACTCCTATATATCTCCATGGTTTTTGATTTAAGATTTCTACATTTTGACCTAACTTGAGTTTTGGGAGATTTTAGGGTTCCCAATCATTTTCAAGAAAAATAAAGGGTTTCATCTTATTTGAAGTAAAATGGAGTTTTACTTGCACATTTATGTGGTTTACTTGAAGGAATGTATATAATATCATTTTATGATTTTCATTCTTATCAGCAGTTAAACTTGGAATTTCATTTTGGAAAATAAATGTTATTGAAAGCTATATGTTTAGCTTTGGTTAGTCACAAATGAAATTGCAAGTCTAGACTATGACTAGTGGATCCCTAGGTATTGAGTCGGCTTATATTATTGGGATGTCTATTCCCCTTTTTGTAGCTATGGATGCATTTGACCCTCGGGGGCCTTTGGTACGGTTATGTGAGACCGGTTACTAGCCATGGATCATAATGTAGTCCTAGTGAACGAGTATGACTTGGTTTCCTCGGGGGCCCTTCCTCACATCTTAGTACGGACCGAAGTTGTTCGTGGCCATGGATTCCAAGTATTTAGCTCACAACTCGGATTGTGGCCTACTTTTGTGTTCCACCACAATCCTTGGTAAATCGGGTATCCCCCGTCATCGCAAGATGAATTTTCGGACCGAACGGTCCTTATGTGACAAAGATTTCAATTGTAAACTAAACCTTCTTGAAAAGATTTACTTTCGATACAATTTTTCATATCTCTTGAAATTATAAACTGTATGTGCTCACTAGGCTTTAAGCCTAACACTTTTCTCAAATGATATGTATAACAGGTTCCCTTAGCGGTGGGTTGCCAAGGTCGTGAGTGACGAGCATGGTCTTAGAGGCATTTTTGAAGTGACTAGTATTTGATGTTGGGAATTTGTTAAGTCCCATCTTTTGGTGATTTTGGGTTGACAACCGATGTAATCTAGATAGTCGTGTTTAGATTAGTTTGTTGTTGATTTCCATATCCGTTCTCAGGTTTTTGTAAAGGCTTAGTACTTTCCTCTTTTTGGGAGGTTTATACCAAATACGTATGTCATATTGCCTAATTTCCGAATTTTATTTTACTCAAATTTTTAGGGTGTTACAGTATGTGAGAATTTGGGGTGACGTATGTATAATGCGTATGAATTGTGCAACACTGTTGAGTTGTGACCCTTGTGGTTCGAAAAAGGAGGTGTTCTTTTGGCACTAGGCGTATGTAGTGTTGAGAAAAGATATTTTTTTTACTATGGCAGAGTTCATAGCGGTGGGTGCATAGTGATGCCTAAGGTTGATACGATTGGAGAGATTGGCTAAGTTGTGCATTGATGAGATTGTATCCAGACATGGAGTACCGTCATCTTTTGTGTCAGGTTGGGATGCTCGTTTCACGTCGCCATTTTGGGAGAAGCCTTCAAAGGGAGTTGGGTTCACAATTCAAGTTGATTACAGCGCATCACCCTTAGACGGATGGCCAGAGTGAGAGGACCATCCAAACATTGGGAGACATGCTTTGAGCGTGTGATCGATTTCAAAGGGTCGTGGGAAACTCATCTGCCTTTGATAGAATTTTCTTATAACAATAGTTATCATGCTAGTATTTGAGCCGCTCCGTTTGAAGCGTTGTACGGACGTAGGTGTAAAACACCTTTAGGTTGGAATGAGGTGGGTGAAAGACAGTTAGCCGGACCTGAATTTGAAAAAAAAACTGCCGATAAGGTCAGTCAGATCCGAGAAAGGTTAAAGGTAGCTCAAGATCGTTAGAAGATGTACGCAAATAAGAGAAGGAAGCCGATAGAGTTCCAAGTGGGGGACATGGTGATGTTGAAAGTCTCGCCTTGGAAGGGAGTGATTCGTTTCGGGAAGAAAGGTAAGTTGAGACCAAGGTTTGATGACCCTTTTGCCATCGTCGAACGTGATGGGGAAGTGACATACAAGTTGGAACTGCCCGAAGCTATGTGAGGGATTCACCCAACTTTTCACGTGTCAAACCTGAAGAAGTGTTTGGTGGAAATAGATGTAGTGGTACCTTTGGAGGACATTCGTGTTGATGAGAAATTAAACTTTATTGTAGAACAAGTGGCCATTTTGGACCACAAAGTAAAGAAATTGAGAAATAACGAAATCCGTTTGGCAAAAGTGCAGTGGGAATTTCACAAGCGCCGAGATGCTACGTGGGAAACAGAAGTAGACATGAGATCCCAGTACCCCAATATTTTCGACAGTGGAATTCCGGGGACAAAATTCTTTTGAGGGGGAGGTATTGTAATAACCCTATTTGTTAATATAGAAAGTGGAGGGGAGGATTCTTCCATAAGTCTATAGTGGAAGGGAGGATAGTGAAAAAAATAAGGAATAAAAGGGAATAAGCTTTTACCCTATTCATTTGTCAAGTGGCGGCTGAGAAGATAGAGAGGGAGGGCGATTTCGGTGATCGAGCAAGGGAGAGGGCACTAATCGATATTTCAAGATTTCAAGTTACATTGTTTCTTCCTTAAGGTAATCCTCCTTCTTATCAATATCTTCTTTAGATATTTTTGTATCAGTTTAATCTTTGAGGTTGGGATAAATGGAAGCGATCTGATGGATTTAATTTTGGGGAAGTTGGGGTTCATTTGTTTAATCTGTATATGGATTTCTAGATTGATGAGGTTGTAGTTCATTTTGTTAAAGTTGTAATCAAATCCAGGGAGGGGATTCGGGTTTTTTAATCGAGTCCCGATCTCTGTTGATCGGGGAAGTCGAAAACCCTCTTGATCGAGAACCTGGTGTAAGTCGACCGATCTTTGGGTTGGGGGACCGGGGAACCCCGGTCGCTGATGTCCCGGGCAACCCCGGGAGGCTTGATACCGGTCGACACCGGTCCTGGTCAGCGCAGATCTCGGTCAAGGGAATCCAGGCGACCTCTTGTAGTCAGGCCCCGATCGCGAGGGAGTCCGATCAAGTTATGGGCCGCGACCCATGCCTTATTCCCATTTGGGCTTTGTCATTAGTGATTGGCCCAATTGCACCAGTTGGTTAGAACTTATTATCGAGAGATAGGTTGATGTTTATTTAGTGGATCGAGGTTCTTATAAGTATTTCGACCATGGGAATAAGTTCGGTTTAATTAGTATTTAACCGCTTAAGTTTATAGTGGGTTAAGGGTCGGTTACCGTTGCGAATTAGAAAGTATCGAAAGTTTACCGGGCAATGGTTTTTTTTTCTTATAGGTTTTATTTGAAGTAGTCGCAAAGACTTAATCAAGGGATATCAGGTGAGTTTTCTAAACTAATGTCTTTTATGACGAAGAAGTTATGTTTATGATGTTATCTGCAAGTTTTGAAATGATGTTGGTTATTAATTAACTACGAGTTTTTATTTAAAATGTTCAAGATGTTTCTGTTACTGTTGCTAAAGTGGATATGTATGCATACATAGTCATAAGTGTGTTAAGCTCAAAGTCGTGAGGTGTGGCCCGCTTGTGCTCATACCGGAGGGTGTGTTCCGTTTATGTCATTGGGGGTTGGGTCCCAATAAGGCAGTGTGAGTCACAGACACGTTGTCACCTTAGGGTGACGGTAGTGTGAGCTGAGAAGTTTAATGAAAGTGTGCCTATTTCTGTAAATATGAAAATGGTTTATTTATTGATAAAGCTTTTGATTGTCTGTTGAGTTTTACACTGTTATTAGAGAGGACTCACTAGACCGTTGGTCTAACCCTCACTCTTTCAAAACTAAAACCCTTTTCAGGCAGGCATGAGGTAGGAAGAGCAGATAAGAGCAAAGAGAAGGTGTAAACTAGAGTTAGCTAGAAGACTGTCATTCTAGTTTATCTTTCTTCGTAATCTCAGTTGTGTAATAGGTTGTTTTCCGTAAACCTTGTAATGTAGATGTTTGTTTTGGGCCGTTTGGCGTTTTTAGTTGATAACCCTTAGTTTGCTCTATGATACGAGTTGGGTTGTTACATAAAAATATTTGCTTCTTTATGTTTATGGTTAATATTTTTATGATGATAATTAAATACGATAATAAATATATTTTTAGTTTTATCCATATCATTGAGTCTTAAAAAAAAGCTATTTTCTTTTACAGTTAACTGAAAAAAAAAGAATGAAGGTTAATCTGTTTTTGTAATTATTTTAGTTCTTTTAAAAAAGAAATATTCGACACATGCCTCTAAACCTAATTACAAAACTATTTTTAAATTTTATATTATACTTTATGGTTATGATGTTAAGTTTATCACGTTATAAATTAGAGTCATTCTAAATACACCCTATTTTTCAAAATGGCATTTTCAATGTGGATCAACATTTGACAATTAGAACTAAAATTATTGGTGAATGATCGTATTTGAATGAAAATATTTGAGTATTTTATTGCTTTATTTAAATGTTTATTGATATAAATAATTATCTGTTTTATTGTTTTTCCATAACTTTAGTATCATATTGTTTATTAAATAATAGTGTTTATTTTGTGAAAATGATTTTCTTTCCTAACTGTAATACTATAATAACCATATTTAATAAATAACTGATTTACAATATCTATTAGTTACTATTTTTCTATTTTATAAATTGTTATATGAATACACATTTGATTGCATCATTTGTTAGTTTAATGGATCAATATTATTTATTTATTTAGACTCGTATTAAATTAGTCAGTTTAAGTTTATTATCATGATTTATTTTAAATTTAATTCACCTTATTCAAATGTATTTGTTCTCCCACATAGTATATTCAAATAAAGACATTAATTATAAGTTCTTACTTATAATTCCAATCATATGATCAAATTTTGGAAGTTACACTTTCACCCCCATATTTTTATCTCTTGCCAAAAGCATTCAACATACCATTATGGTAGCAAAATTTTGAATTTTGTTAAAGAAAAAACCGAACAGAACAATAATATATGGAGAGAATGAATCTGTAATTCTCATTAATCAAAAAACCCTTTAAATATGGATGAGTTACAATTAGATAACTATGAGATATTTTAGTTCTAATCTAACTCTGATATACTTATTTCTATCTCTATCGTCATATCCTTTAGACGATGACACACTTATCCTACAACACTCTCCCTTGTGCCGAGTTAAAGGAGTGACGTTGCTCAATTGTTACCTCGTTAAAACCTGCCAAAATAAAAACCCAATAGAAAAAAAAAGTCTAACGAAGGAAAGAGTACAACGCACCAACTTCTTTGCAATACATAGACTTATCCTCTAGTCTAGTTTTCTCTTAGATTCATACATTAATCATGAGAGTTAGGAAAGCATGATGGTATATAAACAGTTGTCTCTCTAAAACCTTACACCAAGGAACAAACCCAATGGAAAAAATAAAACCTTGGTTGAAGGAAAGAGCACAACATACCAATATCACATGTATAGTAGACTCCCCCTTTTGTCTACTATTCCCCCTGATTCCTGCATTAATCAATGGAGTTTGGAAAACATTTGTATTTTAATACTTTCTACATGTTTCCAAAATATGGTTTTAGGTAATGATTTGGTAAAATATGTCACATTCTTTTGACACCTTACTTGATTCACTTGAATCTAAAAAAGAGTCTTTTATTGTTGTTTGTATAGAAACTTAAGCAAAATATGCTTTGTGTTATCACCCTTGATGTATCTTTCTTTCATTTCTTTGATACATGATGCATTATTTCCATATATGCAAGTAGGATACTGGTTGAACTCAAATTACTAGCTCATCTAATATGTGTAATGATAGTCCTTAATCATATATATTCTTTAACTATCTCATGGAGAGTAATATTCTTGGAATAGTTCAAGGAGGTAGTTACAAGGGTTTGCTTAGCTTACTTTCAAGCAATCTGGTGTCCCCTGTGGTAATTCCTTATCCAGTTTGGGAACAACCTTTCTATGAGTCAGACATATACCTAATATGAACAAACACATACCAATACATTGTTTGGTGTTTTTCTATAAGTGCTATTACTTTTGCTAGTTACATTCTAAGTAGGTATTGAAGTTCCATTATCAATCCCATTTTTTTTCTATAGGGAAAGTATAAGCCCATGTCAATGGTTCCAAAAGATTAATTTGATATCATTCCAATGACTTTGCGTTAGCGCTGAGCTAAATCTAGCTAACAAGTTCACTGAGAAATATAATATATGGTCAAGTGTATTATGCTAAGTACGATAATGCGCATATTGTACTTAGATAGGGAATTCCAGCTCCCAACACTTTTTTGTCATCATCCTTTAGACGAAATGGGTCTTTCCTTAGATTTAACACTTCGACCGATCATGGGAGTGCTAGTCGGATGTGCTTTGTCCATGTGAAATCGCCTGATAATTTTCTGGACATATGCGGATCGTTGGATTAATATTCCATAAACTCGGTGTCTAAGCTCAAATAGTTAGATAAAACCAAGTTTTCCCAAGATTTTTCATCTCAAATTTAGATTTCAAGTATCTTGTGCTTTCTCTTATATCATCAAGAGTGCCTATTATGTTCATAACATCGACATATAAAGCTGCTTTGAAAATTTGGAACTTGTTTTCCTGAAATAAAAACGTAAGGGCCCAGTTCATCATTCTTATATATCCTTTCCCAATCAAGTATTCACTTAGGTGGGTATACCACATCCGCATAAATTGCTTTAATATATAAAGTGAGCGTTTCAATTTTATTGCAAATGCATTTCGTAATTTAGAGTTACTTGATTTTGGTAATGTAATATCATCAAGCACTTTCATATATCTCTGAATCTAGATCCCCGTAGAGATATGTGGTAACCACATTCATGAGCTGCATTTCCATTCCTTCGGAAACTACTAGGCTAATTAATTAGCAGAATAACATCCATCACGGGAGAGTAAGCCTTCTCGATGTCAATCCATGGCGTTGTGAGAAACCTTGCGCCAAAGGAGAGCCTCATACATTATGGCTTAATTATTCTCATTACGCTTTATGACAAATGATTTATCTATGTCTTACAGGCTTTACACTTGGTGGGTTAGCACTACCAAACCAAATACCTGATCCATTGTCAAAGAATAGAATTCTTTCTGGATTGTTTCTTTACATTTAGGCCAATATGCTCTTTGTTGATATTATTCAACTGAGGTTGGTTCGATGTCGTTGTGCTTTATCATCTTATGAGCCATACTATATGTGAATAAATCATCAATGATTATATATGATATGTCCATCGACTCATATGTACTCTCATAGTTCATTTGAGATTTTTTTCATCTCTAGAATCAATATTGACTTCGGAGCGTCCTCCAGTCATGATTCATGGACAAAATTATAATTAGAGACAATCTCATGAGAGTTTTGTGTATTGATGATAAATGGATGTGCCTCACTATTCTCTTCCTTTAGAATAGTATCCATCGAACCAAGTAGCTTCCACCACTTCCATTTGGTAGCTACGACCTTAACCACACATCTACTATGTGTGATTGCAACGTACTTTCCAATGGCGTTGTGCCCCTGTTGGGGACTTTAACCTTGCGAGTATATTTGCAGCTCGTATATGTGATCTTGTCACTTTTGGAATAACATTAAGCGTATCAGGTATCGAGTCTGATTCGTTTGACTTCAACTTTACATTGTTAAGTTTAGGGATCCATATGAGACAGAGTGGGAATATTCCATGAACAGTTCCTGTCATTCCCTTGGAAAATACTTTTTCCTATCTCCCCTAACGACGGGAAGACTGTCTCATCAAAGTGACAACCCGCAAATCTAGCGGTAAAGAGATCAATAGTCATGGTTTATAATTAGCGGATAATTGTTGGGGATTAATATCCAACATATACCGAATCGTCTTCTTAAGGATCCATTTTGGTGCGCCGTGGGCAATTGACACATATACTACATAACCAACCATGAGTAAATGTAAAATATCATACTTATATCCAATTACTAACTGGTACGCATGAGACTGGTTAGCTAGTACTGGGTCTAAAAAAGAATAAATAAAGTTGCATGTAAATTTGCATAACCCACGATAGATTTGGGTAAATTGGTGCGTATAACCAATTCCCTAGATACAATCAATATTCTTTTGATAACAACTTTTACGAGACCATTTTATATATACACATGGGGTATAGGAAACTTCATATTATCCCAATACCTATGCAATAATCATCAAATCCTTATGATGTAGATTCTCCAACATTCCAAGTCATGTAGACTTGATGAGATAATCAGGGTGGTGAGCCCTTAAACGTATAACTAGTGCTAGGAGTGCAACATTTCATGTGGACAATAATGGACATACGTTCATCCTGTCAAAACCAGAACCATAAAGTACTTTAATGGCCCACATTCTAGATGTTTATGTCCATAAATATCACCTTGTATTCGTCGTAAGAATGGAATATTTTTATCTTATGTCCTTAGATTTAGGATGGTATCATTCCAGTCTTGGCTAAGGATCAGGGAACACAAAAGTTTTAGGTATTTGAGAGGGCATATTATGATGGTGTTGTTGCTTTTTATGCTGCAAAAGTCAACAGTTGCAATTTGCCTCATTTTGCCTTTCACTCCAAAGAGAATGTGTCTATGTGCATTTTGTTGTACATGGATCACTATGTCATGACCATGGTGTCCTACATGGTCATGTCGAAACATATATTTGTCATTGTCCCAAAGTTCTTTATTAGTGACAAAATATGATTTAATGACCTAGATAATCTACTAATTTGACACATTAATTTCTCTAATATATGTTCCTTTCATATCATTAGAGTTGAGGTACATATACCCATTTCCATTCTTATAATGAATATCTTAGCAGGGTTTCTATTAATATAGTGCTTCAGTGACGATTAATCTTGTATCAACAAGAAAAATGACAGTACATCGTCTAAGACTCTAAGTATTCTGGTTGGATGAATTATAAAGTAAATATTAGTTTATCTCTTTAAATTGTGTGAGAGGTCAAAAAATTCAAGTTCTCCTAGATACATTCCTACACGGAATAGAGAATATTGAGAGTTTTGTATTTGTTTTGTTTTATTTTCTTTTTTTACATCTATAATTGTTATAAACTCAGGTGTATATTTGCAGAAGCAATTAATTTGATAGTTAAAACACATTCAAATAAAATTTTACTCAACCAATCATAGATATGATATAGTTCATTTTCAACTTTTTCCCTTTTCGAAATGACTGGTAATTAATGTATTTCTTCTTTGACTATCCAATATCAACTCTGCAGTAGCTGCATATCTGCTCCAAGGATTGGAAAATCCTTCCAACTAGTGTCATGACCCTGACCCTTTCCACGGTCTTGTCCACGTGGTACATAGATGCCACATGTGAGAAATTGTCTTTCACTTACTATTCTTTAGAGTTGTTTCCACCTCTAGTACTTTCATTATTGATCTCGGGAATTTTCTTTATCCCTACATATCTAGTGTTATTATTTGAAATAACCTTGTTGTGTCTCTCAACCACTTACAGTAGGTTGATGAGTTTGTCTAAAGGATTCATTCCAACTTATATTGGTTCATTAATATTTACTTATATATGAAAGGTGGAAATAATGTTATGAATCATGTCATCTTCTATGAGTTCCTTGCCACATAGATTGAGACGCGTTTTGGATATAACATTTCTTTGTTGAAATCAATTACCTTTTTGTAATCGAGTAAGTGGGTTTCATTCCACTGTACGATTAGTTCGGGAAGTATATATTCATGAATACTCCCGATTCTCCCTTTCGGGACATCCCACAGTTCTTTGGGGGTTTCTAGTAAAGGTATTCCTATGAAAGTTAGGACTTATATGTCATCTTAAAACATGAGGATATTTGCTTGTACCTTTTCAAGAGGTTGGTTTTAGGGTCAATAGGGAGTTGATGGACTTTAGTTATTTTCTACCTTTCAAAAGGATATATATATATATATATATATATATATATATACTCATTTATGGTACTCATATTCTTTTGAGTTTACGACGTTGATTTCAGGATGAGTTGTTTCAACCATTTACATATATAAGGGATAATATATGATTTTCTATTTGATAAGACAACGAATTGTGATTATAATTATTATTTTATGTATGAAATTTCATTATCATAACCATATTGGATTTTTGTATGCTTTAATTTTGTTGATAATACTTCATCAATATTTCAATTTGCGAAAAAAAAATCACTCAATCTATCGGATTTTCAGGTAGTAGGGGAATCACATGGATTTCTTAAGTCCCTAGAAACCTTAGGGTTATTTACACCCGTTTGAAAAAATCCAGTCGATATCTTGTGATTTATATCATTTAAATATAATATTGTTAATTATAGAGCATTTGACATGAGGCCAAAATGACTATGAGTTTGGCATATGAAACCAATTTTAATATTTTAATACCTTAATATTATTTTAATAGAGATTTTTCCATTAGACAAATAATTATTGGTTTTGAAATAAAGTCAAATTCAAACTTTAACATCTTAATACTATTTTTGGAACTTTTGGTTGGAAAACCAAAATATATGGGGTTGGAAGTGTAACTTCCAAAAATTAATTATAAAATTGAAAATTATGAGTACAAACTCACAATTAAAATAAGTATTTGAATAATATTTTAACATTCATGCTATTTTGGAGCATTTGACAAAATAACAAAAGTTATAGGGGTTGGAAGTGTAACTTCCAAAAATTAATTATGAGATTGTGAATTATAATTAAGATAAACATTTAAATATTAACATAAACAAATAATAAATAAATAAATAAATAAACAATAACATTGTAAACTAATTGAATAAGCATCTATACATACGAATATTGAGATGAACATTTAAATTAGCTATCTAAATATATGAAGATTGTAATATAATTTGATAAACATTAATAAATAATAATAGTTCAAAACGATAAATATTATCATATCTCACAATAATATAATTAATTTTAATTTAAATGAAGTAAATTAAATTCATCCCCTAAGAAGATAAATGTAACACCCCGATTTTTAAGAAGATATAATTTTAAGTTAATACAAATGGGTATTTTAAGGGAAAAAGAAGTGAGATTTTGGACTTGAATCCTATATTTTATAGCCTTGTTGGATGAAGGGTTCAATTACGAGTCCAACAGTTCTTTCCAGAGCAAAATCGGAGTTAAAACGATATGACCAAATCTGTGAGCGGGCAAGAAAAATGAAGAAAATCGGGTGACAGTGTTTCGCGCGGATCGATTAGCGCCACCATCCGCGCGGAACCACTGTACGCATTTAAAAGGGAGGAACCTGCCCCAAACCCCATTTTTCACCCTAAACCTAATTCTTCTCCCCATTTCTCTCCCAAATCACCCCCCCAACCTCCAAAACGAACCCTAACCCATTTTTGAGAGTTTCCCCCTAAATCTAAGTGATTCTTCACCATCTAACAAGTTTTGGAAGCTAGAACCATCATCCCTCCATCTTCATCTTCTCCACCAAGCTTCTTAGGGTTTCACCCAACCTTTTTATCTATTTTGAAGATGGGAAGTTTGTGGCTCATTTTGGTGACTTAGAGGCATTTTGGTTGGTGGATTCAATCTTGGGTTAAGGTAATCTTCTTTCTCTTCATCTATGGAAGTTAGGGTTTTGGTATAAGTTGAGATCTTTATGTATAATATTTGGGGAATGATTCTAAATGGTTGGATGTAAATATTTATGGTTGGAAATGTATGGATCTAGGTTTTTGGAAGTTTTTGGTTTGAGGATCCAAGTGTTCTTTAAAGGAGCTCAAGTTAGGGAAAATCTAGATTTAGCCTAAATCTAGCAAGGTGAGTTCAAGTTGGTTTGTGAAAACGTTGTACATGCCAAAATGTTCATTTTAAAGCGTTTATATGTTTTTCATGAAATTAACATTTGTTGGGAAATTTGGTGTGTTGATTATTTGAAGTATTTGACTTTATAAACTTTGCAAAACACCCACATTTGGGATTTTTGGGTATCTTGATAAATAAGTCATTTTAAAATATTTTGATGGTTTATTGCATAAATGGAAATTGTGTAACACCCTAAAAATAGGGATAACAAAAATCCAAAAAAACGGACATATGGTATGAAATTGCCATAGCAAGAGCCTCCAAAAAATGGGGAATAATTAAACCTGTTTAATTACATTTGTAATTTAACGGAAATAGACAACAACCATCTAATCTAATTTCTATAATAGAAAGGAGATTACAAAAAGGGTGTCATCTATAAACCCAAAGGTTGTCTTCACAAAAGTGCGTCCCAATGCACCATCCCCAAGCTCTCACCAAGACCGACTAAGCCTGCTTAGAAGCGGCACTACTAGAACCTGAGATACACATCGACACCAAACAAGTGTTAGGCCAAAAAGCCTAGTGACTTTGTACAGGCAATAATATTACAATCAATAGCATCATACTTATCAGCAGTTAACAAGAAGTTTCTCATATGTGGAGTTAATGGGGGAGACCCATAGCACCAATCAAGTTCCACCCAAAGAGTCGATATACCTTGATGCCAACTACCATGAGTGACATCCGAAAAACCCGACACACCCGAGGACTACAACTATGGCATTACCCCGAATGGCGGAGGTTTAGGTACATACCTTAACGGTGGCACCCAAGACTATATCCTCCTAGTGTCTACTGACTTGGTTCGTCCAACAATACCATTAGTAGGTCTCAAGGCACATAATGCACATGAATCATCACAATACCAACCATGGGTACAATATTAGGCCATACGATGCACACATTGCACGTGGTCTATAACAAGGCTAGTATGAAAATATCGTTAACAATGTAGACATAACCCCACCTTATGAGGACTCAAGTGATAAATCCCCCAATACCATGGTACATACTTCATCAAACAATAACAAGAAACTTATTGTCATGTACTTACCAAATAATTCATTTTCCCAATATTAGGTCAAACCACCCATATAGACCATTGATCAAAGTTAACCCATACAAGTATATTTCTCATTTATTTATGGTCAAAGAGTCCCAATACCATTCTAGGGAAGTTCACCCACATAGATTAGAAAGATTTAGACTTACACATAATGAAACTCACAAGAACCATATTTTAGGAATAAATAGTTCAAATAAGGATGAATAACAATAATAAATAGAAAGATATGATGTGTATCTAGTTTTAACAAAGTTTAGGAACTCACAATCTAGGTTTTCGTCAAAAACCTAGAAAAGTATCAAACCCTAGATGTTGGTGGACAAGATGAGATCTTGAGTTTCCAAAGCTTGAATGCAAGTCTTTAATGCTTCCTAGCTAGGTCTTGAAGAGTATTAATGGCACCCACCAAAGTCTTAGAGCATTTAATGAGGAGGATGATGGAAAATGGAAGAAAATATCCCCTCTTAGCTCTAGGACCAAAGCCTAACTGATTATGTTAGAAAATAAGGAGGAAAGCCGGTTTCCCCCTTTTAAACGCACAGGGGACGCACGCAGGTCGTGGCGCAGTTGAACTCGCGCGGAGAGGTGCGCCGGCCTCTGGGGTTGAGAGTAAACCAAGCTCTGCGTGGTTCTTGGCGCAGTTCCACTCGCGCGGCCATTCGCTCGGACCACTGGTCACACTCCTTTCCTTGCTCAATCAATTGGGGAATTACAAGCCATGATGCATGTGTAAATGGTAGGCTGATTATTAACGATTATAAAAATCATTCTAGATATATTAAAGGCAACTTACCTTATTAAAAGAGACACGGGTGTTACAATCCTCCCCACCTAATAGAGATTTCGTCCCCGAAATCGAGCTCTACACAAACAAATGAGGGTATCCTTTCCTCATGTTCTCTTCAGACTCCCAGGTGACATTAGCACCTCGATGGTGCCTCCATTGAACTTTAACTATAATCACCTCTTTATGGTGCAAATTCTTTATCTTTGACTCCAATATTGCCTCCGGATCCTCTACGCAACGATTCCCGTTATCCACCCGGATCTCCGCTAAAGGAATCACACTCTCTTCTTCGTCTAAGCATTTCCGAAGATAGCATACGTGAAAAGTAGGATGTATTTCATCCATTTCCGGCGGTAGGTCTAACCGGTAAGCTTGCAATCCAATCTTCTTTAAAATGACGAAAGGTCCAAGAAAACGGGGACTAAGATTTCCACGTTTCCCGAATCGAATGATCCCCTTCCATGGAGATACTTTCAACATAATGCGATCGCCCACTTGAAACTCGACTGGTCTTCTTTTCTTGTCCGCGTAGCTCTTTTGTCGGTCTTGGGCCGCTTTCAATCTTTCCCAGATTTCCTTCACTTTATTCGCCCTCTCTTGAACTATCTCCGGCCCGAAGAATTGTTTCTCGCCTGCTTCAAGCCAACAAACTGGAGTCCTACACTTTCGTTCATATAACGCCTCGAATGGTGCCATTCCGATACTAGAATGGTAACTGTTATTGTAAGCGAACTCTACCAAAGTTAGATGTGAGTCCCAACTCCCTCCAAAGTTGATAACACACGACCTTAACATATCTTTGAGCGTCTGAATGGTCCGCTCGCTTTGGCCATCCGTTTAAGGATGGTAAGC
Source organism: Arctium minus (assembly GCA_954870635.1). NCBI lineage: Eukaryota > Viridiplantae > Streptophyta > Magnoliopsida > Asterales > Asteraceae > Arctium > Arctium minus. Next base: position 75,837,595 of record OX941089.1, on the reverse strand, counting down.
CGTGCTCAAATTTAGTCTCGTGCCCAACTCCTTCTGTAGTCTAGTCCAAAAATTTGACGTGAACCGACTGTCCCTATCTGACACAACGGATTGCGGGACTCCATGTCTCAACACCACCTCATCAATATAAAGCTTGGCCAATTTCTCCATTGGCAAGGTCTCCCGCATTGCAAGGAAATGCGCCCTCTTGGTTAGGCGGTCAACAATCACCCAAATAGTATCATGACCCCGTAAGATCTTCGGTAGCTTTGTCACGAAATCCATAGTGATGTTATCCCACTTCCACTCGGGAATGGACAATGGTTGTAAACTCCCGTATGGCCTTTGATGTTCCACATTGACTTGAAGACACGTGACACACCTCTCCATGTAGTTGGCCACGTCGAGTTTCATCATCGGCCACCAATAATTTAACTTTAAATCTCTAAACATCATGGTGCAACCGGGATGTATAGAATATTTCGACTTATGAGCCTCTTCTAAGAGTAGTTCCCGATTTCCACCAAGCTTTAGCACCCAGATTCGGCCTTGAAAATACACTTTTAGTGTTTGTTTGGGTATAAGGTTTGATTTTTGTGTCATGGAACGTTTTGAAAGAATCAAGAGTATAAATCCAATTGGAAAACCATTTATCCCAAACTAAAACTATATTGGAGTCTACACAGGCATTTTGGAGTGTGTTTGCATGACGTGAGTCGATTGCGTTATTTATTTGAGGAATTGTTAATCGTTGGTCAAAAAGGGTTTTGAGCATTTTAGCTCGGTGTTGACTTAAAAGAGTCTTGAGGACACTTGTCCGGTTTTACTGGTTCAATGTAGAACCCGGTTATGGTATACATACTAATGCACCGTGTTGCATATTGATGTTTATTACATGCTCGAGTGCGTTGGTCATTTCTGTGTAGTCATGTAATGTTAAACTGTGTTGCATTGGATCCATAGGCACGTAAGTCAGTCTGTTTTTGATGGTCAATTGGGTATTGCGGGGTTGAACTCTGGTACCCATGTTTTACGACCGGAAACTTTACAAGTAGGCACTGGAGGGTTAAATCTAAAGGTGTTACCGAGGAGGTAGGCACTAGGACCTCCGCCGCTTGAAGTAATGCCTAGGAGATAGTCTTTAAGTGTGTCGGGCCTTCGGGGTGGAGTTCTTAGTAATGTTCATCAAGGTCAACCGTCTCTTAAGGTGTAACTTGTTAAGAAGTCGTAGGGACATTTGGGCTTTTATATCGTGAGGTGTCATGCAATTAACGTTGCAAGAGTGGCATACTTTTGTGTTCCTGCGGTCTCAACGGATACGGGTCTCCCCCGTCACCAAAAGGTGTAGTTTTGGGTATTATGTTTTAGTATCCATATTTTGGGTGACGTCTTACATTTACGGATCTTATATATGATTTATAGGTTGAGTATTATGCCCCGCCCGTGTTTTGGGTGTTTCAGGATATAAAAGTTTTATCCGCGTTTTCATTAAATTGGGAGTTCTATTTCCATTTACGATTTGAGTGAGTTACGGATTGCATTACTTCACAAATGAATGTTTTACTACGGGGATTTCATCTATAAAATGTGTGTTGTCGGAAAACGAGTCGCTTTCATATTTGAAACATATCATTTTGAAAGATCATGATTTAAACTGCATTCTTCCTTTTCAACGATGTATTTATTCATGTTGAAAACTCTTGAACTCACTAGGCGTTGGCCTAACCTTTTTATTTGTCAGCATGTGCAACAGGTTCGGTTGGGAATAGTTCTAGAGACACTGTGAAACGAAGAGTGCTAGTTGTGTGCTCAAGGAATGTTTAGCTTGTCGAAGTCTTCCGCATTTGTTTTGGGAAGAGCAACTTGTGTTTGGGGTTAAGTAGCACCCGACTTTGGTTTAGTCCTTGTGTATTATCGGAGTTTGTAGTTTGTTGAGATTAATTATAGGATGTTATGTTGGAGTATATTGAGTTTCAATTTTTATAAAAGGGATATTTTACTTTTCTCGTGATGTATTGATGTAAATTTAAAGTAGTTGCTCTTACCAAATTCGAGGGTGTTACAAGTTGGTATCAAAGCTTTAGTTTGAGAGATTTAGGTGTTGATTTTGGATGCCTAGACTCAAACTAGTGTTCTTTTAAGTGATCGACAGAGAGAATTTCACCAATATGCATTTAAAGATTGGATGTTTTGAGGGTGATGGAGACCCTAGGGACAGGAATCATGTCAAGAGTAGCAAGGATGATCATGTACAATACGTTCATAATTTTACCTAGCCAGTGTTATGGTGAACCTAGGAGTTACATGTGTATACTTGGACTACTTTGATGTGATGATCGTTGGGGTAGTAAAGAAGTTTCTAAGTGGGTAGCCGTCTGGAGAGGTTGATGATCTTGGCATATGTCACTTGGGGGTGATAGTAAGCATGGTTAATGCTTTAAGTGGACCGTTTAGGGTCGGAATGATTGGTTGGATTAGAACCATAGACTTGGAAACGACATTATTCGAGGAGAAGTTGTAAGGTGAACCTATGAAACCCTTGAATTGTTGTCCTAAGATGTTTGAGTATCAGGATGATAATAGTGTGCCGGGAAATTGAGGATCTTTGGTCTGGGGAAATTGAGGCGCGTAGTTTCGAGACGTTGATTGCCGATCAAATTCATGCACAAAATTTTATTCTAACATGAATTGCATCAACTATTTCTCATGTTTCTGAAATCATCATGTGAAATTTTATAACGAAATTTTGGAAAGATGTTTAGCACACACAGGGTTTTTAAACCATGATTTTAAACATGCATAAAACTATTTGATTGCATGAGGTTGCAAACTTTGTTGAGACTTTCTTTACTCTCATTGTTGTCCAACGCTATTTTCGGATGTTGTGATGTTAGTATTTTGACGTTGTGTAGGGTATTGGACAAGTAACTATGGTTTATGACCTTAACATTGGATCTCCTCCACATATGTTAAGGTTTTGGACGAAGAGTTATCCTCCGTTGTTTTGATGTTTGATGTTTATTGGGAATTTTATTCTGTGTGAGTTTTGATGAGTCTTATGGAGTATTATTTTATGGTGTCTTGCAACGCATGAACGAACATTGAAATGCGTAGGCTAGATTCATGGTGTGTGTTGGTTTATGGTATATTGAAAAATTTATTTCACGAGAGTTTTGTTGGTGGATGTTACCCCATATGCTATTTTTGAAGTTTCAGTATCATGTGATTTCTCTTTGGAGTTTTATACGAACATATTTCGCTGCACACTACTTAGCACTATAAATGATTTATGTTTTTGATGTGAGTAAGCATATGGATGATTTATGATGATTTGTGTTAAACTTTTGCTTTTAACATCCTTGGGTTGTTGCTTTTACTGTTATAGTCTCACATAATGCATTGTATTGAATTACTCGTATACATGGCAGTATAGCCACCATTTTTGGGTCAATGAGTGTTTTATCCGTACGGCTAAAAGTTTGAAGTCGATTTAAATTATTTTATGTATGACTAAATCGCAAACACTTATTGTTTTAATAAGTTTGGAAAAAAAACTAATGGATGTGGGAAATTTTATCTTATGTCATTACATGGTTAAATGAGAGATTTTCGAAACTTGATTATGTAAACCTACCCTTTGGGAGTCTTGTACAAATGCCTTATTATACACTTTTTAGTACGTAAAATTTTTCTCATTATTGGCGTAAATTAATTCATGTTGGGACCATAGTGGTCCATTTGAAAAGTTTGATTGTATATTCTCGTTTACTGTCATTATTAGTTTGAGTAATAACCAAACAGTTTTCAAAATGGTTTTATGTATGTATCGATTGAGACCACTTTGTACACCTACCGAGTAAACGGTAGTGGATTTTTATTCGTATGATTAATTGTAATAAAACTTTTTTGCACTTAGAAGTTTTATGAAATTTCAAATTGGCATAGTAGTTTGAAAAACTTTGAACTCATTAGAGCTATAGGTGCAAACCCTCTTGTGATAGAGGTCGTGTTTAAGGACTAAATGAGTCCTCGGAGATTGAAGTGTCGGAGAACTTGACCTATGGTTAGTTTTGAATTTGGGACTTCGGGTTCATGGACTGGTTCACGCAGAAGTAATTGAAGCGCTAGATTTATTCTTTCTCCCAGCTAATTAAGTGATGATCTTTGCGCCTTGGTAAATCTTCGGGATAAAACCCTGTGTAATTGTTTACGTATGGTTAGGTTCGAATTGGCGGATTAATTGTGCGATAGCATGTTGTGTGTCTGTGGTGTATCACCTTAATGGGTAGTGATGAATAATGATGATATTATGGTTGGCTAATAAAGCGGTATGATTTGGGGTTTAACTTCCATGAGTAGGTGTCAACTTAGATTCGACATTGCAAATCTGGAACAAAATCTTTGGTGATGTGGTTATTGGAGAAATCTGGCGAGAATGTCGAGGTAGACTTTAAGTAAAAATCAATTATTGAGGAGACCATGATGTGTTGGAATTAGAAGTATCGTTTCTATAACAACAGTGGGTGATCAGCTCAGCAGTTGTACGCGGACCCCTTCACCACTCGGGTAAAGTCAACCTGGTTGTGGATACTCGGAATTGAAAGGAGTATGGGTGAGCGACGATTGGATCCTTTCTGCAAAGGTTGTTGTGTTCTTGAAGGCAAGAAAAGAGTGTAACATAATTCCACGAAGGGCGATTAGAAGCATTTAAGGGTAAAGCTCGCCTTGAGGCGTCCTTGGTGAAAGTAGTTAATTAAGATCGTAAGCTGCTCTTGAGGCGATAAGGGCAACCTAAGGTTGGGAGGCAACATAAATCCTAATGATAGGAAATGATTCAATAAGGACTCGATATTCATTCAGTCATCTGTAAGGTATATCGAACGTTGAGATCAGGTGTGTGGCGGCCTGTTATGAGGAATACAGTGACAACCTTAACCGGGATGTGATCGGTCTCGTATATGAGGCAAGGTATCATGAAAGTATCCCTTTTTGGATAGAGAGCCAATTAATCTTATTAAATGCGACGTTGGGTGTTTGGTCGGGGTTAGATTTCGAGGACGAAATCTCTTTTAAGGTTGGGAGGATTGTAACACCCCAATTTTTAGGAAGATATAATTTCAAGTTAATATAAATGAGTATTTTAAGGGAAAAAGAAGATGTGGGATTTTGGACTCGAATTCTATATTTTATAGCCTTGTTGGATGAAGAGTTCAATTACAAGTCCAACAATTCTTTCCAGAGCAAAATCGGAGTTAAAACGATATGACCAAATCTGTGAGCGGGCAAGAAAAATGAAGAAAATCGGGCAGCAGTGTTCCGCGCGGATCGATCAGTGCCACCATCTGTGCGGAGCCATTGTGCGCATTTAAAAGGGAGAAACCGGCCCCAAACCCCATTTTTCACCCTAAACCTAATCCTTCTCCCCCATTTCTCTCCGAAATCAACCCCCAACCCCTAAAACGAACCCTAACCCATTTTTGAGAGTTTTCCCCCTAAATCTAAGTGATTTTCACCATCTAACAAGTTTTGGAAGCTAGAACCATCATCCCTCCATTTTCATCTTCTCCACCAAGCTTCTTAGGGTTTCACCCAACCATTTTATCTATTTTGAAGATGGGAAGTTTGTGGCTCATTTTGGTGACTTAGAGGCATTTTGGTTGGTGGATTCAAGCTTGGATTAAGGTAATCTTCTATCTCTTTATCTATGGAAGTTAGGGTTTTGGTATAAGTTGATATCTTTATGTATAATGTTTGGGGAATGATTCTAAATGGTTTGATGTAAATATTTATGGTTGGAAATGTATGGATCTAGGTTTTTGGAAGTTTTTGGCTTGAGGATCCAAGTGTTCTTCAAAGGAGCTCAAGTTGGGGAAAATCTAGATTTAGCCTAAATCTAACAAGGTGAGTTCAAGTTGATTTGTGAAAACGTTGTATATGCCAAAATATTCATTTTAAAGTGTTTATATGTTTTTCATGAAATTAACATTTGTTGGGACATTTGGTGAGTTGATTATTTGAAGTATTTGACTTTATAAACTTTGCAAAACACCCACATTTGGGATTTTTGGGTATCTTGATAAATAAGTCATTTTAAAGTAATTTGATGGTTTATTGAATAAATGGAAATTGTTTGGTGAAAATACACTTTTAGTGTTTGTTTGGGTATAAGGTTTGATTTTTGTGTCATGGAACGTTTTGAAAGAATCAAGAGTATAAATCCAATTGGAAAACCATTTATCCCAAACTAAAACTGTATTGGAGTCTACATAGGCATTTTGGAGTGTGTTTGCATGACGTGAGTCGATTGCGTTATTTATTTGAGGAATTGTTAATCGTTGGTCAAAAAGGGTTTTGAGCATTTTAGCTCGGTGTTGACTTAAAAGAGTCTTGAGGACACTTGTCCGGTTTTACTGGTTCAATGTAGAACCCGGTTATGGTATACATACTAATGCACCGTGTTGCATATTGATGTTTATTACATGCTCGAGTGTGTTGGTCATTCCTGTGTAGTCATGTAATGTTAAACTGTGTTGCATTGGATCCATAGGCACGTAAGTCAGTCTGTTTTTGATGGTCAATTGGGTATTGCGGGGTTGAACTCTGGTACCCATGTTTTACGACCGGAAACTTTACAAGTAGGCACTGGAGGGTTAAGTCTAGAGATGCTACCGAGGAGGTAGGCACTAGGACCTCCGCCGCTTGAAGTAATGCCTGGGAGGTAGTCTTTAAGTGTGTCGGGCCTTCGGGGTGGAGTTCTTAGTAATGTTCATCAAGGTCAAGCGTCTCTTAAGGTGTAACTTGTTAAGAAGTCGTAGGGACATTTGGGCTTTTATGTCGTGAGGTGTCATGCGATTAAAGTTGCAAGAGTGGCATACTTTTGTGTTCCTCCACTCTCAACGGATACGGGTCTCCCCGTCACCGAAAGGTATTGTTTTGGGCATTGTGTTTTAGTATCCATATTTTCGGTGACGTCATACATTTACGAATCTTATATATGATTTATGGGTTGAGTATTATGCCCCACCCATGTTTTGGGTGTTTCGGGATATAAAAGTTTTGTCCGCGTTTTCCATAAATTGGGAGTTCGATTTCCATTTACGATTTAAGTGATTTGCGGATTACATTACTTCACGAATGAATGTTTTACTACGGGGATTTCATCTATAAAATGTGTGCTGTCAGAAAACGAGTCGCTTTCATATTTGAAACATATCATTTTGAAAGATCATGATTTAAACTGCATTCTTCTCTTTCAACGATGTATTTATTCATGTTGAAAACTCTTGAACTCAATAGGCGTTAGCCTAACATTTTTATTTGTCGGCATGTGCAACAGGTTCCGGTTGGGAATAGTTCTACTGACAGTGTGAAGCGAAGAGTGCTAGTTGTGTGCTCGATGAGTGTTTAGCTTGTCGAAGTCTTCCGCATTTGTTTTGGGAAGAGCAACTTGTGTTTGGGGTTAAGTAGCACCCGACTTTGTTTTAGTCCTTGTGTATTATTGGAGTTTGTAGAGATTAGTTATAGGATGTTATGTTGGAGTATATTGAGTTTTGATTTTTATAAAAGGGAGATTTTACTATTCTCGTGATGTATTGATGAAAATTTAAAGTAGTTTCTCTTACCAAATTCGAGGGTGTTACAATAAACGACAATATTTAAATAGTTAAATTAACAAGATTTAACATATCAAAACAAACCTACGTGGATGTATAACACTAATATGTTCAAAATAATAGATTTTAAATTATCCAATTAAAACTAAATGAGATGAATTAAAAACAATATTAACATAATAAATATTTATAAATAAAAAATCCAATAAACAATTAATAGAAAACTTATTTAATTCTTATTTAATTAATTAAAAAAGAAAAAAGAACCCATAGGCTCAAGATGCGGATCATATCACAAGTTTTTTTTCTTTATTACAACAGAAAAAAAAGACTTAAAAGACGAAATTACATAACTATTTAATTTAGATAATTACATCTAAATCACAATAATATCTCATAAAAATTCATATGATTATTTTTGAATGTATTTTTTTCTCACATCGATATCCACTTCTATATAATTAGCTATTTTAATAAATTAAATAATTATGAATAAGATTTTGTTACAAGTTATTTTTCAATTCAATTTGTATCAACAACGAAAATACAATGGAAGTATTCTATAGATCAAATCATAAACTATATTTTTTTTCTAACATGATTTTATAATATTAACTTATGAAAAAGTTGATAGAAATCTTACTAGAATTTTTGACATACATAACAATGAGCGAGGGATAACGCAGTAGCGACGCAATTTGACGAATTCAACAGTGGCCGACAATGGGCAAAACAACCGTTTGGCGACGGTGGAAAACGGTTTTGAGCTTTACGTGCTGATAACGTGTTAAAGGAAAAAAGCGAACAGAACAATAATATATGGAGATAATGAATCTGTAATTCTCATTAATCAAAAAGCCCTTTAAATAGGGATGAGTTACAAGTAGATAGCTATGAGATATTTCAGTTCTAATCTAACTCTGATATACTTATCTCTATCTCTATTGTCATATCTTTTAGACGATGACACACTTATCCTACAACAAATTTGGTATTATACCAAAACAAATATTTATTTGGCCAAAAAAAAAACTCTTAAAATACCATTAATATATTACAACAATAAAGTTGGCTTTATATGTCAAACACATATTTTTTTTTGCCTCTTAACAAAAGCTCCCAAAATACCAATATGATCTTAATTTCGTTTGAATTTGATCTCAAATTTTTGACCTCATGTCAAAATTTACCAAATAATTAATATGTTATCTATGTATTTCATAAATGAATTAATCACAATATATCAAAAGGATTTTGTCAAATGAGTGTAAATAGCCCTAAAAGTTTGTAGGGACTTAAGAAATCCATGTGATACCCCTACTACCTGGAAATCCAATAGATTAAGTGATTTCTTTTCGCAAATTGAAATATTGATGAAGTATTATCAACAAAATGTAAACATACCAAAACCACCTGGGTTGTGGCCCACTGGTAAACCCTTTGGGGGATGTAGTGGAAGATCTCATCTACCCAGGGTTCAAATCCAGGCGCTGCCAAAGCCCTTGTGGCCATGGAGGTTCACCTGCGATGACACCAGGCCATTCGTGGTCGCCTGGGGATTAGTCGGTGCGCATAAGCTGACCCATAAACCCACGGTTACAAAAAAAAACAAAATCCAATATATGATAATGAAATTTCATACATAAAGTAATAACTATAACTATCATCCATTGTCTTGTCAAATAGAAAATAATATATTATCCCTTATATAATTAAATGGTTGAAACAATTCATCCCAAAATCAACGTCGTAAACTCGAAAAAACTTGAGTATCATAAATGAGTATACAACTCCTTTGGAAAGGTACAAGAAAATACCTAAAATCCATCAATGCCTTAAAAACCAATCACCTAAAAATGTACAAGCAAATACCTTTAAGTCTTTGTGATGACATGACAGTCATAACTTTCATAGAGACAACTTTATACTAGAAACCCTAAAAGAACAACGGGCCTAAAATGAATAATCGAGAATATTCATGAACAAGTATTTCCCAGACTAATCTTACAGTGGAATAAAACCCACTTATTACAAAAAGCTAACTGATTTCAACAAAGAAATGTTATGTCTCAAAAGCCATCTTAATCGTCGTGGTAAGGAACTCACAGTGATTCATAACATTATTCCACCTTTCATAGATCAGTACATATTAATAAACCAATATAAATCAGAATGTAACCTTTAAACAAATTCATCAACCTACTGTAAGTGGTTGAGAGATATAACAAAGTTATTTCGAATAACAACGATAGACATATTGGGACAAAGAAAATTCTCGAGGTCAATAATGAAATATTAAAGGTGAAAACAACTCCAAATAGTAAGTTAATTTTTTTTTTCACACATGGAATTTATATACCACGTGAACGAAATAGTGGAAAGTGTCAGGGGCATGACAATAGTTAGGAAGGATTTTCCAATCTTTGTAGCAGAGATACAACTACTACCTAGTTGATAAGGGATAGTCAATGAAGATACACATTAACTATTGTTCCTTTTTCTTACAAAAAAAGGGGAACACGTAGAATATAAACTATAGCATATCTAAGATTGACTGAATATAAGTTTATTTGAATGTGTTTTAACTATCAAATTAATTGCTCATGCAAATATACACTCGGGTTTATAACCACTATAGATGTAAAGAAGTACATCAAAAACAAATATAAAACTCTCAATGTTCTTCGTTCTATGTAGGAATGTATCGAGAAGAACTTGATTGTTTTTGTGACATCTCATACAATCCTAAGAAATAGATATTATTCATTGAATTAATTATTTTTAATTCCTCCAACCAAACACTCAGACGATGGACTGTCATTTGTTGTTTAATGACACGAAATCAATCACTAAAACATTATATGCATCAAACCTTGTTCAAATATTTGTTTGAAATGGAAAACCATATTACGAATGGAAATGTATATCTATATAAACTTTAATAAATATGGAAGGAAACATATATTAGAGAAGCTAACGTGTCAAACTAGTGGATTATCTAGGTCACTAAATCATATGTTGTCACCAATAATGAACTTTGGGATATGACATAATGATCCTATGTTGAAAAATACACATAGACACATTTTTTCGAGTGAAAGAAATGATCCAAAATTGCAACTGTTGACTTCTACAGCATCAGAAGCAACACCACCATCACAACATGCACTCTTGAATACCTAGAACTTTTGCAAACCTTACTCCTTAGCCACAATAAGAATAAGGTTATCCTAAGCTAAGGACATAATACAAAATATTGCATTCTTACAATGAATAAAAGGTGATATTTGTGGACCTATACATCCAGAATGCGGGTCATTCAAGTACTTTATGGTTCTGGTTGAAGTTTCGACAGGGCCGGTCCTGAGATTTTGGATGCCTATGGCGGAAAGCCAAAACAATGCCCTCTAATATATTTATGTATTTACATATAAATCAAAAAGAACTATTTGAATAATGAGTATTTGACTATTAGACCATATCATGTTTAGTTGTGTAGGAAACCTGCCTTTTGACTTCTCATTGAAACTACCCATTGATGTTATTTGACTATTGGACCATATCTTGAATACTCTTAAGTCGAGCATGCTCATGTCTAGCCAATGGTTATGCTTAGGTCCAAACAGAACTTCTAACTTTGGTGAATGTTATCATACCTAGTGCAATATAACGTTTATTTCTTTGTAATTATGAGCAGATATGGTTTTTCAAACAAATGAACTATTTATGTGACCAGCTAAAGAATTCGTTCCATACCTCCAGTAAGTATTAGCCTAAAGTGACCTAAATTAACATATAATTGTGTCAAACTACATATTTTGAAGATCAAAACGATCATCTTTCGTTGAACTCATATGCCTAATGAGATTTGTGAGAAAACAACCATTAATCCAAGTCACTTAAGAACTATGATTTCACATAACAAATAACTCAGAATCATAAATTTCCTATCTTCCATTACACATAAAATTCCTATCTCCCATTACGTGTCAGGATCGAATTCTTAACAAGAATTAATTCTCAGAAACAATATCAAAGAAGTTTGCGGAATAACACTTTGACATTCAATCAAACAGTAAATCAATACAGAAAATATGAAGAACAAACTGTAAACTTGTATTTAATGCTTTGAAGTTACAAGATTACTCACTCAACCTCAATATTGATGAACAGGCTCACCAATACGAATTCTACTTCTCTAGAATTAGGATCTATGCCTTGAGGTTGATTTTCTCTCTAGAATGAAAATTAAAAAAATTTTCATTATTCTAAACTATACAATATATACTGAATACAAAGATAATTACAATAAATAAAATATCTTCAGTATATCTTCCATGTATATCTCTAAGCTTCCATGTATATCCTTTCATACGAATCTTCATCATATAAGCAGTATTAATCTTCAGCAGCATTAACTTCCTTCTAGCAGCATTAACTACTAAGCAGTACTAACTACTAGCAGTACTAACTAGCTAAGCAGTACTAACTTTGTTCAAGCAGTACTAACTTTGACTAGCAGTATTAATTAACACTAGCAGTAGTAACACTCAGCAGTATTAACCTTTATGTCTTCTAGCAGTATTAACATTGAACCAGCAGCATTAACCACACTTGATGAATTCTTCAGTTCCCAACAATCTCCCCCTAACTTGACTTTTAGGAAAAGAAGTCAAGTTCTTCAGATCTTCTTCAAGATGCTTTCAACACCTTACATTTAGTTGCCCAAATTTGGATCTAGGCCCAGACTTTGATTGATAGTTCTTCTTACCACAATTCTGGCCATTTCTGAATCCTTAGTACATACTAACTTAGCTTTCAGCATCCCTTCAAGTTTCTGCTTGCTATGATCATATATTTTGTCAACTAGGTAGTACTCATGATAACATTTATCAATTGTAATCATGTACACACCACAGTTTTCAAAGAGTATCCAATGATCAATCTTTTTGAACACATACTCATGATGAAGATCTTTAATCCTATGCACCACCTTCTCTGGATCAAACATCATACATAAGTATTCCATTGCCACTTTGAGAAGATTTTCTTCAGTACCTTTCAACACAGGCTCATAGAGTTTCATTCCCACTTTGTACATTTCCTCTATGTCTGCTCTTGAACAACCTCTGATTACTCTCCCCCAGGTTGAATATGCTTCAAATGCACCACCAACTCTTTTAAGTCTGAAGAAATCCTTTCCATTATCTCTTAGAATGTCCCAAAAGATAATCTTTGGAGCCTTCATGGAGATTGGAACAGCCTGTACAGGTTTTACTATAGTCATATACAGCCCCACATGCTCATCTGATTGCTCTTTGGACTGTTCTGAGTTCTGCACAGGTTCTGCTGAAGGTGTGACTGAAGATTCTGCTTTAGTTTCTGCTCTTTCTTCCATTCTTGGCCTTTTAGACTGCTTTTTGGAAGCAATTGTCTTCACCCTCTTTGCAGATTTGATTTCTATACCAGCATTCTCTTGTTTTTCCTTCATTTCTTCAGCATTATCCTTTGAAGGTGTGGTCTCCTCAGGGAATGGTTGTTGAATATTTAGGTCATACCTCTCCTTCATTCTTCTTTCAGCCTCTTCCCTTTGAGATGAGTCCCCTTGGAGTTTAGCCATTTCTTTCTTGTACAATTCCTCAACCTGACTATATGCCATATTGGTAAACATCTCCCCCTTAACACCAATTGCACCTTTCAGGAAGTTTATCATCTTTCTTCTTTCCTGATTGGCCAAAAATGTCTTGGAGGGTTGTCTTTTCTGCTTTTGTTTCTGAATTGGCATCTTCTTAACTTGGAGTTTCTTGACCTGAGTTGCTGTTTGAGCTGCTTCTTTCAAACTCTTTTGGTATTCTGCATTTAACTTCTTGGCCATTATCCTTGCAAGTTCTCTATCAGTTTCTGTTTGACATTGCTCCTCTTTTTCCATTTGCTCTTGAAGCTGCTTTGCCATCTCCTCATCCATTTCAATTTGACTCCTCTTCTTTGAAGGTTGTTCAGGTTCAATCATCTTTCCTTTTCCTTTTATATCCTCCTTCATTTTCTTCTTTCGAGGTTCTTCTTCATTGATGACCACTCCTTTGGCCTTTTGAGTAGCCTTAGGAGTGTCATTCTTTGCTTTTACTAAAGTCTCTGCTATCTCCATTTCTTCCACAGAGAGCCCTGTTTCTGCTTCTTTAGTTTCTGTTTCCATCTCTTTCTCTGTCTCCCCCTCAACTTCAGCATTCTTTTCAACAGTTTCCCCTTCATGCTTCTCCCCCTTGTTGAAAGAATCTTGAACTTTGTCCCTCTTTTTGAGTACAAACTGTTTCTTCTTCCTTTGCAGAATCAGTTTCCTTACCATTTGCTTCAACTTGATGATTTGTTCTTGTTGTGACAGAACTATGAGTTTAAGCTCTTCTATAGCTTTGCCCTGTTTGAGTACATCCATGTTGATGTTGCCCATTGCCTCCATCAATTCATCATAGTTATATCTGTCCTCACCTTCTCCAGGAGTGTTACCCCCTATTGAAGGATCATTGGATCTTTTAGTAGTGGAAGTCCTCTGCCTAGCAGAAGCACTATCCACCCCTGTGGTTTCTTGGCACCAGGGACCTTCAAATGATTGCTCATTCAAAGTTGCCATGGGGGAGGTCTTATTGATGTTACCACTTTCCTCCTCTATGCTAGCAGGAGTAGTGGCAGCCTCATCACCCATATGCTCTACCTCCTCCTCAGAGAGCACCTCCTTTGGGTTGGGAGACACCCTTGTGGTTTCCCTTTGGATATTCTCTAGGGGAGAATTCTCCCTTAGAGGGCTTAAAGGCTTAGTGGGTGATGGTACAAGAAGGGAAGGAGCCTTCTTTACCTGTTTTCTTTGATAAGTTTGGGTAATTGGAGAAGTGGGCTTATTTAGTAGGGACTGTGGGATAGATATAGAGTGGAAAGGTTGGGCTTGGCTAGCAGTGGATTGATCTAATGGGGGCCTTGACCCTGCTGCCATACCTTCATTGGGTTGGGACACCACCATCATTGTAGAGAACAATGGGGTGTCAACTCCTTCAGAGTCCCCAGCAGATCTTCTCATATTTGAGAAAACCTTGCCTTTGGGGGGTTTTGGTACATAAATTCCATCAGAATGAGGAATATCCGTCAATTCATGGTTGATAACTGCTTGAACAAACCTGGGATACATATAAAAGCTCTTTTTGTTTCCCATGTTTGAGACAAGATCATTGAAAATCATTTGTGAAAAATTGTACCTTCTGGCAGTGGCCAAACAGACCAAAGCATAAGCAATGGTACTGCTGAACTCACTCCATCCAGTAGTCTTTTTAGAAATGCAGTGCATCAAGGTATGAACAAGAAAACGCCATTGGGGTGAAAATTTAGCTTTTGAGAACTTAAAAATACCCAATGGGCCTCCATACCCCATTCTTGTCAGAGTAGAAAACAGTTCATCATTAGGGATAGAAGTTATACCAGAGGCATCGTCTAGACGTAGACTGATGCGAACTATCTCTTCAGTAACTGTCAATGGATTGCCACATACTGTCGTCTTGATCATTCGCACACCATTCTCATTAACAATGGTGGCATGTGCCCAGAATTGCCTCTGATGCTCTATAAAGATAGTTGGAGACATAGTGAGAGCATGGGCAATGTGGCTAGTCTTCAGAAAGTCGACTATCTGATGAAAGCCATCTGCTTGTTTTGGCTTTTGGAGCATTGCGATTTCATTGTGCTCGTCAATGAACGCCATTGATGCCATTGACCTTGAAGATTCTTGCCTGAAAACTTTGAACTTTGAGAGAGAAAGGGTTTAGAGCGCAGGTGAATAGTATGCAAAGAGTCGTTATAAGCTTTTAGGCGGGCAAAGAGTATTTATAGTATTCGGAATAGAAGCAGTATTAACCTATAGCAGTATTAACTACTAGCAGTATTAACTACTAGCAGTATTAACTGCGAGCAGTAGTAACTAACTAGCAGTATTAACTACTAGCAGTATTAACTGCGAGCAGTATTAACTAACTAGCAGTATTAACTACTAGCAGTAGTAACTGTGAGCAGTATTAACTAACTAGCAGTATTAACTACTAGCAGTATTAACTGAAAGCAGTATTAACTACTAGCAGTATTAACTGAAAGCAGTATTAACTACTAGCAGTATTAACTGAAAGCAGTATTAACTACTATCAGTATTAACTACTTACTCCTTTTAAACTTGCTAATCACTGAGTACTGCTATGCATATACTGAAAAAGAAGATTAGTAACTCCAAGAATAATATACAGGTATAAAACCACTTTTTGAGAAGAGGATTATTCAGAGTTGATCATTCCCACACTTGTTACCAAGAAAGTGAATCTACCCACATCAAATGCTTTAGTGAATAGATCAGCAAACTGATTGTCAGTGTGAACTTTGACAACTTGAATAAGTTTCTTTTCATTACAATCTCTGATAAAGTGATACCTGATTTCAATGTGCTTTGTTTTTGAGTGCTTGACTGGATTATTCACAATGCTAATAGCACTGCTGTTGTCAATAAAAATTGGAGTGTGTAGAAAGGTTACCCCATAATCCAACATTTGATTCTGAATCCATAGGACTTGAGAACAGCAACTTGCAGCTGCTATGTACTCTGCCTCTGTTGTAGATGTGGATACTGTGGTTTGTTTCTTGCACTGCCATGAGACTAGTCTTGCACCCAAAAACTGACATCCTCCAGAAGTAGATTTTCTGTCCAAGTTTGCCCCACCTAGATCACTGTCTGAGTATGCTATTAGGTCAAAAGGTGAGTCATGAGGATACCAAAGTCCCAATCTGGGTTGCCCTTTGAGATATCTGAATATCCTCTTAACAGCTTGAAAGTGAGATTGCTTTGGCCTAACTTGGAATCTTGCACATACACAGACTGGAAACATTATATCTGGCCTTGAAGCTGTGAGATACATGAGAGAGCCAATCATGGATCTATAATGATGCACATCCATATCCTCCCCCTCAAGATCTGCTGTGATCTGCTTGTGTGTTTCCATAGGTGTGTTGGCAGGTTTTGATTCTGAGAAACCAAACTTGGTTAGAATATCCTGCACATACTTGGATTGACAGATGAAAATACCATCTGACTTCTGTTGAACTTGGAGGCCAAGGAAGAAAGTAAGTTCCCCCATGGAACTCATTTTGAACCTTTGATGCATTAAATCCTCAAACTCCTTGCACATGTTGTTTCTTGTAGAACCAAAAATAATGTCATCAACATAGATTTGGACCAGCAAGATATCTTTCTTCTTTCTTTTGATAAAAAGAGTCTTATCAATGACTCCTCTTTCAAAGTCATTTTCCAAGAGATAGGATGACAGAGTGTCATACCATGCTCTTGGAGCTTGATGTAGTCCATAAAGTGCTTTCTTTAATTTGTATACCCTGTCTGGATAGCTTGGGTTTTCAAACCCTGGTGGTTGACAGACATATACTTCTTCTTCAATTGAGCCATAGAGAAAAGCACTTTTTACATCCATTTGATAGACTTTGAAGTTTATGTAAGAAGCATAGGCTAGGAATAGTCTGATTGCTTCTATCCTAGCTACAGGTGCAAAAACTTCTTCATAATCTATACCCTCTTCTTGAGTGTAGCCTTGAGCTACCAGCCTTGCTTTGTTTCTTATAACAATACCTCTTTCATCTGTCTTGTTTCTGAAGATCCATTTTGTGCCAATTGCTCTGTGACCTTTAGGAAGGTCTACTAGATCCCACACATCTTGTAGCTTGAACTGTAACAGTTCCTCTTGCATTGCTTCTATCCAGCTGGATTCTTTCATAGCATCATGAGCCTTTTTAGGCTCAAGCTGTGATAGAAAACAAGAAAGCACTGTATGCTGTTGATCTTGCATTTCCTGAAGTCTGCTTTGATGTCTAGTCATCATAGGAGAAGAGATATCTCCTATTATCAACTGTGGAGGATGATTCTTCTGAACTCTGGTGTTGTGACTAGGTTCTTCATTTAATCCAGCCTCAAGATTAGATTCATGCAACTCAACTGAAGTATTTTCAGATGCTACTTCATTGTTTTCTTGAGTCTCCTCATCTCTAGTGTCTTCTTCACTCTGACTTGATTGAGAAAATGATTCCTTTTCACAGTCTTCAACTGAATTTACTGTAGGTATGGGAAAAATCACAGATTTAGATATACTTTCTTGAACTTGTGTGATCTCTGATTCTCCACTACCTGTTCCTGTATACTCATTACTGAAACCAAAAGAGTTAGTTAGTGAATCAATGTCAAATAGCCACTGAGGTCCAGACCCAACAGGATTTGGTGTGTTCTCATTGCATTTGACATTGTCACTTTCTTCAATTATTCTAGAAGAAGAGTTAAAAACTCTGTAGGCCTTACTCTGAGATGAATATCCAACAAGAAATCCATCATCTGTTTTGCTATCAAACTTACCTAAGTGAGATTTGGTATTTAGAATTGTACAAGGACACCCAAAAGGTTTGAAGAAACCAATAAAAGGTTTTCTTTGATTTAAAAGCTCATATGGGGTCTTGTTCTTTTGCTTGACCACTAGAACTCTGTTTTGGACATAACAAGCAGTATTAACTGCTTCAGCCCAGAAGGTAATTGGCAATTTTGAATCAGCCAACAGAGATCTAGCAGCCTCTATTAGTGTTCTATTTCTCCTTTCAGCAACACCATTCTGTTGAGGAGTCCTAGGAGCACTAAATTGCCTCTCAATACCTTTTTCTTCACAAAAGGTGTTTAGATCATGATTTTTAAACTCAGTTCCATTATCTGATCTAATGACTTTTACTCTTTGATTAGTTTGGTTTTCAATTTTTAGAATAAAGGATTTGATAAGACCACTTGTCTCATCCTTAGTCCTTAGAAAATATACCCAAGTAAATCTGGAGTAATCATCAACAATAACCAAGCAGTAAGATTTCTTGCCTATACTCATAACATTTGTAGGACCAAACAGATCCATATGCAATAACTGGAGACAAGAAGAAACAGAATTTAACTCTTTGGTCTTATGAGAAGTTTTGTGTTGTTTGCCTTTAAGACAAGCAACACAATGATCATCACATGAAAAGACTTTTGAAGGTAAACCTCTTACAAGGTTATTTTTAACAAGATTGTTCATAGTCTTGAAATTCATGTGACACATCCTTCTGTGCCAAAGGGAGGATTCATCTATAGAAGCTTTTGAAACAAGACAATTTAGAGATGAATCACTATCAACATTGTCCAAATCAAGACAGTAAACATTGTCCTTTCTTGGAGTTCTCAGTAGTATCATGCTTTCATCAACTACCTTGAACCCTGGAGCAAGAATCATACACTCAGTATTAGTAAATAATATACTATGTTGTTTGTCACAAACCTGTGATACACTTAACAGGTTGTACTTTAATTGATCAACATAGTAGACATCCTCAAATGTCATCTTACCTTTGGTGACATTACCTTTTCCACTTATCTTACCACCAGTAAGATTGTCTCCAAATGCAACATGTCCTCCATTAATATGCTTGAAATCCTGAAGGCATGACATGTTGCCTGTCATGTGCCTAGAGCAACCACTATCAACATGCCAAATGCTCTTTCCCTTGAGCTGTTGGTTGCCCTGCACATTAAATAAATCAATTAGTATGATCGGGGACCCAAGCCAAAGTGATCTTGGGTCTCCCTTTCTCATCAAAGTATTTACATTCCTTTTTAATGAGGTTTTTAAACTCAGAACACTCTTTATTAGAGTACTTTGTCAATATTATTGGCTTAGTAGAACCAACACTAGAAGAAGTACTAACCTTAGAAGTACTAACATAGTTAGCAGTACTAACAGGTTTAGCAGTACTAACCTTGTTAGCAACATTAACATTGTTAGCAGTAGTATTCCTTCTAGCAGCACTATCATTGTTAGCAACACTATTTGTGGTAGCAGTACTAACAGTTTTAGTGCTTTTAGGAATCCACATATTGACACTTTCTTTAACAGACTTTTTCTTCATGTGGCTTTTAGTTTTAACAGTTTTCTTAGCCACATGGTTCTTTTCAATTTTCTTATAACCAAAGGGTTTTTGCATGGATCTTTGGAAATTCATCTTTTGTTTTATAGGATTGAAATAACAGAATTTTGCCAGATGATTCAATTTGCCACAGATAAAACAAGGTTTTGGTCTATTGATTTTACTCAGATCAACCCCTTGTTTTTGTGCCCACTGATTATTCCAGTTTCTTTGATTTCCCCTCTTTTTGTCCTGTTTTTGGTGCTCATTTTTCTTACATGCACACTGTTTGCAAGGACCTGGATTCACAACTGTGGTCTGTTTGTAATGGACCTTACCAGACTTTCCCTCTGTCTTCTCTATGTCCTTGGATTTAATCCAAGTCCTTCCACAATCCTCATTGGTGATAATGTTGTTTTCTATAGAAATCTCACCACTCACCTTGTTCTCCTTACTCTTGCCAATCTCTTTCTCAGTCTTATCCTCAACAACTACCTCATCTAAGGGATCTATTTCAGTGGCTCCCTCAGGCAAGTCCTTCCTATCTTTGGTGTCTAACAGGTCTGAAGTAGGAAGAATGTAATTGTTGTTATATGGTGGAGGTGTGGCATTATACCCAATTCCTCTTCTCAACTTATCATGAATCTGATTTTGCAGTAAGGAGTCCATTGCTTTAGAAGCATTGGAAAACTTTTCTACATCAAGCTTAACCTTGGTTAACTCCTCTTTCAGTTTTTCACTCTCCTCTTTAGATTTGGTCAGTTTAAGTTCTAAATCCTTTTTCTCCCACTGCCAGTAATTGGTGTCATATGAGTGTTGGAGTTCATTGGCTTGAAAACCTTTGATCTGATCTTCAAATCTCTCTACAATCCTTACATAGTCTTTGATATCTTTTTCTAATCTCTTAAGGTCATCACTCATCTTCTGATTGTGATCCCTGTACCTTTTAACAGTGTCTATGCAAGTTTTAGAACAGAGATTAGAACTTACCTCAGATGGGAGATCAGATACTTTAGCCATAAGAGCTTGATTCTGAATAGCTTCTTCTGCTTGATCACTCCAATCAAACCCCATTCCTTGTTGAGAGACAAGGGCTTGAGCAGAGTTTCTGTTGTTATTGAAGCTTCCAGATTGAGTTTGTTGGTGATTGTTGTGAGACACTCCACTTCTGCATTCTCTAGCAAAATGTCCTTTCAGATGGCATTTGTAGCATTCCACCTTTGATTTATCAAACCCTGCTCCATCTTCTCTTCTTTGGGAGAAGTTGTTTCTCCCAGTCCTTTTTATAAACTTCTTAACCCTCATGGAGAGCATGGCCATCTGCCATTTAATATCCATCTCTTCCAGATCATCTGGATGAAGTTGTTCTAAGTCATCATTAATCAAAGAGGAAGATCCATGATTAGAAAGAAAAGCTTCAAACACAAAATCAGTGCCTTTATCTTGATTTGTTCCATTAGCAGCATTAACTGATTCAGGGTTAGCAGTAGAATCAATTGATGCTAATAAGAGTGCAGCATTATGAATATATCCAGAAGGCTTCTTCTTTGCCTCCACCTCAGCTTCAAATACTCTAAGATCATTGTACAGATCATCAAGTTCTTTTTCTTCCAACTGATCATTCTGTCTGAATGACACAGTGTACATGGTCCATTCATCTCCAAGGGACCTTAGGAACTTTCTGTTCACATCATCTTGATCAATTTGTACTCCCATAGTAGCTAGTTCACCAATTAGTTTATTAAACCTGTCAAAAGTTTGAGTCATGGACTCATTCTTAGTTGAGATGAAGTTTTCATACTGTTGCTTTAAGATTGCCTTTTGATTTCTCTTGGTACTTTTGGTACCTGAGAATCTCTTCTCTAGAGAATTCCAGAGCATCTGTGCATCAGTACAATTGCAGAATTGGTGTTGATACTCATTTGGAATGGCCAAGAGCAGTGTGCTCAAGGCTTTCATCTCTATCTGCCTTGTCTTCCTGTCTGCATCTGTCTTTGGAGGGGTTCTTTTGCCATCTTCACCAATCTTTCCTGCATCAGATGGGCCATTCTCAATGATGTCCCACATAGAGTAATCTGTGAGGAGAATATATTGCTTGATTCTGATCTTCCACATGTCAAATTCATTGGATCTGAGCATTGGAACTTTTGAGACCAAAGTACTGCTTGATTCTGTAAGATTTTCCATGATGAATAACTGTTTTTGAGAGAGTTTGGCTCTGATACCACTTGTCAGGATCGAATTCTTAACAAGAATTAATTCTCAGAAACAATATCAAAGAAGTTTGCGGAATAACACTTTGACATTCAATCAAACAGTAAATCAATACAGAAAATATGAAGAACAAACTGTAAACTTGTATTTAATGCTTTGAAGTTACAAGATTACTCACTCAACCTCAATATTGATGAACAGGCTCACCAATACGAATTCTACTTCTCTAGAATTAGGATCTATGCCTTGAGGTTGATTTTCTCTCTAGAATGAAAATTAAAAAAAAAAATTCATTATTCTAAACTATACAATATATACTGAATACAAAGATAATTACAATAAATAAAATATCTTCAGTATATCTTCCATGTATATCTCTAAGCTTCCATGTATATCCTTTCATACGAATCTTCATCATATAAGCAGTATTAATCTTCAGCAGCATTAACTTCCTTCTAGCAGCATTAACTACTAAGCAGTACTAACTACTAGCAGTACTAACTAGCTAAGCAGTACTAACTTTGTTCAAGCAGTACTAACTTTGACTAGCAGTATTAATTAACACTAGCAGTAGTAACACTCAGCAGTATTAACCTTTATGTCTTCTAGCAGTATTAACATTGAACCAGCAGCATTAACCACACTTGATGAATTCTTCAGTTCCCAACATTACGCAAAAGGTACACTTCTGGACTTCTGGTGATCTACAAAAGTTATGAACATCCAAATCCAATTAAGTTTTTATAGGTCTTATTTGTGCATCAAATTGGATAGGTAGAACAGGTGCCGACAATTATGTTACAGAATAAGTAAACAAAATCAAAGAATGTGGCCCAAGAATTACTAGCTATATCACATTTAGATTGACACAAACACTTTTATTAGATCAAACATATGAATTACAATTAATCACAAATCTAACAATTAGTCACAGATCTCACGTATGTGTGTTTGTTCTTTGTGTGTGTGTGTTCTTACTCTCTCTCAACAACCACCAATATTACACCTTTACTTTCACACACTTAATCTCTTACTTACACAAGTCTCTCTTTTTTAACAACACAACTACTTGCTTATATATAGGTCAACATGACCAAGCAAGGTCAAACCATCTAAGCTCTCTTACAACACACACAAACAACTATTACAAAAATTACAATAATGACCCTCATTTAATCTTGAATACAATTACAGTCTAACAATCTCCCCCTTTGGATTCAAGATTAAAAAAAATTTGACAATAATCTTCAGGTCTTTATATCTTCAGAATTGACTTCAACTTCAAATCTTTTCTGGCTTTGACATCTTGAAAACTTTGACAATTCTTCAAACTTGTCTCTCTCTTTGAATTAACTTTTGCATAAACTCTGACTTTCTCTTTGATAAGCTTTCTTTGACAAACTTTCTTTAATCTTTGACTTTAATCAACTGAAAACTTTATCTCCTCTGAAATCTTTAAAACTTAAATCTGATCTTGAACTTTGATTATTCCCCCCCTTTTTAATGATTTGTAAGAGTCAAAATCATTAAAACACTTCAAAGTCAGATCCGTCATTGAATGAACTTCCCATCATCTGATAAGCACATTCTTCAAGAACTTTCATCTCCTCCTTTGGATAATAGACAATATCCCCATATAGGAAAATCATTCTCACATCTGATCTGGATTGGCCTTAGATTCACGAACATATTCATCTGAATCTTTTCAAATTCAAACGAAATAAAAATGGTAACCCTGAATCAACATATGAAACAGTTAGAAATGCCTGTCAGTAACACTGAGTTACTGTGTACAACGAATGTACAATATAAGGAGCTTGTTTGATGTTGACTCCCCAGGACTTCCATTCAATCATTGAAAAACACAAGGTAATTCTATGAATGTTCTGACAGAAAAACATATTATATGTGTGCCCGTACTTGTGTTTTGAAAGAATTAGCACAATGATTGTGTTTCATAAGACTCAAAGTATGTAAATCACTAAGACAACAATGATTATACATGGACTCAACGTGCATGAGAAAGGGTCGAAGGTGGGGCAACTTTCCTTCTTTTTCAATATCAGCATCTTCCAAGTGAAGATCCGATAGATTATGTGCTGCTTCCCCAGAAAATATAAACATTCTCTTTTTGAGAAAAGAATGAGTAGCTAGTGGGGTTGTATGCAATAGATGGCATGGGTTATTTGCCTATTTCAATGATGGTCACGAAAGAAATGTGAACCAATCAGTAATGTGGCTACCCGGCTCAGAAAGATGTTTGGTGCAGAGTTCTAATATTCTTTTAACTCTGTTCTCTCACCCTCTTTTTTTTTAAACATTTAAGCTCACATCTAACCAATCTCTCATTTCCATTTTACCTCATCTCAATCCCACACTCAATTCTTTTAGACCCCTCTCCCCTCAATCACTCAAAGGATTTCTTCCGGGGTAGGAAACACTGGTTATCGTGAATCCATGGAAGATCTAGTAAGCACTCACACTGAATCCCATGTTCCTAAAAGTACATGTTGTTCAATGATTTTCTTGACATGTAAAGCACAAGAAATCATATGTCAGTGTTTGTATGCTCATTCAAAAATCAGAAATGAAATTTGAGCATTTTGAACATTTAAGATTTCTCAAAACTTTATATGAATGAAAAGAATAGAAATGTTTTGAGAATCTGACAATAATTAAGATCAGATCAAATTATCATGAAGAAAAATATTTGGGAATTCAAAGACGTATGTTGTTTATATGAACAATATATAAACATATTATCAATGAAAGCACATTTAAAATGAAATGACGTTTGATTCAAACAACTATGAATACCAAACGACGGGAGTATTACCATAGAAAGATATATCATTTGATACATGGTAATAACAAAGTCAATTTGAAAATACTAAACCAGTGTGTGTATGAATACTTGACAAAGTATATAGAAAAGAAAATACACAAGTATTATTCTTTAAAAGAACACACGGTCAGATAAACATATAAGACTCTCAAGTATCCAAAAATCATTTAAAATTCACACTTCTCAAATCATAAAAACATGTTAAGATCGTGAAGTGGTTTGAACATTTTAAAACCATTTTTCACAAGTGAAAGTTGTTCTTCTTTCACAAGTGTTAGAGTATAAGGATTAGAATGTTATACCTGTGAATTGAAATCCTTAATTCCCCCTGGAATGAATATAGCAAGTAAAGTATCCTTGAATACATATCCTCCCCCTTGATATCTGTAAAACATCAATCTTGTTAGAAACATTATTATAAAAAAAAATTAGCAATATAATTTCTAAACTTCCTTTCAAATGAAAAACTTCCTGAAAAGATATAATCAAGAAAGCATCCTTCAGAAGAAAACATTTGATTACGGGTTTTGAACTGTATTGTCCAAAAGCCATTGTCACATAAAATATCCTGCAAGAAAAAGATTTTGGTAATCATTATAAAAATGATTCCGCTTTAGTCAGTCAACATATGATGAAATATCCAAAATATATTCAAATAAAGCACAAGATTAGAAAAACTCCCCCTCGAATCATGAAGTGGCATTTAACATACCAAGTTTGCTAACTAAAAAGGTAAACCTCTTTTCATCCAACGGCTTGGTGAAAAGCTCGGCCAACTGGTAGTCTGTAGTCACGAAGTGCATCTCGATATCGCCCTTTTCGACATGATCCTTTATAAAATGATAACGCACGTCGATGTGTTTTGTCTTGGAATGCTGCACTGGATTAGCAGTTATCGCAATCGCACTCTTAGAATCACAGTAAATAGGAACTCGTTGGTAAGTATATCCGAAATCTTTTAACTATGTTTTCATCCAGAGGACTTGTGAACAGCAGGTTGCGGCAGCTACGTATTCAGCCTCGGCGGTGGATGTAGAAACACAATTTTGTTTCTTAGATGTCCAACTAACCAACTTATCACCTAAGAACTGACAAGAACCAGAGGTGCTCTTTCTATCCAGTTTGCAACCTGCATGATCAGCATCATTATAGGCAGTTAAATCAAAAGACGAACCCTTAGGATACCAAAGGCCTAACTCAGTAGAACCTTTAAGATACCTAAGAATCCGTTTTACAGCGACCAGGTGTGATTCCTTCGGATTAGCTTGATATCTAGCACAGAAACATGTAGCAAACATAATATCCGGTCTACTCGCAGTTAAGTACAGCAGTGAACCAATCATGCTACGGTACACTTTTTGATCTACTGATTTTCCAGAAAGATCTGCATCTAAAAGTGTGCCCGTTGCCATCGGTGTTTTCATCACTGAACTGTCACTCATGTTAAATTTCTTTAAAATATCTCGAATATATTTTGACTGATTGATGAAAATGCCTTCGGGTAACTGTTTCACTTGAAGACCAAGGAAAAAATTTAGTTCACCCATCATTGACATTTCAAAACGAGATTCCATGATTCTTGAAAAGTTTTTACAAAACTTTGGATTTGTAGAACCGAAAATTATATCATCTACATAAATCTGGATTAGAATCATATCATCACCTTGCTTTTTTAGAAAGAGAGTAGTATCAATTGTACCTTTCTTGAATCCTGAAGCAAGTAAGAATTGAGTTAAAGTTTCGTACCAAGCTCTTGGTGCCTGTTTGAGTCCATACAAGGCTTTGTCTAAGACAGAGACATAATCAGGGTACTTTGGATCAACGAATCCTTCTAGTTGAGCAACATATACTTCTTCATGCAATATCCCATTTAAGAATGCTAATTTTACGTCCATTTGGAAGACAGTAAAATTTTTATGCGCTGCATAAGATAAAAAGATTCGTATCGCTTCCAGTCGTGCCACAGGAGCAAATGTTTCTTCATAATCAATCCCCTCCTGTTGACAATAACCCTTTGCAACAAGGCAAGCTTTATTTCGAACTACAACTCCAAATTCATCTCTCTTATTTCTGAAAATCCACTTTGTTCCAATAACGGATTTTCCTTTTGGAAGTGGTATAAGTCGCCAAACTTTGTTCTTCTCAAATTGCAGAAGTTCATCTTGCATTGCCAGTATCCAATATGGATCACGCAAGGCTTCTGAAACTTTCTTCGGCTCGAGAGAACTTAAAAAACTTGAATACAGACAAAAATTAGTCGATGTTGCACGCGTTTGTACACCAGACTGTGCATCACCAATGATATTATGAAGTGGGTGATTTCTTGTCCATTTCATTGTACTTGGAATCGGATGAATTTCAGCTTGAGTATTATCTTCCTCATATTCATCATATACTGCAGGTAAATCTTTATCAACCCCAGATGTGCTCGGGACATCTTGTACAGCCTCTTCTGAAGTAAATATTTCCGGAGCAATAGAAGAATCACTCGGAACTTCTGTTGCAGAATTTGGATCTGCATGCACAGAATCAACATTAGTATCTTCAGAATGTATATGTGGAGATGTACCTAATGTGGTTGAAATTGTGACATTTTCAGAAGGTCCTGAAATATCTTCTATTATAATTGGAACCTCTGAAGTTGATGCGGATATGCTTGATTTTTCAAAATCTGCACAAATATCCATAAAAGCATCAAAAAATAATAAGTCTAATTCAGCTGTAATTTTATTTGAATTAGAAGACTTATTCTGTTTGACTTCAGGTTCTATTCCGTCTTGAATATAAACTTTCTGTTTAAGCTTGAGTTCTGAACTGTTGTGTTCAGAAGTCAACGTTGATGATTCATCGAATGACACATTAATGCTCTCCATGATCGTCTTGGTTCGTCTATTGTAAATCCGATAGGCTTTAGATGTTAACGAATAACCAATGAAATAGCCTTCGTCAGCCTTCTTGTCAAACTTACCAAGATTGTCTCGATCATTGAGAATGTAACACCTGCAACCAAAAGTACGAAAAAATTTAATGTTCGGTTTTCGATGATTAATAAGTTCATACGCTGTCTTTTTATGTCTTTTGATGACAATCGTGCGGTTTTGTGTGAAACACGCAGTAGCTACGGCTTCAGCCCACAGAAACATTGGCAATTCGGAATAGGCTAACATTGTCCTTGCAGCTTCCACCAGTGTTCGATTTTTCCTTTTAACTACACCGTTTTGCTGAGGAGTATAGGCAGCAGAAAAGTTGTGAGAGATCCCAACAGATATGAGATAACTCTGAAGCTTTTCATTCTTGAATTCCGTGCCATTGTCGCTTCTCAAAGATATAATCGGTAGTTGTAGTCGAACCTGAATCTTCTTTAAAAACTCAATGATCAGCTCTGCTGCATCTGATTTGTTCCTTAAGAATTCCAGCCAAGTATATCTGGAGTACTCATCTATCATGACCAAAATATATTTCTTACCATTGATACACTGAGTCCTCATCGGGCCGCAAAGGTCCATATGTATCAATTCAAGAGGTGTTGAGGATGAGAATTCTGTCTTTGCTTTATGATATGTTCGCTTCATCTTTCCCATTTCATAAGCTGGACAAAGAGAATTCTTCTCAAACCTTAGTTCTGGTAGACCTTTGACAATACCTTGTCTCGCCAATTGATTAATCGCATCAAAGTTTTGATGAGACAGACGCCGATGCCATATCCAACTTTCAGCTCGTGAAGCTTTTGCAATCAGACAAACAGGTCTTGATGCAGAAAGTGTTGGAAAATTCACAGAATAAAGATTTGTATTCCGCTTGGCTTTAAAAACTGCACGACCATCTTTATCTTCAATATAACAGCATTTATCCGTAAACCGAACTTGAAATTTACTATCGCAGAATTGACTTGTACTGAAAAGATTATGATCAAGTCCTTCTACGTATAGTACTCTTTTGATTGTCACGATGCCATTTGTTAACGATCTGTGTCCTCGAATGTATCCAGTAACTTCAGAATTAGCATAACTTACAGTACCGGCAGGTTCCTCAACATAATTGTGAAGTAGATGCTTAAATCCTGTCATATGGCGCGAGCATCCTGAATCTATATACCATGTATGTGAGGCCTGCAAAAAGAACAACTCATTTCTGTTTAGGTACCCATATCCAGATGGGTCCTTTCTTGTTAGCTTTTCGCAACTCATCAACATTATCTACCTTAGCCTTAATTCGCCACTCATAGCGAGGCTTAGGTACCCATTTCCATACCATTTTAACATTAAGCTCATGAAATGTTTTCTTTTTCGAAAAATGATCAAACTTAGCATGAAAAATTTTAGCCTGATGAGTTAAGGATTTTGAAGCTAAATTGACATGAGATGTTTTTCTGGCAACTTTAGATTTAGGATGAATAGAAGGAATGATAAATGCATTATCATGACAGTGTTTGCAAATAAAATTGTTACGTGCAAATGTCAAAAGCTTCGATTTATCCAATGAAGTACAATCATTCATACAACTTTGACATTTGAAAACGTTTGAATTTTTACACATCAAACTACCACTATCACTGATTTTACATTTATTTAAAGCAACTTTATTTTCCTTCACATTCTTCACCCTTTCTCCTTTACCATTCTGCCTTTTTACATCTGAAACAGGAAACAGAATCTTGTTAGTGTTCTTTGAAGAAGATGATTTTGCCTTTGAATTACAAGATGTTTCTCCTTTTTCAAAAATACTCGGAGGATATTCAGGAGTAGAAGTATAAACAACTGAAGATTTAGAATTAACAGTATCAAACTCTGGATTAGAATGAACATTCCAGTTTGTAGAGTCAAACATCTTTTTCTCCTTTAGATTTTGTTGAAACAAATCATTTTTTAAAATATTTAACTCTTTAGAGAGTTCTTTGTTTTCTTCTGAAGACTTGTCAAGTTTGAATTTGAGATCAACATTCTCATCTTCTAACTCTTCAATTGTCTTTTGAAGATCTGTGATTTGCTTCTCAAAATTAGATGTTTGATTTACCTCAGAGTTTGATTCCATTTTCTCTATAATAGGAACAGGATCTGAAGCATTCATCATTTCTGTAAAAATCTCCTCAGTCATAATTTTTGAAAAATCAGAATTAAGGTTTTGATTCATGATATTTTCACTTTCTGAACCATTTGAGGAATTTGTCGTGAATAAATCAGATGATAACACTTGATTCTCAACATCAGTTTCTAAATCAGATTCATCAAACTGGCTTTCAGATTCAGTATTATTTTCTTCAACCTTGGCTGATTCTGTTGGTAAACAAGGAGAAAATAGAGAAGTAAATTCACTAAATTCTATCTTTCTTGTTTTGTAACTTTCATTTAAATCTTTATAAGTAAAACCAACAGATTTTAAACTTGAAATAGAATCAGCGCAAGATAAAATGTCATCATCATTCACAACTTTACCTTTTACAAAAGTATCATGAATATCAGGTTTTGTAGAATTAGAGCCCATTTTATCAAAATTATACAAATTTTCTGGTGCTCTTTTCAAAACAGTATTTGGTTCAAAACCTAAACCTTTTTTAACATTATAAAATCTGACATCTTGGAGTTTGCTTGTTAAAAGATTTAATGTTTGCTCAGTCTGTCCTCTTTTCAGATTTAAATCCTCCAGTTGCTTGATTTTACAATATGCCTCGTTTCTTTCTTGAAAACATGCTTCAAATTTTAGTTGAAAATCACTTTTTTCAGCATTTAAGTTTACAAGATCTTTTTCAAGCTCAGATATCTTTGAATTTAAAACATCTTTGTCCTTTTTCAAACAATCTTTTTCAAATTCCTTTTCCTTAACCACATCTTTCAACATTGAATTTTCATCACGAAAATTCAACATTGTTTGTCTTTCATGACTAAGTTTGCCTTTTAAAGATTTAAATTCTTCTTTCATGAACTTAACTTGAGCCTTTAAGGATTGAATACGTACCTCAGAACCACAGTCAGAATGATCAGAAGATGATCCAATGTCCTCATCTACTTTGGCCATCATACACACCTGAGTAAAGTGTGCAGATTCGTCATCAGAACTCTTGTACAACCAATTCTCTTCTTCCGCCATTAAGTTCTGACCTTCTTCCACCTTCTTTTCTAACAGTGTTTTCCGAGCATAATATTCAGAATTCTTTGTACGCTTGAACTTGCAATCCTTGGAAAAATGACCTGGTTTTCCACAGTTATAGCATCTACCATATTTCGGCTCAGTCTCTTCTTTCTTTACTTCTCTCTTCTCTTCTCGCTTTTCATCTCTTTTCTCTCCTCTTTTCTCATACTTCTTTTCAGATCTTGGTTTGTACTTGTCTTTCTTGTAGCTCTCATATTTCGGCTTGTACTTGTTCTTTCCAAAGCTTTTGAACTGCTTTGTGAGAAGAGCCAGATTTTTAGCGAATCTTTGCATATCCTCATCTGAATATTCTTCACTTTCAGTAGAAGATTGATCAGTGCTTGAATCAGTAACTTCAGTTAGAAGAGCTTTGGATTTCCTTGACTTTGACTTGTAAGAAGAACTGGACTTGGAACTTGACCCTTTCTTACGTTCAGACATTAAGGCTAAAGAATCTTTGACCATCTTCTTTTCAGCACCAAGCTGCTTTACTTCATCCTCATGCTGAGATAAAGTTGTGAAGATATCATTGACGTCTTCTTGTGCCATATCCTTGGTCATCTGAATGTTGATAGCATAGCTTTTCCATTCTGGGTTCAAGTTCTTGATGAACTTATAATTGATCTCTGATTCTGACTTGTTCATCCCATTTCTCCTTAGATCATTTAATATCACATTGAAACGATTGTATGTTTCCAACAAAGTCTCTCCTTCTTTCGCATGGAAACCTTCATATGCATTTATACTCTGATTCAGTTTTGTCTGAATTGACTTATTTGATCCTTGAAACTGTCTCTCCAATTCATCCCATAAATCTTTTCCAGATTCGCTACTATCTACGCGATTGTAGATGTCATTAGGAATTGCCATAGTAAGATAGATAAGTGCCTCTTCATCTATCTTATGTCTTGCCTTTTCCACATCAGTAAAGAATTGATATGGTTTTGGCACGTATCGATCTGCGATTGCTGGAGATGTAGCTGTGGCTGCTTGTCCAGGTACAAATGATTGTGGATTTCCCGGACCATCTATAATAGATGTCATATAATCTCTGTTCTTTAGATTTAAGAACTGAATCATTCTTTTCTTCCATTGTGAATAATCTCCAACAGATAAGACCGGAGGCTTTATATGAGATCCCATAGAGAGAAATTCATTTGCCATGATTGAAAGATGTATGTACCTTCACAAGATGAAAAATATTAGCTAGTAAAGATCTTTAAATCCAATCAAATCAAGAAAATTACTGAAATCTTAAAAAAAATTCAGAGATTTTGATCACAGAAATAACTTTTGTCCCCCTCCGCAGACTTAGCACGGGGGTCCCGCTAAGTGTGAAACGCAAACTACACTCGTCGTGTCAAGTAAGGAACGCAAACCAAACTGTGCGTTTGTACTGATACCCGCACAACTTAACTATGCGTTTGTAGTGAGACCCGCACACCTTAACTATGCGTTTGTAGTGAGACCCGCACACCTTAACTATGCGTTTGTGCTGTGAATCACAAAACTCAGTATGCGTGTGTGTCTTGAAACGCAAGACTCATTGTGCGTGTGTGCTGTGAAACACAAGACTTATTGTGCGTGTGTGCCTTGAAACGCAAGACTCAGAATGCGTTTGTGTCGTGAAACGCACAATACAAATTAAGCACAAGTAAATTTTCGATATGCAAACCAGTATCACACGCAAACCAAGATGAACCAAACGCAAACTTCAGATGAATGACACGCACATCTCAGATGAATGAAACGCACATCTGATGAATGAAACGCACATCTCAGATGAATGAAACGCATACTTCTAAAATCAACAAATTTGCATCAAAAACTTATCTAAACCTCGAATTTCAATCTGAAATTTTGACAATTCATTCACAAACACATTTCGAACACAATCATAACAAGCAATTTCGATTAAAAACACAAATCATCACATTTTAATTCAAGAACAGTACGTGAAACTCAAGAACTCGAAAAACACTAAATCTTCAAATTTATGATCAAATCACATGGATTTCAAGAATTAAAAGATACTAACTCGATCAATTTCACAAAACGAACATAACCTAATCGATTTCAACTCAGAATTTTCACTAAAACTCAAAATCGATTTGAACTTTTATGAACAGTGACGTGAACAGTACGACTCAAAACATTTTCTTGATTTTCAAACGGATTTGGCTCTGATACCAATTGTGGCCCAAGAATTACTAGCTATATCACATTTAGATTGACACAAACACTTTTATTAGATCAAACATATGAATTACAATTAATCACAGATCTAACAATTAGTCACAGATCTCACGTATGTGTGTTTGTTCTTTGTGTGTGTGTGTTCTTACTCTCTCTCAACAACCACCAATATTACACCTTCACTTTCACAAACTTAATCTCTTACTTACACAAGTCTCTCTTTTTTAACAACACAACTACTTGCTTATATATAGGTCAACATGACCAAGCAAGGTCAAACCATCTAAGCTCTCTTACAACACACACAAACAACTATTACAACAATTACAATAATGACCCTCATTTAATCTTGAATACAATTACAGTCTAACAAAGAACAACAAAGCAACTAGACTACAACCTTTGCAAACAAGTAACATAAACAATGAAAGAAATCAAGAATAAAAGATAATATTCTAGGTATTTGGGGTCAGCAAGTTAGGGCATCACTGATTTGGAAAGAAAAAACCTGATTAATTGATTTAGGGAAGAACTACTAGTCGTTTTAGGGCAGCAATTCAACAAATCACGACTCCAGACTTCTAGTGCTCGATTTAGGGTAGCAATCCACCGATCCAGTAGTCGATTAACCGATTAGGGCATCCACCAATGGAGAAATTGAGAGAGATGGAGTCACTGAGTCACGAAATGAGAGCTGAGATGCGAGAGAGACAGAGTCAAGAGATTGAGTGTCTTGTTCGCCGGCTGTTCTGTTGGTCGTGTTCGATCGTGGTGATTGAATCGCAAGGAGGTTGTGTTCGTGTGAGAGACTCAAAGAAATTTTAATCGGTGGGGGATCTGATTAGGCGGTCAGCTATATCTTCAAAAGGTAAAAGAATTTTATGGGCTCAAAATTGAACATAATATAATAAAAATTCTTCTAAAATTTGGATGCCCTCTTGGGCCCTGCTGCCCATGGCCTAAGCCATGATTGCCATGGGCCAGGGTCGGGCCTGAGTTTCAACATAATGAACACACGTCGTATTAATGTCCACACAACTAAGGGCTCACCACCCTAATTATCTCATAAAGTCTATATGGCTTTGTAATACTAGAGAATTTATATCATAAGAATTTGATGATCTTTGCATTTGTATTGAGATTAATGTAGAGCATCCTATACCCCCATGTGTATACATAAAAGTGGTCTCACAAAAGATGTCATCAAAAGGACATAGATGGTAAATAGGGCATTGATTATGCATACCTATTTACCCATATCTACTTGGGGTTATGAAAATTTTCATGCATCTTTACTTATTTGTTTGTAGACCCACTACTAGCCAACCAATATCATGCATACAAGTTGGTAACTGGATATAAGCCTGATCTTTTAAATCTATGAATGTTTAGTTGTATAGTAAATGTGCCAATTGCGCCCCCACAACACATTAAAATGGGTCATTAAAAACGATTAAGTATATATGTTGGATATGAATATCCAACAATTATCCGCTATTTAGAACCTTTTTACGGGTGATCCTTATATCACATGATTTGCGAATTGTCACATTGATGACAGTCTTCCCGTCGTTAGGGGGAGATAGGAAAAAGTATTTTCCAAGGGAACGACAGGAACTGTCATGTAATGTTCCCACTCAGTCTCATGTTGATCCCCAAACTTCACAATGTAAAGTTGAAGTCAAACGAATCAGACTCGATACCTGATACGTTAAAAATTATTCTAGAAGTGACAAGATCACACATACGAGTTGCTAACATACCCATAAGGTTAAAAGTCCCCAACAGGGGCACAACGCCATTGGATAGTGCGTTGCAGTCACACATAGTGGAGGTGTGGTTGAGGTCGTAGATACCAAACGGAAGTGGTGGAAGGTACTTGGTTCGATGGATACTATTCTAAAGGAAGAGAATAGTGAGGCACATCCATTTATCATTAATACATAAAACTCTCATGAGATTATCTCTAATTATAATTATGTCCATGGATCATCACTGGAGGACGCTCCGAAGTCAATATTGATTCTAGAGATGAAAGAAAATCTCAAATGAACTATGAGAGTACATATGAGTCGATGGACAGTTCATATATACTCATTGATGACTTATTCGCATATACTATTATTCATAAGATGATAGAGCACAATGACATCGAACCATGCTCAGTTGAATAATATCAACAAAGAGCATATTGACCTAAATATAAAGAAACAATCCAGAAAGAATTCTATTATTTGACAAAGGATCGGGTATTCGGTCTGGTAGTGCTAACCTATCAAGTGTAAAGCCCGTAGGACATAACTAAGTCTTTGTCATAAAGCGTAATGAGAATAATGAAGTCCTAATGTTTAAGGCTCTCCTTTGGCGCAAGGTTTCTCACAACACCCTGGATTGACCACGATGAGTCTTACTCTCTCATGATGGATGTTATGATGTAAGAATAATTTATTAGCCTAGTAGTTTTCGAAAGACTGGAAATGCAGCTCATGAATGTGGTTACTCCATATCTCTATGGGGATTTAGATTTAAAGATATATAAAAGTGCTTGATGATATTACATTACCAAAATCAAGTAACTCTAAACCACAAAATGCTTTTGCAATAAAAGTGAAACAGTCATTTTATATAGTGAAGCAATCTATGTGAATGTTGTATAACCACCTAAGTGGATACTTGATTGGGAAAGTATATAAGAACGATGAATTGTGCCCTTGCGTATTTATTTAGGAAAACAAGTTCCAAATTTTCAGTGTAGCTCTATATGTCGATGTTATGAACATAATAGGCACTCTTGATGAAATAAGAGAAACAACAAGCTACTTGAAATCTGAAATTGAGATAAAAGATCTTGGGAAAACTTGGTTTTGTCAAAATATTTGAGCTAGAACATCGAGTTTGTGGAATATTAATCCATCGATCCGCATATGTCCAGAAAATGATCAGGCGACTTAATATGGACAAAATCCATCTAGTTAGCACTCCCATGATTGGTCGAAGTGTTGGATATAAAAAGATCTATCTCATCTAAGGATGATGACGAAGAGGTTTTCGGAGTTGGAATTCCCTATTTAAGTTCAATAGGGGCATTATTGTTCTTAACAAAATACACTTGACCGTATATTGTTTTTCTCAGTGAACTTGTTGGCTAGATTTAGCTCAGCGCCAATGCAACGTCATTTAATCGATATCAAATTAATCTACCAGAACCATTGACGTGTGCTTATACTTTCCCTACGGAGAAAACAAATGGATTGATAATGAAATTTCAATACCTACTTAGATAGTGAGCGACAAAAGTACTGCTCCTTGTAGAAAAAAAACCAATTAACGTCTTGGTATATATTTGCTGATATTAGGTATATGCCTGGCCCATACGAAGGTCGTTCCCAAGCTGGATAAGGAATTACCATAGGGAACACACTGATTACTTGGAAATAAAAATAAGCAAATCCTTGTATCTACCTCCTCGAACTATTCTAAGAATATTAATCTACAATATTCAAAGTATATATGGTTAAGGACTATCATTATACATATCAGCGGAACTAGTGGTTTGAGTTCAACCAGTATCCTACCTGCATATATGGAAATAATGCACCATGTATCAAAGAAATGAAAGTAAGATACATTAAGGGTTATAACATAAATCATCTTCCGCTTAAGTTTTTATACAATCAGCAATAACAAACTCTCCTCGAGATTCAAATGAATAAACAAAGGATGAGAGGCGAATATAACATATTTGCTTAACAAGTCATTACCTAAAACCATATTTGGGAAACATGTGAAAGTATTAAAATGCAAATGTTTTCAAACTCTCTTGATTAAAGTACGAATTAGGGGGAGTAGTAGACAAAAGGGGGAGTCTACTATATATGTAATATTGGTATGTTGTGCTCTTTCCTTCACCCAATGTTTTATTTTTCCCATCGGGTTTTGTTCCTTGGTGCAAGGTTTTAGTGAGACAACGATTTATAAATCCTCTTGTTTTCTAAACCTCTTGATTGATGTACGAATCAAGAAAGATAGTAAACTAAACGAATTGTTTATTGGTGCCTCTTTCCTTCGTCTAAAGTTTTTATTTTTCCCTCTGGGTTTTGTTTCTTTGGCGTAAGGTTTTAATAAGGCAAAAACTATGCACCATCACTCATTTGACTCGGCACAAAGGGGAGTGTTGAAAGATTATGTGTCATCATCAAAAGAAAGTGATTGAAAGAATATTTTCCTAGCATTACAATTTACCATAATGAATGTTTCATTTTCTTTGTAAACTCCTCCCTATTTAAAAGCTTATGATTAATGAGAATTACAGACTTCCTCTCTCTATCTTATTGTTATTCTCTCTATATTGATTGTTCTGTAACATTTGTTAACTTTTAAAATAATTTTTAACAAGGATATCAAAAATGGTTATCCGTTTAAAAAAAAACAAGTGGTAATATATCTATTTTATATCATAAAAGAGTTCTATTTTAAATAAAAACCTTTTTTTAAGTAAAAGTTATTTCATGGTTAACATCATATTGATATAAAAATGGTGAATTTTTATGCAAAAAATAATTTTTCTCCAAAGATAACATTATGTATTTATTATACCGAATTAAAATAATCTTTTCCTAATTTTAATTATATAAATTTTTTAATAATACTTTTATATGTAATAGCTTAACCTCTCTCTCTCTCTCTCTCTCTCTCTCTCTCTCTCTCTCTCTCTCTCTCTCTCTCTCTCTCTATATATATATATATATATATATATATATATATATATATATATATATAGATTTTTAATAAAACCTATTTTTTATAATAATTTAATAATATATTAGTAGTAGATGCTTCTTTTGAAAACCCATGAAATTATGATAACCTTGAGAACTAGTGCATCATGTGCTATTTCATATGATCCTTTTTCATTTAAGACTAGCATTTAAAATATTGATTAACATATATTTGTTTCACATTATTTGTTTTACAATGTGAACTTTTTTAGCCTATTTGTGAACCAAAATTAACACGTAAAAAAGTTACATTTTGAACGAAATACACATGAAGCAACTACATTATCAAACAAATATATATTTATCAATACATTAAATGCTAGCCTTAGATGAGAAAAAATTATGTGAAATAATACCTTAAGGTAAAAGTTTTCATATATCTCAAAAGTTTTGAAGTTCTCAAATGATTAAGCCTCTAAAACCACATCATCAATACTAAAAAATAGAGAGACGAGAGAGAGGGAGGGAGGGAGAGAGAGAGGGAGGGTAGGATCAGGGTTGCAACACATGTATGGGTATAACGATTGTGCTCGGAACATAGTTCGTTTTTGTTCTTTAACTTTCCGGAAGGGTGGGAAGTACCACATCTATGGAAGATTTTCAAAAGGCTTGGAGAAGTTACAGATGTATATATGGCGAGGAAAAGAACGAAGAAAGGAGGTATGTTTGGTTTTGTGAGGTTCAAGAATGTTAGGAATGAGATGGTTTTGGAAGGAAGGTTAAACGACTTATGGATTGGAACGTATAAGATGAGAGCTTTCCTGTCGGACGAAAACAGCCGTAGAGGCCACAACAGAGATAGAAAGAAGCGAAAAGAGGTCCCGTTATCCACAAAGCAGGTCCCGGAAGTGAACCCAAACAAAGTGGATTTCCGTTCGCATCGAGACGTGGTAAAAGAAGGAAGCAGTGATACAAGTAAAGGGAGTAGGGGGTAATGGCGAGGTAGAGGAGAATGGGAAGTAGATGAGAAAATGAAAGATTACCTTCAGAAGAGCTTAATTGGTAATGTAATATCGCTGGATAATTTGGAAGCTATTCAATCACTTTGTAGGTCGGATAATCTGGTAGATTGTTTCGTGAAATACTTGGGTGGGAGGAGTGTTATGTTAAGTTTCGAAAGTGGGGAGACAATGAACAACATCCTTAAAAATAGAGTACATGGATTGCATCATTGGATTAAAGGCCTAAGAAAATGGTCAGAAGGTTTTTGCTTGTCAGAAAGGTTGATCTGGCTAAAAATAGCAGGGGTCCCATTACACGCCTGGAAGGAAGAGGTATTCACCAGAATTGCAAGCACATAGGGAAAGGTTTTAAACACAACTAATTGCAATCTGGAGGAAACTAGGGATTTAGCATGTGGGAGAGTCTTAGGCCATGTTCGGTAGCAACTTAATGGGCTGAATAAGGGATATGGATTATTCGGTCAGCCATATATGGGTGTTCGGTAAGGGCTTATTCGGCCGACTGGTGGCTGACCGAATCAGCTACAAACTTGAAGTCTTTACTACTCAGCCATTAATTATCTTTTACTTTCCCTATCTACCCCCATTACTTCCAACTACCCACTTTAATTAAAACAAAACCTAACCCCTCTTCATAATACAGTTGACCTCTCCCATTTCTCCATCTCTTTCAAACATCGAAAAACAACAACCACTGGAACGGGAAGACTCCATCGTTTTCTGCTTTATTTCTCACATGTATTTCTCTGCGTCGAGCTCTCTGTGTACATCGATTTTCTAAGTTTAAACTCATCGATTTTTTGATTTAAACCCATCGATTCTCTGTGTACATCGATTTTTTTATTTCTATCCATCGAGCTCTCTGTGTACATCGATTTTCTGGGTTTAAACCCTTCGATTTTTTGATTTAAACCCATCGATTCTCTGTATACATCGTTTTTTTATTTCTCTCCATCGAGCTCTCTGTTACTAAAGCTATTGATGTATAATTTCCAACCCATCATTTCCATGATACACAGTAGTCATCGATACACAGGAGCCATCGATATACACAGTAGCCATTGTGATTTTCTGTGATTTTCTTGTGATTTTCTAATTATATGTAGTAGATATATGATATAGTAGACTGTAGATATATGTTATATATTATTTTCTTGTGATTTTTTGATTATTTTTGTTTATTTTCTGTTTATTTGGAATTATAGTAGATATAAAGATTGGGGGTAAAATGGTCATTTTTGACATTCAGACTGTTTATTCAGCATAATAACCGAACAACAACTTATCTGTTAACATACAGAAAACTATATCCATACAGTCAGCTATATCCATTCAGGTCTTAACAGAAAACGAACCGAACAACACCTTAATCAGTTCCTCACTAAGAACGATTATAAGTGTGGTTCAAAGCATAAAAGTTGGCAATACATTCTTCAAGATCAGAATCATCAAAGAGGATAGCAATCCGATGGAGGTTTTGGAAAACGAAGAGATCGACAGTCATATAGACGAGGAATCCTCCATCCTTTCAGAATGGTCAGAAGAAGAAGCAATCAACGACAACGGTTGGATGGTCGAAGAAAGTATATTCGAAAACGGTAATCATAATAAGGAGGAGAAGGCACAGGTAGAAACGACAGAGGATACGGAGGATGTGAAAAAAGA
Organism: Arctium minus; assembly: GCA_954870635.1. NCBI lineage: Eukaryota > Viridiplantae > Streptophyta > Magnoliopsida > Asterales > Asteraceae > Arctium > Arctium minus. The sequence continues at coordinate 75,797,223 of OX941089.1, read as the reverse complement.
CATGCGTAATAGCTTATTTTTTTAAGATGAACGAGAAGCAGAGGGGGGGGGGAGACAAGATGGTATCGGAGAAATCTTATCGGTGCCAGAGAAGAAAGAGGTAAGCCAAGAGACACCGTCAAATGAGTCGGAGAAGAGTCCGATAGTCGAGGAGTCGTTGAGTATCTCAAAAGGAACATTAATGCGAGTTACTCGAGATCGACTCGGTCAAAACTCGGCTCGACTCGACATACTAACGAGTCGAGTCGAGCGATCTGATAATCGCCTCGATAAGCTCGTGAGATACTCGAATATATATTATATATATAATTAATTTATATTATAATTTATAAAGTATAATGTAAAAAATTATATTAATAATTATTTTAATACAATACATTAATGTTAAGATAATAAATCAAAATTGAAAATTGAATTAAAAAAAACTCTAAAAAAGGAGGATGAGAAGATGAGAAGTGAGAAGAGAGACTTCCTCCCATCCCACATTGGTCCCTTAACTCCTTTTTTACTCTTTACTCTAGTATATATATGGGTAGGCCTCCACCATTTTCTTTGCATTCTTCTACTAGTGGCTTGAGTCTGTTTGCTTGAGCTAATGACTTGAGCTAGTGAAAGAGTTTTATAGGAGCACCCTATCAAAATAGGTGCACCTTTTTATTTAAGTTTGTATATGTTTGTTTTTAGTTTTAACTTGACGAACATAAACGAACACGAACATACCTATTTCCTTAACGAACGAATACGAACACTAGTTTGAGTTCGAGCTTGGGAATTGGTTTGAGTTCGAGCTTGATTCGAGTTCAAGCTCGAGTTCGAGCTTGCTTCAAGCTTTGATTCGAGCTTGAAACGAGTTCGAGTTCGAGCTTGGGAATTGGTTATCGAGTTGAGTTCGAGCTTGGATTTTCACTACTCACGAGCTTTCGAGTCGAGTTTGAGCTTGAGAATTTTATTTTGAGTTCGAGTCGAGTTTACTGATACTCGAGCTCGACTCGCATCATTTACACACCTAATTAGAGGGTGCCAATAACAATGCCCTTAAAACATGTAATTTATCAGTGTTGAAATCTAAAAGATTTAGAAGGAAATGGAAGGCAAAACACAATAATTATTATTAATTTTTGTTTCACCATTGCATCTACATTAATTAATCATTTAATATATATAGGGTGCGTTTCTTTTGCAAACCAAGCAATTTGTACAAACTATGCAAACCAATCTTAGCCGTTCATCAAGTCTAATGAATATATGATTTTATTATGTTTCCTAATTTAAAATCATGATTATAATGAATAAACTTAACATTTCCTAATTTAAAATCATGATTATAATGAATAAACTTAACATTTTCCATATATATCACAATCATTATTAATGAATCATAATCATTATACATAAATATATCTATTGTTTCCTAATATAGTGGTTTGCATAGTTTGTACAAATTGGTTAATTTGTAAAAGAAACGCACCTTTTATTTATTTATTTATATATATATATATATATATATATTAAATAATATAAAGTTTCAATTAAATTCTGAAATAAAACCAAACAAACTTGAGCCAAAAGGAACGGTAATAGAAAAAATTTAAAAGAAACTTTAGCTTCATAACTATAACGTTAATTGTAAAAAGTTTCACTTTGATACAAAAAATATTTGATCGTCGATCATTTATTTAACATGTCAGTCATTTTTGCTTAGTAGCCCTTCTTTTTGATAAACGAAAGTGGTGTGACCAGTTTTTTTTTTTTTTTTTTGTAATAAATTAATGTGTTAATTTGATTAATTACTCTCCTGAACAACAAAGCTAGATTAGTTAAATTTCCTTTTTCAGTCATGATGCATTTAAAACCACATTTAAAAATATTTAAAATAAGTACTAAAAAAGGAAGATGTTAGATTAATTCATTTTTGTGACCTAATGGCCGTTGCAATAATAAATACACCTGATTTTCTAGAACAACAAAAAATTCATTATAAGTTTATACCTTTTTATTGAATTAAATGAAATTTTGCCAGTATATTTTCATAATTCTCAATTTAGTCGAGTACCATTAAATCTCATTTCATGATCGTTTTCTTATCCTTGCAATCTGTTTTTTGACAGACATAAGTGTTGTCATGGTTTACTTTTATATTAGGTAACCCTGTAAGATCAATAAACTTAAAAGATATTAAAAAGAAATCGATAAGATACTTTTTAATTGAATAATAGAAAAAAGACAAATGGATATGAAACAACATTTTTATATGATGAAAAATAATAGAACAATTAGGAGTTGAAGATTAGGTGGTTTAGTTGAATTACTTGTACATACAAATGGTTTTTGGTTGGCCAAAATTATGGAGTTTAAAATAGAGAAATAGGATAACCATAGTAGGAGAGACTTTCTTTTTGGTTATTTTATTTATTTATTTTAATTAAAAAATATAAATATAAATCTGAAAAATCTCATTTGTACATAATGGCATTTTGTCCTAGGTGACTTGTCTATTATTTCCCTTTCTTTTGTTTATAGAAAAATATCTAGAACTAAAGAGCCGTTTATCAAATGTTTATCTGGGTAAGTGTTTATCGGTAAAATTCAATATTATCATATACTTATCAGGTAAGATTTTAGTTCACTAAAACAGTATTGTATACAACAATTATCCGGTAAGCGCTAATCATGGTAAGAGTTATCACACTCACTTACACGGTAAGATTTTGGTCCTTGCCATATTCATCCGGTAAGATAATGTGACTTGGTAAGCGCTTACTCGGATAAACGTTTCGTAAACGGCCCCTAAGAGTATCTGTAATAGCTATGTAAAAATAGTTTTTTTTTTGAAGATTTATGAATTTTTTTTTCTACAACAACTATGCTAAATGGTATAAATAGAGAAAAGAAGAAAGATAAGGTGGAAATTTTCAAATTTTGAGAAATCTCTAAAACTCTATATTAATAATTTAATTTTTGTCCATCAATAAGAGGTATGAAATTAAATGTGTATGAAATAAAAATAATATTTTATTAAATATTTTGAATATTTTATTAAATATTTTGAATATTTTATTAATATAATTAATGTTAGAATTGCTAAAATATGTTAAAGTTATGATGTAAATTCTTTTATAAAAAATTTTCGTACTCTATTATAGAAAAAATTATAGCATAGTCGTTGGAGATACTCTAACACAATAGTTTATGTTAATAATACAATGTATTATCTGATAATTTCAAATCATGTTTGACAACCATAATTTTTTTTTAACTTGTTGAAAAAGTTTCACTCGATAAAACATAACCTAGTTTTTTGAAAAAATACTTCATAATGTTTATTAGGGGGTTTACCACTGTAATAACCCTAAACTCAAAGAATCTAAATTTTATGGAAGATTGGGGATGTGAAAGAAATTTCCTCTAATTTTGAGGACCCGATTGTGATTAAATGGTTAAATAGAGAAAACCCCTTCATTTACTCTACTCTCATTTCGGAGAAATAAGACGCTTGGATAAGAAGGTAGAAAAGGAGGGCTTTTGATAAAAGGGAGAGCTCATTTGGATTCTTCGTGAAGAGATTGAAGGAAATCGGTGAAGAAGAGTCATCTCCTCCAAGGTAACTCCTCCCTCTCAAGCTCAACCCTTCCATTAATGGAGTTATGGATTCAATGTTTGAATTCTTACCTTCCTTTTGTTATTGGATTGAAAAACCCTAGATGGGCGATTGTTTTGGTAGATTCTTAGTAGTTTTCGAGTGTTGAAAAAACTCACCATTGCTAATGGTATCTTCAAGGATGTCAAGGGTTTATGTCTTTGGTTTAAATATTGGATCAAAGGATGGGTTTTGTTTGGACTAAATGTTGTTTTGATGTTTGAATATCGATTAACATGATTTAGAACGTTGATTCTATCGATTTTGAGGCTTAAAACCGAATTGGGAGAGTTTAGGATAAATGGCATTGAGGAATTTTTAGCCGAAAATCGTCCAGACCCAGACCAGAGTCTAGCGCAACTTTGAGGGCGGGTTGGGTCACGTGGAAAGTCGCCCCAAACACTGTTTGGGCGATTTCCAATTTGGACTCGTTTCTCGTTTGGGGCTTGGATCGAGGTACCGATTAGGGGTTTATCTTAGGGATTGTAAGTGATGGTTTTCGGAAATCAATAAGTGGTTTAACACCCTCGTGTGTCATGGAATTTAGGTGTTCGGTTTGGACACTCATAGCTTCAAGTGTGAAATAAGCATGGACGATATGTGAGTTTTTCCTAACTTATTTTTATTAATGCATAAGCTTTGAATATGCATGATGTTTATTGAAATGCATGTTTTATATTGGCATAAAGTATGTTTGGTTTTGTGTGGAAATTCAAGTGTGCATTCATTTTGTGTGGGGCATGTGATGGCTTACATGGGAGATGTGACCCGTTTGGAATTCATTAATTCGTTTCATGTTATTCGTTTGAGGGCAGGTGTGAGCCCAAACACGTTATCGCAGGTGTACGCGACTTAAGCGTGTACCATCTACATGTGTAGTGTGTCTGCATGATGATTTTAAAGGTTTGAATCATTCATTTATGTTTATAACTCTTTTTGGATGACACTTGTGGTGCGATTTTGCTTCTTGAAGGAACTCACTAGACCTACGGTCTAACCCTCACTTTTATAAAACTGAAAAACCATTTTCAGGCAAGCAAATTAGTGGAAGCTCAAGCAAGGGAAAGGGCAAGATGTGAGAGCTTGGAGATAGTGAAGTTTTTTTTTGGAAGACATAGCGGCATCGAACCAACGAATGACTACCACGAACACACGCACACACGTATGCACACCTCCCCGGCGGTATCGGGTATCCACAGGCAGCCCACTAATCCGCTGCTGTCCCGGCCCAGCTTACGCTGAACCTAGAGCTCAACCACATTCTAAGAATGGGCTGAGGGTAGCCCAGTCAACGACTGGACCGGCCTAAGGACTGGGTACTCCTCATGCCCTCAAATTGACTCCCCTTGGAATCGAACCCGGGTATATTGGGATACCATCCACAACCCCCCAAGATGTTACCGCCCTTGGGGAAACCAACTGAGTTAGACATGATTTGTTGGAGATAGTGAAGTTTTGTAGTTCCTTGTTAGATTTCCAGACATAGACGCTTTGTTAAAATTTCTCAGATGTGAGGTGGTTATTTGCAGTATTTGACTTGATGATTGGGCCATTTTGGCATTTATTTATCTTGTGATTGAATATGAGTCTTGTGTTGTTACATTTGGTGTCAGAGCCAAGGTTTAAGGGATTTAGGTGATCGTATGGGCATAAACTTAAACTAATATGTAGGAAGGGGACACAACTGAGATAGGAAGCCAATAGGAAAGACCTCGATCACTGAAAATCACGATGATAGGAGTGAGAACCCTCATCTAAGGTAAATTCAAAATCACATTTGGCCAATGTCATTGTAAATTTACAGGTGCATGGGTATGCTTAATTACTATTGTTGAGACGCTCAATAAACGTGGTAGTATGTATTAAGTTCTAATCTTGCAAATGATTAGCAAGGATTTTGATGTGTGGTGAAGGAGTTCTGTTTGAGATACCAGAGAACCGGCTAGAGGCATAACTTCTAGAGTTGGGGGGTATAATTGGTCAAGAGTACTTCTTGTGAGTCTCCATTTCTAGAGTTTGATGTGTCAATTTATTTCCAATATATTGGTATAGGGGAGAAAGAGAATTATGTTTGGATCTTGGAAGCTTCAACTCAAAATCGGGTAAAAGGGAAATGAGTCGTTTCGACTCTTTAGTCAAGCAGTAGGGTGGCAAGGACAATGGAGGAAAGATATCAATATTGATTTGAAGTATGGGGTAGGGATAGAAGGAAAGGAGAATGATCGTTTATTGGCCTATTCAAGTCAAAGTTTGAAACGGTATAATTTGCTAACCAACGATCAAATTTGGAAACTGTGTAGTGTGCGAAAAAAGTATGTTGGGAAGAACCTACACCAAAAGTTGTTGCAAATGTGGGAAACCCGACCGTTTGGTCAAAAACAATATACTAGTGGGAAATAGTTGTGAATGCAAAACGTCTGACGTTGTTAGAGTGAATAACCTTCAAAGGAAAAACGAGATCCATGCATTGTATTTTAAACGAACTGCATAAGCCAATGCATATATTAAAAGTATTATGTGCATGTTGGGTTTCTTGTCTTGGAAACTAAATCGACGCATGCAAGCGTGTAGTCTATGTTTTGGGGAAATTGAAAACTTATTTATGTTGCATAATGGAAATTTTGAACTCATTAATTCGTAAGCTATTTCATCTCCTTCATGTTGGGTTAACCTTTATGGTGGAAGTCATGACAACATTGGATTGCATAGTTTTTTTTTTATATAATTGAAACTGATATGGGTATACTGTTGTCACTTCCATGAGCGTGAGAGTCGGTGGACTCACTCAGTATGGGTGATTGGGCCCTGGACTTTTACTAGTCGCCTGGGAAAAGTTTCATTGTATGCATTTCGTTTGTTGTCGACACTAATTTATATGGAAATGGTGTGTTCTATTATGAGGATTAATTTTGAACGATCTTAAGATCGCGGTGCTTGACCATTTAACTATAGTAGTACGGGGTCATGCATACACAAGTTTGTTTCATGGATTCACATTTCTTGTATTTGTCAGATGTGCAAAATGATTTAATCATTGTGTCGGCATACATGAAGGCTATGAACTCGCTAGGCGGTGGAGTGTTTTGCAATTAAAGAGAAGGAAAAGTTTTGAGAGTTGAAATTGTCGGTTGAGTCAATTATGGTTGATATATATTATTTGCATTTCCGTTAGAGGAGGACGGTGAATAATGGGAGTCTCAGACATTGAATTTAGTAGTGTTCGTATTTTGTAGCGGAGACTCTTGCTCAATAATTTGGAAATGGTTGTTGATGAGTGACCCGGGGTGAAATTCTAAGTTGCCAAGATACTTCTAGTAATAACATATTAATAAGTAGCATTGTGGTACTTTGATGAAATGTTATCGAGGTAGAGCCTGATTATTAAGTTGGACTTGTGATTAGACTATGTATCAATGGAGTATTGTGACTTCGTCAATTGAGGACAATAGGATGTAAAAGTTAAGTATGATACATTGGAAGTGTAGTTTCAATGGGTAACCGTGTTTTTCAGAGAAATTGTTAGAGCGTTATCATATTGAATGTAGACCTAAAGTCAATGACCATTTAAAGATTTCGGTGTTGAGATCATCGCCATGTAATGAAAAACTTGAGAAGTAACGCTAGTATAATAATGGTACCAAAGTTATACAAAGGTGTAAGGGGTCGTTTGGGAAAAGGTGTATACTTAGCATTATGCTAAACCACCATATGTGAGTGTTTTGAAAGCGGAAGACCGCTAGTTTGGATAAAGGACTTTGTATGAGGTGTTAGTGATCCGTATGAGAACGAAGTTTCTAACACAGTTGAAGTGGGCACACATCGATTATATTGGTCTGCACAGGAGCGTGCCTTATCTTTTTAAACTATATGAACTTGTTTCTTGTAGATCATGATGAGCTGACAAGAAGAATCTGGAACTTATTTAAGTGAAGTTGGTGATTATGATTTTGTGGTTCATCTAAATTCGAGGAAAATAATTCGTGATACGAATTTATTCCATCTATATTGGTTTATGGTTGGTGTGAAGGAGGCGGTGCTTATTGTATGTGTATATGGAACGTGAAGATTTTGATTGTAGTGTGATATTGTGGTGTGGTAGTTATGTAAATAAGTTAGTGACATTTTATGCCAAAGCAGGCGTGTAAATCATTGATGTGACAATGTGTTGTCGTTATATTGAGTGGTGGATTGTGTTGTAAAATAAGAAAAGTGTAGATGTGAATCCTGGTTTGGAGATTTTTGGTGAGGTATTCAAAAGTGGCAAGTATGCTCGATTTGGGTGTATGGATTTTGAGACAGGGTTATGCCATTGCTATTTTTAGAATAAAAGGTTGGGAGGTAATTGGTGGCGACCTAAAAGAAGAACCATTGTTCTTCTCGGTTGAGTTGAATTATTGGATGAGTTTATCTTATTCCAATTGGATATCGATGAGAATGCTATATCCAATTAGTTTGTGGTGTTTAGTAGTAGATTTTAAAATTTATTTGGGAATGTTGAAATATTCCTTGTGTGTAAAGGAACACTAGTGAGTGGGTTAACTCTGTTTTGAGAAATATGTGGTATTTTTTGTCATTGAGTAGTGCGTCGTGATGGCCTGGTTGAATGTCTCAAGTAGGGATTGTGGTGAAAACCTTTGGTTAGGCATAGTGTGGATAAATATGTGATTATAGCGTTTGGACCGGTCGAAAAATCGAGTAAGTAATGGGGGGTCAGTGCTTCAGGCTAGCGTGAGAAAGTGAAGTTGGTATGTCGAAATAAGTGGATAAACTGAAAGTAAGAAGTTTGTCTAGTGATACAGAAGAATGCGGAGTATGTTTGAAAGTTTGTAATTTGGCGAGTATATGAACTCCTCGCATGGGTATGAGAAAAAAAGATTATTATGTATGTTATAGATAAGATATCGAAAAACTAATTTGTGTGGTTGGTCTAAAGCTTGCATCGGTTGGTAAGTCTTTCTTTGGAAACGTGTGTCTTGTATGTCCCAGAAAACCTGGTAAAAGTGGTCGAACGTGATGATCAGAGTGAAAGATGTTGAATTGAGTAAGTATTAGTGTGATAGATATTTCGAATGTGAATTGTGTTTAACGTTGTGCAAATTAAATTGTTCTGTGAGAGGATGTCGCTCCTGTTGTGAGGCAAGTGAACTTGAAATCAATTCGAAAATTAATGGATAATTGTGGGATCCAGTAATGTTCTGACATGTGTTTTGGGACTGACTCAACTTGTCGGCGGAGTGTTCGGGCGATGGAATGGTGGAAGGTATATATGTATATATATATATATATATGTATTTATTCAAAAGAATAAGCGGGGATGATATTTTAGTCGATATGTGCAAAGTGCAGATGGATTGTTTATCATTGAAGGATTAGTGATCTATGTTGTGTTGTAGGACAATATGTTATTAGTGTTGGACGCAAGTCATATTGGTGGATATTATTAAGAGTTGTGTGGTTTAATAAAGGAATTCTTATCAATGATCCTGGAGATGGAGTTTAAGGGTGACCTTTTGTTAAGTTGACAAAGTAAGTGGTTCTTATGTTTAGTCGGGATTCATGTTGTTGTGGCGTTAACTACAGTGAAATTCTTTCCTTTAAGGAAGTGAAGTTGTGTGTGTGAAACCCTAAATTTAGACGCGTTTTGAAACCATGAGCCCAAGTGTGTGGACAAAGCAGACAATATCTGGAAGCAGTCGATCGGGGATGTTACAAGTATAATTTACGAATTTTCCGGCATGAGAAAGTTGTAGTTAATCGAGGGGCGATATTGAGAGATATTGTGCACTTATGTTTTTAATCAGTATTGTGCGGCGAAAGTGTGATAAGTGTTGGTATATGGTTCGGTTGTTTGAAAGATCTTTACAGAGAAATGAAGAGGTTGGTCCTGTGTTAGTGCTCTCGAGATCTTCCAAAGGTAAAGATGAATTTTGGGAGAAGTGGCCTCAAGTTGGACTTAGCTAAGTAGTATCGGAGTATCCACCATACTTTCCATGTATCCAATTTAAGGAAGTGCATGGCTATCGTTAGTATAGCCATGCCGTTGGATAATGTTCGCGTGGATGAAAGGTTGTGCTATGTCGAAAAGCTGGTGCCAATCGTGGACCGCAAGATTTGGAAGCTAAAGACCAAAGATATTGGTCACATAAAGGTACAATGGAATTCCGGGGACGGAATTCTTTTGAGGGAGAGGTATTTTAATAACCCAAAACCTTAAGAATCTAAACTTTATGGAAGATTGGGGGTGTGAATGCAATTTCCTCTAATTTTGAGGACCCGATTGTGATTAAATGGTTAAATAGGGGAAGACCTTTCATTTACTCTCATTTTGGAGAAATCAGACGCTTGGATAAGAAGGTAGAGAGGGAGGGATTTTGATAAAAGAGATAGCTCATTTGGATTCTTGGTGAGGAGATTGAAGGAAACCAGTGAAAGAAGAGTCATATCCTCCAAGGTAACTCCTCCCTCTCAATCTCAACCCTTCCATTAATGGAGTTATGGATTCAATGTTTGAATTTTTACCTTCCTTTTGTTATTGGATTGAAAAACCCTAGATGGGCGATTGTTTTGGTTGATTCTTAGTAGTTTTCGAGTGTTCATTTTGAGAAAACTCACCATTGCTAATGATATCTTCAAGGATGTCAAGGGTTTATGTTTTTGGTTTAAATGTTGGATCAAGGGATGGGTTTTGTTTAAATTTTTGGTGCGATTTTGCTACTTGAAGGAACTCAGTAGACCTACGGTCTAACCCTCGCTTTTATAAAACTAAAAAATCATTTTCAGGCAAGCAGATTAGTGCAAGCTCAAGCAAGGGAAAGAGCAAGATGTGAGAGCTTGGAGATATTGAAGTTTTGTAGTTCCTGATTAGATTTCTAGACTTAGACGTTTTGTTAAAAATTCTCAGTTGTGAGGTGGTTATTTGCAGTATTTGACTTGATGATTGGGCCGTTTTGGCATTTATTTATCTTGTGGTTGAATTTGAGTCTTAGGTTGTTACATCCACTTATGCCTCTTATATTTTTATCTAAGTCATTTTATATTCTTATCTAATTATCAACTATTTTTTTTACTAAATATGACTAGTTTATCAATTATCTTATAAGCTAACAACTAATTTATCAATTAGTTTGCCAAACTTGGTTGTTCACTTTTTTTTTACATTAAGCCCTTGTATAGGTTAAATTGTTAGTCTTGATAAATTTGTTTGTCTGAGGGATGAGAGACCAACAGATTTCGAGGGAGGCAAAAAGAGAGGGTTGGATTTTTTTTGAGCAATTATGGTATTAATTTGTTTGGGGTGGCATATTGGGGACAATGGAGGGGTCCTGGCTTATTCCATATAATCATTTTAACTTAATGGCTCAACGATTAAGCCATACAGAAACACTCATGTATGGTTGAACGAATAAGTTGTACAGGCCATTAAGCTCGTTAAGCTGTAAGTAAACATCAACTATTGGATGTTGAAAACTTACTTTAACAAATATCAACAATGAGGAGACAATGTCTTAATGTTGAATGATAACCTACTCAATTGAAATCGTCACTATAATCTGCGTTGGTCATTATTCTCTATATGCCTTCATCTTATTCTTAGTCTCGGACATCGACTTTACTCTCAACCAAAACTGCCACTTCCTCTACAATTCCCCTCCCTACCTGATTCTTCATCTCGACCATCAACCTTTGCCATCACCTTCAAGTCCATCTCCGTCCTGGTTTCCTCCTGCTCCATGCCTACCGTATCTCTTATTCTCACCAAAATTGTCACCATCACAAAAGGTTGGATTTTTAATTTTAAACTATTTTACGGGTTTTTCTTTTACATTATTCACATCTTGGGAAACCAGGATTTACCATCAAACAGTGGGGAACGAGAAGACGACCGGGATGGGAGAGATAAATAGGGTAGAATTGGAATTTGAGAAATACAACATAAACAATTGCGGCTATAAAACGGTAGCCAGTGTTCCATTTTCAACAGAGTTTTTTAAATTAATGAATCAATTTCTTCAGGTATATTCAATTCATCAGATTAAACAATCCCTATCACAAGAAAATTTTACATATATCGTTGAAAATAAAATAAAAAATTACTTAAGTTTCTATTTTTGCTATTAAGCTTAAAAGATATTTAAAAAAGTAATTATTGTAGTTCCGATTTGACGTTAATATTAGTTGTATTATTCTGATTAATCATAGTCAATTCATAATTATAAATGTAGGTCAAGATTAACCGCGTTTAATTAGTCAACATATTATGAAGTCAAGGCTTGTCAATTATAGCAAGGACCTAATTTGGACATTTACGTTTATAATATTTCATAAGTTTTATAAAGTAGTATAATCGATACAATTATGATAATTTAAGTACATAATTAAAATAATATGCAAGTTGAAAAGGAATAAAGTTTTAATTTTCATTTTTCAGATATCTTGTATAAACACAACAAACCTTATTTCGGTTTTCTTGTTAGTTACCGAATTTAAATAAATATTTATTAGAGTTCATAATTAGTATTTGAAAAAGAGTAAATACATTTGGCACAAAATTCTTTTTTCTCAACATCTATAAATACATTTAGATGTAAAAAGACTAATACGAAATGACCAAACCTCTTTGTTACAACCTGTTATTCTAGGTTGTGACATCCTGTGACAATCTTCGTAACATTACAATAAAGTATCACATATTGCTTACATTGTGGAAGAACAAGTTGGGTTTACAATTCAATATCATTTGTAATAATCATATAACTAGATCTTTTCCTATCCCTACCGATCATGACGTCTATTGAGAGTTGAGATACATGCTAATAGTTAGCTTAACGTATAATGGATTCATGGTTTACGTAACACATTTCATAGATTTTCAAGTTATATAAAACAGTAAAACAACACATTGAGTCATAACAATTAGGTAAATATGTGTGTGTATATATCATCATTGTGTGCATTGCATGCAAACCAGGTCAATTCTAATCATGAATGTCGACTACTGTGTGGGTCAAATATCAATCATAACACCAATCACCGAGTATAGAGGCATGCCTCGTGATACACTTACTAGGTCATACATCATCCATCATTCAACCCAGTACACAAACATGTACTAGCCCATACACTGAAGTGGTTTCCTGACATCAGTGTTGTTGTCTCGACATACGACCTACAATAATTACGTAAAACATTTCATGCATAACATCTCAAAAGTTCATGTGTTCACTCATAGTCAAACATTTCATGCTTTTCGTATCAATGTTCATGCTATTATAATCACATCCTGATACAAAGCCTATGAAAACATTTTGCATGAAGGAATGCCTTTGCAAAAAGCATGTATCCTAGTTTTAAAGTCACATGAACTCTTAATAAAGACAAAATAAAGGAAACTATTGTAAATATTAAATATATTATGAAGTATGGAGTGTGGATGCAAATTTCATGTCCAACCCACAATAAAGTTGTACAATAATTATCCAAGTAAATCATGTAGATGAATAGGAGATTATGTAGTATAAATACCCCCTTGTGTAGATGTAAAAATGCACATCAATACTTGCATAAGTATTTCATTCTCTCCATCTTCCTTACTTTCTTTCTATATATAAACCTCTTAATCCATTATTAATCTAGTGGTAATCTTGGTTATTTATAACACGTTATCAGCACGAGAGTTCTAATCAAGGTATATACTTCCTTAATATTATATGTTAAGAAGGTAAAATACCAAAATAAACAACATGAAAGTTGATGACTTCTTATTATAGATATTATGACTACTAATATTCTAACTTTTATTTATGCATACACTAATCTTATTTATGTTTTCATGCTTATACTAACTTTTATTTATGCGTACTTAATTTTATTGTCATACTAATCTTTCAACATTTATTTATGCATATGTTTATTATCTTGCTAATTTTTATCTAAGCATACTAACATTTATTTATTTTCCTTATTTTATATCACTAATTATATCTTATATCTACCATCACTGATATTATAATCTTTATTGATTTTATGTATTAATTATCATTTTTATTTACAAAATCATTTGCAACGGCTATATATAGATATAACAGTAACAAACATTTACAATAGCTATATTTTACACTATAAATTAATCATTAAGTTCTTCTCAACATATTTACTCTTCTTTCTCCAGTCATCTAATCAAGAAAATTCTTCCGAAGATGTTACATCCAGTTCTAATTCTCGTTATTATAATACTTATATTACTAGTCATTCCTTTAAGTAATCTTCCACCTGATGAGTTTTATTTTTTCTTAAGCATGTTTGTACTTATGGTGCTCCCACTTCTTTGTATTTCAATATTTATCGACATAAATGGATTCTAATTTTTTCCTCGTTGTTTGATAGTTACAATATGTCAAATCTTGCAAAGATTGAGTTTGCGGCATTTGATGTAAATGGAAGGAACTATATGTCATGGATTATGGATGTCAAAATGCACCTTGACTCTATGGGCATTTTAGACACTTTAAATGAAAACAATCAATGCTCATCGCAAGACAGAGCAAAGGCCAACATTTTTCTTCGGAAACATGTTGACGACATGTTAAAATTTGAATATCTCAATATCAGTGATCCAAGCATTCCGTGGAAAGACCTGAAAGATAGGTTTGATCACCAAAAGGAAGTTTTACTTCCGGCTGCCAGAGATGAGTGGAGAACTTTGAGGTTCCAGGATTTTAAAAAGGTGAATGACTATAGCTCTGCATTGTTTAGAGTATGTTCACAACTTACGTTTTGTGGACAAAGTGTTACTGATGCGGATATGTTGGAGAAAACATACTCTACTTTCCATGCATCAAACATTACTCTGCAATAACAATATCGAATGCAGAAATTCACAAGATATTCTGAGCTTAATTCATGTTTACTTGTTGCGGAAAAAAATAATGAGCTTTTAATGAAAAACCATCAATCACGTCCGACAGGTTCAGTAGCATTTCCTGAGGCAAATGTTATAAACAATGATAGTCCTAGAAATAATTTCCATGGACGGGGACATGGACGTGGTCGTGGTCGTGGACGAGGTCGTGGTCATTTTAGCCAAAATCATTCTTATGGTCGAAACTACAATTTTGGTCGAGGCCACGCTTACGGTCGGAGTCGGAGTTTTTATCGTGGTCGTGGGCAAAGAGCAAATAATCATTATGTTTCACAAGGCTACAAGACCCAACCACAAAATAAGCTCAAAATGTCAATACATTATGCTGGAACAAGTCATACTCAGAATCCTGAAGGTTCTTGTTACAGATGCGGTAGCATAAACCACTGGTCAAGGACATGCCGCATACCTCCACATCTCTGTCAACTCTATAAAGAATCTCTCAATGGAAAAGAGAAAGGAAGTAAACCTTATGGACAACTTGGAGTTGTCAAACACTGAGCTAAATGTTTCTGATTTCCTTAACGATATCGACCTTTGATTTATATAAATGTTGTTGGTCTTTTTATTCAAATAAATATTTATTTTCGTTCTCGTAACTATGTATTCTCTTTTTATGTTATATGAATTTGATGGTCTTCTTATTCTAATAACTATGTATTCCATTTTCCATAACTATCTATTCCCTTTTTCATATAAAATATTTCTATAATAATATTATCCTATTATTACGATTCTTATTTTTATTATTATAAACTTATAGTTTGTTTCATATTTGAAGTTTGATATGAATTCCATTGGAGCACAACATCAAGCAAATGTTGGAGACTTATGTATACGGTATACCGGATAGTGGTACCACACACACCATCCTGAAAGCTAAGAAATATTTTTCTAAATTAAAACCAACAAAAGGGACCATACATTCTATATCAGGTCCTGCAGACATGATAGAAGGAATAGGAGTAACTCATTTCCTATTACCGAATGGTACAAAGTTCCTTATAAATAATGCTTTGTTTTCTCCAAAATCGAAAAGAAATCTATTAAGTTTCAATGATGTATATCTTAATGGATATAATACTCGAACGGTGACTTCAAGAAATGAGAAATATATGTATATTACTGATAAGAACCATGTATTGGAAAAACTTTCAATAATTCATTCTGGTTGACATTATACATATATACATGTGGTTGAAACAAATATGGTAGTTAAAGATTAATATTGTGATCTTGCGATATTTAGTTTAGGGCATGACAGGTTATGCCATCCAAGATCGACAATGATGCGCAGGATAATTGGAAGTACACATGGACATCAATTGAAGGACCAGAAGCTCCCTCAAACAGGTAAAGTTACTCCATGTACATCTTGTTCACTTGAAAAATTAATTGTGAGACCTTCACCATCTAAAATTGAAAATGAATCACCTATGTTTCTTGAAAGAATTCAAGGTGATATATGTGGACCAATTCATCCACCATGTGGACCATTTAGATACTTCATGGTCTTAATAGATGCATCAAGTAGATGGTCTCATGTTTGCCTCTTATCAACTCGTAATATGGCATTTGCAAAGTTTCTTGCTCAAATTATTAAATTAACAGCACATTTTCCAGATTATTCTATTAAAAAAGTGAGACTTGATAATGTCGGTGAATTTACATCTCAATCATTTAATGACAATTGCATGTCTGTAGGAATTGTTGTTGAACATCCAGTAGCTCATGTTCACACACAAAATGGTTTAGCTGAATCATTAATTAAACGTCTCCAACTAATAGTTGGACCATTAATAATGAGAACAAAACTTCCAATTTCTATATGGGGTCATGCAATTTTACATGATGCATCAATAGTTCACATAAGACCGAGTGCATAACATACATACACTTCTATACAACTTGCTTTTGGTCAAGAGCCAAATATTTCCCACCTTAGAATTTTTGGATGTGCAGTATATGTCCCTATTGCACCACCACAACGCACAAAAATGGGTCCTCAAAGAAGGTTGGGAATATATGTTGGATATGAGTCATCTTCTATCATAAGATATCTTGAACCACTAACGGGTAATGTTTTTACAGCATGTTTTGTCGATTGACATTTTAATGAGACAATGTTCCCAGCATTAGGGGGAGAAAAGAAAATCCAGGAAAAGGATGTTTCATGGTGTAAACCGTCATTGTTGTATCTTGATCCTCGTACGAAACAATGTGAAACAGAAGTGCAAAATATAATGCATTTACAAGAAATTGCAAATCAATTACCTGATGCATTTACTGATACAAAGAGAGTGACTAAATCGTATGTACCAGCTGTGAATGCTCCAACTCGAATTGAAGTCCTAGTTGGACAAACAAATAATAAAGTCACTGAAGAGTCTAAAGCACGCCTGAAGCGTGGAAGACCATTAGACTTTAAAGATAAAAATCCCCGAAAGAGAAAAGGAACATAAATTGCATTTGGTAACGAGGAAAGTGTTCCCGAAGAGATACAAAATATCAAAAATTCCCTAGAAGAGGAAATGAATGATATCGATAAAGAGGTTGCAATCAATTATGGGTATACGAAAAAGTTATGGAACAGAAATGAAATGAAAAATATCGATGATATATTTTCTTATGTTGTTGCATGTGATATTTTTGGAAATGATGACCCTAAACCAATGTCTGTCATCGAATGTCAAAATAGAGAGGATTGAGCTAAATGGAAAGAGGCTATTCAGGTTGAATTAAATTCCCTCAATAAAAGAAAGGTTTTTAGACCCATCGTTCTCACGCCAGAAGCCGTGAAACCTGTCGGAAACAGATGGGTTTTCGTACGGAAAAGAAATGAGAAAAATGAAATTATGAGATACAAAGCCAGACTTGTGGCTCAAGGTTTTTCTCAACGACCAGGAATTAATTATGAAGAAACATATTCTCCTGTTATGGATGCAATAACTTTTAGATATTTAATCAGCCTAGTAGTCTCTGAGAATTTAGAGATGCGTTTGATGGATGTTGTTACAACATACTTGTATGGATCACTTGATAGTGATATCTATATGAAAATTCCCGAAGGATTTAAAATGCCTGAAGCATTAAGTACAAGACCCAAAGAAATGTATTCGATTAAGTTACAAAGATCTTTATATGGGTTAAAGCAATCTGGATGCATGTGGTATAATCGTTTAAGCGATTACTTGATAAGTAAAGGTTATACAAATAATCTTATTTACACATGTGTCTTTATTAAGAAAACAACATCTAGATATGTAATAATAGATGTTTATGTTGATGATCTGAATATCATTGGGACAAATAAATAGATCTATGAACTAATTGTGCTTTGAAGGAAGAATTTGAAATGAAAGACCTTGGAAAAACCAAATATTGTCTTGGTTTACAGATTGAGCACATGCACAATGGAATACTTGTGCATCAATCAAATTATGTTGAAAAGGTCTTAAAACATTTCAATATGGACAAAGCAAATCCTTTAAGCACTCCAATGGTTGTTAGATCACTCAATATCGACAATGATCCATTTCGTCCTTGCAAAGAAAAGGAAGATGTTCTTGGTCCAGAGGTACCATACCTTAGTGCAATTGGAGCTCTTATGTATCTTACTAACTGTACTAGACCTGGAATTTCTTTTGCAGTGAATTTGTTAGCAAGATTCAGTTCATCTCCCACAAAGAGACATTGGAACGGAATCAAACATATATTCCAATACCTTCGAGGAACTGTTGATTTAGGTCTATTTTATTCTAACAATTCAAAGGAAGGTTTGATTGGTTATGTAGATGCAGGTTATTTGTCTGATCCTCATAGAGCTAGATCTCAAACTGGATACGTGTTCATGAACGGAGGTACTGCTATTTTCTGGCGTTCTCAGAAACAAACACTTGTTGCCACAACTTCAAATCATGCCGAAGTTATTGAACTTCATGAAGCTAGTAGAGAGTGTGTTTGGTTGAGATCATTGACACAACTCATTTTGACTTCGTGCGGAATAGAGAAAGACAAAATTACAACTTTGATCTATAAAGATAACGTCGCATGTGTCACACAAATGAAAGAAGGATATATCAAAAGTGATAGGACAAAACATATCCCTCCGAGGTTCTTCTCATACACTCAAGATCTTATAAAAGATAATCAGATTGAAATGAAATATATTCAATCAAGCAACAACGCTGCAGATCTTTTCACAAAGGCACTACCTACTGGAATTTTCAAAAAACACGTTCACAGTATCGGTATGTGACACGCGCATAACATGTGATGATTTGTGGATGTCAACATCAGGGGGAGTCAACTACTATAATACCCCGAAATATTTGGCCGAAGAAAAGACAAAAATGTCAAACAGAGTTCCGCGCGACTCCCCGTGCGAATCAAACCGCGCCATGATCCGCACAAGGGTCTGGACTCCAGAGGTCCGCGCGAGTTGATCCGCGCCAGCACCTGCGCGGAGACACTGTGCGCTGATAAAAGAGAAAAACTCGGCCTTCAACCCCATTTTTCACAAAAACCCTCAAACCTCTCCCCCTTTATCTCCCAAACCGATCCCCATCCTTCCAAATGAATCCTAACCCATTTTTGAGGGGTTTCATCCTATATTCATATGATTCTTCATCATCTAGCAAGTTTGGAGGTTAGAACCATAATCCTTCATCTTCATCTTCTCCATCAAGTTTTCTAGGGTTTCATCCACCCTTGTTCTCCCTTTTGTAGATTGGAGGTTTGTGGCCATTTTGGTGACCTAGAGGTGTTTTGGTTGGTGGATTCTAGCTATGGTTAAGATAATCTTCTATTTTCTTCATCTATAGAAATTAGGGTTTTGGTGTAGTGGAGATCTTCATGTATAATGTTTGGGGAATGATTCTAAATGGTTGGATGTAAATATTTATGGTTGAAATTTATGGATCTAAGTTTTGGGCTCTGAAGATTCAAGTTTCTTCAAGGAAGCTCTAAGTGGGTAAAAATCTAGATTTAGCTTAAATCTAGCAAGGTGAGTTCAAGTTGATTTGTGAAAACGTTGTACATGCCAAAATGTCCATTTTAAAGTATTTATGTGTTTTACATGAAATTGTCAATTGTTGAGTTATCTGGTAACTTTTGATTATTTGAAGTGTTTAGCTTATTAAGCTTTGTACAACACCCATATTTGGGATTTTTGGGAATTTTGATAAATGTGTCATAAATGAATGTGTTTTAATGATTTATTGCATAAATAGTGTTTGTCGGGTTTTATGCATCATTCATGAAATGAGATGTTTTGAAAGTAGGAATGTGTGAGTCCTTTGATTTTGGTCATTCCCGACCTTGGGAACATTTTAGAAATGGTAAACCTTTTTAGTTTTGGGCCGAAGGCCAATTGTGATTTGAGAGACAAAGATTTTTGGGAAAAGATGTATTTTAGGTTATGTAACCTTATTGGCTCACGTATTTTAGCCAAACGTTCATTATGCCTTTTAGGGATTGGTTTACACTCAGATGAGCCTTTGGAACATTTGTTCAGTTTTGGTAGCTCGTTAAAGAGCCTTGGACGTATGTTGTACTCAGTTGCATCTTATTTGAGAGTTACATGTTTTGAATGCGTTAGTTCATTCGTTTGAGTCATGTAACGTTTTAGACTGTAATGCATTGGATCCATAGGCATATGAGTCAGTCAGTTAGTTTAGTTGGGGACTTTATCCCTGTTTTGGGACTGGAAATTATTTATGGCTAGCGGGAGCACGAGGTATAGATCGTGGGTGGTTGAACTCGATAACTGTGTAACCTTTAGTGAAGGGCTCGAGGTATAGATTGTGGGTGGTTGAACTCGATGCCCGTTTGTAATCCAGTCTGGTTATTCATCGTGGAATTTAGTGTCTGCGTTTGAAGTGTAGTGAGTGGTCCCCAAGTCATGTTTTTATGTAAGCTTGCGGTGGTGCTCTGCAGATCCGTATACGGAGCTAAGTATTGCGGTGGTGCCCATGGTGAGCCGGATACGGGGACTTGTGACTTTTGTGGTAACACTCATCTAGAGGTCGAGTAGACACTAGGGTCATTTGGGTATCTTGCGGTGGTAGCTCGGTAGGGAGCCGTATACGAGGATCCATGACTCTATGTGAAACTTGAGAATATCGAGTAGTGGCTTAACTTTGTGTGCCCACCACTTTCGATGGAATTTGGGTCTCCCCCGTCACCGAAAGGTGTTGTTTTGAGTATTGAGTTTTATTATCCATGTTTTCGGTGACATTTTGTTTAAATGGGTTTTATCCATGGTTTATGGGTTGTGTATTATGCCCCACCCATGTTTTGGGTGTTTTTGGGATATAAAGTTTTATTCGTGTTTCATAAATTGGGAGTCCGCTTTCTATTCTCATTTTGAGTGAGTTTGGGTTGAATTTAGTTTATGGAAGAACGTTTTATATTGGGATTTTAGTCTTTAAAACGGTTTGGTTTGGAAAACGTTTATGTTGGTATCTCCTTCGTCTAAAATGCATATTATTGGAAAACGAGTCGTTTTCATATTTGAAGCATATCATTTTGAGAGACTGTGATTTCGACTGCATTCTTCCTTTTTATTGATATATTTATTAATGTTGAAAACTCTTGAACTCACTAGGCGTTAGCCTAACCTTTTTATTTGCCGGCATGTGCAACAGGCTTCGTTGGGGATAGTTCTAGTGTGAAGAAAGGAGTGCTAGTTGCGTGGTCGAGAGTGATTAGCTTGTTGAAGTCTTCCGCCTTTGTTTTGGGAAGAGCAACTTGTGTTTGGGATTAAGTAACACCTGACTTCGGTTTAGTACTTGTATATTATTGGAGATTTTGTTGTTGAGGCTAGTTATAGATTTTTATCTTGAGGAATATACTGAGTTTTGAATTGTATGAGGGAAGTTTTGTTCCTTATGTTGATATTATACCGAAATTTTAATTAGTTGCTCTTACCAAATTTGAGGGTGTTACAACTACCAACTGCACTTTTTTTTCCCTTAGCTAAAGTTTTTTCCTATTAGGTTTTCTTTAGCAAGGTTTTTAATGAGGCAGTACATCAAGGTTGAACTCCGATTTGAAATTGTCATCCAAGGGGGAGTATTGTAAATATTAAGTATATTATGAAGTATGGAGTGTGGATGCAAATTTCATGTCCAATCCACAATAAAGTTGTACAACAATTACCCAAGTAAATAATGTAGATGAATAGGAGATTATGTAGTATATTTACACCCTTGTGTAAATGTAAAAATGCACATCAATACTTGCATAAGTATTTCATTTTCTCCATCTTCCTTACTTTCTTTATATATATAAATCTTTTAATCCATTATTAATCTAGTGGTAATCTTGGTTATTTATAACAGAAACTTATATATATATATATATATATATATATATATATATATATATAGGTGGTTTCAATTGGAAACCATATTAGATTGAAAACTTTGGAAACTGTCAATTTCATTGGTTAAATTAATGAAATTGGTTCATAAAATTGTTTAATATGATCAAGTTGTTTTCATATAATTCTTTTGTTAATGAAATTGTTTCATATATTTGTGTTTTTTATGTAGTTTCATCTATTTTTCTCATTCTGATGAATTGTTTCATGTATTTTCACAGTCTGATGAAACTTTTTTATTTTTACATAAAAAACACAAATATATGCAACGATTTCATCAATAAAATAATTATATGAAACAATTTCATCAAATTAAACAATTTCATAAAACAATTTCATTAACTTAACCAATGAAATCGAGGGTTTCCACGGTTTTCAAATTTAGAGTGGTTTTGATTTGATCGCTCCCCTATATATATAATAACTTATATAAGACATATTCAATTAATGACTTTTAACTTACCGAAATTAAATTCTACTTGCTCCATCCTAAAATAAATGTCCACAGTTGAAACGACACACAGTTTTAGACATGTATAATTATTACACTTTTTAATTAACCAAATGACGATATTATGTAGTTTCTCTCTTCAAGACTCTTAAATAGTTTTGCATTCATTAAGGTGGATTTGTGAATTTAGTTATCTACTTTTGAAACAAGACACTTATTTTGGGACAAACACAAATAAAAATTTGAACACATATTTTATGACACAAAAAATATTTGAAAACTTTTTAAAAAATAATGTTACTATTTTTAGGACGATTGCATCTTTCCTAGGGTGAAAGTCCTATATTTGCTAGTTTGACCTTTTAGTGGACTTTTAGCCACTCAAGGACTAAAAAGGAAGTAAATAGATTTTCTAAGGCAAACCTATGAACTTAATAGGAATTGAAGGGTTGTTACAAAATAAATTTTCAACAAGATCACGTTGCGACTAAATTAGATCATTTCTTTATTAATCTCAAGCCAACCTTATAAAAGATACATTCATTTTAAGCATATGCCATCAAAATTCTTGATTGATTGTCCATATGTTAATCTAATACCATTAACAGAACCTCACATTTGATGGCATTTGAGTATTTAAGCATCACACAAGTTCATCATGGTATAACAATGTATTTTCAAGCACCAAATAATCTAGAAAGTTCCTGGACCAATGATCTTTCAAATTTTGCTGGAGCATATATGCAGTGTTGTGAGGGCTTTTATTTGCCCGAACAAGTGCACGCACGAGCATGATTGTTGATCTTGACCTATCCATTCCCACATTATAGTTGATAATATATTGTTTAACCAATGATAGAAAGGTCCAAATAGATCCCACCATTTGTGCGTTTATGATCCATCTGTGTGGTGTTAACGTCCTTTGAAAAGGTATGTGACACTGAAATACCTTCTACAATCAACAAGTTTATTAGCAGGTTGGACACATAATATTACAAACAATTATCGCACTGAAATATACCCCATAAACGTGTGCATTCATAAACAAATGTCGTAACTCGTACCAAACTTCGTATCGAACTTATGCTTGTCCTTTTGTGTGTATGTATTTATGTATGTGTGTACTATGAGGAGGGGGTAATTAAAGTAAAAGCTTTGGAATGAAGGGTTAAAAATGACATTTCAATGCAACTTGAAGGTCTTTTATGTAATTTGGAGCAATGTAATTATGCTTTCAATCTGCCAGTAAAAACAATCCAAGTGTCCATCGTACTGACATCAAGACCCACATAGCCACATAGGTGAAATACCCACACAGCACGTGACCCACTCTCAAATTATTGGATAATCCAGACCACATCAGCATCCATCTGTCTTATTATCCACGTAAGCACACCTCTCTAATCCACCAATCCTGTATAAAACCTCTCAACTGACTCCATAAATTTCACTCACCCCCAAATACAAAAACACACCCAACCTTTTTCACCACCATCATCGCCGGCGACCACAGCCTCGCCGGAAAATGAATATTCCGGCAATCGAGTTCTATTCCTCCAAACGCCTTACGAATGCAAGAGTTCCTGTTCATCGCCGTCACATTCTCCATGAAAAATACTAGAACAAGTTTTGTATTTCATATTTCAGAAGTTATCCGTTTCTTATCGCTCTAACCGAGGGGAAAGGTATCAATTTTTGTTTCCTTCAAACTGATTTTCTGATCCGGCGATGTCAATACGTAACGTAGTACTTACTCTGATGCATTGATTGCGGTGTACTTTCTCCATCGATCATGAATAATTTCTGTAAAAAGAGAGGGTTTTCTGTAGGCATTTAGTGAATTTTTGTACGAAGGAGCCAGTTTTGATTTAAATTCATCAACAGTTCGTAACAGCTCTCTCTCTCTCTCTCTCTCTCTGAGAAGAGGAGGAACTCACAACATAATTAAGGTAGAGTAATTTATAGTTTAGTAAATAGCTATGCATTTCCAGATGAAGATTCAGCCGATCGATAATCAGACTTACGAAGAATCAGTTAACTTCGAATCACCGGCGACGGTGACGGCAAAGCCGGTGTTGAAGTCTCGTCTGAAGAGGCTTTTCGATCGGCAATTCCCTAGCGTTCTTAAGAATAATTCGGAGAAAACAAACGGAGCCAGTGAAGTCAAGGATGGAGAATTCGAGCCGAGCTCTGTTTGTTTGGCTAAAATGGTTCAGAATTTCATCGAAGACACCGTCCTTGAGAAGCCGAAATGCGGCCGAAATCGTTGCAATTGTTTCAACGGAAACATCAACGACATTTCCGATGACGAATTCGATCTATCTGCTGCTGGATTTTTTGGCGATTCTACTAACCCTAACTCCTGGTCTGGAGATTCTTCGGAAACTCTCAAGGTAAACCGCTGTTCAAAATATGCACCACATCGAATTTGTTTATGTGAGATTTCGTTAAACTAAAGCAAAATTGTGTGATTTTTGTAGAGCTTGACGCCTTGCTCGAATGTTAGCCAGAGAAATCTCTTAGCAGACACCTCTAATATTGTTGAGAAGAACAAAGCTTGCAAACGGAAAGACGAATTGAGGAAAATTGTTGCCGAAGGATTACTCTTAATCGGCTACGATGCTTCAATTTGTAAATCGCGTTGGGAAAAATCATCTTCCTATCCCGCCGGTACTCATCTCTCTCTCTCTCTCTCTCTCTCTCTCTCTCTATCTATCTATCTATCTTAATCGATTCAATCTGTTTAATCGTGTTTGATTTTAGTTTGTAATTGTATTCATGGAGGTTTCGTTTCGTTTTACAGGTGAATACGAATACCTAGATGTCATCGTTGATGGCGGAGATAGAGTGTTGATTGATATAGATTTTAGATCGGAGTTCGAGATAGCTCGGCCGACCGGAAACTACAAAGCAATCCTTCAATCACTGCCGTACACCTTCGTCGGCGAAGCCGATCGTCTGCAACAGATTCTGTCAATTGTTTCTGAGGCGGCGAAACTGAGCTTGAAGAAGAAAGGAATGCACATTCCTCCATGGAGGAAATTCGAGTACATGAGATCCAAATGGCTGTCGGCACACATCAGGACGTCTCCGTCGTCGCCGTCGCTGTCGCTACCACTTCCACCGCCACCAACTCCACCGCCAACACCGGATGCCAACGCCAACGCCTCCTCGAAACAGATATTTTCCGAAATCACCGGCGAATACAAAAAATCATCATCCGTTTCTACACCGGAATTCTCGTCGGAGTGCGGAGTTTTTGAGCTGATTTTTGGAGAGGAAAGGACGTCGTCGCCGTCGCCGTCGCAGGCGACGGAGATTAGTCAGTTATCTTCACCTGGTGTATTGCCGTCGAGAAAGTCCGATGACGGTTTTGAATCGTCGGCGGCGAGGATATGGCAACCGCCGGCGATAAAACCGAGGAATGTGGAGAGAGGAAGTAAATTAGTGGTCACCGGATTAGCTTCTCTTTTCAAAGAGAAAGCATGAAGGAATAAACAAATTTTGGAATTATTTACTTTTTTTTTTCTTTTTCCCCGAGCTAAAAAAAGAAAAAGTAAAAAATATATATATAAGAACGCAGATATTATAAGGAAAATTCTTTTTCATCCTGCTTCATAAATTCAAATTATTTTACGCATTTACTAATGGTAATTATAAATTTAAACATTGTGTATAATAACCAAGGTTCTAAATGGCATGAGCCATGGTATTGCAGCGAGGTCAAACCTCAAGCCTTAGGAGCCACGGTAAAGCCATGACGTTTTCAAGCGTGACTTATGGCGTCAATAATCTATTTCATATATAATATTATATATAAAAACGTATGTTTTGTAATATTACTCAATGAGTTAATAGTAATAAGCAAGTTAAATTAGGATATATATTAAAAAACTTGTAAATAATACATTAAAAACGTAAATAAAAAATTTAAATATCTCATTACGATAACTGCGCATTAAGCCATGGCGTGTCATGGGCTTATCGTGGCGTGACACACAAGTCTTGGTGCCATGGCGCGCCATGACGGTTGTGCGGCGAGTTTTTTAGAATATTGATAATAACTTGAGAAGAAAACATAACATGGAGACCGAGTTCAGTTCTCTCAAAAAATCTCTATTCTTTAAATAGAGAAAATTAAGTTTTTGTTCTTTATTTTGTTTCTACATGTTTTTTTGTATTATTAATCTTTAAAATAAATGAAAGTAGAAAAAATTTCAAACTTAAATTTTTTTATGAACTTGATGTATGAGAAGAGAAATTATAAAAACATATTCATCAATGAGATTGAATTATTATTGTTGTTTTTATATATTTTTTTAAAATATATTAGAATGATAAATTTATAAAATACTACTCCCTATATCTCAAAAATAAATGTCAGACAATATATTTTTTGGTTAAATAATGACAACCTTAATTAAATTTTCTATTACAACTCTTAAATCATTAATTAAGTATTCATTTAAAAATTTAATTATCTATTTTTTAAACTAAATATTTATTTAGGATAAATATAAATAAACGAAAGATATATAATAATATAGTAATAAATATGGAAATATAAGAGCATCTCTAACAGCTTCTACAAAATGGAAAAAATAGAGATTTTGGAGATTTTTTTGCTCCAACAGCTTCTCCAAATCTTTCTCTAAAATGGAGAAATTAGGAGAGAGAGTATAATTTTCTCCATATTTGGAGAACTCTCCAAAAATGATACCATGAGAGATAAATGAATTTTTATTGTATCCCATCAATAAGAAATTTTGAAAAGAAATGTGTAGAAGAGAGAAATAATATTTTATTAGATATACATATTATTTTAATAATATAAGTAATTATTTTATCTCTAAAATGGAGAATCTGTTGGAGATAATGCAATTTTTGTTAGGAATTTTGAGCTTTGATTATTCATTTTAAAGAAATTTTAGGGAAGCTGTTGGAGATGCTCTAAACCAATAATTCATAGTTTAGAATTAGAAGAGAAAGCGTGGAAGAAGTCCGATCGATGAAATCCAACAACCAGACGGATTCCTATTGGTCACAACTTCTGCAAACCCAAATGCCAATTATTTGATGAATGCTTCAAAAAGTAGCAAAATTTCTGACTCAATTATATCATTTTTTAAGAACTTATATTTTTTATAAAAAAATGTAAAGAATATTTTAAAAGAAATTTAGGGATGGACTAAAGTCACTATTATATATTACTAGTAATTTCTTTCTCAGACAATTAATATTAAGGGAATTTAATTAAAATACCCAAAGATCATAAATCAGTACCCAAAATGCTCAAAATCTTGAAGTTTTTGCTAAAATACCCAACAATCTCGTGTTTTTGGACCGCGTAAATGGGTAAACGCGGGGTTGCGATTTTGGTCTGCGTGTTCAAATAAAACATGGGGTATTTGCACAGAGTTTTTAGTGATTTTGGTCCGCGTATGGGATAAAACACGGGGTTATCCCACGTTTTAATTGTGTAACGAGGGGTTGGGCCACGCTTGTTGAAGGTGTAAATTGAGCATAAGTTAAGGGACTATTCTTGTAAATTTATATTGCACAACATATCATTTTAATATTTATTTTAAGGGGTTTTGCATTTTAATATCATTTTAATATTTATTTTAAGGGGTTGACTGTCCAATCACATGAACGAGATCACATGAAACTTTTGCCAAATTACATAAATAACCCTGGCCACCTTGCACAACTAAAACGTAGAAGCCAAACAAACGCGGCCAACCCCACGTTACACAATTAAAACGCGGGGTAACCCTGTAAATATCCCGTGTTTGCAAAGTGCGTGGTGACAATGAAAGAAGAAGTGATTAAATGGGAACGTAAAAATGAAGACAATCCATGGGGCGAAGAGGAACGAAGACGTTGGTTAGAGGCTAGAAATAAATGGCTCGTTCTGGAAGAAAAGAGCATGGAGATGGCGAAACAAAAAGCAAAGGTTAAATGGGCTCAAGTTGGGGATGAGAATTCAAAAAAATTTCACATGGCGTGTAAATACAGGGAAAGGAAAAATGCCATTAGGGGAATAAGTATAGATTCGGTATGGACAGAGGATCCTAGCAAGATCAAGGAGTTCGTGTTCGATTTTTTCAAAAAGAAGTTCGCTAAACAAAGAGCTCCGGCTCCTAAATTAAAGTTGGATCGTATGAAGAAAATCTCGGCGGAGGAGACCAATTTTTTAGAGAGGAGGTTTGCAGAAGAAGAAGTATGGAGTGCGGTAGTAATAAATCGGCGGGTCCGGATGGGTTTTCAATAGGTTTTATAAAAGGTTTTGGGAGATCATAAAAGTCGACCTTATGGCGGTGGTAGATTGGTTTTGGGAAAAGGAGGTCATAAGTGAAGGATGCAATGCATCGTTCTTGACCTTGATTCCGAAAAATGCAAATCCAATCCGGTTGAATGAGTACATGCCGATTAGTCTTATTGGTATTCTATACAAAGTGGTGTCTAAAATTCTAGCGGAAAGAATGAAGATGGTGATGGGAAAGATTATTAGTAAAGAGCAAAGTGTGTTCTTAAGAGGAAGATCTATTCTAGATGGGATACTTGTAGCTAACGAGACGGTGGACTATTTGAGAAGGACAAAGAAGAGGGGATTAATCTTTAAAGTTGACTTCGAGAAGGCATACGATACCGTGGAATGGCCTTTCCTATTGGAAGGATTGACTAATATGGGTTTCAGAGCAAAATGGAGGAACTGGATAGAGTCATGCTTAAGGACGTCAAGAATTTCAGTGCTAGTAAATGGGTCTCCAATGAAAGAGTTTCAAATGGAGAGGGGCCTAAGGCAAGGAGACCCGCTGGCTCCGTTTTTATTCTTGGTGGTAGCTGAAAATTTACATATTATGATGGAGGAAGCAGTTGAGAAAAATCTATTTCAAGGCTTAAAAATGGGCAAGGAAGAGATCGTGATATCGCACCTCCAATATGCGGATGACGCCATTTTCTTTGGGGAATGGAGTTCGTCAAATTTTATAAACCTAATGAAAGTTTTGAAATGCTTTCATTTGGTTTCGGGGTTAAAAATGAACGTGAGCAAAAGTAAATTAATTGGTGTGGGTGTTCCGATTGGGGAAGTTCAAGATTGGGCAAGGGGGTTGGGGTGTGGATATGATCTTTTGCCTATTGTATACCTTGGGCTTCCGGTAGGTGTTTCTATGAGAAGACTTTCCCACTGGAAAGTGGTAATAGAAAAGATGAAATGTAAGCTAGCGGATTGGAAAGCAAGACGGATCTCATTTGAAGGAAGATGGACGCTGGTAAGATCGGTTCTTGGTAATGTTTCATTATATTTTTTTTCACTGTTTTGTACCCCGATAGGAGTGTTGAGAGAATTGGAGAGCATGAGGAGTCGATTTTTTTTGGGTGGGGGGGGGGGGAGAGTCGGTGAGGATGATCTTGGGAGGAAAGTATGTGTGTGGGTAAAATGGGAAAAAGTCTTGAGTTCATTTGGGAGGGGAGGGTTAAACATTGGGGGGCTTAAAGAGGCAAATTGGGGATTACTTGGGAAATGGTGGTGGAGGTTTCACAATGAACCGGGTGCTTTATGGGTTAAGGTAATTAAGAGTATATATGGATGGGACGGGGGGTTAATGGAAGGTGTAACAAGGGGACCGGGGGGAATACGATTTGGGCAAATATAATTAAGGTGGGGAGGGATATAGAAAATGTCGGGATTCAGTTTTTGGATTCCTTCGGAAAAAAGGTGGGGGATGGTGCGAACATTAGATTTTGGGAGGATAGGTGGACTACAAATGGGAGGCTAAAGGAGAGCTTTAATAGTTTATAGCAACTAGAAGGGGACAAAGGGGTAGTGGTGGCGGATAGAGGAGAGCGTCGAGGTGAGGAATGGATTTGGAAATGGGGTTGGAGAAGGGATCCAAGGGGACGAGAACTTGGAGAGTGGGAGGCTCTTCGGAATGAAATTGGGACCATATTCCAAAGGGAGGGACTAAGGATAGTGGGACATGGAGGTTAGACCCTCAAGGCAGGTTTTCTGTAAAGAAAATAAGGGAATTGATAGAGGAGAAACGGAATGTGGAGGAAGGAAATGCAGCGGTAACATCCTGGATAAAAGCGGTCCCGAAGAAGATTAGCATATTTGTGTGGAGAGCAAGGCTAGGACGGATACCTTCACGGGCGGTGTTGGAGAAAATGGGCGTCGATTTGGATTCTTATCTCTGCCCAAGATGTGATAAAGAAATTGAATCGATTGACCACGCACTTGTTAATTGTGAAATAGTCAAGAATTTGTGGCAGCTTGTCGGAAGATGGTGGAAGGTAGATATGGAAGCGGTAAATTCCATGAACGATCTAATTGGGGTGAGTGGTCAATGGTATAGCGATGGTAGAGGATGGAGAAGATGAATGGTGGTGGTTTGGTGCATCCTTTATTTAGTATGGGCAAACCGGAACAAGTTGGTATTTGAAAATATTAGAGGAGACATAACGGAGTCATTCTTTGAATTCCAAGTCAAGGCATTCGAATGGGTGACAAGTAGGGACAAGGAATTATATTTGGAATGGGCTATGTGGTTCACGGATCCTACTGGATCGGGACAGTAGACTTGGGTATAAAGGAGGATTGGTGAGAGAGTAAGGTCGGTGACGGTTGGAGGGGGTTGTAGATATGTGTTCAGGTCGAGTAAGGTGTTAGGATCCAGCAGTTATTGGCACTGGTTTCAGCAAATAGTTCGGTTGAATATGGGAGCTCGGGAGTAGCAGGTGATGGGTAGAGGAGTGAAGAATGTCTGGTGAACAGGTTTGGTCAGTGGATTGTATGTCGTTAGGGCTCGAGTGTGCGATGGAATTCGGGCTGCAGTGAGTGGAGTAATTTGGTGGCCAAAAGGAGGATACTTATCAGCGGTTAGATGCCCAAATAGAGGGTGCACGGGACAAGAGAGGTAGCACGGGTCAAGAGAGAGGGGTAGAGAGGATCTCAATTGGGGTGCTGGTGTTTATTCGGGTGTTGTTCGGGACCTTTCGGTTGTCAAGAGGGCGCTTAAAAGCTGCTAATTAATCTTCCTTCGCCTAACGGTGGTTAGCTCGACGACGCTTGTCAACCTTGATGTTTGCAGCTCGCAAACCTGGTTGACGATCTATCAATTTCAATTGGTGCAGTTGGCCACTTCGTTTTCGGTCTAGGAAGGTGCAAAGCAGTGTTTTCGCAAGCAAGTCTACAGCAGCTTCGGTGTTAGCTGCTGATCGCATTTTATTATTTCTTTTGTTCTGTTTAAGGCGTTCAGTATCGTTTTAGGGGTGTTTGAGTTGTTGATCGGTGTGTGGATTTAATGGGTTTGGCCTTGATCTTTGTGTTCTTTGTTTCTTTTGGTGTAATACTCTATTTTGGTTGGTATATATACATTTTGTTGTCGTTCAAAAAAAAAAATACCCCGTGTTTGATTTGAATACACAGACCAAAATCGCAACCCCGCGTTTTCCCATTTACACGGCCCAAAAACACGGGGTTGTTGGGTATTTTGGCAAAAACTTCAAGATTTTGGGCATTTTAGGTACTGATTTTTTATGTTTGAGTATTTTAATTAAATTCCCTAATATTAAAGCTTGTTTTTTTTATATTTTTAACGCATAATTTAACCTGATTTGACATAAAATCAGTGCATATAAAAAGCATCTCCGATGGAGGTTCTTTTTTTTTTGTCACCTAATATCCAACTAATCGAAATAAAAACTCATATAAAAATCTACAATGCTAGTTTTTATAAGAACCTTTTTTTTAGGTCCCATGTATAATATTAATAATTAAATATGTATATTATTAATAATTATAAAGTCAATAAAAAAAATAAAAACTAGAAACTTTGTTATTTCACACAAATTTCAAGGTAAGAACCAACATTATTGTACAAGAACTTAGAGCATCTCCAACACATGTGTTATAATTTTTCTAAAATAGAATATAGAGTGAATTGTGGATTTGGTCCCCGTGTTTTGATAATTTCTTTGACTATAGTCCATATGGTATGTTTATTGTGGATTTGATCCTTGTGGTATTCAATTTGTCTTCGCCATGATCCCTCTGACTAATGTCCCCGTTAACTCCGTTAAATCAAGAATCATTTTAGTCATTTTGCTTAATTTTTGTCTTTTTATGATAAGAAAAATAAAAACAATATTTATACACACACAAATATATATATATATATATATATATATATATATATATAACGATATTAAAATAAATAAAAAAGGATATTTTTGTATGATTTCATTGTTTATTTTTTTTAAAAATAATTATATTAAATACGATTTAATTTTATTATTTTATTGTAATTGTAGAAAAAGATATTGTTTTATTGTTTTAATGTAATTAAAATTTTATCATAAAACTATATCTTATTTTATTTAGAGCGAATAAAATAAGATATGGTTTTATGACTTGATTTATTAATTAAAATTTTTATTTATGTTAAAGATGATTTAATTTTATTGTTCATTTACTATCATTGCAACAAACAAACTTATTATTAATTTTTTAACACCAAAAATCATTGAAAACCATTGAGAAATGAACTCTAATTTTATCATCCTAAAATTAGAGGTTCCAATTTTCATATTGTTTTTCAGACAAAAACTCAAAATCAACTATTTAGATTCTAACGAAAGAAAAGATACATACATAATATCATCTTCGTAACTTAAAATTGAACAAATCATTTTTATAAACTTCAATCATGTTTTCAAACCTAAATATGCAAAAGTACTAAAACAATAAAATTAAATCATATTTAATATGATTTATTTTTTAATTTAAATAAATTAAATCATAAAATAATATTTATTTTTATTTATTTTGATGTTATAAATAAATATATATATATATATACACACACACACACACACATATATTTGTGTGGATAAAAATATTGTTTGTATCTTTTATAAGAAAAGGACAAGAATATGCAAAAATGCTAAAATAACCCTTGATTTAACGTAGTTAACGGAGGCGTTAGTCAGAGGGACCATGACCAAAACAAATTACATACCACAAGGACCAAATCCACAATAAACATACTATAGGGACCCTAGTCACAAATAATATCAAAACACAGCGACCAAATCCACAATTCACTCTAGAATATAAAAAAGTTAAAATCTCTAAAACTGTTAAAGGGAAAAACAAATGAAACAACAATATGGAGAGAATAACAATAAGACAGAGATAAGAAGTCTATAATTCTCATTAATCATAAGCCCTTTAAATAGGGAGGAGTTATAAGTAGATAGTTAGGAGATATTTCAGTTCTAATCTAACTCTGATATACTTATCTCTATCTCTATCTTTATCGTCATATCCTTTAGACGATGGCACACTTATCCTACAACACTCCCCCTTGTGCCGAGTTAAAGGAGTGACGGTGCATAATTTTTGCCTCGTTAAAACCTTACGCCAAAATAAAAACCCAGTGGGAAAAAATAAAAGTCTGACGAAGGAAAGAGTACAACGCATCAACTTCTTTGCAATACATAGACTTTTCCTTCAGTCTAGTTTTCTCTTAGATTCGTACTTTAATCTTGAGAGTTAGGAAAGCATAATGGTATATAAACAATTGCCTCACTAAAACCTTTCACCAAGGAACAAAACCCAATGGGAAAAATAAAACCTTGGTTGAAGGAAAGAACACAACATACCAATATCAAATATATAGTAGACTCCCCCTTTGGTCTACTACTCCCCCTGATTCGTGCATTAAACAAGGGAGTTTGGAAAATATTTGCATTTAGTTTTCACATGTTTCCCAATATATGGTTTTAGGTAATGACTTGGTAAAATATGTCACATTCTTTTGACACCTTACTTGATTCA
Source organism: Arctium minus (assembly GCA_954870635.1). NCBI lineage: Eukaryota > Viridiplantae > Streptophyta > Magnoliopsida > Asterales > Asteraceae > Arctium > Arctium minus. The sequence goes on along the minus strand of OX941089.1, from coordinate 75,762,988 downwards.
CTTGAATCTAAAGGAGAGTCTTTTATTGCTGATTGTATAGAAACTTAAGCAGAATATGCTTTGTGTTAATACCCTTGATGTATCTTATGTTCATTTCTTTGATACATGATTCATCATTTCCATATATGCAAGTAGGATACTGGTTGAACCCAAAATTACTAGCTCCTCTAATATATGTAATGATAGTCCTTAATCATATACATTTTTTAATTATCTCATGGAGAGTAATATTATTGGATTAGTTCAAGGAGGTAGTTACAAGGGTTTGCTTAGTTTACTTCCAAGCAATCGACATGTTCCTTGTGGTAATTGTTTATCCAGTTTGGGTACAACCTTTGTATGGGTCAGGCAGATACATAATATTAGCAAAGACATACCAATACATTGTTTGGTGTTTCTATAAGAGCTAGTACTTTTGCTGCTTACATTATAATTAGGTATTGAAGTTCCATTATCAATCCCATTTTTCTTTCTATAGGGAAAGTATAAGTCCATGTCAATGGATCCCAAAGATTAATTTGATATCATTCCAATGACTTTGCGTTGGCGTTGAGCAAAATCTAGCTAACAAGTTCACTGAGTAATATAATATATGGTCAAGTGTATTATGTTAAGTACGATAATGCGCATATTGTACTTAGATATGGAATTCTATCTCCCAGTATTTTTCGTCATCATCCTTTAGACGAAATGGATATTTCCTTATATCCGACACTTCGACCGATCATGGGAGTGCTAACCGGATGCGCTTTGTCCATATTAAATTGCCTGATTATTTTCTGGACATATGCGATCGGTGAATTAATATTTCACAAACTCGGTGTCCTAGCTCAAATATCTAGACAAAACCAAGTTTTCCCAAGATCTTTCCTCTCAAAATCAGATTTCAAGTAGCTTGTGGTTCCTCTCATTTCATCAAGAATGCCTATTATGTTCATAACATTGACATATAGAGTTACTTTGAAAATCTGGAACTTGTTTTCCATAATAAATACGCAAGAGAACAGTTCATCGTTCTTATATATCATTTCCCAATCAAGTATTCCATTAGGCGGGTATACCACATCCGCTTAGATTGCTTTAATCTATAAAGTGGGCGTTTCAATTTTATTGCAAACGCATTTCGTGGTTTAAAGTTACTTGATTTTGGTAATGTAATATCATCAAGCACTTTTATATATCTCTCTAAATCTAGATCCCCGTAGAGATATGTGGTAACCACATTCATGAGCTGCATTTCCAGTCCTTCGGAAACTACGAGGCTAACAAATTATTCGGATGTCATAACATCCATCATGAGAGAGTAAGTCTCCTCGTGGTCAATCCAGGGCGTTGTGAGAAACCTTGCGCCAAAGGAGAGTCTTACATATTAGGACTTCATTATTCTCGTTACGCTTTCTGACAAAGACTCAGTTATGTCCTACGGGCTTTACACTTGGTAGGTTAGCACTACCTGACCAAATACCCGATCCTTTGTCAAAAAATATATAATTCTTTCTGGATTGTTTCTTTACATTTAGGCCAATATGCTCTTTGTCGATATTATTCAACTGAGTCTGGTTCGATGTCGTCGTGCTCGATCATCTTATGAGCCATCGTATATGCGAATAAATCATCAATGATTATATATGATCTGTCCACCGACTCATATGTACTCTCATAGTTCATTTGAGATTAATATTCATCTCTAGAATCAATATTAACTTCGGAGCGTCCTCCAGTGATGATTCATGGACATAATTATAATTAGAGACAATCTCATGAGAGTTTTATGTATTGATGATAAACGGATGTGCCTAACCATTCTCTTCCTTTAGAATAGTATCCATCGAACCAAGTAGCTTCCACCACTTCCATTTGGTAGCTACGACCTCAACCACACCTCCACTATGTGTGATTGCAACACACTTTCCAATGGCGTTGTGCCCCTGTTGGGGACTTTTTTTTAACCTTGCGAGTATATTTGCAGCTCGTATATGTGATCTTGTCACTTTTTGAATATTAAACGTATCAGGTATCGAGTCTGATTCGTTTGACTTCAACATTACGTTGTGAAGTTTTGGGGATCAAAATGAGACATAGTGAGAATATTCAATGACACTTCCTGTCGTTCCCATGGAAAATCCTTTTTCCTATCTCCCCCTAACGACGGGAAGACTGTCTCATGAAAGTGACAACCCGTAAATCTAGCGGTAAAGAGATCACTAGTCAAATATTCTAATTAGCAGATAATTGTTGGGGGTTCATATCCAACATTTACCAAATCGTCTTTAAAGACCCATTTCGATGCGCTGTAAGGGCGCAATTGGCACATATAATCAAACATGTGTAAAATGTAAAGTATCAGGCTTATATCCAGTTACCAACTGGTACGCATGAGGCTGGTTAGCAAGTAGTGGGTCTAAAAAACGACAAAAAAAACTGCATATAATAATTGCATAACCCCAGGTAGATGTGGGTAAATTGATGCGCATTACTAATACCTTAGATGTCATCCTATTCTTTTGATAACAACTTCTATGAGACCATTTTATATATACACATGGGGTATAGGAAACTCTACATTGATCCTAATACATATGCAATTAACATCAAATCCTTATGATGTAAATTCTCCAGCATTCCAAGTCATGTAGACTTGATGAAATAATAAGGGTGGTGAGCCCTTAAACATATAACTAGTGCTAAGAGTGCAGTATTTCATGTGGACAATAATACGACATGCGTTCATCGTGTCGAAGCCAGAACCATAAAGTACTTTAATGGCTCGCATTCTGGATGTTTATGTCCATAAATATCACCTTGTATTCGTTGTAACAATGGAATATTTTTGTATAAGCTTTAGGACGATCTCATTCCTGTATTGGCTAAGGATTAGGGTATATACAAAAGTTTTATGTATTCTAGAGGGCATATTATGATAGCAATGTTGTTTCTTATGTTGCAGAAGTCAACAGTTGCAATTTGCCTTGTTTTGCCTTTCACTCGAAAGAGAATGTGTTTATGTGTATTTTGCAATACACGGATCACTATGTCATAACCACGGTGTCCCACATGGTCATGTCGAAACATATATGTGTTATTGCCCCCCAAAAGTTCTTTATTGGTGACAAAATATGTTTTGATGACCCAATAATCTATTAGTTTCCATGATATATGTTTCCTTTCATATTAATTGGAATTTATGTATATATGTTCATTTTCATTTCCATTTCATACGAATATCTTTACAAGATTCCTATTAAACTTGTTCCACCAAGAAAGCGATAGTCCATCGTCTAAGTAATTTGGTTGGATGTATTATAAAACAAGTATTAGTCTATCTTTTTTTTTCGATTGTGTGATAGGTCAAAAAAATATCAATTCTCCTCGATACATTCCTAAACGGAACGGAGAATATTGAATTTTTTTTTGTATTTGTTTTGATGTATTTCTTTACATCTATAATGGTTACATATTCGGTTTTACTTTAGCAAAGAAATTAATTTTTGTACTTAAAATTAATTTCAAAGAAACATATGCATAATCAATATTAAATATTAAAACAAATATGTTATATTTCATTTTCAACGTGTTCCCTTTTTGATATAAGCACTTTTTAGTGCATATCTTATTTGATTGTCCATTATCACTTGGGTAGTAGTTGTATCCTACTCCAGGTGTTGAAAAATCCTTCATGACTCTTACCAAGACCCTGACCCTTTCTAGGGTCTCGTCCACATGGTGCAGAAATGTCACATGTGTGAAATTGTTTTTAACTCACAATCATTTGGAGTTGTTTCCACCTCTAACACTTTCATTATCGATATCGGGAATTTTCTTTATCCCGACATATGTGGTGTTATTCGAAAGAACCTTGTTATGTCTCTCAACCACTTGCATTAGGTTGATGAGTTTGTCTAAAGGTTGCATTCCAACTTATATTTATATTTACTTATATATGAAAGGTGGAAATAATGTTAAAAATCATGTCATCTTCTGTGAGTTCCTTGCCACAGAGATTGAGACGCGTTTTGGATATAACATTTCTTTGTTGACATCAACTACCTTTTTGTAATCGAGTAAGTGGGTTTCATTCCACTATACGATTAGTTCGGGAAGTACATATTCATGAGTACTCCCGATTATCCCTTTCGGGACATCCCACATTTCTTTGAGGGTTTCTAGTAAAGGTATTCCTATGAAATTTAAGATTTATATGTCGCCTCAAAACATGAAGATATTTGCTTGTACCTTTTCAAGAGGTTGGTTTTAAAGTCAATAGAGAGTTGATGGACTTTAGGTATTTTCTTGTACCTTTTCAAAAGGAGGTTTATATACTCATTTACGATACTCAGATTCTTTTGAGTTTACGACGTTGATTTTGGGGTGAGTTGTTTCAACCGTTTACATATATAAAGGATAATATATGATTTTCTTTTTGATAAGAAAATGGATTATGGTTATGAAATTTCATTATCATAACAATATTGGATTTTGTATGCTTTAATTTTATTGATAATACTTCATCAATATTTCAATTTTTGCGAAAAAGAAATCACTCAATCTATTGGATTTCCAGGTAGTAGGGGAATCACATGGATTTCTTAAATCCCTACAATTCCTTAGGGTTATTTACACCCGTTTGACAAAATCCTTTCGATGTATTGCGATTAATTCATCAATGAAATACATAGATAACATTTGTTATTTGGTAAATTTTGACATGAGGTAAAAAAAATTCATACCATATTGGTGTTTTGGATCTTTTGACAAGAGGTCAAAGTGACTATGAGTTTGACATATGAAGCAATTTTAATACCTTAATAGCATTTTTTGGAGCTTTTGGTAAAAATCAAAATATATGAGCTTGGAAGTGTAACTTCCAAAAATTAATTATATATTTTAAAATTATGAGTAGGAACCTACAATCAAGATAAATGTTTGATTTAACATTTTTATGCGATTTTTGGAGCTTTTTACAAATAACAAAAGTTATGGAGGATGGAAGTGTAACTTCCAAAAATTAATAATAAGATTATGAATTATAATGAAGATAAACATTTAAATATTAACATAATCAAATAATAATTAATTAATATTGTAAACTAATTGACGTGAATGATTGAACAAAACGTCAAAACAAGTTAAATAAATTTACTATTCATAATAAATGATTATGATATCACACAACAATATATTAGTAAAACCCAAATAGGAAAATTGTATTAGCATAATTAAATTAACCAATATACATATTAATATTGTAAGTAATTAATGATGCATAAATAGAAAATATTAAGTTAAAAATTATAAAAATTATACTAGCACAATTAAAATTAAATTAACTAATAGTCTATTTTTTTTTGAACTAACCTAAAAAGATGGGTTTAATTGATCAATTAAATAAAACTAATACAATAAAATATTCATAAAATAAAAAAACAATAGATAATTAATAGAGAGAACAATTAATATTTATTTAACTAATAAATAAAAACCATAGGTTTAGAAGTGGATTTGGGATAGTTTCTATTCAATTTTTTTATTATACGGTTAAAAGAATCTAATTAAAATTGTATATAATTATTTAATTTAGATAACTTCAATAAAATCATAAATGAAATCTCATATAAATTCAAATAATTATTTTTAATGTAATTTTATATTCCTTGTCAACATTAATTTTTATTTATTTAATTATTTTAATAAAAAAATTAAATAATGATAAATTCGATTTGGTTAGTAAAAAAGAATTTCAATTCAATTGGTATCATTTATCAACAATAAAAAATATAATGAAAGTATTATATACATCAAATCATAAACTTATATTATTCTAACATGATATCATAATATTCAATTATAAAGAAGTTAATAGAAAACTTACTATAATTTTTGACAGACATGGCAACGAGCAAGCGGTAACGGAATAGCGAAGCAATTTTGCGACAAGACATTCAACGGTGGCAGACAACAGACAAAACAACTGTCTAGCGATGTTGGAGATTTTGAGCTTTACGTGCTGATAACGTGTTAAAGGGAAAAACAAATGAAACAACAATATGGAGAGAATAACAATAAGACAGAGAGAAGAAGTCTATAATTCTCATTAATCATAAGCCCTTTAAATAGAGAGGAGTTACAAGTAGATAGTTAGAAGATATTTCAGTTCTAATCTAACTCTGATATACTTATCTCTATCTCTATCTTTATCTTTATCGTCATATCCTTTAGACGATAACACACTTATCCTACAACAAAAACAAATTAAATTCAACTCCAACAACTACTCTATTTTAACATTTCTATCATCAATTATATTAATGAAATATTATTTCTCTCTCCTAAACACACAAGTTCAATGTCTCATATTAGTGGAAAAGTATTAAATATTATTTCTCTCTTTCAATATGGAGTTTTAGAGATTTCTTCAAATTTGAAGATTTTTATCTTCTCTCTCTCTTCTCTTCTCTATTTTAGCATATGATATAGCATAGATGTTGGAGCAAAAAAATTGCTAAAATCTCATTTTTTTTCCCTATTTTAGCATAGCTAATGGAGATGCTCTTAAAGAAGATGAAATTCTTATAAAAACTCTCCGGAATAGTAGTTTTACAAGTCACTTCAGTTTTTACTTATAAGACCATCTTTAACTCAACACTAAAAACACAAAAAATGGTGATTTTTCATCTCCAACCCAACACTAAAAAAAATATAGAGGTCAATAAAATAGAAAACTAAAATCAAATATTAATTTTTTATTCAATTTCTATAATTATATATATAGATTAATAGTATAATACATTAAGTAATATTTTATTATTATTATTATAATATTAAATATGCTTTTAGTGTTGTTTTTTTAGTAAGTGGTTGGAGTTGGGATTTTTATAGTGTTCAATAGGGGTGTACAAGAAATCGTCAACCCCGCGAAACCCGTCCAACCCAACCCAATTAAACCCAACTCGCCAACCCGCTAAACCGTGTCAGGATCGAATTCTTAACAAGAATTAACACTCAGAAACTAATATCAAAGAAGTTGCGGAAAAACACTTTGATATTTAATAAAACAGTAATCAAACACAGTATATAATGATCAAACAGTAAACTTGTATTGAATGCTTAAAGTTACAAGATTACACACTCAACCTCAATATTGATGAACAGGCTCACCAATACGAATTCTACTTCTCTAGAATTAGGATCTATGCCTTGAGGTTGATTTCTCTCTTGAAAAACAATTATCAAAAGTTTTTTTTTTTTTTTTAAACATTCTATACATATACTGATAAAAAGATAATTACAAAGAATAAACAAATCTTCAGTATATCTTCCATGTATATCTTCTAAGTATATCTTCAGTATATCCAGCTGTAGTACTTTCCATCCGTATCTCTTTAGCAGCACTAATAATGCTCAGCAGCATTAACTTCAACTAGCAGCATTAACTTCAAGCAGTACTAACTACTAGCAGTACTAACTAGCTAAGCAGTACTAACTTTGTTCAAGCAGTACTAACTTTAACTAGCAGTAGTAATTCTACTAGCAGTAGTAACACTTAGCAGTATTAATCTTCAACTTGTTCTGGCAGTAGTAACTACACTTGTACTAGCAGTAGTAACTACACTTAGTAGAATCTTCAGTTCCCAACAATCTCCCCCTAACTTGACTTTTAGAAGAGAAGTCAAGTTCTTCAGATATTCTTCCAGATGCTCTTTTTAATGCTCCCAAAACTTCCAAGATCACGCTGCTAAGTCTGGATTCAGTCCCAAACTCTGATTGATTATCCTCTGAATGAGATACTTGGCCATTTCTGAATTTGGTGCACAACCCAACTTCTTCTTTAGCATTGCATGAACCTTCAGTCTGGTGTGATTATATACTCTATCCACTAGGAAGTATTCTGTGTGATTTCTATCCAAAGTCACTGCATATACTCCACTAGTTTCATATAGAGTCCAACTTGTGACTTCTTTAAACACACTCTTGATGACCTGGTTCACTTCTTCAGGTTTGAACATCATGCATAGATACTCCATCACCAGTTTTGTAAGAGAAATTCCTGGAGTATTCAGATGGTCTGCATACAGCTTAATTCCTATGTCAAACATCTCTTCTATATCAGATCTAGAGCATGTTTTGACAATCTTGATCCAAGTATTGAATATTTCATACTTATCACCCTTCCTCTTTAGTCTGATGTAATCTTTTCCATCCATTTTCAGTACATCCCAGTGAATGATCTCTGGTGGCTTAACTCCAACAGGTTCTGCAGAAATTGGTTCAGGCACTTTGTCCATCACTACCATATATAAGCTTACATCATCTTTGATTGATAACCCTTTTTGGCTTGATGACTCAGGTGCCCCTTCTTCTTCAGCAACATTTTGTTCTTCTTCTATTCTAGGCTTCTTATCTTTCTTTCTTTTGGCCATCATCTTGGTTCTTTTCAAAGTCTTTTGAACCTGTACTAGAGTAGCTTCCTTCTTCTTTTCTTCCTTTTCCCTTGCCATTTCTTTGATAGGAGTTCCCTCTTCACTTTCAGGAAATGGTTGATTCATATCTATATCATGTCTCTCCTTTGCCTTCTTTTCAAACTCCACTCTATCCTTTTCATTGCTCTTCAGCTTCTCCATTTCTTTCTCATATAGATCCTTGATTTGATCAAAATTCATCTTCACAAACATTTCTTTCTTTACCCCAATTGCACTTCTCAAGAAAGTTATCATTTTGTTTCTTTCCTGAGTGGCAAGGTAAGTTTGTGAAGGTCTTCTCTTCTTTGCACTTGATCTGGCCATCATAGCCTTTCTCAAGGTTATTGCTCTTTGCTTGGCTTTCTCTGTTTCCAACCCTTTCTGGAATGCTTCATTTAACTCATTTGCTAGTGCTCTAGCCATTTCTCTGTCCTTTTCAACCTGTTCCTTTTCTGCTAGATCTAACTCTTCTTGCACTTTCTTTGCTAATGCTTCATCTGACTCAATCATCTTTTGCTTTTTAGATGGTTGATCAGATTCTATCATCTTTTCTTTCCCTTTTCTTTTTATATCTGCAGCCATGTCTTTCTTTTCTGATTTCTTGTCTCTCCCTTCATTTATGACCACTCCCTTTGCTTTGGGAGTGTCATTCTTAGCTTTGATTAGCACTTCAGCTACTTCAATTTCTGTTGGTGTTAACTCTGTTACTGCTGCTTGTGAGGTTTCAGCAGCATTAACAGTTTCTGCTTCCTTCTCCCCCTCAACTTCTACTCTTTCTTTATCAATCTCCCCTTCCCTTGATGCTTCTTCCATGTTGATCTCCCCCTTTTTGGGAGCATCAGTCTCTGGTTTCCTCCTTCTGAGCACAAATTGTTTCTTCTTCTTTTGCAAAATCAGTTTCCTTACCATTTGCTTCAACTTGATGATTTGTTCTTGTTGTGACAGTACTATGAGTTTTAGCTCTTCTATGTCTTTGCCCTGTTTGAGTACATCCATGTTGATGTTGCCCATTGTCTCCATCAATTCATCATAGTTATATCTGTCCTCACCTTCTCCAGGAGTGTTACCCCCTATTGAAGGATCATTGGATCTTTTAGTAGTGGAAGTCTTCTGCCTAGCAGAAGCACTATCCACCCCTGTGGTTTCTTGGCACCAGGGACCTTCAAATGATTGCTCATTCAAAGTTGCCATGGGGGAGGTCTTATTGATGTTACCACTTTCCTCCTCTGTGTTAGCAGGAGTAGTGGCAGCCTCATCGCCCATATGCTCTACCTCCTCCTCAGAGAGCACCTCCTTTGGGTTGGGAGACACCCTTGTGGTTTCCCTTTGGATATTCTCTAGGGGAAAATTCTCCCTTAGAGGGCTTAAAGGCTGTGTGGGTGATGGTACAAGAAGGGAAGGAGCCTTCTTTACCTGTTTTCTTTGATAAGTTTGGGTAATTGGAGAGGTTGGTTTTGTAAGAATGGACTGGGGAATTGTTTTTGAGTGAGAAGGTTGGGCTTGGCTAGCAGTGGGATGGTCTAATGAGGGCCTTGACCCTGCTGCCATACCTTCAGTGGTTTGGGACACCACCATCATTGTAGAGAACAATGGGGTGTCAACTCCTTCCGAGTCCCCAGCAGATCTTCTCATATTTGAGAAAACCTTGCCTTTTGGGGGTTTAGGTACATATACCCCAACAGGTTGAGGTATATCCGTCAATTCATGGTTAATTACTTCCTGAACAAATCTGGGATACATAAAGAAACTCTTTTTGTTTCCCATATTTGATACAAGATCATTGAAAATCATCTTTGAGAAATTGTACCTTCTGGATGTAGCCAAGCATACCAAAGCATATGCAATTGGACTGCTGAACTCACTCCATCCAGTGGTCTTTTTGGAGATGCAATGCATCAGGGTATGAACAAGAAAACGCCATTGGGGTGAAAACTTTGCTTTTGAGAATTTGAAAACACCCAATGGGCCTCCATACCCCATTCTAGTAAGATTAGAAAACAGTTCATCATTAGAGATAGACATTATACCAGAGGCATCGTCTAGACGTAGACTGATGCGAATGACTTCTTCAGTAACTGTAAGTGAGTGATCACAGATTCTTGTCTTGATCATTTGCACCCCATTTTCCACAACAATGGTTGCATTAGCCCAGAACTGCCTTTGGTGCTCAATGTAGATTGTAGGTGATACAGTAAGAGCATGAGCAATGTGGCTCGACTTCAGAAAGTCGACTATCTGATGAAAACCTTCAGCTTGTTTTGGCTTTTGTAGCATCGCAATCTCGTTGTGCTCGTCGATGAATGTCATGGATGCCATTGATATTAGTGAAAACTTGCCTGAAAACTTCGAACTTGAGAGAGAAAAGGTTTTGAGCGCAAGAGAACAGTATGCAAAGAGTCGTTATGAACTTTTAGGCGGGCAAAAAGTATTTATAGTATTCGGAATATAAGCAGTATTAACCTAGAGCAGTATTAACTAACTAACAGTATTAACCGCGAGCAGTATTAACCACGAGCAGTATTAACTGAAAGCAGTATTAACCACGAGCAGTATTAACCACGAGCAGTATTAACTGAACTAGCAGTATTAACTGCGAGCAGTATTAACCACGAGCAGTATTAACTGAACTAGCAGTATTAACTGCGAGCAGTATTAACCACGAGCAGTATTAACTGAAAGCAGTATTAACCACGAGCAGTATTAACTGAAAGCAGTATTAACCACGAGCAGTATTAACTGAACTAACTCTTTTTAAACTTGCTAAATACTGAGTACTGCTATGCATATCCTGAAAAGAAGATTAGTAACACCAAGAATAAAAATATACAGGTATAAAACCACTTTTTGAGAAGAAGATTATTCAGAGTTTATCATTCCCACACTTGTTACCAAGAAAGTGAATCTACCCACATCAAAAGCTTTAGTGAATAGATCAGCAAACTGATTATCAGTGTGAACTTTGACAACTTGAATAAGTTTCTTTTCATTACAATCTCTTATAAAGTGATACCTGATTTCAATGTGCTTTGTCTTTGAGTGCTTGACTGGATTATTTACAATGCTAATAGCACTGCTGTTGTCAATAAAGATTGGAGTGTGTAGAAAGGTTACCCCATAATCCAGCATTTGATTCTGAATCCATAAGACTTGAGAACAGCAACTTGCAGCTGCTATGTACTCTTCCTCTGTTGATAGAACAGCATTTGATTATTTACGATGCCTCTGTTGTAGATGTGGATACTGTGGTTTGTTTCTTGCACTGCCATGAGACTAGTCTAGCACCCAAAAACTGACATCCTCCAGAAGTAGATTTTCTGTCCAAGTTTGCCCCACCTAGATCACTGTCTGAGTATGCTATTAGGTCAAAAGGTGAGTTATGAGGATACCAAAGTCCCAATCTGGGGTGCCCTTTGAGATATCTGAATATCCTCTTAACAGCTTGAAAGTGAGATTGTTTTGGCCTAACTTGAAATCTTGCACATACACAGACTGGAAACATAATATCTGGCCTTGATGCTGTGAGATACATGAGAGAGCCAATCATGGATCTATAAAGATGCACATCCATATCCTCCCCCTCAAGATCTGCTGTGATCTGCTTGTGTGTTTCCATAGGTGTGCTGGCAGGTTTTGATTCTGAGAAACCAAACTTGGTTAGAATATCCTGCACATACTTGGATTGACATATAAAAATGCCATCTGACTTCTGTTGAACTTGGAGTCCAAGGAAGAAAGTAAGTTCCCCCATGGAACTCATTTTGAACCTTTGATGCATTAAATCCTCAAACTCCTTGCACATGTTGTTTCTTGTAGAACCAAAAATAATGTCATCAACATATATTTGGACCAGCAAGATATCCTTCTTCTTTCTTTTGATAAATAGAGTCTTATCAATGACTCCTCTTTCAAAGTCATTTTCCAAGAGATAGGATGACAGGGTGTCATACCATGCTCTTGGGGCTTGATGTAGTCCATAAAGTGCTTTCTTTAATTTGTATACTCTGTCTGGATAGCTTGGGTTTTCAAACCCTGGTGGTTGGCAGACATATACTTCTTCTTCAATTGACCCATAGAGAAAAGCACTTTTTACATCCATTTGGTAGACTTTGAAGTTCATGTAAGAAGCATAGGCTAGGAATAGTCTGATTGCTTCTATCCTAGCTACAGGTGCAAAAACTTCTTCATAATCTATGCCCTCTTCTTGAGTGTAGCCTTGAGCTACCAGCCTTGCTTTGTTTCTTATAACAATACCTCTTTCATCTCTCTTGTTTCTGAAAATCCACTTTGTGCCAATTGCTCTGTGACCTTTAGGAAGGTCTACTAGATCCCATACATCTTGTAGCTTGAATTGTAACAGTTCTTCTTGCATTGCTTCTATCCAGCTAGATTCTTTCATAGCATCATGTGCCTTTTTAGGCTCAAGCTGGGATAGAAAACAAGAAAGGACTGTATGCTGTTGATCTTTCATTTCTTGAAGCCTGCTTTGATGTCTAGTCATCATAGGAGAAGAGATATCTCCTATTACCAGCTGTGGAGGATGATTCTTTTGAACTCTTGTGTTATGACTAGGTTCTTCATTCAGTCCAGCCTCTAGATTAGAGTCATGCAACTCAACTGAAGTGGTTTCAGATGTCACTTCTGATTCTTGAGTCTCCTCATCTCTAGTGTCTTCTTCACTCTGACTTGGTTCAGTAAATGATTCCTTTTCACAGTCTTCATTTACTGTGGGTATGGGAAAAATCACAGATTTAGATATACTTTCTTGAACTTGTGTGATCTCTGATTCTCCACCATCTGTTCCTGTATACTCATTACTGAAACCAAAAGAGTTAGTTAGTGAATCAATGTCAAATAGCCATTGAGGTCCAGACCCAACAGGATTTGGTGTGTTCTCATTGCATTTGACATTGTCACTTTCTTCAATTATTCTAGAAGAAGAGTTAAAAACTCTGTAGGCCCTACTCTGAGATGAATATCCAACAAGAAATCCATCATCTGCTTTGCTATCAAACTTACCTAAGTGAGATTTGGTATTTAGAATTGTACAAGGACACCCAAAAGGTTTGAAGAAACCAATAAAAGGTTTTCTTTGATTTAAAAGCTCATATGGGGTCTTGTTCTTTTGCTTGACCACTAGAACTCTGTTTTGGACATAACAAGCAGTATTAACTGCTTCAGCCCAGAATGTAATTGGCAATTTTGAATCAGCCAACAGAGATCTAGCAGCCTCTATTAGTGTCCTATTTCTCCTTTCAGCAACACCATTCTGTTGAGGAGTCCTAGGAGCACTATATTGTCTCTCAATACCTTTTCCTTCACAAAAGGTGTTTAGATCATGATTTTTAAATTCAGTTCCATTATCTGATCTAATGACTTTTACTCTTTGATTAGTTTGGTTTTCAATTCTTAGAATAAAGGATTTGATAAGACCACTTGTTTCATCCTTAATCCTTAGAAAATATACCCAAGTAAATCTGGAGTAATCATCAACAATAACCAAGCAGTAAGATTTCTTTCCTATACTCATAACATTTGTAGGACCAAACAGATCCATATGCAATAACTGGAGACAAGAAGAAACAGAATTTAACTCTTTGGTCTTATGAGAAGTTTTGTGTTGTTTGCCTTTAAGACAAGCAACACAATGATCATCACATGAAAAGACTTTTGAAGGTAAACCTCTTACAAGGTTATTTTTAACAAGATTGTTCATAGTCTTGAAATTCATGTGACACATCCTTCTGTGCCAAAGGGAGGATTCATCTATAGAAGCTTTTGAAACAAGACAATTTAAAGATGAATCACTATTGACATTGTCCAAATCAAGACAGTAAACATTGTCTTTTCTTGGAGTTCTAAGTAGTATCATGTTTTCATCAACTACCTTGAATCCTGGAGCAAGAATCATACACTCAGTGTTAGTAAATAATATACTATGTTGTTTGTCACAAACCTGTGATACACTTAACAGGTTGTACTTTAATTGATCAACATAGTAGACATCCTCAAATGTCATCTTACCTTTGGTGACATTACCTTTTCCACTTATCTTACCACCAGTAAGATTGTCTCCAAATGCAACATGTCCTCCATTAATTTGCTTGAAATCCTGAAGGCATGACATGTTGCCAGTCATGTGCCTAGAGCAACCACTATCAACATGCCATATGCTCTTTCCCTTGAGCTGTTGGTTGCCCTGCACATTAAATAAATCAATTAGTATGATTGGGGACCCAAGCCAAAGTGATCTTGGGTCTGCCTTTCTCATCAAAGTATTTACATTCCTTTTTAATGAGGTTTTTAAACTCAGAGCACTCTTTATTAGAGTACTTTGTCAATATGATTGGCTTAGCAGAATCAATACTGGAAGCAGTACTAATCTTAGAAGTACTAACAGAGTTAGCAGTACTAACAGGTGGAGCAGTACTAACAGGTTTAGCAGTACTAACCTTGTTAGCAGCATTAACATTGTTAGTATTACTTCTAGCAGCACTATCATTGTCAGCAGCACTATTTGTGGTAGCAGTACTAACAGTTTTAGTGCTTTTAGGAATCCACATATTGACACTTTCTTTAACAGAATACTTTTTCTTCATGTGGCTTTTAGTTTTAACATTTTTCTTAGCCACATGGTTCTTTTCAATTTTCTTATAACCAAAAGGTTTTTGCATGGATCTTTGGAAATTCATTCTTTGGTTCATAGGATTGAAATAACAGAATTTTGCAAGATGATTCAATTTGCCACAGATAAAACAAGGTTTTGGTCTATTGATTTTACTCAGATCAACCCCTTGTTTATGTGCCCATTGATTATTCCAGTTTCTTTGATTTCCCCTCTTTTTGTCCTGTTTTTGGGGCTCATTCTTCTTACAAGCACACTGTTTGCAAGGACCTGGATTCACAACTGTGGTCTGTTTATAATGGACCTTATCAGACTTTTCCTCTGTCTTCTCTATGTTCTTGGATTTGATCCAAACCCTTCCACAATCCTCATTGGTGATAATGTTGTTTTCTATAGAAATCTCACCACTCACCTTGTTCTTCTTACTCTTGCCAACCTCTTTCTCAGTCTTATCCTCAACAATTACCTCATCTAAGGGATCTATTTCAGTGGCTCCCTCAGGCAAGTCCTTCCTATCTTTGGTGTCTAATAGGTCTGAAGTAGGAGGAATGTAATTGTTGTTATATGGTGGAGGTGTGGCATTATACCCAATTCCTCTTCTCAACTTATCATGAATCTGATTTTGCAGTAAGGAGTCCATTGCTTTAGAAGCATTGGAAAACTTTTCTACATCAAGCTTAACCTTGGTTAACTCCTCTTTCAGTTTTTCACTTTCCTCTTTAGATTTGGTCAGTTTAAGTTCTAAATCCTTTTTCTCCCACTGCCAGTAATTGGTGTCATATGAGTGTTGTAGTTCATTGGCTTGAAAACCTTTAATTTGATCTTCAAACCTCTCTACTATCCTCACATAGTCTTTTATATCTTTTTCTAATCTCTTAAGGTCATCACTCATCTTCTGATTGTGATCCCTGTACCTTTTAACAGTTTCAATACAGGATTTAGAGCAGAGATTAGAACTTACCTCAGTTGGGAGATCAGATACTTTAGCCATGAGAGCTTGATTCTTAATAGCTTCTTCTGCTTGATCACTCCAATCAAACCCCATTCCTTGTTGAGAAACAAGGGCTTGAGCAGAGTTTCTATTGTTATTGAAGCTTCCAGATTGAGCTTGTTGATGGTTGTTGTTGTGAGACATTCCACTTCTGCATTCTCTAGCAAAATGTCCCTTAAGATGACATTTGTAGCATTCTACCTTTGATTTATCAAACCCTGCTCCATCTTCTCTTCTTTGTGAGAAGTTGTTTCTTCCAGTCCTCTTTATAAACTTCTTAACCCTCATGGAGAGCATGGCCATCTGCCATTTAATATCCATCTCTTCCAGATCATCAGGATGAAGTTGTTCTAAGTCATCATTGATCAAAGAAGAATTTCCATGATTAGAAAGAAGAGCTTCGAATACATAATCAGTGCTTTTATCTAAACTTGATCCATTAGCAGCATTAACTGATTCAGGGTTAGCAGTAGAATCAATTGATGCTGATAGGAGTGCAGCATTATGAACATATCCAGAAGGCTTCTTCTTTGCCTCCACCTCAGCTTCAAATACTCTAAGATCATTGTACAGATCATCAAGTTCTTTGTCTTCCAACTGATCATTCTGTCTGAATGACACAGTGTACATGGTCCATTCATCTCCAAGGGACCTTAAGAACTTTCTGTTCACATCATCTTGATCAATCTGTACTCCCATAGTAGCTAGTTCACCAATTAGTTTATTAAACCTGTCAAAAGTTTGAGTCATGGACTCATTCTTAGTTGAGATGAAGTTTTCATACTGTTGTTTTAAGATTGCCTTTTGATTTCTCTTGGTACTTTTAGTACCTGAGAATCTCTTCTCTAGAGCATTCCAGAGCATCTGTGCATCAGTACAATTGCAGAATTGGTGTTGATACTCATTTGGAATGGCCAAGAGCAGTGTGCTCAAGGCTTTCATCTCTGTCTGTCTTGATTTCCTGTCTGTATCTGTCTTTGGAGGAGTTCTTTTGCCATCTTCACCAATCTTTCCTCCATCAGATGGGCCATTCTCAATGATGTCCCACATAGAGTAATCTGTGAGGAGAATATATTGCTTGATTCTGATTTTCCACATGTCAAATTCATTGGATCTGAGCATTGGAACTTTTGAGACCAAAGTACTGCTTGATTCTGTAAGATTTTCCATGATGAATAACTGTTTCTGAGAGAATTTTGCTCTGATACCACTTGTCAGGATCGAATTCTTAACAAGAATTAACACTCAGAAACTAATATCAAAGAAGTTGCGGAAAAACACTTTGATATTTAATAAAACAGTAATCAAACACAGTATATAATGATCAAACAGTAAACTTGTATTGAATGCTTAAAGTTACAAGATTACACACTCAACCTCAATATTGATGAACAGGCTCACCAATACGAATTCTACTTCTCTAGAATTAGGATCTATGCCTTGAGGTTGATTTCTCTCTTGAAAAACAATTATCAAAAGTTTTTTTTTTTTTTTTTTTTTTTTTTAAACATTCTATACATATACTGATAAAAAGATAATTACAAAGAATAAACAAATCTTCAGTATATCTTCCATGTATATCTTCTAAGTATATCTTCAGTATATCCAGCTGTAGTACTTTCCATCCGTATCTCTTTAGCAGCACTAATAATGCTCAGCAGCATTAACTTCAACTAGCAGCATTAACTTCAAGCAGTACTAACTACTAGCAGTACTAACTAGCTAAGCAGTACTAACTTTGTTCAAGCAGTACTAACTTTAACTAGCAGTAGTAATTCTACTAGCAGTAGTAACACTTAGCAGTATTAATCTTCAACTTGTTCTGGCAGTAGTAACTACACTTGTACTAGCAGTAGTAACTACACTTAGTAGAATCTTCAGTTCCCAACAAACCGCCAACCCGCCAACCCGCTAATTAGGAGGGTTGAAATTGGGTTAGCGTAACTCAACTCAACCCAAACCGCCAACCCGCCACTAATATATATTATTTCGATAAATTTATATATATATATATATATATATATATATATATAGACGGAGGTTCAGGGGAAAACCTCAACAAAACGGAAAACTGAAGAACACTCTAGTAGCCTTTCATCTGGATGGTATGCACTTGTGCATACAGATAAATTATGTTGTTTTTTGGTTTTTATGCACAAATGCATTATGCACTTGTGCATATGCACAAATGCATGTTACAAATTACCTGTATGCACAAGTGCATACCGTCCAGATGAAGGGCTACCTGTATGCACAAATGCATTATGCACTTGTGCATATGCACAAATGCATGTTACAAATTACCTGTATGCACAAGTGCATACCGTCCAGATGAAGGGCTACCAGAGTGTTCCTCAGTTTTTCGTTTTTTTTGAGGTTTTCCCCTGAACCGGACCCTATATATATATATATATATATATATAATATTTACAACTATTATAATTTACAACCCAAAAAATATATACATATGTTAGTCTAATTAACAACCCAAAATATATATACAAATATTAGTCCGATCTACAGCCCAAAGACCAAAATTAATCCAACTACGTCAAAGCCCGGATTAATTCAACGAGGTCGATCGAGATGTCTCAATAAGCACGGTTCCACGAGTACACTGAAATAACTAGATTGCCATTGTTGTTTTCATTGCATAAATAAACATATGAATTATGTTTCAAACAATAGATTTCAAATTAGAAGTATAAACATAAATGGATATATGGAGTATGTTTTAAAATAAAAGTTGAAACCATGAATTTTTGTTTTTATTGCATTGATGTTGTGAAAATTTTGATTTTTATTGCGTAAAGAAATTTAATATGTTTTTTTTTGTAGGTTGTAACTTTGTATTTTTATATCATATTTCCTATGTGTATGAGCAATGAAAAATACTCCTAAGTCTCCAAAAATCGAAGACAATGATGAATCAAACACGTCTAAGAAAAGGGGATGTAGAACCTCAAACATTTGTAATAACTAATAACTTTGCTGGCTACATTTTTAGTATTGTTTATCGTATTTTAATCGTTAACTTTATGTATATTTCTAACCCGCCCTAACCTGCAAGGATTAAGTTGGGTTGAGTTATACTTTTGAATGAGTTGGGTTTGGTTGAGATTTTTCAAACCGTCATAATTGGGTTGAGTTGTAAAAATGTCATAAACCGTCCAACCCAACCCGCATACACCCCTAGTGTTCAAGGGATCCACTATTTTTAATGTTTTTAAAATGATTGGATTGGAAATGCCCTGAGGGCATCTCCAATGACTTTCTCTATTTTACTCTTTATAATAGAGAATAAAATAGAGAGTTTGCTATATCCTCTTTAATGTATTACTCTATTTTACTCTTTAAAAAAGAATATTCCAAACATATTCTTTTTTATTTTGATTACATATATTTTCAATAACACTCTTATATTTATTAACTTTATAAATTGCATCCCAATATTTTTTATTTTCACAATAAACTTATATTTATAAATTTATCATATTATTTTAACGACGTTATAATTTATATTTAATTTCGCATTAAATTATCAAAACCAATTTCATAAAATAAAAATGTTACATTTTCAATACACATCTAAAATTAAAATACTAAAAAATTGAAGGACCATTTTATAGTTATCAAAAGTTTAGAAAAAAAAATAGAGAGTAGTGAATAGTAACTCTCTATATATAGAGAGTTACTATTCAATTCTCTATTTTAGAGAGTAAAATAGAAATAGAGTGTAAAATAGAGGGTTCATTAAAGATAGTCTAAAAACCTTGCATTGAAGATGCTCTAACATTACTTGAAAGTTTATGTATAAATCTAAACACCACATTATTTTACAAAAAAAAAAAAAAAAAAAAAAAAAAACACTAAAAAACAATATGAGAACCGTTCAAATTACCAAGTAAAATCAAGATTTATCATTACTTTCACCTTCTTTTTGAATTATTGTCTTAAAACATTCATACTCTCCTCATCTATTTGAATTATTTAATAAAACCCTTGATTCTAAAGAACATTGTAAATCCATATATAATCATAGCTAGTCCATCGTATCCAAAATTTGTAATATATTATTATATATGTTATTCATAAAATATTATATGATTTTTATGCTTTTTAATATTAAATATTGGTATCCTTGTAATTATTTTGATGAAAGTTTTTTTATCATGTATTTTATTTTAAAAAGTATATATTTTAATTTTAATTATTTAATAAATTAAATTAGTCACTCAGACGATAATCTATACTATATTATAAAGCACAGATAAAAAACTCTTAAATACATATTATTAGGCACAAGGTACCATTATTTTATGCAAAAATTTAAAAATCTCTTAATTTACAAGTATCAAAGCACAAGATACATATTACTACTGCCGACTTCTAACACACCAATTTGGTATGTGCATGATCTTCCTCTTATGCAGACCTTTCCATGTATCACTATTAATTAATATATTATATTACTATAATTTTGTTTTAATTATATTATTAAATATGTAATTGGTTATTTTTTCTAGATGTCATTAAAATATATAAGATAATCATTGAATTCTAACAAAATACTTAATTTTTTTATATAAAAAACATTATATTATTAAGTCTAAATTAAACAAATTTATAAAAAAAAACATTATCACTTTCTCAAAACCATCCAAAATCGTACTGTAAGTCGACAAAAAAATAAAATAAAACATTAAAATCGTGATGTATCTCACTGCATTGTGCGAGTTCGCTTCTAATACAAGTATAAAATAAAAATGTGATTGTATAAGAGGTGAAATGAAATATAGGCAAGCTCCAAGCCTCCAACCACTTATTGCCTAATAAACTTTTGGTTCAAACATTCCTAATACACAACTTATCTCACTATTTATTGTTTTTGTCACATAGTTTTTTAGTTACTTTTCTTTGAATAAAAATCTATCTTTAAAAACGTTTTCAATCCAAAAACCTTCAAAAACATTCTTCTAAAAGTAACAAGACTTTGTTTGTTTTTCATTTTAAACTCTTAATCACCACTTATGTCTGATTCGATCAGACGTTTTATAATTCGGATTGTTTTTTTTTATATTATGTTTAGAGCCTCTTATTTCATAATATGGTATGGACAAAAAAGTGATAACCATATCTCTTAAATCTCCTCTTATTTTCGTCCAGCACCATTTTCTCGATTTCAACGTCGGTTTTAACCCAAATGCATTTTGAATTTGCAAAAACGCAAAACATGAAGATTGTAGATCTATGTATTGGCTTTCCATAACATCTTCAATCGCTTAAATCAGGGCTTAGGTGTGTGAGATATGATTAAAACTCCAAAGTCTCACAAATCTACAAACATTCTTCTTTTGTTTCTTTTTTTCGTTCGGACCTTCTTCGATCATCGATTTTTACTTCAATTGACGTATTTAAGTTGCATTTTTTAGGGATAAAATAGACAACTATACATATTCAGACGTTTGTCGGTTTATAAAAACAAACAGTATTATTGATTCAGATTTCAGATTTCAGCATCACCTCTTAAAAATCAGAAGTGAAATCAGACTTCAAACTTTAGCACATTTATAAAAAAAAAAAACCCAACCTTATTCTTTCAAAACCTTGCATTGGAGATGCAATCATACAATAACAAGGAGTGTTGCTTTATACACTTTTGGGAGGAAATTGATAGAAATAGGCTATCTTCCCAACCAAATATACTTTTTTGTCACTTTTGGAACTGAATTTTCATTTTAACTAGAGTTTATACAAACTTTTAGATTAAAAACAAATCTTTACACAAAATTTATGTAAAAACCGACATTTGTGATACCTATTTGCATGAGAATCCTTACCTAAATTTGAGTAGAGATTTTTTTTCCTTTCTAAGTATTTATGTAAACTTTGATTAAAATAAAAATATGATTGAAAAAGTGACTAAAAATGAATTTGAGTGGAGAATCGGTTTCGGTCAATATCCCCACATCAAATTTAGCTTCAAAAATGTAAAAATATTGTGACTCATCAAATGATTTGTGAAATCAAGAAATAAGAGCAAATCTTTATCCAATATGACGTTGTAATGCTTGCTCAACTCCTTAAAATTTGCTTTAATTGATCTATTTATCATTAATTTAAATCATTTAGGGGTTGTTTGATGGTTGCTGAATGTTTTGCTGCAGAATGATTAAGATGCTCTTATGATATAGTGCAAAATGAAATATGGTTGTTTGGTAATTGTTCATAATGAAATCGGGGCGCTTAATGGTTAAGGGAGACCCAAGATATAAAATCATTCAGAGGGTTTTGGAACTATTAAGAGGCAGACTTTTTTTGACAAACAAGATTCACCTATTAACGATTCAAATGTTGCCTCTGACAAACAAGGTTTGCTTTTGGTTCGTTGGAATCTATTGACAAACAAGATTCACCTATTGACAAACAAGGTTTGCTTTTGATTCGTCGGAATCTAGTGAAATTTGAATGAACTGGAATCTTTAATTTCGTTGACCATATTTCATTCCTGCGTTTATTTCATTCTTTGAGTTTTAGTAAGGAAATCAAATTCTCATATAGTGGAATGTAAATCTTTGGATTCTAGTAAGGAATTCCAATTTCTTCGTACCAACTTTTAAACAAAAAAAACTATTATACTCCATCCCACTCCATCTACCACGATGGATGTAACCATCACTACCACCACCATCGACGTCACCATCGTTTATCACTGCCGCTTTAACCCCCACCCCCAGCGTTGCCTTCAACACCACCACCACCACCACTACCGACTCCACCCCATCACCATCATTATATTCAACGAACCAAACAAATACATTCAATTTATTTTGATAGGTTTCATCTCAATTCCTGCCAACCAACGCATGCTTAAACATGATTAAATCTATTACAATTCCTTCATATTCCAATTCCGACTGATTCTATTATGTGAACCCAACGCCACCTTAATGTTTAGTCGTGGGTTGGAGTAAAAATACCTCCATTTTGGTGTTTTAATGGGGGTTGGGACAAGCATGACATTCATTTAGTCTCAGTCCCTGATGCTGCCCCGTCATCAGTAGCTAAAACCAAGGTCGACCCTTTTTGAAGACGAGAAAGAGTTAGCCTTAAATGTCCCTATTCAATAGGCTTTATTTGGACATCTTGTTTGTGTGAGTTTGAGATGCCACATAAGTAAGCAGAGTTTTTTAAAAAAATGTAACACCTTGATTTTAACCTCAATTGAGGAAAAGTGTTGAACTGGGTAAATCAGTAAATAAAGAACCAAGTATGGAGTATGCCTATAGTGCCATGTGGTTGTGACATTTGTCACAATAGCACCGATGGTACTAAGAGTATGATCGTCTCGACTATATTGCCATGTGGTTGTGACATCTATCATAATAGCACCAATGGTACTAAGAGTATGGTCGTTCTGGCTATAGTGTCATGCAGTTGTGACATATGTCATAATTGCACCGACGTTACCGAGTATTTGGTCGTCCCAACGAATGTGCTAGGAAGTTACGACAATGGCATGATATCATCCCATGTACCGTGAAAACGGTCGAGAAACGACCAAAAAAACGGTCGAGAAAACGGGCGAAAAGGGCTCTCGGTACCTTTTGGGCGAAAGTGCCATGCGAAAGTGACACTGGCACTTTAGCCGGGCACTTTCGCAGAGGAAAAGAAGCCCACGATACATTTGGGGCGAAATTGGCATGTCACTCTCGCGGGAGGATGCAGTGCATAAAATCCGATTTTCAGCCTCTATCTTCATTTGGTTATATCTTTCTCATCTCAACTCCAATTTTGACAATTTTTTATATGGTTTCCTTTTTTGAAAGCTTTTCAAGGATAGATTGTAAGTTTTGGGAAGATCCAAGAGTATTTGGTGGTAGAGTGGAAGAAAATATCAAGAGTTCATCATCATCGCCTCCATCTTCAAGAAATTTAGGGTTTTCTAGGTTTTCACCAAAACCTAAGTAGTGAGTTCATCCTCCTAGTTTCTATACTTTATTATGAGTTATAAATTATCCATTGATGACTTCCTAGTGTTTATGTTTCTCAGATTTTGGTTTGGAGGATTTTGGGGAAGTTAGGTCAAAACTAGGGTTTTGTCAAAATGGAGATTTTGATATAAGATGTTTGTGGAATGATTCTAAGTGTATATGTTTGGAAAACTTTTGAATCTAGGGTTTAGAGGAATTGCTTGTGAATTCAAGTTTCCTCAAGGAGCTCATAATGGGGTAAAATTTAGATCTAGCCTAAATCTATCAAGGTGAGTTCAAGCTGATTTGTGAAAACTATATACAAGCCAAAAATGTCCATTTTGAAGTATTTATGTGTTTTACTTGATAAATATCAAATGTTGGTTTATATGACGAGCTCGTCTATTTTAGGTATGTGATTCTATAAATCTTGTGAAAACCCCATATGTGGGATTTTTGAGATATTTTGATAAATAAATCATGTTGATATGTTTCCTTAATGATTTAATATATAAATGGAGGTCATTTGATGTAAATATCCTTTTAGTGTATTTGATCTTATAAACCATTGGAAAATGCATATTAATGTGTTATAAGATATTTTGGAAATATAAGGGTATGAGTTCATTTTGGAAAATGGTTTTTCTCAACCAATGATGAGTTTTGAGGCAACCATACTTTTGGTCGTTGTGTTTGCATAACCGTTGGTTTAATGTGTTTTATTGTTTACATTGACTTTCATTGTAGAATAAAGTAAATTGTTGAGCTTTTGACTCGGTTTTGACTAAGATGAGTCTTGGGGACATTTGTCCGCTTTTAATAGCCCATTGTGGAGTTTTGATTATGATTCCATTTATTTCGTATCATGTGGGAATTACATGTTTCGAGTGCTTTCGTCATTCAATTGGAGTCGTGTAATGTTATAGACTGTAATGCGGTGGATCCATAGGCATATGAGTAGGTCTCTATTATTTTAAATGGGACGGTTGTTTCCATGTTGGGACCAGGATTAGTCATGGGGTCATCGAGGGCCTTATGGTGCGGGCTCTTGGAGTCAAACATCTGCCATTGGCCTACGATGTAATTTCTGAGTCAATTTTTATGGGATAGTTATTTTCCCTTTGTAACTAGTTGAGACATTGAGTCATCGGAGGCAACTTGGTACGGTTATGTGGAGCTGGATACTAGCCATGGGTCATAAATGTAATCCTAGTGAATGAGTATGATTAGGATTCTTGGGTGCCCTCATCCACATCTTAGTACGAGTCGGCGAACTTGTGGCCATGGGTCATAGTATGATGAGCTCAACAATTTGGAAAGTGACCTACTTTTGTGTTCCTCCACAAGCAATGGAATTCGGGTCTCCCCCATCACCGAAAGGTGTTGATTTGGTTATTTAGTTTTACCTTGTTTTTTGCTGACGTTTTAAGTACGAGGTGTTCTCCATAAGTTATAATTTTAGGGTTTGAGTCTTACTCATGTTTTGGTAGTTTGTATAATAAAGTTTTATTTGAATTTCAATATTTGAGCATTTACCATTATTTATGTTTTGAGTGAGTTTTGGGTTACACCACTTCATGAAAGAATGTTTGGCATTGAGGCGTTCATCTTTAAAAATGTGTGTAATTGGAAAATGGGTTGTTTTCATATTTAAAGCAAATCATTTTGAAAGATGGAGATTTAAGTCGCATTCTTTCATTTTAACGATATAATTACTCATGTTGATGTAACAACCCAAACCTTCAAGAATCAAACCTAAGCAGTTTTATATAAATCAACGCCAAAATGGCCCTAAGTCAACAATTTAAAGTCAAGGTTTGCGATAAGGCAACCTAGTACACAACTAAGATTTACAAGGAAAAGAAGCAACTACAGAGGAAGTCTTCTAATTCCGGACTCTACTCACATATTCTCCTTCCCTTTACTCGAACCTCCTACTTCACGACTGCCTGTCGTCCTACTCGAAAATTCCTCACACTTGAGTTTTCCCGGTAACCGTTTCCTAAGGCATAAAGTAGGATCGTTCTGTGAGTCACTCGGTTACTCTTAAAACGATAAAGAACTCTTATTCAACGCCACAAGAATTAATGGTTAGAAATTTGACTTATGAGAAACCCTCGGCGATAAAGTTTCTAGAACCGCACGGTTGAGAGTTTCCCGGGTTCACCCGGTTGAGACTCTCCCGGGATCACCCGGATCGACCAAGACCGGGATCACCCGGGTATCACCCGGTTACAACAAGCCCGGGGTCACCCGAGTACTATGCTCCCGAGATCGCCCGATTGGAACAAGCCCGGGGTCACCCGGGTACCTCCTTCCCGGGGTCGCCCGACTGGAATAAGCCCGGGGCCACCCGGTGGTTTTTCGTCCAGCGCCTAGCCGACGAAATACAACCGGAGCTTGTCAGTCGCCGCTATAGTTCGAACCCCTCGACCTAAAATCGGTCGGGGATTGATTCCCAAAAGTAAATCCTCCATTCTAACCCACCCCTAAGCCGATAACTAAATCATAGAAATTGGAATCATGCATCCCTTTCCAATTGATAACCAAAACCCAAAACCCACATTTTTTTGACAACAGGGATCCATGGATTTTCCTAGCGATAATTTCTTAATCGATATAAAGTACCCAACCAAATCAAACAATCAACAAGGGAAAAGCTATAAACTTACCTTAAAGAGATTAATGAAGAAATCCTTCCAAAGCTTTAGATCTTCTCCACACCAAGAACACAAACAAGGTTCTCCCTGATTTCTTTGATTTTTCTCCCAAAAATGAAAAGTGGCAGCTAGGGTAATAGGACATAACCCTAAACTTTCCAATTTACAACTATCCCCTCTACAAAAGAGGATTTGAACACAACACGCCCAAACTCTTAATTATTACACTTTGGCACGGTTATTAAAATATCTCCCCCTCAAAAGAATTTCGTCCCTGGAATTCCTTCGCTAAACAAACTGGGATATTAGGACCTCCTGTCCGCTTCCAATTCCCAAGTCGCCTCTTGTCCTTTATAATACCGCCATTGCACTTTCACAGGGCAGGTCTCTTTCGATTCTTAACTTCTTAATTTCTTGCATACTTGCTAAGGTATTGTCGCCCAAACTTCCAATAATTACCCTCAATTAGGGCGTGACACCCAAAACGAATTTCCTAAATTCTCATCGAACGCTTCCCGATCATACACTATCTCTCCAACGCATTTCATAAATTCAACGGACCCCAAAACGTGGCCCAACACTAACATTCTCTTGAACGCACCATTTCGTTCTATGAGGACAATTTCCACATCAAGTTACGCTCTCTCAACTTGAGATTTACATGTCTCGCGTTCTTTCAATCATATCAATTGAACTTCACCTAGTTGATACCATCTGTAACCTCTCAGACCAACCGTACCAGATACTATCCGCTTTGTCCACACTTCTGGACTCACGGTTTTAAAACACGTCCCTTTAAGGTTTTCACATATCACTTCGCTTCTTACACGAACGAGCTTAACCGGAGATATCGCCACAATAACATGTATCCCTAACCAAGATAATAACCCCTCAAATTGCCAACATAACACGATGTCAACCTTAGACATCACCATGAACCCACAGTTATGAGTTTCTTCATCAAGTATCCCGTCATAGCAATATAACTCCCCTCAACACTACATACGCCTAGTATAAAGAGCACTTTCGTTCCCGGATCACGCTGGTCATAACTCATCGTTGCTGCACAACTCATACGCATTAAACATATGTCGCTCCAAACATCATCGCCCTAAACATCATCACCCCATTCGGTACTTTCATAGTCCACCGGATCCAACTAACCAAATTAATACGACACATACTTCAGTTTCTCACTAAATACAACAACCGTCCGACCATATTTGCAATGAGTCCAAGCTTCTTCCGTTCAAACAAGGAGTGACCATGCTCACACCGGACTATTCCAAATAGCTTAACACTGGAAAACAGGCTCACTTGGAATCTTTTTCACGCAATACTAAGTCTGACTCAAAAACTCTTTCACTACGAGCACTACATCCCACACCACCTTTTCCACTTTCTTCTCAAAAACAACAAACATGCTTCCAAAGACTGGCTCACTTGTAGATGCAAACTTTAGACCACTCGCACGATCTAGATTTCCCAACACTAGAGCCTTAACACACACTATGGTATCCTTCTCACACCCTCACTAGGGGTTCATATACCCACCGACGGCCACCCTGAAAACATATCATCACATTTCGGCATCACTTGCCAACTTCTTACTCTCAGATACTCACTTTTCCAACAAACCCAAATGTGCCGAAAGCACACTTGTATTGCTATGCTTAGCTAAGCGATTTCCCACAATTCTCATTCGAGACATTCAACCAAGCCCTTCCAAATGATACCCAATGCTCGAAGGTATCGCACATTTCTCGCTCTCCAAACAGGGTTGACATGTCCGCTAGAATCCCTTCACACTCAAAGATTATTTCATCAACCCCACAGATCTTCGTATCAACTACAAAATATCGCAAACTTAAACATTCAACATTTCCTTCAATATTTTAGCGGTAAAAGCTAAACCCATCCACAACTCACTGCAACCCATAACCCATCAGTCCTCTCTTAAATAACCACTCACTATCATTCGAACATTAATCTCACCCCAGTAGTACCACGATATCAACAATACACTTACACATCTCTACAACGTACTTGCCAATAGTTTCCCAGAAATCTCGAAGCAAGGTTTCCCACCTACGCTCATCCTATATCAATAGTACAAGCCCATTATTTAACCTCAAAGAAACTTCTTACCACCTCAATGACTTGCACAACCACATTGACGTGAAATAATACTAATTCATCCAAGCGTCTATTACCCTACCACATCATCACAATACTATCAAAATCTCCGCAACACCTAGTACGCGTACCAGATACCATCCTCTTCATGTCGATCATAACACTAATATTTGAGATAAAGTCGTTTCACGACTTTGTCTTGCTCGAATCTGGATAGCCCACAAATTCCTGATCATTTAAACCACTTAACATGGTCTCGTTCCTGGTCGGCTCATCGCGATCTGACAGAAACAAATTCAGGTCGTCTATAAGATTAAGCATACTACCTCGCAGACCCAAAAGTTCGAAGCGCAACCACTTCAGTTGTGCTATAAATACTTCACTCCTAAATAAACCATCAGAACCGCATGAGACTTCACCTGACCAAACTAGTGGTCTTCCATTTTCGTTATACCCACACGAGGTGGTCCTACACCATGCCAGGTATACACCTTTCTCATACAAATCCTTACTTTCTCACGACACTCAGCAAAAAAATTAACCATGGGTACATCCTCTTTTTCCACATCCCGATAATGACCTCAACAATTGAAGGTTGACTTCAACAATGCTTCCGACCAACAAGGATTCCAAAGAAACCTACTCCTTCCAACGCATCATAACTATCCCGGTGCCCCACCAACTTCGCACGTTGAAGGCACAACACTTACTTGCTATAATCTGATTACTAGACCACCTCAAACTCCGGTTCGACGTCATTGACTTTTCATCCAAAAACCACAACGCTGCGTATCAACATGCTGCTAAAAGGGGTATCTTAACGACTTCGAATTCCACCCCGACAACACCACCCGTCGACTACCATAACTCAAGTTACCGACAGAAGTGCATGCTACCACTAGACGAATCATTCTTAACTTTAAATGCTAAGGCTTCCGCTATTCCCTGCCTTTCCCTAGTGGGAATACCAAGGTCAATAATCGACCAAGAACGACTCGAATGTCACCCTTTCACCCTTCACACCTTCCCTCATCCTTAGACGCAAAGATTCCTTACGACCTTGTGAGTTCATAGCCTTCATGCATGACAACATACTAGTTTGAAATCATTTGACACGTTTGAAATTCGAAAAGTACCTCAGAACAGTACAAGCTTGAGTATATACGACACTACTCAGGCATAACTGGATAGCCATGCACGACGATCTCAATGATCGTTCTCACTTGACCCCACGATGAAAAGAACCTTATCCAACCAAAATCGATGTTGGCACAATTGAAAATATTTTCAATGAAAATTTACTCAAGCAATTCATGAAATTATGACAAAATTACTTATACTGAGCGAGTCAGTCGACTTCCCCCATTGTTGGCATGACGAACATGTCCATACTAGTCCCTCTTATAAAACCACACAGTTAATGATATTATATTTTACACAAAAGTTAACTCATTTATAAAAGAAGTGAAATAGTTCTCAAATTACCGAGTTCAAAATTTAACACACCAAGCAATAAACTTGCCCTTTCCAATCCAACACACATTTACACGCGCCATCTCATTTTCAAAGCGAATGACTCGAAAGGCGCACACACACCAATATATATGACACGAAAGACTCAAGCAACTTATTTGAAAACACAATGCATGATACTACTTTTACATTGAAGGCTATTCACTCTCGCTAGGTCGACTGCTTATACTCACAACAATTAATCATAGACTCCTTACTTCTGACAAGCCAGTCAGGTCCCTCACAATTGCAATCACCTTCAACACCAGAGTTTCCCAACATGATTGCATGTCCAACTACTCTGTTACCACCGTGACTAAAGATTGGAATATCATGCGTCTTCACCTTGCCCAAATAATCTTACCAACAATAGCTCGTCTCCATCTTATCCTTACTCAACACTGTTATCATCTCTCAACCACCCTTGCCACTATTCAAATAACTATAGATCCAAAAGGTTCATTTCCATTATCCAATTCTTGGGTTGATACTCTCCTGATCTCTCATTGATCAACATAGAAACTACCATAATGGAGACTCACTAGAAATTAGGAGTCCACCCCTAAACAGTTACTCTTCTCTCTCGAACCCAAGAAGTTCTTCCTCAATTCGAATTATCTATCCCGCACAACACTTACTCTAAAGGTGCTAACCTTAATACCATAAACAAGCTCAAACAACACACCACAAACACCACTATCCTTTCATTGATAGGTCTCACTACCCATACTACCCCCATCAATTGCCTCAACGATAGTAATCGAGTGTACCCATGCACCTGTAAATTCATAATGGCATTGGCCAGATGCAATTCTGAATTTATCTTATATGAGAGTTCTCACTACCGTTGTCACAACTCTTGACAATCCAGGTCTTCCTTACGGGCTTCCTATATCTTAGTTGTGTCCCTCTACTCCACAGTTTAAGTTTAGGCCCATCCTGTAACACCCTCAATTCTGGAAATAGCAACTAATTTAAAATTTTCTAAATACGTAGATAATTGATTCATCTACAATCACAAAATAAAGTTTTAACCTCAAATCATATAATTTGTTCTCTACATACAGTCTATAACAAGGACAGGTGCTACAAAAACCCAATAATAGTCGTTATCTCCAAACTGCGGAAGACATCATCAACTACTTACACTTGTACAAAGCTAAGGCTCAACTCTTCATAGCTGCTAGAACCAAACCCCAACAGGAACCTGATGCACATGCCGACAAATAAAAAGGTTAGGCTTAACGCCTAGTGAGCTCAAGAGTTTTCAACATATATAAATTAATCGTTTAAAAAAGAAAGATTACAGTTAAAATCATAATCTTTCAAAAACGATATACTTCACTTATGAAAACGACTCGTTTACCAATAAATATGTATTTTAAACGAAAGAGACACGGACTTAATCGTTAACCAAACCAAACTGTTTTAAAGACTAAGATCCCAATATAAAACGTCCTTCCGTAAACTTAGATTTAACCTAAAACTTGCTCGAAATGAGGATAGAGAGAAAACTCCCGATTTTATAAAACGCGGGTAAAAATGTTATACCTCGAAATACCCAACACGGGTGGAACATGATATACAACTCATAAACCATAGATAAAAATCTGTATAATTAAATATCGCCGTGAACACGGACATTAGATCCAAAACTCACCCGACCATAAAATGGACTAAATCAAATACCGAAACGTGGAAGTGACGCATTCCATTCAAACCTTAATATACGTGGGGAAACCCCAATATTAAGGTCATCATTTATCGTCGACCACACAAACCAAAGTTGGTAAAATACGACATTAACATTTAAAAATACCACGGATCTACGACGGAGAGACCCGTATACATTGAGAATAGAGGAACACGCAAGTAGGCCGCCCATACAACTTCCTTGCATGTCATCTAAACGTTTCCATCTTGGGTGGCGATAACACGTGAATGGGGCCACCCGTGATGTTATTGGATTTCACACATATCCCGGACCTAGTTCCCATTCCACCACCGACATCACAATCCTCGGACCGTTATGCCTCTGGCCATACTCCGTCGAGTTCCACCTCAAGGACTTACAGACATGAGTGCCTATCCAATCTAGACGAGTTACAACTCGGAGGCTCGAGCCACCTATTGCCTACTCGCTAGCGAACCCAAGAGGTCAACGGTCATAACCAACCTTACCCGCTTTACCAAAACAGACAGACTTACGTGCCTATGGATCCATTACAACACTGTCTAACATTACATGACTCCAATTGAAAGACCAAAGCTCCCAAAACATGTAACTATCAAATGACACGAAACATACGCCATCATACTCAAAACTCCACAACTGTTTTTAAACCGGACAAATGTCCTCAAGACTCCATTTAGTCAAAATCGAGCCAAAGGCCCAACAATTTACGTAAACCCCAAATGAAAACAGTAATAAACATTGAAACACGATTGACCAACTATCATGCAAACACAACGACCAAAAGTGTGATTAACTCAAATCTCATCATTGGTTGAGGCAAACCATTTTCTAAATGGACTCATACTCTTATATTTTCAAAATGCCTCGTAACACGATAATACGCATTTTCCAAAAAGGTTTATAAGATCAAATACACAAAATGACACTTACGTCAATTGAACTCCAGTTACATTTAAAATCATCCAAGAAACTTTTCAACATGATTTATTTACCAAAATTCCCAAAGATCCCAAAATGGGTGTTTCACCATGTTTATAAAACTAAACATTTCCAAATAACCAAAACTTATCAGGTGATCAGCAGTTAACAATTTCATGTAAAACACAAAACACTTTAAAAAGAACATTCTGGCATGTACACCGTTTTCACAAATCAACTTGAACTCACCTTGCTAGATTTAGGCTAAATCTAGATTTTACCCCACTTTGAGCTCCCTTGACGAAACTTGAATCCTCCAAGCCAAAACCTCCAAAACCTAGATCCAAACATTTTCAACCGTAAATAACCATATTCAACCATATAGAAACATTCCCGAAACATTTTACATCAAAACCTGCATTTTGATCAAAACCCTAATTTTTGACCTAAGTCTCTCCAAAATCTTCCAAACCGAAATTGAAGTAATAAAACACTAGGATATCATCAATGAAGCATATGTGTCACCTAATAAGGTTTAGAAATGGAGAGGATAAACTTACCACATAGGTTTTGAGCAAAACCTAATAAACCCCCAAAAATCTCTAGCATTGGAGGTGGGAACATAATCTTGCATCAAGAGGTGAAGTCATCATCATAATATGGAAGGGAAACGCTTTGATCTTCATGGAAAAGCCTCAAAATCGGCTAGGGTTCAAGCGGGGGAAGGAGGAAATGATTTGGGAGAGAGTGGAAAGGGGTTAGAAGTAAGAAATGAGAAGAATTGGTGAAAATTCGGACTTAAACAGCCTCTCAGTCCCCGCAGGCGACATTGCCATGCGACAATGACCATGTCAAAGTCGCATGGCATAGTCGCATAGACTATATCGTGCGTGCCCCTCTTCCTGCGACATTGCCAGGCGACAATGACACTGTCATAGTCGCTTGGCATAGTTGTCGGGCCTGTTTCGATCCCCAAAACCTGACTTTTCCAATACCATGTCCCTCTACACTCTTAGGGACATTTCATAAAGGTTTCCCAACAAATTCTCGCCATTTACCAGACATAAAAACATTCGGGTGACCTTTACTTACCGAAAATTACGGGTGTTACAATCCTCCCATCCTTAAAAGAAATTTCGTCCTCGAAATCTAAATTTCCCAATTAACGATGCTCGCATAAAAGATCAACTCCACTCCACTTGCCGGAGATACCCTTATAACCTTATGTCGGTTCTCTCGATAAGTGTCCCATTGGGCACAACCTAGATATATCCAAATGACCAGTCATCTTACTAACATAGCCCTTAACCATGAGACTGTGGTTGTCTCCCAACCTTGGGTGACACGTACTACCTCTAGGGTAGTTTGTACCTCAATTTCACACTGGCCAAATCACTTTAGCTGAACATGCTTCTGAACCCAAACCAAAGTTCGACATCAACCTCCAAAGAATTCCCAAAATTATTAATGATCGTTTTTTGATATTGACAACGTCGTCCTTTCGAGGCGTAACAATACGCTCTCTAGGTAGCTGGCTATTGCAGATCTGGCTATCACTCACTCCGATCTACTCTCAAGCTCAAAACATTCCCTTAATAAGATCTTTACCACAACGAGGAACCTATACACCTCGATACTTAATTACCAACATTTAACCTTCTTTTAATTTCCATCACCAAGAGGCCAACATTCTCTTGATCCAACGGGGATACTTTCAAACCTTCCAACGATTTGTTGACTTCAAAAGGGCAAGTTGACGCCTAAACCAAATGGTAGTACCGAAAACGTGGACATCCCGCACGTTATTTCATTCCTGAAGTATTGTCGCGGTAAAGTTGACACCAAACAGGGTGCTAAGATTCCCAATCTTACATTTCTAACCAACGAACCACAATATTTCCCTTGCTCATGCAATCCCATCAATACGATATACTAGCAACGTATAACATGATGTCTAAGGGTCCATCGACCCGACAAATCCAATCCAACCATACCTAGAATCATACAAGACCTTATCTGCAGGTTTACCGAAGCATATAGATCATCTCTTAACTAACTGGGGAACAAAGTCTAATGCCTCCACTATTCATGTATGACCCGATTCAAAAACTGAAACCCAAATTCAAGGTTGACCATAAGTCGGATCATCCGATGCTTCAAATCCCAAGGACTCCTCTAGTCCCTTAATTGCAACTCCTTTCACGATAGGGGTTTTAAATCTATAGCCCTAATGAGTTCAAGGTTTTTCAACCAGTATGCCAATTTGAAATTTATAAACCTTCAAATATATAAGTTTTATAACAATTAATCGTGCGGTAAAAATACACTACCGTTCAAAATTGATCACCAACACTACGTATATAAAACCATTTCCAAAACTCATTTGATCGCTACTTACGTTAATAAAAACGGTAACATAAGATGCACAACAAAATTTTCAAACGGACTACCAGAGCCCCAACATACAACAAATTATACCATATATGTCAAAATAATTTTTCTGCACCAAAACGCGTGCAATAAACATTTGTATGACTCTAAAAGGGAAGTTCACAATTTCGATTTTAAATTCTTTCTTTTAATCGCCAGACGTCGTGGCATAAAATTTTCAACAAGTCCCATATGCATCAGTTTACTCCCCCAAAACTCAATAAAACGATAGAGACGTAAATAAATTTCAAATCGGGTTTAAAACTTTGAGTCGCACAGATAAAACACACTCGACCAAAATAGTAACTACAATGACATGAACATCGATAACTCATTTAATGCATTGCGAAAAAATTCTAACGGTAAAACCAGCAACTGAAACGTGTTCTGAGCAAAAGTTCTATCCGAAACAACATAAATCTTTTATACTTTTACTCACACGAACAGTATAATTTAATCCAAATATGAATAGTGTACCATGATTAACACGTGTATAAAACCCAAAGACAAATCGCATGATATTGAAACTTCTCCAAAATAACATATGGGGTGGCATCTATTAACAAAATCCATAATTTAACACACCTAATAAAGTGTGTACACATGTTCCAAAATTTATCCATGCGACACAAAATGTCGTACAATAAGACACCATAAAAACCCAACATGAAGAGCATAAGATGACAATAAGTCTAAAAATGTTGAAATCTTAATACCACAACGCAAAAAATGAAACAACCCTTCTTTAACAGCACTAACATGAGACGCGACGCCTAATAATTTTGCAAATTTACGAGCAATAAAATTAAAACCCATGCATTTCAAAGTACACTCACGCGCCCAAAATGTCTTAACACAATATTCTATAAAATTCAACACGACTCGAACAGACTAAAATTCCCAAGAAAATTCAGACTCAAAAACATGGGAATAACTCTTCCTTTAAAACCTTAACATATGTGGAGGATATCCAATGTCAAGGTCAAAAACTCCATAGTTACTTGCTCAATACCCCAAATAATATTAAAACACGGATATTACAAGATCCATAAATAGTGTTAGACACGAAACAGGGATAAAGAGATTTTCAATAAAATATTTGTAACCACGTGCAACAATCATGCATGTTTAAGCTCACGGTTTAAAATCTGATGAGTGTTAGATGCTTTACCAAGACTTCGTAACATACTCACTCTATACTTTGAAAATATGAGAAACAATTTATGCAAACTTATTTAGAAATAAATTTCATGCATGAATTTGGTCGACACTCGGCGTCTTAAGACTACGCTTCTCAAAAACTTGTAAATAAACTTCTCATGAATTTCGTAACATACTCACTCTAGATTTTACCCCACTTTGAGCTTCCTTGACGAAACTTGAATCCTCCAAGCCAAAACCTCCAAAACCTATATCCAAACATTTTCAACCGTAAATAATCATATTCAACCATTTAGAAACATTCCCCAAACATTTTACATCAAAACCTCCATTTTGGTCAAAACCCTAATTTTTGACCTAAGTCTCTCCAAAATCTTCCAAACCGAAATTGAAGTAATAAAACACTAGGATATCATCAATGAAGCATATATGTCACCTAATAAGGTTTAGAAATGGAGACGATAAACTTACCACATAGGTTTTGAGCAAAACCTAATAAACCCCCAAAAATCTCTAGCATTGGAGGTGGGAACATAATCTTGCATCAAGAGGTGAAGTCATCATTATAATATGGAAGGGAAACACTTTGATCTTCATGGAAAAGCCTCAAAATCGGCTAGGGTTCAAGAGGGGGAAGGAGGAAATGATTTGGGAGAGAGTGGAAAGGGGTTAGAAGTGTGAAATGAGGAGAATTGGTGAAAATTTGGACTTAAACAACCTCTCAGTCCCCGCAGGCGACATTGCCATGCGACAATGACCATGTAAAAGTCGAATGGCATAGTCGCATAGACTGTACCGCATGTGCCTCTCTTCCTGCGACATTGCCAGGCGACAATGACACTGTCATAGTCGCTTGGCAAGTCGTCGGGCCTGTTTCGAGCCCCAAAACCTGACTTTTCCAATACCAAGTCCCTCTACACTCTTAGGGACATTTCATAAAGGTTTTCCAACAAAATATCGTCATTTACCAGCCATAAAAACATTCGGGTGACCTTTACTTACCGAAAATTACGGGTGTTACACATCCGGCCACCTAAATCCCTTAAACTATGGCTCTGATACCAATTGTAACAACCCAAACCTTCAAGAATCAAACTTAAGCAGTTTAATATAATTCAACGCCAAAACGACCCCAAGTCGACAATTTAAAGTCAAGGCTTGCGATAAGGCAACCTAGTACAAAACTTAGATTTACAAAGAAAAGAAGCAACTACAGAGGAAGTCTTTTAGTTCCGGACTCTGATCACATCTTCTCCTTCCCTTTACTCGAACCTACTACTTCACGACTGCCTGTCGTCCTGCTTGAAAATTCCTCACACTTGAGTTTTCTCGGTAACGGTTTCCTGAGGCATAAAGTAGGATCGTTCTGTGAGTCACTCGGTTACTCTCAAAACGATAAAGAACTATTATTCAACGCCACAAGAATTAATGGTTAGAAATCCGACTTATGAGAAACCCTCGACGATAAAGTTTTCAGAACCGCACGGTTGAGAGTTTCCCGGGTTCACCCGGTTGAGACTCTCCTGGGATCACCCGGATCGATCAAGACCGGGATCACCCGGATGTCACTCTCCCGGGGTCGCCTGGTTACACTACTCCCGGAGTCACCCGGCTACAACAAGCCCGGGGTCACTCGGGTACCTCCTTCTTGGGGTCGCCCGACTGGAATAAGTTCGGGGTCACCCGGTGGTTTCCCGTCCAGCGCCTAGCCGACCAAAATACAACCGGAGCTTCCTGACTGTCGCTATCGTTCGAACCCCTCGAACTAAACTGGTCGGGGATTGATTCCCAACAGTAAATCCTCCATTCTAACCCTCCCTTAGGCCGATAACTAAATCACATAAATTGGAATCATGCATCTCTTTCCAATTGATAACCAAAACCCAAAACCCACATTTTCTTGATAACAGAGATCCATGGATTTTCCGAGCGATAATTTCTCAATCGATATAAAGTACCCAACCAAATCAAACAATCAACAAGGGAAAAACTATAAACTTACCTTAAAGAGATTGGTGAAGAAATCCTTCAAAATCTTTAGCTGTTCTCCACACCAAGAACACACATAAGGTTCTCCCTGATTTCTTTGATTTTTCTCTCAAAAATGAAAAGTGGCGGCTAGGGTAATAGGACATAACCCTAAACTTTCCAATTTACAACTAGCCCCTCTACAAAAGAGGTTTTGAACACAAAACGCCCAAACTCTTAATTATTACACTTTGACACGGTTATTACAGTTGAAAACTCTTGAACTCACTAGGCGTTAGTCTAAGCTTTTTTTTGTCGGCATGTGCATCAGGTTCCGGTTGGGGGGTATGGTACTAGCGACACTGGGAAGAGGTGAGTGATGAGTTATATGCACAAGAGAGAGTAGCTTGGGTGAAGTTTTTCGTACTTTGGGAATAACAACTTGGTTTGGGTTTAGTAACACTCGACCTCGATTTAGTCTTTATATAAGACTTGAGTTTTTAGTTGTGGAAGTTAATTATAGAATTTAATTTGAGGTATATCGAGTTTTGATTTGTAGGAAGAAGGTTTATCCTTTACTTAATATAATATTGAAAATTTTAATTGGTTATTCTTTCTAAATTTGAGAGTGTTACAAAAAATCATAGGAAAATTTATTTACATGGGAAAAAGTTCCGTTAAAATAATTTACCGTCAAGAAAAATAATCATAGATTTGTTAATGGGAAAAACAAATGGAACAACAATATGGAGAGAATAACAATAAGACAGAGAGAAGAAGTCTATATTCTCATTAATCATAAGCCCTTTAAATAGGGAGGAGTTACAAGTAGATAATTAGAAGATATTTCAGTTCTAATCTAACTCTGATATATTTATCTTTATCTCTATCTCTATCGTCATATCCTTTAGACGATGACACACTTATCCTACAACACTCCCCCTTGTGCCGAGTTAAAGGAGTGGTGGCACAGTTGTTGCCTCGTTAAAACCTTACGCCAAAATAAAACCCAGTAGGAAATAATAAAAATATGACGAAGGAAAGAGTACAACGCACCAGTTTCCTTTGCAATACATAGACTTTTCCTTCAGTCTAGTTTTATCTTAGATTCGTACTTTAATCATGAGAGTTAGGAAAGCATGATGGTATATAATCAGTTGCCTCACTAAAACCTTATACCAAGGAACAAAACCCAATGGGAAAAATAAAACCTTGGTTGAAGGAAAGAGCACAACATACCAATATCACAAATATAGTAGACTCCCCCTTTTGTCTACTACTCCCCCTGATTCGTGCATTAATCAAGGGAATTTGGAAAACATTTCCATTTACTTTCTACACTTTTCCCAATATATGGTTTTAGGTAATGACTTGGTAAAATATGTCACATTCTTTTGACACCTTACTTGATTCACTTGAATCTAAAGGAGAGTCTTTTATTGCTGATTGTATAGAAACTTAAGCAGAATATGCTTTATGTTATTACCCCTAATGTATCTTATGTTCATTTCTTCGATACATTATACATTATTTCCATATATGCAAGTAGGATACTGGTTGAACCCAGAATTACTAACTCCTATAATATATGTAATGATAGTCCTTAATCATATACATTATTTTATTATCTCATGGAGAGTAATATTCTTGGATTAATTCAAGGAGGTAGTTACAAAGGATCGCTTAGTTTACTTCCAAGCAATTGACGTGTTCCTTGTGGTAATTCTTTATTAAGTTTGGGAACATCATTTGTATGGGTTAGACAGATACCTAATATCATCAAACAAATACCAAGACATTATTTGGTGTTTTTCTATAAGAGCTGGCTAGTACTTTTGCTGCTTACATTCTAAGTAGGTATTGAAGTTCCATTATCAATCCCATTTTTCTTTCTATAGGGAAAGTATAAACCATGTCAATGGTTCCAAAAGATTAATTTAATATCATTCCAATGATTTTGCGTTGGCGCTGAGCTAAATCTAGCTAACAAGTTCACTGAGAAATACAATATATGGTCAAGTGTATTATGTTAAGTACGATAATGCGCATATTGTACTTAGATAGGGAATTCCAGCTCCCTGCATCTTTCGTCATCATCCTTTAGACGAAATGGATCTTTCCTTATATCCGACACTTCGACCGATCATGGGAGTGCTAACCGGATGCGCTTTGTCCATATTAAATTTCCTGATTATTTTCTGGACATATGCGATCGGTGAATTAATATTTCACAAACTCGGTGTCCTAGCTCAAATATCTAGACAAAACCAAGTTTTCCCAAGATCTTTCCTCTCAAAATCAGATTTCAAGTAGCTTGTGGTTCCTCTCATTTCATCAAGAGTGCCTATTATGTTCATAAC
The DNA here is from genome assembly GCA_954870635.1 of Arctium minus. Taxonomy (NCBI): domain Eukaryota; kingdom Viridiplantae; phylum Streptophyta; class Magnoliopsida; order Asterales; family Asteraceae; genus Arctium; species Arctium minus. Next base: position 75,722,105 of record OX941089.1, on the reverse strand, counting down.
ATTGACATATAGAGCTACTTTGAAAATCTGGAACTTGTTTTCCATAATAAATAAGCAAGAGAACAGTTCATCGTTCTTATATATCATTTCCCAATCAAGTATTCCATTAGGCCGGTATACCACATCCGCTTATATTGTTTTAATCTATAAAGTGGGCGTTTCAATTTATTGCAAACGCATTTCGTGGTTTAGAGTTGCTTGATTTTGGTAATGTAATATCATCAAGCACTTTTATATATCTCTAAATCTAGATCCCCGTAGAGATATGTGGTAACCACATTCATGAGTTGCATTTCCAGTCCTTCGGAAACTACTAGGCTAGTAAATTATACGGATGTCATAACATCCATCATGAGAGAGTAAGTCTCCTCGTGGTCAATCCAGGGCGTTGTGAGAAACCTTGCGCCAAAGGAGAGTCTCATACATTATGACTTAATTATTCTCATTACGCTTTAGGACAAATGATTTATCTATGTCTTACAGGCTTTACACTTGGTGGGTTAGCACTACCAAACCAAATACTTGTTCATTTCTCAAATAATATGATTCTTCTGGATTGCTTATTTAGGCCAGTTTGCTCTTTGTTGATATTTTCCAACTGAGCATGGTTCGATGTCAATGTGCTCTATCACCTCATAAACAATAATATATGCGAAATATATCATCAATAATTATATATGATCTGTCCATCGACTCATATGTGCTCTCATAGTTCATTTGAGATTAATATTCATCTCTAGAATCAATATTAACTTCGGAGCGTCCTCTAGTGATGATTCATAGACATAGTTTAATCAGAGACAATCTCATGAGAGGTTTATGTATTGATGACAAATAGTTGTGCCTTACTCTTCTCTTCCTTTAGATGAGTATCTATCGAACCAAGTAGCTTCCCCCATTTCCGTTTGGGAGCTACGACCTCAACCACACCTCCACTATGTGTGATTGCAACACACTTTCCAATGGCGTTGTGCCCCTGTTGGGGACTTTTTAACCTTGCAAGTATATTTGCAGCTCGTATATGTGATCTTGTCACTTTTGGAATATTAAACGTATCAGGTATCGAGTCTGATTCGTTTGACTTCAACATTACGTTGTGAAGTTTTGGGGATCGAAATGAGACAGAGTGGGAATATTCAATGACACTTCCTGTCGTTCCCATGGAAAATCCTTTTTTCTATCTCCCCCTAACGACGGGAAGACTGTCTCATGAAAGTGACAACCCGCAAATCTAGAGGTAAAGAGATCACTAGTCAAATATTATAATTAGCGGATAATTATTGGGGATTCATATCCAACATATACCAAATCGTCTTTAAGGACCCATTTTGATGCGCTGTCGGGGCCTAATTGGCACATATAATCAAACATGCGTAAATGTAAAGTATCAGGCTTATATCCAGTTACCAACTGGTACGCATGAGCAAGTAGTGGGTCTAAAAACGAAAAAAACTGCATATAATAATTGCATAACCCCAGGTAGATGTGGGTAAATTAGTGCGCATTACTAATACCCTAGATGTCATCATATTCTTTTGATAACAACTTCTATGAGACCATTTTATATATACACATGGGGTATAGGAAACTTTACATTGATCCTAATACATATACAATTAACATCAAATCCTTATGATGTAAATTCTCCATCATTCAAAGTCATGTAGACTTGATGAAATAATCAGGGTGGTGAGACCTTAAACGTATAGCTAGTGCTAGGAGTGCAGTATTTCATGTGGACAATAATACGACATGCGTTCATCGTGTCGAAACCAGAACCATAAAGTACTTTAATGGCCCGCATTCTGGATGTTTATGTCCATAAATATCACCTTGTATTCGTTGTAACAATGGAATATTTTTGTATTATGTCCTTAGCTTTAGGATGGTCTCAATCCTGTCTTGGCTAAGAAGTAGGTTATATACAAAAGTTTTAGGTATTCGAGAGGGCATATAGCAATGTTGTTTCTTATGCTACAGAAGTCAACAGTTGCAATTTTCCTCATTCTGCCTTTCACTCGAAAGAGAATGTGTCTATGTGTATTTTGCAATACACGGATCACTATGTCATAACCACGGTGTCCCACATGGTCATGCCAAAACATATATGTGTTGTTGCCCCCAAAAGTTCTTTATTGGTGACAAAATATGTTCCGATGACCCAATAATCTACTAGTTTGACACATTAGTTTCCATGATATATGTTTACTTTCATATATTCATTAGAACTTATGTATATATGCTCATTTCCATTTCCATTTGATACGAATATCTTTACAAGGTTCCTATTATTTTTGTACCAACAAGAGAGTGACAGTCCATCGTCTAAGTAATTTGGTTGGATGTATTATAAAACAAGTATTAGTCTATCTTTTTTTCAAGGGTGTGATAGGTCAAAAAAAATCAATTCTCCTCGATACATTCCTACACGGAACGGAGAATATTGAAATTTTTTTTTGTATTTGTTTTGATGTATTTCTTTACATCTATAATGGTTACATATTCGATTTTACTTTAGCAAATAAATTAATTTTTGGTACTTGAAATTAATTTCAAAGAAACATATGCATAATCAATATTAAATATTAAAACAAATATGTTATATTTCATTTTCAACGTGTTCCCTTTTTTATAGAAGCACTTTTTAGTGCATATCTTATTTGATTGTCCATTATCACCTGGGTAGTAGTTGTATCATACTCCAGGTGTTGAAAAATCCTTCCTGACTCTTACCAATACCCTGACCCTTTCTAGGGTCTCGTCCACATGGTGCAGAAATGTCATATGTGTGAAATGGTTTTTAACTCACAATCATTTGGAGTTGTTTCCACCTCTAACAATTTCATTATTGATATCGGGAATTTTCTTTATCCCGACATATGTGGTGTTATTCGAAAGAACCTTGTTGTGTCTCTCAACCACTTGCAGTAGGTTGATGAGTTTGTCTAAATGTTACATTCCAACTTATATTGGTTCATTAATATTTACTTATATATGAAATGTGGAAATGATATTAGGAATCATGTCATCTTCTGTGAGCTCCTTGCCACAGAGATTGAGACGCGTTTTGGATATAACATTTATTTGTTGAAATCGGTTACCTTTTTGTAATCGAGTAAGTGGGTTTCATTCCACTGTACGATTAGTTCGGGAAGTACATATTCATAAGTACTCCCGATTATCCCTTTCAGAACATCCCACATTTCTTTGGGGGTTTCTAGTAAAGGTATCCTATGAAACTTAGGATTTATATGCCGTCTCAAAACATGAGGGTATTTGTTTGTACCTTTTCAAGAGGTTGATTTTAGAGTCAATGGGGAGTTGATGGACTTTAGGTATTTTCTTGTACCTTTTCAAAAGGAGGTTTATGTACTCATTTATGATACTCATATTCTTTTGAGTTTATGACATTGATTTTGGGATGAGTTGTTTCAACCATTTACATATATAAATAATAATATATGATTTTCTTTTTGATAAGGAAATGGATTTTGGTTATGAAATTTCATTATCATAACAATATTGGATTTTTGTATGCTTTAATTTTATTGATAATACTTCATCAATATTTCCATTTGCAAAAAAAAATCACTCAATCTATTGGATTTCCAGGTAGTAGGAGAATCACATTGATTTCTTAAATCCCTACAAACCTTAGGGCTATTTACACCCGTTTGACAAAATCCAATCAATATTTTGCGATTTATTTAATTTTTGATAACATTGATGATTATAGGGATTTTGGCATGAGGCCAAAATTAACTATGAGTTTGACATGGGAAACCAATTTTAATATCTTAATAGTAATTTTTTTTTACGTCAATATAATTTTCATTTATTTAATTATTTCAATAAAAATAAATAAATAATCATGAATTCGATTTTTTTTTTAATTCAATTAATATCAATCACGAAAATAACGGAAGTATTCTACAGAAAATTTAAGAAAAAAAAAATAAACATGATTCATAATATTCACTTATGAAAATAACGGAAGTATTCTACAGAAAATTTAAGAAAAATTTACGTCAATACAATGACGCCAGTCTTCTATATATACTCAAGGAAGCTCCTTACCACATTACTGATTTGCACTCCCAGATATGCCATAAAGACATCCCCAACTCATGGTTACGACTACCACTCTACTACCTCATCCCAGAACAACGACAATTCTCCACGACCACTTGGCACACAAACATATAACGTTCTACTCACACTGGTCGTAATACTAAAATCGGACTTCAAGGCATTTCACCACTTATCTTTCTCGAACCTAAATAACTCGCAAAACTATGATCTCCAAATCCCCCAACAAGACATCACTCCTTGCCGGCTCATCGCGACCTGCTGGAATCAAACTCCAGTAGCCTGAAAGATTAAGAGTACTACCTCGAAGACTTAAATGCTCAAAGCACAACCCCTCCCAGTTGTGCTATATAATAACTTCTCTCCCACATAACCATCAAAACCTCATCGATAAAGAACCACCTGACCGAACTAAAGATCTTCCATTTTTGTAAAATTCACACGATGTTGTCCAACATCGCAATAGTTACACACCTTTTCTGAATAACTCTTCGCTTCCTCACAAAACTCCTCAAAACTAACCATAACTACTTCTTCATTTCCAGCGTTCTGCCATTCACCACGAAAATGGTTTCTGACTTCCACGACAACAGTCGACGTTGAGATACTCCTACTATGTCTCCAATCAACCAGGATGCCCAAAGAAATCTACCTCTTCCACTGCGACAGTTAACTGCTAATAATACCTTTACGACTTCACGTTCCACTCCCGACACAACCATTTGCCGACATTCACATCTCAAGTCTTGGAACCAACGGTAAGCCACTATAGTACTATCATCCTTAATGCCATATGTCAGTGCCTCCATTAAACACATCCGCTACTCACCACCCTTACTTAGAAGGATACCAATATCAAGTACCTTCTACCCTCTGATCGAGCGACACACTTCCACTCTCAAAACTTTCATCATCCTTAATTGCAACCTTTCCCTACGACCTAGAGAGTTCATAGCCTTCATGCATGACACACAAACATTTAAATTTAAAGATACGTTGGAAAATTTATAAGATACTACATTAGGAAGCAAACTTGAATGGACACAACCCAACACCGACTTAGCCATGCGCAACGATTTCAAGAATCGTTCAACTTCAATTTCACAACAAATTTCTCTTCACCACACCCCAACATCGGTGTTGGCACAATTAAATCATTTCCGATGAACTTTACCCACACGGTTTACAACATACTACAGAATTGCTTACACTAAGTCTGTCAAACGACTCTTTTTTTTTTTGATTTGACAACTCAAGTCTGTACCACACTCACTTATAAAATCACGCGATCAAATGTTGTTTTGGTTTTCATAACAAAAGCTAACTCATTTACAAAAGACATGTAATAATTCACCCACACCAAAATCAAAATTTATCACTCAACGCCATAATCTTGTCTTTTCAATACAAACACACAGTTACACGCGCTGACACGTTTTCAAAGCAAATACCTCGTAAGGCACACACTCGCCAAAACGTCTGATATGAATAATATGAAAAATCCAACAATTTGTTTGACACTCAATACCCGGGACTCAATGACATTGAAGGCTATTTACTCTAACAAGGTCTACTGCCTGCACTCACCACAACTCATCTCAGACTTTTCTACTTCCTACCAACCCATCAAGATCCTCACATTTTCCACAGCTTCCAGTACCAACGCTTCCCAACATCCTTGAATGTCCAGGTACCAGTTACCAACGCAACTACAATTTTTGCAAAACGCGTATCCTGACCTCCTGCCAACATTGTCTTCCTCATGGACTGAAGAGGCCCTTTCTCACGAAATATCTACATCCCGCATGAAATGCATTCTAAACGGTATTAATCTTACTAACAAAAACGAACTTCCACCACTCTCTAGACTAACACTATCAATCTATGGATAGAACTCTCTACCCTGAACCACACTCAACAATAGCAATCAAGTATGCCCACGTACCTGTAAATTCATAATGACATTGGCCAGATGCGATTTTGAATTTACCTTACATGAGGGTACTCGCTATTGTTATCACGCCTCTCGATAAACAAGGTCTTCCTTAAAGACTTCCTATATCTCAGTTGTGTCCATCTCCTCCACAGTTTAAGTTTAGGCCCATCCGGTCACCTAAATCCCTTAAACTATGGTTCTGATACCAACTATAACAACCCAACCAAAAAAATATAAACAAGCGGATCATCTCTTAAATAAAATCTCAATAATTAAATAATAATCCATGCCAAACGGTCCCAACAATACAATAGATCTAACAAGGTTTGTTAAAAGAACAACCTATACACAACTGAGATCAATAAGAACAACTAAGTATTGGTCTTCTATCCGCCCCGCTAGGCTTTCTCCTTGCCCTTAGCTGCCCTGTCTAACTCACGACGGCCTGAAAATATTTTTAGTTTTGAAATAGCGAGGGTTAGACCATAGGTCTAGTGAGTTCCCTCTAACAGTCAAGCAACAAAATATATTTTCCAGAATTTAAAACCACATTTAATAATTCCACGTAAGTATAACTCGCTACGGACCACACGACCGTCAAAGACGATGTGTCTAACTCGCGCTGCCTTATTGTTGGGACACACCCCCAACGACATAAACGGGCCACACTCCCCGACACGAGTAGGCGGGCCACACTCCCCGACTTAGGTCACAAGCTCCACAAATAATGTATGCATACATATCATCATCAACAAATAATTAAATCATTTCGCATAAACTTGACATCATGCGTAAATCAACATTTAAAAATATTCAAACTTCGCATGCTTTCGTTCACAAAGGATGTAGTTAAGAAAAACTCACCTGACGTCCTTAGCTCGAGACTCGCGTCTACCCTTACAATTTGCTTGATACCTATAAAAGAAACATTGACCGGTAAACCTTCTAAACCTTCTAATTTAGAAAACTTGTCCTGAACGTCGAAGTCCCAACTAAGCTACCCTCTAACCACACATTAACTTACCTATTCCTATTTGAGAATTAACATAATTTTGCTAGACTAAAAAAAATATAGGAAGGCATGGGCCCACCATCACCACAATTCCTAAAAATATAAAGGTCTCCACAAAAAGGCTTTGGCCCATGCAAAAATTAGAGACCGAAGTCTGCAAGGCCGACCGGCCTCACCCCCCCGCGACCGGGGTCTTCACTACAGCACCGACCGGTACCAAAAATGCTCCCTCGACCGGTGCCCATTCGACCGATAACAACATGGACCGATAACAACTTTCGACCGGAGTTTCCAAATTAAATAGCGACCGGGGTCATTCGGTCTGGTCGATTCGATGGCAATCGACCGGTGTCAAAACCCCAAACCTCGAACAACATTTTTCCCAACCATGGATTACCAAATAAAATTCCATAACATATAATAAAATTAGAAACTCAACCAACATTAATCCGACTATTTAATCACGTTTCTCCTAATTCCACCAAGAACCCACTAATAAGGATTTAGGGACTTTTTTTTTCCCACTTCCATTCTCTAAACACCAACAACAATAGAGGTTATTCTAACACCCTTTAAAGAAAACCGCATAGAAGAAGAAACATTACCTTGATTATGATGAGCTCCCAACTAGAATCTTCACTTGGTTTCTTTTCTGATGCTTTCCTTTCCCAAAACCACCCAAACTTGATTTCTTTCTCTCTGCTAAAATGAAGCCGCCAAGAAGAAAGAAAGGAGTCTAGGGTTAACACCCCCTTTTGCTAAAGTTTCAACTAGACCCCTTTTATTTAACAAAATTGCTAATATTTCACCAACTCCATTTTCTAACATTTTAGCATGGTTATTACAATATCCTCCCCTCAAAAGGATTCCGTCCCCGGAATCTCATTGTTGAATAACTTGGGATGCTGAGACTTCATATTCACTTCTAACTCCCAAGTCGCCGCTTGACCCTTGTGAAATTGCCTCTGAACTTTCACCATTAATTTTTTTTTAATTTCTTCACTTTACGATCTAGGATGGCCGCCAGTTCCTCCACATAACTTATTTTCCATCTACTTGGATATCCTCTAATGACACGACAATATCGCTATCAGCTAAACATTTCTTCAGATTGGATATATGGAAAACGGAATGCACTTCTCGCAGATCCATAGGTAGATAAAGTCTATACTCTACCTTCCCAAAACGTTTTACGTTAGTAGCGGCTCAACATATATAGGTCTTAACTGCCATTTCTTTCTGAATCAAGTTACACCCTTCCAATGCGATACCGGTAACTTGACATTTTTCGCCGCTTGGGACTAATGACTCATAATTCTCAACCTAACTAAAAAGTACCAATTGATTATCCAAGCCATTCTGATCAATACATAGCCATACGTAACCATCAGATTTACCCCTCGATTACAACAGCTTCCATAACCGATAAAATTTTACCGGAGTTAACACCATAACAACAAGCATCACTGATTACACAATCACTCCACTCACCAACATAACACATCGTCCACTGAAGTCATCATCTACATCTCGCCGCCACAAGTTTCTTCATCATGCAACTTGCCATTGCAAGCAACCACTATTAGTATAACATAAGTCCGACGCAGAAGCTCCTTTTTCGACCCACATGGATCTTAACTCCTCGAGATTATCCCAATATCACACGCTAATATACTTTGCTCCGATGTCATCACTTCAACTTCTCACATATTGGTGGAAACTTCCACAATTCCAAAATCTTCGTAATCCACCAGCTCCAACTGGCCAAATAATGCGGCGCAACTTCCATTTCTCATTTCATCCACAATCACCCGACTAAATGCGCAATAAAACACAGCTTCACCCACTCCACACGGAGTGACCAAGCTCATGCAAACTATTCTAGTAGTTTAACACTGGACAACTGACTCACTTGGAATCCCTTTTTCCGCATTACCAAAACTGACACTATGGTCCTCTGCTCCTAGCACTATATCCAATCACCTCTACCTTCCTCTTTGAAGACTTCTAACCCACTTCTAACGGCCGACTCACTGGTTAGTGATGTGAACTTCTATCCCGCTACACGATTTTGATTAATCACACTCCTACCTCACCGAACGCTATATTCTCTTTCTCATACCCCCTTGAAATAAGCAGTTCGACACCTTCAACAATCATTCCAGGGATATAGGATAATCCCGCCCCAAAACTTTTCGAAAACCAGAACACACAATTCCTCTCTTTGATAACCGCCAACCATCATTTGAAAATTATTTTCAACTTAGAAATACTCCAAAAACCAAACATTCGCACATCCCAACTACATACTTACCGCTTACAAATTATTTCCCAAAGATCTTCGGACGAGGACGCTCATCCGATAACAATGACGCCAGTCTTCTATATATACTCAAGGAAGCTCCTCAGCACATTACTGATTTGCACTCCCAGATATGCCATAAAGACATCCCCAACTCATGGTTACGACTACCACTCTACTACCTCATCCTAGAACAACGACAATTCTCCACGACCACTTGGCACACAAACATATAACGTTCTACTCACACTGGTCGTAATACTAAAATAGGACTTCAAGGTATTTCATAACTTATCTTTCTCGAACCTAAATAACTCGCAAAACTATGATCTCCAAATCCCCCAACAAGACATCACTCCTTGCCGGCTCATCGCGACCTGCTGGAATCAAACTCCAGTAGCCTGAAAGATTAAGAGTACTACCTCGAAGACTTAAATGCTCAAAGCACAACCCCTCCCAGTTGTGCTATATAATAACTTCTCTCCCACATAACCATCAAAACCTCATCGATAAAGAACCACCTGACCGAAGTAAAGATCTTCCATTTTTGTAAAATTCACACAATGTTGTCCAACATCGCAATAGTTACACACCTTTTCTGAATAACTCTTCGCTTCCTCACAAAACTACTCAAAACTAACCATAACTACTTCTTCATTTCCAGCGTTCCGCCATTCACCACGAAAATGGTTTCTGACTTCCACGACAACAGTCGACGTTGAGATACTCCTACTATGTCTCCAATCAACCAGGATGCCCAAAGAAATCTACCTCTTCCACTGCGATAGTTAACTGCTAAAAACACCTTTACGACTTCACGTTCCACTCCCGACACAACCATTTGCCGACATTCACATCTCAAGTCTTGGAACCAACGGTAATCCACTATAGTACTATCATCCTTAATGCCATATGTCAGTGCCTCCATTAAACACATCCACTACTCACCACCCTTACTTAGAAGGATACCAATATCAAGTACCTTCTACCCTCTGATCGAGCGGCACACTTCCACTCTCAAAACTTTCATCATCCTTAATTGCAACCTTTCCCTACAACCTAGAGAGTTCATAGCCTTCATGCATGACACACAAACATTTAAATTTAAAGATACATTGGAAAATTTATAAGATACTACATTAGGAAGCAAACTTGAATGGACACAATCCAACACCGACTTAGCCATGCGCAACGATTTCAAGAATCGTTCAACTTCAATTTCACAACAAATTTCTCTTCATCACACCCCAACATCGGTGTTGGCACAATTGAAATCATTTCCGATGAACTTTACCCACACGGTTTACAACATACTACATAATTGCTTACACTAAGTCTGTCAAACGACTCTTTTTTTTTTTTTTTTGATTTGACAACTCCAGTCTGTACCACACTCACTTATAAAATCACGCGATCAAATGTTGTTTTGGTTTTCATAACAAAAGCTAACTCATTTACAAAAGACATGTAATAATTCACCCACACCAAAATCAAAATTTATCACTCAACGCCATAATCTTGTCTTTTCAATACAAACACACAGTTACACGCGCCAACACGTTTTCAAAGAAAATACCTCGTAAGGCACACACTCGCCAAAACGTCTGATATGAATAATATGAAAACTCCAACAATTTGTTTGACACTCAATGCCCATGACTCAATGACATTGAAGGCTATTTACTCTAACAAGGTCTACTGCCTGCACTCACCATAACTCATCTCAGACTTTTCTACTTCCTACAAACCCATCAAGATCCTCACATTTGCCACTACTTCCAGTACCAACGCTTCCCAACATCCTTGAATGTCCAAGTACCAGTTACCAACGCAACTACAATTTTTGCAAAACGCGTATCCTCACCTTTACCCTCAAACAAACTTACCACCCATATATTGATTCTATTGACCCTCACTATATTTTATCCATCAACACTGATTTCACCACTCAACCGACATTCGGTTAGCAACAATTCCAAAAGCCTCCTCTATATCCTTCTATTCTTGGATTAACACTCTCCTGCTTCTCACTAATCGACATACCATTCTACCGAACCGAAGACTCCCTTGGAGCGAAAAGCTCACCTCCTGCCAACATTGTCTACCTCATGGACTCAAGAGGTCCTTTCTCACGAAATATCTACATCCCGCATGAAATGCATTCTAAATGGTATTAATCTTACTACCAAAAACGAACTTCCACCACTCTCTAGACTAACACTATCAATCTATGGATAGAACTCTCTACCCTGAACCACACTCAACAATAGCAATCAAGTATGCCCACGTACCTGTAAATTCATAATGACATTGGCTAGATGCGATTTTGAATTTACCTTACATGAGGGTACTCGCTATTGTTATCACGCCTCTCGATAAACAAGGTCTTCCTTAAAGACTTCCTATATCTCAGTTGTGTCCATCTACTCCACAGTTTAAGTTTAGGCCCATCCGGTCACCTAAATCCCTTAAACTATGGCTCTGATACCAACTATAACAACCCAACCAAAAAATATAAACAAGCGGATCATCTCTTAAATAAAATCTCAATAATTAAATAATAATCCATGCCAAACGGTCCCAACAATACAATAGATCTAACAAGGTTTGTTAAAAGAACAACCTATACACAACTGAGATCAATAAGAACAACTAAGTATTGGTCTTCTATCCGCCCCGCTAGGCCTTCTCCTTGCCCTTAGCTGCCCTGTCTAACTCACGACGGCCTGAAAAGATTTTTAGTTTTGAAATAGCGAGGGTTAGACCATAGGTCTAGTGAGTTCCCTCTAACAGTCAAGCAACAAAATATATTTTCCAGAATTTAAAACCACATTTAATAATTCCACGTAAGTATAACTCGCTACGGACCACACGACCGTCAAAGACGATGTGTATAAATCGCGCTGCCTTATTGTTGGGACACACCCCCAACGACATAAATGGGCCACACTCCCCGGCACGAGTAGGCGAGCCACACTCCCCGACTTAGGTCACAAGCTCCACAAATAATGTATGCATACATATCATCATCAACAAATAATTAAATCATTTCGCATAAACTTGACATCATGAGTAAATCAACATTTAAAAATATTCAAACTTCGCATGCTTTCGTTCACAAAGGATTTAGTTCAGAAAAACTCACCTGACGTCCTTAGCTCGAGACTCGCGTCTACCCTTACAATTTGCTTGATACCTATAAAAGAAACATTGACCGGTAAACCTTCTAAACCTTCTAATTTAGAAAACTTGTCCTGAACGTCGAAGTCCCAACTAAGCTACCCTCTAACCACACATTAACTTACCTATTCCTATTTGAGAATTAACATAATTTTGCTAGACTAAAAAAAATATAGGAAGGCATGGGCCCACCATCACCACAATTCCTAAAAATATAAAGGTTTCCACAAAAAGGCTTTGGCCCATGCAAAAGTTAGAGACCGAAGTCTGCAAGGCCGACCGGCCTCACCCCCCCCCCCCCCCCCCCCGCGACCGGGGTCTTCACTACAGCACCGACCGGTACCAAAAATGCTCCCTCGACCGGTGCCCATTCGACCGATAACAACATGGACCGATAACAACTTTCGACCGGAGTTTCCAAATTAAATAGCGACCGGGGTCATTCGGTCTGGTCGATTCGATGGCAATCGACCGGTGTCAAAACCCCAAACCTCGAACAACATTTTTCCCAACCATGGATTGCCAAATAAAATTCCATAACATATAATAAAATTAGAAACTCAACCAACATTAATCCGACTATTTAATCACGTTTCTCCTAATTCCATCAAGAACCTACTAATAAGGATTTAGGGACTTTTTTTTTTCCACTTCCATTCTCTAAACACCAACAACAATAGAGTTTATTCTAACACCCTTTAAAGAAAACAACATAGAAGAAGAAACATTACCTTGATTATGATGAGCTCCCAACTAGAATCTTCACTTGGTTTCTTTTCTGATGCTTTCCTTTCCCAAAACCACCCAAACTTGATTTCTTTCTCTCTGCTAAAATGAAGCCGCCAAGAAGAAAGAGAGGAGGAGTCTAGGGTTAACACCCCCTTTTGCTAAAGTTTCAACTAGACCCCTTTTATTTAACAAAATTGCTAATATTTCACCAACTCCATTTTCTAACATTTTAGCATGGTTATTACAATATGTTTTTATGTTTAAACTTAAAAGTCCACTAAAAGGCCCAAACCTCCTAAACCGGTCGACCAAACCGCCTAAACCGCGGTCCGACTTGACCGGTCTGGGCACTTGATGTCAAACCGTTCGGTTTGAAAAATCAATAAACCGCCACTTGCGGTTTGGTTTGTGGTCTGAGGGGTTAAACCGTCCAAACCAGACCGCGAACACCCCTATCAATCACACGTCGCTCCCCCCCTTGAAAAAACGTCGACATCGAACCCAGAAAACGGGACCTGGAATTGAGCTGTTTTTCGCAAAATTGAAGCAAGAAATTGAACCCATAAATCGGATCTGGGATGAAGAGGTTCTTCAAATTCTAAATCAAACCGAGAATTCGAACCCATAAATGGATTTGGTGTTCTTAAAACCCAGAATCGACCCAATAAATAGAATATGGTGAGTTAAGGTTTTTATCGTTCTTGAATTTGAGTTGGGATTTTCTTACATTGCTCTTTGATTTTGAGTTAGGATTTCTAGTTATTTTTTACTTTGATTTAGTTTTTAAGAAATTTGTTTTGGGTTTAGTTGTATCTATGTATAATTTGTTTCTATTGATGATGTTAAGATGCAGTTGTGGTTAGGTCTGGATTTTGTGTATAGTGGTGCTTGATGGAACATGGTGGTATATTGTGTTTGATTCACCTTATGAAACACATATAAATAATGCATCCTATTCGATTCACCTTATGAAACACTGATTGTGTTTGGATCTGGATATGTTTATAGTAGTGTTTGATGGAATATGGTGGTACATGGTGTTTGATTCACCTTATGAAACACAATGTGAATATGTTGAATATGTGTGTTTCATCTGGTGAATCTGTGTGTTCGGTGAATCTACGTGTTTCATATGGTGAATATGTATGTTTCATATGGTGAAATAACAAAAAGATGAAACACTGTTATTATTAACCTTATAAAAAATAATAATTTTATAATGATTCAATTGGTAGTATGTGTTTCATTTGGTGAATTTTTGTTACCAAAATGACAATTATGCCCTTTTCATGTGGTGAAACAATTTTCAAGTAAAACCATTGGATCAAAATCAAATTACGGCTCAGATCGGTTCTCACGATTTTCAACTTTTTTGTGGTTCTCATTTGATTATCATCCTTATCAAATAATTATAAATAAACTTAAGAGACAAATTTGTTAAAATTATAATTATACAAGTAACCCAAACGTTAAAATTATAATATCATATAGAAAAAAATCCAAAAAAATATTTAAAAAAATCAAAAAATTCATTTTGAATGTTTAAATGTATGAACCTTTTTTTAATAAATAAACAATGAAACTATTAGAATTTGGTCACTTACATCATTTTAACCCAAAAAAAAGCTACCTATAACAGACTAGAAATGTTTAAAAGTGGAAAAAAAACATAAATTAATTTTACTATTCTCAAACCTTACGATATTCAAACCCCTCGCACTTAACGCCATCGTTCTCCCTCCTCATCACCGCCCAACTCATCATCGCCGTTAGCCCATGCAATTGATCTCCCTCTTTTTGATCTTTTTTTTCGACTCCCACTTTTTTGATCTATCCATACGTATTCCATTAAATTGTTGTAAAAGAGGATGAATCGAAAGACAAAAGAACAAATCAAATAGGAAGATTGATGGTAGCAATGACGTCGATAAGCAGTATGGAGAACGAACGAAAATGGGGCGGTGAGGGGGAGCGATGTCATTGGGTGTAAGGGTTTGAATGTCGTAGGTTTGTGAACGATAAAACTTATTTAGTTTTTTTTTTTTTTTTTACTTTAAACTATTTCTATCCAGCCACATGTAGGTTTTTTGGGTTAAAAATATGTAGGTAATCAAGTTTTAGAAGTTCAATAGTTTATTTATTTAAGATAAATGTTCAAGAACTTAATCATTCAAAATGAGAAAGTTTAATGGTTTATTCATTTAAAAAAGTAGTTTAGAAACTTCATAATTCAAAATAGAAAAGTTGGCCGAGTTTTTAAGACTTTCCGTAAAATTCCAATTTAAATCACCCACTTTTCTATTTTTTATAATTAATATAGTTTTTTTAAAACTGTAATACAAAATCGTACATCAAATAATTTATATCTCCCACTAAAATTTATAAGAGAAGTATTAGGGGATGTTTGTTTACCTCTTAATAGTTCATTTAAGAGACAATATCTGAATCGTTAACAGGTGAATCTTGTTTGGCAAAAACAAAGTATACCTCTTAATGGTTCTAAAACCCTCTGAATGATTTTGCATCATGAGCCCCCTTAACCATTTAAGCACCTTGATTTCATTCTAAACAATTATCAAACAACCATATTTCATTTTGCACTATACCATAAGAGTCTCTTAATCATTTTGAACCAAACTATTCAAACAACTGCTAAACAACCTCTAAATGTCTTCTTTCCTATAGATTTTTCGGTTCTGCTACTGCATAAACAGTCAGTAAAAGCTAATCGTGGATCATTTTCAATCTACTGTTATATTGTGGTAATTGTTTTATTCGAGGAATGAAAATTTAGCAGACAAAAGCTATACCAGATGATACGTGAGATATCGAATGCCGAGTAAACGTTATTAAAAGATCGTAGAAGAGATTCGAAGAGGGGACATTTTGTGATTTCTAAACAAATATTCTTTTGCACTTTTGTTATCGAGAGGAGGAGGAGGTGCAGTGGCTCCCGTGCTATCTCGGCGGCCGTGCGGAGGAGGCAAAGTGGTTAGTGGTGTTTTCCGGGCACTTGAATACCGTGATATTCTCTATTTTTGGTTCAATGCACATTTTAACTTTACTTTACACCACTTTCCCATGTTTTATTATTAAATTATAATTTATTATTTAGGTCTTTTTTGCTAAGTTAGTTGTTAGTTAATAAGCTAATTGGTTGTTTTGAAAAATACAAAAATGATTAAAAATGATATGTTAAAAAATTAGTCAATTTTAAAATTAAGTAAAACATTTAAATTAAATCGTTAATAATACAATATGTTAATTAATTCAAACTAGATGGTAAAAAATATATAATAGAATATGTTAATTAATAAAAATTCAATTTAATTAATTCCCCTCCCAACCCCCCCAATCGTCGCCCGTTCTCTATACTGCTCATTGCTGTTGTTAGTCTCTGTCATCGATCTCCCTCTTCTTTGATATGTTTTTTTTTTCAATTCTCCTCTTTTTCAACAAATTAATGGAGTACGCATAAACATTTGAAAAAAGGGGGGAACCGAAAATAAAACATATTTAAAAAGAGGGAGATTGGCGATGGAGAGTGATAAAGAGTGGACGATGATGGGGCAGAAAGAGGTGGCGAGGTGGAGCGATGGCGTTGCGTGCGAGGGGTTTGAATAGCATAGAGTTTGAGAAGAATAACTTCTTTAGTTTTTTTTAAAACTTTACTAGCCGGTTACAAATAGTTTTTTTAGATTAAAAGGATGCATGTAACAAATTTTTTAAAAGTTAGATGATTTATTTTTTAAAAAAAAATTAGGAACTTAATTATTAAAAATAGAAAAATTAAATAATTATTCATTTAAAAATAAAAATAGGGACATAATCATTTAAATTGGGAAAGTTTATTGGTTTTTTCTTACTTCCCCTTTAATCTAATAACAATTCGATATTTTAACATGTTAATAAGGTTATATTTATTAACTATAAATTAGTTTATTTTTTTAAGCTAAAAATGTTTGATTGTGAAACTATAAATGGGCTTATAATTTTTTTTCATTGGAAAAACTACTTTGAAAGTTTTTCAATAAGTTTTACGGTTCTTTTCCAATTTATATCCTTAATATTTTAGAATTTAGTATTTTTCAACATGCAATTTAGACTGTTTTACATTATCAACTAGTTTATTAGCGAGTTTTATCAAATGTGACTAAGGGGATGTCTATCAACGCTAACTACGTAATCGTTTACCAGGTAAGAGTCACCATATTTACTTACCTAAACGGGTAAGATTCTCGGCCATAAAGATGGTATAGTAAGACTGTTGGTATGTGTTTTTTTTTTTCCAGTAAGCACTAATCGGATAAGATTCACCATCCTCAAATACTCGGTAAGATTTCCAATCTTTGTCATGCTCACACGGAAAGGTTAGTTATCCGGTAAGCGATTACCCCATTAACGTTGGTTAATAACACCTAATTCATTAGCTAGGTCATCAGCTAACAACTACATCATCAACTAACGACTACCTTGTTAGTTAATTTGCCGAACATAGCCTAAATATAGGATAATGTGTTCAAGTTCTATTGTAGGGTATGTCAATTTCCAATAAAAATATATTTGTTCGATTCAAATGTACGAGTACGTTAAGATATACTGTTAAAATAATTTTTGGACTTCATTTTCCTGTGTTTGAAGAAGCAATTATAATTCTAAATTTTGATTTTTTAGGATTAAAATTATCAAATTTAGAGAAACATGTTAAAAGTTGCTACAAGAGAATTAACTTTTGTATAGATGTAAATTATTTAATTTTATCTAAGTTTAATTAAATAATTATTTGATTTCAGTCCTTCCAGTTGTGAGAGTCACTTTTGAAAAAGCACATCTAAATCACACCCTTTCGTAGATACATACTCGCACATTGTGGATTTAGCCAAATAAAGGTTCGACACGAGCAATTTGGACTTTGGAGCCAAAAAAATATTAGAAGGGGAGTGAATTTTAAAAATAGATTATAATTTTTATCTGGGAGGTGACAGTTAATTTGTTTCTAATTTTTTTTGAACAACTTTATTAGCTACAAAATTTCTAGGGGGACGATTGCATTTGTCAGTAACCTTCCTGGATACTATAGTTAAAAAATAGAAAAGAAAAGGAAATTATTTTTGATTTTAAATTTAATTAGTTACGTTAAAATCGTCATAAAAGTTGTGGCCAAAGGGTTTAACGATATTGTGCAAGTGTATTAGAGACAGGCCCCTACTTGAGTTATGAATCCTATTCGAGACCTATTCAATCTATAATTACTCATCAAAACAATCCTTAGTAGGTTTTTCAAAATATTAATACATTAATAAAAATACGATTTACATATGCATTTGGGTACACACATTTATTTCATGAAACTATTTTTGCAGTTGTGACATATACATAGCTTTTTACATTGTAAGAATATCTCCTTCAGATATTCTAAAATGGAGGTCTGTTCTCTATATACTTTTCTAAAATAGAGAAAACTCCAACTTTAGATAACCGTCTAAAATTTATTATAAGGAACAAGAAATTACTATTTTTTTCTAAAAATTGTATTGGAATTTTACAATTAAAAAATATTTTAGTAATATAATTAATATTTTGAAAAATACAAAATTCGTTGGAATTAAATGTAATTTCTTTTATAAATTTTAATTTTTAGATCTTTATTTTAGAAAAATTATAATTTTTTTATATTAAAGATGCTTAAACTCATTGTTTAAGGAACACTTGAATTCATATTTTGAATTTTATAAAAATGCAGTTGATTTTGGGTGTTCCTTTTTGTGTAACTTTTTAGTTTGACCACACAATTGAGGGGGGGTGTGGGGGTAGGTAGGTGAGAACATCAAATTTTCTTGGTGGGATGTAAAAAATGTGATCATAAAGCTTTCCACACATGCTACAATTGCATTGGTCTTGTCAAAAAAATGTATATATATATATATATATATATATATGGAGAGGTTTATTTGAGAAATGGTAAATATATGAGAAATAGAGAAGTAATCTTAGTCATTCATCTGGTCAACATTTGCGGCTTTGACCGCGAAGCACCGGATAATTCCTTGTGTGGTCTATAGAAGGTAGAGGGGTAATTTCGTAAAATACACGGGATGAGTTCATATATGAATATGTATGAATCACAAAGATTCATATATGAATCAGTTGATCTAACTAACAGATTCATATATGAATCTTTGTGATTCACAGAGATTCATATATGAATCACAAATGTTCATATATGAATCTGTTAGTTAGTTCAACTGATTCATATATGAACCTTTGAGGTTCATATATGAATCAGTTAAAAGAGTTCAGTTGTGAATTGCACTGGTTCATATATGAACATATAGTTCATATGTGAATTATACATGTTCATATATGAACACAACCCGTGTGTTTTGTAAATTTTACGAAATTGTTCTTCTATTTTTAGGATAGCCGTAACTTTTGACCAGTCAAAGCCGTAACTTTTAACCGGTCAAAGCCGCAATATTTGACTAGTCAAATCCGATCTTGACCATATGAATGGCTAGGATTACTTCTCTATTTCTCATATATTTATCATTTCTCAGATGAACCAAACACTATATATATATATATATATATATGAAGAAGTTTAAATGAGAAATAGTAAATATATAAGAAATAGAAAAGTGATTCTAACTTTTTATCTAGTCAATATTTGCGATTTTCACTGTGAAGCATCAGATAATTCCTCACATGGTCTGTAGAAAATAGAGGGTAGTTTCGTAACTTTTACAAATAGACGGCAAACAAATTCATATGTGAACCTGCGTGATTCATATGTGAACTATATGTTCATATTTGAACCTATTGATTAGTACACATGTGAACTATTTAACTAATTCACATATAAATCTATGGGTTCATATGTAGGTTCATATGTGAATCATTTAATTAGCTCATACATAAATCACAATGGTTCATATGTAAATCTGTTAATTAGTTCATATGATTCACATATGAATCTACGAGTTCATATGTGAATTACACGGGTTCACATATGAACCCATTTGCCGCCTATTTATAAAAGTTACGAAACTACCCCTCTATTTTTGGCATAGCCGTAAAGTTTGACCAGTCAAAGCCACAATTCTTGATAAGTCAAATCTGATCTTGACCGATGAAGGGGGTAAGATTGCTTCTCCACTTCTCATATATTTATCACTTTTCAGTTGAACCTATGAATATATATATATATATATATATATATATATAGAGAGAGAGAGAGAGAGAGGAAAGTTCAAATGAAAACTCATTTTTCATTGTGCACGTGAGGACAAATCTCAGCCACTCGATCTCTTTTGATCCAACAACTCATATTAAATAGAGTTCTTAATTTTAAAATGTTTAGGGGTAAGAATGGAAGAAAATTTATACACACGCCTACCATATTTGACTTTTAATTTTCTTTTTTAATTAAAAACTTTTTACCCAATTAAAGTTTAAAATAAATTTATCTTAAAAATTACTAATATTTTAATCAAACAAATTACATCAAAAAACGAGAATTTCGTGCTCTTCGATATGACATCAATGTGGATATAGTTTTTTTGTCGTTTTAATAATTTTTTTACGTGAAATGCTATATTTGTGTTATATTCATTATGAATATTTATGTACGTTCAAGTTTGTACAACGCCTTGACACCGTAAGTATGTAACTCGACATCACTTTCCTCAACACTTTCTTCAACGTCGTAAGGCATCACGTTTATTCAGCACCGTAACCCAACACCCATCAAGACGAATCGAGAACCTATCAAGTAATTCTGTTGTGAATCGGGGAACAAAAGAGAGCGCGTCACGTCTCCACACTTCACAAGTCATTCATGTGTTATTCATCATAAATAATGTATTATTCAGGATGAATAATACAACATTCAGGGTGAATAATTCACGATTCATGAATTCGTGTATTATTTATCATGAATGTTGTGTAATTCATTCTGAATACTATATTATTCATCATGAATAATGAATGAACGTTCACATTTGTTATTCATACTGAATGTGGGACATCCGGGGATGCGAATACATATTCATAATGAATTAAACCAAATTTCGGTTGTGAATTGGGAAACAAAAGAGAGTGCGCCATGTGTCTACACTTTCACGGGTCATTCATATATTATTCATCATGAATAATGTATCATTCAGGATGAATAATAGAACTTTCAGGTTGAATAATACACGATTCATGATAAATAATACATAAATCATGGATTCGTGTATTATTCATCTTGAATATTGTATTATTCATCCTGAATACTGTATTATTTATCATTAATAACTGTATTATTAATCATGAATAGTGAATGAACGTTCACCTTTGTTATTCATATTGAATGTGGACACCCGAGGACGTGCATGCATATTCATAATGAATATAACACATATATAGAATTTTACGTAAAAAACGGTTAAAACGAAAAAAAAACTATATCAAGATGGATGTCATATCGAATAGCACAAAATTCTCGTTTTTTTGATGTAATTTGTTTGATTAAAATATTAGTAATTTTTTTAGATAAACTATTTCAAAGAAGGTAGACGTTGATTCAAAATTACAATTTTATCCTTAATCACTTTCCAATTAACCTTATTATGTATTAACCATTGATTAGTTTTCTAAGTTTTGAGCAATGGTTAAGATTTGTCCTCATGTGCACAATGAAATATGAGTTTTCATTTGAACTCACCCCTATATATATATATAGAGAGAGAGAGAGAGAGAGGGAAAAGTTCAAATGAAAACTCATTTTTCATTATGCACGTGAGGACAAATCTCAGTCACTCGATTTCTTTTGATCCAACAACTCATATTAAATAGAGTTTCTAATTTTAAAATGCTTAGGGGTAAAATTGGAAGAAAATTTAAATACACGCCTATCATAATTGACTTTTTATTTTCTTTTTTAATTAAAAACTTTTTACCCAATTAAAGTTTAAAATAAATTATCTTAAAAATTACTAATATTTTAATCAAATAAATTACATAAAAAAAAACGAGAATTTTGTGCTCTTCGATATGACATCCATCTCGATATAGTTTTTTTTTGTCGTTTTAACCGTTTTTTACGTGAAATACTATATATGTGTTATATTCATTATGAATATTTATGTACGTTCAAGTTTGTACACCACCTCGACACCGTAAGTATGTAACTCGACATCACCTTCTTCACCACTTTCTTCAACGTCGTAAGGCATCACGTTTCTTCAGCACCGTAATCCAACACCCATCAAGACGAATCGAGAACCTATCGAGTAATTCTGTTGTGAATCGGGGAACAAAAGAGAGTGTGTCACGTCTCCACATATTCACAGGTCATTCATGTGTTATTCATCATGAATAATGTATCATTCAGGATGAATAATACAACATTCAGGGTGAATAATTCATGATTCATGAATTTGTGTATTATTCGTCATGAATGTTGTGTAATTCATCCTGAATACTATATTATTCATCATGAATAATGAATGAACATTCACATTTGTTATTCATACTGAATGTGGGACACATCCGGGGATGCGCATACATATTCATAATGAATTAAATCAAATTTCGGATGTGAATTGGGAAACAAAATAGAGTGTGTCATGTATCTACACCTTCACGGGTCATTCATATATTATTCATCATGAATAATGTATCATTCAGGATGAATAATAGAACATTCAGGGTGAATAATACACGATTCAAGATAAATAATACATGAATCATGGCTTCGTGTATTATTCATCCTGAATATTGTATTATTCATCATGAATAGTGAATGAACGTTCACCTTTGTTATTCATACTGGATGTGGACATCCGAGGACGTGCATGCATATTCATAATGAATATAACACATATATAGAATTTCACGTAAAAAATGGTTAAAACGAAAAAATCCTGAATATTGTATTATTCATCCAACATACGGTATTATTTATCATGAATAATGAATGAACGTTCACCTTTGTTATTCATACTGAATGTGGACACCCGAAGACGTGCATGCATATTCATAATGAATATAACACATATATAGAATTTCACGTAAAAACGGTTAAAATGAAAAAAAAACTATATCGAGATGGATGTCATATCGAAGAGCATGAAATTCTCGTTTTTTTGATATAATTTGTTTGATTCAAATATTACTAATTTTTAACATAAATTATTTTAAAGTTTAAGTGGATAATTTTTTTTTAATTAAAAATAAAAATAAAAAGTCAAAGAAGGTAGGCGTTTATTCAAAATTACAATTTTGTCCCTAATCACTTCCCAATTAACCTTATTATGTATTAACCATTGATTAGTTTTCTAAGTTTTGATCAATTGTTAAGATTTGTCCTCATGTGCACAATGAAAAATGAATTTTCATTTGAACTCACCCCTATATATATATATATATATATATATGATTATTAGGTTCATTTGAGAAATACTAAAAATATGAGAAATAAAAAAATGATCCTAGCCCTTTATCTGGTCAACATTTGTGGCTTTGACCGTGAAGCACCGGATAATTCCTTGTGTGGTCTGTAGAAGATAGATGGGTAGTTTCATAAAATACTCGGGACGAGTTCACATATGAATTATATGTTCATATATGAACCTGTGTAATTCACATATGAACTCTTTTAACTAATTCATATATGAACTATACGTTCATATATGAATCAGTTAATTATTTCATATGTGAATCATAAATGTTCATATATGAATCTATTAATTAGTTCAACTTATTAATATATGAACATACAGTTAATTGGTTCGTATACGAATCACAAAGGTTCATATATGAATTAGTTAAAAGAGTTCATATGTGAATTACACTGGTTCACATATGAACATATAGTTCATATGTGAATCATACAGGTTCATATACGAACTCGTCTCTTGTATTTGAAAAAATTACGAAACTGTCCTTCTATTTTTGGAATAGCGGCAACTTTTGACCAGTCAAAGCCGTAATTGTTGACCAGTCAAAGACGTAATATTTGACCGGTCAAAGCCGATCTTGACCGAATGAAAGGCTAGGATTACTTATCTATTTCTCATATATTTAGTATTTCTCAAATGAATCTCTCTCTCTCTCTATATATATATATATATACATATATATATATATATATATATATATATATATATATAGTAGGGTTAGGTTCCAGTGAGAAGTTGAGTTAACGGTTAGAAGTGATTATCAACCGTTGAATAAGAAATGGACGCACATTAGGATGAGATGCACCGAGATGCACTCGATCAATTCCCTTCTAAGCTGCAATTCATGGAGTACTTGAGATTAAAAGAGATCAATGGTTCAAATCAACTTCTCACGCTTATCACTGTTAACTCAACTTCTCACACGATCCTTCACTTATATATATATATATACACACACCTACTTTCAAGAACTCATAAAATTGTGATAACCTTGAGAACTAGTGTATCATGTGCTATTTTATATGATTTATTTTCTTATAAGACTAGTATTTAGAATATCGATTAACATGTATTTATTTCACAATATGTTTGATTCACATGTATTTGTTTCACAATATGCATCTTTTTAACATGTCCGTGAAACAAAAGTTACATATAAAAAAAGTTTCACATTCTAAACCGCATACATATGAAAGATTGTGAAACAAATATATGTTCATCAATACATTAAATGCTAACCTTAGATGGAAAAAATCATGTGAAACAATACCTTAAAATAAAAGTTTTCATGATTGTCAGAATATATGGAGTTCTCAAATGATTGGAAAAACAATCTTAACCGCTAGTTAAAAATTATGATTTGGAGTTTCTTCACTAATTAAGATAACTTAATCTCATTGGTGTCAAATGTTTTCTGAAAACAATATACATACTATTTAAT
Source organism: Arctium minus (assembly GCA_954870635.1). Taxonomy (NCBI): domain Eukaryota; kingdom Viridiplantae; phylum Streptophyta; class Magnoliopsida; order Asterales; family Asteraceae; genus Arctium; species Arctium minus. The sequence goes on along the minus strand of OX941089.1, from coordinate 75,696,971 downwards.
TGGTGCCTAATATTTTTATGTTTGATGGAGTATGTATTTATGTGCACGTAAACCATGAACTCACTTAGCTTTTTAGCTAACTATTAATATGCATCTAAGGAGCCGGTGGTTCAGGTTTGGACAAAAGGAAGGGCAAGGCGTAGATAGATTTACTATGGTTATGTTCTTTAATGCTTTGCTAATTGTCAAACATATTTATTATGTAATTGGAGTGTTATGTAACATATTCCGGTATGGGACAGACTAATGTTGGAGACTTGTATTTACTTTACGTTAAGACTTCCGTTGTGCTTATGGTTTTGATTTTATCTTATAGTCATATTCGACGACATAAGGTAATATTTAGGAGAAATGATGTGACATTACCTAAGGGTGGATTTGGGGGTGTTATAGGTTGATATCAGAGCTGTAATTTAAGAGAATTGGGATAAGTAGTTAGCCTAAGCTTAAACTGGACAGTGTTTTGGAGAGGAGGGGATATAGATTTCGTTAAGCAGGAGCAGGTGTATATTATTGTTTATGTCCGATTATTATCTTGCTTTATATTAAGTTTGATCCTACTATGATACCTGACCCAATGTCCTTCTGTGGTTTTGTAGGAGCCTGCCTAGAGGCGGTAGGGTTGCAACTCGAGCTCAAGGAGGTCGCGCGAGAGGTGGTCTAATGGCGGTAGGGCTAGGTGTGAGGAGTGGATCCAATGACCACCATCGCAGCAGCTCTAGTAGGAGCAACCCTAGAAGGAGCGGTCCTAGAAGGAGTGGCCCTAGTAGGAGTCGACTCAGTGTGACTCGTGAGAGCATCCCTAGCATGAGGAGCGTTCAGGTCGTATCGGAGCCAGAGGAGGAGCGGTCAGACACGCCATCTAAGCACTCATACGGGTAGTATAGCCCAGGACACCCACCCGGGAGGAGTATCAGGAGGAGACACTCAGACTACATGGTGAGATTTCCATGTCGAGGGATGATATATCCCGATCCCAGGAGGAGACCGTCGGAATGAGGGATATTATGCACTACCTGCAAAGGGTGCACACGGATCCTCAGGCGACGGTAGATGCACTGACTGCTGATAATGACACAATTAGAGAAATGAACGACATATTGAGTTGCCAGTGTCTCGAATTGGAGTAGGAGTTGAGGCTAGCGAGTAGATCTTGGAGGACTCGTGTAGAGATTGTACCCGATACTACCGTTTTGCAGCATCGGGATATTTTGGCATGATTCGGGGGGTACTTCTCTCGTTGGAGATGCTTGTTCCGCCAAAGCCCGAGGTTTCTCTGGATGTACCATCTAGAGCGGACCTATGGTATCTTGGTTGTCCTTTATTTATGTTCAGTAATGTTTATTAATGTACAAATATATTAGTTATGTGAATGAAAATGTCGTTTCTGTTAGCATGTGACCTTGTGTGATTATGTCTATTTAGAGTATGGGTAGGATTAAATATGGAGACTGACAATGCCTTTTTGTATCAGTATGGTGTCTATAGGATCAAGGAGAATTGAACTCATTGGGGAAGGTGCCAACGATGCGGTACCGTCGATGGGACGAAGCCGAGGCCGAGGTTACGGCGATGGTCATACCGCCAGCTCTAGTGCCACCCCGTCTGTACATGTTAGTACAGCCACCGGGAAAGGCCGAGGACATGGGAAGGCACAACGAGGGGGAGACGAAAACCCTATGACCGAGGAGACGATGACTGATAGAATGACACAGATCCTCCAGAATACCATACCTGGTATGATATAGGCAACGTTATAGGCCAGACTAAAGAAACAAGCAGAAGAAGAGAAGACTAAAGCAATAGATACTAAGATAGAAGACCAGAAAGATACTGAAACAAGAAACCAGGAGAATATTAAGGTGAGTATGAATGAAGACGACAAGATAGTGGTTCCAACCACAAAGGAGAAGGGATGCAAATTTAAAGACTTTAGTAACACACGTCCGAAAGAGTTTAAGGGTATCGAGGGGGTAGTAGCCCTAATGAACAGGATAAAGAAAATGCAGAGTTGCTTCAAGATCTGCAAGTGTTCTGAGGATCAGAAGGTGACATATGCGGCTACTACCCTGGTTGACTTGACACTTGACTGGTGGGATACCGAGTGCGTGATAAGGTCGAATCTCGACCTTATTAATGATCTAGAATTGAGTGAAATTGTGTGTTCTAAAGGGAAATAGTGATATTTTTAACCAATTGTTGGAAGTAAGTACATGTTGAGAATAATTCAAAAAACGGGAGAATCATGGTGAATTCAAGCCAAAAATTGAAGGAGATGAATAATTGATACCCGAGTCGGAAGGGATTATTGAAGGATTTATGGGTCAAGTTTTGGAGGAGACAAGCCCAAATGCGTGGCCTGTGCGATTTTGAGCACCCGCACATGATTTTGGACGCGGGCGACTTCTTACCCATGCCACACCCGCTTTCGCCTCTGTTCTACACCTAATCGATTTTGCAGCTAGGGTTTTGGGGAATTCCAGAATTTTGACGGCTAGAGACTAGAGAGAGACGATTTTGGAGAGGAGAAAAGGAGATATTGAAGGAGAAACTAGGGCATAACACTTTGGCAAGAGATTTTGATCCTTTCATCGAATACGTGTGCGTGAAAAAGTCACATCTCAGGGAGTTTCAATTACTTTTTAGATTTTCGTTCGGAAACAATGTCTAATCTTGTGATTTCTTTGTTGAATGTTTTGTTTTCCACCACCCCTAACATGAACTAATTCTTCGATGTTGGGGGTTGGATGATTTTTGGGTTTATTTATCATTTAGACATGTGACTGAAAAGTGTATTCGGTTCATTTTGATTCAATGAAGCATATGAAATGTTTTTAATGCTCTTATTAGTCTGATCAACTAATAATTGATTCCTTGATCTTGATTTCCTTTGAGAAAAGTATGTTAAGATTCAATGTTGATGTTGTATGCCTAGGGTGAAAATTGGATAGACATATACCGATCTAGCCCTAGAATTTGATTAATCCCGTTTTGATTGATATTTGGGAATTAAGTGTTGAGATCAAGAGATGAAACGTTTCTTTCCAATTATTAATGTCATTATAGCTTGAGAAAGTGTAATGACTATTTTCATGATTATTTTCATTGATATATGAACTCAATCTCTTTATAATTGCAATGTTTTGTGTAAGATGAACCCAAGAGGATTCCAATCCCCAACAACCTTTTTCCAATCAGAATCTGATTTTCTTCAGTTTTCAAAAGTCACTAGATTTGTGTTTTTAATTAATTCAAATCAAAGTTCGATTGTTCAGTTAATAATTAATAGAGTCATTGTGATACTCAGTATCTGGTTCCTTTGGTTCTATAATCGTACTTACATACGTATTACTTGATTCGACATCGTACACTTGTAGTCCGATTTAGGTGGGTGTAAACTCGCCTGTCAAGTTTTTGGCGCCCTTGCCGGGGAACCTGTTTAGTACTGATAGCACTACCAGTTATATAAATTATTACATTGGACATTCTTTTATTTGTCGTTGTTTTAGTTCCACTATTACTGGATTTTAAAGTTATGGTGATTTGCATTGTAGGCTATTCTTTGGTTTGTGTCAAGGAGAAGGCTCTTCAAAGACCTAGAGTTGATTGATCCGGAGATAGAAAGAACTGCTCGCCAGTTGAGAAAAGAAGCAAGAATCCGAAATTCAAGAAGAATGGCAGAAAATGGACTCAATGGTGATATTCCCGATAACAATAATCCTCCACCACCACCACCCGGGGGGTAACCAGCTCGAGCACCGATGAGAGCATTTGCCAACCCGAATGTGGCAGTTGTTCATAGAGGCGTACAAGCACCAACTATTGCCGCAAATAATTTTGAAATCAAACACGACACAATCGAACTTGTACAAGCTAATTAGTTTGGAGGATCGACATCAGAAGACCCGTACAGTCATTCGTGTTCATTTTAGAAAATATGCAATACCTTCAAAATGAATGATATACTGGATGACGCAATCAAATTGCGACTCTTCCCATTTTCACTGAGAGACCGAGCCGCTACTTGGGAGGAGAATCTACCCACCGGTCAAATACATACTTGGGATGAGATGGTGTTGGCATTTCTCAATAAATTCTTCCCTCTGGGCCGTACGACCCAACTCTTGGCGGAAATCACCCATTTTTCCCAATGGGACCAAAAGTCGTTATATGAAGCATGGGAAAGATATAAGGCGATGCTAAAGAAATTCCCATACCATGGTTTGCAAGGTTGGATGATCATCTAAAAGTTCTTTGAAGGATTACATCCTCAATACAAGAATGACATCACTGCCGCGACGGGTGGAGCCCTAATGAACAAGACATATGAGGAGGCCCTTGACCCCATAGAGAATTTGTCCGAACATAGATACGCTACACCACGTTCATCAGTCATACGCGTGGCTAATGTTCAAGAATTAGATGAGTTGAGAACCATAAAAGCACAGTTAGCCGCCATCACTAATCAGTTAAAGGGAGCTTCTTTTCAGACGCCACTACAAAGTAATGGGGGTATGTCATACCACAAAATGATCCAAAAGAGACCATGGGACAACAACAATTCGATAACCATTTTAACTTTTCCTCTTCCTCTTCCTCTCACTCTAACAATGTATATTGTCCTCTAGGTTATAACCATAGGAAACTCGAGGAGGGACAAACTTCAGAGAAAAATTAGGGACTAGAAGAGATGGTGATGAAGTTTGTGTCAAAAATGGACACCACTGTTGAGGGGATTACGTCATCTGTGAGTATGGTGAAAGCGGTGACTGATCAGAACACCGCATCTATTCAAATTTTGGAACAACAAGTGGGCCAAATTGCCGAAGCTTTGCAATCCCGCATTCAAGGGAATTCCCTAGACAAACGAAACAAAAGTCAAGGGAGGATTGCAATGCCATACAATTGCGGAGGTGATAAGGAACTTATCAGAGACCCGACTCGGGAGCCGTTGGTAGAGGAGCGAAAGGTTCCGAAGGTTGTAATGGAAGAAGATGAGGATGAGAAATTCGATGATGACATAGAGATGGAGACGAGAGAGAACGAAAAGGAAAGACCGGTTGAGGAGATCTGACCTTATTAGTGTGAGATTAGAGGAGAGGGTGAAATTGCTTCTATGTCTCGGGAGAAAATGAAGAACTAATGATGGAGAAGTATTGCACCCAGTTAGAGGTGAAGAAACTGGAGTAAGAATTCTTGAGGTTGGAGCAAGGGTCATCTTCAGTTCAAGAATATGTCAACAAATTCTTGGAGAAGTCTAGGTTTGCATGTTATCAGGTGGCGACGGAGCAGAGAAAGATAGATCGTTTTAAGGACGGTCTTCGAATAGAAATCAAGCAATATGTTGACATGAACGCCCCAAAGACATTCGTTCAATCCATCGAGATGGCGACGGTAGCAAAGGAGAACAATGCTAAGACAACGGGTAAAAGGAGGGACAATAAGAGAAAATGGGAAGGCCCAAGCAAGATAGTTAAGATGGAGAATGTGAGTTTATCTGCGGTGAAGATAAAAGAAGGAGAGGTCATTGTTCCTCAGTGTGGTAAATGTGGGCGAAGGCATAGGGGTGATTGTCGGGCTGTGAGTATCTCTTGCTATAGGTGTGGAAAACCAGGGCATATGGTGCGTGAATTTCCAGAAAGGAAGGCTTGTTATGAGTGTGGCGCGGAAGGGCATCTACGGTATGTGTGTCCTAAGATTCATAAAGGGGCACTAAATAGTGTGAAATCATCGGGTGAAGGTGCAGGAAGGAGTTCTAACAAAAGGAAGAAGGTGCCCAAGGGACGTGGCTGAGCCTATAACATGACATTGGAGGAGGCTAGGGAGACCCCTGACATCGTATCAGGTATGTTACCTATCAACAATGTTTATGCTCATGTATTATTTGATTCGGGCACAAATGGTAGTTTTGTGTCTACTGCTTTCTGCCACTACTTGAACAAAGATGCCCATAGATTAGAGAAAAGCTACACTGTAGAAACGGCTGACGGTGGTCAAGTTAAGGTAGAAGAGATAATTAATGGTTGCACGATCTGTATAGATGGTAAGGAGTTGTCTGTTAGACTCATGTCGATGTGTTTATGAGGTTTTGATGTAGTCCTAGGCATGGATTGGTTATCCGACAACCATGCTCAAATCATATGTGTGGGTCCAACAATATACTATATCAAGTTCTATATCAACGACACAATAAGATTACCAACCTGTATTGATTATAACAAATGGTTATAAGGTTGATCGATTTAAGCTTGGATTGTGTTCTCTGTGTTTTTCTCTCTTTTTTACACCTTTAAGTGTGTGTTTGTATGTGATCTTGATAATATCTGATCTGATTGTTGTTAGAGAGATACTAGAGATATCACAATATCTAATCTAGTGTGTCTTACACACTTCCTAACAACTTGCAACATATTAAACTAATAAACCTACATAATATCTAACAAATAGATATTATTTCTAACTAAGTTAATATAACTAACTAAACTAAAAACTAACTAAGTTAACTAATATCTAACAAACTAGATATTAATTTAACTATTACAATAACAAACAATTACATTGACATTTATTACAAACGACATAGACTTTAATATTGAGAGTCGACGTTTCGGCTTTAGCTTCAGATTGCGATATTCAGATTGGATGATCTTGAATCCAATGAGACTGTGGTCTAACAATATGCAATAAGAATTTGATCAAGATTCATACCCAAGAGGGAGCTATTCACGTCTATGGGGATCGAAAGAAAGACAACACTAAAGTAATCACGACCTTGAAGGCAAGAAAGTGCCTTCAAAAGTGTGCATAGCTTACTTAGCCTATGCTATAGACACCCGGCTGGAGGAGAAGACGATATCAAATGTACCAGTAGTAAGGGAATACCCAAAAGTGTTCCTGGAGGAATTTCCAGGGATACCACCGGAATGTCAGGTGGAATTCTGAATTGACTTGGTGCTAGTCGCAACACCAATCGCAAAGACACCATATCGGTTGGCTCTGACGGAGATGCAAGAATTGATGAAGCAACTCCAAGAGCTGTTGGATAAGGGATTCATACGACCGAGCTCATCACATTGGGAAGCACTGATATTGTTCGTCAAGAAGAAAGACGGTACGATGAGGATGTGCATCGATTATTGGGAGCTAAATAAGATCACGATCAAGAATAGGTACCCATTTCCAAGGATCAATGACTTATTTAAAACACTTTCTTGTTGAGAAGAAAATGAGTTGATAGTGAGGTTTTGTCAGGATCTTAATTCTAAATAAGAATAAACACTCAGAAACAATATTGAAGAAGTTTGCGGAATAACACTTCAATATTCAATAATCAATAAAACAGTGAATCAAAAGAACAACTTACAAACTTTATTGAATGATTATAAAGTTACAAGATTTAACACTCAACCTCAATATTGATGAACAGGCTCACCAATACGAATTCTACTTCTCTAGAATTAGGATAAAAAAAAACCTTGAGGTTGATTCTCTCTAGAAAAATAAAAACTCAGAATTCTAAAGTTAATCTCTATCAACTCTAATCTATTCTATATATATTGAAGATAAAAGATAATTACATATATTAAAAGATCTTCAAAATAGTCTTCCATATTTATCTTCAAGCCTTCCATATTTATCTTCAAATAATCCAGCTGTCTTCATTCCACCCGAAATCTTCAATATCTCATAAGCAGTATTAACTCTTTAGCAGTACTAACTCCAGCAGTACTAACTACTAGCAGTATTAAAATCTACTAGCAGTAGTAATCATGATGTACTGGCAGTAGTAATTCTGTTGTAGCAGCATTAACCATACTTAAGCATTTCTGAATTTCCCAACAATCTCCCCCTAACTTGACTTTTAGGAAGAGAAGTCAAGTTTTTCAGATGGTCTTCTAAGATGCTTTCAACACTTCAGTTTACACCCCTAGATTAGGATCGAAACCCAAGCTTTGATTAATGATTCTGCTAACCACAACCTTTGCCATTTCTGAGTCTTTTGAACAAATAAGCTTGGCATTCAACATTGCTTGTAGTTTACCCTTGCTGTGCTCATATATCTTGTCCACCAAGTAGTACTCATGATATGCTCCATTCACAGTGATGACATAGACTCCACATCTTTCAAATATCTTCCAGTTTTCTATCCTTAGAAATTTATTCTCCAGATGCAAATCCCTGATCACATGTTGAACTTTACTAGGTTCAAACATCATGCACAAGTACTCCATGGCTAATCTGATTAAGTTCCTTTCTTCTCCTGTCAGCTCCTTTTCATACAATCTCATTCCAACTCTAAACATCTCTTCTAGATCTGATCTTGTACAACTTCTGATGAAACTTCCCCAAGTAGGATATACCTCATAGATGTCCCCTAGTCTCTTAATCCTGAAGAATTTCTTTCTTTGATCTTCCAAGATATCCCAAAAGATGATTTCAGGAGCTTGGATAGAGATGGGATCTGCTTGTATTGGATCATCATTTGTTAATGTCATGAACAATTCAACCTACTCATTAGATTGCTTGTTAGATGATTCTGGATTCTGATTTGGTTCTGCTGAAGGAGTCACATGAGGTTCTGCTTCAGTTTCTGCTCTTTCTTCAACTCTTGGCCTTTTGGACTGCTTTTTGGAAGCTATAGTCTTCAATCTTTTTGCAGATTTAACTTCCATTCCAACATTTTCTGGCTCTTCCTTCTTTTCTTTTGTAGGTGTGACTTCCTCAGGAAATGGTTGTTGAATGTTGAGATCATGCCTCTCCTTCATTCTTCTTTCAGCCTCTTCCCTTTGTGAGGAGTCCCCTTGCAGCTTAGCCATTTCCTTCTTATACAGCTCCTCCACTTGATTGTATGCCATATTAGTAAACATTTCCCCTTTGACACCAATTGAACCTTTCAGGAAATTTATCATTTTTCTTCTTTCCTGATTGGCCAAAAAGGTCTTGGAGGGTTGTCTCTTCTGCTTTTTGAGTGGCATTCTTTGGACTGGTAATTTCTTGGCCTGTTGTGCTGCAGCTTTCATGCTCTTCTGATATTCTTCATTTAGATTTCTGGCCATTATCAGTGCAAGTTCTCTATCTGTTTCAGTTTGGAGCTGTTCCTCTTTTTCCATCTGTTCTTGAAGCTACTTTGCCACCTCTTCATCTAGCTCAATATGACTTTTCTTCTTTAAGGGTTGTTCAGTTTCAACCAACTTTGCTTTTCCCTTAGCATCCTTCAAACTTGCCTTACTTGTTTCTTTTCTTTTCTTTTCTTTGAGAGTCCTCTTTCATTGATGACCACTCGCTTGGCCTTTTGACTAGCCTTAGGAGTGTCATTCTTGGCTTTTACCAATGTCTCTGCAATCTCCAATTCTTCTACAGAGAGCCCTGTTACTGCTGCTTTTATTATTGTTGCTTCTTTTACTTCAGCAGTATTAACTGTTTCTGCTGCTTCAGCAGAATTAACAGTTTCTGCTGCTTTCTCTTCTGTTACTGCTGCTGCTTGAGATTCTATTACTTTCTCTATTTCTGGTTCTTTCTCCCCCTCAACATCAAGTTCTTTCTCTTTAGGTTCTTTCTCCCCCTTGTTGGAAGCATCTTTAACACTGTCCCTCTTCTTTAGCACAAATTGCTTCTTTTTCTTTTTCAGTACCAACCTCTTCACCAAATTCTTCAGATTGACAATCTGTTCTTGTTGAGACAGAATGATCATTTTCAACTCTTCAATATCTTTCCCTTGCTTGATGACATCCATGTTTATGTTACCCATAGCATCCATCAATTCTTGATAGTTATATCTGTCCTCACCTTCTCCAGAAGAGTTACCCTCTTTTGAAGATCATTGGATCTTTTTGTAGTGGGAGCCTTCAGCCTAACAGAAGCACTCTCCACCCCCGTGGGTTCTTGGCACCAGGGACCTTTGGATGATTGCTCACCCAAAGTTGCTATGGGTAAGGTCTTATTTATGTTACCACTGACCTTCTCTGTGCTAGCAGGAGTAGTGGCAACCTTAGCACCCATATGCTCAAACATCTCCTCAGTGAGCACCTCCTTGGGGTTGGGAGATACCCCTGTGGTTTCCCTGTGGATATTCTCTAATGGAGAATTCTCCATTAGAGGGCTTAAAGGCTCAGTGGGTGATGGTACAAGAAGGGAAGGAGCCTTCTTTACCTTTTTCCTTATATAAGTTTGGGTGATTGGTGAAGTTGGCTTATGAAGTAGGGACTGAGGGATTGATATGGTGATGGAAGGTTGGGATTGGCTAGCAGTGAGATGGTCTAATGAGGGCCTTGACCCTGCTGCCATACCTTCTTCAGTTTGGGACACCACCATCATTGTAGAGAACAATGGGGTGTCAACTCCTTCCGAATCCAATGGAGATCTTTTCATGTTTGAAAAGACCTTACCTTTGGGGATTTTTGGTACATATACTTCATCAAAGTGAGGCATATCCGTCAATTCATTGGTTATAACTGCCTGGACAAATCTTGGGTACATATAGAAACTCTTTTTGTTTCCCAAGTTTGACACAAGGTCATTAAAAATCATATGAGAAAAATTGTACTTTATGGCAGTGGCCAAGCACACCAAAGCATAAGCAATGGTGCTACTGAACTCACTCCATCCAGTAGTCTTTTTAGAAATACAATGCATAAGGGTATGGACAAAGAAACGCCATTGGGGTGAAAATTTAGATTTTGAGAACTTGAAAACACCCAATGGGCCTCCATACCCCATTCTTGTAAGAGTGGAAAACAGTTCATCATTAGAGATAGATGAGATACCAGAGGCATCGTCTAGACGTAGACTGATGCGAATTACCTCTTCAGTAACTGTCAAGGGTTTGCCACACACCCTTGTCTTGATCACTTGCACACCATTCTCAGTGACAATGGTGGAATTAGCCCAAAATTGTTGTTGGTGCTCGATATAGATTGATGGAGACACTGTCAGAGCATAGGCGATATGGTTAGACTTCAGAAAATCCACTATCTGATGAAATCCTGCAGCTTGCTTTGGCTTTTGTAGCATCGCGATTTCATTATGCTCGTCAATAAATGCCATAGACGCCATTGAGCTTGAATAATCTGTATTGGAACACATGGTTCTTGAGAGAAAAGGTTAGAGAGCAGATGAATAGAAAGCAAAGAGTCGTTATGAACTTTTGGGCGGGCAAAAAGGGTATTTATACGATTTGGGACATAAGCAGTATTAACTCCTAGCAGTATTAACTAACTAGCAGTATTAACTGAGAGCAGTATTAACCACTAGCAGTATTAACTGAGAGCAGTATTAACCACTAGCAGTATTAACTAACTAGCAGTATTAACTGAGAGCAGTATTAACCACTAGCAGTATTAACTAACTAGCAGTATTAACTGAGAGCAGTATTAACCACTAGCAGTATTAACTAACTAGCAGTATTAACTGAGAGCAGTATTAACCACTAGCAGTATTAACTTAACTAGCAGAATTAACTGAGCACTGGCAGTATTAAAACTGCACTGGCAGCATTAACTATACTTACACTTTTTGAAGCTTTAAGGTACTTTGAGCAAGGTAATAACTTCCTGAAAAAGATGTTAGTAGCACCAAAGAATAAACCAATAACAGGTATGAACACACTTTTAAGAAAAATGAGCTTATTCAGAGTTGATCATGCCCACACTTGTGATCAAGAAAGTGAATCTACCCACATCAAAAGCTTTTGTAAATAGATCAGCAAACTGGTTGTCAGTATGAACTTTAGCAACTTGAATTAGCTTCTTTTCATTACAATCTCTGATAAAGTGATACCTGATCTCAATGTGTTTGGTTTTGGAGTGCTTGACTGGATTGTTAACAATGCTTATAGCACTGCTATTGTCAATAAAGATTGGAGTGTGAAGAAAGGTTACCCCATAGTCCAGCATCTGATTCTGAATCCATAGAACCTGAGAGCAACAACTTGCAGCAGCAATATACTCAGCTTCTGTTATTGATAAGGACACTGTGGTTTGTTTCTTACACTGCCAAGATACTAGTCTAGCACCCAAAAGTTGACATCCACCTGAAGTAGACTTTCTGTCCATGACAGCACCACCCAAGTCACTATCTGAATAAGCAGTCAAGTCAAAGTTGGATTCATAAGGATACCAAAGACCTAATCTAGGTTGCCCTCTTAAGTATCTAAAAATCCTTTTAACAACTTGTAGATGTTATTGCTTTGGCTTGACTTGGAATCTGGCACACAAACACACTGGAAACATGATGTCTGGTCTTGAGGCTGTGAGATACATGAGAGATCCTATCATTGATCTGTATAGATGGACATCAACATCCTCCCCCTCAAGATCAGCAGTGATCTGTTTATGAGTCTCCATAGGTGTACTTGCTGGCTTTGAGTCTGTTAAACCATATTTGTCCAAGATGTCTTTCACATATTTTGATTGGCTTATGAAGATCCCATCTTTCTTCTGTTTTACTTGAAGCCCAAGGAAGAAGGTAAGTTCACCCATTGAACTCATTTTAAAGCTCTTGTGCATTAACTTTTCAAAGTCTCTACACATCTGATCTTTTGTGGATCCAAAGATGATATCATCCACATAAATCTGAACCAATAGGATGTCCTTCTTACTTCTTTTAATGAAGAGGGTCTTGTCAATTATTCCTCTTTCAAACCCATTCTCCAAGAGATAGGTAGACAGTGTATCATACCATGCTCTTGGGGCTTGATGAAGACCATACCGTGCTTTCTTCAGTTTGTATACTCTGTCAGGATAGGATGGATTCTCAAATCCAGGGGGCTGACAAACATATACTTCTTCATCAATTGTACCATACAGAAAGGCACTCTTTACATCCATTTGGTATACCTTGAACTTCATGTATGAGGCATAGGCTAGAAATAGCCTAATTGCCTCTACTTTTGCCACTGGAGCAAACACTTCTTCGTAGTCAATGCCTTCTTCTTGAGTGTACCCTTGTGCCACCAGCCTTGCTTTGTTTCTTATCACAGTGCCTCTCTCATCCTTTTTGTTCCTGAAAATCCACTTGGTGCCTATAGCTCTATGACCTTTTGGAAGGTCCACCAAGTCCCAGACTTCTTGCAACTTGAACTGCAGTAACTCTTCTTGCATAGCTTCTATCCAACTGGAATCTTTCATAGCATCATAAACCTTCTTAGGCTCAATCTGTGATAGAAAGCAAGAGAGTATTGTGTGTTGCTGATCCTGCAGCTCTTGAAGTCTGCTTTGATTCCTTGTTATCATAGGAGAAGAGATGTCTCCTATGACCAGCTCTGGAGGATGATTCTTTTGAGTTCTAGTCTGATGACTAGGTTCTTCATTGATTCCCACATCCAGATTGGAATCATTTAAGGCAGTTGAGGGGATCTTATCAGCTGCTTCTGGCTCTTCATGCACTTGATTCTCTTCATCTCTTCTTTCTTCTTCACTCTGAATTGGTTCAGTAGCATTCTCCTTTTCACAGACCTCAACAGGCTCTTTTGCAGATATAGGAAAGATCACAGACTGAGGAATGATGTCTTGTACTTGTACATGTTCATCCCCTGATCCTCCACTTCCTGAACCTGCATTATAATCACTACTGAAACCAAAAGAGTTAGTTAGTGAATCAATGTCAAATAGCCACTGAGGACCAGACCCAATAGGATTTGGTGTGTTCTCATTGCATTTGACATTGTCACTTTCCTCAATTATTCTAGAAGAAGTATTAAAAACTCTGTAAGCCTTACTCTCAGATGAGTACCCAACAAGAAAACCATCATCAACCTTGCTATCAAACTTTCCTAAGTGAGTTTTGGTATTGAGAATGGTATAAGGACACCCAAACGGTTTGAAAAATCCAATGAATGGTTTTCTGTTATTTAAAAGCTCATAAGGTGTCTTGTTTTTAGGCTTGACTACTAGAACTCTGTTTTGGACATAGCAAGCAGTATTAACTGCTTCAGCCCAGAAAGTAATTGGAAGTTTTGAATCTGCCAACAGAGATCTAGCAGCCTCAATCAGTGTCCTATTCCTTCTCTCAGCAACACCATTTTGTTGTGGAGTCCTAGGAGCACTGTATTGCCTCTCAATTCCTTTTTCCTTACAAAAGGTGTTTAGGTCTTGATTTTTAAATTCAGTACCATTGTCTGACCTAATGACTTTTACCTTTTGATTAGTTTGGTTTTCAATTCTTAGAATAAAGGATTTGATCAGTCCACTTGTCTCATCCTTAGTCCTTAGAAAATATACCCAAGTAAATCTAGAGTAATCATCAACAATAACTAGGCAGTATGATTTCTTACCAATACTCATAGCATTTGTAGGACCAAACAGATCCATATGCAACAACTGAAGAGCATTAGAGATTGTGTTCAACTCTTTGGACTTATGAGAAGTTTTGTGTTGTTTGCCTTTGAGACAGGCAACACAATGATCATCACATGAAAAGACTTTGGAAGGTAAACCTCTTACAAGGTTGTTTTTAACAAGTTTATTCATTGTTTTAAAGTTCATGTGACACATCCTTCTGTGCCAAAGTGATGATTCATCCAAAGAAGCTTTTGAAACAAGACAGTTTAGGGATGAATCAGTTGAAACACTTTCCATATCTAAGCAATATACATTATCCTTTCTGGGAGTTCTTAGTAGTATCATCTTTTCATCAACTACCTTGAATCCAGGAGCAAGGATAATGCATTCAGAATCTGTAAATAATATACTATGTTGTTTTTCACAAACCTGTGATACACTTAACAGGTTGTATCTTAACTGCTCAACATAGAATACATCTTCAAAGGTCATTTTACCTTTGGTTACATCCCCCTTACCACTTATCTTACCTCCATCTGGAGTATTACCAAAAGCAACATGTCCACCATCAATTTTCTTGAAATTCTTGAGGCATGACATGTTCCCTGTCATGTGCCTAGAGCAACCACTATCCACATGCCAGATGCTCTTCCCCTTGAGCTGCTGGTTGCCCTGCACATAAGATTAAACAATTAGTATTGATTGGGGACCCAAGCCAAAGTCGTCTTGGGTCTCCCTTTCTCATCAAAGTATTTACATTCCTTTTTGATGAGGTTTTTAATCTCAGAGCACTCTTTATTAGAGTACTTTGTCAATATGATTGGCTTAGCAGCACAACCACTAGAAGCAGTACTAACCTTAGAAGTACTAACAGAGGTAGCAGTACTAACAGGTTTAGCAGTACTAACCTTGTTAGCAGCACTAACAGATTTAGCAGTATTAACTTTCAAAGAAGTACTAACAATGTCAGCAACACTAACATTGTTAGCAGTAGTATTACTTCTAGCAGCACTATCATTGTCAGCAACACTATTTGTAGTAGCAGTACTAACAGTTTTAGTGCTTTTAGGAACCCACATATTGACACTTTCTTTAACAGACTTTTTCTTCATGTGGCTTTTAGATTTAACAGATTTCTTAGCCACATGGTTCTTTTCAACCTTCCTATAACCAAAGGGTTTTTGCATAAGTCTTTGAAAGTTCATCCTTTGGTTTATAGGATTGAAATAACAGTATTTGGCAAGATGATTCAATTTGCCACAGATAAAACAAGGTTTTGGTCTATTGATTTTACTCAGATCAACCCCTTGTTTTTGTGCCCACTGATTATTCCAGTTTCTTTGATTTCCCTTCTTTTTATCATGTTTTTGGGGCTCATTCTTCTTACATGCACACTGTTTGCAAGGACCTGGATTCACAACTGTGGTCTGTTTGTAATGGACCTTACCAGACTTTCCCTCTGTTTTTTCTATGTCCTTGGATTTGATCCAAGCCCTTCCACAGTCTTCATTGGTGATAATATTATTCTCTAGAGGAATCTCACCACTCACCTTGTTATCTTTACTCTTACCAACCTCTTTTTCAGTCTTATCCACAACAACAACCTCATCTAAGGGATCTATCTCAGTGGCTCCCTCAGGCAAGTCCTTCCTATCTTTGGTTTCTAATAGGTCTGAAGTAGGAGGAATGTAATTGTTGTTATATGGTGGAGGTGTGGCATTGTACCCAATTCCTCTTCTCAGCTTGTCATGAATCTGAGTTTGTAGTAAAGAGTCCATTGCTTTAGAAGCATTGGAAAACTTTTCTACATCAAGCTTGACCTTGGTTAGTTCATCTCTCAATTTCTCACTCTCCTCTTTAGATTTGGTCAGTTTAAGCTCTAGATCCTTTTTCTCCCACTTCCAGTAATTGGTGTCATATGAGTGTTGGAGTTCATTGGCTTGAAAACCTTTAATCTGTTCCTCAAACCTCTCAACAATTCTCACATAATCTTTGATATCCTTTTCTAATATCTTAAGGTCATCACTCATCTTCTGATTGTGATCCCTGTACCTTTTAACAGTGTCTATGCAAGTTTTAGAACAGAGATTAGAATTTACCTCAGATGGGAGATCAGATACTTCAGCCATAAGAGCTTGATTCTGGATAGCCTCTTCTGCTTGTTCACTCCAATCAAACCCCATTCCTTGTTGAGAAACAAGGGCTTGAGCAGAGTTTCTGTTGTTATTGAAGCCTCCAGATTGAGCTTGTTGGTGGTTGTTGTTGTGAGACACTCCACTTTTGCATTCCCTTGCAAAGTGTCCCTTCAGATGGCATTTGTAGCATTCCACCTTTGATTTATCAAACCCTGCTCCATCTTCTCTTCTTTGGGAGAAGTTGTTCCTTCCAGTTCTCTTTATGAACTTCTTCACCCTCATGGAAAGCATGGCCATCTGCCATTTAATATCCATCTCTTCCAGATCATCAGGATGAAGTTGTTCCAAATCATCATTGATTAAGGAGGAATTCCCATGACTGGCAAGAAAGGCTTCAAACACAGAATCAGTGCCTTTTTCTTGATTTGCTCCATTAGCAGCATTCACTGATTCAGGGTTAGTAGTAGAATCAATTGATGCTGATAGGAGTGCAGCATTATGAATATATCCAGAAGGCTTCTTCTTTGCCTCCACTCCAGCTTGAAATACTCTAAGATCATTGTACATATCATCAAGTTCTTTTTCTTCCAACTGATCATTCTGTCTGAATGACACAGTGTACATGGTCCACTCATCTCCAAGAGACATTAAGAACTTTCTGTTCACATCATCTTGATCAATTTGTACTCCCATAGTAGCTAGTTCACCAATCAGTTTGTTAAATCTGTCAAAAGTTTGAGTCATGGACTCATTCTTAGTTGACATGAAGTTTTCATACTATTGCTTCAAGATTGCCTTTTGATTTCTTTTGGTACTTTTGGTACCAGAAAATCTCTTCTCTAGAGCATTCCAGAGCATCTGTGCATCAGTACAATTGCAGAATTGGTGCTGATATTCATTTGGAATGGCCAAGAGCAGTGTGCTTAAGGCTTTCATCTCTGTTTGCCTTGTCTTTCTGTCTGCATCCGTCTTTGGAGGGGTTCTTTTGCCATTGTTAGGACACAGTCTCATTGGATTCAAGATCATCCAAATACGAAGATCGCAATCTGAAGTTAAAGCTGAAAGTCACTCTCAACCAAAGTCTAAGGGTCAATTTGTATTAATTGTCAAAGTTGTTTTAATATCTAGATATTATTAATTTAGATATTATGTTTTTATTAGTTTATTATAAGTTTTGATAATATCTTAAATAGATATTATTTCTCTCTCTCTCTCCTTAATAGATCAGATCACAAGAAACACACAACACATAGTGAAAAGTGTAAAAGAGAGAAAACAAACACAAAGCTTATATCAAGAAATCAACCGTGTATTCCGCGTTTGTAATCCAAACAGGTTGGTTTATTATCTATTGTTTGTTGTTTTGATTATCTGGTAACGATCACGGACTCACAATTGGTATCAGAGCCGTATACCAGGATCAAAATCAAAAATTTTCATCTCTGTGTTCTTCATTTTTGAAGAACACTGTGTTATATATCAAAATCTTGATTTTACGGTTATTTTCGAAATCAAAAGGTTGTGTCTTGTTCTAATTGATAAGGAGATCGTTGTGTCAAAATTTGGTGTGGTAAATCGACCTCTAGCTTGGTTAATTTTAGAGTTACAGGTTGTTTTAATCGGAGAAGACGACGTATCGGTCTTAAGCGTACCGGTCGAACCTTAGTTTTTACATTCTATCGGTCTTAAGCATTCGACCGGACCCTCACTTCCCCGGTCGAATCTCACAAACTTTTGTACCGGTCGAATTTTTTTTATCCGGTCGAATATATTTTTTTTGTTTGTTATCCGGTCAAAGGAAAACTCACTTCCCCGATCGAATAAAACTTTTCCACAACTCTTCCCCGGTCAAACACTACCATTTCACTTCACTCATCCGGTCGAACTCACTTTTTTTTTCAAAACCACATCCGGTCTAAATCAACCTCCGGTCAAAGTCATAAAAACCCCCCGGTCAAAACCCAAAATTGAATTCACCTTCGGTCTTCTCTCTCACTAACCTCTCCGGTCAAACACACCTTCTCACACTCATCCTATTTGAATTCACATGCAAACCTCACGTGACCTTCTCACGTGACCACTCACTCAATATCTCACACAATTCACTCAAACTCAATATCTCACACTATTCACTCAAACTCAATATCTCACGTGGCAAACTCTCATGCAAACAATCAAGTGTCCACAAAACTTTCACAATTTAATAAATCACGTGGCATTTTTTTCTTTTTCTCAACAATTGTCAACTGGTGTGGTTGTTTAAGATCCTATACGTGGCAATACCCTTTTAAATTTGTTTGTTTTTCGGTCGAAAGAAAATATATTCGGTCAAGCATAAATCCAATTTTTTTTCGATCAATCAGTTTTACTGGTTGAAAATCATACCGGTTCTAAATTGAAAAATCTTTTATCGAAACAGAAAAAGAATTCCAATCTTTTTATCGGTCAAAGAATTATACCGGTCGAGCATCATTTTTACATCTTACCGGTCGATCCTCACTTTGCGCAATCAACATCTCGCGCAAACTTTTGAATTTTAAATTCTCTCATATCTCAAAGCCTCTCGCATCTTAAGCCTCACGCATCTCAAAGCCTCTCGCATCTTAAATCTTGTTCAATTATGACTTCCAGAGAAGCTCTTGCCATTGGAACTGATTCCAAACCACCAGTTCTATTTAAAGGTGAATACGAACAGTGGAAGGATCGGTTTCTAAACTTCATAGACAGACATGAGCTTTGTGAGTTCATCAGACAGTCATTTGCAGAGGGAAATATGCAACCAATAAAGACAACTCGTCTGGTTGGAACATTGCCAACACAAGTTGAACTGAAGTACCATGAGCTTGACGGTGACAACCTAAACAGAGCTAAAGGTGATAAGCTAGCTATGTCATACATTCTTCAAGGAATCCCCAATGAAATCTACATAAAGATTGACAGCTACAAGGCCTCAGCTAAGGAAATGTGGGATCAGCTGGAGAAGATGATGCTGGGTTCTAAGGTGGGAAATCAACTGAAGATCTCCAACTGCCTAAATAACTATGAAGAATTTAGAGGCAGAGCCGGAGAAACCTTAGAAGAAGTACATGACAGGTTTGTGACCTTGCTGAATGAGCTAAGCAAGAACAAGGTCCACAAATCTCAAATTGAGCTAAACGTCAAATTTCTAAGCGTTCTACAGCCAGAATGGAAGAGATTTGCGAGGCAGATGAAGCAGATTAAAGATCTGAATGAGATTCCACTTCATGAGGTGTATGAAACCCTCAAACAAAATGAAGAAGAAGTGGATGAAATTCTAGAAGAGAAAAGGCAGAGAGGAAAGAAGGTTGAAGACACAGTTGCTCTTGTTGTCAAGAAGAAAAAGAACAAAGCGACTGTGTATGAATCAGATGAAGATAAAGCTGAAGCAAACTCTGACGAAGATGAATGTGAACAACTAAAGCAAGCATTGCTTTTGTTGACTAAGGCTTTCCAGAAGAAATTCTACACAAAGCCAAGCTCAAACAGTCAGAGGTATTCGTCTGGTCCAAACAACTACGCTCATAGAGAAAGGGTCGAAGGAAGTAGATTTGAAGGAAGAAGGTTTGAAGGAAGGAGAATGGAGGAGAGGAAACCAGAAGATAGAAGAGATCTTGCTGAAGGAAAGAGATCAGAGGAAAGGAAACCTGAAGAGAGAAGGTTTCAAGCAGAAGGATCAGGTCAGACAGAACCTATAACGTGCTACAACTGTGGCAAAACCGGTCATTATGCCAGAGATTGCCGAAAGCCAAAAGTCAAGAACTCGGACTACTACAAGAACAAGATGTTGCTTGCAAAGCAACAAGAGGCTGGGAAGGCATTGATGGCTGAAGACGTTTTCTGGCTCGATCATTCTGATGATGATGAAGAAGATGAAGAGAAAGATGAAGTTGTCAACCTGTGCTTGATGGGAAAGCATGAATCAGATGATGAAGCTGATTCAGAGAATGAAGAAGAGGTATGTAACTTATCGTATTCTGAATTCATAAATCAATTGCATGCCATGAATGATAAACTCAAAGAGTTAGAGTCGAACCTAAAGCGTGAAAAGGGTGTCATTACTGACAAAAACCAATCAATACAGAAACTTAGCAATGAAATTGCTGAGAAGAAAGTATTGGTTGAGGTTTTACATAAAAACAATGACACCAACGCAACGGAGAAGACAATAATTCTTAGTGAGAATTCTGAACTCAAGTCTAAACTGCTAAAACGTGAGATTGACTTATACGAGGTTACACAAATGCATTCTTCGTCTATCGAAGAAAACAAATCTTTAATTGCAAAAATGGATGCTTTGGAAAAGAAGTTGTACTCATTAGGTCAAACTGAGCAAACCATTCATCTTAACAAACCAATAGAGAACAAAGAAAGATGGGGAATCGGTTATAAGAATCCTCACTATCTTCAAAAGGGAATGTCTGAAGTGCCTGCACTTTATGATATTCTTTCTATGAAGTTAGCTAGAAGAATCCCTGAACTTAAAGTTTATTGGACTAAACTATCTGAAGAGGATGAAGCCAAAGAAACAGAAAAACATTTAATATCATCTAAAGTTCATCTTCCATTTTATTATGCGAAGCTGAATAATAGCTATGATAAGAAACCTGAAAAGAAGAAAACTCTTTCAGATGACTTCTTTCTAAGTTATTCTGAAAAGGAAATGGAGGCGAAACCTACTCAAGGTAAACTATATGTCCCTCCTCTCGTTTTAGAAAGTAAAATTTATGAACTCGAGAATTCCTTGTCAGATGAAAGACTTTTGATAAACATTGAACAGAATGTTTTTACAACTGTGTTTACAAATTCTGTTCTTTCTAAGGCTTCAAACTCTGAGAATATGGTTAGTTCATCAAATCGAGGGTTTGATTTTCTGAACTCTAACGGTGGTTTAGATGATTGTCTTGAACAATTTGACTTTAATACAAAACTTCCAAACCATTCATCCTTTCTGAAGAAATCTGTTGGATCAACCAGTAAGCCTGTTAACAGTGCAAAATCAACGCGAGTTGATAACTCAGTCTCCGTGAAAGCTAAAAATGCTAAAGGCAAGAAGCATTCACAGAAGCCGATCAATACTGGTAACCCAAAGAAAAAGCATTCAGTTGTTTCTCTAATGTCTAACTCAAAGGTTTCAACTGTTTCAGATATGACCAAGAAATGGCAACCCAAACGGAAGCTTGACAAGACTTTTAAATCTTTTGATTCTGTTTATTGTAATAAGAATATGTCTAGTTCAGATACTTTGAATATGAATGTTGCTCCTAAACTGAAATACTCTTTTAAGCAACTATTCCTGTTATCTAAAACTGCTAGACAGTCTTCATTTTATGATAAACATGCTTCTAATTTCTGTCAAGATTCTGCTATGCGGTTTGAATCATCTCATGTGCATTCTTATCATTATCCTACTTCATATCTATTTCAAAAGAAAAGAGGACCCAATTTGCAATGGGTACCAAAATCAAAACCTTGTGCTAACACAGCAGGACCCAAATTCAAGTGGGTACCAAAATCTAAATCTGTGTTGCAGGCACCCAATGTTTAGCAAAACATGTGGCTTCTGATTACAACAGATCAGAACCCGTACCTCAATAGAGAAAATGGTTTTTGAACAAAGCAGTTCAAAACCCGAACTTCAAAGAAGAAAGGCTCTTGAATAATACAGTTCAAGACCCGGACATCAATGTCAATATGGTTCTTGAGTAAATCAGCTCAAGACCCGGACTTCAATGTCAAAGAGGCTTCTAAGTAAATCAGCTTAGAACCCGTACTTCAACGAAGTTTGACTTCTAAACACAACAGTTTAGAACTCGCACTTCAACGATCAAAAGACCTTACTCCGTGCTGAACATGAAGATTGTACTCCGATACTCGAATGAGGAAATCAACCATCAAGGGGGAGTACATACTTTTCTGAAATTTTATGCATATCTTTTACAACTGATAAAGTTTCAAATGCATAATTTCAGGGGGAGTTAAAAGGTGATGACTTCTGATTATTTCTGATCAGAACTCGTACTTTAATAGTTTTACTGCTTTTTGTCTTTTCAATTTAAGTGAATAAATTTGCTTTGAACTTGACCTAAGACTTTTGCAGAAGTTTGAGAGAAGCTTAGAAGTTCATATCTTTATGACTTACAGCAAAGCTTCATGAGATATAAGATCAAACTTTAAGGTATTACCTTTCATCTTAATCTCCAATATGGTTGAAAGAAGGACAACTTTCAATCATTGAAAACATCGTTCTTAAACGTTCAAACCACTTCCCGATTTTTCATTCGATTTTATATTTTGGGAGTGTACTTTAAATGTTTTACATAAGCTTAATCGACAAGCTAAACCTTTTTGAGCAACTTATTCTTTAAAAGTTATACGGAATCAGTGTGCAAGAACTAAAACGCCTCGTTTGATATTTGCATAAGTTCCTTTTGCTTCTGATCAAATGAAGGAAATTCTTTGAAATCACTTCAACTTCTATGGAATCATGTTAACCTATGATTTCTACCCATGAAGTTCATCCTTAGTGATTGAGTGAGTGTGTCAAAAGAAATGAGTATAGATTGGATAATGAGTTTCAATGCCAAAAGAGTGAGCTTAATCTTTAAAAGAAAGAGCGTGTGAGAACAGAGTTAAAAAGAATATCACAACTCTGCACCAACTTTTTCTGAGCCGGGTAGCCACATTACTAGTGTTTCACAAATCTTTGGTGAACATTATTGAAACAGGCACATAACCCATGCCAACTCTTGATCAAACCTCACTATCTACTCATTTTCTTCTCAACAAGAAAGTGTTTCACATTTTCTAAAGGGGACGCAACACATATGCTATCTGATTTTCACTTGGAAAATCTAGATATTGAAAAGAAGGAAGTCTGCCCCACCTTCGCACTTCACTCATACACATTGAGTCTGTGTTTAACTTACTGTTGTCTCAGTGGTTTACACATTTCGAGCCTTAAAAGCAATCATCAGTGCTTAATTCTTTCTATCACAAGCACGAACACACAAGGAATTAGTTTCTTTGTCATAACGTTTATAGAAATTACCTTTGTGGTGTTTCGATGATTAAATGGAAGCCCTGGGGGAGTCAACATCAAACAGCTCCTTTCCATATGTGTATTCGTTACACACAGTGACTTAGTGTTACTGACAGGCATTCTAACTGATTCATTAGTTGATTCAGGTGTTACACGACTAATTTTTCTGGATTTGTAAAGATCTAGATGAATATCTTATGAATTGACGGATCAGAGACTCTAAAGTTTTGATGAAGTCGTTGCACTTTCCATCAAAAAGGGGGAGAATCTAAAGGTTGAAGAAATGTTCAGTCCATTACATTACAAGACCAAGAACTGCGAGATCAAAGTATTCTGAAGACATGCTGATTTCAGATAAATTTTCTTTGAAGATACTTTGCTAAAGCATTCTGAGCTAGAGAAAGAGATTGCATCTTCTGTGCTGAAAGAGAAGATCGTATTGACAAATCATTTTCGTAATGATCTTGATCCAAAGGGGGAGATTGTTAGGACACAGTCTCATTGGATTCAAGATCATCCAAATACGAAGATCGCAATCTGAAGTTAAAGCTGAAAGTCACTCTCAACCAAAGTCTAAGGGTCAATTTGTATTAATTGTCAAAGTTGTTTTAATATCTAGATATTATTAATTTAGATATTATGTTTTTATTAGTTTATTATAAGTTTTGATAATATCTTAAATAGATATTATTTCTCTCTCTCTCTCCTTAATAGATCAGATCACAAGAAACACACAACACATAGTGAAAAGTGTAAAAGAGAGAAAACAAACACAAAGCTTATATCAAGAAATCAACCGTGTATTCCGCGTTTGTAATCCAAACAGGTTGGTTTATTATCTATTGTTTGTTGTTTTGATTATCTGGTAACGATCACGGACTCACAGCCATCTTCACCAATCTTCCCTGCATCAGATGGACCATTCTCAATGATTTCCCACATAGAGTAATCTGTGAGAAGAATGTATTGCTTGATTATAATCTTCCACATGTCAAATTCATTTGATCTGAGCATTGGAACTTTTGAGACCAGTGTACTGTTTGATTCAACTGTGTTTTCCATAATGAATGAGATTTCTGAGAGTACTAGCTCTGATACCACTTGTCAGGATCTTAATTCTAAATAAGAATAAACACTCAGAAACAATATTGAAGAAGTTTGCGGAATAACACTTCAATATTCAATAATCAATAAAACAGTGAATCAAAAGAACAACTTGCAAACTTTATTCAATGATTATAAAGTTACAAGATTTAACACTCAACCTCAATATTGATGAACAGGCTCACCAATACGAATTCTACTTCTCTAGAATTAGGATAAAAAAAAAACCTTGAGGTTGATTCTCTCTAGAAAAATAAAAACTCAGAATTCTAAAGTTAATCTCTATCAACTCTAATCTATTCTATATATATTGAAGATAAAAGATAATTACATATACTAAAAGATCTTCAAAATAGTCTTCCATATTTATCTTCAAGCCTTCCATATTTATCTTCAAATAACCCAGTTGTCTTCATTCCACCCGAAATCTTCAATATCTCATAAGCAGCATTAAGTTGATCCAGCAGTATTAACTCTTTAGCAGTACTAACTCCAGCAGTACTAACTACTAGCAGTATTAAAATCTACTAGCAGTAGTAATCATGATGTACTGGCAGTAGTAATTCTGTTGTAGCAGCATTAACCATACTTAAGCATTTCTGAATTTCCCAACAGGTTTGATCAAGAGTTGGCATGGGCTAGTTGCCTATTTCAATAATGTTCACCAAAGAATTGTGAAACACTAGTAATGTGGCTACCCGGCTCAGAAAAAAGTTGGTGCAGAGTTGTGATATTCTTTTAACTCTGTTCTCACACGCTCTTTCTTTTAAACGTTTTGCTTTCTCTAATCACACTCATTTCTTTTCGTTTTGCACACTCAATAACTAAGGATTAACTTCTTGGGTAGAAATCACTGGTTAAGGTGATTCCATTGAAGTTGTGTTAATTCCTAGCACAATGATTCTTTGTTTTCCTATGATGCACGAGATGCTCAGATTGGTTTAACTATTTCAGTTAAAGCACAATTTAGATCATGAAAACATTTAAAAATACACTCCCAAAATATAAAATCTGTTGAAAAAATCGGAAAGTGGTTTGAACTTTGAAAACAATGTTTTCGATGATTGAAAGTTGTTCTTCTTTCAACCATATATGAGATGAAGATGTAGAATTTTACCTTTACGTACGATCTTCCATCTCATGAAGCTAAACTTTAAAGTCATAAACATATGAACTTGTAAGCATCTCTCAAAAATTCTGCAAAAGTCTTATGTCAAGTCAAAGTAAAATTTATTCACTTAAATTGAAAAGACAAAAAGCAGTAAAACTTTTAAAGTACGAGTTCTGATCAGAAATAATCAGAAGTCATATCCAAACTCCTTTGTCTTGAAGAGCTCCCCCTAAAATCTTTCATTACACAAATTTGACATAAAAGGTAAATGAAGAAATCTTATGAGCTCCCCCTCAAAATAAAATTGACCACATGTCAATTTCTTCTCATACTCCCCCTTGGATGATGAACAGTATATAGAAGTACAGATATCTTGCGGAAATGAAGAAATGATGAAAAAGTATACAATTAGAAAACTTTGATTGGTAACTACTGATTAGATTTTAAGATTTAGCATACCAAGCTTAGAGACAAGAAAGTTAAACCTCTTTTCGTCTAAGGGTTTGGTGAACAAATCGGCAAGTTGATAATCAGTTTTTACAAAGAAAAGTTCAATTGTTCCTTTTTCAACATGATCTTTAATAAAATGATACCTGACGTCTATGTGCTTAGTTTTAGTGTGTTGAACAGGATTCGCTGATATTGCAATGGCGCTCTTGGAGTCACAGTATATCGGGATCTTGTTGAAGTGGAAACCGTAGTCGCGTAATTGAGTTCTCATCCATAAGACCTGAGAACAGCAGCTAGCAGTAGCTACATATTCTGCTTCGACCGTGGAAGTTGAAACACAAAGTTGCTTCTTTGATGCCCAACTGACTAGCTTGTCACCGAGGAACTGTACATGTCCGGACATGCTCTTCTTGTCTAACATACAACCTGCATGATCTGCATCTGTGTAGGCTGTTAGTTCAAAACTAGTATCTTTAGGATACCACAGACCAAGATCTGCAGTGCCCTTTAGATACCTAAATATGCGCTTCACAGCAGACATATGGATTTCTTTAGGATTGGCCTGATATCTTGCTCATAAGCATGTTGAGAACATTATATTTGGCCTACTGGAAGTAAGATACATTAAAGAACCTATCATCCCTCGATAAGTCCTTACATCAACAACCTTTCCCGAAGGATCGTTGCCAATCTTAGTACCTGGTGCCATTGGGGTACCAATCGGTTTTGAATTTTCCATTTGGAACTTCCGAAGAATATCCATAATGTATTTTGATTGATTGATAAAAATACCCGATGAAAATTGTTTTACATGTAAACCGAGAAAGAAATTCATCTCTTCCATCAAATTCATCTGAAATCTAGACACCATAAGGTTTGCAAAATTCTTACAGTACTTAGTATTTGTAGAGCCAAAGATAATATCATCTACATAGATTTGAATTAAAATGATATTGCCTTTTAAATCTTTGATAAACAAAGTGGTATCCACCGTTCCTTTTGAAAACCCAGACTTGACTAGAAAAGTGGAAATGACATCATACCAGGCTCAAGGTGCTTGTTTCAGACCGTAGAGTGCTTTGTCGAGAATGTAAACGTGATTCGGCTTCTCTTGATTGACAAAACCCTCTGGCTGATAGACGTAGACTTCCTCCTTCAGAATTCCATTCAGGAATGCTGTCTTCACGTCCATTTGAAAGACCGTGAAGTTCTTGTGGGCTGCGTAGGCTAGAAACATTCTGATTGCCTCTAATCGCGCCACAGGAGCATATGTCTCATCATAATCGATTCCTTCCTCTTGTCTGTATCCTTTGGCTACTAGTCTTGCCTTGTTTCGAATAACGGTACCATCTTCATCTTTCTTTATCTTGAAAACCCACATTGTACCTATAATTGTTTTACCTTTAGGCTTTGGTACGAGTCTCCAGACTTGAAGTGCATCGAATTGATTCAGCTCTTCTTGCATTGATATCACCCATTCTGGATCCGCAAGTGCCTCTGATACGCGATTTGGCTCGAACTTGCTCAGAAAGGAGTCATGCATGCACATATTCATAGATGCTGACCTAGTTTGCACCGGTTTTGATGGATCGTCAATAATCTGGCTTAGCGGGTGCTCTTTGGTCCATTTATTTTCATGAGGCAGTGGATTAGATGATTATATGTCGGTTGTATCATCTATTAATCCACTTGTACCTTCTTCTGTTTGTTCAGGAGAAATTATGATTTCAGTTGAAGGGGCAGGTTCAGAAGGCTCAGCAGGTACAACTTGATCTGGCTGTAGATTGATCTGTATAGTATCTCCTACTGTTTCAGCTACTTCTGTCTCTTTATCATTTGTCACTTCTTCAACTGTTGGAGTCGGCATTTGAATTGTAATCTCTTGTTGAATCGGGGCGTTGGATTCAATAGGAACATCTGAACTGGTTGGATGAGTAGTTGTTAAGTCTTCCTTCCTGTCAACCACAACAGATTTCTTTACATTAGATCCAAGAAATTCATCATAAAACAATTCAAATAATAAATCTAAATCAGATAAATGGTTAGTAGAAGTTGATGCTTCATCTGATTTATTCTGTTGAGACGCAGGTTCTGGACTGAATTTCCCAGAAGTTAGTACTCCGGTTATAACGGGTTCTGAACGTTGTTGTTCGGAAGCCATTTCTTCATCAAACGAGACGTTGATGCTTTCAATCACCGTTTTTGACTTCTTTAGATAGACACAGAATGCAGTTGATGTCGAGGAATAACCAATGAAGATTCCTTCATCCGCCTTAGCACTGAAATTATTTAGACTCTCCCTATCATTTAGAACGAAACACTTACACCCAAATATATGTAAGTATTTGATTGTCGGTGTTCGGTTGTTGATTAACGCATAAGGAGTCTTCTTGAATCTTCGATGTACCATGGAGCGATTCTGTGTGTAGCATGCGGTCGATACAGCTTCAGCCCACAAAAATAGAGGTAAGTCTGATTGACTTAGCATAGTACGAGCAGCCTCGACTAGCATACGATTTCTTCTTTCGACCACTCCATTTTGTTGAGGCGTACGAGCAGCAGAGTATTGATGTGAAATCCCGACAGATTCGAGATATTCTTCAACTTTATTGTTCTTGAACTCTGTGCCGTTGTCTGTTCGTAGAAACTTGACCGGTTTCTGCATATTCACCTGGGTCGTCTTTAGGAATGTGATGAGAACATCTGGTGTCTTATCCTTTGAACGTAGAAACTTGACCCATGTGTATCACGAGTAATCGTCCACGATAACGAGTATGTACTTCTTTCCGCCTAGACTCTGAGTTCGCATCGGACCGCATAAGTCCATATGCAATAACTCTAACGGAGCGCTTGTACTTGGTTCAGGCTTTGGTTTATGAGGTGCCCTATTCATCTTGCCCTTTTCACAAGCTGCACAAAGATGTTCTCTTTCATATTTGAGCTCTGGAAGTCCTTTGACGAGCTTTCCACTGACCAGATTGTTGATGTACTTGAAGTTGAGGTGAGAGAGCCTTCGATTCCATAACCAACATTGTTGCATCGAGGCTTTCGTAAGTAGACAAACTTGCTTGTCAGTCTGGACATTTGATAAATTGATTGTGTAGAGGTCTGATTCTCGAGTACCGACCAAGAGTTCTTCGCCTTCTTCATTGCGAACTGAACATCTCTTGGCTTTGTAGTTGACCTCTAAGTCTTTGTCACAGAACTGGCCTATGCTGAACAAGTTGTGTCGTAAGCCTTCTACATAGCTCACCTACTTGATCGTGACATTGTCATGTTGTACATCACCGTATCCCATGATTGGAGAAAACTGGTCGTTGCCGAATCTGACTGTTTCGCAATATTTGTCTTTAAAATTGGACAGTATCCCTTTTTGCCCTGTCATGTGTTTGGAACATCCGCTGTCCAAGAACCATGTATGACTAGTCTGCATAAGAGAAATTACAAATTTAGATCTTCATACGACAACATTGGAATTTTCACTTTGATTATCGAAGTGCGGGTCTTGAACTGATTTGTTCAAAAGCCTATTTTGACTTTGATGTTCGGGTTTTGAACTGCATTATCCAAAAACCTATTTTGACATTGAAGAACGAGTCCTGATCTGTACATAATCAGAAGTCGATTTCTCTTCAAGATTTAGCCTTAGGTACCCACTGGAATTTGGGTCCTGCTGTGTTAGCACAAGATTTTGGTACCCATTTCAAATTGGGTCCTCTTTTCTTTTGAAATGCATTGGAAGAATTAGTATGAGATGAATGCACATGGTAATTGCCAAACCAATCTCCAGAATCTTGACAAGAGATAGAAACATGTTTATCATAAATAGAAGACTTTCTAGCAGATAAAGATAAGTGAAATAATTGCTTCATTATATATTGTTTACGAGAAACAACAAGTTTTGAGTTCAAAACAGCAATATCAGCAATTAGGACATCTTTACTAAGCGAAGTCTTATTACAATTAACACTACTAAACGATAAAACGGTCTTGTCAAGCTTCCATTTGGGTTGCCATTGAGAATTTACTTCTGGCCTTTGCTTGCTCAGATCTGAAACATGTGAAACTGGTGAGTTAGACCTTTGAGCAACAAGCGATTGCTTCTTCTTAGAATTACCAGTAGTGTTCGGTTTCTGTGAATGCTGAGATATTTTCTTACCTTTAGCATGTTTAGCTTTCACAGAGACTGAGTTATCAACTTTCGTTGATTTTGCACTATTAACAGGCATACTGATTTTGTTCAAAGACTTCTTAACAAAAGATGAATGGTTAGGAAGTTTTGCATTGAAATCAAATTGTTCAGAACAATCATCTAAACCATCGTTAGAGTTCAGAAAATCAAGCTCTTTATTAGCTAGACCAGACATGTCCTCAGAGTTTGAAGCCTTAGAAATAACAGAATTTGAAAACACAGTTGAAAAAACTTCTTGCTCAATATTCATCAAAAGTCTTTCATCTGATAAAGAATTCTCGAGTTCAGAAATTTTACTTTCTAAAACGAGAGGAGGGACATATAGTTTACCTAGGATAGGCTTCGCCTCAATTTCCTTTTCAGTATAACTTTGAAAGAAATCACTTGAAAGAGTTTTCTTCTTTTGATATATTGGATTTTCATCATAACTATTATTCAATTTCGCATAATAAAATTGAAGATGAACTTTAGATGATTTCAAACGTTTTTCAGTTTCGTTGGCTTCATCCTTTTCAGATAGTTTAGTCCAGAAAGTTTTAAACTCAGGGATTCTGCGAGCTAATTGCATAGAAAGATGATCATAAAGTCCTGGCACTTCAGACATCCCTTTTTGTAGACAGAGAGGATTCTTATAACCGATTCCCCATCTCTCTATTTCATCTTTGGGTTTGTTCAGATGAATAGTCTGTTCAGTTTGACCCATTTTATATAACTTCTCTTCCAAACTTTTTAATTTTCCAAGTAAAGAAAAGTTTTCTTTGATACATGAAGAATGCAATTCTTTAAGCTCATATAAATCAATCCCACTTTTTAGCAGTTGAGACTTGAGTTCAGAATTCTCTTTTAGAATTATTGTCTTTTCCTTAGCGTTGGTGTCATTATCTTTATGTAAAACCTTAACCAATACTTTCTTCTCAGCAATTTCATTGCTAAGTTTCTGTATCAGTTGGTTTTTGTCAGTATTAACACCATTTTCTCGCTCAAGATTAGATTCTAACTCCTTTTGTTTTAAACTCATGGCATGCATTTTATTCATGAAATCTGAATCTGATAAATTACATACCTCCTCGTCTTCATTATCTGAATCGGCTTCAGCATCTGATTCTATCTGTCCCATCAAACACATGTTGACGGCTTCATCTTTCTCTTCATCCTCTTCTTCATCATCTGAATGATCAAGCGAGTATTCATCTTCAGCCATCAGTACCTTACCAGCCTCCTGTTGCTTTGCAAGAAGCATCTTGTTCTTGTAATAATCGGAGTTTCTGACTTTTGGCCTTCGGCAATCTCTGGCATAGTGACCTTTTTAGCCACAGTTGTAGCACGTTGGTGGTTCTGTCTGACTGGATCCTTCAGCTTTGAACTTTCTTTCTTCTGGTTTCCTCTCCTCTAATCTCTTCCCTCAGACTGATATCTTCTCTCTTCAGGCTTTCTTTCCTCTGTTCTTTTCCCTTCATATCTCTTTCCTTCATATCTGCTTCCTTCAACCCTTTCCTTGTGGATTAGTTGTTCGGACCAGAAGAATATCTCTGACTGTTTGAACTTGGATTTGTGTAGAACTTTTTCTGAAAAGCATTTGATAGCAGAATCATTGCTTGCTTCAGTTGTTCATTTTCCTCCATGTCAGAGTTTGCATAACCTTCATCTTCTTCTGATTCATACACAATTGTCTTGTTTTTCTTCTTCCTGACTACAAGAGCAACTGTGTCGTCAACTGTCTTTCCTTTCTGTCTCTTTTCTTCTAGAATTTCATCCACCTCTTCTTCATTTTGTCTGAGGGTTTCATACACCTCATGAAGTGGAATCTCATTCAGATCTTTGATCTGCTTCATCTGCCTAGCAAATCTTTTCCATTCCGGTTGAAGAATACTCAGGAATTTGACGTTCAACTCAATTTGAGATTTGTGCAATTTGTTCTTGATAAGTTCGTTCAGCAAAGTCACAAACCTGTCATAGGTTTCTTCTAATGTTTCTCCCACCCCGCCTCTAAATTCTTCATAATTATTTAGACAGTTGGAGATTTTCAGCTGATTCCCAACCTTCGAACCCCGCATCATCTTTTCAAGCTGATCCCACATTTCCTTGCCCGAGGCGTTGTAGCTGTCAATCTTTACATATATTTCGTTTGGAATTCCTTGTAAAATGTATGACTTAGCTAATCTGTCGCCTTTAGCTCTTCTGAGGTTATCATCTCCTAGCTCATGAAACTTAAGTTCAACTTCAGTCGGCACATTTCCAACCAAGCGAGTCGTCGTGACTGGTTTCATAACCCCTTCTTCTATAGATTTCCTGATGAATTCACCCAGCTCATGTCTGTCAATAAAGTTCAGAATCCTATCTTTCCACTGTTCGTATTCTCCTTTAAAGAGAATTGGTGGCTTGGTGTTAGTTCCTATTGCAAGGGCTTCTCTGGATGTCATTTTGAAGAAAAAAATCTAAGTCTGGATTGGAGCAAAGAGGTTTGCGTTTCAAGGTTTGCGTGTCAAGCATAGTGCGCAAAGTGAGGTTTGCGTTTCACGTGGGATGCGCAAAGTAAGGTTTGCGTTTCGAGAGGGATGCGCAAAGTAAGGTTTGCGTTTCGAGAGGGATGCGGAAAGTAAGGTTTGCGTTTCACGTGGGAAGCGCAAAGTTTGAGTTTGCGTTTCACGTGGGAAGCGCAAAGTTGAGTTTGCGGTTCGAGAGGGTTGCGCAAACTTGACTTGATCTTTTAGAGAAGAGAGTGAACACGTGAACTGAGGTTTGCGTTTTTTACTTGTTGCGAGAAGTGAGGTCGAGGTTTGCGTATGCTCTTGGATCCGAGAAGTATGCTTTGCGTATGGCTTGAGATGCGCAAAGTTGAGCTTTGCGTTTCACTTGGGGAGCGCAAAGTGACCTTTGCGTATGATGTTGGACGCGCAAAGTTGGACTTTGCGTATGTTCGTCTTCTGGTTTGCGTAAGTTCGTCCTGTACTTCGAAAATTGTCTAAAAACTTGTTCCTGCAACGATTAGCAATACCAAACTCTACCCTTATGTCTAGAAACACTTCTAGAACTGTATGTGAGCACTCGATCTCAATAAAACACACTTTTTGAAGAAAAATTTGATCGTACAGTACCTTTTTCCACTCGACTGTTTTCTCACTTAAATCACAAAATGGAACTCGATTAAAGCTTAAAAGTGAAATCAAACAACAACAACTCAATCTAGCATTCTAATCGATCACAACCTGATCGATTTTAACACCTAAAACACTTTAACACTCGAAATCACTTTTTCAAATAGAACATAGAGACGTATTTGCAAAGAACTTGATTTTGATCTTAATCAGGCTCTGATACCAATTGTGGGTCCAACAATATACTATATCAAGTTCTATATCAACGACAAAATAAGATTACCAACCTGTATTGATTATAACAA
This sequence comes from Arctium minus, assembly GCA_954870635.1. Taxonomy (NCBI): domain Eukaryota; kingdom Viridiplantae; phylum Streptophyta; class Magnoliopsida; order Asterales; family Asteraceae; genus Arctium; species Arctium minus. The sequence goes on along the minus strand of OX941089.1, from coordinate 75,663,243 downwards.
ATGGTTACAAGGTTGATCGATTTAAGCTTGGATTGTGTTCTCTGTGTTTTTCTCTCTTTTTTACACCTTTAAATGTGTGTTTGTATGTGATCTTGATAATATCTGATCTGATTGTTGTTAGAGAGATACTAGAGATATCACAATATCTAATCTAGTGTGTCTTACACACTTCCTAACAACTTGCAACATATTAAACTAATAAACCTACATAATATCTAACAAATAGATATTATTTCTAACTAAGTTAATATAACTAACTAAACTAAAAACTAACTAAGTTAACTAATATCTAACAAACTAGATATTAATTTAACTATTACAATAACAAACAATTACATTGACATTTATTACAAACGACATAGACTTTAATATTGAGAGTCAACGTTTCGGCTTTAGCTTCAGATTGCGATCTTCAGATTGGATGATCTTGAATCCAATGAGACTGTGGTCTAACAATATGCAATAAGAATTTGATCAAGATTCATACCCAAGAGGGATCTGTTCACGTCTATGGGGATCGAAAGAAAGACAACACTAAAGTAATCACGACCTTGAAGGCAAGAAAGTGCCTTCAAAAGTGTGCATAGCTTACTTAGCCTATGCTATAGACACCCGGCTGGAGGAGAAGACGATATCAAATGTACCAGTAGTAAGGGAATACCCAAAAGTGTTCCTGGAAGAATTTCTTGGGATACCACTGGAATGTCAGGTGGAATTCTTAATTGACTTGGTGCTAGTCGCAACACCAATCGCAAAGACACCATATCGGTTGGCTCCGACGGAGATGCAAGAATTGATGAAGCAACTCCAAGAGCTGTTGGATAAGGGATTCATACGACCGAGCTCGTCACGTTGGGGAGCACTGATATTGTTCGTCAAGAAGAAAGACGGTACGATGAGGATGTGCATCGATTATTGGGAGCTAAATAAGATCACGATCAAGAATAGGTACCCATTGCCAAGGATCAATGACTTATTTGATCCGCTTAAGTGAATTCTGGCTATGATAGGTGCAATTTCTTGGTCATGTGGTTCACGCAGAGGGGATCAAGGTAGATCCAACCAAGATTGAGGCAGTTATGGATTGGGAATCGCTTAAGTCAGCGTTAGAAATCCAAAGTTTCCTGGGCTTAGTAGGCTATTACAAGAGATTCATCTAGGATTTCTCAAAGATAGCGACACCATTGACGACCTTGGCTAGAAAGGAAGTCAAGTTTGATTGGGGTCAGAAACAAGAATAAATGTTCTAAACGTTTAAGAAAAGGTTGAGCAATGCACCAGTAATGTCTTACCAGAGGGAACAGAGGACTTCGTTGTGTACAGTGATGCTTCAAAAATGAGACTCAGGTGTGTATTGATGCAAAGAGGAAAGGTTATTGCCTATGTTTCACGCTAACTAAAGGAGCATGAAAAGAAGTACCCAACACACGACATGGAGTTAGCTGCAGTGATTTTTGCACTGAAATTTTGGAGGCATACTTGTATGGCACGAAATGCCAGATTTACACGGATCATAAGAGCTTGAAGTATCTCTTTGATCAGAAGGAGCTAAACATGAGGTAGAGAATGTGGATGAAGCTATTAAAAGATTATTATTATGAGATTCATTACCACCCAGGTAAGGCGAACGTGGTCGTCGACGCTCTAAGTAGAAAGGACGGGATCAAACCTATTAATGTTCGTGCCATGTGGATGAATATTCAGGTATATCTGATTGACCAAATATGAGGAGCTCAAAAGGAGGACCTATTAGAGGACAACATCAAGAAGGAGATGATGGTCTGACAGGTCAAACAGCTGACCGTCGGGTCAGATGGTGTATATAGGTTTGGGAATCGAGTTTGGATTCCTTGCAAAGGAGATCTAAGGAACATAGTGTTAGGTGAAGCATACAAAGCCAAATACATTATGCACCCAGGCAGTGATAAAATGTATACAAGTTTAAAGGAGAGCTACTGGTGGCCTGGTATGAAGAAGGCGATAGAAAAATATGTGGAGAAATGTTTGACATGCCTACAGATTAAGACGGAACATCATAAACCGTCAGGTATGCTACAACAAATGGAGATTCTAGTGTGGAAATGGGAGATGATCACGATGGATTTTGTAACTAAATTGCCTAAAACGCTGAAAAGGCATGATGTTATATGGGTGATAGTTGACCGACTCACGAAATTCGCTCACTTCCTACCGGTCAGCGAAAAGTATTCTCTAGAAAGGTTAGCGCAATTTTATGTCAATAAGATAGTCTCAAGGCATGGAGTGTCACTATCGATTGTCTCGGATAGGGATACAAGGTTCACGTCGAGATTCTGGGCTAGTTTTCAACAAGAAATGGGAACTCGACTGAACTTGGGCAATGCATATCATCCTCAGACTGACGGTCAAAGTGAGAGGACGATACAAACCCTGGAGGGTATGTTAAGAGCTTGCACTATCGATTTTGGAGGGAGTTGGGATAACCATCTTCCACTAGTAGAATTTGCTTATAACAATAGGTACCCTTCTAGTATCAAGGCAACACCGTGTGAGGCCTTATATGGCCGTAAATGTAGGACGCCGGTATGTTGGGCTGACATCGGAGAAAGGCAGTAGGCTGGAATGGAGTTAGTCCAACAGACTTCAGACAAGATAGTGTAAATACGTGAAAGGTTGAAAATCGCGCGTGACAGGCAGAAAAGTTATGCGGAGGTTAATTTATTAACCCTATTTGTATCACATTTCTCACACTTTGAATACCCTTTTTAGCTTCCAATTGAGTCTTTTGTTCACTTTTTACTTATTTATTTGGAGTAGTCTACGTTTGAACCCCGCTGAAAAGAAATCGATAAAAAAACATACAAAAATTTCCCACTTATGATGTTTCTTTCATTTCTTCTCCAGGTTGCGATGGGAACACTGGAAATTCGAATGATGTAGATGAAGATTTTTGAGCATGGACTGACATTTGGAGTAAAACGCATTTCAAACTTCTCACGAACTCGTTTTTGAGCGTTTTCAAGGGCCGGATGTTTGGGCCATTTTATGTGTTTTTTTTCTCAAACAATTGTTTTATGGGCTTTGTAAACATTAATTTAGGCTTTGGTTTTAACTTCGATTTAGGCTTTAGTTAATGGGTATTTCGGCCCATGGCTCAAGTCTTTAGTTTTAAATTAGATGCTTAGGGCATTGTTGAAACACACCTTAACCTCACCATCTTTCCACTTTTGGAAAAGGTGTAGGTTCTCTCTTTTATAGCTTAGTTTGTTGTCTAAGTTAAGGGATTTTCGGTTAGTGGAAGTTGAAGCATTCGGCCGAGAACCTCCCTTGTTTTAGTGATTAATTTGAAGTTTAGTTGGTTAACATTGCAATCTTTCTCTACGTTGTTCATTTGTTCGCATACCACTTGTTTCCCAACATCTTGGCAAATTGATTGTTTGCGGTTAGGATTGAATCTAAAAATTCATCTTCTAATCCGAAGCAATAATTAAAGAGCTTAAGGATGGTTTCCATAAGTGTTGTATGAAGATTTCATTCTTTAAATTCGTTGCTTGGCATGCAAGTTTCCCCATCCCTCTCTCTTTCTTTCATCTAGTCTTTTAATTTTATGTCTTTATATTAATTTAATTTCTGCACTTTAATTTTACGCAGTTTACTTTCTCGCAATTTAATTCATTGCAATTTAATTTCTCGCATTTCATTTCTTGCACTTTCAGTTAACATTTATTTTTCTTCCAAGAAAGCCGACTACTTGCATGGCAAGTTTCCTTTCTTGATGTTTAATGCTTATCATTTCTTTATTGCATTTTCCATCTCCATTATTTAGTTTAAAAGTTTTTATATCTTTTATAAAGAGAAACCAAGCTATGACAGGCTGACAACCTAAGTTCGGGGTGTAAAATCAAGTTGAGATTTAAGCCGTTAAAAACATAAAGAGGTGTATTATATAGTCTTATCATTATTTAAATCAGACTATAAATATTTCATTAAAGATTACATTTAATCAATTGACAACTGATTATCTGTAAGAAAATGTGTTGGCCTTTCAGAGGTCACTTAAATATTTATAATCTGAGATGACATAAGTTTGCTATAACATATTTTTACCGGATTACTGTTTTTATCTCAACGAAACTTTACACCCTTTGCTTCTTTTTATAATTGATTTCTCAGTAGTTGTTAATCTCCCCATCTGAACCCAACTTTTAAGAACTAGACTTTTGAGAAACCGTTGCAATCCTCTCCCTGTGGGATCGATATCCGGTACTTGTACCATTATTACTTGTTTGAAAACGACAGTAGATCGAGATGTATACTTGCGTTGAGATCTATTTGCACGCTCAATTTAGGGTTGTGTAAACCCGAACAACAAGTTTTTTGCGCCGTTTCCGGGGAGAGGCAAGTCAATAGATTTTCTTTTTAAAAGTAAAGTTTTTAAAAGTTAGTTTTTCTACCACCCTTGGAAAATTTGGTGTATGCCACAAATAACTCAAGGCGAACCTTATCAACTAGATCCTAATATTGAAAAAACTTTCAGAATTCAACAAAGATTGCAAAAGGCAATTTCAGCTCTCAGATCTTCTGAAACTCCTGAAACCAACCGCAGGATGGCTGAGCAAGCTGACGAGGGTGTTCTTGGCAAGCGTCCAAATCGTGGAGAAATAAATCTCGAAGATGAGGAATAGAACATTTTTCGACTCGTAAATTCGACAGATGGAGGAATTATGGCATATGTTATCCCAGTTTTAAATCAATTACACTCAGGAATACGCAATCCCACAATTACTCCCACCCAATTCGAACTAAAGCCGATAATGTTCTAGATGATGCAAACTAACGGCCAGTACGCTGGTTTGCCATCTGAAGATCCTCATTCACATATGAGATCCTTCATGGAAATCACAGACTCTTTCTTAAATCCTGGTGTACCGGACAATACTATAAACTTAAACTTTTTCCATACTCATTAAGAGATAGAGCAAGGTCATGGTACAACTCGTTGCAGCCAGATTCTGTGAGCACATGGAGTGAAATGGTAGAAAAGTTCCTAAAAAATTATTTCCATCCACGAGGAATGCTAAGTCCAGAAATGAGATTTGTACTTTTAAAGAAATGGACGATGAGGAAGTTCCTGATGCATGGGACAGGTACAAAGAGTTGTTGAGAAAATGCCCACATGGCATCCCATACTGCATACTGCTAGAGACATTTTACAACGGTCTAAATATCGTTGCGAAACAAATGCTTGATGCTACTACAGGAGGTTCTTTCACAACCAGTACCCACAATGAAGGTTATAACATACTTGAAAAGATTTCTAACAACAACGGACAATGGTCTGACCCACGGGCAAGTACACTTAGAAAGACAACAGGGGTGCATGAAATTGATGCTTACACTACTTTGACTGCACAACTTGCTAACATGGATTCTTTAATCAAGAACCTTACAGCCAATCAAGCTAGGCAATCAAATGTCAACGCCTCTATTCCTACTGTCAACTCTATACAATATACCTACTGTGGTGACGGTTATTCATTTGAGCACTGTCCTAGAAATCCGGAACAAGTAAACTATGTCGGTAACAATAAGAATGGACCTTTTTCTCAAACTTACAATCCAGGATGGAGAAATCATCCAAATTTTTCATGGCACAGTCCAACTCTTAATCCACCATTGTCAAAACTTCAAGGGCAATCAAACCACCAGTCACAACAACACGGGCAGTCCAATTTTCAATCACATGGACAAATTCCAGTTTCATCCACAATCACACCACAACTCTCAAAACAACCATCAGGCAAATTTCCAAAATCACCAACCCTCTTTTCAGAATAAATCCAATCAACATGTTGAGTCATCAACTTACTTGGAAGCTATGATGAAAGGGGTTTATGACCCAAACTCAGGCTTCTATCAAGAACCTTGAGACACAAATGGGTCAAATGGCTCTAGAAATTAGGAAAAGACCAACAGGTTCTCTACCTGGTGACATAGAAGTGCCCAGAAGGGATGGAAAAGAGCATGTAAAGGTTGTAACCTTGAGAAGTGGGGAGAATTTACAAGAAAATACAATGAGAGTTAGAAGAACCAAGCACAGTAGGACCTGAAAAGAATCCCAAAGAATCAACTCATGTTTGACCACTTTTGGAACAACCCATTGATACTGCACCTATTCCAAAGAAATCAGACTTTCCAACCCTCTTTCCCAATGAACCCAATGAACCCACAGAAACCCAAAAACCTAAGGAAAAGAATAGTGTGGATGTATCACAATCTGATGACAGTCCCAAAGTTCCTGATCATACCAAACCTTTAGAACTAGTTAGAATCACACCATCTATTGATAAAGGACCAGTTTTGAAACAGCTTCCTGGACCTACTCCTCAAAAGACTACATCTCGTACTCCAGTCCCTCCCTATATTCCTTATCCACAGAGATTAAGGAACCAAAATGAGGAGTTACATTTCAAAAAGTTTTTAGATGTTTTTAAACGGTTGTATATCAACATACCTTTGGTATAAGCCATTGAACAAATGCCAAGTTATGCAAAGTTTTTGAAAGACATTTTGAGCAAAAAGAAAAAATTAACTGAGTATGAGACTGTAGCTCTTACTGAGGGTTGTAGTGCATTACTGTCCAGTAAGATCATTCCCAAGAAGAAAGATCCTGGAAATTTCACAATATCATGTTCAATAGGAGGGAAGGAAATAGTAAAAGCCTTATGTGACTTAGGTGCTAGCATAAACCTTTTCCTTTTATCTATCTTTAACACTTTAGGCATAGGTGAAGCTAGGCTCACCACTGTTACTCTTCAATTAGCAGACAAGTCCATAGCCTACCTAAAGGGAAAGATTGAAGATGTCTTAGTTCAGGTTGATAAGTTTATCTTTCCTGCAGATTTTATCATCTTAGACTTTGAAGCTGATAAGGATGTCCCAATCATCTTAGGCAGAACTTTCCTTGCAACTGGAAGAACCGTGATAGATGTACAACAAGGAGAGTTGACCATGAGAGTCCAAAACCAAGAAGTGACTTTTAATGTGTTTAACTCCCTTAAGTACCTTGGAGAGAAGGAAGAATGTTCCACACTGACCTTAATTGAATCATGGTGTCAAGAGAAAAGTTTGGGAGAAATTTTGGGAATAGGTAAGTCTAATAGTGATAAGGATGATACAAATCCTGAGGATTTAGAAGAACCACATGAAATTATTGTTTTTGAGGTTCTAGAAAGTGAAGATAGGAAAACCCTTGTTCCTTCCTTACAGTGTGCTCCAGATCTAGACTTGAAACAACTTCCCTCCCATTTGAAGTATGCATTTCTAGGAGACCCATGGAAGTTACCTGTCATTATTTCATCATCACTAGAATCTGACCAAGAGGAAAAGTTGGTTAACATGTTGAAACTTCACACAAAAGCCATAGAATGGACCATTGCAGATTTGAACGGCATAAGCCTTACTATCTGTCAACACAAGATCATCCTGGAGGATAAGGATTTCACCTCTGTTGAGCCTCAACGAAGACTCAATCCTGTGATGAAGGAGGTTGTCATAAAGGAAATCTTAAAATGGCTTGATGCTGGCATAATCTACCCTATCGCCAGTAGCAAATGTGGCATTCTAGTACAATGTGTACCCAAGAAAGGAGGAGTTACTGTGCTAACTAATGAGAAGAATGAACTTATACCTACTAGGATAGTGTCAGGGTGGAGGATATGCATGGACTATAGGAGGCTAAACAAGGCCACCCAAAAAGACCACTTCCTATTACCCTTCACGGATCAAATGCTAGACATACTAGCAGGAAATGAGTTTTATTGTTTCTTCGATGCTTACTCCGGTTACAACCAAATTGCTATTGCACCTGATGACCAAGAAAATACCACTTTTACTTGTCCCTATGGAACTTTTGCCTTTAGAAGAATGTCTTTTGGACTTTGTAATGCCCCAGCCACTTTTCAAAGGTGTATGATGTCCATTTTTTCTGACATGTTGGAACACTCCATGGAGATTTTCGTGGATGATTTTTCTGTATATGGGACATCATATGATCTATGTTTACAAAACCTTGAGAAAAGTCTTAAAAGATCTAGTAAATATGCCACTTTATGGTTAAAGAGGGCATTGTGCTAGGGCATCTCATTTCCAAAAGAGGCATTGAAGTTGATAAGGCTAAGTTGGAGGTAATTGAAAAATTACCTGAGCCAACAACAATTAAAGGAATCAAAAGTTTTCTAGGACATGCAAGTTTTTACAGGAGGTTCATCAAAGACTTTTCAAAAATTTCAAAACCTCTTTGTATGCTACTACAACAGGACCATGTCTTTAACTTTAATGAAGATTGTAAAAATGCTTTTCAAAATTAGAAAAAGGCATTGCTTACTGCCCCTGTGGTAGTTACACCTGACTAGTCTCAACCTTTTGAGATAATGTGTGATGCAGTGACTGGGCGGTTGGAGCAGTTTTAGGTCAAATAAGAAACAAAATATTCCACTCTATTTACTATGCCAGTAAATCTCTCAATGAGGCCCAAATCAATTACACCACTACTGAAAAGGAATTACTAGCTGTGGTTATTGCTTTTGAAAAATTCAGATCATATTTGATGGGAACCAAAGTAACTGTTCACACTGATCATGCTGCCATCAAATATCTCATTTCTAAAAAAGATGAAAAACCTAGGCTAATAAGGTGGGTCTTGTTGTTACAAGAATTTGATTTGGAAATCATCAACAGAAAGGGTGTGGATAATCAGGTAGCTAACCATCGATACAGGTTAGAGAAACAAGACAAACCAACAATTGATGGTGACATCTGTGAAGTATTTCTAGATGAAAGAATTTTGGCTCTCCAACATTCTACCACACCCTAGTTTGCTGATATTATAAATTATTTGGCTTTTGGGATCATTCCCAGGGAGCTAAATAAACATCAGAGGAAAAAGCTCACTTTTTACTCTAAAAAATATTTGTGGGATGACCCATTTCTGTTTAAAATTTGTGCAGATCAGATGATCAGAAGATGCATCCCAAAAGAGAAAATGACATCAGTCTTACATCCTTGTCACTCAGGTCCTTGTAGAGGATATTTTGGAGGAAACAGGACAACCACCAAGGTTCTATAATCAGGATTGTACTGTCCCACCTTGAATAGTGATGCTCATGACTTTGCAAGAAGTTGCAATGAGTGTCAAAGGAGTGAAAATATCTCTCATAGGAATGAGATGCCCTTGATTGGAATTCTAGAAGTATAGTTATTTGATGTCTGGGTATTGACTTTATAGGACCCTTTCCTCTCTCCAATAATTGTGCCTACATACTGGTTGCAGTAGACTATGTGTCCAAATGGGTGGAGGCTATGGCCTGCCATACCAATGATGCAAGGAGTGTAGTCAAATTCTTACACAAGCACATCTTCACAAGATTTGGAACCCCACGTGCCTTGATAAGTGATGAAGGCACTCACTTCATAAACAACCTTTTGGAAGAGGTCCTGGAAAAATATCACATTAAGAATAGAGTAGCTACATCCTACCATCCCAGACCAATGGATTAGCTGAGTTGTCAAATAGGGAGATAAAAGAGATCTTATCTAAGGTAGTCAAACCACACCAGAAGGATTGGGCCTCCAAATTTGATGATGCCCTTTGGGCCTACCAGACTGCCTATAGGAATGTCTCCCTACAAATTGGTCTTTGGAAAAGCTTGTCACTTACCCTTGGAGTTGGAACATAAAGCCTACTGGGCAATCAAGGAACTCAATTTGAATCTAGACTTTGCAGGAAAGAAGAGATTGCTACAACTCAGAGAATTAGAGGAACATAGGAATCTTTCCTATGAAAATGATAAGCTTTACAAAGAAAATACCAAGAAATGGAATGATAAAAAAAATCATTTTGAAAGAATTCACTAAGGGATAACAAGTTCGACTGTTCAATTCTAGACTCAAATTGTTTCTTGGAAAATTTAACTCTAGGTGGACAGGACCATTCCAAATAGAGAAAGTGTACCTTTATGGTGTCATAGAACTGGTAGATCCTAAAAAAGGGACAACCTTCAAGGTAAACAGACAAAGGGTGAAACCCTTCTATGACCTACAAGCCCAAACACAACAACCATTTTACGTTGTTTAGCCCATGAAAAGATTAGGCCCACAAAAGTGGTGGGACTCCCAAAAGTCCATTAGGCACTCAAGAATTTTAATTCTAGACTTTTAATTTGATCAATTTAAGAATCCAATTTTGAGTTTTTGGCTCTCTCTCTCTCTCTCTAAAACAATTTTTTTTCTACTAAGAGGACTAATGTTGGAACCATCAATTCAGCGATACTCATCTTTAACCACTAACAGCTCTCTCATAAATTTTGGCATCGGTGATCTATTTCTTCAAATCAACGATCAACTCCTCGATATCGGCGATGGACCAATAACAGCGATCCTTGCCTTTCTACAACACCAATTCACTGATGAACACTGTGATGAAGGAGTCTCTCAGCATTGTCGACAAACTATCCTGCGGCACTCTTTCAACCTTCCTTTGTTATTGGCAACTGTGATAGAATTCCCTGACAACAATCACTATCGATGACTGAATTCTTTTCCTTTAACCCTTCATACATCTTCCTATCATAAATGAATTCACTGAAGAAGATCCTTTCCCTCAGCGATCCCCTTTTGCATGATAAAATTTCTATTCCATCAGCAAAAAGCCTTGACCTGCTGAAGACTTAACAACACTCTGATAAGAATCTATCAGTGATATGCCTTCGCTCTTGTGATGATTTACCCATCAGCGACCAAAAGAGGTTGCATTCCTTCTCACTCCAAGCAACCATCTAAGTTTTGGGTTGAGACTTGCATTCGTCAGTAATACACACATACAGAGGCAGCGACCTGTTGCATATCATCAGAGGTCACTTCCAGACTGATGACGGCGAGAGTAGGTCTAAAACATGACCCTAACCAAATGACGTGGAAATTAGTCAAATGATTATCTAATTTAATCATTAAATAGTCAAATCTATCTTGCCACGTCATCAGACCATTTAATGCGATGGTACTTTTTTTTTGAAAAGGTGGCGGGTGCTCATGATTTTGCATGCAGACGAAAAGACGTTTTGCAACTCCACTTATCAACTCTTCGTCTCTCACACCCTCTGCTCTGTATGAATAAATAGAAAACGACCTTCCATTTTGTACTTTCAAACCCAGATCATCATACCTTATTTCTACCTTCCTACCGTTTCTAGACGAAGACTTTGCCAATATACCTTTCTGTAAGTATGAGGTAAAATCTCACCACACCCAATACTACTTAACCCATCTTCGTCACTCTTGTGAATCATAGAGCATGAGGCTTCGAAGGCAATCGCAAGCACGTGGTGGTCGATTTACATGGAGCCAATCAAGACTGCAACAACCATCCATGAACGACAGTCCAGAACCCACGAACATACTTCCGATAGCTTCTTCTTCTTCCTCTAGTTCATCACCTCCGCCAACGGAGGAGGCCAACTGACAAGCCAACCTGGACACCTTGGCCGAAGCAGCCAAAATCATTGGACGATTACCCACATTGCCACGAGTCAACGACCACGAAGTATCGAGCTCAAAGGGTAAACGCCCTATAACACCTGATTTGAATATCCCACTTTGAAACTCTCCTCCCACATTCATGGATAATCCCACTCCTACACCAACACCTCATTTCGCCCCTCCGGGATTTCCACACCCACTTTTCCAATCCATTGGAACCTCTACCACTCCCATCGCGGTTGTTCTCAATCCTAGGGGAGAAGCCATTGTTCGACCCACCACAACACTTGCATCTTTCCCACGTTTTCAACAACTCAGGGGGATTTTCAAACCCCTCACACGCTATCTCCTATTGTTCAAATTCCTCAGGCATCCAACACTGTAATTCGTGCTCGTGCGCTTGTAAGTGTACCACCACAATCACCCTGCCCCATCCACATGGAGCCCTCCAACTCATGTAATCCTGATAACATCAAGATTATGTATCAGCGACAGCGCTCCAACACTCCTCAAGCAGAGAGGCCCTCCAAGATAATACGACTCTCAGCGTTCAACGAAGGGTTACCCCACATTGGAACGAGTCATTTCACAAAGAGACGCACAGGGTAGAGAAGGCCAAGGAACTCGCTGCAAGGACAAACAAGCAATCTTAGGCCGCTGAAAATGCCCACTATAACTGAGCAGGTATCTAACTATAACTTGTTTAGCTATAGAGAGGTCCAAGAGAGGCACTCATGGTTTGCAAAACGATTGGGATAAACTCTTAGGGGCTTTCACACACAACTTTACGATGCATTCCCTATCATCAGGGATGATGTCGAACGACTGGTGTGGGAAATCTTATGTGAGATTCCCCCTCCGTATAATTTATATTGGGTCAGGGACTTCTATACAGAAGTCTCTTTATCAAACTTAGTTGAAATAGAGGTCAGAAAAACAACTATCAACTATTCAGCGACCTCTATCAACCAAGTTTTAGGGTTGCCCAACCTAAACCACACTCGTCTTGATCAGTTGATGATGGAAATGACTCCCAATGACCAAGAGGATATGTTTCAAACCATCGCACGACCAGGTTCCACCTGGCTCTTCAAAGGAAATTCTAGGCACCTTCGAACTTGCTCCTTGACACCCGAGGCCGACATTTGGTCATACTTTGTCAGGCATACCCTCTTTCCCACAAGTCACAACACAGATTTATGCATGACTAGGGTATGCCTGATCTACTGCATCATCAAGGGGCATGCCTTTGATGTTGGAAGGATGATCTTGCTGCACATGTAAATCAGTTCAGAGAGATGCAATGGGAGATTGATGTACCCTGCCATAATACATAAGCTAATGGCAGCGGCCCATATAGTCCATTTACCCAGCGACACCTTCTCAACTGAGAAGATGTCCATGGATAAAAGGAATGTCGAGAGGCGGTTAAAGAGTAAAAACCCTCAGCACCCATCATTCACTGATGAAGACAGTTCAAACTCCCAATTTCTCTCTTTTCATAAGGAATTGCAAAATCATGTTAAGGCACAAGTAAAGTCTTAGAGAAAACTGCTTGAACACATTCAGCAACTTCAAAACGAGCTGAGAAGGATGAGAAGAGAGAGGAAAGCGTGAATAGTTTACGAGGAGGCAAGAAACAGGACAATGTGGAGGTCCTAGCAGATGCAAGATTCGAACCTATTGGATGATCTACCACCCTTCCTAGAATTCAGAGGCAGAATGCAAGTGGACTCATCACCTACTCATCCCTGAGTGGGCCAGGTTCTACCGCCGACAACCCCAATTGTTTTTATTTCTTTATTCGTTGTTTTTTAGATCAATTTAAGTCAGTTAAAAAGTTTGAATCACTAATCATGATAATTCTATCTTTTATGCATCACTAAGATTAGCAATACAGTCCCTGGCCTAACCCCTCATCACTGAAACACTCATCATGCCTTTTTGAGACACTTCTTTCACTACAGACTTGTTCAATGGGGACATTGAACCCTTCTAAGTTTGGGGTTGGAAGAAGTTGTTTTCTACACTTCTTATCTCAAAAAGGCTAACCCAATTCATACACATCCTTCACTCAAAGCAACTTTGCATACCCCTTTACCTCAAAGAATACTCTCTCTCAAATGCTTAAAAGTAATAAATATGTAAACCAACCACATACACTGTAAAGAGCAAAAGTTCACTCGTTGTTTGCATATGAAAGTGTCAAAGACACGCACAAGAGGCCAAAGTGCCTAACACATACCTCCATAAGAGATGATGGCAGAAAAATTGTGCCATAACTCAAAAGAAAGAAATGATAAAATGAGAAAAATGCATATGAGTGAGCCCCATAAACTGCATACCTACCCGTGATGAAAATTTTTGCAAGGGACTGATAGGCTAGTTTTTTGTTTTGATACACGGTTGAAGTATGATCTACAGGATGTGAATGGCTATGTGCTTCACACTCTCAGGGATTGAAAAACCCTCTTGGTAAAAACTTGTCTTGTGCATACAATGGTTGTCAGGATTTTTGACACAAAATTTTCATTTTTCTTTAAGAGTCTTTCTCTTTCTTTTTGTTGCTTGGGGACAAGCAACCATTTAAGTTTGGGGTTGTGATAGGGTTAATTTATTAACCCTATTTGTATCACATTTCGCACACTTTGAATGACCTTTTTAGCTTCCAATTGAGTCTTTTGTTCACTTTTTACTTATTTATTTGGAGTAGTCTGCGTTTGAACCCCGCTGAAAAGAAATCGATAAAAAACATACAAAAACTTGCCACTTATGATGTTTCTTTCATTTCTTCTCCAGGTTGCGATGGGAACACTGGAAATTCGAAGGATGTAGATGAAGATTTTTGAGCATGGACTGACATTTGGAGTAAAACGCATTTTGAACTTCTCACAAACTCGTTTTAGAGCGTTTTCTAGGGCCGAATGTTTGGGCTATTTTATGTGGTTTTTTATCAAACAATTGTTTTGTGGGCTTTGTAAACATTAATTTTGGCTTTGGTTTTAACTTCGATTTAGGCTTTAGTTAATGGTTATTTCGGCCCATGGCCCAAGTCTTTAGTTTTAAATTAGATGCTTAGGCCATTGTTGAAACACACCTTAACCTCACTATCTTTCCACTTTTGGAAAGGGCGTAGGTTCTCTCTTTTATAGCTTAGTTTGTTGTCCAAGTTAAGGGATTTTCGGTTAGTGCAAGTTCAAGCATTCGGCCGAGAACCTCCCTTGTTTTAGTGATTAAATTGAAGTTTAGTTGGTTAACATTTCAAGTTTTCTCTACATTGTTCATTTGTTCGCATACCACTTGTTTCCCAACATCTTGGCAAATTGATTGTTTACGGTTAGGACTGAATCCAAAAATTCATCTTCTAATCCGAAGCAACAATTAAAGAGATTAAGGATGGTTTCCATAAGTGTTGTATGCAAATTTCATTCTTTAAATTCGGTGCTTGGCATGCAAGTTTCCCCATCCCTCTCTTTTTTTTTCATCTAGTCTTTTAATTTTATGTCTTTATATTAATTTAATTTATGCACTTTAATTTTACGCAGTTTACTTTCTCGCAATTTAATTTCTCGCATTTCATTTCTTGCACTTTTAGTTAACATTTACTTTTCTTCCAAGAAAGACGATTACTTGCATGGCAAGTTTTCTTTCTTTATGTTTAAATCTTATCATTTATTTATTCCATTTTCCATCTCCATTATTTAGTTTAAAAGTTTTTATATCTTTTTAAAAGAGAAACCGAGCTATGACAGACTGACAACCTAAGTTCGGAGTGTAAAGTCAAGTTGAGATTTAAACCGGTAAAAACATAAAGAGGTTCATTTTTATAGTCTTATCGTTATTTAAATCAGACTATAAATATTTCATTAAAGATTACATTTAATCAATTGACAATTGATTATCTGTATGAAAATGTGTTGGCCTTTCAGAGGTCACTTAAATACTTATAATATGAGATAACGTAAGTTTGCTATAACATGTTTTTACCGGATTACTTGTTTTTATCTTAAAGAAACTTTACACCCTTTGCTTCTTTTTATAATTGATTTCTCAGTAGTTGTTAATCAAACTCCCAACAAAAGATTTTCTTCGTTCGCCATCTGAAACCAACTTTTAAGAACTAGACTTTTGAGAAACCGTTGCAATCCTCTCCCTGTGGGATCTATATCTGGTACTTGTACCATTATTACTTGTTTGAAAACGACAGTAGGTCGAGATGTATACTTGCATTGAGATCTATTTGCACGCTCAGTTTAGGGTTGTGTAAAACCGAACAACAATAGGAGGCGTCGACCTTTGGAGTTCCAAGTAGGAGATAAGGTGTTGTTAAAGATATCGCCATGGAAAGGAATCGTAAGATTCAGAAAGAGGGGAAAGCTAAGTCCAACATATGTTGGACCGTTTGAGGTCATTGCACGGATATGAGCGGTGGCTTATCGGTTAAAGATGTTGGAAGAGCTCAAAGGTATACACAACACATTCTACATGTCAAATTTAAGGAAGTGTTTGGCTGGCGATTCAACCGTGGTGAATTTAGGAGAAGTTGAGCTTAATGATAAGCTCGACTATAATGAAGAGTCGGTCCAGGTGTTGGACAGGAAAACGAAACGATTAAGGAGCAAAATTATACCTTTGATGCTAGTCAAATGGAGATTTCTTAAAGGTTCAGAAATGACCTGGGAGCTCGAGCAGGAGATGAGGATGAAATACCCTCAACTATTAAGTGGTGTGAATTCTAGGGATGGAAATTCTTAATGGAGGGGAGAGTTGTAACACTCGAAAAAAAACGTCATAATTAAGAATAAAGGTTGAGGGGATAATAGAATTCAAACGTAAGTGAAGGGTTAAAAATGGAAAAGAGAGAAAAGATTAAGGGTAGGGAGTGTAAGACACAGGAGTCTGTTTTATCAATCTAATAAAAAGTTTGAAATGTAATCGTGGATTACGGTTGAGACAATTATGCTTTGCTAATTTTCAAACCTATTTATTATGTTATTGGAGTGTTATGTAACGTAGTCCGGTATGGGATGGACTAATGTTGGAGACTTGTATTTACTTTACGTTAAGACTTTCGCTGTGGTTGTGGTTCTGATTTTATCTTATAGTCATATTCGACAATAAAAGGTAATATTTAAAAGGAATGATGTGACATTACCCAAGGGTGGATTTGGGGGTGTTACACTTACAAATCAATTTAAATATCATTTAAGATACACCTAATTATCATCATCTGATAACGAGATTTAAGCAACTGAGGTTCAATTTAGAGCACACCTAAAATAAGAGACAATTTAAACCGTAGAAATAAAATGGATTTAAACCAAATCAAATTAAAATCACTCAATAAAGGGGAAATGAGGCCTCCTTTTGAGATCCATACAATTTGTGAGATCCAATTTAGGTCACAAAAAAATAGTTGAAAAATAAATTTTAATATAAAATAAAAATCTCTATCCTTACTCCATAACATACATGTACACATATATTTGAATATATACAATAGGTAAACACATTGTGAACACTTTCTTAAAATTATTAGAGTAAACTCCAATTTTAGTCTCTCACGTTTAGTGATTTCTTTGAAAGAGGGGTCTATGGTTTCATAATTCAAGTTTACGTCCTCAGGGTATGGATTTTGCTTTGAAAGAGGTCCCTGGACACTAACAACATCTATTTGGTCCGTTAGTGCCAGGGGTAAAATGTGTATTAAAATTTTCCCTCAATTTTTAACCAAAAGCCTCATTAAACTCTTCATCTTAACTTAACTCAGTTAAACTCAGTTAACGATCACTGAACAAAACTTTTTCACTCACTCACAAACCCTCACGAAGAACAAAAATCGAACATGGTAGGAGGTTCGTTTGTTCTCAGGCGAGACCTACACGAAGGCTGGAGTCCCACAGATATCTACGGTAAGTTGACATTGAGCTCTGTTTTTTTCCTATTTTCTTATCACCATGTTCATGTAGTAAGGATGAACCGTTGAGCTATTTTTTTTAATGATTTTGTTCAAAGAGATTTATGAAACATTGAATTAAAGTAAGGATAAACCATGGAGGTGTTTTTACTGGATTACCTGGAAGAAAATACGTGAATGGTAAGGTTGATTTTATTGATTTTGTTAACACTGAAGGTTTATCTCTGCATGAGTTTGATAAAATGGTGTTAGAACTAGGGTACGATAGAGATGAAATAAAGTTTTACCATTTCTTGATTCCTCAAAGTGAGCTTGATACTGGGTTGAGACCTTTAGTGAATAACCCGGATGTGTTGAACTTTCTAAGATATACCCATGTGATTAAAGGCATTGATGTATTTGTAGAACATGGACAGGCAAACTTGTTTCCCCCAAATCAACATAATGTTTTTATGGAAGAGAACATAGATTTGAATCAAAGCATGGATCATATAATTCATAGCTTTGATCCTTTTCTTGGGTTGGACTCAGAGTTACCATCACATAGATGTAATGTGAACTTGGAACATGGAATAGACTTGAACCAGGGAGTTGACTTAAACCAGGGAGAGGACTTGAACCATGGAGGGGGATTGAACCAAGGGGGTACTTCAACTTAGGAGGTGATTTGAACAATGAAGCTGATTTGGAACAGGGGAGTGGCAACCATGAGGATATAGAGAGTCATGACAGTAATGGGTTTGATTCATTTGATGACTTTGATAAAGATATGGAGGATTATGTGGATAGTTATGGGGAGTGGTTGGGAGTAAATGGAGAAGGAAGCCAAAATGTGGAGGGTGATATTGATCCCTTTAATGTTGATAACTTTGACTCAGGAGATGAAAACAGTTTCTGCAAGAAGGTTAGGCATACTACAGATCATAAGCGTATTGACTTTTATGTTGGGCAGACTTTTGGTAATAAAGAAACCATAAGTAATTTGATCAAGCAGCATGCAATTGACACTAGAAGGGATGTAGTTGTGGTAAAAAAATGATACAATCAGACTTAGGGCCATTTGTAGGGGTTTACTGCCTAACATAAAGGAGTCTAGTGGGCCTGGTAAAGGAAGAAAGGGTAGATGGAAGAAGTCAAATGGGCCCACTTGTCCATGGGTTTTGTATTTGTCATCTTCAAAAAAGGAAGAAACTTGGACTGTGAAAACCTACCTTGACAAAAACAAATGCTTCCAAACTAGGGAGGTTGGTATGGCCACTGCGTAATTTTTCTCAAATCATATCACAGAAAAGGTCAAGGTAGATCCGAATATACCATTGAAGGCAATTCAATCCCACTTATCATAGAAATTTGAGATCTTTGTGTCACTTGGTAAGGCTATGAGGGCAAAACAGTTAGCCATGAAGAAGATTTGGGGAGACTATGAGTCACAATATCATCACCTTAGGGATTACCTAAATGAGGTAAAAAGATGCAATCCAGATACAACTGTTAAGCTAGAAGTTGACTCAGAACCCAATCCATCATGTGATACCAGAAAATTCAAAAGGGTGTACATATCTTTGGGATCTTTGAAAAGAGGATTCAGGGCAGGTAAGAGGGGCCTGTTGGGTCTAGATGGGACTTTTATGAAAGGTCCTTTTCCAGTGCAAGTGTTAACAGCTGTGGGTATTGACCCAAATCATGGCATATATCCAGTTGCATTTGCAGTAGTAGAGGCAGAGACAACAGTTTCATAGATGTCGTTCTTAGAATGCCTTGGAGATGACCTTGATCTTCAAACAAATTCCAACTTCACTTTCATTAGTGATAGAAAAAAGGTATTAATTTACTATGTTTTGATTATGATCTCACTCTGCTTTGCTTATGAACTTGCTTATGAATTTGCTCTTGTTGCATATAGGGTATTCTTCCAGCAATTGCCAATTTGTTCCCTTCTGCTAAACATAGATTCTGCCATAGGCATATCCATGAGAATATGAAAATACAATGGAAGGGGAAAACATAGAAAGATCATTTATGGCAATGTGCAACAGCTCCTACTGTCCCACAGTTTAAAACAGCAATGGACAACTTGAGAAGGTTCAATACAGCTTGCTATGAATGGTTGAACAAGATCCCCCCTCAACACTGGAGCATATCACACTTCACAGGTATAACTGAATCTCTTTTGGTTATATCACTACATATTCTTGATGTATCTTATGATTTGATTGTTATTTAAGCTTTTCTTGAATCTTGATTATGTTACATGCTTCTTACACTCACAGGAATATGTCACAGTGATGTGCTTTTGAATAACATGTGTGAGGTATTCAATAGACAAATTGTTGATGCTAGGGATAAGCCAATTTACTCTTGTCTAGAATACATTAGAGTGTATCTTATGAAGAGGATTGTTAATGTATGCAAAGTAATAGAGACATATGATGGACCACTGACCCCAACTGCAAACAAAATTATGGACAAGGTCAAGAGAGAGGCATCCAAATATCATGTGTTGTTTAGTGGAGGAGATAGGTATCAGGTATGTAAACTAAACTTGTGTCTGTAAAGTAATATAATGTAACGCCCCGAATTTCGAAAAGCATCATTTCAAGTTAATACTGAAATCAGTAGCTTTAAATGGAAAACTAAGATATATGATTTTGGACTTTAATCCTAGATTTTATAGTCTAAATGGATGAAGGATTCAATTATGAGTCCAACGGTTCTTTCCGGAGCAAAATCGGAGCTATAACGAAGAAGTTATGGCCAAAACAGTGAACGAGAAGAAAACCGGGCGAGCAGTGCATCTCGCGACTTACACCGCGACTTAGGATGTATGCCGCGACTTAGGGGTAAACATTCGACTTATGCCGCGACTTAAGGTCACGGCATAACCCGCAAAATCCACTGGTCGAGCTAAAAACCGCTTTTCAGCCACCAAACTTCATTTCTTCATAACTTTTGATCCACAACTCCGATTTGGGTGATTCAAGTTGCCATGGTTTTGTTTTTTAGAGATCTTCAAGGATCTAGAAAGATATTGGAAGTCTATTGGAGTATACAAGAGTATTTTTTGGTGGTAAGCTCCTCATCTCTCCCTCTTCATCTTCTTCACCAAAGTTTTCAAGGGTTTCATCCACCCTTTGTTCTCCCTTTCATAGATTGGAGGTTTTTGACCATTTTGGTGAACTATAGGTTCTTTGGTTGGTGGATTCAAGCTTGGGTTAAGGTAATCTTCTATTCTCTTCAGTTATAGAAGTTAGGGTTTCGGTATCAGTTGAGGTATTCATGTTTAAGGTTTGGGAAACGATTCTTTGTGGTTGATTATGATTATTTATGATAAACCCAAAATCTACCAAATCATAGAGAGAGAAAGTATAGACGTGAAAAGCTCTCAATGTATTGAATATGTGATCTAAGTGTTCTCTTAAAGTTACAAGCTTACAAGAGCCATATCCCTATTTATACAACAGGGACATGGACACAGACAAGATAAACAGAATACAGACTAACCATATACAGACCTTGTTGACTTTACAAATTTGACTTTCCTAATTAAATCTTGGATACAATATTAGACTTAACAATCTCCCCCTTTGTATTCAAGATTTAATAAAAATCTGACACTAGTCTTCAACACTTGATTCTTCAACTTTTTTCTCTGACATCTTTGAACATTGAAGCTCTTTCAGCCTTTGAAGAACCTTTGAAAAGTCTTTTTCACTTTGAAGCTTTGAAAGTCAACAAGTCATGAACGTGCATATCTTTGAAATGTTTACGGTAAAGTAATCTTTGACAAACAAGTATCTTCATCACTTTGATCTCTGGACCATCTTTGGAAGAACAAACTTTCACGAATCATCTTGATTAATATTTGAACATTCTTCCTTCAGAATCTTTTGGCTTTGAATTTCTTTATCAGACTTGATCTTTAAATCAGCGGAAGCATTTTGAATTTCTGACTTGAACTTTGAACTAGAACTTTTGAAATTGAATCTTTGTAACATTCTCCCCCTTTTTGATGATGTGAGCATCATTATCATCAAAACATCTTCAATTTCAGCACAGACTTTGATTTCCCCCTTTGTGATAAAAAACAATCTCCCCTTTGACAGTTAGCGTGCTTTGATCTGAGAGTCGTCAATTCATGACAGATATATATCCAAATCTTTTCAAATTCAGACATATTGAACATGGTAACCCTGAATCAACAAATGAAACAGTTAGAAGTGTCTGTCAGTAACACGGAGTCACTGTGTACAACAAATGTACAATATAAGGAGCTGGTTTGAAGTTGACTCCCCAGGACTTCCATTCAATCATTGAAAAACACAAGGTAATTCTATGAATGTTCTGACAGAAAAACAGATTTTCTGTGTGTTCGTGCTTGTGTTTGAAAGAATTAGCACAATGATTGTGTTTCATAAGGCTCGAAGTCTGTAAATCACTGAGACAACAATGATTTTACATGGACTCAATGTGCATGAGAAAGGGTCGAAGGTGGGGCAACTTTCCTTCTTTTTCAATATCAGTATCTTCCAAGAGAAGAACCAATAGATTATGTGTTGCTTCCCCAGAAAATGTGAAACATTCTCTTTTTAAGAAAAGAATGAGTAGCTGGTGGGGTTAATGCAAGAGATGGCATGGGCTATTTGCCTATTTCAATGATGGTCACCAAAGAAATGTGAACCAATCAGTAATGTGGCTGCCCGGCTCAGAAAGATGTTTGGTGCAGAGTTCTGATATTCTTTTAACTCTGTTCTCACACCCTCTTTCTTTTAATCATATAAGCTCACATCTAACCAATCTCTCATTTCCATTTTACCTCAAAAAAACTCCCACACTCAATTCTTTTAGACCCCTCTTCCCTCAATCACTCAAAGGATTTCTTCCGGGGTAGGAAACACTGGTTATCGTGAATCCATGGAAGATTTATTAAGCACTCACACTGAATCCCATGTTCCTAAAAGTACATGTTGGTCAATGATTTTCTTGACATGAAAAGCACAAGAAATCATATGTCAGTGTATGTATGCTCATCAAAAATCAGAAATGAAATTTGAGCATTTTTTAAACATTTAAGGTTTCTCAAAACTTTTATATGAATGAATAATCAAGAAAGAATAGAAAAGTTTTGAGAATCTGACAATGATGAAAAATCAGATCAAATGAAATAGCTAGGGTATCAAAGAACTGGATATTTTGTTTATATGAACGAATATAAATAATTTATCAATGAAAGCACAAATATGAAAAAGAAGAATGATACTCATCAACTTTGAAAACAAACGGGGGTATTACCATCGAAAAATTGGTTCATTTAGATACATGGTAATAACAATTTCAAATAAAATACTGAACCGGTGTGTATGAATACTTGACAGTATATGGACAAGATAATACACAAGTATTAATCTTTGGAAACACACGGTCAGTTAAACATTAACGCTCAGAATTGAAAAACATTTAAAAGCACACTTCTAAATTCATAAAAACTTTTGAGAATAAGAAGTGGTTTGAACATTTAAGAAATTGTTTTTCATGTTTGAAAGTTGTTCTTCTTTCAAACAATCAGAGATCTAGGATCAGAAGATATTTACCTTTTCAGCTCCCCCTCAAATCATGAAAGAATGATTTAAATCTTTTAAGCTCCCCCTGGATATTAGCAAAATATCCTTCTCTGATCATTGAAAAATGGGTCCTGATCTGTCATGTGATCAGAAGCCATCACCTGTACTCCCCCTATAATTTATGCATTAGTAGATATATCAATTAAAACAAGATAGAGATCCACAACTCCTTCTGGAATGCGGTCCGTCATATCAGGAAAATCTATCAATGAAAAGTCTAGGATAGAGATCCACAATTCCTTCTGGAATGTAGTCCATCATATCTCTATATTACAGAAAGAGTGTACTCCCCCTTGAAGGTTGATGTCCTCATTTGAGTGTTGGAATACGATCTCTTATGATATCACGGGAGTAGAGGGCTTTAATCGTTGAGGTACGGGTCCTAAGCTGATGTGCTTAGAAGCCATAATCTTGACATTGAGGTGCGGGTCTTGAACTGTGTTATTCAAGAGCCATAATCTTTCTTACTCCCCCTTGACTTGTGTTGCCTGCAACAAAGAATCAGTTTTCTTCTTTGGTACCCACTGGTATTCGGGTCAAGAATTTTTAGTTGCAGCTCATGTGGGGGTTATATAATAAGAACCATACCAGTAATTACTAAAATTTTTACTTACAAAATCATGTGCTCCACAATAAGAACAGTAGATTTTCTTCTGAGCAATCCTGATAAGATGATTAGTATAATAAAATGTATCAGAATTACCAAAAGTTTTACCTGTGCGTGCACTGTTCTTTTTGACATTGGATGTGGATACAGATGCTTTGCTTTTCTTCTTCTCATCACCTGAAGAACCCTTTTCTCTCCAGACAATCTGATTTTTCCTTGAATTCTTTCCAAGAGATTTAATATAAAAGCACACTGAACCATCAACAGACTTGTCATAAAATAGGTTGGAAGGTCTAATCTAACTTGATTTGACAGTTTGAGATTGGACACTTTTGTTTTTCAAAACATTTTTCTCATTAATAGAACTAGAAGCTGTTTTGAAAGAACAAACTGATTCTGTTGAATTATCAACAGGTGATTGATCAATCACATCTGTTGTTATCTTTTCTGACATTTCAATGTTTGTAGCTTCTAAGTCTTTTATCTGTTTGGTCAAAATGTTTCTTTCATTTGAAAGTGTGTCAAATTTCTGTTTCAAATCAGACTTGGCCTTTTGTTCTTTTTGGATATCTGAAGATAGAACAGTAATTTTGGATTGGAGCATAGATATTTCAGACTCAAAATGTATGCGTTCTTGCTTAAAATCTTTTTCCAAGTTCTTGGTCTTTTCAGATATTTCTTTAAAAATCCCAACATTTCTCTTTTCGTAATTTTTCTTTTCAAGATCAAAAGACTTTTTCTGCTCTTTGAAAAGTTTTCTTTCTTTTTCGAGCAAGTCTTGTAAAGTAGAGATTTGTGAGGGAAGACTAGATATTTTTCCTTCAAGAACTTGTCTTTCTTTTGAAAAAGTGTCTCTTTCAGTTATAAGAACTTTATCAAAATCAGACACTTGTTTAGAATGATTCTTGGATCTATGCTCCAAGTCCTTTTTCTCTTGGAGAGTTTTCTTAGAAATCTCAGACATCTGAAGAAAAGAAGATATCTCCTGTTTTGATTTTGCTTTATCTGCTTGGATGCTTTTAATCATCTCAGCATTCTCTAACACCAATGCAGATACCTTCCTTTTAAGTTCAGTATTTGAACTTTCCAATGCAGATATATTTTCTTCGAAAGCCTTAAACTTGGTTTGAAGCTCAACTGATTCTGCTTGCAGATCCGGTCTTTTTTGTTCAGTTGTCTTCATTTGACTTTGAAGATTCATAATCTCTCTTTCTTTCTCTGTTATCTCTTTCTCCTTTTCATAAAGAATATCTGCAAAATTAGATCTATTTTTAGTACAATTTATACATTCAGGAGTTTTAATACAGTTGAACAATTTAAGTTGCAACTCCTGAATCCTTCTGAGATATTCTGAATTTTTCAATTTCAGATCATTTCGTTCAGCTTCAATTACAGATATATCAGGCTTGTACAGTATCGACATCTTCAACCACCAACACTTAGACTAGCTCAAAGAAGGATTTCACGTGAGCAAGCACTGGCACAAAAATAAAATTTCCAGACTCTTTTTTTTATACAGATATGGCGCAAACTAGAGGTTTGTGTGTTCAACGTGTGTTTGTTCCAGATTCTAGTTTCTAAACAATTAATCAAAACAAAACATAAACAATAATCAATTACCTGTTTTGATTTCACTTTCAATTCACAATTTACAACTTTCTCTCTCTAGAACTCTCTCTCTCTCTACGAATCTCTCTCTCTCTGATATTACAATCTGACTTCTTAACTCTGTTAACTAACTCAACAAAACTAAAAAAAATCTATTTACCAATTCCTAATACAAGGAAACTAAAATACAAAAATACAAATACAATTGACTTTTATTACAAAAGACTTTGACTTTCACTTAAGAGTTGACTTTCTTAGCTTTGACTTTCTTGAATTTTGACCTTCAGTCTTCTTGATCTTGTATCCAACAGATTTATGCTCTAACAATCTCCCCCTTTGGATTCAAGATCACTATTTAAAGATCTAGCAATTCAGTCTTCACTTTAAGCTCTGTCAGTACAATCTCCCCTTTTTCTTTGACGGTATTCTTTCCAAAACTGTATTCAAACGATTAACAATCTCCCCAAAACTTTCACAAGAATACTTTCAGACTTTGGAAAGAAATTATCTTCAGAATCAGCTCGGTTTGCTTTAGCAAGTAATCTTTAAAGAAAATTTCCTCAAATCTTCAGAAATTCTTTGATCTTCTTCGAATCTTTACTTTTGAATCTTCTGACTAAGACATTTCGGAAAATCTTCTCTCAAAACTTTATCATTTCTTAATACCATCTCCCCCAAACTACAAAACTTTAACATTTCTTGATAACATTTCTTGATATCATCTCCCCCTTTTTGATGATTTTGATCATCAAAACTTTTCTCCCAAGAAATGTCTTTGACCATTCTGATCTATAAATCTGAGCCTCTGATTTTGTAATCCATAACCAAGTATTCATCCAGATCTTTCCAAATCTAGACAAAATAAGAACATGTAACTCCTGAATCAACAAATGAATCAGTTAAAATGCCTGTCAGTAACACGAAGTCACTGTGTGTAACGAATACACAATATAAAGGAGCTTTTTTATGTTCACTCCACCAGGGCTTCCATCCAATCATCGAAACACCACAAAGGCAATTTCTATGAATGTTATGACAAAGAAACAAATTCTTTGTGTGTTCGTGCATGTGTAGAAAGAATTAAGCACGAAAAATTGCTTTTTAAGGCTCAACATAGTGTAAACCACTGAGACAACAGTAGATAAACACAGACTCAATGTGCATGATTGAAGTTCGAAGGTGGGGCAAACTTCCTTCTTTTTCAATATCCAGATTTTCCAAATGAAAACCAGATAGATTATATGTTGCGTCCCCTTTGAAATATGAAACACCTTCTTTTTTAGAAGAAAATGAATAGCTGGTGGGGTTTACTCAAGAGTTGGCATGGGTTAGTTGCCTGTTTCAATAATGTTCACCAAAGAGTTGTGAAACGCTAGTAATGTGGCTGCCTGACTCAGAAAGTAGTTGGTGCAGAGTTTAATATTCTTTTACTCTGTTCTCACACCCTCTTTTTTTGATCATTAAGCTCACTACTAACCAAACTCTCTTTTCCATTTTACCTCATCACTCCCACACTCATTTCTTTTAGACTCTTCACACTCAATCTCTATGTATTAACTTCTTGGGTAGAAATCACTGGTTAACGTGATTTCATAGAAGTTCAGTTAATTCCTAGCACAAAGAACCCATGTAGTCCTAAAAATCATGTGTTGCCCAGATGATTTAGCTTTATCAGTTAAAGCTCATATACAAATGTCAGATGAATGTAAGCTCATAAAATATAATCATGAATATTTGAGCATTTGAAACATTGAAGTATTTTCAAACAAGTATATTGAAATGAATGAAAATGAATGCAAAAGACTTGTTTGAAAATCTGACATTGTATGAAAATGATCAGAAATGAATGATATAGCAACTAAGGCTTATGGTCAAGAATAACGGTATAGTCTATATGAAACAAAAATATAGACATTCTTGAATGAAACGCTTCGAAATGAAATATCACTCAAAAATCTTTGAAATACAAGCGGGGTGTCTTACCATCGAAAAATGTGTTTCAATATGAGACATGGTAAGAACATTTAGAACAAAAAGTCAAACCGGTGTGTGTGAATACTTGAAAGTATATAGAAAAGACAATACGCAAGTATTTATCTTTGGAAACACACGGTTTGTTTATCAATTAAGCACAAAAATTAAAATGAAAACATTTAAAATCACACTTCCAAATTATAAAATCTGTTTAAAAATCGGGAAGTGGTTTGAACATTTAAGAACATGTTTTCTATATCTGAAAGTTGTCCTTCTTTCAAATACATTTGAGATTAAGATAAGAAATTTACCTTTTCCGTTCAATCTTAATTTTCATAAAGTCAGTTATAGTCATCAAGATATGATCGTGTCATCTTCTCTCATCCTGCATAAGTCTCAAAGTCTAGTCAAAACAAATTTATTCACAAAATTTATTCAAATGTAAATGACATAAAGCAATAAAACGATTAAAGTACAAGTTCTGATTTTAAGTAATCAGAAATCATAGTCTTACTCCTTTTGATATTATATGCTCCCCCTAAAATCATGCATCACAAAAATTTGTCAATTAAACAAAATACAGAAATTAGTTATGCTCCCCCTCAAATGTATGTAAATCATCTAAAATTCTTCTCTTACTCCCCCTGAGATCATGAGCAAACAATTAAAGTGCAGATATCGTTCAGACATAAAGATAAAGAAAATGATGAAAAATAACAATACATAACTTTATTAGGTAACAACCGATTATGTCTTAAGATTTAACATACCAAGCTTAGAGACAAGAAAATTAAATCTCTTTTCATCTAAGGGTTTGGTAAATAAATCTGCAAGTTGATAATCTGTTTTTACAAAGTAAAGTTCAATTGTTCCTTTTTCGACATTATCTTTAATAAAATGATACCTGACATCAATGTGTTTGGTTTTCGTATGTTGGACAGGATTAGCAGATATTGCGATTGCACTCTTCGAGTCACAATATATTGGAATTTTGTCAAACTTGAATCCATATTCTCGTAGCTGTGTTCGCATCCACAGGACTTGAGAGCAGCAACTGGCAGCAGCTACATACTCTGCTTCAGCAGTCGATGTGGAAACGCATAATTGTTTCTTTGATGCCCAGCTAACAAGGTTGTCTCCAAGGAATTGAATGTGACCTGAAGTGCTCTTTCTGTCCAACATGCAACCTGCATGATCTGCATCTGAATAGGCAGTCAGTTGAAAACCAGTATCCTTAGGATACCACAGACCAAGATCTGAAGTCCCCTTAAGATACCTAAAAATCCGTTTGACAGCAGCCAAATGGGATTCTTTAGGAGCAGCCTGATATCTAGAACATAAACATGTTGAAAACATAATATCTGGCCTACTTGAAGTAAGATACATTAACGATCCTATCATACCTCTATAAGTTCTAACATCAATACTTTTACCGGAAGGATCAGTGCTAATTTTAGTACCTAGTGCCATCGGGGTTCCAATTGGTTTACAATTTTCCATTTTGTACTTCCGAAGAATATCCAAAATGTACTTAGATTGGTTAATGAAAATCCCCGTTGAAAACTGTTTAACTTGTAATCCGAGAAAGAAATTCATCTCTCCCATCATACTCATTTGAAAACGTGACACCATGAGGTTAGAAAAGTTTTTGCAAAATTTAGGATTAGTAGAACCAAATATTATATCATCAACATATATTTGAATAAGGATGATATCGGCTTTTTCCTTTTTGATGAATAAAGTGGTATCAACCTTACCTTTAGAAAAACCGGACTTGACCAAGAATTTAGATAAAACGTCATACCATGCTCGAGGGGCTTGTTTTAAACCATATAGGGTTTTGTCCAAGATATAAACATGATCTGGCTTATCTGGATTGACGAACCCTTCTGGTTGAGACACGTATACTTCCTCTTTAAGAATGCCGTTCAGAAAGGCTGTTTTCACATCCATCTGAATGACTGTGAAATTCTTATGAGCTGCGTAGGCTAGAAACATGCGGATTGCCTCTATACGCGCTACTGGAGCATACGTCTCATCGTAATCTATGCCTTCCTCTTGCCGGTAACCTTTGGCAACAAGTCTAGCTTTGTTCCTTATGACGATACCATCTTCATCCTTTTTATTCTTGAATACCCATTTAGTACCAATCACGGATTTACCTTCTGCTTTTGGAACTAATCTTCAAACCTTTAGAGCTCCGAATCAGCTAAAGCCTCTGATACTCGCGTGGGCTCTATGTTGCTGAGGAATGAGTCATGCATACATTGATTCAAAGTCGCTGACCTGGTTTGTACAGGCTTGTTAAGATCTCCAATTACTTGATGTAAAGGATGCTCTTTGGTCCAGCGATGCTCATGAGGGATTGGAGTAGATACTGATTGAACATGATCATCATCTAGAAATCTACTGTCTGACTCTTCAGTTTGAATAATATGAGAGGGTTTTATAGTTGAAGTTTTAGGTGCAGAAGTATCAGTTGGAACAACAGAATCTGGCTGTTGAGTAGACAATGTATGACACCCAACTGAAACAGTTACTTCTGGCTCAGTAGTTTCTTGTACATCTTCAACTATAGGAATAATTGTAGGAATGTGAACTATATAGGGGATGCTTGTTCAGTTATGACATCTGAAGTGACTGGATGATTGTAACTTGTATCTTCAAACCTGTCAGTCACAACAGATTTAGGTATATTAGAACCTAGAAACTCATCATAAAAGAATTCAAATAACAAATCTAAATCAGTTAAATGTGAAATAGAAGTAGAGGCGTTATTCGAATTATTGGCTGTAGAAACAGGTTCTGGACTGATCTGCCCAGAAGCTAATACTCCAGTGATAACGGGTTCGGAACTGAGTTGTTCAGAAGCCATTTCTTCATCGAATGTTACATTAACGCTCTCGACGACTGTCTTTGACTTCTTCAGATAAACACGATATGTTGTAGATGTTGAAGAATAGCCAATGAAGATGCCTTCGTCCGCCTTAGCACTGAATTTATTCAGACTCTCTCTGTCGTTAAGCACAAAACATTTACACCCAAATATGTGAAAATACTTGATTGTTGGTGTTATGTTATTGATCAGCTCATATGGAGTCTTTTGAAAACGGCGGGGTATTATGGACCGATTTTGAGTATGACATGCAGTTGACACAGCTTCTGCCCACAAGAATAGAGGTAAGTCCGATTGTCTAAGCATAGTGCGAGCGGCCTCGACTAGCGTTCGATTTCGCCTTTCGACTACTCCATTTTGTTCAGGCGTACGAGCAACAGAGTACTGATGTGATATCCCGACCGATTCGAGATATTCTTCAACTGTCTTGTTTTTGAACTCCGTGCCGTTGTCCGTTCGAAGAAACTTGACGTGTCTTTGCATATTCACTTGGGTCGTCTTTAAGAAAGTAATGAGAACTTCGGGCGTCTCATCTTTTGATCGAAGAAATTTGACCCATGTGTATCTTGAGTAATCGTCCACAATAACCAACACGTATTTCTTTCCACCCAAACTCTGAGTTCTCATTGGACCACACAAATCCATATATAACAATTCTAATGGAGAATTAGTGCTTGGTTCAGGCTTCAGTTTATGCGGAGCTCTCTTCATCTTACCCTTCTCACATGCAGCACATAAGTGTTCTTTCTCGTATTTCAGCTCAGGAAGTCCTTTTACCAATTTCCCTCTAACCAGCTTGTTGATATAACGAAAATTCAGATGTGATAGTCTTCGGTGCCAGAGCCAAAGATTGTCATTCTGTACCTTTGACAATAAGCAAACATTACTGTCATTCTGTACCTTTGAAAGATTGATGGTATAGAGGTTTGTCTTTCGATTTCCGACTAAGAGTTCATTGTCGTCTTCAGTACTAACCGAACATCTCTTAGCTTTGAAATTGACCTCTAACCCTTTATCACAGAATTGACCGATGCTAAACAAGTTGTGCCCTAAACCTTCGACATAACTCACCTTTGTAATCGTTATGTTGTCTTGAATGATGTCACCATATCCTAAGATTGGTGAAAGCTGATCGTTTCCAAATCTGACATTTCCACTGAATTTCTCTGTATAATTAGACAATAAAGCTTTTTGCCCAGTCATATGCTTGGAACATCCACTGTCCAAGTACCACATATGCCGGGTCTGCAAGAGAAATCAGGAAACAATATATTTAGGTACCCATTTAAAAACGGGTCCTGACAGATTAGCACATGATTTTGGTATCCATTTGAAAATGGATCCTCTTTTTCGTTGAAAACTTTTAAAAACATTTGATCTTGAAGAATAAACATGATAAGATCCAAACCAATCAGAAGAATTATGAGAATAAGCAAAATCATTTCTCCGATAATGATAAGATTTAGTAGTAATAGGAGATAATTGAATCAATTGCTTTATTGAATAACGCTTGTAAGAAGTTACAAGGTTTTGTTTATGAGAAGCATATTGACCAACTACATCAGAATCACTACTATCAGATCTAGTACAAGAATTATCAGAAACTGATTCAATTATCTCATCATCCTTCCTTTTTGGTCGCCATTCGGTTCGAGCTTTCAACATTTTCTTCCTTATATCTGAAACAAAAGATTTAGATTTATTAGAAAAATCAGACTTTTGAGATTGAGTTTTCTTTTGTGTACCAGTGTATTTCTGTTTCTGTAATCGCTGTTTCTTATGTTTCTTACCTTGAGCATAGTAATCAGTAGTTACAGAAACTGATTCACCAACCTTAGTTGATGATTCATCAATATTAACACCACTTAGTAACACTTTTTCATTTATAAGACAAGTAGAATGATCAGGAAGTGTAGTATTGAAGTCAAACATATCAATTTCTTCTATGCACCCATCATCAGAATTAAGAAAATCATTTGCAGACTCAAATAAGTCATCAAAATTATCAGACGAAGTTTGAGGTGCCTTAGAAACTTTAGAACACTTTGTAGATGTAGATTGAAAAACCGTGTTCTTTAAAACTGTAGAAAATACACTTTGTTGAATATCAACCAAAAGTTTTTCATCAGATAAAACATTTTCCAACTCAACTATTTTTCTTTCAAGAATGAGTGGAGGAACATAAACCTTTGCAATTGCAGGTTTCGCCTTCATCTCAGAAACAGAATAACTAGCAAAATAATCGTTTGAAAGAACTTTTGGTGTTTCTGAAAGATAACTATCATTTAACTTTGCATAGTTAAATGGTAGTTGCATTTTCTTCACATTCTTTCTATTTTCAGTTTCTTTGGCCTCAACTTCTTCCGGTAATTTGGTAACAAATTTGGGTTTTAAATGAGTATGTTTACCAGCACAAGCAAGAAAATCAAAATTATATAATGTTGGTTGTTTTCTGATGGCTTTCTTTAAGTAATGGGGATTTTGAAAACCAAGACCCCATTTTTCTTTAACATCAGCCTCTTCGTTAGGTGCATTAAGAAAAATAGTTTGATCTGTTTGTCCTCTTGCATAAAGTTTGGCTTCCAGACCATTTACCTTCTTATTCAAAAGCTTGTTCTCAACCTGCAATTTATGAACAGTTATTGCAGATTCTCTTTTCTCAAATTCATACTTAGAAATTTTAACTTCAAACTCAGAAATCTTCTTTTCAAAACAATCTACTTATGATTTAGAATCATAAGCAGACTTGCGTAAAAATCAATCAGATCTTTGTTTCCAATAACAGACGAATTAAGCTCAAAGATCTTCTTGTTCCTTTTAGCAACTCTTTCTTTTTCCTTTTTCAGTTTATTTTGTAAATCTTGAAGCTCAACCACCATGGCTTCCATTTTGGTAATGAAATCTTTTTGAGTTAAGTCCTCATCATATGTCTCATCATCGGACTCATCATACTTTACTTCTTTGCCCATGAGACAGAGACGAGTTGTTTCTTCTTTCTCTTCTTCTTCACCATCTGAATGATCCAACTAAAATTCGTCCTCAGCCATTAAATCTATGCCCGCTTCTTGCTGTTTGACCAATAACAGCTTGTTCTGATAGTACTGAGAATTACGAACTTTTGGCTTTCTACAATCTTTTGCAAAATGACCAATCTTGCCACAGTTGTAGCATTTTACTGGATCACTTGCTGGCTTTTCGGCAACAGTGTAGTCATTCATGAACTTCTTCCTTTCATCAGGTTTCTTCTCAACATATCTGTTCTCTTCATATCTCCTTCCTTCTACCCTTTCTCGGTGCTCGTGATTCTTAGAACTTGATGAAGAATATCGTTGAGAATTTGATCCCGGCTTTTTGTAGAATTTCTTTTGAAAGGCACGGGTTAGCAACAGCATTGCTTGCTTCAGACTTTCTCCATCATCACCATCTGATTCAGATTCAGATTCAGAACTTGTAATCACTTTCTTCTTTTTCTTCTTCTCTTTCTTTTCTTTCTTTTTCTCTCCAGCTACCAAAGCAATAGGATCAGGAACTTTTTCTGCATTCTTCTTTTCAGCTCTTTTCTCCTCAACTTCCTCTTCATTTTGCCTCAGAGTCTCATAGACTTCGTGAAGAGGTATTTCACTCAAGTCTTTCATCTGCTTCATCCTACGTGTATGTTTCTTTCATTCAGGTCGTAGGATACTCAGAAATTTGACATTGTTTTCCAGCTGCTTCTTTGTCACTTTGTTCTTCGTCAGTTCATTCAGAAGCAAAGTAAACCATTCATATGTGTCTTCCAAACTCTCATTCTCTTTCGCTTTGAATTCCTCGTAGCTATTGATGCAGTTTGCCGCTTTCATCTGATTCCCTACCTTGGATCCCATCATCATCTTTTGTAATTGATCCCACATCTTTTTAGCATCATCCTTGTAACTATCAATCTTTATGTAAATATCATTAGGAATGCTTTGAACTAGAAGAGATCTTGCTTGCTTGTCTGCTTTGTAACGGCTTTTCTGTTCTTCAGAATACTGTGAGACATCCACTTTAACTGGTTTTGTCTTTTGTTCTTTTTCCTCATCACCATGTCCACTATCAGATGAATCATCATCAGCAGGTACTTGAACTATGATTGGTTTCATAGGACCTTCTGTAATTGACAAAAGAATATTCTCTCCATTTGTGTGTCGGTCCACGAAATCAAGGAATCTGTCCTTCCATTGTTCATACTCTCCTTTAAACAGTACAGGGGGCTTGACATCAGTGCCAATGGAAAGTGCATCTTTAGAAGTCATCTTGATAAAACCTGTTTTGAAAAATATATTCAATAAGAAACTAGAACTGATCGTTAGTCCAAAATATGAAATCAAGAAAATACAGAAAAACTTGAAATATAAAATCAGAATTTTTTATCACAAAAAGAAATATGTCCCCCTCCGCAGACTTAGCACGGGGGTCCCGCTACCCGGTTAGCGGGTGGGGTCAAGGGGCAACGCCCTTGCGATTTGAAAAACTCGCAAGAGACTATTCACTGGTGAACTCGCAGATAAAGGCGTGCGTGTTTGAAAAACTCGCTAGTCGCTACTAGCGCGTTTTGACCAAACTCGCAGATCAAACAAACTCGCAGATCGACCAAACTCGCAGATCAAACAAACTCGCAGATCGACCAAACTCGCAGATCGACCAAACTCGCAGATCGAACAAACTCGCAGATCACTATTCTGGCTCAAACTCGCACCCTTCGATTTGCGCGTTTGTAGAACTAGCAAGTGTCTACTTGCGCGTTTCAACACTTAGAAACTTTTTCCCAAATTTCAAACCCGCAGACTTAGATCTGCGCGTTTCTAGAACTCGCAGATAACGCCTTGCGCGTTTGAGGCCAAAATCAATCCTTCGACTTGCGCGTTCTTGCGGATGAATTTTACGCGTTTGATCGATGAACTTGCGCGTTCTGGAGATCTAGCGTGTTCTTCAGAATATCGACGAAATATCAACTTTTCTCACTGAAATCGATCCAAACTCTGTCCAATTGTCTTGAAACTTTGTATGGATGCTCGAATACAATAATAGAACAGATTACAACTCAAGGATTTCACAAACAAACATTCAAACTACAAAATGAATGATGAAACGGTGAATATCGACTCGTGAACAAAAACTCAACAAAAATCACAAATTCGTGAGAATTACAGTGTAATTCAGAAATTAAAGTACATAGACTCGATCTATTACACTTTTCGAATAAATCCTAATCAAATTATGCTCCAAAAACACATTAAAAATCAAAAACTTGATTTTCTGCTCAAGAACAATGACGAACCAACACTTTCTTGGATTTCTTGATCTGATTTCACTTTGGATTTGCTCTGATACCAATTGTTTGTTCCAGATTCTAGTTTCTAAACAATTAATCAAAACAAAACATAAACAAGAATCAATTACCTGTTTTGATTTCACTTTCAATTCACAATTTACAACTTTCTCTCTCTAGAACTCTCTCTCTCTCTCTCTACGAATCTCTCTCTCTCTGATATTACAATCTGACTTCTTAACTCTGTTAACTAACTCAACAAAACTAAAAAAATCTATTTACCAATTCTTAATACAAGGAAACTAAAATACAAAAATACAAATACAATTGACTTTTATTACAAAAGACTTTGACTTTCACTTAAGAGTTGACTTTCTTAGCTTTGACTTTCTTGAATTTTGACCTTCAGTCTTCTTGATCTTGTATCCAACAAATTTATGCTCTAACAACATGTGACGCACAATGAGAGTTGCGCGAGCAAGGGGTGGCGCAAACCCTGGTTTGAGCGATGGACGAGAGGCGCAAAGGAGCTTTGCGTTAGACTTGAGAGGCGCAAACTCTGGTTTGCGTGAGACGTTGAAGGGGCGAAGTCAGATTCTCGCGAGCTTTGAGAGACGCAAACCTTAGTTTGCGTGAGCAACGTGAAACGCAAAGTTGACTTCTCTTTAGACTTGTTATACGAGGATGCGCAAAGTCAGATTCTCTTGAGAGAATGTGACGCAAAGTTGAAGAACTCACGCAAAGTTTAGATCTAGCACAAAGTTCACGATCACTCGAAAAACATCTAAATTTGATCTTTATAAATCGAATTTGATGAACATTCTTGAGCAATTGTGATCGAAAACAGATTTATAACATCTTTTAAACACAAACTTTGAACAAGTTTCGCAGAAATCGATTTCCAATCGATCGAACAAACAGTTCGTTCGTGTTTTTCAAAAATTCAAAAATCTTCAAATTGAATATCAAAACTTGTAAATCTTGCAAATCACTGTGAATCATAGATGATCTATAACCAAAAACGAATCCAAAAACTCCATTTTACAATCAAATCGACCACAAATCAAATCAAATTTGATAAAATTAAAAAAAAACGAGTTTTTCTTGAAAAACCAAGAAAATCGATCAAGATTTTGATTTAAAACACAAATTCATATTCGAATTTCATTTCTCTCAATCCTCTCTCTGATTTGGATCAGCTCTGATACCAATTGATAAACCCAAAATCTACCAAATCATAGAGAGAGAAAGTATAGACGTGAAAAGCTCTCAATGTATTGAATATGTGATCTAAGTTTTCTCTCAAAGTTACAAGCTTACAAGAGCCATATCCCTATTTATACAACAGGGAACATGGACACAGACAAGATAAACAGAATACAGACTAACCATATACAGACCTTGTTGACTTTACAAGTTTGACTTTCCTAATTAAATCTTGGATACAATATTTAGACTTAACAATTTATGGTTGAATATGTATGGATTTAGGTTTTTTGAAGTTTTGACTTGAGAATCCAAGTGTTCTTCAAAGGAGCTCCAGTTGGGGGAAAATATAGATTTAGCCTAAATCTAGCAAGGTGAGTTCAAGTTGATTTGTGAAAACGGTGTACATGCCAAAATGGTTATTTTAAAGTATTTTACATCTTACATGAAATTGTTAACTGCTGATCAGTTTGGTTATTTTGAAAGTGTTTAACTTTATAAACTTGTATATCACACATTCTTGTGATTTTTGGGCATTTTGATAAATGAGCCATAAATGGGTGTGTTTGGTAACTTATTGCATAAATGAGATTATTTGGTTAAAAGGCATTTTAGTGTTGTTTGGGGTAAAAGGTTCAATTTTGTGTTATGGGACGTTTTGAAAGGATAAGGAGCATAAATCTATTTGGAAAACCTTTTGACCTGACTTAAACTGTATTGGAGTCCATTCGAGTATTTTGGAGCATGTAATTTCATGGTATGGGTTGAGTGAGTTTATTACTTGCAAAACGTAATCTTTGGTCAAAAGAGGTTTTGAGCATTTTGGCTCGATGTCGTATTAAAGGAGTCTCGAGGACACTTGTCCGGTTTTATATGGCTCAATGTAGAGTCCAGTTATGACATACGTATTAATGCGCTGTGATGCGTATTGAGGTTGGTTATGGACTTGAGTGCTTTGGTCATTCATGTTTAGTCCGGGAAGGTTAAACTGTGTTGCAATGGATCCATAGGCACGTGAGTCAGTCTGTTTTGGGATGGTCAGTTGGGTATTGCGGGGTTGAACTTCGGTACCCATGTTTTATGACCGGAAACTTTACAAGTGATCGCTAGGAGGGTTGAATCGGCTGGTGCTACCAGAATAGTAGGCGCTAGGACCTCCGTCGCTTGAAGTAATGCCTGGGAGGTAGTCTTTAAGTGTGTCCGGCCTTCGGGATGGAGTTCTTCGGAATGATCCATCAAGGTCAACTGACTTGGGGTGACACTTGTAAAGGAGTCGTAGGGACACCGGGTTGTGATGTCGGGAGATATCATGCGATTAACGTTGCATGGGTGGTATACTTCTGTCTTTCCTCCACTTTCAACGGATACGGGTCTCCCCCGTTGTCGGCTATCAGTATTTTAAATTAAGGACGTCTTCTTTTATTGTCATTGGGTCTTTACGGTCGCGTGAGTATTGGGCCTAGTGTCCATGTTTTCGGACGTACGATATACATGGGTTGATGATAAGTCATGTTTCAAGTTAGTTAAGTTGCATCAATTTATAAAGCATGTTTTGAAATGAAGTGTTCATCTTTGAAAGTGCATGACATTGGGAAAGAGTCGTTTCCACGTTTTAAAGTGCATCAGTTGAAAGGTTATGATTTTTTAAGTAAAGTTCATTATCTTAAATGTGTTTACTTATGTAAAACTCTTGAGCTCACTAGGCGTTAAGCCTAACCTTTTTATTTGTCGGCATGTGCATCAGGTTCCAGATGGGGGTTGGGTTCTAGGAGTGGTATGAAGAGATGTGCTTAGTTTCTCTCAAGAGTAAGTATTGGGTGAAGTCTTCCGCAGTGGGGAGATAGAAACTTTTATTGGGTTTAGTAGCACCCGTCCGTATCATAGATTGTATGTATAGAATGAATTTGTGAATTGAGGTTAATCCTTAATTTGTATTTGTAGACGAGTCAATTACTAATGTAATTAGAAAAT
This sequence comes from Arctium minus, assembly GCA_954870635.1. Lineage (NCBI taxonomy): Eukaryota > Viridiplantae > Streptophyta > Magnoliopsida > Asterales > Asteraceae > Arctium > Arctium minus. The sequence continues at coordinate 75,624,642 of OX941089.1, read as the reverse complement.
TTTAACTTAGTTGCTATCCCAGATTTGAGGGTATTACATATAAACTATACATGTTTTTGTTATGTTTCTTATCACATAGGTATCTGGTCCTTGAAATGACCAGTGCATAGTTAATGTTAGAGCAAGGACCTGTTCTTGTAGGCAGTGGGAGTTAACAGGAATTCCTTGCAAGCATGTTGTGGCTACAAACTGGAACATGGCAGCAAATGGTTTTGATGTGGTACCTGAATCATGGGTGTACAATTCATACAAACTGAGCACATGGAAGGAGATGTAAAACTTCAAAATTGAGCCAATCAATGGAAGCATGCTATGGGAAAAAGGTAACTGCCCAACTACTTTGGTTCCATCAAATCATCATAAATAGGTTGGAAGACCGAAGAAAAAGAGAAGGAAGACAACTGAAGAGTTGTCTCAGAGAAGTGGGGACAGTGGTAAAATGTGAAGGAAAGGGAAGACTGTCACTTGTGATAAGTGTAAGAAAAAAGGTCACAATTCAAGAACTTGTAAAGGGCAAGGAGGACTTTCACAGGAGAGGGCATGATGTGGTTGTATGTTTGGTTAGTGTTAGTGCTCACTTATGTAACTTGGAAATGTCTTTTGGTAATTGTTAGTATGTTCTGTGTTATGGACAAAGTATCATCTTTTGATTGTATCTTATGTGTTATGGACAAAGTGTCTTTTGGTTGTATGCACAAAGTATGGTTTGGTTGTATGGACAAAACAGCTTTGGTTGCATGGTTGAATGCTTTGTGTTAATGGAATGAAATAGGCTTTGTGTTATGTTTTGTGTTAATGTAGGTTTATATTATGTGTTCTTTCTTAATGGACAAAAACAGTGTGTTCTTTCTTAATGGACAAAAACAGTGTGTTTTCTCTTGATGGACAAATACAGGGAGGACCTTGTGTGTTTTTCTCTTAATAGACATAAACAACTAAAGAGTACAAAAGACTTTCATTTGCATTTGCAGAGGATAACAAGGATTGATCAAAAGAAATGTCATTTGCATTGATAAAAGACTTCCATTACAAAGAGTACAAACAGATGAAAAAATTCATCTTAAGCCTTCCAATTACACTTAATTCCTACCAAACAAAAACCAACATTCCCAAAAGCTAGCCCAAAAACAAAAACCAACATTCCCAGATTATTTCAAACAGAAATATATACAAAAACCAAAAAAAACCCAACTAATCACTATAATCAAATTCAACTTACAAATTTCCCTTTCTCTAGCTTTGACACATTGCTCAGCTCGATTCTTCGATCTTAGAAGACCAGGGATGACATCCATAGACCTTGCGCAAATGGGTGGATCAAACCAACCAAAAAATTAACACTGGCCCTATCAAAATGAAAACAATGGGTAATTAGATTGGAATAGAAAAAGGAGATGATTTTGTGAAGGAGATGGAAAAAATCGAGCCTTGGTATGAAGGATATGTTGGAATTTGAAATTAGCTTACCATTCCTCCACAAGTGTAGAACCTCCTGCTGGGATTTGAGTTTGTCCACAAGGTTCTCACAGTAGCATGGACACCGCAGTAGCAGAGCACCATTTTCGTTTAATCAGTTGGAGAAGAGAATATCGCTAAATGGAGTTGGGGGGAAGAAGCATTTGGTTAAAAAGGAGGGAAATATTTTAATACCCATTTTACCCCTTGCACAAACGGACCAAATAGACGTCGTTTGTGTCCAAGGACCTCTTTCAAAGTAAAATCCATACCTTGAGGACGTAAACTTGAATTATGAAACCATAGGGCCCTCTTTCAAAGAAATCACTAAACGCGAGGGACTAAAATAGGGGTTACTCAAATTATTATTATAGTTTGTAAACATATTGTGAACACATTATAAATCTATATTTTATATAGTTTGTGAACATATTGTGAACACCAACTACGTCAATAAAACTAAATTTACCATTTTTGAACACCATGTGAACCTTGTAAATACATTATGTATTCAAATTTAATTGTACGTTTGTGTGTGTTACAGAGAGAGGAGAGGAGAGGAGAGGAGAGAGAGAGAGAAAGAGATATATATGAAAATTTTAAAAAATCATTAGTTTTTATTTAATAAATAATGATAATTATCTTCTTAATTATCTCATTAACTAATAACAATTATTATCTTAAATTTGTGGCTTAGGATAGACCTCACAAATCTCATAAATTTTGGAGTTCTCAAATGATTAAGCCCCTAAAGGGGAAATTGTTAAAGAGTTTTACAAGCAAGGATTGGACGGTAGATAACAACACATTAATCTAAAGCACATCTAGATTTAAATTACAACCGGGTGTCATTGCAAGTTGCAACCCCAAAAAGAATCCTAATCAAGTAACTCCAAAATTGTCTTCCAAAAGATGATATCCCAAAAATGCCTCTACCGGAAACATTGCCCCACTCAAACCTTGGGATCCCCACCGCTAAGTGATTCTGATATACATGTCATTTGAGAAAAAAGTGTTAAGCTCAAAGCCTAGTGAGTTCAAACAGTTATACAATAAAGCTATAAAACATTAAAACTAAATGCATAGCTTTAATCGAGATATTTTATGCATTTAAAACCACATTTACCCTTGGAAGGGCATAGAACATCATAATATGAGGGGGGGGGGGGGGCGATTTACCATTGACAGTGACAGAACACAAAAGTAAGGCACATTACAATGTTATAGAGCTTATATTATGGTAACATTGGTCATTGAGTTCAACCACCCACGGTCTGTAGTTCAAGTCCCCCAATAAACTAGGAAATGTTTTTTTTTGCTAGAAATAGATTGTTACGGGTCACACGGTCATCGAGTTCAACCACCCATGGTCTATAGTTCGAGTCCCTTGGTGATATAATTTCCGCATGTAGCCAAGGTGTGGGAATAACTATCCCATTTTATCACCGTAATTCGACTTTTATGCATATGGATCCATTGCATCTAGTCTAAAGTATTTAAGTTCTTAGAAGTGCCCAACCAAATCCAACATATGAACAACTTTATACAAATAATCACAAAGTGGGGAAATTCCCTTTTTTGTACCAATAATCCAAATCAAGTCCATCAATAAGTTGGGTTCCAAAATTTATTCAAATACATGAAATAATCACTTCGCATGAAAGGAAAACCATCCATTACATATGTTTAGTTAAAAACCATAAAATCCCCAAATCCGCATTTTTTACCTAGCTGGTCTAAAATCAACCAAATGATCAATGCATGAAAAAAAAGCTTGGAGGAACTAAAACTTAACATTTTGACATGTACATAGTTTAGAAAAAGGGTAGGATGAACTCCGAACACTAGGTTTTGGCGAAAACTTAGAAAATCAACAAAAACCCTTTAAAGGGAAAGATGAGATCTTGAATCTTGATCTAGCCTTAAATTCCTTTCTTTTGATAATGATGAAACTCTTTGAAAAGATTGAAGAAGCCTTAAATCTTCTTTGATTGTCTTTAATGAGGAGAGAACCAACAAATTAGGAGTAGAAATGGTGTAGGATGAAAAAGGATTAAATCTCCAAAAATTGGGGCTTTAAGTGTAGGTGACACTTGGGCGTCCTTGCTCGCGACCTCAACTCGTGCAGCAGGTCGCACGTGTTATCATACTTGCACCACAGTGGCTTAGAAGACTACCCACGTAACTTCAGGTCGCAGGTAGGCCGCGCAGGTTACTGTTGTCCGTTTCTTGCTCGATTTCTCGATTTTTCTCTCAATGTTTTTCCACTAAAACTTTACCAAAACCAAACCTCCTTAAAACATATATTTTTGAACCGAAATTGATAAATTAGCGAGAAAATGATGGATAAAAATCTGGGTGTTACAATCCTCCCACCCTTGAATTTGATTTCGTCCTCAAAATCTCAAACTTAACAAAAATATGAGGGTAATGCCTCTTCAAATCCTCTTCCGCTCCCCACATCGCGTTAGAGCCTCGGTGATGCTTCCATTGGACTTTGACCATGACAATCTCTTAATGGCGCAACATCTTGGACTTTCTCTCTAAAATTGTTTTCGCTCTTCAACGCCACGGTTATTCTCATCCACTCGAATTTCTGAGAGAGGAATCACACTTTTTTCTTCCGCTAGGCATTTATGTAGGTAACATACATGGAAAGTGTTATGAATTCCGGCCATCTCGGGTAGCAATTCCAATTTATAAGCTTGAAGTCCTACCTGACTCAGAACGATAATCGGTCCAAGGAAACGAGGATTACACTTCCCACCCAAACCATATAATACATTTCCAAGGGGACACTTTTATCATTACTCGATCCCTAACTTGGAATTCCATCACTCGTCTTTTCTTGTCGGCATAACTTTTCTGACGATCTTGGGCCACTTTCAAACGCTCCTGAATGCCTTTAACCTTTTCGGTTGTCTTTTACACGATCCCGGGCCCGACAAATTGCTTCTCACCCGCTTCAAGCCAACAAACAGGAGTCTTATAGTTTTGGTCATATAAAACCTCAAACGAAGCCATCCCGATACTAGAATGATAGTTATTATTGTAGGAAAACTCCCTTAATGGTAGGTAGGAATCCCAACTTCTGCCGAAATCAATGATGCACGACCTGAGCATATCCTCAAGAGTCTGAATAGTCCTCTCACTTTGACCGTCAATTTGAGGATGATAAGTCGTGCTTAACTTCACCCTTGTACCTAACTCTTTTTGAAGACCATCCCAAAAGTTCGAAGTGAACCGACTATCTCTACTTGACACAATCTATAAATGTCTAGAAACAATCTCATTGATGTACAATTTCACCAATTTGTCTATCGGTAACGTTTCTCGCATAGCTAAGAAGTGAGCACTTTTGGTCAAATGGTCGACACCACCCAAATGGTGTCGTGACCCCCTAGTTTTTTGACAATTTGTTCACAAAGTCCATGATGATGTGTTCCCACTTCCTTTTCGGGATTTCCAAATATTGAAGACTCCCATACGGCCGTTGATGCTCGATTTTCACTTGTAAGCGTATCAGGCATCGTTCTACATAATTAGCCATGTCCAATTTCATGATGCATTACCAATAGTTCAGTTTCAAGCCTCCTATCTTCGGCACCCAAATACATTCCCAGAAGAGTTTCACACCCTGACCGTCTTCCGCCAGCGATATATATTGTTTCACCATTAATTCACTCTTGAGATTCTTCTCCAGCAATGCTTCAATTTGCGACGCTTTGATCTTTTCAATTAGACTCAAAACTAGCTCAATTATTGAAAGGGTTGCTCGGATGCTACCGCTATACTTCTTACAGCTCAACGCATCCGCTACCACATTTGCCTTACCCGAGATGGTAAAACAGTTTGCAGTCGTAATCCTTGACTAGTTCCAGCCATATTCGTTGCCTCATGTTCAACTATTTTTTATCAAAGACGTATTTCAAACTTTTATGATCGGTATAGACTTAGTGCCATAGACATATATAGAGATATTGTCACCACAACTTCAAGGCAAACCCCACTACCGCCAACTCTAAGTCGTGAGTACGGTAATTTCGTTCGTGATCTTTGAGTTGTATTGACGCATAGGCTATCACCTTTCCCCATTGTAGCAAAATACAACCCAAACCATATTTGATGTGTCGCTATAGACCACAAAGTCTTCGGATCCTTCAGGTAAGGACAAAACTGGTGCTTCACAAAGCTTCTTCTAAAGAGTTCAAAATGCTTTCTATTAGGTCTCGGTCCACGTGAACTTCACATTCTTCTGAAGAGTTAGGTCAGTTAAGGAAGAAGCGATCTTGGATAAATCTCTAATGAAACTCTGGTAGTAACCCGCTAAACCCAAAAAGCTTTGAATTTCAGACAGGCTCTTGGGTGGTTCCCAATTCATCATGGCTTCAATTTTAAAGGGGTCCACTTTCACTCCATTTCGAGTGACTACATACCCCAAGAATTGAAGATCTTCCAACCAAAAGTCACACTTGGAGAACTTCACTTACAACTTCTCCTTCCTTAGCGCTTTTAGGACTTCCCGGAAGTGTTACTCGTGGTCCGTCTTATTCTTAGAATAGACAAGTATGTCGTTGATGAACACAATTACTGACTTGTCTAGGAAGGATCGATACACTCGGTTCATCAAATATAAACACCACCTGTTCGTTCATTAAGCCAAACTACATTATTAAGAACTCGTTATAGTTGTAACGCGTCCTAAAATCCATCTTTGGGATTCATTGTTCATCACCCTCACTTGATTATATCCCAAACGAAGGTCGATTTTCGAGAAGCAATCCGCTCCTTGAAGTTGATCAAACAAGTCATCGATCCTAGGGAATGGATATTTGTTCTTTACTGTTGCCTTGTTCAATTCTCGATAATCGATGCACATCCTCATGGTGCCATCATCTCTTGCATTTCATATGGTGCCAATTGGAAAGGCGTTCTAGCATTCGGAGTGGCCCCCGGAACTAGATAGATTCAGATCTCCACCTGTCGGTCGGGTGGCAAACCTAGCAAGTCATCGGGAAAGTCACAAACGACTTCGAGGTCTTTGAATTTCTTCTTCTTTAACTTTGCATCCAACGTATATGCCAAGTAGGAAGAACACATCTTCACCAAGCAATTGTGTGCTTTTTCTATCAAGATAACCGTGACGTCTACTTTTCTTCTCTCCTCGTAGACAAGCACCACATCGTCGTCCAACAACGGAATTTGGATCAACTTCTTGGACAATAGAATTTTGGCTTGGTTTTCTACCAACCAGTCCATTCTAACCACAATATCAAATTCACTGATAGACATGGGTAAAAGATTCACTAAAAACTTCTTTCCTTCGATCTCTAAAACACAACCCTTATAGACCTCGCTAATAAGAATTCAATTACCATTAGTTACCTCTGCTACCAAGGCATCATCTAAATTACTAACAAGCATAGACATTAAAAATAAATCGATATGAAGGAATAACTTGCACCGGAATATAAAAGAACATGCGCAGGTATGAAATTAAAACAAGAAACGTATCCGACACCAAGTACACCGATGTCTTTGCCTCCTCGGCCGTCATCTGAAATGCTCTTCCTGGCACTCTCGGAGAGCTCTCTTTCTTTCCTGGATTTCCTCCCGACATTAGCTTCAGGCAATCATTGTAGAAGTGGATCGATTCCTTACATTTGAAACAAACCAACCCCTTCACCAAGTAATCCCTTAAAGCGTGCCCGAACTTCCTGCATTTATAACAAGGTTTAGGTTTTGAGTGGCAAGGACCAAAATGCTTATTCTTGCACTTGGGACACCACCTCGCCTTACGTCTAGAATCGATCCCACGGTTGTTGTTGAATGGTGTTGGTCGCCTGAAGGACCTCATAATTTCCTTCCCATATTTTCCTCTCCGACCACGATATCTTTCTCCTTTCTTTGAGCATACACGTCCTCCATGAGTTGTGCCTCCTCAATTGTTTCACGGAGGGTAGAGGCGTTAGAGTTTCGAACCATGGCCATCATATCAACAAACAGACATTTGATATAAGCCTTAATCTTCTCTTTCTCACTTCTTGCATGAAACACTGGTAGGCTCAGGGTCTGGAACACGGGCGACCTGCGCCACGACTTTAAGTCGCAGTCCAGGTCGCATGGAAGGCCTAGGCGCGCTTTTAGGGCCGAATTTTGGGGTTTCAGCTCATTTTTCTCATCTACTTCCTTTCTTCTTCAATTTCTTTCTCTCCTATCTCATTTATTACGTTAAGAAAGAATTTAAGGCGCCATTTTAGCGACTCTTGGAGGCATACAAATATATTAAGTGCAAATATTCAAGTCTTGGGTGTTTGGAGCTTCCAGATATCATCCTTCTCACCATTTTTCTAGGTTTTTAGGTTCTCTCCAAAACCTAGCACTGCGAGTCATTCTAACTATTTCTAAACTTTTATACATGTCAAAGTGATATATTTTAGTCTCCTAAACATCGGTCTTGTTATCATTTTACTTATTTCAGGATTTGACTAATTTTGGATATTTTGGAGATTTGGGGGGTTTTAGCCTTTTTACAAAATGAAGTATTGGTTTCTTTGGATATGCAATAACAATAGGTTTTTGATATATAAATGATATTAAGCGTGGAACCCTTGATTTTGAGATTTTGCTTGATTGACTAGACCGATCTTTGGTTTAGACCGGAGCGAAGAAGATCAATCTGTGGTCTAGATTAGGAATAAGAAGATCGGGCGTCTAGATCGGATAATTAGTTATATCTTACTATAAGCATATAAATATGTTACTAATTAATTTTCTATTTAAATATATAACAAAAAAAAGAATAAGGAAAACTTCCCGTTTTGATTGATTATATCCCAACTATTTTTAATGAATAAATCATTTAACTTTATCATTTTGAATGATTCATTCCCCAAACATTTTTTTAAATAAATAAACCATTCAACTTTTATAAATTGGTTACCTACATCCTTTTAACAAAAAAATCACCTGTAACCGGCTAGAAATATTTTAAAAAAAAACTAAATTTTAGAAATGTTTTACATCCATTAAAACCCCTTGCACCCAATGCTATCGCTCTCCTTTGCCACCCCATCGTTGTTCGTTCCGCTCATTGTCGTCGTTGTCCCCTACCATCGGTCTCCTTTTTTTTATCTTTTTTTTTGTTTTTCGATTCTCCCTCTTTTACAACAGTTTAATGGAGTGCGTATAGACAGATCAAAAAAGTTGGTGAATCGAAGAAGAAAAGAATGGTCAAAAAGAGGGAGATCGATGGTGGATCCAACGACGTTGATGGGCGGTAGCGGACGATGATGGGGAGACGAGGGGTGGTGAGGAGCAATGGCGGAGTCACCTTGGAGCCAAAAGGAGCATTGGCTCCCCCTCAAACTTCACAATTAAATTTTGATATAGTCCCAAACTTCAATTACCCCCCTTGAAACTTTATTTATTCATATAAATTTCTTATTTTTCTTCCTTTATAAATGCCAAATTTTCTAAAGGCTCTAAATTAAACATGTCTTATTTTTTTTAATATGCAATTTAATTTTTTAACAATAAATTTCCTGTATTTTCAAAGCGCCTTTCTTATTTATATGGTCTACACATCTTGTATTTGTTTGTATAAATATAAACATAGTTATGTTGTTTAACTTACTCATGTTTTTCAACTCTTTTTCTTCTCTACCTTTGAAATGGTGAATCTTACATTGTTTCTAGGCACCCCCTAGATAAATTTTCTGGCTTTGCCCATGATGAGGAGGAGTGATGACGTAAGATGCGATGGGTTTAAATGACATAAGATTTGGAATCAGGGATGGACCCATACTTTTTTGGGAAACTAATTAAACTAGTCATTTCAGAAAATCGGGTTTACCTCCTAACCATTCTCTCCCTCAATTTATTAAAATAGCCCCTACGTTCGTGAAAGGAGTTCATATATACGAACACCTCCTTAGAACTGATGAATTTGATACATCTTCGTAATATATGTTCGTATATACGAACATAATTTAAAAACTCATTAAAAAATCATAAGTTCGTGAAATGGTTCGTGAAAAATACAACGATTTAAAAAAAAATTGTTTTTTTGCCCCTGTTCGTGAAATTCCAATATATTACGAACTGGAAGTTACATTTTTTGTCCCTGATCGTGAAATGTCATATGTCATGTTATATATGAGGGGCCATAATTGTAACTTGCTTATTTTTTAATAAATTGAGTTCGTAATTCATATATCACGATCAGGGGCCAAAATTGTAATTTCCAGGTTCGTATATAACAAGACATTTCACGATTAGGGTCCAAAAATGTAACTTCCAGTTCGTAATATATTGTAATTTCACGAACAGGGGCAAAAAAACAATTTTTTTAAATCGTTGCATTTTCCATGAACCATTTCACGAACTTATGATTTTTTTAATGAGTTTATAAATTATGTTCGTATATACGAACATATATTACGAAGATGTATCAAATTCATCAGTTCTAAGGAGGTGTTCGTATATACGAACTCCTTTCACGAACGTAGGGCCTATTTTAATAAATTGAAGGAGAGAATGGTTAGGAGGTAAACCCGATTTTCTGAAATGACTAGTTTAATTAATTTCCCTAATTTTTTTTCATACGATGACACTATATAATATAGATAAAAAAATCACAAAAAAGCACACTTTTTATCGACGTGTTACTAACGTTCAATATCACCCGATGTGTTTTTAGCCTAATTCCACCGTTTTGAGGGATTTTTATAGTTTTTTGTTTGATTTCGGGGGGGGGGGGGGGGTTGTAAGTTTTTTTTTTATCGATTTCGAGTGACTTTTTTGGTTTTTTGGGTTAATTTCTAGAGTTTTTTTTTTTTTGGTTGATTACAAGTTACGGACGTTGCACCTTCTTGAACTTTTGAATATCATACGGTGACACCTTTTAAAAGGATACGGTTACAACTTTCATAAATGTAAAAATTTTAACCTTTCGACGGAGAGATAATACGGTGGCACGTGCCACCGGTGGCCCTTGTTTAGGTTTGTCTCTGTTTGGATCGGTAAAACTGATTTAGGTTTTTCTAAAATCTTTTTAGCCGGTTACATGTACTTTTTTTTTTGTTAAAAAGATCTAGGTAACTAATTTCTCAAAGTTTGATACTTAAAACATGTTCAATGACTTACTCATTCAAAATGAAAAAATTTAATAGTTTTTTCATTAAAAAGGTTAAAAAAATTAACCATTCAAAATGAAAAAAAATTAGATAGGTTTTTTTATCTATTCCCATAAAGAATAACCAAAATTTTAATGTATTTTTCTCTTTTCTATTTGAAAGAAAAGGTAACATAAAAAAACTCACATGTCCCATATGTCATATTTTTTAAAATGGATCGAGAGGTGTTAGAATATAGTGTACATTAGATTATTACACTTTAAAGATGTAATATTCTTAAGAAATTTAATTTTTATTTTTAATTGTATAGGATCTAGATAATCTTACATTAAGGCATTGTTTGATAAAAATAAGCTAGCTTATTTTCTGGATACATGTTTGAATTACCATAAGCTAGCTTTTTGATAAGCTATTTGGAGTAGCTTATGAGAAGTTTTTGTGATTATTCCAACTATACCCTTATTAATATTAATTATTATATATTAACTATTAATTATAAATAATTATTAATTATTAAAATTAATTATTATTAATTAATAAATATTAAATAATATTATCTGAAAATTATAACATAAATTTTAATTATACATTGATATTAATTTTTAATTATTTAGAATTATTGATAATTATATAAATTTTTTTAATTTTTTTTGAACGGCAAAATTTATTTCAATACTCAAGAACCCAAATCACAACAGAACAATCCAACCAACGAGAATAGACAAGAAAAGGTTTGGTTTAAACATGAAGCACAAGAACAAACTCTTAATGTTTTTGGTTTGACAGAACATTGTGCTTTCAAACCAAAAAAACCGAATTAACAGCACCCGAGAGGTTGTTTGCAAGAGGCAAACCCGCCTCTTGTACTGCAATCCCACGACCCAGGCCATCGCATCATCTCCTGTTGCTGCAGTTGCTACTACCGAACCTCGATCGCGACCAGGTCCACCCACCTGCTGCAGATCCAACGAACAGATCACAACAAGAACAAACTCTTACTGTTTTTGAATTTGATGTGGGCATCCTCCCACAACATTTGTTGTATCCATTCAAAATCAAAACCAATTTCATTCTTAGTCCCGCAGCATGCCATCGAAGCCGAAACGAGCAACAGTATGAATGAACTGCAACAGTCATTTGCAACTGCAACAGCGAAAATACAGCCGCACAGAAGCCAAACATCAGTTCGCTCACACCTTTCTTTGTTCGTCGTTCACCGTGCGCTCAACTGAAGCCCCGACACTCCTACTATGGACTCGACCCGCACACACAGCAACACAGTACCACGGGCAGCATCAGATCCCAATCTGCAGCCCGACCCCTCCAACAGTGTACCGACAGAGCCAAGCCGAGGGAATTTGCACACCGCCTGTACCTGCCCCCTCCACCTGCAGCCGATGTCAATAGGAGATCAAACCCATCCGAATAGTGTCCCACGCACAGACCCATTTTACGGCAGTCCCTTCTCGACCAAGTCTTACGTAGGATCGTGTTCTAGCTTGAACGAGGATTCACAAGCCATCCACCCCAATCGAAAGCTAGATGGTAGTCCCTCTTTGTAACCCACTCAAATATTTTTAATTGGAATTCAAAAAAGTGATCTGAGATCTTCCCTTATTTTTTCCCAAATACTAACTTGTTACGGTTGGCCCAAATAAGATACAAAACACACCAACTAACCGCTTCCCATCTTTGTGTTCCTTTCGCGTTGTCTCCTAGTTGCGCCGCTACATCGATCAAGTCAGTTAGAGAATCGACCGAGTCCAAATTCAAATTCCACCATCTTCCCACAACTTTTTTATGTCGCCACAACTCACAAATGCGTGATCTACCGTTTCCATGCCAATTCCGCATCTCGGGCATAAAGTAGAGTCTAACTCTATGCCCAATCTGTCCAGAACCACCCTCGTTGGAATCCTCCCTAGTTTCAACCTCCAAAAGAAAATGGCAATTTTCTTTGGAATCGACCTATGCCATTTCGTCTCTTCTCCAACCAACCCATCACTAACCCGCTTATCTTCTAACAGTTGCCTTAGCTTTCTTACCGTGAAACCTCCATTAGTATCCAAACTCCATCTAACTCGATCCTTTCCTTCTCTTTTCGGGACGACACTTCGAAGCAACTTACTTATATTGTCAAACTCCCCTAGCGCCCTCCCCCTTAGTTCCCGTCTCGACCCCCATTTCCATATCCACCCCTCTCTCACACACCAAGACCTCTTTGGATACTTCAAGTTGATAAAGCCGCGGGAACGCATCCTTGAGCCTTATATTTGAAGTCCACCTATCTTCCTAAAACCGCGTTTCCGCTCCTTTCCCTAATTCCTTACCAAACGACCCCGAGAATGGTATACCCTCTTTATCCAACTCCCTCCCCACATCCAAGATTTGACTCCATGCCGAGCCCCCCCCCCCCCCCCAAGCTTCTATGCGTCTCCCCTCCAAGGCCAACATCCCCCCCCCCCCCCCCGTAAAGGTTCATAATCACGTCTACCCAAAGTGAGTCTCTCTCCTCATGGAATCTCCACCACCATTTCCCGAGAAGTCCCCAATTTGCATCCTTCAACGACCCAATGCTTAGTCCTCCTCTTTTTCTACTCCCCAATACCTTATCCCATTTGACCCACGCCATCCCTTTTTTTTAAGATCTTCCTCACCACCACCCCTCCCCAAAAAAAAAGTTTTTTCTCACACTCTCGAGTAATTTTAGCACTCCTTACAGGGAACAAAACAAAGAGAAAAAGTATAACGAGACACTACCTAAAACCGATCGAACCAAAGTCCATCTTCCACCGAACGAGATCATTCTTGTCTTCCACGTTGCAAGTTTTTTTTCACTTTCTCTATTGATGGGTTTCAATGATCAACCCTTCGCATTGACGCGCCAACTGGTAATCCGAGATAGGTAAACGGGAATACATCACTTCCACATCCCAACCCCCCTGCCCATGCTTGAATTTCTTCGTCCGCCACACCCACCCCAAGAAGCTTACTTTTTCTTACGTTTATCTTGAGACCCGATACGAGATGAAATCATTCTAACACCTTCATTAGATTCTTTAAGTTGGATAGACTCCATTCTTCAAAAAATACCACATCGTCTGCATATTGGAGGTGAGAGATCAGTACCTTGTCAATTCCCACTTCTAAACCTTTATAAAGAGCCTTTACCATGGCTTCTTCTATCATCGCGTGAAGAACTTCGGCTACCATCAAGAAAAGGAATGGCGCAAGTGGATCCCCTTGCCTCAATCCTTTCTCCATATGAAATTCTTTTGATGGGGCGCCATTTTCCAATACGGATACCGTAGATGACTCTAGGCATGCTTTGATCCATCCTCTCCATTTCCCACCGAACCCCATCCCCTCCATCATGTCAAGAAGGAAACGCCAATCTACCGTGTCATATGCCTTCTCAAAGTCAACCTTGAATATCATCCCTTTCCTCTTCGTCCTTTTGATATAAGCCACTGTCTCGTTAGCGATAAGTACCCCGTCTAGGATAAATCTTCCTTTTATGAATGCGCTTTGCTCTTTGCTAATTATTTTTCCCTAACCTTTTTAAGTCTTTCCGCCAACACTTTCACCACTATCTTATAAAAAATCCCAATTAAGCTAATTGGTCTAAAATCATTTAGACCAATCGGACTTTCGACCTTTGGGATCAACGTCAAGAAGAAGGCATTGCAACCCTCGCTTATCTCTCCCTTCTCCAAGACCCAAGATATAGCCACCATCAAGCCCTCTTTTATCGTCCACCAAAAAGTTTTTATAAACTCCATTGTGAACCCGTCCGACCCCGGTGACTTGTGGTTTCCGCATTCGTTAATCGCGTTCCAAACCTCGTCTTCCGTTATTCCTCTCTCCAAATTTGCAGCTTCCTCCTCCGATAATTTTTTCACTCGCTCCAACCGTAATTGTGGTCGGCCTTTCCTTTGATTTGAGAATTTGTCTTTGAAGAAATTATACATGAATTCCTTTATTCTTTTTGGTTCCTCCGTCCACTCGTCGCCAATGTTGATCCCCCAAATATCATTCCTCCTTTCTCTATATTTTATTGTCGCATGAAATATTTTAGAATTTTCGTCTCCTTCTTTGATCCACTTTACCTTCGCTCTTTGTTTTGTCATGTCCAAGCTTTTTTCTTCTAATTCGAGCCATTTTTTCTGGTCATCGACCACTTTTGTCTATCGATCAAGGTTAACCGATTTCCATCGGCCGCCTCTTCCCATTTTCTCACTGCTACCCTCTTGATTACCAAGTCTTTTCCGATATCTCCCCAGTTCACTTTGCACCACCCTTTCAGTGCGATTTTGACGTTCTTGAGCTTGTCCCGAAATATACAATCCGGCTTTGCCGAGGTCACCTCCTTGGTCCATGCCTCCCTTGCCACGTCCCCCATACTTTCATCCTTTAGCCAAGCATAAAAAAATTTAAACGGCCTTGGTCCAAAGTCTTGGCCATATTCGGTTAACACAATCAGTGTGTGGTCCGACCACTTTCTCTCCAAGACTTTAGCGCCCAAGTTTTTCCAAAGAGTACCAAAATCTTCCGTAACCAAAAATCGATCCAATTTGCTATGTTTTAGATCGTCGTCACTAACACGAGTAAATTTCTTTCCCCCCATTGGGACATCAAAAAGTTTGCCCCTTCTAATAAATTCATTGAATTCCTCCGTGCCTTTCGCGTTAACAACCGAGTTTAGTCTTTCTCACTCATTACGTACTTCATTGAAATCGTCAAACAGTACCCATCGAATCTCCACTCTTTCATATAATCTCTCCAATTTTCCCCAAAGTTCCGACCTATCCTTTTGCTCCCTAGGTCCATATACATTGACGCACCCGACTAGCCCATTTCGATTCTCCCACTTTCCCACTACCGTAATAAAGTTATCTTCCTGTATCACATACTCGCCCCAAATGAGCTTTTTTTCCAAGCCATTAATACACCACCCGAATTCCCATTGGCTGGGACTTGGATAAAGTCCCCGTCTTTAACTCCCCACAAATCTAAAATGTTTCTTTCATTTATTTCTTTCGTCTTCGTCTCTTGTATAGCTAACATACACGGATTTTCTTTTCTGCAAATTTCCTTTAACCAGTCTCTCTTATATCTCGACCCCATCCCCCTGATGTTTATGGATACTATATTCATGATTAAAATATGCAAAGTCGATACTTACCTTTAGTACATTGATCATTGTCGCTTTCCTTTCTCCTTGCTCTGCCCGCATTTCGAATTCCACGTGACTTATCGAATTCCCAAACGCTTACAATCCCTCTTGGCTATCCATGCTGCTGAGATCATTGGAAAGAACCACTTTAGTCGAGTCCGAGATGGAACCCCCTCCCCCACTTCGCGATTTTTTCTTTCCGGCTTTTCTATCACATCCATCTTTCACTCGTTTTTTTCTGATTACTTTTAATTGACTATTTCTTTCTAGTTGTTTCATGTAATGAAAGCTTACCCGTCCTCCTCCGAGCCCTGGAATTTCGACCCTCCTTGTGATCGGTTTCTCTTTGTTGGATTTCAAGAGTTTCTACCTTATCCCCCTGTTTCGTGAAGATTCTTCCTCCATTCCTACTATATTTTCCTATGACATATGTTCGTTGGCAGCCTCACTCTCGGTCTGTCCATTCTGGATTATATTTGGCTTGCTATTAGGCCCACCAATTGATGGCCCATGTTTTACATTAAAACAATCTAACCCATCAGCTTTTGATTTATTAATTTCAACCAATGGCCCATTCACCTCAATAGGCCCATCCGTTGAAATTGATCCTCTCTTTTCAAACGTACCAAGATCATGTGTGCCTCCCTTGCTAGTCATTGGCGGCTGAGTTTTGGAATTTGTTTTATCCTCTTTCGAAGCAGAATGCTGACAACTGGAAGTTTTCGACGGTGACCCTTCGTCTACACGGACCTCACCCAAGATCTCACCATCGGCCGCTGACTTTTCCGGTGAGCTCCCCGTTACGTTTTTTGGGTTCGGTTTCGGCGGTGCCGAGCTTACATCTCCATCTTTGTCTGCTCCCTGTGTCTCTCCGGGACAGACGCTCTCTTCAATTCGCTCATCTTCGTCGCTCAGCTCCTCGCTCCATTCAGACGGTATTGATGATTCATTCCCATCCCCATCGATGTCTCACTCCTCGTCCCGATCCTCGTCGTCTGCTTGAGTTTCCAACATGATTTGGTCTTCTTCCTCCACCTTAATCACGAAAAACAAATTTCCCACTTTGATGCTTTTTATTTCACTGATTTTTGCGACAAAGCCCGAACTTATGAGTACCTTTCCCCACATTAAGTTTGAGTGATTTATTTAGGTTGCAGTTTTTTTGTTTTTAAAATTGTTCCCCAGTTGCTAGCGATCGCTGTGAACGTTACTTCCTTCCAAACATGTAGAGGAACGCCCTCAATTCTTATCCAGATTAACCTATCTGATGCCCGGAATCCGATCGACCATTTCCGTAAATCCTTAACCCAATGATGGATGCCATGGATCTTGTTGTCTATCACTTTGTCCCTTGCTTCCTAAGATTCGAATTTTATCAAAATGTTACGTCCCCGCACTACCGGATTGCATATTGCTTTAACCGCCTGAATGTTATCCATCGACACGAGAGTTCCCACTGCACAATCCTATAAAAACTCCAAGCTCTCTTTATCTGGTTCCCACCTTCCCAACGTCTGTTGATTATGGACTTCGTTATTGGCCTCCTCTTTTCTTCCTTTTTTCACCACATCAGCGAAGGATCTCCCGATTCCAACCCTTTACAGTTCTGCTTCACCATGATCCCCCGAGCCA
Source organism: Arctium minus (assembly GCA_954870635.1). NCBI lineage: Eukaryota > Viridiplantae > Streptophyta > Magnoliopsida > Asterales > Asteraceae > Arctium > Arctium minus. Next base: position 75,607,242 of record OX941089.1, on the reverse strand, counting down.
ATGGAGTTGTTTCCGTGGCATTGTGTCTGGACCACATCCTTTTCCTTTTCCCCATTGTTCGCGAGGAACACTCTTAATCTGTAGGTTCCAAGCCAAATCTGGTTTAATGAAAACTCCAGCGCTTGTCCACGACAGATTTAAACCTTACGAACCCGAATCTTTCTCCATTTTTCAACCGTTTTTTTGCCATGTATATGTCTGATACCGCCCCGTATTTCTTAAAGGTTTTCCATAATTCAGTCACCTCCCAACTTCTTGGGAAGTTGAAAAACAAGAATGAAACCTGGTTTGGAGTCCTATGTCTATTGGTTGATCGATTTCGCAGTTGGTCGTTATACCAAATCTTGTTCCTGTGCCCCGCAACTCTCCAATTGCTCATCCACGCTCGATCTCCCCGCACTCTCTCTCACTCTCTCTCCAAATTTTTTTTTAATATTGATAAATATATTTTAGTTATTAATTATTATTATTTTTGTAATTATTATTTGATTATTTTTTCCATATTATATGTAATGGTTATTTAAAATCATAAGTTAATGTAGATTTTTTCTAAAATTTGGTTAAAATTCAAAATTTATAATATATATATATATATATATTAATAAATTTCAACATATTATATTACTATAAACTTGGTTTAAAATTTGGTTTTAAAATTTATTTGTATTAATTAATATATTATCTATACTATATTATAAAGCACGGATAAAAAACTCTTACACACAAATTATTAGGCACAAGGTACCACCATTTTATGCAAGATTTTAAAAATCTCTTAATTTACAAGTATTAAAGCACAAGATACATATTACTACTGCAGGCTTCTAACACCCACCAATTCGGTATGTGCAGGGCATTCCGTTTATGTAGATATTTCCATGTATCACTATTAATTAATATATTATATTACTATAATTTTGTTTTAATTATATTATTAAATATGTAATTGGTTATTTTTTCTAGATGTCATTAAAATATATACGATAATCATTGAATTCTAATAAAATACTTAATTTTTTTATATAAAAAACATTATTATTAAACCTAAATTAAACAAATTTATAAAAAAAACATTATCACTTTCTTAAAACCATCCAAAATCGTACCGTAAATCGACAAAAAATAAAATAAAACATTAAAATTGTGATGTATCTCGCTGCATTTCGCGAGTACGCTTCTAATATTAATATAAATTTTTTTTTATTATATTATTTAAATATTAGTTATAATTGATTATTTTTTCTAGATGTTCTTTTTGATAATTTTACATGTTTATAAGTTATTTTTTGTCAAACGTGACTTTTTCATCAGCTAGCTTATCAGCTACTAGCTAGCTTATCAGTCATAAGCTATTTATCAACTAATTTGTCAAATATAGCCTAAGAAACAGAGGAAATATTGTTTTAAGAAATTGGTTTATGAGAATAAATATAAAATTATTAAATAGATAAAATGTTGCATCAAAAAACTAATTTTTAAAGTGAATATAAATTATTTATTTAATTTTAATTTTAATAATTTTATTACAACTAATTATCAGATTTAATTCTTGAACGTCATTTAAAGTTTATTTGAGACGTGTACATATAGAGAATAGTTTATTTAATTAACTCTTAATTAAATAGATGCATTCCTTTTCTCCATAGCCATACTCAACAAATCCATGGCAATCATGGTGGAATGGTCCATTCTTCAAGCATTTGATTAATTGTACATTTATTTGGGGTGAGCTTAATTTTTTTTTTTTTTTTTGAAACGGCAACAAATATTATAAACCCAACCAAACCATAAGTCAAGTATTTCAACGGAACAAAACCGAAGCGAAACAAAACGAAACATTAAAGAAACAGGGAAAACAAAACCGAAAACAAAAAAAAAATGTCGAGCATCGATAGGAAGTTTGCGAGGAGCAAACAAATGCAGCAGCAACAAAGAGCAACCGAGGAACCCGCGACCACCCAACCTTGCAAACCATCCGAGCGAGAGGTAGAAACAACACTCCAAACCGGCCCCAAAACGTCAACCGATGACCCCCTGTACCAGTGGCCCCAATCTGCCTAGATCAGAGCCGAGCGGCAACTTGAACCCCTATTTTTAACAGCCATTGGCGCAACGATCAGTTATGTCCCACCTCTTCTCGAACCCCCTTGAAACCCATTTTTTAACCATTGACAGCAGGTCCAAAGGTCTATATACTTTACTCCCACACGAACCATCAGAACCTCATAGGAATTTTACCTGACCAAACTAGCGGTCTTCCATTTTTGTAATGCCCACACAAGGTGGTCCTATACCATGCCAGATACACACCGTTCTCACACAACCCCTTGCTTCCTCACGAAAACCCGGAAAATGTAACCATAACCACCTCCTCACTTCCAGAGTCCTGACAAAGGGGTTCAACAATTTACCGTTGACTTTAACAATGCTTCCGACCAACAAGGATTCCCAAAGGAACCTACTCCCTCCAATGCATCATAACTATCTCAGTGCCCCCACCGACTTCACACATTGAAGACACACGACTGACTTGACACTAAATCTAACCACAAGGCCGCCTCAGACTTTGGCTCCTGACGATGCTATTTCTTCCGAATGTCACAGATTTCGCCTTTTAACAAGCTACCTTTAGGAGTATCTAAACAACTTCGAACTTCCACTCACCGGCAACCACCCCTCAAGTTACCGAACCAGAGGGTAAGCTACCATAAAATGGACCATCCTAACGTCAAAGATCGAGTCTTCCGGCATTCACTTCCGTTATTCACCGCCCTTCCCTAGTGGGAATACCAAGGTCATGAATCGACCAACAACAGCTCGAACACCACCCTCTCACTCTCCACACCTTCCCTCATCCTTAATCACAATGCTTCCTTATGACCTATCGAGTTCATAGCCTTCACGCATGACAATATACTAATTTGAAATCATTTGACACGTTGAAAATCGGCAAGTACCTCAAAAAGGTACAAGCTTGAGTGTACACGACACCACTCCGGCATAACTAAATAGCCATGCATGACGATCTCAATGATCGTTCTCATTCGACCCCACGATGAAATAAGCCTTTCCTAACCAAAAACGATGTTGGCTCAATTTGAAAATATTTTCGATGAAACTTTACTCAAACAATTTATGAAATTTTGACAAAATTACATATAATGAGCAAGTCAGTCAACTTACACCCTTGTTGGCATGACGAACATGTCCATACCAGTCTCTATTATAAAACATGCGGTTAAATGATATTGTATTTTTCACAAAAGTTAACTCATGTGTAAAAGAAATGAAATAGTTCTCAAATCACCGAGTTCGCAGTTTAATACACTATGCAATGAACTTGCCATTCCCAATCCAACACACACTCACACGCGCCATCTCATTTCAAAACGAATGACTCGAAAGGCGCACACACCAATATATATGACATGAAAGACTCAAGCCACTCATTCAAAAACACAATGCATGATGCCCCTTTTACATTGAAGGTTATTCACTCTCGCAAGGTCGACCACTTACACTCACAACAGTTTATCATTGACTCCTTACTTTTGACCAACCAGTCAGGTCCCTCACAATTGCAACCACCTTCACACCAGTGTTTCCCAACATGTTGGCACGTCCAACTACTCTGTCACCACTGCGACAAACTTTTTGCCGATCATGCGTCTTCACCTTGACCCAATTAATCTTACCAACCATAGCTCGTCTCCATCCTATCCTTACTCCATATTATCAAACAACATTGTTTTCCTTTCTCAACCATCCTTGTTGCTCTTCAAGTAACTACAGATTCAAAAGGTTCACTTCCATCATTCAATTCTTGGGTAAATACTCTCTTGATCCCCCTATTGATCGGAATAGCAACCACTATAACGGAGACTCACTTGAAGCAAAAAACTCACCTCCCAACAGTCATTCTTCCCGTTTGGACCCCAGAAGTTCTTCCTCATATCGATTATCTATAACCCGAACAAAACTCACCCTAAAAGGTGTTAGCATTAATGCCAAAATCGAGGTTATCATTCCAATGATAGATCTCGCTACACATACTACTCCCCCATCGATCATCTCGCGATAGTAAGCGAGTATGCCCATGCACCTGTAAATTCATAATGGCATTGGCCAGATGCAATTCTGAATTTACCTTACATGAGAATCCTCACTACCGTTGCCACGACTCTCGATGATCAACATCTTCCTTAAAGGCTTCCTATTTCTCAGTTGTGTCCCACTACTCCACAGTTTAAGTTTAGGCCCATCCGGTCACCTAAATCCCTTAAACTATGGCTCTGATACCAATTGTAACAACCCAAACTTGCAGAAATAAAGCATAAACGACTTTAATATAACCAATGCCAACCGGCCCCGATTCAACAATTTAAAATAACAAAGTTTGCGGAAACAACCTATTACACAACTGAGAATTTATAAGAACAACTAAGACTGGAGGACTAAAATTAGCAATCTTCTAAAATTAAGCCCCAGCTTACAGCTTCTCGTTCCCCTTACCGGATCCTCTTACTTCTCGACCTCCTGAAAAGGTTTTTCGTTTTGAAAGAGGGAGGGTTAGACCTAAAGGTCTAGTGAGTTCCCTCTAATAACAGTTCTCAAGCCAATACATCATATAAAAGATTTATAAACAATTATAAACCAGTTCAGTTTTTATAAAACATCACACCCGCAAATCACGCTTTCAGCACACACTGAAGTCACACATTGGCGACAACGTATCTGGCTTATACTGCCTTATTCTGGGACACACACCCCATTGGCATAAACGGGACACACACCCCGGTATGAGCGCAGGCGGGACACCCCCCCCCCCGACTTAGGCCATACTCGCCAACTACAATGTATGCATACATTAAACAGACCCACCATAATAAAATGTACAACACATTTACTAAATCTCGCTTGCATAAAATAGCATAACATCGGTAGTGAATTGGGTAGAAAAACTCACAGGAATAAACTGAATAATCATTTTAAAATAATTCTCACGAGATCATCATATCACCATCGAAATATTTGGGGTCGAAGGACTCACCAGGAATCTTCGCTTACTCTTTCGCAACCCGCTCTCGCACTATAATCGAACACCTAATTAATACAAAGTCAAAGTGAAGATTTCCCTCGACAAAACTCGAACCAGAAAACACAACAACTAATACTCACAAATCTAACCGGGGTCGGCCTCCCTGTCTTCCGGTTCGGCCTCCCCGATCCGTTTCTCCTGGGTCTCCCCCGGTTCGACCACTCCCGACCTCCCCAGGTAGTCATCCCCAGGTCTCCCCCGGGTTCGGCTGTCTCGATCTCCCCGGGTAGCCCTCCCCCAAGACTCCCCCAACTTGACTCCCGGGTGCTCTCCAGCCCGCCTCCCGGGCGCTCCCCAACCTGACTCCCAAGTGATACCGACTCCCGGCTACACCCCCGGTTCTCCCCTTGTGCCCTCTCGACTTTGGGGTTTTCGACCGAGTCGAGAGAAGAACACCAAAGCAACTGGTTGGTGCTCAATCTCAAGAAATGGACTTTGCACCAAAAGCAAAATAATCCTTCCAAGGAAGGAAACAATCACACCGAAATAATCCAACAAAGCTACACAATCAAAATCTTATGAACTAAATCTTTTACTCAAGAACAATCAGAGAAGAATTAAAATAAGGGTTTTCTTACATTTTCCCATCTAGACTTATCCCAATAACAAACCATTCAAACAATAATAGAAGATTGAATGAGGTTTACCTTAGTGAATAAGACTAGCACCTTCTTCTTCAACTTCTCCCAAAATGGATTCTCTCCCAATTCTTCCTGGTTTCCTCCTTAGCCGCCTCAAACAACAAGAATGAGAATGGGAGCTAGGGTATTAAGGTTAAACTCTCTTTTATTCAAAATTACAACCAGCCACCTTCCCTTTAGGCTTTGAGCATAACTTCCCCCAAACTTCTATTTTTATTAATTTGACCTCGGTCATTACAGCTAGTTTATGGTCATCCAAACATGTACAAAAAAAGCTAGCTTATAAGCTAGCTTTTTTTTTGCCAAACAATGCCTTAACCATTGATCTTGAGATAAAGGGTTGAGATTAAAACCAACTCAACATTAACTCTTATTTATGAGCTTTTTTATTAAGTAATGATATTGAACATATATGATAGGGGTATTTGGAGAAAGTATCAACCTTTTCTCTCATTTAATATCTTCCCCAAGATAGTATTGTAACTCCCTCATTAAATAAATGTTACAATTAACAAAATAAAAAAATTCCAATAATAACCTCATATATTTATTGTACATATATATTAAACCAAGACTAACAATGGCTTCCTATTGGTTGAATTAGATTAACAAAGTTAGTATGAATGGGATGGGAAAAAAGTAAAAGAATTTGTAAGGGAACGAATATGAACATGTATACGTTAAGAATCCTCCATTAGTGTTCATTTGAGAATATGAACGTATATGAACATTAATGGACATATATATCACGACTGAACATCTATGATCATTCATTATAGTTCATTTGAGATTAATTAGAGTTTATTTCTGTAATTGGATTTCATTGCATTTAATGGAATTTGACTAACATAAAGACAAATATATTTTATAAAATTATAATAAAATCAAAAGTTACAATATTATAAAATAAAATAAAAGTAACAATATATATATATAGGGTCCCCTTCATTTGCTAACCACCGCATTGGTGCTAACTGTGCTAACCAAATTTCGACCAATCAGAAGCTTTCATTTGTTTATGTTAATCGATCAAGACTATTAAATATCAAAGGGCATAATTGGAATTCTATAAAATCGCCCAATTTAATGCATACCATATTTTAAGGAGGTTTTAAATTTGGTATTTATCTAAACAATAAATGTATTAATTCAAATTTAAAGTTTGATTTGCATGTGTTTATGAATGGAAGTTATCTTTTTCCTTAATTTTAGCATTTGATATATTTCTCATGCCATAGCCAATTTCACCAATTTGGTTTTTTTTTTACAAAGATTCAAAATGAACAACTATAGACAATATACAGAAACACTGTGCACATATCCGATAGTTGTGCACATATGCATGTATGATTATAGTACATGTATGAATTTCCCCAAATGTGCACATATGCATTTTCAATTACAGTGCACATATGCATGTAATATTTCAGCAAACATATTTCCATATTTAAAGAAGTTTTTTAATTTGGTAGTTATCCTGATATTAAATATATTAATATAAAATTTTATTTTGATTTGCATCTTATAAATTTGGTAATAGACAGAACTATGCATATATGCATTTGAGAAATATGTCCATATTCATATCCGATAATTGTGCACATATGCATGTATGATTATAGTACATGTATGTATTTCTCCAAATGTGCACATATACATTTTCAATTACAGTGCACATATGCATGTAATATTTCATCTATTAAACAACAGATTTTTTGAATCAATCATCAAGAAGATTCAAAAACTAACAAAAAAAGATGTCATTTACATGCAAAACCCTCTCTATGCACTTCATCTTTTATCCACCAAAAACTAACAAAAAACAAGTGAATTTTTCACAAAAAAATTGAACTAATCAAAAACTACAACTAATACTAGCTATCAAGAGTCACCGGAAATGTCTTGTCGCCGCCACCACCATCTCATTCTCCGGTCGTGGTTTCACGTACTTTCCGATCACTTTCTGGCGAGTCCGGTTCTTGATCCTTTGATTCTTGGCTCGTGTTTTTTGCTTCTTCGTTCCTCTCTCTCTTCTTCGTTTCACGGTGGATTGGAAGTTGTAGGGATGGTCGTCGGGAAGAGTGACCGGTGGAATTTGGAAGCCGGAGTTGTAGATGTAGGAAATGCAGAATTCGTTGAAGGTAGGAGATTGAGAAAGGGTTGTGGGATTGAGATGGAGAAAAGATGAAAACAATGCCCATGGTGCCCACAATTTTGGGGATCAAATCCCTAATTATTTGGGATTTTAATTTGGTAGGTGTATATTCCCCAAATTAAAATGAATCGTATTTTGACCGAAATACCCCTGTGCATACATGCATTGTATTTTTTTCAACCGTTTTTAATATTTTATTTTAATAAAAAATCAATTAATTGTGGACCATTGATCTCATTAATCTACGGTTGAGATTGGTTAACACGGTTAGCACCAATGTCACGGTTAGCAAATGAATGAGTCTCTCTCTCTCTCTCTCTCTATATATATATATAAACAAAAAGGGAAATTGGCTGAAATAGCCATATTACCTAGTCAATTGAATCTCCTAGCCATTTCTCTCCATGATTTACCAAAATAGACCTAGGTCCGCAATGGCGGACCTGCAGGTCCTCTACCTCCAGAAAAAGACAAAAAAAATTGTCGGTCCAAGCCAGGTCCGCAACGGGTAGGTCCGCCACCCGACCCAGGTCCGCCATTTCGTCACGTGTCACGATCTCACTCAACGACAGTAGAGGACCTAAGTCCGCCATGGCGGAGGTAGAGGACCTGCAGGTCCGCCATTGCGGACCTAGGTCTATTTTGGTAAATCATGGAGAGAAGTGGCTAGGAGATGCAATTGATAGAGTAATGTGGCTATTTGAGCCAATTTCCCAAACAAAAAATAATAATAATATTTATAGATGTCAAGTGGATGTGACGGTCAATACCTTAAAAATAATTGTTTTAATTCCCAAAACATTCAACACCCCTATAACTAAAGGGTACCATTAGCAATGCCATTCCTTTAATTATGGATTTCAAATCCATTTGATACATTTCATTCCACCTCTTAAGTAAACCAAATTATGGAATGAAATTTGGTCAAAAGATTTTACCATTCAATTCCATTCCATTTCATATTTATTTTAAGTATTTGATTATTTTCTTTATTATTCTCATGTTATAAGCGTAAAAAATTGAGTTAAATCTTTTAAAATATGGGTGTAATTGGGGGATGACATTAGATATTATTATGTGTGATTATAATAAATATTCACAGTGATTTTTTTGGAAATCTGTATTTTCAAAAATAAAATAAAAATAAAAATCAAATCAAAACAAAACAATTTAACATGTTTCTTGTTTATATTCAAACATATATTTTGAATTGTAGAATTATACTAATTTTTCAATCATATATTTTCAATAAAATTTTACATCTATGGTACTAAATGAACAAATTATTTACAAATTTCCTCTCACACATATTTAGTCAAACCTCATTTTTAACATTTTCAATATAATAATTTTATACTACTTATTTAGCAATATTTTATATAGACTTTGTATTTGAAGAAGACAGCTTAGAAATGTAAATATAAAGTAATGTATATCTTGTAATGATTGTGACATATATTTTATAATAAAATCATCAATTGTTTATAATAAAAATTATTTAAAGATTAATATCATATATTTTTAATTAAATTTGTTTTAATCTGTATTTACTTTCTTGAATCTTTTTAAAATCTATATTATTCTAATTCATGGTAAAAATTGTTGATCCAGTTTTTTTTGCCACTCATACTCGTCATATAATACTAAGAGCATCTCCAACAGCTTCTTCATTTTGGAGAAAATAAAGAAAATAAAGATTTTGGGTGTAAAATGAGCTCCAACAGCTTTCCCAAAACTTTCTCTAAAATGGAGAAAGTATGAGAGAGGATATATTTTTCTCCAAATTTGGAGATATCCCCAAAAATAATTACCAAGAGAGAGAAATTATTTTTTATTACATTCCATCAATGAGAAAACTTTGAAATGAATTGTTTAGGTGAGAGAAATAATATTTTATTAAATATATAGAATATTTTAATAATATAATCAATGATTTATCTCTAAAATTGGGAAGCTGTTGGATATGGTTGTAATTTTGTTGGAGATTTTGACTTTTGGTTCTATATTTTGGAGAAATTTTGGGGAAGTTGTCGGAGATGCTCTAACAACTTCTTATGTTCCACTCCGTAAGTTATGTTTATTGTGCATGGTTGATTTCGTGAAACGAGAGGTCTGGGACATTGGGATTTGAGTTTGTTGCGAGTTATTGATATGTTGTATTGTCATAGGTCATGTCAATATGTATTAAATAAAATAAAATTTGGTTAAAATATATGTGACAATAGATTCGATTCTTTAAATCTAATCAGTAATATTATATACAATGATTTTTAAAAATGAGTAAGTATGCAAATTGTGCCTATGGTTTGTCAAATGGATGGTTTTCATTCCTAACATTTGGAAATTACAAGGATGGTCATTAAGGTTTCATTTTAGTTGCGGTTTTCGTCTCTAGCTGTTAGAGCCCGTTACCTTGTGTCGTTGAAGTGCCCCACATGTAAGTTACATGAGGGACATTTAGGTCAATTTTCATTATTTATAAGTTAATGTTTATTATACAACTGTTTAAAGCGTGAGTACAAGCCTATTAAAGCATTTATGATTAAAAAAACCTAAGCACCCTTGGCCTAAATCCGACGACTACCTTCTCCTATCGTAGGCGACTACAAGTCCCCTCCCTCTACCTCAATCAACTCCTAATCCTACGACTCTTGTTTTACAAATATGGTCATCAAGAATGTTGTTCTGTACGAACAATGCGACCTTTGAGGTATTATTTCATCTTCTTTAGACCTCCTCCCTTCCCTCTATGCACATTAGCCCTCCCTTTGCCATTATTGTGAACCAGAAAACCAAGAAAACTCAGAAAATGTTGTTGTTCTTGCTTATTGTTAAACCCAGAAAGTCAAGAAACCTCATAAATTAATTGTGTTGGTTTTGCGATGGGGGCGTTGAACATGGGCAGACCTATGAAGCCCCGAGAGGGTCTCATGCACCCGTTCAACTTATTTTCCCAAGTAAAAAGTTTTAGGGGGTTGAAAGATGCACCTGTTGAATTTTGAGGAGTGCTCGGGGATATTAGAAAATACAAATAACATCAACCAAGAAATCGAAAAAAATCCCTCAAAATCAACTAAAAAAAACTTTACAAAATTCATCGAAATGGTGGAATTCGGTTAAAAACAAATTAGACGATTTTTGCGGGCCTTTAATCCACCTTAAAGGTGCACCTTGCTCGGCAAAAATCTTGGGTTCACCGCTGGCGTTGAATACAAAGGAGGAGCTTGAAAGTATATGATTTCTTTTGTTTTAAATTCGGGATTTCTTTACTTATGGTTTTAGGTTGAAGTTGTTTGAAACTTGCTTTCGGCAAGATTATTTTATGATATTTATTTTCTTTGTGATGGAAAGTAGTGATAGATTTGCATGTTATCCCCCATTGTAGATGTTTAATTTGTGGGGTGGTGATCATCATCCGTCGATGGTGATGATGGAGTAGAATAGGTTTCAGTGATGATGGTGATGGAACTGGAGATGACGGATAGGGGAATAGAAGTGATTGTATTAGGTTGGGGGAGTTCTGTCGGCGAGTGAGTCGTTGTTGGATGTGAAGGTAACGTGGTAGGTGGTTTTTAATGAGGTTAGGGTTTTTTTTCTTACATGCTTTAACAGCTTATGTCAAGTATTAAAGAACACTATTATTTTAATAAACCGAAGGCAAAAAAGACCAAAATATCCCTCACATGACTCACAACTGGGACACTTAACGACATAGGGTAACGGTAGGGATGAAAATCGAAATAAAATGGTCTTGATGATCATTCTTGTAATTTCCAAAAAGTTATGGACAAAAATGGGATTTTTGACAAAGCTCAGGGAGATTTTTGTATTTACTCTAAAATTTTTTGATAAATAGAATTATTGAAATATAAAATACCAAAAATAGTAGATTAGACAAATGTAGGGTCAACTAAAAATGAAAAAGACACATGTGGGGTTGCTTTCAATTTACTATATTTTTATAATTTATTTTTTAAATTCCCGTTTTACCCTTTTAAAATATAGTGGGAATAGGGCCCACTTCATTCGGAAAGCAAATAATAAAAGCAATTCCCTAAAGTTTGACAAAAATAATAATACCCTTTGAAAGCAACCTTCCACCAAACTCTATGTCTCTCTCCTTTAATTACGATTAAAATAATAATTATTATCTATATCTATACTATCTATACTATGTTATAAAGATGACATAAAAAACTCTTAATTACAACTCACTAAGCTTTATGTACTATCATTTAAAACTATCTACTTAAAATCTCTTAAAAATAACTACTAAAGCCTAATGTACTACCTGTAAAGCTTTTAACCCTAATTAATATATTTCATCCTTATCCCCCAAAATCCTTATCTCTAATCCCCAAACCCTAAAATTATGAAATTTGAATTCTGATAAACATAATCAAAACAGGATAAACATCTCAATTTAAATATAAAAAATTTAAAATATATAAGATAATTAATGAATTTTAACAAACTACTTAATTTTTTTTATATAAAAAACATTATATTGTTAAGCTTAAATTAAACAAATTTATATATAAAAAACCATTATCACTCAATAAAAACCATCCAAAATCGTACTATAAATCAATAAAAAACAAAAAATAAAAATAAACATTAAAATCGTGATGTATTAAGCATTATGTACTATTATTTAATGTTAATCTACTTAAAATCTCTTAAAAAATAATTAATTAAGCAATATATACTACTTTTAAATGCTTTTAACCCTAATTAATAAATTTCATGCTTATCCCCCAAAATCCTTATCTTTAATCCGCAAATCCTAAAATTATGAAATTTGAATTATGATAAACATAATCAAAACAGGATAAACATTTCAATTTAAATATAAAAAATTTAAAATATATAAGATAATTAATGAATTTTAACAAACTACTTAATTTTTTTTTATATAAAAAACATTATATTGTTAAGCCTAAATTAAACAAATTTATATATAAAAAACCATTATCACTCAATAAAAACCATCCAAAATCGTATTGTAAATTAATAAAAAAAATAAATAAAAAATAAACATTAAAATCGTGATGTATCTCGCTGCATTGCGCGAGTACGCTTCTAGTATTATAAAAGAGACATAAAAAACTCTTAATTACAACATTTTAAACATAAAATACAATTAATTAAGCCAATTACTTAATTTACACTTTCATAATGCCTTGGTACGACTTATCCAAGCACAATATTTCACATCATCATCTATTTGTGGAATGGATACTCATTTATTAATATAAATATTTGTTTTTTATATTTAATGGACGATTTGATCAATATTATTTACTATTATCAATATTTATTTTTTATATTTATTTGACGATTTGATCAATATTACCATTATCAATATTTATTTTTTATTTTATGATTTGATCTTAATATATCTATATCTATATTAGTTATAATCTCGTAACTAATATATCTATACTATATTATAAAAACATGCATTGATCTAATAAATATATTTTTATAAAAAATAAAACAGGTAGTTTATCTCATAGTGTTTATCTTGTATTTAATATGTTTATTTGCAGTTAGTTATACAAATAAAAATATGAGACTTTAATAAGTTATAATTATGTTTCATTAACTTGTAATTTTGAATTTTAACTAATATATCTATATTATATTATAAAGCATTTACGCTAAACTCTTAAAAACTAATTTTTATGCATTAGGTACCACTTATTAATGCATATTACTTAAAATCCAAAAGTACAAATTGATCATACCTTATAAAAGCTCAATGTTTGAATTCGTGTAACTAACTGTAGATAAACACTTATTTTTATTTTCTAAAATATCTAAATTTTTTAACTATTGATATAACTAACCGATAAATATAAGAAAATTCGAAATAAAACACCTTATTTTTCTTTTTTACTGAAGTATGTTATCTTTTTAATTTTAAATATAAAATATCTTAAATATAGTTATCATTTAAATTAAACATTTTTTGACCCATAACAAAATACTTTATTATTATTTTTTATAAAAAAACCATAATTAAACTAAACTAAAATATATTTTTGTTTTAAATCTAGGTTTCTCAAAATCGTAAAATAAAATCAAAAAAGACTAACAAAAAGTATGAATAATGATCGAGGGTTCGAGTTCTAGATTTCAGAAATCCGCTGCATTGCGAGGGTACATTTTTAGTATTATAAAGCAAAGATAAAAAACTCTTAAATACAAATTATTAGGCACAAGGTACCATCATTTTATGCAAGATTTTAAAAATCTCTTAATTTACAAGTATCAAAGCACAAGATACATATTACTACTGCAGTCTTCTAACACCCACCAATTTGGTATATGCAGGGCATTCCTTTTATACAGACCTTTCCATGTATCACTATTAATTAATATATTATATTACTATAAATTTGTTTTAATTATGTTATTAAATATGTAATTGGTTATTTTTTTCTAGATATCATTAAAATATATAAGATAATCATTGAATTTTAACAAGATACTTAATTTTTTTTATATAAAAAACATTATATTATTAAGCTTAAATTAAACAAATTTATAAAAAAAAACATTATCATTTTCTCAAAATCATCAAAAATCGTATTGTAAATCGACAAAAAAAATAAAATAAAATATTAAAATCATGATGTATCTAGCTGCATTGCACGAGTACGTTTCTAGTTATCATAAGATATTTAAGAAAAGTGAATAGAGATAAACTAAACATTAAAAGATTTTTAGATCGAAAAGCAATATTAATCTAATAATCTTTGGTAATTATTAATAATAATTTAATATTAAAAATTACCAAAGAAGTTAATAATGCATTTTTAAAAGAAAATATACTTTTAATGTCTATGTTACAAGTACAAAAAATTTAATAAAAAAAGAAATTAAATACAATGTTTATAAGATATTATATTTATTTCGTCAAAGCAAAACTTCCATTTATATTATATATTCGTAAAAACCAACAGTTCTTCTAATTTTGTAGTATATATAAAGTAATCGATTAAATGTCCATAACTTTATATCCACATAGTTTATTGAAAACTTATAACTCCTACAATTATTATTTTGTACCATTTAAATCATTTTGGTTCACTAATCACCCTAATTAATGTCAAAATCAAAATAGTTTTATAAATCAATAGAGTATATATATATATATACTATATCTATATCTATACTATATCTATATACTATATTATAAAAAAGACATAAAATACTCTTAAATACAACCTATTAAGCATTATGTACTATTATTTAATGGTAATCTACTTAAAATCTCTTAAAAAACAACTAATGAAGCAATATATACTACTTTTAAATGCTTTTAACCATAATTAATAAATTTCATCCTTATCCCCAAAATCCTTATCTCTAATCCCCAAACCCTAAAATTATGAAATTTGAATCCTGATAAACATAATCAAAACAGGATAAACATCTCAATTTAAATATAATTTTTTTTAAATATATAAGATAATTAATGAATTTTAACAAACTACTTAATTTTTTTTATATAAAAAAATTATATTATTAAGTCTAAAATTATGAAATTTGAATTCTGATAAACATAATCAAAACAGAATAAACATCTCAATTTAAATATAAAAAATTTTAAATATATAAGATAATTAATGAATTTTAACAAACTACTTAACTTTTTTATATAAAAACATTATATTATTAAGCCTAAATTACACATTAAGCATTATGTACTATTATTTAATGCTAATCTACTTAAAATCTCTTAAAAAACAACTAATGAAGCAATATGTACTACTTTTAAATGTTTTTAACCCTCATTAATAAATTCCATCTTTATCCCCCAAAATTCTTATCTCTAATCCTCAAACCCTTTGAATTCTGATAAACATAATCAAAACAGGATAAACATCTCAATTTAAATATAAAAAAATTAAAATATATAAGATAATTAATGAATTTTAACAAACTACTTAATTTTTTTTATATAAAAAACATTATACTATTAAGCGTAAATTAAACAAATTTATAAAAAAAAAAACATTATCACTCTCTAAAAACCATCCAAAATCGTACTGTAAATCGATAAAAAAAACAAAAAATAAAAAAAAATATTAAAATCGTGATGTATCTCGCTGCATTGCGCGAGTACGCTTCTAGTTATCTATACTATATTATAAAAACGACATAAAAAACTCTTAATTACAACATTTTAAGCACAAGTTACAACTAATTAAAGCCAATTACTTAATTTACAATTTCTTAATGCTTTGGTACAACCTTTCCAAGCACAGTATCTCACATAATCATCTATTTGTGGAATGGATACTCATTTAATAATATAACTATTTGTTTTTTTGGTGGAGGATTTTATAAAATAGATTTTATATTAGTATAATCTATTTTAAATGTAGATTTTACATTTAAATCTATATTAATGAGATGTAATATAAAATCTTTTTTCTTCCGTATTTTTTTATATTACATCTCATAATGATTTTTTCATATTTTATTTTATAAAATCTTTTTCCATGTTTTATTTTATAAAATTTTTTTACATAATGAGATGTAACATAAACTCTTTTTTCTTCCGTATTTTTTTTGCTAATATAAAATCTATTTTATTTTATAAAATCTACACGTATTTTATATTAGCATAATATAAAAGCTACACGTATTTTTTTTGATAATATAAAATCTACACGTATTTTTTTCACGAGCATTAAAAAAAGAAAAAAAAGGGTTGATATGAATTAAAAATAAAAAATAACGAGATACAATAATAAGTTATCGTATTCTTTAAAATAAAAATATTCCGCAATATTTTCCAAATTAACCAAGTATAAATAAAATAAAATAGAAACGATGTAGATATAAAAATATTTTTCCACATTTTTAATATATTTACATTTAAATGTAAAATCGACATATTTTATATTAGCATAATATAAAATCTAGACGTATTTTTTTTGATAATATAAAATCTACACGTATTTTTTTTCACGCGCATTAAAAAAAGAAAAAAAGAAGGTTGATATGAATTAAAAATAAAAAAATAACAAAATACACTAATAAGTTATCGTATTTTTTAAAATAAAAATATTCCGCAATACTTTCCAAATTAACCAAGTGTAAAGAAAATAAAATAGAAACGATGTAGATATAAAAATATTTTTCCATATTTTTAATATATTTACATTTAAATGTAAAATCGAAAATGAAAATAAAAGATTTTAAAATATTCTCTACATTCACGATAAATATATATAGTTTCTCTATGTATCATCCGAGTACAAGAAGAAGACGAACGGTCGGGTGTCAATGACGGAACCTGCAACTGAACAAAAGGTATTCCACTATATTTTTGTTTCTTTGAAAAACTACTTTTTTATATTTTATTTTATTTTCTGAGGATTTGTTTATATTTTTCAAAACCCACAATCATATTTTTCAAAGTAGGGGAATAAGATATATATACATATCTTTATTTTTATCGACTAATACCATGAGGTCTTGAAGTCAATAGTCAGATAAATATGTTGTGAGACATGTCGTTTGAGTTTTAAATAATATAATACAAAACTATTACCAATATTATTGCACAAACTCATAACAACAAACGATTAAGAATATGTGCAAGTTAACCACTTATGATATTTCATTAACTGTTAACGGAGAAATTACGTTTCATTTTAACTCGGTTCAATATTCCAACAAAAAGTTTATCCTCCCGTGCAATGTATGGGCCCAACACTAGTATTATAAAATAGACATAAAAACTCTTAATTACAACATTTTAAGCATAAAATACAACTAATTAAGCTAATTACTTAATTTACAATTTCATAATGCCTTGGTACAACTTATTCAAGTACAGTATCTCACAGCATCATCTATTTGTGGAATGGATACTCATTTATTAATATAAATATTTGTTTTTTATATTTAATGGACGATTTGATCAATATTATCTACTATTATCAATATTTATTTTTTATATTTATTGGACAATTTGATCAATATTACTATTATCAATATTTATTTTTTATTTTATGATTTGATCTTAATATATCTATATCTATATTAGTTATAATCTCATAACTAATATATCTATACTATATTATAAAAACATGCATTGATCTAATAAATATATTTTAATAAAAAATAAAACAGGTAGTTTATCTCATAGTGTTTATCCTGTATTTAATATGTTTATTTGCAGTTAGTTATACATGTAACAACCCGACCAGAAATACAAGCTATTAAAATAACTCAACATTATACTACGCCAAAACGGCCCCAAACTTACAAATTTTAATTCAAGTTCTGCAAAGGCAACCTATACACAACTGAGATATTAATAGTAATAGTCTAAGATGACGGTCTTCTATCTGATCCCGCTACATCTTCTCTTTCCCTTTATCTGCCCTTTCTAATTCTCCCCTGCCTGAAAAGATTTTTATTTTTGAAAGAGCGAGGGTTAGACCATAGGTCTAGTGAGTCCCCTCTAACAGATAAGCAATAAAATAACTTTCCAGCAAATTTAAAACAACAGATTTATAAGCACATAAAGATAAAACACGATGCTGACCACACGACCGTCAAAGACGATGTGTCTAACTCGCACTGCCTTAATTTTGGGACACACCCCCAATGGCATAAACGGGCCACACTCCCCGGTACGAGTAGGCGGGCCACACTCCCCGACTTAGGTCACAGTCTCCACATAATATCTATGCATACATTTAACATCAACAGAGATAAACACACTTAAATCATTTCGTATAAACTTGACATCGTAAATAAATCAACATTTAAAAACCAAACTCCGCATGCTTTCGTTACCACAAAGTTTATATTAGAAAAACTCACTTGGTGTCCTTTGCTTTAAGCTTTACGCCTACTTTTATAATCCGAACCCAACCTATAAAACAAGATATAGTTCGGTAAACTCTCGATACCCTCTATTTAATCGAATGGTTGGCTTCACTCCATACTCCCACATTATCTAAGGGCTGGACTCAAACATAATAATGCCTACATAAAAACCACAAGAAGAAACCGAACTGCAGAACAGGTCGCCAGGGGTCTCCGGGCGCTGCCCATGCGCCGACCGGGCACTCCCCGAGTGCTGACCATGCGCTGACCGGCCCTCCCCGGGCGCTGACCATGCGTCGACCGGGTCTCTCCGGGCGCCAACCATCCGACCGACCGGCCCCTTTGGGCGACCGGGGTCATTCGGTCGTTTTATCGAACGAACCCAAAATACAGATATCCAAAACGTCGAATAACTTATAAAAACGGTAATAAACCAACCCAATACTCTTAATCAGATGAAGAATACGATTTAACAAACATTCCCTTAATCATACTAATTATTTGATAACGATGCAGAACCCAATTTCCACAACCAATCTCTCAAACATGCAAGTAAAAACCTCCGATAACCCAAACCCAGAATATTCCAATCTTCTATGAACTTTCAATAATGATTTAAACCTAACAAACTTGAAGATAACATGCCAGTCCTTTGATAAAAAGAGAACTAGGATTGGGTCTTACCTTGGGAGATTGATGAGCACCGAGAATCAGTCCTCTGTTTTCTTCCAATCGCCTCCTTCAGTTCTCTCTCTCTCGCTCTTTCTTCAACATATCAGCCGCCAACCACAAAATGAGAGGGTCCCTAGGTCAAGATCCCTATTAAATGTCAATTTACATTTAGCACTTCCAACTTTTGGGGTTTTGACTAATTCTCAACCAAACTTTAAAGTTACCCGATTAGAACCCGGCTATTACAATACAAATAAAAATATGAGACTTTAATAAGTTATAATTATGTTTCATTAACTTGTAATTTTGAATTTTAACTAATATATTTATACTATATTATAAAGCATTTATGCTAAACTCTTAAAAACTAATTTTTATGCATTAGGTACCAATTATTAATGCAT
This sequence comes from Arctium minus, assembly GCA_954870635.1. Classification (NCBI taxonomy): domain Eukaryota; kingdom Viridiplantae; phylum Streptophyta; class Magnoliopsida; order Asterales; family Asteraceae; genus Arctium; species Arctium minus. The sequence continues at coordinate 75,587,409 of OX941089.1, read as the reverse complement.
ATTACTTAAAATCCAAAAGTACAAATTGATCATACCTTATAAAAGTTCAATGTTTGAATTCGTGTAACTAACTCCAGATAAGCACTTATTTTTATTTTCTAAAATATCTAAAATTTTTACCATCATTTTATGCAAGATTTTAAAAATCTCTTAATTTACAAGTATCAAAGCACAAGATACATATCACTACTGGAGGCTTTTAACACCCACCATTTGGTATGTGCAGGACTAGGGGTGTAAACGAGTCGAGCTTTAAACGAGCTACTCGAGCTCGAGCTCGTTTATCTCGAGCTCGAGCTTAATTATTCTCGAGCTTGAGTCGATCTCGAACAGAAAATAGAACTCATTTAACTTATCGAGCCGAGCTTTATAACACCAATGTTCGACTCGGCTCGTTCGAAAACTCGATTCATTTTTTCTAGTCGAGTCAAGCCGAGCCATTCGAGCAAATACTCTTTTTCGAGCCAAACATGTTCATATATTTATTAATCATACAATAAAAATATAAAAATTATCGAGCTCAAGCTGATAAACGAGTTAATCGATCACGAGTTCGAATCCATAAACGAGCATCAAGCTCGAGCTCGATAATTCAAAAAATATTCGAGCTCGAGCTCGAGCCCTACATTGAAAAGTTAATCGAGCTCGAGCCGAGCTCCAACCCAATATTAATTTTTTGAGCCCGACTCGATTAACCTACTACTCGACTCGACTCAGCTCGTTTACACCCCTATGCAGGACTTTTCTTTTATGCAGACCTTTCCATGTATCACTATTAATTAATATATTATATTACTATAAATTTGTTTTAATTATATTATTAAATATGTAATTGGTTATTTTTTTAGATGTTATTAAAATATATAAGATAATCATTGAATTCTAACAAAATACTTAATTTTTTATATAAAAAACATTATATTATTAAGTCCAAATTAAACAAATTTATAAAAAAAAACATTATCACTTTCTCAAAACCATCCAAATTGTACTGTAAATCGACAAAAAAATTAAATGAAACATTAAAATCGTGATGTATCTCGCTGCATTGTGCGAATACGCTTCTAGTATATATATATACATACCTACATATATATATATGTATATATATATGGGTGAGATCAAATGAAAACTCATCTTTCATTGTGCACATGAGGACAAATCTTAACCATTGATCAAAACTTAGAAAACTAATCAATGTTAATACATAATAAGGTTAATTGGGAAGTGATTAAGGACAAAATTGTAATTTTGAATCAACGCCTACCTTCTTTGACTTTTTATTTTTATTTTTAATTAAAAAAATTTTACCCCCTTAAACTTTAAAATAATTTATCTTAAAAATTACTAATATTTTAATCAAACAAATTACATCAAAAAACGAGAATTTCGTGCTCTTCGATATGACATCCATCTCGATATAGTTTTTTTTTCGTTTTAACCGTTTTTTACGTGAAATTCTATATACATGTTGTATTCATTATGAATATGCATGCACGTCTCCGGGTGTCTACATTCAGTATGAATAACAAAGATGAACGTTCATTCACTATTCATGATGAATAATACCGTATGCAGGATGAATAATACAATATTCATGATTTTTTCGTTTTAACCGTTTTTTACGTGAAATTCTATATATGTGTTATATTCATTATGAATATGCATGCGTCCTCGGGTGTCCACATTCAGTATGAATAACAAAGGTGAACATTCATTCACTATTCATGATGAATAATACAATATTCAGAATGAATAATACAATATTCAGGATGAATAATACACGAATCCATGATTCATGTATTATTTATCATGAATCGTGTATTATTCACCCTAATGTTTTATTATTCACCCTAATGTTTTATTATTCATCCTGAATGATACATTATTCATGATGAATAATATATGAATGACCCGTGAAGGTGTAGACACATGGCGCACTCTCTTTTGTTTCCCAATTCACAACCGAATTTTGGTTTAATTCATTATGGATATATATGCGCATCCTCGGATGTCCCACCTTCAGTATGAATAACAAATGTGAACGCTCATTCATTATTCATGATGAATAATATAGTATTCCGGATGAATTACACAATATTCATGACGAATAATACACGAATTCATGAATCGTGAATTATTCACCCTGAATGTTGTATTATTCATCTTGAATGATACATTATTCATGATGAATAACACTGAATGACCTGTGAAGATGTGGAGACGTGACGCACTCTCTTTTGTTCCTTGATTCACAACATAATTACTCGATAGGTTCTCGATTCGTCTTGATAGGTGTTGGGTTATGATGCTGAAGAAACGTGATGCCTTACGACGTTGAAGAAAGTGTTGAAGAAGGTGATGTCGAGTTACATACTTACGTTGTCGAGGCGCTGTACAAACTTGAACGTACATACATATTCTTAATGAATATAACACATATATAGTATTTCACGTAAAAAAACGGTTAAAACGACAAAAAAACTATATCGAGATAGATGTCATATCGAATAGCACGAAATTCTCGTTTTTTTTATGTAATTTGTTTGATTAAAATATTAGTAATTTTTAAGATAATTTATTTTAAACTTTAATTGGGTAAAAAGTTTTTAATTAAAAAAGAAAATAAAAAGTCAAATATGGTAGACGTGTGTTTAAATTTTCTTCCATTTTTACCCCTAAATATTTTAAAATTAAAAATTCTATTTAATATGAGTTGTTGAATCAAAAGAGATCGAGTGACTGAGATTTGTCCTCACGTGCACAATGAAAAATGAGTTTTCATTTTACTTTCCTATATATATATATATATAGAGAGAGAGAGAGGTGGGTTCAAACGAGAACGGTACCTATTTAAAAGAATACGAGAATAATTCTGGACCAATCATTTTATTAAATAATACCTTAAATAAAACTTTCTAAAAAATCACCCAAAAGGACATATATGTCATTTGCTTTATAGATAATATAAATGGAAACTCATTTATTTAAATATAGATTAAGTAATAATAAATTTAATTAAGATATTTATTTTATGATTTAAGCATTATTAATTTTTTATTTATTTACTTATTATTTTTTATAATATTAAAATAAGTGTGATTTAGTTTTTCATTCTAAATATTCATTTTTATAGAATTAGTTTATTTAGTAATTTTTTTTTCAATTTTCGTCAAAAATCACATGTGATATCCACAATTAATCGACAATTTTTTTTTTCATAAAAAGGATTCGTTAATTTTCATCAATGTATCATAATTGATATTGATCATAGTAGGAAAAAAATGTAAGTTATTTGCAACATTACAAATGATATGTTAAATTATGAATTACGTTTTGAAATACATGTGATCTTATATATTTTAAATATATTTTGCTACATATCACATATGATTCTGTTTTTATTATTTTTTTTTAAATTTTAATTTAAATAATTGTTTTTCAAATTTTAAATCGCATATGATTAGAAAAACATTTTGAAAAATGTTAATTCATTATGAATCACATATGATTAGGAAAAACATTTTGAAAAAAAAGTTAATTCATTATGAATCAAATGTGATTTTGATAACAAAAAGGTTATCATTACAAATGATATGTGTAAATTATGAATTACGTTTTGAAGTACATGTGATCTTATACATTTTAAATGCATTTTACTGCATATCACATATGATTATGTTTTTATTATTTTTCTTTTTTAATTTTTAATTTGAATAATTGTTTTTCAAATTTTAAATCACATATGATTAAAAAAACATTTTGAAAAAAGTTAATTCATTATGAATCAAATATGATTAGGAAAACATTTTGAAAAAAAAGGTTAATTCATTATGAATCACATGTGATTTTGATGACAAATTATGAATTACGTTTTGAACTACATGTGATCCTATACATTTTAAAATGTGTTTTGTATAAATCACATTATGTTTTCATTATTTTTCTTTTTCAAATGTTTAAATTAAATTATTATTTTTCAAATTTTAAAGCACATATGCTTAGAAAAACATTTTAAAAAAAATTAATTCATTCTGAATCACAAGTGATTTTGATGAAAGTTATATTTTTTTTAAATATTACTTTAAATAAAAAAATGAATTATTTAAATGAAAATTAAATACCGTTAATTTAAATGAATTAAATAAAAAAAATTAGTAAATAGAAAATTAAATTATATTAATTTCATAAATATGGTAAAAGTAGAATTTTAAATAAATACCTAAAATAACTTTTATATAACTAAATTACTTTTATACCCTTATTTATTTATTTTTAGAATTAATTATTTAAGGTACTATTTAATGAAATGATTGACCTACAATTATTCTCTTATTCTTTTAAATAGATATCATTTTCGTATGATCTTCCCCCTCTCTCTCTCTCTCTATATATATATATATATATTGGTTGTAACTTAGAACATAGATTGTCAATTAGTCTGCACCTAGATTGTAAAGTCTTGTCTTAGTTGACAAAAATAGCTTAGTTGATATTTTTTTTATAACTAAACTATAACAATTCAGTAAAATCTTTTGTTTTTTACGTCAATGTACCCATCTTTAATAGTTTTTTTTGATATTCTATTCCTTTGTTGATACATATTAAAGTCGTGCAAAACTCTCGTTAAAATAAATTCAATCAAAATCATTTTTCCAAACGACTGTTTCCTATTCGATTTAGGTACAAGTTATTTCGTATTTGCATAAATTAAACTACAACTTGTTAATTTGAAAAAAAAAAGTTAGTTTTAAAAATTGAGTCAATTCTAATTTCACTCGGTATTGTTAATTTTTTAGGAGTTAGATGTGGAAATGCTAGTTTACATGGACCTTGTAAACTAAATTGAACCAAAATGGTCGGTGTTAGACTCAACTCGAGAAACTAAAGATATGTCGAGTTAAAGCCAACAAGGACACACATGTATCCTACTTTATCGAAACACACACCAACTAGAGAGGGTATGCTTCTTACCTTTTTATCAAGACTTTTAGATAGGCAGAGTGCCAGAGTCATCACCATATACCTTTCCCAATAATTCGATCATACAACTAGCTACCATTATCATTTTCTTGCATAGATAGGGATAGAAAAAGGAATAGCAGAAGATTGTCATTTATTAAACACGTTTCACCCTCGAGGCATATGTGGCAATAGAACAAATGCAAGGCACGTTGATCAAATAATTTAAAGTTAAACGGCTAAAGAAATGTGTGGGTGATGGTGCAAATAAAGAAAAGATATGGCAAAGACTCAATGTGAGATATAATCATCTATGAAGATATTGGATCTAATGTGAATTTGGGAAACATAAAGATCTTTGGAATTCTCTGGTCAAGTTATGTCAGGATCGAAATTCGAAACAAAAATTTTATAAACACTCAGAAACTATGTTAAAAAAGTTGCGGAAAAACACTTTAACAATAAATCAATTAAACAGTGTATGAACTCAAATCACAAGTTATATTGCATTAACTTAATGATTACAAACAAAACCTCAATCTGTTGAACAAACTCAACAGACGTTCAATACTTCTCTATTGAAAGGACTACAAAGAACCTTGAGGTTAATTCTCTCTAAACGTATTCTGTATGAATTAGACTATCAAAAACTATTATCTAACTATCAAAGACTTCTAGACTATATATACAGAACTAATTACAAGATAGTTACAAAAGAAATATTAATCTTCAACATCCATAATTATCTTCAACATTATCTTCAGTCTCCTTGTCTTTCGTATCAATCCGTCTTTATCTTCACGAGCAATATTAATCTCCATAGCAGTATTAACTTCCTCAACAGTACTAATCATGCTTGCAGTAGTAATCCTTCAAGCAGTACTAACTACTATCAATATTAACTGTCAAGCAGTATTAATACCTCTAGCAGTAGTAATTCTACAAGCAGTAGTAATCATTCAAGTAGCAGTATTAATATCTTCAGCAGTATTAATCTTTAAGCCCAACAGTAGTATCCATCCTTAGCACATTTAAACCCAACAATCTCCCCCTAACTTAACTTTTCAAATTGAGAAGTTAAGTTCTTCAGCATAGGGTCTTCATGATGCTTTCAAAACTCCAGCTCAATTGCCAAGATTTGGATCCAGTCCCAGACTTTGATTAATGGTTATTCTAACCACTATTTTTGCCATTTCAGAACCTGTAGGGCAGACCAACTTTGCATTCAGCATCCCTTGCAGCTTTGCCTTGCTGTGGTCATACACCTTGTCCACCAAGAAGTACTCATGATAACTTTTGTCAATTGTAATCATGTAGACTCCACAATTTTCAAACAACATCCAATGATCAATCTTTTTGAATCCATATTCATGATGTAAATATTTGATCCTATCCTACACTCTTTCAGGCTCAAACATCATGCACAAGTACTCCATGGCTATCTTGATTAGACTCATTTCTGTCCCTTTCAACACATTCTCATACAATTTTATCCCAACTTTGTACATTTCTTCCAAGTCAGCTCTGGAACAGCTTCTGATTACTTTGCCCCAAGTTGAATAAACCTCAAACTGATCACCCATTCTCTTGATTCTGAAATATTCTCTTCTATTATCCTTCAAAGTATCCCAATGAATGATCTCTGGTGCTTTCATTGAGATAGGATCAGCTTGCACAGGTTCTTCATTAGTCACAATCATGTACAAATTCACCTGCTCATCTGATTGTTGAGTTTTTGTCTTTTGATTCTGCTCTTGAGATTGAACATTTGCTTCTGTTTGTTCCTGCTGCTCTACAGAAGGTTCAACTTCCATTTGTTCACTTCCCATCTTTTTCTTTCCTTCTTCAGTTCTAGTCCTTTCTGCCTTTGGTTTTGTGGCAATGGACTTCTTTCTTTTCATGGCTCCAATCTGTTGAGCTAAAGTCTCTTCTTGCTTCACTTCTGCCTTTTCTTTGATAGGAGTGCCTTCTTCACTGTCAGGGAAGGGCTGTTGTATGTTAAGATCATGTCTTTCTTTCAACTTTCTTTCAACCTCAACCCTTTGAGAGAAATCCCCTTTCAGCTTGGACATCTCCTTCGTGTATAGCTCTTCTATCCTTCCAAATGACATACTGGTAAACATTCCTTCAAGAACTCCAATAACTCCTTTCAGAAAGTTTATCATTTTCCTTCTTTCTTGATTGGCCAGGAAGGTCTTTGAAGGCTTTCTTTGGCTTTGTCTAGTTGCTCTCCATGTCACTTTCTTAGCAGCAACAACAGTCTTCAACCTCCTTTGATATTCTTCATTAATCTTTTTAGCCATTTCCAATGCAAGCTCTCTGTCTTTTGCAGATTGAATCTCTTCCTCCTTTTCCAACTCTTCTTGTAACTTTTTGGCCATTTCTTCATCAAGTTCTATTTGAGTTTGCTTCTTTGATGGCTTCTCAGGCTCAATCATCTTCTCCTTCCCTTTCTTTTTGACCTCAACTACACTGAATTCTTTTCTTTTCTTCTATGTTTCACCTTCTTTGATTACCACTCCCTTAGCCTTTTGAGTGGCTTTAGGAGTGTCATGCTTTGCTTTGACCAAGGTTTCAGCAATTTCTAGTTCTTCTACAGACAAACCAGTTTCTGCTGCTGGTTCTACCTTTTTTGCTGCTGATTCAGTTACTCCTGCTTTCACAAAAGTTTCTGTTGCTGATGTAGTTTCTACTTATTTTGTTGTTTCTGCTGCTTGTTTCTTTTCTGGTTCACTATTCAACTCCCCCTCAAAATGAGATTCCATGCCAACAGAGCTTTTCATTTCACTTTCATCCTCTTGAGTCTCCCCCTTTTTGGAAGCATCATGATCAATGCTCCTCTTCTTCAAAACAAATTGGGTTTTCTTCTTTTTGTGCACCAATTTGAGTACCATCTTTTTGATTTTGGTAATCTGTATTTGTTGAGAAGAGATCATCTTTTTCAACTCTTTTATCTCCAAATCTTGATTGTGAACTTCTAGACTTATTGTACCAAGAGTATCCATCAATTAATCATAAGTATATCTGTCCTCACCTCCTTTAGGTGTTTTTACCACCCCTGAAGGATCCTTGGATCTTTTAGTAGAGGTCTTCTGCCTAGCAGAAGCACCTGCTACCCCTGTGGTTTCTTGGCACCTGGGACCTTTAGATGATTGCTCATCTAAAGTTGCCGTGGGGAAGGTCTTAGGTATGTTCACATTGTCCTGTCCTACATCTTGTGCAGAATCAGTAGTGTGAGCCTCACTGCCCACATGCTTATCTTTCTCCTTATAGAGCACCTTCTTGGGGTTGGGAGACACCCCTATGGTTTCCCTTTCGATATTCTCTGATGGAGAATGCTCCATCAGAGGGTTTGTAGGCTTTGGGGGTGAAGATACAAGAAGGGAAGGAACCTTCTGTAACTTTTTCCTTATATATGTTTTAGTGATGGGGGATTTTGGCTTGACAATAGGGATCTGAGGAGTATTAATTGAACTGAATGGTGTGGGTAGGTCATCAGTTGGGTGGTCAGATGTGGGCTTTGACACTGATGCCTCACCATGGGAATGAGACATAACCGTCATTGTAGAGAACAATGGTGTCTCTTGTCCAGAAAATCCCTTACTTGGTCTTTTCATGTTTGAGAATACCTTCCCTTTGGGAGGTTTTGGTACATACACCTCTTGAAAAGAGGGTAAATCCGTCAATTCTTGGTTAAGTACTTCTTGTACAAACCTGGGATACATATAAAAGCTTTTGGTTTTGGTATCCAGGTTTGACATTAAATCATTGAAAATCATTTGAGAAAAATTAAACTTTCTAGAGGTAGCTAAGCAGACTAGATCATAAGCTAAAGTACTGCTGAACTCACTCCATCCAGTTGTTTTTCTAGAAATACAATGCTGAAGGGTATGAACAAAGAATCTCCACTGAGGTGAAAATTTGCTCTTGAAGAACTTGTAAACCTCAGTGGGACCTTCATACCCCATTCGACTAATTGATTGGAAGAGATCTTCCTTGGACAGAGAGGTAATACCTGAGTGATGGTTAGAGGTTTATCACAAACCCTTGATTTGATGACCTGATTGCCATCAACAGTCTGTACAGAGGCATTGGCCCAGAACTGACGCATGTGCTCCACATAGATTGTGGGATTGACAGTGAGTGCGTAGGCAATGTGCGACGATTTGAGGAAATCTACAATCTGATGAAAACCCTCTGCTTGCTTAGGTTTCTATAGCATTGCCAACTCATTGTGATCATCAACAAACACTAGTCCTGCCATCTTCTTGATCGAAACTAGGGTTACGTACTGGGAAACAAGAAATCGAGAGAGAGAGAGAGAGAAAGAACACTTGTAGGAAATTCAAAGAGCCGTTTGGAATTTGGCGGTTAAAGAGAGTATTTATAGGTGGAGGGTTTCAGTTAGAAGTAGTACTAAGTACCCTAGCAGCATTAACAAGCCCGCAGTATTAACCCATATAAGCAGTAGTAACACATACTAGCAACATTAACACAGACTAGCAGTAGTAACACATACTAGCAGCATTAACACAGACTAGCAGTATTAACACATACCAGCAGTAGTAACACTGTCTGGCAGTAGAAATAAGGTAAGCAGTAGTAACTTTGCATTAGCAGTATAAACCACCAAGCAGTAGTAAGCATACTTAACCATATTTGAACTGGCAGCAGGATTAATAGGGAGAGCAGTATTAACTTAACTAGAAGTACCAAGTTTCTAATCAACAAGGTAATCTGAAACACTTAAACACACATAGTTAGCAGCACCATGCATAATGCAATAGGAGAAAGTAAGCAGAAAGAAATATAGAAATGGTACATAAAGAAAATCAAAAGATGCTTATTCAGTGTTTATCATGCCCACACTTGTGACCAAGAATGTGAATCTACCAACATCAAAAGCTTTGGTGAATAGATCAACAAGTTGGTTACTTGTGTGTACTTTCACAACCTGAATTAGCTTCTTTTCATTGCAGTCTCTAATAAAATGGTACCTTATTTCTATATGCTTGGTTTTTGAGTGCTTCACTGGATTATTAACAATGCTTATGGCACTGTTGTTGTCAATGAAGATTGGAGTGTGCAGAAAAGTAACACCATAGTCCAGCATCTGATTCTGAATCCATAACACTTGTGAGCAGCAGCTTGCAGCAGCTATGTACTCTGCTTCTATTGTATAGGTGGACACTGTGGTTTGCTTTTTACACTGCCATTAAACTAGTCTTGCACCCAAAAACTGACATCCTCCTGATGTAGACTTTCTATCCAAGTTTGCACCACCCAAATCACTATCAGAATATGCAAGTAGATCAAATGGTGAGTCATGAGGATACCAAAGACCCAACCTAGGTTTTCCTTTGAGATATCTGAAGATCCTCTTGACTGCTTGAAAATGAGATTGGTTAGGTCTTACTTGAAATCTGGCACACACACAGACAGCAAACATAATATCTGGCCTTGAAGCTGTTAGATACATGAGGGAGCCTATCATAGATCTATAATGATGAACATCTACATCCTCCCCCTCAAGATCTGCAGTGATCTGTTTGTGTGTTTCCATAGGTGTGCTTGCAGGCTTTGAATCTGAAAATCCAAACTTTGTAAGTATATCCTGCACATACTTGGATTGGCTGATGAAGATACCATCATTTTTCTGTTTAACCTGTAGCCCAAGGAAGAATGTAAGTTCACCCATAGAGCTCATCTTGAATCTTTTGTGCATCAGCTCCTCAAACTCCTTGCACATATAATCTTTTGTGGATCCAAATATTATGTCATCCACATAGATTTGCACAAGCAGGATGTCCTTCTTCTTCCTTTTGATGAACAAAGTCTTGTCTATTATTCCCCTTTCAAAACCATTTTCCAAGAGATAGGTAGACAGAGTGTCATACCATGCTCTTGGTGCTTGACGTAGCCCATAGAGTGCCTTCTTTAATTTGTATACTCTATCAGGAAAGTTAGGATTTTCAAACCCTGGAGGTTGACAAACATATACTTCTTCATCAATTGTCCCATATAGGAATGCACTCTTGACATCCATCTGATAAACTCTGAACTTCATGAAAGAAGCATAGGCTAGAAACAGCCTAATTGCCTCAATTCTGGCTACTGGAGCAAATACTTCTTCATAGTCTATTCCTTCTTCTTGTGTGTACCCTTGTGCCACAAGCCTGGCCTTATTCTTTATCACAATCCTCTCTCATCTTTCTTATTTTTGAAAATCCATTTTGTACCAATTGCCCTTTGTCCTTGTGGAAGTTCAACCAGATCCCATACATCTTGCAGCACAAACTGCAACAGCTCCTCTTGCATTGCTTCTATCCAGCTTGGGTCTTTCATTGCATCATAAGCCTTTTTGGGTTCAATCTGGGATAGAAAACAAGATAGCAAGCCTGATTGTAGGTCTTTCAATCCCCCTAACTTGCTTTGTTGCCTTGTGATCATTGGGGAATTGATGTCACCAATCACCAATTGAGGAGGATGATTCTTCTGTGTTCTTGTATGATTGACAACCTCCTCATTAAGATTTGCTTCAAGATTGGAGTCATTCTTTTCTGGAGTGCTTCTACCATACACTGAAGAATTGTCATCATCAGTGTCATCTTCTGCCAGTATGGGCATCTCAGGTCCTGAGTTTCCTGAATTATGAGCATCCTCTTTATCACTCTTATTCTCTTCATCACCTTTGTCCTCTTCATCTGCTTTAGCATCTTCATCCTGGTCTGGATCAGAATCTTCTGATTCTGGAGCATCATTCTTTTCTTGCTGGCAAAATTCAACAGGATCTACTGTAGGTATTGGAAACAACACAAACTCTGAACTCTGTGCTTGTACCTTTTCTGAGCTTGTTCCTGCATTTTGCACATTACTAAAACCCAAAGCATTAGTTAGTGAATCAATGTCAAACAACCAATCAGGACCTGTACCAATTTGATTTGGTGTGTTCTCATTGCATTTGACATTGTCACTTTCCTCTATAATCCTTGAAGAACTATTAAATACTCTATATGCCTTACTCTGAGAGGAGTATCCAACAAGAAATCCATCTTCAGCTTTGCTTTCAAACTTACCTAAGTGAGATTTGGTGTTGAGAAATGTGCAAGGACAACCAAAAGGTTTGAAAAATCCAATAAAAGGTTTCTTCTTGTTAAAAAGTTCATAAGGTGTCTTGCCTTGAGATTTGACTACTAGAACCTTGTTTTGGACATAACAAGCAGTATTAACTGCTTCTGCCCAAAAAGTGATGGATAGCTTTGAATCTGCCAACAAGGATCTAGCAGCCTCAATTAGTGTCCTATTTCTCCTCTCAGCAACACCATTTTGTTGAGGAGTTCTAGGAGCACTGTATTGTCTCTCAATACCTTTAGTCTCACAAAAGCTGTTTAAGTCATTGTTTTTAAATTCTGTTCAATTATCAGATCTGATGACTTTAACCCTTAGATTAGTTTGGTTTTCAATCCTAAGTATAAAGGATTTGATCAGTCCACTTGTCTCATCCTTAGTCCTCAGAAAATATACCCAAGTAAATCTAGAGAAGTCATCAACAATGACTAAGCAATAGGACTTCTTTCCAATACTCATCACATTAGTAGGACCAAAGAGATCCATATGCAATAATTGAAGAGGTGAAGAGATTGTATTTATTTCTTTGGACTTATGAGAAGTTTTGTGTTGCTTGCCTTTAAGACAAGCAACACAATGATCATCACATGAAAACACTTTTTGAGGTAAACCTCTTACAAGGTTGTTTTTCACAAGAATGTTCATTGTTTTAAAATTCATGTGACACATCCTTCTATGCCAAAGAGATGATTCATCCAAGGAAGCTTTTGAAAATAGACAGTTTAAAGATGAATCAGATGATACATTCTCTAAGTCCAAAGTCCAAACAATAAACATTATTCTTTCTAGGAGTTCTAAGTAGTATCATATTTTCATCAACTACCTTGAATCCTGGAGCAAGGATAATACATTCAGTCTCAGTAAATAGTATACTATGTTTCTTGACACAAACCTGTGATACACTTAACAGGTTGTATCTCAATTGCTCAACATAGTATACATCTTCAAAGGACATCTTACCTTTTGATACCATACCTTTTCCACTGATCTTACCTCCTGCTGGATTGTCACCAAAAGCAACATGTCCTCCATCAAACTTTTTGAAGTTTTGAAGGCAGACCATGTTACCTGTCATGTGCCTAGAGCAACCACTATCTACATGCCAAGTGCTCTTCTTCTTGAGCTGTTGGTTGCCCTGCACATAAGATAAAACAATTAGTTTTTAGGGGGAACCCAAGCCAAAGTGGTCTTGGGTTGCCCTTTCTCATCAACATATTTATAATCAGTAATCTTAGTCTGGATGAGATGATCAGATTTAGGAATCTCGTGGCTGGAATACTTTGTCAAAATTATAGGCTTGGCAGCATTAATACTGGTAGCAGTACTAACTTGGTTAGCAGTACTAACTTGGTTAGCAGTACTAACTTGGTTAGCAGTACTAACTTGGTCAACAGTAGTATTGCTATCAACAGCACTATTTCTGTTAGCAGTACTATTTGAGGTAGCAGTACTAACAAGTTTCTTGACTTTTGGAACCCAAATCTTGACAAAGTTGTTTGCTTTCTTGTTCTGTGAGTTACTCCTTGACTTGCTTAGAGTATTTTCTTTTGAGTTAGCAAACTTATTCTGAATATGAGATTTTGCAGTCCCAGTTTTCATTGGTATTGTTCTCATATTAGCAGCCATGTGATTTCTTGATTGCTTCCTATGACCAACTGAATTTTGTGTTTGTCTTTGAAAAGTAAATATTTGGTTAATAGGATTGAAATAACAGTGTTTGGCTAGATGATTTAACTTGCCACAAATAAAACAAGGCTTTGGTCTATTGACTTTGCTTAGATCAATTCCCTGTTTTTGAGCCTACTGATTATTTTTGTTTCTCTGATTTCCCCTTATTTTATCATGTTTATGGGTCTTGTTCTGTTGACAAGTACAGGGATTTACAACAGTAGTTTGCATATAATGAGTTCCCTGTACCTTTTCCTTTCCTTTCCTAGAGGTTTCAGCTTTCTCACCCTTACCATTCTCTTTCTCTGTCTTGGACATCTCCACTTTATCACTCTTGACAAATGGTTTACCCCCTCTCTCATTTGTAAGAATATGGTTTTCTAAGGGAATATCTTTGTGGTCTTCCTTATTCTTACCCTCAGAGTTCTCTTCTTCATAATCTGCCTCAACCACTACTTTGTTTAATGGATCTACTTCTGTGGCTCCTGCAGATAAGTCATTCTTATCCTGTCTTTCTAAGAGGTCTGAGGTGGGAGGAATATAGTTATTATTGTAAGGTGGAGGAGTGTTGTTGTAGCCTATACCTCTCTTTATTTTGTCATGAATTTGAGATTTAAGTAAAGAGTCCATTGCTTTAGAAGCATTGGAATATTTCTCAATGTCTAGTTTGGCCTTCTCAAATTCACTCTTAACTTTCTCACATTCTTCTTTGGCCTTCTCTAGTTCAATCTCTAACTGATTCTTCTCCCACTTCCAATAGTTGAGATCATATGAATGTTGAAGTTCATTGGCCTGATATGCCTTTATTTGTTCTTCAAACTTCTCAACAATCACAACATACTCTCTTCTATCTTTCTCTAACCTTTTGAGGTCATCACACATGCTCTAATTGTGATCCCTGTACTTTTTAACAGTTTCAAGACAGGTTTTAGAGCAAAGGTTAGATTTTACCTCAGTGGGGATTGCATTGCTTGATGACTCTGAAACCTCAGCCATCAATGCTTGGTTCTGAATTGCCTCCTCAGCTTGATCACTCCAATCAATGCCCATCCCTTCTTGTGAGACAAGAGCTTGAGATGAATTCCTGTTATAGTTAGTGGACTTTGGTTGTTGATTATTGCTTCCATGTTGTTGAGCAATACCTCCTCTACACTCTCTTGCAAAGTGTCCCAGATTATGGCATTTGTAGCATTCCACTTTGGATTTATCAAATCCAGCACCATCTTCTCTTCTCATGGCAAAATTGTTCCTACCTGTTCTTTTGATGAATCTTTTGACTCTCATGGTGAGCATTGCCATCTGCCACTTGATATCCATCTCTTCAAGGTCATCTACATTGATCTGCTCCAGATCATCATTGATAAGAGCAGATTTAGCATGACTAGCAAGGAATGCTTCCAAAAGAGAATCATTGGACCCATCCTGTTTTGAGCCTTAAGCAGTACTAACTGATTCTGTATTAGCAGTAGAATCAGTAGTAGATGATAGGAGGGCAGCATTATGAGAGTATCCAGATGGCCTTTTCTTGGATTCAACTTCTGCTTCAAACACTCTTAGATCATTGTAGAGATCATCAAGCTCCTTATCCTCCAGATTGTCATTCTGTCTAAAGGATACAGTGTACATCACCCATTCTTCACCAAGAGATCTTAGAAATTTTCTGTTGACATCATCCTGGTCCATCTTGACACCAACAGTGGCCAACTCTCCAATCAACTTGTTGAATCTATCAAAGGTTTGAGTCATGGACTCATTCTTTGTAGACATAAAATTCTCACATTGTTGTTTGAGAATTTCCTTCTGATTTCTCTTAGTACTTTTAGTACCTGAAAATCTCTTCTCCAATGCATTCCACAGGATTTGAGCATCAGAACAGTTGCAAAACTGATGTTGGTATTTATTAGGAATTGCCAAGAGCAGAGTGCTCAAGGCTTTCATCTCAGTCTGCCTCATCTTTCTTTCTCCATCAGTCTTTGGTGGAGTTCTCTTGCCATCTGCTCCCATCTTTCCTCCATCAGAGGGACCATTCTCAATGATGTCCCACATTGAGTAGTCTGTAAGAAGAATGTACTGTCTGATTCTGATTTTCCACATGTCAAACTCATTGGGTTTGAGCATGGGGACTTTTGAAACAAGAACACTGTCATGAGATCCGTCCATGATGATTTTTGATTTATGAGTTGAAGGCTCTGATACCACTTGTCAGGATCGAAATTCGAAACAAGAATTTAATAAGCACTCAGAAACTATGTTAAAGAAGTTGCGGAAAAACACTTTAACAATAAATCAATTAAACAGTGTATGAACTCAAATCACAAGTTATATTGCATTAACTTAATGATTACAAACAAAACCTCAATCTGTTGAACAAGCTCAACAGACGTTCAATACTTCTCTATTGAAAGGACTACAAAGAACCTTGAGGTTAATTCTCTCTAAACGTATTCTGTATGAATTAGACTATCAAAAACTATTATCTAACTATCAAAGACTTCTAGACTATATATACAGAACTAATTACAAGATAATTACAAAAGAAATATTAATCTTCAGCATCCATAATTATCTTCAGCATCCATAATTATCTTCAGTCTCCTTGTCTTTCGTATCAATCCATCTTTATCTTCACGAGCAGTATTAATCTCCATAGCAGTATTAACTTCCTTAGTAGTACTAATCATGCTTGCAGTAGTAATCCTTCAAGAAGTACTAACTACTAGCAGTATTAACTGTCAAGCAATATTAATACCTCTAGCAGTAGTAATTCTACAAGCAGTAGTAATCATTCAAGTAGCAGTATTAATATCTTCAGCAGTATTAATCTTTAAGCCCAACAGTAGTATCCATCCTTAGCACATTTCAGACCCAACAAGTTACGAATATGTTGCTTCAAAAAACACGATAACGAAAAGCTTGGCTAGATAATACATGAATCCAAAATTTTCGGATTTCTCAACATGGCTACTTTGGTCGTATCGTTAAGTGCTCAGATTGGAATATGATATTAAATACATGGGTTCATATCTCTTTTTTGTCCTTTGTTTTCTTTTAACAAGTAACCTAAATTTCAAAACACGATTAAACTAGTCACTTCATTTCTTTCGTGGGAAGTAATGTCAGTATGCGAGAAGTTTTCAAAACATAAAAAGACAGTATTCAAATAAACCATTTCAACAATACAATAATCGATACATACTTTACATAAAATTACGGATAATAACTAAATATCTTTCCCTTATATTATGCACCTTATGTTCTAGATGTTTAACTTGACACATAAGTTAGCAAATGTATTTTTTTTTCTTTTACCATAATCAAATACTTAAATACCCTAAAAGTTAAGAAAACGTGTGTACCACAACATTTGCATCAATATACTATGGTGCAGTATTTTGATAGTTTATTGTCTTAAAGTCTCAATATATTTTGTTTTTCAATTTCATTAAAATAATTATTTTAATTTATTTTAAGAATTATTAATTAACAAGATGATAAAGTAAAATAATTTTTGAAAAAAAAAGGTTACATTTCTTATAATTAGTTCAAAAGAAATGTTACCATTTAAGATTAACCCCTACCATAAGCAAACATTGAATATATAGATATAGGTACAAAATAGGGAATAAAATGTTGCACATTACAAAATAATTGGCCAATCAATTATAACAACCCAATCATTCAAGCATAAAGCATAACTAACATAATAAAATTCATGCCAAAAATGGCCCAAGATAACAACAAAATCTTAAGGTTTGCAAAGAAGCAACCTATTACACAACTGAGATCTAACTGAAATACTAAAAGAGGTCTTCTATTGATGGGTGCTGCTCAAACCTTATCTTTCTCTTTACCAGGTCCACCAACCTCGCGCCCACGTGAAAAGGTTTTTAAGTTTTGAAAGAGCGAGGGTTAGACCAACGGTCTAGTGAGTCTCCTCTAATATCCGCTTCAATCCAAGAGACATGTAAAGGATTTAATAATAAAATAAACCATTTTCAGATGCAAATATGATAATTAAACTTTCAACAAAATATTCAGCTCACACTACCGCCACCCTAAGGTGACAGAGTGTCTGTGACTCACACTGCCTTGCTGGGACACACCCCTAACGGCATAAACGGAATACACCCTCCGGTATGAGCACATGCGGGACACCCACCCCCCGACTTTCAGCCTAACACACTTCTGATCATGCATGCATACATTACCACTTTTAACGCAATAACAAATAAACTTTAACATATATAAAGAAATCTCACAAGTGGTTATCAATGTAACAACATTTCAAGAATTGCATGAAACTCATATACTTAAAAGCATGATTTCTTTGTCATAAGAAACTAGTTCAGAAAACTCACCTGACTCTTGGCGAAACTCTCTCTCCTCTCGAGCTTCCTTAGACCGAACCTATCATTGAAATAAAGAAAGGCACTTAGGACCTACAACTCACAGCCCCTCGGCTTGCTCTCATCACTCAACCCCCCATCACGCTGACCGGCCTCTCCCGGTCAAGCCAATCCCGGGCCCTCCCGGTCAAGACGATCCCGGGCTCCCCGACTCCTAGGGTTCACGCCCGGTTCCCCGATGAATACCCCGGGCGCCCCGTCTCCCGGGGTCCCCGCCCGGGTCCAACCTCAACACCCTCGGACTATCCCGGGCGCCCCGCTTCCCGGGGTCCCCGCCCGGGTTCTGCACGCCCCGGGCTCCCCCGACTCCCGGGGTCATGGCCCGGGGTTCCTCCCCCATCCCGGTATTCGGCAAATCCCGGGTTCCCACGGGGTCGACGCCGAATCAACAACAGAGTGCTAATCACTCTTAATCCCAATGTCAATCGAGGGAAAATCGAATCCCCAATCCAATCCACAGATTGCACAATCAAATCTCTCTACCCTCAAGAATACTACTCAGATTCTAAATATTTAAAACGGGATTAGCATAATCAGATTTTGGGGGCGATTCCAAGGAATCTTACCCTTGACAAACCCAAACCCAAACCCATTGTTCTCCGGTTCGAAACAAAAATAATGATTCCTCCTAGCAAACCAATCATTGATGAAAGCTAGAGAGAAAATTACCTTGAAGAAACGATGCAGACTTGGATTTCTCAAGAATTTCCCTAATTCCCTTTGCTCTCTCTCCAAGCCGCCACATACAACAAATGATTAGGGTAAAGCTTATTCCCTTTTTATTCCTTCTTTTTCACTATCCCCCCTTCCACTTTAGATTTATGACATAATCCTCCCCTCCACTTCCTCTATTAAAAAAATACGGTTATTACATCAATGGCCATACTAGTAGGTGTATAATGAACCCACCATATGTGTATTGCACTACAAAACAGATGCTTATCACCGACGGACAAATCCGTCGGTGATCCATCGGTAAAAGTGAAATCTGTCGGTGATCCGTCGGTAAATGGATGTCGGTATAGATGTGGTCGGCGTTCAGATTACCGACAGATATTACCGACGGATCACCGACGGCTCTCTTTTCTGACGGATCATCGACGGCCACCGACGGCATGGGTTATTTTCGACGGATCACCGACAGTCTCCATTTACCGACGGATATTCTCCGACGGATTATTTCCGACGGATTTAGTGACGGATTTCCGATGGATATTTATTAAATAAAAATTAAATTAAAAAACATTTACCGATGGAATATCCGTCGGTAATCCGTCGGTAAATTTAAATTAAAAAAAATAATAAAATATTAAAAAATTCCAGTTTTTAACCTGTACAAAACCTGCCAATTTTTAATTAATACTAAGTTTTAAACTGTACAAAACCGTCATTTAATATCTATAAATGCATAAATGTATTACAAAAACGTAATCCTATGGAGGGGGAAAGGGGTGCTGATCGTTAAATTTGTTCATGAACGCCTCAAACTGATCTATTCGCTTCTGCACCCGCCTCCTATCTTCTTCATCTCTTTCCATTCGCTACTGCATCTGGATCCCCTCTGCTTCCTCTCACTGTAGTCGCTCCTGCATCTGGATCCTCTCTGCTTCCTCTCTTTCTACCCTCTGTCTCAGCTCATTCAACTGAAACTCAACATTTGACAAACATATATAGAACAATGTTAGACAACATTTAACAAACATATGATTGACAATGTTAAACAACATTTGACAAACATACCTCCTCATCGTGACGGACGCTCGTGCTCCCGCTCGAACTGACACCTGAATCATCGGTCATAGCATAATAGGGATCCTGACTGGTCCCCCATCCAAAAATACGGCCCTTACGCTGTCCTCCGACACTACGCTCCCACAACTCGGTGTCATTGGGAGGTACAGTGCGGCAGGTAAGTCCGGGTACTCATCCCTCCTAATCTGATGGTAGTTATCCTACAGTTTACCAATTTAGACATTGTCAAGTCAACTCACCTAAATAATATTTTTTTACTTAAAAGGAAATACAAAATTTAACTTAAAAATAAATAATGTTTAATAAATCTTTTTGTTAGTATTTGCAGGGGTGGACCTATGAACGACCTTAGGTTTTGTACACTCATTCAATCAATTTTTATAAGTAAAATTCTTTTTGGACATAAAAAGTGTGCATGCTAAACTTTGAAGGATATTCTCGGATATTAGAAAATATAAGGAGTATCAGCCAAAAAGCCAAAAAACCAAAAAACCAAAAAAGTTCTTCTAAATAAGCCTAAAAACCCAATTAAGTCCCTTGAAATCAACCAAATTTTTTAAAACAAATGTTCTGAAATCAACCAAAAAACTTAGAAAAAAATCCATCGATGACATTCAGCTAAAAGCATATCTGACTTACGCCTAAGACGCAATCTTCAATTTTGTTTAAAAGATCAATTTCATTTGAAAAAAGTGTAGTTTATTCCCCAAAACCGACATAATTGACTCCCCCCCAATCAAACCACTTTGACTTTTCTACAAAATCTAATCATAACTTTACGGACGTTTAATCCATCTTATAGGTATAATCATTCGTAGGGATGGTAACGGGGCGGGTATCCCCTTACCCGGCCCCGACCCTGGTTTATAATGGATGGCCCCGGCCCCGGTCCCCGGCGGGTACGGGGGATCGACTACCCGGCCCCGGTCAATACCCTGTCTATCCCCGCCCCCGTTAACCCGGTTCGTACCCGTTTACCCGTTATATATATATATATATATATATAGATAGATATATATAAAAGTACAAATTTAATATATGTATATATATATAAATATATAAAAGTATAAATTTAATATATATATATATATATATATATACCGGGTACCGGGCGGGTCGGGGGGTATGTCACCCGGCCCCGGCCCCGGCCCCGGTTTGAGCCTACCGGGTATCCCGGGCCCCGGTCCCCGGACCCGTTTTTGCGGGGATTCCCAGGCCCCGTCCGGGTCGAGTGGACCGGGTTCCTCACCGGGTCGGGCCAAATCACCATCCCTAATCATTCGTCAAAAATTCTAAATCTGTCGTTAGATATTACAATATCTAAATTGATTTTCATTAATAACAAAACGAGAAAATTTGTGAACCAAGAGAAAAAATTTATCGCAAAATTGTAGTATTTACTTATTTTTATTATAAAAACTTGTTGTATTTAATTTGAGGTTAATGCTTTTTAAATTAAAATATATTTTACATTATTCGTAATTAAAATGTAATTTATGTAAAATGGGGAATCATGATTTGTTAAACCGTTTTTCATGTCATTGGGTTAAACCGAGTTGGGTTAAACCGAGTTGGGTTATTTAGATTTTATTACCATTTTTAATAGACTAGGCATATACCCGTGCGATGCAGCGGAATGTAAGTAAATAACGAACAATTAATGCTACTTCCTTATAGACATGTTATCAACAATCAACAATGACCTATGAATCACAATTTATGAAACCCTAAACTCATAAAGATATTCAATAATTAGTTTATATTATAATTATTGACAAAAAAAATTATAATGATATAATTTATAATAAAAATGAAACGTATTTTACGATTATGTATTTTTAATGTGCTAATAGTGGAAAAAAATAAAACGTATGGATAGAAAACAAATTAGTTCGTAGATATTCATGATATTTAATAGTACAGTTAAATTAAAAAATATTTAATATTAGGCTCGTTTTGAAGATATTGATGAGACAATTATAATAGTATACTTTGTAAAAAAAGTAACTTATTTTTTATTGCATTTTTGATCATATACGATTATTTGTGTTAATATGATAATGGTGTAAAATAAAAAATTAAAAAATAAGGGATATAAAATGAATTAAATAAGTAATTGTAAGGGTGACAAATGTAACATTATAAGGGTGATAAGTGTTATTGTATAAAAACTTAGGGTAATAAGTGTTATTGTACAAAAGTTTGTACAATAACCGTATTAGTTTTTTTATATAGTGGTAGAGATTTAATTCATAGATATTCATGATATTTAATAGTACGGTTAAATTTAAAAATATTCAATATTGGACTCGTTTTGAAGGTATTGACGAGACGATTGTAATGGTATAATTTGTAAAAAAAGAAACGAATTTTTCATTGCATTTTTGTTTATATACGATTTATTTGTGTTAAAATAATAAGAGTGTAAAATGAAAAATGATAAAACAAGGGATAGAAAATAAATTAGATAATTGATTGTAGGGGTGATAAATATAAAATTTAACTTTAATAGCTTTCCAAAAACCGTAACTACTATTCCAATAACTACTTTTTTCAATAACAGTAATAGAATTTTAATATAATAGTATAGATTTATTAAAACGGAGATTTTAGGGATTTTTGTTTCAACAAATTTTTTAAAACATTTTTCAAAATAGAAAAAGTAGGAGAGAGGAAATGAAATTCTTCAAATTTGAGAAGTCTACAAAAATGAATTTCTTGAAATTAAATTGTAAAAGAGAGAAATAATATTTTATTAATTATATTGAATATTTTAATAGTAAAATTGATGTTATAATATCTTATGAATTATATTGAATATTTTAAGAATGAAAGACAATTATTTGTTGGTGACTTTAACCATCTTCAGAGACAATCACACAATTGTCATTGACTACCCTTCTTACATGGAAAATACGGATACACTGAATGGTTGGAAGTTGTAAAGGTCATCTAAAAGTCTAAATCCAAATATAAAAGGTATGTTAAGCAAACGTTAAAGAAATGTTTCAACAGAATGAAGTGTATCACCTATGATCCTCTAGAGCCACTAAAGACTCGAAAAGGAGTCATCATTGACGACAAACCTTTTGGAAGAAACCAACATGTGACTAAGTTCTCCCTGGATGTTATACTCTTTCAAGCAGTCATTCCTCACGTCTCGATGTTGAACCTCTCCTTTCGTGTTCAAGACCATCATGTACCTGGTGATATTCTCTTCATACCTGTCTCTGGCATCTTCCTCTATGCACTGGATGACGAACTTTGCTTTCAGAGGACTGCTAAACTCTCTATATCGCTCTAGTGGAACATCTGGTCTTCCTCCTTAGCTACCGCGACACCTCCAACCATGTTGGCAATGCTTACCACATGAAGATTAGAATAGCGTTGAGAAGAAGAAAAGATAGAGAAGGAGCTTCTTTACCAAAATTTGTAGAGTTCAATGATTTACTTGATTAGTATAGAAGTTTTGTATCTTCAGTTATTGTACTTTCTTTCTCAGTACTTTGTAATTCTGATTTTTTATGAAATGATTATCACTGAAGTACTTCACTCCTTCTAAGTGATTAAAATATCCCTGAAAACAGTAAATGAGACATTGAATCTATGAGTTCGATTTACTTTCTATTTTTACTAAGTGTTTCAATGCATATGGCTTTGTCATCATCGAAATAGGGGGAGATTGTTGATCCAATTGATCCTCCTTAGTGATTTGATGATGACCAATGTCTGTTAATGCCAAAAATCTTCCTTTGGAAGATTTAAGGTCGGTGTGGAGCTTTATCCAACTAAAGAAAGTAACCAGATGACAAAGCGTGCGATAATAACAAAAATAAAGAGACAAGAGATTTGGTGACGCGGAAAAATCTCAACGGGGAAAAAACCGCGGACGACAAAGAAGAGTCGTCGTGCACTATGATCGCGAAACAGGGGCGACGTCCTTATGTATTACAACGTTGTACAATATAAGTATGAAGTACAAGTATAGAAATAAGTGCTAGTCGTGTATAAAATACTTCTATTGTGCGTATAGAGCTTCAGTCGTGTAATGTGAGAGAGAGAGTTTTAGAATGTTCTTTGTATGGCTTGTAAACTCGTAATAGCAGTTATCGGAATGAAATGATATCTTGTGTATTTATAGTCTTTGGTCTTCATAAATGTGTCATTGATTTTTGGTATAACGGTTGAAGCTGCTTAAATGATCTTGATGTCCGATGTCAGTTATATCCTTTGGTTTTTATGAGCATTAAACCTGCATTAAAGAAATAAGAAAAGAACGTTGGTCGTACGTTAGTATAGTCGTGGTCGAGAGTAATCTTACGACGGTCAAGCGATGCTCGACCGACTTCGACAGAAGTGTCGACAGGCGTTACATATGTGTTTGGTCGTCAAGACCTTATCTTAGTTCGAGATCAGTCAAGTGAAATGTGCATTAAATGTCATCTGTCGTGGTCGTGGATTTTTGACCCAAACAGTTTGCCCCCAAAATTTAAAATTAAGTGGCAATTTTGAATTTTAAATTTTGAGTTTATCAAAAAATTTGGCGGTCGCCATGTGTCACTCGGTGAGAGGTTCTCGTCACGATGCAACTGAAGCAGTTCGTTTCTAACTAGACCCATGATGGTCTAACTGACACACGTGACGTCATGGTGGTGTGTATCCGCATGCATGACAGTTGTCAGGACAGGTGTCGACGATCTAGCGGTGCACACAAAAAGTCGATCGACACGTGTCGATCATCGAGCGACTCGACTTGATATGTTTGAGCGTATAAATACGGGTATCTAGGGGATTGTTTCCTTTTACCCTTTCAAACACTTTTTGGAGAGAGATTTCCTTGATCATCTTCACGAATCCTTTCCAAAAACCTGTAAAATCTTTACCATTAGTTCGAGGTTTAGAACGACTATTAAGGTACAATCTCTATTACTCTTTTATGCAATTCAAGACTTTATCTAGGAAACCTAGGAAGGACTGGGATATCTTAGGTTTGAGTGAGCTAAAAATCAACTTGATTGGTTTAGCTATGTCAAGTGAACCGGCTAGCACTATCCAAAGTCAAGACGATCTTGACGATTTTAGGCACTTAGCGCAGATACCCTCTTCGGTGGCTATCTACTCTCCTGGCCAAGTACGCCCGGACATTTGTCCGGAGGGGTACTTTGTCGTATACGAGAACCCTTTTATGATAGGGTTCAAGTGGCCTTACTCGCCACTGTCGAGGCTGTTTATGCACACATTCAGCCTTGCCCTGGGGCAACTCTTGCCCCAGTTCTGGAGAGTCGTCTCGGTTATCGAGCGACTAACGAGTGAGTGGGGATCGTCATTCGACGTGAACGACCTCCTCACGGAGTACCAGATGAAGGTGAACGGTTTCCACCGTTACAGCCTATTTTCCAAGTACCGAGGTGATCGCACCTTGGTACTTAACACCGTGGTCAATGACCGTGGGTGGAAAGCCAGATACGCATTCGTGCGTTCGGCATCGCTGGGTCCAGACATCGACGTGCCAGAGACGCTCTGGAATACGTCGAGTAAGATTTTTATTGTATTTAGTCTTTGTCGTATGTTTTCTATAGATTTGCATCTAACTTTTTTCTTTTGTTCTTTTGATTTCAACTATCAAGTTCGACGAAGTACGATCGAATAGCGATTCGGTGTACAAGATCACCCGCTTCCTCGGGTATAGCCTAGTCGAACGGTCGTATACTCTTCTTCAACAGGCAGACGACGACGACGATGGAGTGACCATCGTCGAGCATTCAAAGGTCGAGGTCGAGGAGGAAGAGAAGGAAGAGGTGGAAGAGAAAGAGGAGGAGATGGCAGGTAGCGTACTCGTCCCTTTGGTCTCTCCTTTTTCTTTGTTTTGTCGTGTGTTTAATCGCTGTTTTCTTTGTTTTTTAGGTCGTTCTCCAGTAAAGACGTCCACTGCGGCCTATCAGAGGAAGGCCCAGCTGGAACTGGCCCAAAAGGGCAAGGAAAAGAGGAATGGGCTCTCGACTACTGGGTTGAGTGTGTCCAAAAGAATGAGGATGACGGTCCCGAGGGAACCGTCGTCGAAGAGTGGTGACGCGTCGAGCGTCGTCTCTTAAAAGAAGCGAAGATAGGCTATACCATACCGGCGGTCCCCAAAGCGCTGCGCCTCCGATGCAGGAGGAATCTGGCATCGAGCGGCCTCCTCCAGAGAATATTCAGGAGATCGAGGCCTCTGGATCCAACCCCCAGGCAGCCGACAAGGGGAAGGGACCTGCGGAAGTTCAGACGGTCACCTTCACGTTGCCATCTGACTTCATGGCAGACGATATCCTCGATAGGTCGAGGATATTTCCTCATCTGGGGAAATATCAACTCCCTGTCTTCAAGGAGAAATTCAAGGCGATGACCATCGACGACATGGGGTCTAATGTCTCCGGTCTCGCTTTTCTGGTAAGGGTCGACACTTACCTTTTTCTTATCTTTGTAATATAACTGTCATATTTGATATTGTGCTAATTATCATGTACTTTTCTTTGTAGATGTTCCAGGCCTCCTTAAGTCTCTACGGGGAGATGAAACGTATTCGCCGGGCGGTGCCGCTTGCTCTCGACAGAGAGAAAGTGGCGTTGGAGAGGGAACGAGCTGCCCTTGCTAGGGAGAGGGATGCCACGTCTCAAGTGGAATCCCTGACTGTGAGACATCAAGAGGCTCACAACGTCTTGGAAGTCTCCAGTCGTCAGACGAAGGATCTCCAGACACGTTTTCACATGTTGTGCGAGATCTTGAAAGGGACCCGGGAGGAGTTGGAACGGGCCCAAGTGTCCCTGGTCGTGAATGAAAAAGAGATCAGGGGTGTGAGGGAGAAGGAATCCGAGCAGAAGGCCGTCGAGGCTTTCACACGATGGACGACGAAAGCGGCCACCATGAGGCGACATTTGGCTGGGAAGAATCCCTTTGCCAACGCTGTTGAAGATCTCAAGATCTATCTTGCAGACGTCTGGAACGAGGAGGACCTGGACTCCGAGGATGAGAAGGACGTCGAGGTAGTTGAGGTCGAGGATGAGGCCCAAGTCGACGATGCCCATGTGGGTGACGTCTCTACGTCGCAGCCAACAAAAGACGCTCCTCCGTCTTGAGCCTTTTGCTTTTTTCTATCTTTTGTTATTTTTTTGTACTTTCTATGGTTGACCGTTGGTGGTCGAGCCTTCCACTTGTAACCATTAATTTTGGTTTATAACAGAAATGGTTTTTTACTTAACATTGTCGAGTGTTTTTCAATGACATGATATCACACGATAACAACATAAAAAAGTACTTAGAACTTTTCAAAATCAAAATTCATACGACCAATCAATTAAAAAGTAAAACATTCAATCCATAGATAATCACGATTCAACATAACAGACAATCTTGCGATTGAGGCATTTTAAATAATTTCATACAAGGATTCTTTCGACTAAGGCAATCCAAGTAGTTCGAAGATTCTTGCGACCAAGACACTTATACATAATAAATTTTTCTTAAGTTAAAAGACTTGTAGTCGAGTTTCACAAGATCAATTCGTATAAAAGACTTGTGTTCTTATGTCGTGCGATCCTGTGAAGAAACAATGTTAAAGGTTAGCCGTTGGCTAACCAACGACCCTCTGATGCTTAAGTCAGTACTGGTTGTGAAGAGTAATCATAAGAAAAAAGTATGACGTACTTAGAAAAAATACCTTTTGAGATGTGTTGCATTCCAACTACGTGGGATTTCTTGGTTGTCGAGAGTTTGGAGTCTATAGGCACCTTTTCCTACGACTTTAGATATAGGATACGGACCTTCCCACTTGATGGAAAAATTAACCGCGTTCGACTCTTGAATGTTTTGAAACACTCATCGTAAGATGTGGTCACCTTCTTGGAAGACTTTGGTCTTCACGTGTTTGTTGAAATGATGTTCGACTGACTGCTTTTGAGACGCCATTCGAATCAAAGCTGATTCTCTCATTTCTTCAAGGGCGTCGAGATCATAACTTAGGTCGACTAGGTTATAGTCGACTGAGGTATGCCTCGATGTGGGTAGTTGGACTTCGACGGGCATGACCGCCTCACATCCATAGACCAAGGAAAAAAGGAGTTTGTCCCGTGGACGTGCGGAGAGTCGTACGATTTTCCCACAGGACCGAAGGAAGTTCTTCGATCCATTTTCCTTTTGCTGCCCTCAGTCTCTTCTTGATCGAGTTTACAATAGTCTTATTGCTCGATTTTGCGAGTCCGTTCGACTGAGGGTATCACGGCGTCGAGGTAATGAGTTTTATGCCACGATCTTCACAAAATTGCTGAGTTCTCTCGCTTATGAATTGGGATCCATTGTTGCAGACAATCTCGGATGGTATTCCGAACCTACATATAATGTTAGCCTAGATAAAAGATGTTAGATCTATTTTTATAGTAATCATTGTATTTATTTTCTAGCTTTTACTGTGCTTAATGTTCATTTCTGTATTGTAAAGGCTAGGGGTATTTAAGTCCCCTTAGAGCCTTTGTTTTGTAACTTTGGCAATCACTTTCAATACATCAGTTTAAACTTTGCGCTTCATACTTTCTCTCTCTAAAGATTTAGAGATTCTTGGACTCTCAATTGGTATCAGTATACTTTCTCTCTCTAAAGATTTAGAGATTCTTGGACTCTCAATTTTATATGTTTAGTTGTTTCAAAATTTATATTCAGTATATTTTTCTTTCTACATTAATATTTGATCATTGTGTTCTCATAAATATATTTTAATGGGTTTATGCATTATTCAAGGGGGAGTCAAAGGGTTTCAAAAGGTAAACTTTTTCTAAGTCAGATTTGCGCATCCAGCATGACACGCAAACTTCGTTTTGCGCTTCCTTCGTGAAACGAAAACATTGCTTTGCGTATCCTTCTTGAACCGCAAACTTTGCTTTGCGATCCCTTCATGAAGCGCAAACCTTGGTTTGCGCAACCAACATGAAGCGCAAACCTCCCTGCTTTTCTCTGTTTCTTTGATTTTACAGATCTTATGTTGTCTCGTCTCCAACATTTACATGACAAAGTTGATCAAGATAATCAAGGTCATGAGGGGGAGAAGTCAAGGAGAAGTCTAAGAGACAAAGAGCTCAAAAGTTTATCTGTTGATCAAGATTCGCTCAAAGATTCTATTCTTTCAGCTACAACAAATTCTTTTGCTGTTTATGCTCCGAACACCACAGTTCATTCAAGATCATTCAAAAGAGGTGTATCGTCTAGAGCTCAAGACAGTAAAGACATCTTTATCTGAAAGATGCTAAGAAGAAATTTTTTCTTAAAAGTCAGAAATCTTCTAAAAGTCGCTTTGTTGGTCCGTGCTATTTTAGAAGACAATTTTTGAAGACCAAAGCGCCAATGATTACTAAGGGGGAGATTGTTAGGTCTGATTTTATAGTAATGATTGTATTTATAGGTATTGGTCTTATACAGTGTTTAGAATGCTTATCAGTGTTGTATTTGACCAAGGGTATTTAAGTCCCTTTGGTCTTTGTCTTTGTAAGAACTTTTGCACTCACTTTAATCAGATTACACTTTGCGCTTCCTTGTTACTTTCTCTCTCTAAAGATTTAGAGATTCTTGGACTCTCAAAAGATATCACCTCTTTGTCCCGGACTTGGGAAAAAGCGGCGACCTCTATCCATTTAGAGAAATAATCTGTAAGGACAAGCAAAAATACCTTTTACCCGGGGCCCGGTGGTAACTTACCGATGATGTCCATCCCCCATCTCATGAAGGTCCAGGGAACTAACGTCGAGTGTAAAGGTTCAGAAGGTTTATGCGTCGTACCTGAGTGTCGTTGGCATGCGTCACAATTTTGTACATACCTGATGGTGTCCCGTCGCAGCGTTGGCCAGTAGTAGCCTTGTCGTGATACTCGATTGGCTAGACTGCGACCACCTGAATGGTTGCCACATTCACCGTCGTGCATTTCCTGTAGGATGTTCTGGACTTGTGTTTTATTAGTGACACATCGTAGATTAAGTCCAGTAGACGATCGTCGATAGAGTCTGCTTTGTATTATGACATATTTGGATGCCTTGAATCTGATATTTCGAGCTTCCATTATGTCTTCAGGGAGTTGGTCATGTGCTAAATAGTTCATTATATCGCTCGACCAATTTTCCTCCTCATTGTCGATCTGGACAATGTCATCATGATCAATGAATGACGTCGTGAGATGTACCATGGGTATCGTGTCGAACAATGCTTTACTAAGTGCCGATCCAAGATTAGCTAAGGCATCAACTTGAGTATTCAAATCTCTTGGGATTTGTTCGATCGAGAAAGGCTTAAAATTTTCAGATTTTGCCTTGGCTATTCTGAGATATGATGTCATCTTCGAGTCTTTTGCCGCAAATTCGCCATTCATTTGATTCACAACAAGGAGGGAGTCTCTTTTGACGTGCAACCCTTTTTCTCCTAAGTCGAGTGCCATGTTCATGCCTATGATCAGGACTTCATACTCTGCTTCGTTGTTGGTTGCCATGAAATTGCATCGTACGGAGTACACCATTTTACCCCCCTCTGGAGACTTTAAGACGCCGCCTTGTCCTGTGCCTCTAGCGTTGGACGATTCATCGACATGTAGAGTCTAGGGTTTGTCGTCGTGAGTCTCCACAGAATAAGCTTCATCTTGCACTTCTTTCTCTAGTTCAGGACTAAAATCGACGACGAAGTCTGCTAGGACTTGCGATTTGATCACGGTCCTGGGTTTGAAATCGATGTCGTAACTGCTAAGATATATTATCCATTTTGCCAATCGACCTGTCAATTATGGTTTTCTCAAGACAGACTTAAGTGGAAAGTTAGTAACAACAGTTATAGGGTGCGACTCAAAGTAATGTCGCAGCTTTTTAGCAGCTGTAACTAACGATAGTAGTAGTTTTTTCATTGATGAGTACCTGGTTTCAGCATCGAGTAGAGATTTACTTACATAGTAGATAGACAATTGATGTTTGTCGTCTTCCCTTACCAGGACTACACTTACTGCATTAGTGCTGACGGCTAAATAAAGTTGCAGGGCCTCATTTTCCTTTGGTTTTGATAGCAGTGGAGGCGACACCAT
Source organism: Arctium minus (assembly GCA_954870635.1). Classification (NCBI taxonomy): domain Eukaryota; kingdom Viridiplantae; phylum Streptophyta; class Magnoliopsida; order Asterales; family Asteraceae; genus Arctium; species Arctium minus. The sequence goes on along the minus strand of OX941089.1, from coordinate 75,556,416 downwards.
GTATTCTTTCAATTTTTGTAATGCTTGTTCGTGGTCGTCCGTCCACTGGAAGCCTTTGTTTTTTCGTAGGACGTTGTAGAACAAATGACATTTGTCCGACGATCGTGAGATGAACCTATTTAAGGCTGCCACACGACCAGTCAGACGTTTAACCTCTTTGAAATTTCTCGGTGATTTGATCTCGATTATGGCTTTGATCTGGTCAGGATTAACCTCGATTCCTCCTCTTATGACCATGTACCCTAGGAACTTCCCAACACTCACCCCAAAGGAAAATTTCATAGGGTTAAGCTTCATATGGTATTTCCTGAGGATGTCGAACGATTGTCTCAATAGCTTGCCTTGACTTGACAAACATGTCATCGATGTATACTTCCATGGTATCGCCAAGTCGATCCTTGAACATTTTGTTGACCAGTCTTTGGTATGTGGAACCTGCATTTTTTAAACCAAAAGGCATAACCTTATAACAATAAATACCTCTGTCTGTCACAAATGTTGTTTTTTCTTGATCGTCAACGTGCATAAGTATCTGATTGTAGCCTGAGTATGCATCCATGAATGTCAAGAGTTCGTGTCCAGCAGTCGCGTCGACTAGAGCGTCGATATGAGGTAAAGGAAATGGATCCTTCGAACACGCCTTGTTTAAGTCTGTTAAATCTATGCATACTGATATGTATTGAGAATTCAATACATATTGCATCTTTTTCTCGTCTTTTAGAATTTCAATTTTCTTTTTATCCCAAAAATTGAGTCATTTTCTTATCTTATTTTCCACTTTTTCTTATTCATGGAGCTAAGTTTTTGATTTACCTATTTTGTTGTTATTTTGTGTAAACCAACTTAAAATCTTTGGTTTATTGTGATGCTAGATTAATGCTGCAGCATTGGAGGCTGTTTTGGAAATGAATCTTGGAAGGCACTTTTTGAAGAAGATTGAAGTCTTGATTTTTTGGCCCCTCCAAATCTTTTGATATATTAGCAATAGATTATTGGCTAGAAGTAGGTGCAATATGTTGGACAAATCTTTAGTTATAACTTTAGTTGTTGTACCTTTTAGTTTATTTTAAGTTTTCTATTTACTATTTTGCCATTCATGTTTTGGTATAAATAGGTGTTGTGTTCTCTTATTTTGGGATATCTCTTTTGTATTCATCAGTTTGAAGAACTGATTTTTGTGACCTTCTCTCTCTAAATTTAAATATCAAGTCTTTAAGTTTTTATAATTCTTGTTCTTCATTATCAAGTGTTGTAGCATTACTTCAGTATTACCTGTCTTTGCATTTCGTTATTACTTATTGTCTTTACTTTATGCACTTTACATTTCCGTCCTTTACATTTCCGTCATTTACATACCGTTATTTACATTATGTCTTTAATTTATGTCATTTACTTTTCTTGCAATTTATATTACGTAATGAGTAGCTAGTTTTATAGTTTGGGTGTAAGACGAAAAGGGAGGTTGTAAACCAAAAATTAGTGGACTTTGTTCTTCAATAACATTGTTCCACTATGTCATTTTAAGTTTTATAAATACAAAAGCACTTCTTGACGAATTGATCACTTCTTAAAGTGTGAAAGTGCCATGGATTTAGGAATAAGACATGAAAAAGCACGTCAGTTTGAATGATACGGGAAGTATACTTAGAAGAGTTACTAGTAAGGGAACTTGCTATCTTTTTTTTTCAAACCGATTGATTCTTGACGGGTTGATCACTAGTCAAAGTGTTAAAGTGTAGTGGACTCAGGAATGAGCCACTAAGAACACGTCAACTTGAATGATATGGGAATCGACTCGGAAGAGTGATTTTTAAACAAAGGCATTTGTTTTTCCATATACTTTAGAGAAACCATTTGACACTCACACTAGTCCGGACATTTGCATAGGCATATGTTGATCAAAGGCTAAACACAAGTGCAATGGTAGATATCCGGAAGGATACTCTTTAAAGTACATGGTGGAACTTGTTGTTGCTGAACTAATGCTATAACATCCCTATAGTATTGGCCTCCAGAATTTGTGTTTACTCTTCACATTAAGTCTTGCACCCATTCTATCTTTATATATCTTGTTAATCATATCACTGTTAACCAACTCAAACAAAGTCTTCAAATTTGCCATCTGAAATCCCTTCTTTTACTACACTTTTATTACGCTTCTACATCAATCTCTGTGGGACGATATACGGTATTTTACCATTTTATTACTTGAAAAGACGATATTGGATCCCGTTGTATACTTGCTTTGAGATTCAATTATCACATGTCTTAGAGGTGTGCAAACATCTGTATCACATACCCTCCATTTTTCGTTTTTCTTTTATACAACCACGACATTGGCTAACCAGTCGGGGTACTTTACTTCTTGAATTTTCCCGGTTTTGAGGAGGTTGTCGACTTCTTCCATGATCACCTTGTTTCGCTCTAGAGCGAACTTTCGACGTTTCTGCTTGATGGGTTTGAACGATGGGTCCACATTTAATTTGTGTGATATAACGTCAGGATCGATGCCGACCATGTCTTCGTGTGTCCAAGTGAAACAGTCAGCATGTTTCTACAAAAAAGAGATTAGTTCTTTTTTAATGGAAGGATCGAGGGACGAACCTACGAAGACGACTTGATCAGGATTTCTTTGGTCCAGGATGACTTCCTCCAAACGATAGTCATCGATAGTGTTAGGAGCATCCTGGTTCTGTAATTGCTAGATGGATTGATTTCGCGGTTTCATCGTTGTCTTGTAGCAATCACGAGCAACTTTTGGTTCACTTATGATCTCCTGGACTCCCCATGGCGTGGGAAATTTCATCGTCTGGTGGTACGTCGAAGGGACCGCCTTCATGTCGTGGATCCAGGGTCATCCGAGAATGATGTTGAATGCTAACAGACAGTCGATGACGCTAAACCTGGTTTGCTTGTTGATTCCTTCCGCGTAGACTGGCAAGGTGATTTCTCCAAAGGTTCTCGTCGCATCTCCATTGAAACCAACCAAGGTCGTCGAACGTCGAACGATCTCGGACTTGTCGAGTCCCATGGCTTTGATGGTATCGAGAAAGATTATATTCGTTAAGCCTCCTCCATCGACCAACACCCTCCGGGTCAAACAATTGCCAACTTTGAGTTGTACGATTAACCCGTCATGATGTTTTTGATGTAAGTTGCCCAGGTCATCTTGGTCGAATGTTATCTTCATCGATTCCAGTTCTAATTCTTCTTTAGGTCATGAGGATCGAGGGACTGGTTGATTGTTTGCCCGCTGACTAGCATGTCTTTTTGCTGCAGAGTAAGTCAGGCCACCAATGTCGGATCCTCCTGTAACGCAATTCACGACTTTCTCATGAAGAGGAGACGGTGGTCCAACATTGTTATCTAGTGTTGCTGGTTTGTTGAATATTTCTTTGAGGTTGCCTTTCGGGACGTTCCAAACAAGTTCCTTTTTTAGGGCAATACAATCGTCTGTCGTGTGACCATGGTCGCTGTGAAAGTCGCACCACTTGGTCTTATCCTTTTTTTCATCAACTTTGTCGCTTTTCTTCAGCCATCGAATGGTTGCTTGTATATTTCTCAATACCTCGACCAAATCCTTGGACGTCCCCTTGAATCCATAAGAGGAAATCTTAAGGTACTGAGGGAATTTAGTCGTGGTCGAGACCTTCTTCTTGTCGAACCTGACATTTGATATCTACCGTGACGGCTCTGCTTTAACGGTTGTTTTGGCCTTGAATTTAGGTTTCTTTACACTTAGAGATTTCTTGTCACCAGAGTGTTTACGACGAAAGGCAGCGTCGTCTTCGACCCTCATATAGGCCAATATCCTTGCTCGCACGTCTTCAAAATTCTCTGGGGGGTATTTTGTCATATCGATGTATAGACCCGGACTCTCATCCAGACCATGTTTATAAGCTTCGATCGCGGTCTTGATGTCGCAATTACAGACACTGATCATTTCTGCATTGAAGCGATTGAAGTAACTCCGGATGGATTCTCCAGCTTTTTGCACGATGTAGTACAGGTCGCTAGTCTGCTTCTCCATCTTGCGACTACTGCGAATTGCTGGGAGAATTGGTTCACTAGTTCAGCGAACGAACCAATGGATTTTGGTTTGAGGCCAATCAACCATTGGAGAGTTACACCCGTGAGGGTTGCACCTGTGAGGGTTGCCCCAAAACGCTTACACATGAACACCTCTTGATACTAGTGTGGGATCGACACTAGTCCACATCAACTGTTTGTATTGAGCAACGTGTTCGGTCGGATCCATGATGTCAGAATACTTTGGTGTGAACGTCGGGATGCTGTATTTCTTCTGGACATCGACCATTGCGATCTCATTGATAAAAGGAGACCCTTGAAATCCGGTACGAGGCTCGACGTCGATTGGCACTGCTGTTCCTAGTAGTTTGGAAAGTAGTGACAACACACGTTTGTTCTATTCTTCCAACATCTTCAATCGTTGAGCGACTGGATCGTCTTGGTTATTCCCTTGAGCTAATGTCGGGATGTGCCCTGAATTCTAGAAACCATTCCGTTGCGTCGAGTCAGAAGCATCTATGTTGTAATGGAAGGTTGGCATCGACATTGTGGGAACTGACGCTGTTGGAGGCATCATGGGGATTGGTGTCGTCGAGTAAAAAAATGCTGGAGGTAGCGGTGGCATCTTCGGCATTGATTGACTAGGGATGCCAGGGAAAGAAGGCCTTCGATAGTTGGGAAGCGAGGGTCCCGACCATGGCATGTTGAAACCTCCAAGACCGTTTGAAGGTCCCGCTGTGTTACTTGCTTTTTGATTCCTGAAAGACGAGATTTCTTCAGTTGCTTGTCTGTTTTGATTTGATAAGGCATCAATGCGAGCACGCGCAACTGTCAACTCCATGTTCATCTGGGCTATGATTTGTTCTTGGTTTCCTTGAAGAGTTGCCATTATCCTGTAGAAAAAAGACACTCGAGGAAATTGTTAGTTTAACGCATGTTTTCGAGGATTTTCTTTAGATGGTGCCCCACGGTAGGCGCCAAACTGTTAATGCCAAAAATCGTCCTTTGGAAGATTTAAGGTCGGTGTGGAGTTTTATCCAACTAAAGAAAGTAACCAGATGACAAAGCGTGCGATAATAATAAAAATAAAGATACAAGATATTTGGTGACGTGGAAAAACCTCAACGAGGAAAAAACCGCGGACGACAAAGAAGAGTCGTTGTGCACTATGATCGCCAAACAAGGGCGACGTCCTTATGTATTACAGCGTTGTACAATATAAGTATGAAGTACAAGTATAGAAACAAGTGCTAGTCGTGTATAAAATACTTCTATGGTGCGTATAGAGCTTCAGTCGTGTAAGGTGAGAGAGAGAGTTTTCGAATGTTCTTTGTATGGCTTGTAAACTCGTAGTAGCAGTTTTCCGAATGAAATGATATCTTGTATATATATATATATATTCTTTGATCTTCATGAATGTGTCATTGATTCTTGGTGTAACAGTTGAAGCTGCTTAAATGATCTTGATGTTCGATGTCAGTTATATCCGTTGGTTTTTATGAGCATTAAACCTGCATTAAAGAAATAAGAAAAGAACGTTGGTCGTACGTTAGTATAGTCGTGGTCGAGAGTAATCTTAAGATGGTCAAGCGACGCTCGACCGACTTGGACAGAAATGTCGACAAGCATTACATATGTGTTTGGTCGTCAAGACCTTATCTTAGATCGAGATCAGTCGAGTGAAATGTGCATTAAATGTCATCTGTCGTGGTCGTGGATTTTTGACCCAAACAACCACTATCCTAGTACTCTGTTCACATGCGGCCAAGCCTACCCAGATCAAGGATAAGCAGAACCTACAATCCTCTCCTTGAAGGACACGCGGATCGTACCATCAACGTACATTAAATGCACCTGGTATAAGTAAGCGAGAAGCTCTCTCCTCGCAATGCCTGTATTTATCTGTAGCCTTCTCAAAGAATTTCTAAGTGTTTTTTTTAAGTGCAAGAGCAACTGTGTGATTTCTCAACTTTGTTACTAGAGATTCTTTGTGTTCTTTGTTAGCAAAGTTAGATTTTTTTAGGATAGGTTTCCAACCTTTTATTTTTCAGTAAACAATCTGTAAATTTATGTGTTGGTTCTTCTCATAATCAATAAAAGAATTTGAAAGTAAAAGTTTGTGTTTGTATTCAACCTCCCCTCCTTCTACAAAACCTAACAACCATATAATCCTCTTGGGACCAACAAATCCCCTCTCTCCTATCTCTCCGCTCTCTCATCTGTCCTTCGTCCCCGACACTTCTGACCACCACCACCCTAATTTTTGTATAACCCTATGATTATATAAATATTATGAGCACAGTGTAAACACCATTGTGAACCAATTCTTGTACAAATATTCCCGAAACTGACAAACAAAAAAGGAAGTGAGTTTTTCCAGATAAACCAGTTACAGTAAGACCTGCAGAAACACCTATGGGTTCAGACATTTTGTTTCAATATTCTTTGATTTCAAAGATGCATTATCAATCGTACAAAACATCCATGTGGTATATACATATTGTGAACACAGTGTGCATACTCTGCAAAGGATGGTTCTAAGGTGGGATGACAATGTGCACACCACACATTGTGCACAATAACGATGTCACTAGATGTAACCCCCCTTGTTAGAGCATAAATATGTTGGATTCAAGATCATAAAGATTGAAGATGAAAGTTCAAGAAGTCAAAGATGGAAAGTCAACTCTCATGGAAAGTCAAAGTCATTTTGTAATAAAAGTCAAAGTCAACATATTGTATTTGTTTGTTTCTTTGTATTGTGTAAGGGTATAAATACCTCTGTAAGTCTTTGTAAGTCATTGTGTGGTAAGTAAGCGTGTGAATTCAGGTTGTAAGTGTGAGCTTATTAGAGAAGAGACTACTGTTACATCATTCTAGAGAGAGTAGAGTGAGAAAGTGAAATTTGTAATCTTTGATGATTGATTCAATGGCATATGACTACGATTCTTGATTGATGTCTGTTTACAATTAGAACTTGATAAGATTTGGGAATAACAATTCAGTTCAGAACCCATGATTACTGGAGTATTACCTTCTGGACAGATCAGTCCAAAACCTGTTTCTACAGCGAACAATTCGGATAACGCTTCTACTTCACTTTCACATTTATCTGATTTAGATTTGTTATTTGAATTCTTTTACGATGAGTTTCTAGGATCTAATTTGCCTAAATCTGCTGTGACTGACAGGTCTGAAGACACAAGTTGCAATCATCCAGTCACTTCAGAAGTTATAACTGAACTTGTATCCCCCGTTCTGTCAGAAACTCACATTCCAACAACTACTCCTACAGTTGAGAATATACAAGTAACTGCTGAGCCAGAAGCAACTGTATCAGTTAGGTGTGATACACTGTCTACTCAACAACCAGAGTCTGTTGTTCCAACTGATGCTTCTGCACCTGAAATTTCAACTGCAAACCCCCCTCCAACTATTCAAACTGAAGAGTCTGATAGTGGATTTCAAGATGATAATCATGATCAATCAGCATCTATTCCACTTCCTCATGAGCATCGCTGGACCAAAGAGAACCCTTTACATCAAGTAATTGGAGATCTAAACAAACCAGTGCAAACTAGGTCAGTGACTTTGAATCAATGTATGAATGACTCATTCCTCAGCAAGATAGAGCCCACGCGTGTATCAGAGGCTTTAGCTGATTCGGATTGGGTATCTGCTATGCAAGACGAATTAAATCAGTTTGAAGCCCTGAAGGTCTGGAGATTAGTTCCAAAACTGGAAGGAAAATCCGTAATTGGCACTAAATGGGTATTCAAGAATAAAAAGGATGAAGATGGTATCGTCATAATGAATAAAGAAAGACTTGTTGCCAAAGGTTACCGGCAAGAGGAAGGCTTAGACTACGATGAGAGATATGCTCCAGTAGCGCGTATAGAGGCAATCCACATGTTTCTAGCCTACACAGCTCACAAGAATTTCACAGTCTATCAGATGGACGTGAAAACGGCCTTTCTGAATGGCATTCTTAAGGAGGAAGTCTACGTGTCTCAACCAGAAGGGTTCGTGAATCCAGGTAAGCCAGATCATGTCTACGTCTTGAACAAAGCCCTGTATGGTTTGAAACAAGCCCCTCGAGCATGTTATGATGTTCTATCAAAATTCTTGGTCAAGTCAGGTTTTTCCAAAGGTAAAGTTGATACCACTTTGTTCATCAAAAAGGAAAAAGCTGATATCATCCTTATTCAAATATATGTTGATGATATAATATTTGGCTCTACTAATCCTAAATATTGCAAAAACTTTTCTAACCTCATGGTGTCATGTTTTCAAATGAGTATGACGGGAGAGATGAATTTCTTTCTCGGATTACAAGTAAAACAGTTTTCAACGGGGATTTTCATTAACCAATCTAAGTACATTTTGGATATTCTTCGGAAGTTTAAAATGGAAAATTGTAAACCAATTGGAACCCCGATGGCACCAGGTACTAAGATCAGCACTGATCCTTCGGGTAAAAGTGTTGATGTTAGAACTTATAGAGGTATGATAGGATCGTTAATGTATCTTACATCAAGTAGGCCAGATATTATGTTTTAAACATGCTTATGTTCTAGATATCAGGCTGCTCCTAAAGAATCCCATTTGGCTGCTGTCAAAAGGATTTTTAGGTATCTGAAGGGGAATGCAGATCTTGGTCTGTGGTATCCTAAGGATACTGGATTTCAACTGACTGCCTATTTAGATGCAGATCATGCAGGTTGCATGTTGGACAGAAAGAGCATTTCAGGTCATATTCAATTCCTTGGAGACAAGTTCGTTAGCTGGGCGTCAAAGAAACAATTATGTGTTTCCACATCGACTGCTGAAGCAGAGTATGTAGCTGCTGCCAGTTGCTGCTCTCAAGTCCTGTGGATGCGAACACAGCTGCGAGACTATGGATTCAAGTTTGACAAAATACCAATTTATTGTGACTCGAAGAGCGCAATCGCGATATCTGTTAATCCTGTCCAGCATACGAAAACCAAACACATTGACGTCAGGTATAATTTTATCAAAGATAATGTAGAAAAAGGAACAATTGAACTTTATTTTGTAAAAACAGATTATCAGCTTGCAGATTTATTTACCAAACCCTTAGATGAAAAGAGATTTAATTTTCTTATCTCTAAGCTTGGTATGCTAAATCTGAAGACATAATCCGTAGTTACCTAATAAAGTTAAGTATTGTTATTTTCATCATTTTCTTTATTATTTTTTTCTGAAGGATATCTGCACTTTAACATGTTGTTCATGATCTCAGGGAGAGTAAGCGAAGATTAAAGTTGATCATTATTCTTTTGAGGGGGAGCATATCTGATTTATGTATTTTACTTAACTGACAAATTTTTGTGATGCATGATTTTAGGGGGAGCATATAAGTCAAGTCAAAGGAGTAAGACAATGATTTCTGATTAATTCAGATTAGAACTCGTACATTAATCGTTTTACTGCTTTATGTCTTTTACATTTGAATAAATTTTGTGAATAAAGTTGCTTTGACTAGACTTTGAGACTTGTGCAGAATGAGAGGAAACTATCATGATCATATCTCTTTGACTTCAGCTGACTTCATGAGATCTAAGATTGCACAGAAAGGTTAAAGTTCTTATCTTAATCTCATATATGGTTGAAAGAAGGACAACTTTCAATCATAGAAAACATGTTCTTAAATGTTCAAACCACTTCTCGATTCTTAAACCGATTTCATGAATTGGAAGTGTGATTTTTAAATGTTTTCATTTTATTTTGTGCTTCAAAGTTTACAAACCGTGTGTTTCCAAAGATAAATACTTGCGTATTGTCTTTTCTATATACTTTCAAGTATTCACACTGTTAAGACACAGTCTCATTGGATTCAAGATCATCCAATCTGAAGATCGCAATCTGAAGCTAAAGCCGAAACGTCGACTCTCGATATTAAAGTCTATGTCGTTTGTAATAAATATCAATGTAATTGTTTTAGTTTACTTAGATTTAAAATATCTAAGTTATAGTATTGTAATAGTTTAGTTTGTTAGATATTAGTTATTAGTTAGTTTCTATTCTAGTTTATATTAGAAATAATATCTAGATCTAATATCTAGATATTATCTTAGGTAGTGTGTTAGACACACTTTAGATTAGATTTTGTGATATCTCTCAATCTCTCTAACAAGATCAGAAAAGAACTCACACATACAAACACACACTAAAAGGTGTAAAAGAGAGAAAACATAGAGAACACAAATAGCTTGAATCGATCAACCTTGTAACCTTTTGTTATAATCAATATAGGTTGGTAATCTTATTGTGTTGTTAATCTAAGAACTTGATATAGTATTGTTGGACCCACAATTGGTATCAGAACCTAATTAAGATCAAAATCAAGTTTTTCAGAAAACGACTCTGTGTTCTTCAAGAAAAATCGTTTTCAAGATTTAAGGTGTTTTAGGTGTGTAAATCGATCAAGTTGTGATCGATTAGTTTGCTAGATAGAGTTGTGAGTGTTTAATTTCAGTATAAAGCTTAAATCGAGTTCCATTTTGGTGATTTAGTGGTCTGAAAGTCGAGTTGAAAAAGTCACTGTACCATCGATTTTATTTTCAAAAAGTGATTTTTATAGAGATCGAGTGGTCACATTCAGTTCTAGAAGTGTTTCTAGACATATTGGTAGCATTTGGGTCTGTTAATCTTGGAAAAACAGGTTGAAAAGTCGAAATTCTCGAAGTACAGACGAACAAACGCAAAGTCCAACTTTGCGCGTCCAACATCATACGCAAAGTTCACTTTGCGCACCCCAAGTGATACGCAAAGCTTAACTTTGCGCATCTCAAGCCATACGCAAAGCATACTTCTCGGATCCAACAGCATACGCAAACCTCGACCTCACTTCTCGCAACAAGTAGGATACACAAACCTCAGTTCACGTGTTAATCTCTTCACGAAAAGCCAAGTCAACTTTACGCATCCCACGTGAAACGCAAACTCAACTTTGCGCATCCAACGTGAAACGCAAACTCAACTTTGCGCATCCCACGTGAAACGCAAACTCAACTTTGCGCATCCAACTTGACACGCAAACCTTGATACCCAAACCTCTCTCCTCCAATCACTGTTCCATACTGAGAATTTTTTAGCGGGACCCCCGTGCTAAGTCTTCCTTGGGGGACAAAATTTCTTGTGTGATCAAATTTTATCTGTTTTTAATTTTCATTAACGATCATATCTGTCAAGTTTTCTCTTAATCAATAGAAGATGACCTCAAGAGAAGCTCTAGATATCGGAACCGACACGAAGCCACCTGTACTCTTCAGAGGAGAGTATGAGCAGTGGAAACATCGGTTCATGGACTTCATTAAAAGACATGATCTGGGTATATTCATTAGAAAATCTCTGAGTGAAGGGAGTATGACAACTCCAAGGACAATGTGTTATACTACAAAGAAGAATGGAGAAAGAGTAGATCTAGATTGTTCATTAACACTTCGTATGTACTCAGACGAGCAAAGAAAGAGATATGACGCTGACAACTTATGTCAGGATCTAATTCTTAACAAGAATAATGAACTCAGAAACAATATTAAAGGAGTTGCGGAATAACACTTTAATATTCAACTATCAAAGTAACAGTGAATCAGAAAATCACAACTTGTAAACTTTATTGAATGATTAAAGTTACAAGTTTTCAAACAAAACCTCAATCTTGATGAACAGGCTCACCAAGACGAATTCTACTTCTCTAGAACTAGGATTGTAAACCTTGAGGTTAATTCTCTCTCTAAAAACTTATTAATCAAAAGTTAATTCTATCAAAGACTTCTATACTATTTATACAAGACATATAACAAGATAATTATCAAAATACAATTGATCTTAGTCCATAATTATCTCCTTTACTTTAGTAAGTCTTCTATACAACTGTATTCATTCCATACTGAGTCTTCATCTCATAAGCAGCACTAACCTTCTTCAGAAGTATTAACCATCTTCAACAGCATTAAACTCCTCAACAGTATTAATCAAGTTGGCAGTAGTAATCCCTTAGCAGTACTAACTACTAGCAGTACTAACTCTCCAAGCAGTACTAACTATTGAAGTAGCAGTACTAACTTTTCAAGCAGTATTAAATCTACTAGCAGTAGTAATCATGATATACTAGCAGCATTAACCATACTTGAACAAATCTTAAATTCCCAACAATCTCCCCCTAACTTGACTTTTAGGAAGAGAAGTCAAGTTCTTCAGATATGATTTTCAAGATGCTTTCAAAACTTCATCTTAGTTGCCCAAATCTGGATCCAGTCCCACACTTTGATTGATTATCCTTCTTATCACAAATCTGGCCATTTCAGATCCTTTTGCACACACTAGCTTGGCTTTCAGCATTCCTTTCAGCTTCTTCTTGCTATGAGCATACACCTTGTCCACTAGAAAATACTCATGATAGCAGTTATCTATTGTGATCATGTAGACACCACAGTTTTCAAAGAGCATCCACTTATCAATCCTTTTGAACCCATACTCATGATGCAAATCCTTGATCCTGAACACCACTTTTTTCTGGTTCAAACATCATACACAAGTATTCCATAGGAACTTTCAGTAGACTTTCTTCAGTTCCTTTCAAAACAGGCTCATATAGCTTTATTCCCACCTTATGCATTTCTTCTAAGTCAGCCCTTGAACAACTTCTGATCACTTTCCCCCAAGTTGCATATACTTCAAATATATCACCAATTCTTTTGAGTCTGAAGTATTCTTTTCTGTTGTCCCTCAGCATATCCCAAAAGATGATTTCTGGTGCCTTCACATAAATGGGAACAACCTGTACTGGTTCTATTAAAGTCATGTAAAGACCAACCTGCTCATCATATTGATTTGGTTGTTGTGCACTTTGACTTGTTTGCTCTGTATGATCTGCAACAGATGGTTCAACCTCTTTTTCTGCTTCTTCAATCCTTGGCTTTTTGGACTGTTTCTTGGAAGCTATGGTCTTTTCTCTTTGCAGATTTGGCTTCTACATCAACTTGCTCTTCCTTCTTTTCAGCCTTTTCCTTTGAAGGAGTGGTTTCCCCAGGGAAGGGTTGTTGGATGTTGAGATCATGTCTCTCTTTCATCCTTCTTTCAGCTTCTTCCCTTTGAGAGGAGTCTCCTTGAAGCTTTGCCATTTCCTTTTTGTATAGCTCCTCAACCTTGCTGTATGCCATGTTAGCAAACATCTCTCCTTTTACACCAATTGAGCCTCTTAGAAAGTTTATCATTTTTCTCCTTTCTTGATTGGCCAAAAAGGTCTTAGAGGGTTGTCTTTTCTGAATCTTTGAAGGTAGTCTGTGCTTGGTTGCTTTTACTATACTTTTCTTGGCATCAGTTGCAGGTTTCACACTCTTTAGATATTCTTCATTGAGCTTTTTAGCCATATCCAGTGCAAGCTCTCTGTCTTTTTCTGATTGAAGTTGTTCCTCCTTTTCCATCTCTGCTTGAAGCTGTTTTGCCATTTCTTCATCTAGCTCTATCTGTTTCTGCTGCTTTAAAGGTTGTTCAGGTTCAACCATCTTAGCCTTTCCTTTCTTCTTCAATTCTGCCTCACTGCTTTCTTTGCTTTTCTGCTTAAGACCTCCTTCTTTAATGACCACTCCCTTGGCCTTTTGAGTAGCCTTGGGAGTGTCATTCTTAGCTTTTACCAATGTTTCTGCAATTTCCAACTCTTCAACAGATAGCCCTGTTACTTCTGCTTGAGCTTTTTCATTTACTGCTGCTTGGGTTTTTTCAGTTACTGCTGCTTGGTTAACAGTTTCTGCCTCTTTACAAGTTTCTGCTTCTTTGTTTTCTTTTTCCCTATTCTGCTCCCCCTCAAATTGTGCTTCCATACAACTAGGACTGAGTTTCTCCTTTTCATCCTGTTTCTCCCCCTTTTTGAAAGCATCTGCCCTCTTCTTCAAGACAAACTATTTTCTTTTCCTTTTCTGCACCAACTTGTTCACTAGCTTCTTCAGTTTGGTAATCTGCACTTGTTGAGACAGAATTACCAACTTCATTTCTTCTATATCGGCTCCCTGTTTGATGACATCTAGATTAATGTTGCCCAGTGTATCCATCAATTCTTGGTAGTTATATCTATCCTCACCTTCTCCAGGAGTGTTACCCCCTTTTGAAGGATCATTGGAACATTTAGTAGTGGAAGTCTTCTGCCTAGCAGAAGCACCCTCCACCCCCTTGGTTTCTTGGCACCTGGGACCTTTGGATGATTGCTCATCCAAAGTTGCCATGGGGGAGGTCTTATTGATGTTACCACTGTCCTCCTCTGTGCTAGCAGGAGTAGTGGCAGCCTTCTCACCCATATGCTCATTCATCTCCTCAGTGAGCACCTCCTTGGGGTTGGGAGACACCCCTGTGGTTTCCCTATAGATATTCTCTAATGGAGAATTCTCCATTAGAGGGCTTAGAGGCTTTGTGGGTGAAGGTACAAGAAGAGAAGGAGCCTTCTTTACCTTTTTCCTTATGTAAGTATGGGTGATGGGAGAAGTTGGTTTTTGAAGAAGGGACTGAGGAATTGATATAGTGATTGAAGGTTGGGATTGGCTCTCAGTGGGATGGTCTAGTGAGGGCCTTGAACCTGATGCCATACCTTCTTGGTTGTGGGACACCACCATCATTGTAGAGAACAATGGGGTGTCAACTCCTTCCGAGTCCATGGCAGATCTCTTCATATTTGAAAAGACATTGCCCTTGGGGATTTTAGGTACATATACCTCATCAAATTGAGGCATATCCGTCAATTCAGTGGTGATAACTGCCTGGACAAATCTTGGATACATAAAAAAACTCTTTTTATTCTCCAAGTTTGACACAAGGTCATTGAAAATCATTTTTGAGAAATTATACTTTCTGGCAGTGGCCAAGCAGACCAAAGCATAAGCAATGGTACTACTGAACTCACTCCATCCAGTAGTCTTTCTAGAAATACAATGCATAAGGGTATGGACAAAGAAACGCCATTGGGGAGAAAATTTAGCTTTGGAGAACTTGAAAACACCCAATGGGCCTCCATACCCCATTCTAGTGAGAGTGGAAAACAGATCATCATTAGAGATAGATGTGATACCTGAGGCATCGTCTAGTCGTAGACTGATGCGAATTATCTCTTCAGAAACTGTCAAGGGTTTGTCACACACCCTTGCCTTGATAACCTACACACCATTTTCAGTAATAGCGGTGGCATTGGCCCAAAATTGCTTCTGGTGCTCGATGTAGATTGATGGTGACACTGTAAGAGCATGAGCGATATGGCTGGACTTGAGAAAATCGACTATTTGATGAAATCCAACAGCCTGCTTAGGCTTTTGAAGCATTGCGATCTCGTTGTGTTCATCAATAAACGCCATTGATGCCATCGAGCTTGAGGAGTCTTGGCTAAAGCACACTGATTGCTTGAGAGAAAAAGGTTAGAGAGAAGATGAACAGTATTCAAAGAGTCGTTATGAGCTTTTAGGCGGGCAAAGAGGGTATTTATATGATCCGGGAAAGAAGCAGTATTAACCATCTAGCAGTATTAACTAACTAGCAGTATTAACTGAGAGCAGTATTAACCACTAGCAGTATTAACTAACTAGCAGTATTAACTGAGAGCAGTATTAACCACTAGATATATTAACTAACTAGCAATATTAACTAAGAGCAGTATTAACTAACTAGCAGTATTAACCACTAGCAGTATTAACTAACTAGAAGTATTAACTGAGAGCAGTATTAACCATTAGCAGTATTAACTAACTAGTAATATTAACTGAGAGCAGTATTAACTAACTAGCAGTATTAACTAAGAGCAGTATTAACTTAGAGCAGTATTAACTAACTAGCAGTATTAACTGAGAGCAGTATTAACTACTAGCAGTATTAACTAACTAGCAATATTAACTGAGAGCAATATTAACTAACTAGCAGTATTAACTGAGAGCAGTATTAACCATACTTACACTATTGAAGCTTGAGTTAGTCTGAGTAAGGCAATACACTTCCTGAGAAAGATGATTAGTAGCACCAAAAATAAACAAATAACAGGTATACAATCACTTTTTAAACATGAGCTCATTCAGAGTTGATCATGCCCACACTTGTGACCAAGAAGGTGAATCTACCCACATCAAAAGCTTTAGTGAATAGATCAGCAAACTGGTTGTTAGTATTAACTTTAGCAACTTGAATAAGCTTCTTTTCATTGCAGTCTCTAATAAAGTGATACCTGATTTCAATGTGCTTTGTTTTGGAGTGCTTGACAGGATTGTTAACAATGCTAATAGCACTGCTATTTTCAATGAAGATTAGAGTGTGCAGAAAGGTTACCCCATAGTCCAGCATTTGATTCTGAATCCATAGAACCTGAGAGCAGCAACTTGCAGCAGCAATGTACTCAGCTTCTGTTGTGGATAAGGACACTGTGGTTTGCTTCTTACACTGCCAAGATACTAGTCTTACACCCAAAAGCTGACATCCCCCTGAAGTAGACTTTCTATCCATATTAGCACCTCCTAAGTCACAATCTGAATATGCAATCAAGTCAAAGTTGGATTCATAGGGATACCAAAGACCTAATCTAGGTTGCCCTTTTAAGTATCTGAAGATCCTTTTAACTGCTTGAAGATGTGACTGCTTTGGCTTGACTTGGAATCTGGCACACACACATATTGGAAACATGATATCTGGTCTTGAGGATGTGAGATACATGAGAGATCCAATCATTGATCTATAAAGATGGACATCAACATCCTCCCCCTCAAGATCAGCAGTGATCTGTTTGTGTGTTTCCATAGGTGTGCTGGCTGGATTTGAGTCTGATAAACCATATTTATCTAGGATGTCTTTCACATACTTTGATTGGCTTATGAAAATCCCATCTTTCTGTTGTTTCACTTGAAGCCTAAGAAAGAAAGTAAGTTCACCCATTGAACTCATTTTGAAGCTCTTATGCATCAACTCTTCAAAGTCTCTACACATCTGATCTTTTGTGGATCCAAAGATGATGTCATCCACATAGATCTGAACAAGTAGGATGTCCTTTTTTCTTCTTTTGATGAAAAGGGTTTTGTCAATTATTCCTCTTTCAAACCCATTTTCCAAGAGATAGGTAGATAGAGTATCATACCATGCTCTTGGGGCTTGATGTAGACCATAGAGAGCTTTCTTCAGTTTGTATACTCTGTCAGGATATGATGGATGCTCAAATCCAGGGGGCTGACAGACATATACTTCTTCATCAATTGTTCCATATAGAAAGGCACTCTTCACATTCATTTGATATACCTTGAACTGCATATATGAAGCATAGGCTAGAAACAGCCTAATTGCCTCTACCCTTGCAACTGGAGCAAAGACTTCCTCATAGTCTATGCCTTCTTCCTGAGTGTACCCTTGTGCCACTAGCCTTGCTTTGTTTCTGATTACTATTCCTCTCTCATCCTTTTTATTTCTGAAAATCCACTTGGTGCCAATTGCTCTATGACCTTTTGGAAGGTCCACCAAGTCCCAAACATCTTGTAATTTAAACTGAAGCAACTCTTCTTGCATGGATTCTATCCAACTTGAATCTTTCATTGCATCATAAGCCTTCTTAGGCTCAATCTGAGATAGAAAGCAAGAGAGGACTGTATGTTGCTGATCCTGCAAAACTTGAAGTCTGCTTTGATTCCTTGTCATCATAGGAGAAGAAAACTTCTCCTATTACCAGCTCAGGAGGATGAATCTTCTGAGTTCTTGTCTGATGACTAGGTTCTTCATTAAATCCCACATCTAAATTGGAGTCATTTAAGTCAGCTGAGGGGATCTCATCAGCTACTTCTGGCTTTCCATGTTCTGAGATCTCCTCATCTCTTCTTTCTCCTTCACTTTGTATTGCTTCAGTAACAGTCTCCTTTTCACAGATTTCAACAGGTTCCATTGTAGGTATGGGAAAGATCACCGACTGAGGAATACTATTCTGTACTTGTTCTTCCCCTGATCCTATACTTACTGAACCTGCATGATCATCACTACTGAAACCAAAAGAGTTAGTTAGTGAATCAATGTCAAACAACCACTGAGGACCAGAACCAATAGGGTTTGGTGTGTTCTTATTGCATTTGACATTGTCACTTTCCTCAATTATTCTAGAAGAAGAATTAAATACTCTGTAGGCCTTACTCTGAGATGAGTAACCAACAAGAAATACATCATCTGCTTTGCTATCAAACTTTCCTAAGTTAGTTTTGGTATTGAGAATGGTACAAGGACACCCAAAAGGTTTGAAAAATCCAATAAATAGTTTTCTTTTATTTAAAAGCTCATATGGTGTCTTGTTTTTAGGCTTGAATACTAGAACTCTGTTTTGGACATAGCAAGCAGTATTAACTGCTTCAGCCCAGAAAGTAATTGGAAGTTTTGAATCAGCTAACAGAGATCTAGCAGCTTCAATCAGTGTCCTATTCCTTCTCTCAGCAACACCATTTTGTTGTGGAGTCCTAGGAGCACTGTATTGCCTCTCAATTCCCTTTTCCTTACAAAAGGTGTTTAGGTCAAGATTTTTAAATTCAGTACCATTGTCTGACCTAATGACTTTTACCTTTTGATTTGTTTGGTTTTCAATTCTTAGAATAAAGGATTTGATCAGTCCACTTGTCTCATCCTTAGTCCTTAGAAAATACACCCAAGTAAATCTAGAGTAATCATCAACAATAACTAAGCAGTATAATTTCTTACCTATACTCATAACATTTGTAGGTCCAAACAGATCCATATGCAACAATTGAAGAGAAGAAGAAATTGTGTTCACTTCTTTGGACTTATGAGAAGTTTTGTGTTGTTTGCCTTTGAGACAAGCAACACAATGATCATCATATGAAAAGACTTTTGAAGGCAAACCTCTTACAAGGTTGTTTTTAACAAGTTTATTCATTGTTTTAAAGTTCATGTGGCACATCCTTCTGTGCCAAAGAGATGATTCATCTAAAGATGCTTTTGAAACAAGACAGTTTAGGGATGAATCAGTTGAAACATTTTCCATATCCAAACAATAGACATTATCCTTTCTGGGAGTTCTTAGTAGTATTATCTTTTCATCAACTACCTTGAATCCAGGAGCAAGGATAATGCATTCTGAATCAGTGTCATGTCTTTCTTTTCTGTTCTCTTTGCTCCCCCTTCATTTATGACCAATCCCTTTGCTTTGGGAGTGTCATTCTTTGCTTTTACAAGCATCTCTGCTACTTCAACCTCTTCAGGTGTTAACCCTGTTAATGTTGCTTGTGTAGTTTCAGCAGCACTAACAGTTTCTGCTGCTCCTTTTGGCTCAGCAGTAGTAACAGTTTCTACTGCTGGGGTTGTTACTGCTGCTGGTGTTGTTTCTGCTGCTTCAGCCTTATTTACTGCTGCTTTGCCAATTTCTGCTGCTTCAGCAAATATTTCTGTTTCTATCACACCTTCAGCTTTTTCTTCAGCCCTCTCTTCAACAAACTCTCCCTTTGCTTCAACATTCTCCCCCTCAATCTGTTGATCCATCTTTTCTGAGCTTGAACTCTCCCCCTTTTTGGAAGCATTCTCCTCCTCCTTTTTGTTTGCCCCCTCTCTCCTCCTTAGAACAAACTGCTTTCTTCTTTTCTTGGCAATGAGTTTTCCCACCAATTGCTTGAGTTTTGAAATCTGCTCTTGTTGGGAGATGACCACTTGCTGCAATGCCTTGATTTCCTTTCCTTAATTAACCACATCAACATTGATGTTGGCTATTGTTTCCATCAATTCCAAGTAAGTATAGCTATCCTCACCTTCTTTAGGTGTTTTACCCACCCTTGAAGGATCATTGGAACCTTTTGCCATCAATTCATCAGTTTCAGTTCTGTCCTCACCCTTTTTGAATGTTTTTCCCATCCTTGAGGGATCCTTGGATCTTTTAGTAGTGGCCTTCTGCCTAGCAGAAGCACCAACTACCCCCTTGGTTTCTTGGCGCCAGGGTCCTTTGGTTGATTTCTCACCCAAAGTTGCCATGGGGAAGGTCTTAGAGATGTTACCACTGTCCTTCTCTGTGCTAGCAGAAGTAGTGGCAGCCTTCTCACCCATATGCTCATTCATCTCCTTAAAGAGCACCTCCTCAGGGTTGGGAGACACCCTAGTAGTTTCCCTTTGGATATTCTCTATTGGAGAATGCTCCAATAGAGGGCTTTGAGGCTCTTGGTTAATAGTAGGTACAACAAGGGAAGGAGCCTTGTGTACCTTTCTCTTGACATAAGTCTTGGATATCATAGGAGTGGGTTTAGCAGCAAAGGACTGAGGAAAAATTTGAGAGAGGGAAGGTTGGGATTGGCACTCAGTGGGTTAGTCTAATGAGGGCCTTGACCCTGAGGCCATACCTTCTTGTGGTTGGGACACCACCATCATTGTTGAGAACAATGGGGTGTCAACTCCTTCCGAGTCCCTAGCAGATCTTCTCATGTTTGAGAAGACCTTGCCTTTAGGGGGTTTAGGTACATATACCTCATCAAAGTGAGGTATATCCGTCAATTCATTGGTTATAACTGCCTGTACAAACCTGGGATACATGAAGAAACTCTTTTTGTTGTCCAGGTTTGAGACAAGATCATTGAAGATCATCAGAGAAAAGTTATATTTTTGAGCAGTAGATAAGCATACCAAAGCATAGGCAATGGTACTGCTAAATTGGCTCCAGCCAGTAGTTTTCTTGGAAATACAGTGCATCAGGGTATGAACAAAGAACCTCCATTGGGGTGTAAATTGAGCTTTGAAAAACTTGAAAATCCCCATTTGGCCTTCATACCCCATTCTGGTGAGGTTTGAAAACAAATCCTCATTTGGAATAGAAGATATACCTGAAGCATCGTCTAGACGTAGACAGGTGCGAATGGTCTCCTCAGTAACTGTCAAGGGTTTGTCACAAACCCTTGTTTTGATGCACGACACTCCGTTTTCAGTGCTAGTAGTGGCATTGGCCCAGAATTGCCTTTGATGCTCTATGTAGATGGTAGGAGACACAGTGAGAGCAGGAGCGATGTGGCTTGACCTCAGAAAATCGACTATCTGGTAAAAACCTTCGGCTTGTTTTGGCTTTTGGAGCATGGCTATCTCGTTGTGCTCATCAATAAACACCATTGAAGCCATCTGTACGCAAGGATTCTTGACTAGCGAGCACTGGATACTTGAGGGAAAAGAGTGAGAGAGAAGATGAACAGTAGACAAAGAGTCGTTATGATCATTTAGGCGGGGAAAGGGTATTTATAGCTTGTGGATGATAAACAGTATTAACCCTAAAAATTTAGTGAAAGCAGTATTAACAGTGAGCAGTATTAACTGAAAGCAGTATTAACTGAGAGCAGTATTAACTGAAAGCAGTATTAACTGAACACTGGCAGTAGTAAAATTGTACTGGCAGTACTAAAACTGTACTGGCAGTATTAACCGTACTTACACTTTTAAGCTTGTGATAAACTGAGTACTGCTATACATTTCCTGAGAAAGAAGATTAGTAACACCAAGCATAAACTATATATAGGTATTGAACCACTTTTTAAGTAGGAGCTTATTCAGAGTTGATCATTCCCACACTTGTTACCAAGAAAGTGAATCTACCCACATCAAAGGCTTTGGTGAATAGATCAGCAAAATGGTTATCAGTATGAACTTTTACAATTTGAATAATCTTCTTTTCATTGCAGTCTCTTATAAAGTGATACCTGATCTCAATGTGCTTTGTCTTTGAGTGCTTGACAGGATTATTAACAATGCTAATAGCACTGCTATTATCAATAAAGATTGAAGTGTGTAGAAAGGTTACCCCATAGTCCAACATTTGATTCTGAATCCATAAGACTTGAGAACAGCAACTTGCAGCTGCTATGTACTCTACTTCTGTTGTAGATGTGGACACTGTGGTTTGTTTCTTGCACTGCCATGATACTAGTCTTGCACCCAAAAACTGGCATCCTCCAGAAGTAGATTTTCTGTCAAAGTTTGCTCCACCTAGGTCACTGTCTGAGTATGCAAGTAGGTCAAATGATGAGTCATGAGGATACCAAAGTCCCAATCTAG
The DNA here is from genome assembly GCA_954870635.1 of Arctium minus. Classification (NCBI taxonomy): domain Eukaryota; kingdom Viridiplantae; phylum Streptophyta; class Magnoliopsida; order Asterales; family Asteraceae; genus Arctium; species Arctium minus. The sequence goes on along the minus strand of OX941089.1, from coordinate 75,534,342 downwards.
GTTGCCCTTTGAGATATCTGAATATCCTCTTAACAACTTGATAGTGTGATTGCTTTGGCCTAACTTGAAATTGTTGGATCCCAGATCTAATCTCGTAACAATGATATAAACAATAAGAGTAATAACAGCGGAAGCAATACAGTTTAATATCAAAGGAGATTCAAATATCACAGTTCATAAAGCAGATAAAGATAAACAAGATATTCTTAGAATAAAATATTCAACTTATATTATCAGATATATATCTTCTTGAGCACACTTGAACAATAAGGTGATGGTCCTATTTATAGGACCATAAAGTAAGCAGTGTACTTGCATGACAAAAAGAGCATGCTGAACAGTGACCTACTCTAGAAAGTAAATCTTATCACTAAGTGACGTGTCATCTGTTCTGTTCATTAGAAAACTTGTGCATTCAGAGAGAATGTCTTCAGAGCTCTGACGTTGTCTTCAGAGCCTCTGATGAAGCTATCTCTGATGTAAGTTGCAATCTCTGATAAGTACTTCAGAGGCAGGTTTGTCCTCTGGTATTCATCCTCTGATGTCTTCTGAGTTGCACTGATAAGTACTTCAGAGGCAGGTTTGTCCTCTGAAGTCTTCGTCCTCTGAAGTCAGTTGCAATCTGATAAGTACTTCAGAGGCAGGTTTGTCCTCTGAAGTCTTCGTCCTCTGAAGTCAGTTGCAATCTGATAAGTACTTCAGAGACAGGTTTGTCCTCTGAAGTCTTCTTTCTCTGACGGTTATTTTCAACACTTTAACAGATGATTTGGAGCTAACAATCTCCCCCTAAGTGTCGAAAATAAAAGATACAAAAACAACAGAGAATTGAATTTTAATCTAGAAAGCATAGAGGAGAAAATCATCCTCTTAAGTATTACTCCTTAAGCATTTGGAAGTTTAATACAAAGTAATATCAAAAAAAATAAAGAAACAGACTACAATTTGTCACTTGAACAGATTCTATGGAATTTCATGATCAGAGCTCTGAAGTTGATCATCGAGTCAATCTCTAAGTCAAGCTTTGCCAGTAAATCTGCTCTGTGCCTTTCTTCTTTTGCATGGATCAATTTCTTTATACCTCTCAAGGTTTCATCAGAATACTTCGACACTTCTGAAGCTAGAAAGATCTTCTTTTCTTGATTTACTCTAAAGACGAAACCCAGAGGTTCTGCAACGATTGATCCAGTCTTCTGTTCTTTAAGTTTGTCAAATGACTCCACAGGTTCAGTTACCTCCAGCTTCTCTTCCCCTAGGTTCAGAGCTATTTGAAAGTCACGTTTTGCTCGGTGTTTGACATAGGCCTCCATTGCCCGTCGGACTTCAACCATGCCCATCCTGATTTCCCTTCTTCCATGATCATACATGGCAGAGCAATAGGCATATAGATGTGGTAAATCATATGGATTTAGATTTACGAGATCATTGTCATTGAACTCGTAAATCTTCTGATCAGATCGAGTTACCACATAATTCCTATAGATAATCTTGTTGTAAGCAAAGGTCTTTTCTGAGATTTTGTTGATTTTGATGATTGGATCATCAGAAAGGACCTGTGCTCTTGGTTTGGTTTTATCTCTGATAAATCTTCGCTCATAGTCTGGCATGTCCTCTCTGATTCTTGGATTCAGAGGAATGACTAGTGTGTCTGCCATGTTGAACTCACAGTAGATGTATCTGAAGTGGTCTTCTATGGAAGCTTCGGGATTTGATTCGAGGAATGTGGGAGGTTTATTGAACACTTTTGCTGGAAGACCGATGCTTGTTTTCTGAACAGGATTCTCTGAAGGAGCCTGTTCATCAACAACCATGGTTTCTGGTTCCTTCGTCTGTGGAGGATCTTCTTTTGAGGGTTCAGAGATGTAGCCATCTATCTCTGGTGATTCCCTTAGCTCTGACGTTGTTGAAGTATGATGTGGTTGAGCATTCTTGAAGACATATTCTTCGACATTAACTACTTCAACTTCTTCTTCAATCTCTTTTCCAGAATCTGTTTTTTCTTCTTTTTCAGATTCTGATTCGTAAGCATCTCTCATCACATAAGTTGATCTTTCTGGTGATGAGAATGCATCTTCTGATGTTGAGAAGTCTACGAGCTGTTCATCTTCTTCTTCGTCCAGAGCTCCAATAGTTTCTTGAGATGCAGCTGTGATTTGTTCAGCTGTGATTGGGACTATTGGAGCACCTGAAGTGGATGGGGCTAGAAAGATGACAGGTACTGGCGACTTTAGAGTGGCTTGAATATCTTCAGCAGAGGTGGAGGTTGAACGTCTCTCTGTTCCTTTCTTGTGTTGGTTTAATTCAGAGGGAGTGGACTCCTTTTGTGTGTCAACAGGTTTTGGAGTAGGAGTCTTCTCCCCCTTTTTAAGATCGGATGACCCCTGAGATTGGTCATCTTCGTCATCAGAATCTTCATACCTAGCCTTCTTCCGCGCTTCCTCAGAGCATGCGATCTCTGGTTCCTTTCTCTTCAATACTCCCTCTGAAGATTTGACATTCTTCAGAAGGTCTTCAATTTTCTTGTTCTGCTGAGTGGTCTTGGAGACGAACTTGCTGGATATAGTCATTACATTGCTGGTGATCTTCTTGGAGAAGTTGGTCAGGTCAGCCTTTGTAATAAACTCTGTAGCAGGAGCAGCAGTAGAGGTAGGGATCTTTGCAAGTACCTCTGCCAAAGAACGCAAGACTTCCTCTTTGAATTGAGAAAAGTCTGCATTTGTTGGAGTGGGGGCAGAGGTAGGTGGAATCGCCTGGAGGAGCTCTGTTTTTGAGTTCTGAATTTCCCTGGACAATACGGAGTCATTTTTTATGACCAAGCTTTCCAGAGCGTCCAGTTTTTCGTTCTGATTGAGAACCGTCGTGCGCAACTCAGAGACCTCTGAAGTGAGCTTTTCAACTTCAGAGTTAGAGGCAGAGGCCTCTGAGGTCTTCTCCATTTGAAGTTTTATCTCCTTCAGAGATTCTCTGATTTCATCACCAAAGATTCTGAACTCTTCTTTGGTAACGTAATCAGAGGGGGTAACCTTAGGATCAACACATGATTCCAAGTTTCCCTCGAGTTCAGAGGGGCCTTCTTTCGGAGGTGGTTTGAGGTTTTCTCCGGAAGGACTTCCCATTAATCCTTGGGGACCCTTTTTCAAGGATTTCCCTATAATGGTTCCGATTGGTCTCTGATCATCAGAGTCAGAATCTGATGATGAGAACCGAATGTGTTTGGAAACCTTGCTGTCCAGGCTAAGGATTCCTTGTGCAAGAAGGTCGTGCCATTCTTTTTCTGACAGGCAATGCTTATGTTCTAAGGGACGGTCCAACTTAGTTTGAGCCACAAAGGCATCATGTGTAGGTAGAGGTGACATACTCTGGGGTGATTGAGTATTTTTATCTTGGTCTAAGTCCTTTTGGGAGGACTTAGCCGTATCAGAGGTTTCCCCTCTGGTGCATGCTTCAGAGGCAGAAACAGATGCCTCTGAGCGGTTAGGATGGGTAGGGTTCGAGGTGTGCACCTCTGTTTCAATGTCCATTGATGCTGGACCACCTTGGACAGTAAATTTGGTTGCACTGGGATTTGGGCTTTGGATTCCCTCATTTGTGTCGTCAAGGACATCTTTTTCTACCTCACCGCCCTCAGATTCTAAGTTTAGAAACTCACCCTCTGGAATTCTCTCTTCCTCACTTTCCTCTGCTCTGACAGAGATATTCTCTTCGTCAGAGGGAGGGTTCTCATGATCTCTCTTCCTCACTCTCTCAGAGCCACCCTCTGGTTGCGCTCTGTTAATGTTTTGAGCAGTATCAGAGATATCACTCTCTGATTCAGGCTCAGGCTCAGAACCTAAGTGTGTTGGGGATCCCATCATCGGTTCTGATGATTGGTCAACACGACTAAGTAGGAGATGGGTAGGAGAGTCAGTAGGAATTACCTCAATCATGGTGTGTGGGAATCGTCGGTCATGTGGATAAGGAGGAACCTCTGTTGCTTTGAATGAGTTCATCATAAACAGAGGAGTCATTGGGCCCTCCTCAGTGATGGAGAATTTCTCCATTGCTCGTTGAATGACCACAGAGATGAATCGAGGAAACAGTACCGATATTGGTTGTTTTCCTTTGGCCAAGTCCTTGTTCTTCTTGTCCACCGCCGTCAGCATCTCACAGAAGAGAATGTGAGCCATATTGATGCTTCTGTTGAAAAAGAGAGCATACATTATGGCTATTATCGCTGGATGAGTCTGATCCTGACTTCCAATCTTGCAGGTTATTGTTCGGTTGAGAACACTGAACATAAAGTTCCATTTGGGAGGCAGGTACTGACGTCTGAACTGACTTAGGCGTGTTATTTCTTTGTTGTAGCCCAAGTGGTGGAGGAACTGAAGAAGGACTTCTTGACTTGGTAGTTTCTCAAAAGCATATATTTGAAGATCAGTTGTCGTGAGGAGGTTGAATCGACGAGTCAGGGTTTGTGGGGTTATTCTTATTGTCAGGCTTTGTTCTCCTAGGTCAATGTGCCCAACCAGTCCTTCCTTTTCAGCGTCGTATTCACTTGAATACCACCATTGTTGGACAAAGCGAAGGGGAATATCTGAGGCATGTTTGGTTAGAACATCATTGAGTTCGCAGTTGGTGAAAAAGTCGAGGATTGGGCGAAACTGTTCATCGTATTTTGATGGGGTGACGTCCAGAAAGTAGTTGTTTCCTTTGACTGGAACATCAAACTGTACCATATTCAAGCTTGGAACAAGTTTGCTTGAGTTATCTGAAGTTTGGGAATGAGCCGCCATTGTTGCAGGTTGAGAAAGATGAAAGCTTAGAAGGAGAGATTTGGTATTTTGGATTTAGAGAGCGTAAAGGATAATAAAAAGGGAAACAGGGTTTTTTATAGACAAAGGGTAGAGGGAGAGGTTATGGAAACGGCGAATGAGAGTCCTAATGTCAGAAAGGACGTTCCATCATCCCCTAATTAATAGGTGACACGTTTAGGTATGTAGGGGAGAGTCGCTTTGTGTCAGAAAACCGCCAGTTGGTTTTAAAAAGAAACGAATGGTTATCCAAAAAGATTTATTATTTAAACGAATTTCCTGGAATATTCGTTTAATGAGAAAAGATCAGAAGCTCTGATATAAATATCAGAGACAAGATCAGAGGCTCTGATATAAGTATCAGAGACAAGATCAGAGGCTCTGATATAAGTATCAGAGACAAGATCAGAGGCTCTGATATAAGTATCAGAGGCAAGATCAGAGGCTCTGATATAAGTATCAGAGGCAAGATCAGAGGCTCTGATATAAGTATCAGAGACAAGATCAGAGGCTCTGATATAAGTATCAGAGACAAGATCAGAGGCTCTGATATAAGTATCAGAGACAAGATCAGAGGCTCTGATATAAGTATCAGAGACAAGATCAGAGGCTCTGATATAAGTATCAGAGACAAGATCAGGGGCTCTGATATAAATATCAGAGACAAGATCAGAGGCTCTGATATAAATATCAGAGACTTTTCTTCCTCTTGAAAAGCTGAAAGGGTCTTTGTCTCCCCCTTGACCAAAGAAAGAAGTCTTTGATGTTCTCCCCCTTGACACATGCTTGGAGAAAAGTGATTTTTACCATTGGTGAAAAAGTCCAGAGGTTCTGATTGAAAGGATCAGAGACTCTGAAGTTTTCTTGTGGACATATGCTACTTGGTTCAGAGTTTCTGATAATTGATCAGAAACTGAGTTTACCAATTTTTTGTTAGGTAGACATATTCAACATTCCCAACTTGCTAACTAAAAAATTGAACCTTCGTTCATCTAAAGCTTTTGTGAAAATATCAGCAAGTTGTAGTTCAGTTGGTACAAAATACATCTCTATTGTTCCCTTTTCAACATGATCTTTTAGAAAGTGGTACCTTACATCGATGTGCTTGGTTTTGGAGTGTTGTACTGGATTGGCAGAGATGGCTATGGCACTTTTTGAATCACAGAGAATTGGAATTCTTTCAATTTGTTGGCCATAATCACTGAGCTGAGTTTTCATCCATATTACTTGTGAGCAGCAACTAGCAGCAGCAACATATTCTGCCTCTGCTGTTGAAGTTGAAACACAGTTTTGCTTCTTGGATGACCAACTTACCAGCTTATTGCCCAATAACTGACAGCATCCTGAGGTACTTTTTCTATCAAGCTTACATCCGGCATGATCTGCATCAGTGTAAGCTGTTAGATCAAAACTAGAAAGTTTTGGATACCAGAGGCCTAATGAGTGTGACCCTCTGAGGTATCTGAAAATTCTTTTGACAGCAGATAAATGAGATTCTTTTGGATTTGCTTGATATCTAGCACAAAGACATGTTGCAAACATTATGTCAGGCCTACTTGCAGTTAAGTATAATAGTGAACCTATCATACCTCTGTATGTTTTTATATCCACAGATTCTCCTGAAGGATCAGAGTCAAGTTTGACTCCGGTGGATAGAGGAGTTCTCATTGAAGTTGAATCATTGAGTTTGTATTTTTGCAAAATTTCAGAGACATACTTAGATTGACTTATGAATGTACCTTCTGAAGTTTGTTTTACTTGTAAGCCCAGAAAGAAAGTTAATTCTCCCATGAGGCTCATCTCAAATTCACTCTTCATCAACTCTGAGAACTTGTCACAATACTTTTGATTTGTAGAGCCAAATATAATGTCATCAACATAAATTTGTACTAAAAGCATCTCATTCTTGTACCTTTTGATGAATAAGGTAGTATCAATTGTGCCTTTTTCAAATCCATTTTGAGTTAGAAAGGTGGACAGAGTTTCATACCAGGCTCTTGGAGCTTGTTTAAGTCCATACAGAGCTTTATCCAAATAATAAACATGATTAGGATACTCTGTACTTTCAAATCCAGGTGGTTGCTGGACATAAACTTCTTCATTTAATTTACCATGAAGAAAGGCAGATTTAACATCCATTTGATAAACTTTGAATCCTTTGTGTGCAGCATAGGCCAAGAAGATTCTGATTGCTTCTAGCCTAGCTACAGGTGCAAAGGTTTCATCATAATCAATGCCTTCTTCCTGGCAATATCCTTTTGCAACCAACCTGGCTTTGTTTCTGATTATTATTCCATCCTCATCCTTTTTGTTTCTGAAAACCCATTTCGTTCCAATTGCAAATTTTCCTTTGGGAAGGGGAACTAGGGTCCAGACTTTGTTTTTTTCAAACTCTTGAAGTTCATCCTGCATTGCAAAAATCCAATGAGGATCTTCAAGAGCTTCTTTTACCTTCTTTGGTTCAATAATGCTCAAAAAGTTTACATAGAAGCATTCATTGATGGTGGCAGATCTTGTTTTAACTCCTTCGGATGAGGATCCAATTATTTGATCAATTGGATGATCTTTTGTCCATCTTGTAATTGGAGCATAAATTTGGGGTGGAGTTTGAGCTTCAGAGTCTCTGACAGTTGGTGACACCTCTGTTGTATTGTTCAGAGGCTCTGTTGGTGATGCCTCTGTTGTACTGTTCAGAGGCTCTGAGTTTTGTTCCGGAGATGCAGATTTTTGTTCATCATTTGGTTCTGGAGTTGCTTCAGATACTTCTTGATCATCTTCTGATTCACTTTGCTGATCTCCATTTGGTGAAACAGAAGGTGTTGGTTCAGAGGGCCCTGAAAGGGTTGTACCTGTTTCTTGAGGTTCTTCTGAATTCTCTCTCTGTCTATCTCTGAAGATAACTTCAGAGATATCTTCATCATCAAAGAAATCTTCAAATATTTTGTTTAATTCAGATTCCCTTGATGATTCAAAGATTGGTGATGAACTTTCTTGTTGTTTAGAGCTTTTATTGTCGTCAAAAGTGATATTGATGCTCTCTTGGATAGTTCTTGTTCTAAGATTGAACACTCTAAAAGCTTTTGAGGCTAATGAATATCCAATGAATTTGCCCTCATCAGCTTTCTTGTCAAACTTTCCAAGATATTCTCTATCTTTCAGAATATAACACCTGCATCCAAAAACATGAAAATATTTAATATTAGGTTTCCTATTGTTAATGAGTTCATAGGATGTTTTCTGAAATCTCTTGACAATTGTAGCTCTATTCTGAGTGAAGCAGGCTGTTGCTACTGCTTCTGCCCAAAAATTTGTTGAAAGATCAGATTCAGCAAGCATTGTTCTGGCAGCTTCAACAAGTGTTCTGTTTTTCCTTTCAACTACTCCATTTTGTTGAGGAGTTCTTGCTGCAGAGAAGTTAGGGGTAATGCCTTCTTCTGATAGATAAGAATTGATTTTGGCATTTTTGAACTCTGTTCCATTATCACTTCTTAGTTTCTGAACTTTGCTGCTTAATAGAACCTGTAATCTTTTTAACAGCCTTATTAATGTGTCAGGGACATCAGATTTAGCTCTAATGAATTCTATCCATGTGTATCTGGAAAATTCATCAATCAGAACCAGAATGTATTTCTTACCTGCTAGACTCTGTACAGAGATAGGACCACAGAGGTCCACATGTAGCATGTGCAGAGGTCTTGGACAGTTGTTTTCACTTTTGGTTTTATGGGAAGATCTTTTCATTTTTCCCATCTCACAAGCAGAACAAAGATGATCTTTGTTAAACTTTAAAGATGGTAATCCCTTAACCAAATTAAGTTTAACTAACTTATCAAGTGAGGAAAAGTTTAGATGTGAAAACTTTTTATGCCAGAGCCAGATTTCCTCACTGTTCAGAGATACAAGACAAAGTTTCTCTGAATCAGTGTTTGTGATTTTGGTAAAGTTCATTCTGTAGAGGTTACCTTTTCTGTCTGCTCTTAGCATTTCTTGACCTGATTTTGAGTGAAGAAGTGAACAATATTTTCTTTGAAATTTCACATCAAAACCATGATCACAAAGTTGACTTATGCTTATCAGATTGTGTTTTAATCCATCCACATAAGCAACCTTTGATACTGAAACATTTCCTCTTGATAACTCACCATATCCTTTAATCTGTCCTTGCTTGTTGTCTCCAAAAGTAACTGCTCCTCCAGATTTTGCTTTAAATGAGGATAGCAGTTCTTTATCTCCAGTCATATGCCTTGAACATCCAGAATCTAGGTACCATATCGGCATTGACTGTTTCTGCAAGACAGATTATAGTTTCTTAGGTACCCACCTCATTATGGGTCCTTTTGTGTTAGACTTTGGTGGATTTGAATGACTTTTTGGCATCTCATCTTTTGATGTCTTGCCTTTACGTGTCTTCTTTTGAGATTTTGTCTCTGAGATATTTTTCAGAGATTGATTCAAAAGGCAGTGTGATCCTTTAAATGATTCTTCAGTTTCATCAGGAGATAAATGCAGTTACAATTAATAGAACAAGAAGAAGTAGGAGCAAAGTTTTTCTCTTTATTAAAAGCATTTGTTACATTTTGACTTCTTTTGAAACTAGCACTAGGAATATTACATTTATCCCTAACTACTTCTTTTCTTTTTGCTTGAAAGACAGTCTTCTTTTCAAGTTGCTTTTTCTTGTTCAAAAACATCTTCTTTTCTTTGCTGCTTACTGCACAGACAGGATCAATATGATTAGTTTTTGTCCATTTGCCCTTTTGTTCAGGAAAGAATTTTATTGTTTTATAGGTGTAAGAGCCAGAAGTGTTTGTTTTATTCTTTGCCTTTTCTTGCAACTCTTTTTCAAGTTCCAGAGATGTTTTTGCTTGTAAACACATATTTGCAAAATCAGGACTTATTGGTATTCTGGTTTTGGTTTTCAATACTGAAATTGGAACATTCAAAATACCAGAGCCAACAGTTTCTATCTTTTTGTGAATTACATTCCCTGGTTTACAAAAAATCTGTTCATCAATCTCTAAATCAGATTCTGAATCAGAGTCAAGAAAGTCTCTCTTAGATTTGATAGAGATATCTACCTCTACTGGTTTTTTAATTTCTTTTGATCTAGAGACTTTGATGATCCGTTTCATGCTTTCTTTTCTTTTTAAGTCCTCCATGACATTTTCTTTCCATATCTTTTGAACATCATCTTCAAACGTGGTTCTGATGTTTTCATCTGACTTTGGTGAATACAGAGGAGCATTTGGATTAAGTGAACTCTGAGATTCATTTTCAGAAGTACTTGTATCAGAGGTACTTGGTTCAAATGTCTCTGATTCACTTGAGATGAAGGCATCAAATCTGAAAATTTCTTTGGGATTATAGCTTTGAGGTTTTGTAAAGAGTACTTCTGAAGTTTCTTCTTTTACCTGTAACACAGACTTTTGAATGTCTTTTACTTCAGAGTACGTAGTATTTTTGAAATTCAAAGCTCTTGCTTTTGATCCCTCTGATGTTTTCATTCTTTTGAAATTATTCAGAGATGGACTTTCAAATCTTTGGACCTTTCCCATACAGAAAGTGGAAGAAAGTGAAGTTTTCTCCAATCCATTGAATGAATTCAACTCATTGAATCCTAGTCCTTGAGAGTCCATTTGTGATTTTATTTTGTCAAAGACACTTTGTGCATTAACATAGCTTTTGATTTGAAGATTTTTTCTATCTAGAGATTGATGTAAGATTTCTCTTTCCTTTTGAAAAAATTTGGTTAAGGCAATAGAATTGAGCCTTTCATACTCAGATTTCTTTACTTCTTCTTCTTTTCCTTTTAAAACTTTCTCTATTTCTCTTATTTCTTCTGAAAATGATTTTTCTTTTTGCTTGAAGGTTTCTTCAAGTTTAGTTTTTTCAAGAAAAATATCTTTCTTTTCTGATTCCAGAAGATTCTTTTCTCTTTTGTAAAAGATGAGCTCTTTTGTTGCTTGCTCTCTTTTCTGTTTTTCTTCAACAAATTTTTGCTCTAAATCCTGAAGTTTATTAATTAGTTTAAAAGCATCTATTTCAGGATCACTGTCAGAGGTGTAAAGAGAGTTTACCTTTTCAGAGTTGTCTTCGGATGCTTCATCAGTTTGATTTCCATCTGAAAAAGCCATACCACAGAGATTGGTAGGCTCTTCCTCACCATCACTTGTTGAGTCAGATAGCCAGTCTTCCATTTCTGCTACAAGAACTCTTTCTTTTACATTGTATTTGTATTTGTTCTTGTAGTAATCTTGATCTTTGACAAGTTTTCCTCTGCAGTTTGCAGAGAAGTGGCCTTGTTTTCCACATCTGAAGCATCTTCCATCATTTTGATTTGTTGGAAGAGTGGCAGTACTTGTCCCTGGCTTCTGTTCTTGAGGTTTGAAGTATCTCTGTGGTTGTGGATACCTTGGTTGGAATGGTTGTTGTGGTCTTGTTTGTTGTGTTGCATCATCATGATTGAAGTTTGCACCCTTTTGATCACTATATGGAGTGAATCTGGGTTCTTGTTGAAATCTTCTTTCTGAATTTCTTCTTTCTTCATTCTCTCTCTTTCCTTCAAATACCTTCTTACCAAATTTCTTGTTAAATTGATGAGTGATTAATGCAAGAGATTTGGCAAAGGCATTGATATCTTCATCTGAGTCTGAATCTGAATGAGTTTCTTCTGCCATCAAGACCTTTTTGGATCTTCTTTTTGTTTCCAAACATTTTTGTGACTCTTCACAGTTGTTTTCTTTTGATATTTGTTTTGAAACAAGCGCAAGGGGTCCACCCAAAGAGGTTTTTGATTTTTGCTTCATAACTTCTTTTTCTTGTGCAACAAGAGTACCATAAATGTCAGTTAATGACCATGACTCAAGATCTTGATTAGCCTGTATAGACATGGACATTTGTGACCATTCTTCATTCAAGCTTTTCAAAAAAAGAACATTGTTTTCCTCTTTTGTTCTCATTACTCCAAACTTTCTGCATTTGTTTATTAGAATGTTGAATCTTGAGTAAGTTTGGTGTAATGTTTCTTCTGGTAGAGCATGAAAATCATGATATTCATTGATGCATAGATTTCTTCTATTTTTCTGGGTTTGTAGGCCACCTTCAAGTTGATTTAACAACTGATCCCATATTTCTTTTGCAGTTTTACAAGAATCAAGTTCTTGAAAGATATCATTGGGAATGGCCATTATGAGTAATCTAACAGCTTTTGAGTCATTATCCATCATATTATTTTCTTCATCAGTGAAGTTTGTGGTTTTCTTTTCATAATATGCAGGTATTTCGGCAGTATCTGCTGTTGCAGGAACTCTTGGCACCAACACCATTGGAATGTGAGGTCCAATGTTCACAGATCTAAAAAGATCCCTGTCCATACCTTCTAGGAAATTTACCATCCTTATTTTCCATTGGGGATATTCATCTCTTAAAAGTGTAGGAGGTTTTGTTAATGACCCAGCTGTATAAATGGCACTTATGCTTGAGTTTGCCATTTGTAAAAAATGAAGATTTGAAGAACAGATGCTTTTTGTAATGAACTGAGATTTACTATCAAATCTAGAGCATGTGATATTCTTTAATAAACTGGGTTTATATGAACATGCACAGATAATGAAAGTTTAGAATCAATGAGATTTAAATCTATCCGAGTATGCAGATATGATCTTTCTTTGTTTAGAAACAAAGGGAGCTCTGATACCAATTGTTGGATCCCAGATCTAATCTCGTAACAATGATATAAACAATAAGAGTAATAACAGCGGAAGCAATACAGTTTAATATCAAAGGAGATTCAAATATCACAGTTCATAAAGCAGATAAAGATAAACAAGATATTCTTAGAATAAAATATTCAACTTATATTATCAGATATATATCTTCTTGAGCACACTTGAACAATAAGGTGATGGTCCTATTTATAGGACCATAAAGTAAGCAGTGTACTTGCATGACAAAAAGAGCATGCTGAACAGTGACCTACTCTAGAAAGTAAATCTTATCACTAAGTGACGTGTCATCTGTTCTGTTCATTAGAAAACTTGTGCATTCAGAGAGAATGTCTTCAGAGCTCTGACGTTGTCTTCAGAGCCTCTGATGAAGCTATCTCTGATGTAAGTTGCAATCTCTGATAAGTACTTCAGAGGCAGGTTTGTCCTCTGGTATTCATCCTCTGATGTCTTCTGAGTTGCACTGATAAGTACTTCAGAGGCAGGTTTGTCCTCTGAAGTCTTCGTCCTCTGAAGTCAGTTGCAATCTGATAAGTACTTCAGAGGCAGGTTTGTCCTCTGAAGTCTTCGTCCTCTGAAGTCAGTTGCAATCTGATAAGTACTTCAGAGACAGGTTTGTCCTCTGAAGTCTTCTTTCTCTGACGGTTATTTTCAACACTTTAACAGATGATTTGGAGCTAACAGAAATCTTGCACACACACAGACTGGAAACATTATATCTGGCCTAGAGGCTGTAAGATACATGAGAGAGCCAATCATGGATCTATAGTGATGAACATCCATATCCTTCCCCTCAAGATCTGCTGTTATCTGCTTGTGTGTCTCCATAGGTGTGCTGGCAGGCTTTGAGTCTGAGAAACCAAACTTGGTTAGAATGTCCTGCACATACTTGGACTGACAGATAAATATACCATCTGACTTCTGTTGGACTTGGAGTCCAAGGAAGAAAGTAAGTTCTCCCATGGAACTCATTTTGAACCTTTGATGCATTAGTTCCTCAAACTCCTTGCACATATTGTCTCTTGTGGATCCAAAGATGATATCATCCACATAGATTTGGACCAGCAAGATGTCCTTCTTCTTTCTCTTGATGAACAGAGTCTTATCAATGACTCTTCTTTCAAAGCCATTTTCCAAGAGATAGGATGACAGAGTGTCATACCATGCTCTTGGTGCTTGATGTAGTCCATAAAGTGCTTTCTTCAGTTTGTATACTCTGTCTGGATAGCTTGGATTTTCAAACCCTGGTGGTTGACAGGCATATACTTCTTCTTCAATTGAGCCATATAGAAATGCACTTTTTACATCCATTTGATAGACTTTGAACTTCATATAAGAAGCATAAGCCAGGAACAATCTAATTGCTTCTATCCTAGCCACTGGTGCAAATACTTCTTCATAATCTATTCCTTCTTCTTGTGTAAACCCTTGTGCCACCAACCTTGCTTTGTTCTTTATTACTATTCCTCTCTCATCTCTCTTATTCCTGAAGACCCATTTTGTGCCTATTGCTCTTTGACCTTTAGGAAGGTGTACCAGATCCCAAACATCTTGCAGCTTGAATTGTAGCAGCTCTTCTTGCATGGCTTCTATCCAACTGGAATCTTTCGTAGCATCATAAGCCTTCTTAGGCTCAAGCTGGGATAGAAAGCAAGAAAGCACTGTATGCTGTTGGTCTTGCATATCTTGCAGTCTGCTTTAATTTCTAGTCATCATAGGAGAAGAGATATCTCCTATTACCAGCTGAGGAGGATGATTCTTTTGTGTTCTTGTTTGATGACTAGGTTCTTCATTGAGTCCCACCTCTAGATTGGAGTCATTCAACTCAACTGAGGTGATTTCAGCAGCTACTTCTGGTTCTTTATTTTCTTGACTCTCCTCATCTCTTCTTTCTTCTTCACTCTGATTTGGTTCAGTAGATGGCTCCTTTTCACAATCTTCAACAGGATCCACTGTAGGGATGGGAAAAATCACAGACTGAGGTATGATGTTGTGTGATTGTGTAATTCCTGAATCTGAGCTTCCTGATCCTGCATTATTATCACTACTGAAACCAAAAGAGTTAGTTAGTGAATCAATGTCAAACAGCCACTGAGGACCAGACCCAATAGGATTAGGTGTGTTCTCATTGCATTTGACATTGTCACTTTCCTCAATTATTCTAGAAGAAGTATTAAAAACTCTGTAGGTCTTACTCTGAGATGAGTAACCAACAAGAAATCCATCATCTGCCTTGCTATCAAACTTTCCTAAGTGAGATTTGGTATCGAGAATAGTACAAGGACACCCAAAAGGTTTAAGGAAACCAATAAATGGTTTTCTATTGTTTAAAAGCTCATATGGGGTCTTGTTCTTTGGCTTGACCACTAGAACTCTGTTTTGGACATAACAGGCAGTATTAACTGCTTCAGCCCAGAAAGTAATTGGCAGTTTTGAATCAGCCAACAGAGATCTAGCAGCCTCTATTAGTGTCCTATTCCTCCTCTCAGCAACTCCATTCTGTTGAGGAGTCCTAGGGGCACTATATTGTCTCTCAATGCCTTTTTCTTCATAAAAGGTGTTTAGATCAAGATTTTTAAATTCAGTTCCATTGTCTGATCTAATGACTTTTACTTTTTGATTTGTTTGGTTTTCAATTCTTAGGATAAAGGATTTGATCAGTCCACTTGTCTCATCCTTAGTCCTTAGAAAATATACCCAAGTAAATCTAGAGTAATCATCAACAATAACTAAGCAGTATGATTTCTTGCCTATACTCATAACATTTGTAGGACCAAACAGATCCATATGTAATAACTGGAGACAAGAAGAAATTGTATTTAACTCTTTGGATTTATGAGAAGTTTTGTGCTGTTTGCCTTTAAGACAAGCAACACAATGATCATCACATGAAAAGACTTTTGATGGTAAACCTCTTACAAGGTTGTTTTTAACAAGTTTGTTCATTGTCTTGAAGTTCATGTGACACATCCTTCTGTGCCAAAGAGAGGATTCATCCACAGAAGCTTTTGAAACAAGACAGTTCAGGGATGAATCACTTGAAACAATGTCCATATCGAGACAATAAACATTGTCCTTTCTTGGAGTTCTAAGTAGTATCATGCTTTCATCAACTACCTTGAATCCTGGAGCAAGGATCATACATTCTGTATTGGTAAATAATATACTATGTTGTTTGTCACAAACCTGTGATGCACTTAACAGGTTGTACTTTAACTGATCAACATAGTAGACATCCTCAAATGTCATCTTACCTTTTGTAACATTACCTTTTCCACTTATTTTTCCACCTGCAAGATTGTCTCCAAATGCAACATGTCCTCCATTGATATGCTTGAAATCCTGAAGGCATGACATGTTGCCTGTCATGTGCCTAGAGCAACCACTATCAACATGCCAGATGCTCTTCCCCTTAAGCTGTTGGTTGCCCTGCACATAAGATAAATCAGTTAGTATTGATTAGGAACCCAAGCCAAAGTGGTCTTGGGTACCCCTTTCTCATCAAAATATTTACATTCCTTCTTGACAAGATTTTTAACCTTTGACTCCTCATTGCTGGAGTACTTTGTCACAATAATGGGTTTGGATGCACATTTGCTAGAAGCAGTACTGATTTTAGAAGTACTAACTGCATTAGCAGCACTTGCATGCTTAGCAGTACTAACCTTGTTAGAAGTAGTAACTGTGTTAGCAGCAGTAACTGTGTTAGCAGTAGTAACCTTTGAAAAAGTACTAACAGTGTTAGAAGCATTAATATTCTCAGCAGTACTAACACTGGTAGCAGCAGTATTGCTTCTGGCAGGACTATCCCTGTCAGCAGTACTATTTGATGTAGCAGTACTAACAGTTTTAGTGCTTCTAGGCACCCACATTTTAATACTCTCTTTTAAAACCTTTTTCTTCATGTGGCCTTTGGTTTCAACAGATTTCTTAGCCACATGTTTCTTTCCAGCCTTCCTATAACCAACAGGTTTTTGTACAAATCTTTGAAAGTTCATCTTTTGGTTAATAGGGTTAAAGAAACAGTGCTTAGCCAAATGATTCAACTTGCCACATATGAAACAAGGTTTTGGTCTGATTATTTTACTCAGATCAACTCCTTGTTTCTGAGCCCATTGATTATTCCAGTTTCTTTGATCACCTCTCTTTGTACCAGAATTTAGGCTCTCAGTTTTATTGCAAGCACACTGTTTACAAGGGCCAAGATTCACAACAGTGGTCTGTTTGTAATGGACCTTGTTGGCCTTTCCTTTGGTCTTCTCTATCTCTTTAGACTTGACCCAGATCCTTCCACCACCCTCATTGGTAACAATGTTGTTTTCTAAGGGTATCTCTTTACTCACAGCATTGTTCCTATTCTCACTGGCTTCTTTCTCAGTCATATCCTCAACAACCACCTCATCCAAAGGATCTATCTTAAAGGCTTCCTCAGACAAGTCCTTTTTCTCCTTGGTCTCTAACAAGTCTGATGTAGGAGGGATGTAGTTGTTGTTGTAAGGAGGGGGTGTGTTGTTGTATCCAACACCAGGCTTCATCTTATCATGAATCTGAGCTTTTAGAAGAGAATCCATTGCTTTTGAAGCATATGAAAACTTTTCTACATCAATCTTAACCTTAGCTAGTTCTTCTTTCAACTTATCATTCTCTTCTTTGGACTTAGACAGTTTGGTCTCTAACTCATTCTTTTCCCACTTCCAGTAGTTTGTGTCATAAGAGTGTTGAAGTTCATTGGCTTGGAAGCCTTTGATTTGTTCTTCAAACCTCTCAACTATCAACACATAATCTCTTCTGTCCTTTTCTAATCTTTTGAGGTCATCACACATGTTTTGGTTGTGATCCCGGTACCTTTTGACAGTGTCTATGCAAGATTGAGTACAAAGATTAGAAATTACCTCAGAGGGGAGATCAGACACCTCTGCCATAAGAGCTTGATTCTGAATGGCTTCCTCAGCTTGGTCACTCCAGTCAAACCCCATTCCTTGTTGAGAAACAAGGGCTTGAGCAGAGTTCTTGTTTTGATTGTAGCCTCCATTCTGAGCTTGTTGGTGGTTGTTATTTGGCACACCACTTCTGCACTCTCTAGCAAAGTGTCCCTTCATGTGGCACTTATAGCATTCCACCTTTGCCTTGTCAAAACCAACTCCATCTTCTCTTCTTTGAGAGAAGTTGTTCCTCCCAGTTCTTTTAATAAACTTCTTCACCCTCATAGATAACATGGCCATCTGCCATTTAATGTCCATCTCCTCCAGATCATCAGGGTGAAGTTGTTCCAGATCATCATTAATCAAGGAGTTGTTGCTGTGACTGGACAAAAAGGCTTCAAAGACAGTTTCAGTGCCTTTTTCTGAATTCACTCCACTAGCAGCACTAACTGCTTCAGGGTTGGCAGTAGTATCAGTGGATGCTGATAGAAGTGCAGCATTATGAATATACCCAGTGGGCTTCTTCTTAGCTTCTACCTCAGATTCAAAAACTCTTAGATCATTATACAGATCATCTAGTTCCTTCTCTTCCAGATTGTCACTCTGTCTATATGAGACAGTGTACATAGTCCATTCATCCCCAAGAGATCTGAGGAACTTCCTGTTGATATCATCTTGCTCCATCTTCACTCCAACAGTAGCCAGTTCACCAATAAGATTGTTGAACCTGTCAAAAGTTTGAGTCATAGACTCATTCTTTGAAGAAGTGAAGTTCTCATACTACTGCTTCAGAACATCCCTTTGATTTCTTTTGGTGCTCTTAGTTCCAGCAAATCTTTTCTCTAGAGCATTCCAGAGAATCTGAGAATCAGTGCAGTTGCAGAATTGATGCTGATATTCATTGGGGATGGCCAAGAGCAGAGTGCTCAAGGCCTTCATCTCTGTCTGCCTGATCTTCCTCTCACCATCTGTCTTTGGTGGAGGTCTTTTCCCATCTGGTCCAATCTGACCTTCAGTAGAGGGGCCATTCTCAATGACATCCCACATTGAGTAGTCAGTGAGGAGAATGTATTGCCCGATTCTGATCTTCCACATGTCAAACTCATTGGGTTTGAGCATTGGAACCTTAGAGACAAGATTACTGTTTGATTCTGCAAAGTTTTCCATGATGAATGAATGAATGTTTCTGAGAGAACAGGCTCTGATAGCACTTGACAGGATCGAATTCTCAACAAGAATTATGAACACTCAGAAACAATATTAAAGAAGTTGCGGAAAAACACTTTAATATTCAATAAACAGAAAAACAGTGTGAATCACAACTTGCAAACTTTACTTAATGATTCAAGTTACAAGCTTTTCACTCACAACATCAATCTTGAAGAACAGGCTCTTTCAAGACGAATTCTACTTCTCTAGAATTAGGAACGATGCCTTGAGGTTGATTCTCTCTCTTGAAAGCTAATCTCAGAAAAATAATTCTCACAAAAGTTACCTAGCTTTTCTAAACAAATCTATACATATATTGAAGAATAAAAGATAGTTGCTAAACATAAAAAGATCTTCAAAATAATCTTCATAATTATCTTCAAGCTTTCCATGTTTATCTCCAGACGCAATCTCTTCAACATTATCTTCAAATTATCTCAGAAGCAACATTAATCACCTTGAAAGCATTAACTGAGTCTTGGCAGTATTAACTACTAAGCAGCACTAACCACTAGCAGTACTAACTAACTAAGCAGTACTAACTTTGTTCAAGCAGCACTAACTTTGAGTAGCAGTATTAATTTTACTAGAAGTAGTAATACCTAGCAGTATTAACTTTGAGATCCTCTGGCAGTACTAACTCTGAACTAGCAGCATTAATGACTTGGTCACATCTTCAGTTCCCAACAGAATGTCTGAGGAGATTTCAAAAGAGATATTTTTTACATTAGAAAGCAAAGAGACTAAAGGAAAGCTGTTATGGGAACATATTGAGAAGCTGATGAGAGGATCAACAGTGTCATCAAGAGTTAAGGTTTTGGAAGCTGAGAACTCTGAGCTACAAAAGAAAATATCTGAGTTTGAAAAGAAGTTCTCAGATCTGTCAAAGAAAAGTGGTGAAAAGAAGAAGACTCTCGAGCTTAAATGTTTAATACTTTCTCAAAAAGTTGAAGACTTTGAGAAAGTAATCATATTGGAAAGAAATCAGTTTGCCAAGGAGAGGAAGGCAAATGATCAGAAGGGTGCTAAGAAGGGATTCGAAGAAGAAAGAAGCATCCTTGAAGCAAAGCTAAAGAAGCTTATCGAGAAGCTATCTGAATTATCTAAGAGTGTACTGACAGAGAAGAAAAAGAAGTCTGCATTTGAGAAGAAGATTGAGCTCATTATCAAAGAACGAGACAGTTATTCTTCAAAGGTAAAAGAGCTTCAAGATATTATTTCAAACACGGTGGTGGTGACTGAGCGAACGAATCCAGAGTCAAAACTCCACTCACCTAGAAATAATTCAGTTGGTTCTAACAAACCAGCCGCAAGCTCACATCAGAAAACTGCTCTTTTCAAAAGGTCAGTTAAATCTTCTAATCAGATTCATTCTACTAATCTTTTCTATGACAGGAATAAAGATTTTTCAGGTACACATCAAAGAAGGAGAAGAAGCTTCCAGGAAGAAGCTGAACTGGTATGGAACAGGAAACCAGTTAAAGAAGAGCTGAAATGTAAAAACTCATGTGTACATACGCCGATTGCCAAGAAGAACAATGCGCTGAAAGGTAAACCTGATTTTGTTTACTCAAGAGATAAATTAATCAGTTTGTCAGGTAAGAAATTCTATTGTTCTTATTGTCGTACACATGATCCTGTTCACAAGACAAATGACCATTACTGGTATGGTTCTTACTCAGTAACCCCCATACGAACTGCAACTAACACTCATGGACCCAAATACCAGTGGGTACCAAAGAAAACTAAACCTGTGTTGCAGGCACCTACTGTCAAGGGGGAGTAGGAAGAACAAGGCTTCTGAATACTTCAGTTCAGAACCCGTACTTCAACGAAGTTTGACTTCTAAACACAACAGTTTAGGACTCGCACTTCAATGATCAAAAGACCTTACTCCGTGCTGAAAAAGAGATTGTACTCCAATACTCAAATGAGGAAATCAACCATCAAGGGGGAGTACATACATACTTTTCTGAAATTTTATGCATAATATTTCTGATAAGTTTCAAATGCATAATTTCAGGGGGAGTAAATAAAAAGGTGATGACTTCTGATTATTTCTGATCAGAACTCGTACTTTAAAAAGTTTTACTACTTTTTGTCTTTTCAATTTAAGTGAATAAATTTTCTTTGACTTGACTTAAGACTTTTGCAGAATTTTTGAGAGAAGCTTACAAGTTCATATGTTTATGACTTAAAGCTTAGCTTCATGAGTTGAAAGATCGTACGTAAAGGTATAATTCTAAATCTTCATCTCATAAATGGTTGAAAGAAGGACAACTTTCAATCATTGGAAAACATTGTTTTTAATGTTCAAACCACTTCCCGATTTTTCAACAGACTTTATATTATGGGAGTGTATTTTAAATGTTTTCATGATCTAAATTGTGCTTTAACTGAAATAGTTAAACCAATCTGAGCATCACATGCATCATAGGAAAACAAGAATCATTGTGCTAGGAATTAACACAACTTCTATGGAATCACATTAACCAGTGATTTCTACCCATGAAGTTAAATCCTTAGTGTTTGAGTGTGCAAAGCGAAAAGAAATGAGTGTGATTAGAGAAAGCAAAACAATTAAAAGAAAGAGCGTGTGAGAACAGAGTTAAAAGAATATCACAACTCTGCACCAACTTTTTCTGAGCCGGGTAGCCACATTACTAGTGTTTCACAATTCTTTGGTGAACATTATTGAAACAGGCAACTAGCCCATGCCAACTCTTGATCAAACCTCACTATCTACTCATTTTCTTCTCAACAAGAAAGTGTTTCACATTTTCAAAGGGGATGCATCACATTTGCTATCTGATTTTCATTTGGAAAATCTGGATATTGAAAAGAAGGAAGTCTGCCCCACCTTCGCACTTCAATCATGCACATTGAGTCTGTGTTTAACTTACTATTGTCTCAGTGGTTTACACAATTTTGAGCCAAATAAGGAATCATCAAGTGCTTAATTGTTTCTATCACAAGCACGAACACACAAGGAATTTGTTTCTTTGTCATAACGTTTATAGAAATAACCTTTGTGGTGTTTCGATGATTAAATGGAAGCCCTGGGGGAGTCAACATCAAACAGCTCCTTTCCAATGTGTATTCGTTACACACAGTGACTTAGTGTTACTGACAGGCATGTTAACTGATTCATTAGTTGATTCAGGTGTTACACGACTATTTTGTCTGGATTTGAAAAGATCTGGATGAATATCTTTTGAATTGACGGATCAGGGGCTCTAACCGCAAGATAGACATTTCTTACAAATAATTTTGATGAAGTCGTTGCACTTAACATCAAAAAGGGGGAGAATGACTACATAAGAAATGGCAAAGATCACATGTTTCAAGGATCACGTCAAAGATTGAAATCTTCAAAAGCAACTATTCTGAAGACATGCTGATTTAAGAGCTAGAGAAAGAGATTGCATCTTCTGAGCTGAACAAGAAGACTGAATTGCTAAAATCATTTTCATAATGATCTTGATCCAAAGGGGGAGATTGTTAAGACACAGTCTCATTGGATTCAAGCTCATCCAATCTGAAGATCGCAATCTGAAGCTAAAGCCGAAACGTCGACTCTCGATATTAAAGTCTATGTCGTTTGTAATAAATATCAATGTAATTGTTTTAGCTTACTTAGATTTAAAATATCTAAGTTATAGTATTGTAATAGTTTAGTTTGTTATATATTAGTTATTAGTTAGTTTCTAGTCTAGTTTATATTAGAAATAATATCTAGATCCAATATCTAGATATTATCTTAGGTAGTGTGTTAGACACACTTTAGATTAGATTTTGTGATATCTCTCAATCTCTCTAACAAGATCAGAAAAGAATTCACACATACAAACACACACTAAAAGGTGTAAAAGAGAGAAAACACAGAGAACACAAATAGCTTGAATCGATCAACCTTGTAACCTTTTGTTATAATCAATACAGGTTGGTAATCTTATTGTGTTGTTAATCTAAGAACTTGATATAGTATTGTTGGACCCACACACACACACCGGTTTGATTTCTTGTTCAAATAGTTCTTACCATGTCTCATAATGTAACATAATTTCGATGGTAAGCCACCTCGCTTGTACTTCAATGTATCTTGAGTGTCATTTCATTTTGAAACGTCATTTCAAGAGTGTCTATATTTTGTTTCGTATGGACAATATCTGTTATTTTGACCATAAACCTTAATTGATATATCATTTCATTTCTGATCATTTTCATACAATGTCAGGTTTTCAAACAAGTCTTTTGTATTCATATCTATTCATTCAATATACTTGTTTGAAAATATTTCAATGTTTAAAAATGCTCATATTTTCATGATTATATCATCTGAGCATAAATTCATCTTACATTTGTATATGAGCTTTAACTGATAACGTTAAATCATCTGAGCAACATATGCTTTCTAGGACTACATGGGTTCTTTGTACTAGGAATTAACTGAACTTCTATGAAATCACGTTAACAAGTGATTTCTACCCAAGAAGTTAATCCATAGAGATTGAGTGTGAGGAGTCTAAAAAGAAATGAGTGTGGGTGTGATGAGGTAAAATGGAAATGAGAGATTGGTTAGTAGTGAGCTTAATGATCAAAAGAAAGAGGGTGTGAGAACAGAGTAAAAGAATATTAAACTCTACACCAACTACTTTCTAAGTCGGGCAGCCACATTACTAGCATTTCACAACTCTTTGGTGAACGTTATTGAAACAGGCAACTAGCCCATGCCAACTCTTGACTTTAACCCCACCAGCCACTCATTTTCTTCTCAAAAAGAAAATGTTTCATATTTTAAAGGGGACGCAACATATAATCTATCTGGTTTTCATTCGGAAAATATGGATATTGAAAAAGAAGGAAGTCTGCCCCACCTTCGCACTTCAATCATGCACTTAGAGTCTGTGTTTATCTACTGTTGTCTCAGTGGTTTACACTTTGTTGAGCCTTAAAAAGCAATCATTCATGCTTAATTCTTTCTACACTTGCACGAACACACAAGGAATTTGTTTTCTTGTCATAACATTCATAGAAATTGCCTTTGTGGTGTTTCGATGATTGGATGGAAGCCCTGGGGGAGTGAACATAACAAAAGCTCATTTAGAATGTGTATTTGTTACACACAGTGACTTTGTGTTACTGACAGGCGTATTAACTGATTCATTTGTTGATTCAGGTGTTACATTCCTATTTTGTCTAGATTTGAAAAGATCTAGATGAATGCATTGTTCGAATTGGCAAAGAATAAGTGGCTCATGAACAGATCAGTATGGTCAACGACATTTCTTGAAGAAGTTTTGATGATATCTATTCTCAAATCATCAAAAATGTGGAGATGGTATCAAGAAATGTTAAAGTTAAGAGAAGTGTTCAAGAAATGATGTTTGAAAAGAAAAGTTTGAATCAGATATGGGGAGAAGAGTTAAAGAATAGTAATTTCTCAAGATTGATTGAAAGCTGAAAGACTTTGAAGATTTTTGCTGACATTTGGTTTGTGAAAGAGGTTTTATAACCTTGTGAGAGAATCAGATTTTGAGAAAAGATTGTTGAAAGTTTTTGAAGAGATAGAGCTTATCAGAGAAGGGGAGAATGTAAATATTTCATACTAATAGGGGGAGCATGTGAGTTGATTGAGAAAATCATTTTTGTATCAAAGGGGGAGTTATTTCAATCAAGCTTAAAGAGAGAATGGTCGCATTGCTAAATCTATTTAGTAATGATCTTGATCCAAAGGGGGAGATTGTTAGAGCATAAATATGTTGGATTCAAGATCATAAAGATTGAAGATGAAAGTTCAAGAAGTCAAAGCTAGAAAGTCAACTATCATGGAAAGTCAAAGTCATTTTGTAATAAAAGTCAAAGTCAACATATTGTATTTGTTTGTTTCTTTGTATTGTGTAAGGGTATAAATACCTTTGTAAGTCTTTGTAAGTCATTGTGTGGTAAGTAAGCGTGTGAATTCAGGTTGTAAGTGTGAGCTTATTAGAGAAGAGACTACTGTTACATCATTCTAGAGAGAGTAGAGTGAGAAAGTGAAATTGGTAATCTTTGATGATTGATTCAATGACATATGACTACGATTCTTGATTGATGTTTGTTTACAATTAGAACTTGATAAGATTTGGGAATAACACCCCTAAATGTATCCAAATATACAACTCCCAAAAATCTGGATAATTCCATGAATACATATGAAGCTTAAACCCATAACAAGGGAAGTATTAAAATAAATAAAATAATCAATAGGATTAGAGTTAATAACCTACTAATATAATTCTAAATTGAACTAAATGATGATCGGGTGTTACTAAATCCTCAAAACTTTGTCATTATCTCTCAAGTTGACCTAAAAATGACATTTCCCCCTGATGCCTCTAGACAACACCAACCTCCTGTCTCAAGCCACTTTAGATTTGCCACTAATGGGATTTAATATACATGCCATTTAGGAAAAAGTGGTAGGCTTATGCCTAGTGAGTTCAAATTATTTATTTGAAAACAATAAATCAACATGTAGAAAGATATATATGGAAATATTTTCACTGGGAAATGTAACATTTGCACGTACGAATGTAATCTCCCAAAATAATCAAACCTTGCAGTTTTATACACATTACATCTTTCGATGATGGGGGAGAACCTTTACCATTAAATGTGGCAGAAACAGAAAAGTATTGCCACATATCAATGTTTATCGAGATTACACCTCAGATTCTATGACTTAAGTGCACACCCAAAATGGCTTCACCTTAAGCCCTCAAGTAAATTTAGTGTCTACTCCTAAGAGTTCCACCTAAAGGTTTAGGAATCGTAGTGTCTGCCCATTAGCTAGCTAACTACCACCTCAAAGATCTCATTCGACTTTTAGTGTCCACTTACTAGTACTAAAGTTAGGAACTTCTATAACCCACTTGATAACACAAAACTACAACCCTCATGCATAAGGGTCATAGCACTGCAATACTAAGCTTGAAATTTAACAAACATAAAGATTGCACGTATTTCCAAAATCATAGAAGTAAGCATAACATGGTTATATAATATGACCTCATTCCTCCAAGTATTTCATGTAACAACCTCAAATATGAAAATAGCAACTAATTTAAAATTTTCGACGTAAGGAATAAATTCAATTCTAAGTGTCAATACTTGATTACTTATAAGGGTAATCTAAGATTTAACATCAATTAATAGATAATCCAAACCTTACACAAAGTTTATATTAAGGATATTTTCTACTAAAACCCAACAATAGCCGGTATAAGCACCAAGCTCAAACACTCCAGTTCTATCTCTAGTATAGACACCAAACTACAAAACAGGGATTATGACCCCATTTTCAAACTAACAAACTGACTCCTATGCCTACGGATTCATGACATTACAATCTAATTTACATGACTCCTATTGAATGACCAACGCCCTTGATGAGGTTGATTCTTTAACCTCATTTACATCACTTTTGTTAAATTGATAGGGTTAAATGACCTAGTTTATTGAGTCTTTTGTTCTTTTCTTTACATTGTATCTAACCTTTAGGATTTGGTATGAGAATGTGATTTGGAATAGATTTTTGCACCATCAACTAATCAAAATGCTCACTTTGAGATTTTCCTACATATTCCTACATGAAGGATTGTCGAGAGTGATCCTGCAGGAAGCCGTAGGATGCGTTGGATTGGACTTTTGGTTTGATGGGTTGATTTCTTGGGCCGAAAATGAAGACCTCCTCAAGTATTTTTGGGCCACACAATGGGCCGAATTTGATGGATAAAACAATGGGTTTCCATTTTAATTTTTGGGCTAAAGACTTCTATTACTCTTTTCGGTTTTACTTAAAAGCCATGGGCCCTAAGCCCATTTCTAGATTTATATATATGAAGCTAGTGTATGCTTGAAAGATCATCCTCATTTTTAGTTGTCTTCTCATTTTGGAAAGGAAACTTAGTAGAGAGTTTTCCTTTGTAAGTCTCAATTTAGGTTTCTCTTGATTTCACTTTCAAGGGCCGAAAAGTGTTGATGGTTAATGCAAGAAATTCCTTTTTGTTAATAAAAGTTTTACTCACTTCTCTCACTCTTTAAATCTCTCACTAGTTAGTTCTCTTCTCAATTTGCTTAAGATATTCTCATTTAACAAGAAGGAAGATTAGTGGAGAAGTTCATCTTTCTAGCTTTCATTTTCACCCTTCTCTTGATTTCATTATCATGGGTCGAAAATTGTGGGTACAAGTCAAAAACAAGTAATCTCATTTAAAGTGTTTATTGTTGTTCAACTTGTTCACTCCCATCTCTTTTGACTAAATCTTCAAGTTCTTTAGCAAATCAAATTTATTTATAAATTTTGTGTCTTCACTCCATTTTCACGAAGGGGTCGGTATTATATATAGTGCAAACACACTATTATACCCAAAGTTCCTTGTGATTATTGTGTCATTTTAATTACTCATTTCTTTTACTCTCGTTTCACTTAGTAAACTTATAATTTGGTTTTTACTTTTGGAAAACGCTTTGATTGTGGCTTTACGTTGGACTTTAACAATCCAATTGTGGCTCGTGGCTATTACCCGAAAGGCGAAAGTATGGTTTTCTAGATTGAAATAAGCAATTCTTTTATTTACGAAGCGATACTTAGTTCGCAAGTTTCTGATTTCTTTCTCGTATTTACTTTCTAGTTATTTAATTTATCTAATCTATAGTATCACAATTGTACATTCTACAATTTACTTTTCTTGCCATTTAATTTCAACAATTTACTTTCTCGCAATTTTATTATTGTTATTTATAATTCCACACACTTTAATTGTAGTTGTTTCTTAAAAGAATTTGTTACTTGCACAACAAGCTCTCCTTCCTAAATACTTGTACTTGCAAGGTATTTCATGCGTTTTCCATCTTCGTTATTTCCATTTCAAGTATGTAGATATTTTGTAAAAAGAAACCGAGCAATGATGGGCTAAAAGCCTTAACTTGGGGTATAAAGTGAAATTAAGACCGAGACTGGTGAAAAAGTAAAAAGGTGTTTTGAATAAAGCATGATTGTCCGAGTTATTTAAATCAAAATTATATTTGATGGAAGATTGCATTTAATCGATTGACAACTAGTTATATGTATGAAAACTTTTAAGTTACATCAAAATAACAATTTTGTGATAACAAAGGAATGCTATAATATCTTTTAACCGGATCATTCGTCTTGTTTCAATGGCCGTTTATACTTTTTGCTTCTTTTAATAACTGATTTTTCATAGAGATAATCAACAACCAAGCAAAAAGATTTCTTCGAATTCGCCATATGAAGCTAGTTTTTAAGAATTGGACTTTTAGAGAAACTTTTACAAACCTTTCTCTGTGGATTGCTATCCGGTATTCTTACTGTTATTACTTGTTTAAAAGACGACAGTAGATCAAGATGTATACTTGCGTCAAGATATATTTGCACGTATTTTGAGGTTGTGTAAAACGAACAACAACACTTAAAACATGTAATTTCCAAATAAATATGCCATAACTGCATATCACATTTCAAAGCTCAACATTGAGCAAGTTAAACTGGACAAATGCCCCCAGGCTCATATGAGTCAAAACCAAGTCAAAAGCTTAACAATTCAATTGACTAATCAATAAAAGTCAACATAAGCAATAAAAAAATGTAAATGTTCAATAAATAGGCATACTCATGACACAAAATTATGACTAACTAAAAAACTCATCATTGATTGGGACAAATCATTTCCAAATGAAATTATACCATTTATATTTCCAAAATGTCTTATAACACAATAATACACATTTTTACGGTTAATAAAACCAAATACACCAAAAGTGTATTATTGTCAAATCATCTCTATTTATACAATAAATAATGAAAAGAACACACTCTTAAGATTTATTCATCAAGATGTCCAAAAACCCAAATTTAGGCATTTTACATGACTTATAGATCAAATGTACCCAAGATCGAAATCACATCAAATAATCAACACATTTGATAAATATCAAGTAAAACACTTCAAGACTTCAAAACCAACATTTTTGGCATGTACATAGTTTTCACAAAGCTAAATGAACTCACCTTGATAGATTAAGTTAAACCTAGTTTCTAAACCCAAATTTCTAACTTCCATTGATGAAGGACTCACCATCTTAAAGTCATCTTCAACAACGATCTAGGGTTTTAAAACCAACCATTTCCTCAAAATCTAGAAAAGAACCACAAATGAGCATAAACTAGAGCTTGAAATGTAACACTCCTAAATTTAGAAAATAACAAACAATTTATAACTTCCACATTCCTTTAAATACATAACTTTAATAATAAAATACATAAAGTTCACATAAGAAAGAAGTCTAGGAGATGTATCAGAGTGCTAAATAGGACCATCTAATTCCTCAATACAGGATTAGAGCGGGTCGGGTGTTACTAAACCATCAAATCTACTATCTTCCCCAAACCGGATGACACCTCTCAAGCCATCCTACCGGAACTTCTACAAAGTTCCAACGTCGATCAGATCCCTCTAAGACCTGATATACATGTCGATAAAGCAAAAATGTTGGCTTAATGCCTAGTGAGTTAAAGCAATTTTCATCATATAAAACATAAAATGGTTAAAACGATCGTTTTACTTTAAGCACAACCATCCTTTAAAACATAAGTTATAAAAAGGACTATATTTACAAAGCTCGTTATTTCAAATCAAAATACTTATTTAGATAAATGGCCAATGTCCAAGCTCACCCAATATATGTACAAGGAGTTATTCCAAAATATTGATTATATAGACAAAACCATATATTTGAAATACCGAAAGCATAGGCAACAAAGTACCCGAAAACTACACCTTTTTGTGACGAGGGAGTCCCAATTCCATCGAATGTGGCGAGAACACGAAGTTAAGCCACTTATCAACGTTCTTGAGTTCTACCTCAGCCATGGATCCCCGTATACGGTTTCATTGAGCACCGCCGCAAGATTCCTACAATGGCCCCAGGGTCTAGCCGATCTCTAAATGAGTCTCACCAGAAAAGTCACTAGTCTTCGTATACGGCTCCATTGAGCACCACCGTAAGACCTAACTTCGTATAGGACTCCATTCTGTAACACCGCATGCTCACTACCCATGACTTAGGGGCCACTTACTAGAATTGAGTATGGACATCAAACCTCCATGCTTAATAATAAACAGACTCTTATGTCTATGGATCCAATGCATTACAGTCTAAAACATTACATGAATCAAGTGGATGGCTAACACACCCAAACATGTAATTATTCAACACTTATGCAATAATTGCATTTTACATATCAAACTCCACATTGAGCCATTAAAACTAGACAAAGTCCTAAAGCTCATTTGAGTAAAAACCATGCCAAAAGGTATCATAAATGTTTGACTATAACAATAAATCCAAGATGGCTACATAAGCTGAAATACAAATTTTCCATCATTTAACAAATGTGAGGTACCCATAACACGATTAGGTCCTTATCCAATACTTTAGCAAGGTATAATGGCCAATGGCCCAAAACCGTATGGTTCATATCTCTAAAATATACATAAGGTTTAAGAACGACCCTTTTCAAGAATTTACGCTTTTAGGATCAAAATAGTTCAAAGTACTAACATCAAAATTCATGAGTTGAGTAAAATCCCAAAATAATCCACGACTCTTAAAAGAACCCGTAAATACTCCAACTCATACGAAAATTTCATTAAAACCACTTGTAACCCAAATTGCACATATTAGAAGTTAAATCACTATTTTGTCCAAATTCTCCAAATATCCGAGAAATCTCATTTAGTTGACTAAATCCCCCTATTGACGACTTAAACACCCAACAACACATCATAAATCATTTATAAAGGCTTGATAATCTAAATATGCTCAAATATCCAAATAATCACAAAACTCATCAAATATAAAGTGATTATATGAAAGTACGTTCAAGACCCAAAATACTTATATTTTGAGATTATATAGTTTTGTCAAGCAACTAGAACCCATCTTGCTAGATTTAGGCTAAATCAAGGTTTTATTCCAAAACCTGAGTCTCCTTTGGTGAAGGCTTGAAATATTCTTGTGACTCCTTAAATCTTAGATCCAAGGTTCTACCAAGTTCCTAGTACCACAAATATTCTCAAAATTTCACCAAGAAGAAAGAGGAACACATAAACCCTAGCTTTTGGTTTTGAGATGGGAGATCTTACCTTCAATTTGCTAGATCCTAAACCTTCAATAAATGCTTCCAATAGACTTCAAAATCGGACCTCAAGCCCCCCTAAAACTCAAATCTAGGGAGAAAAAAGAGGAGTAGAAAGTTGGAGAAGAGAAAGTGAGAAAAAACCCAAAAATCGAACCCTAAATCTGCAAATGGTCTTCCCACAGCCTTGCCCGCGACCTAAGGTCACGTGGGAAGCCGTGCGTGTCCCTTGGCCAAGCATCCAACAACTTACATGGCCTGGGCCGCGACTCAGGGTCATGCACCACGTCGCAAGGCACTGTTTTTGCCTTTTTCTCCCGTCTTTTGTGATCAATTCGATCCTTGATGGTTCCACTATAATTCGATCTTAAGATCTTATTAAATTTTCATCCTAAAGGTCAAACGACTCCCGAAATTATAAAGGAGAAACTCCAAAATTACGGGTGTTACATGAAATATTCCAATAACTTACCATTTCACGATCTTGAGATCTACCAACCAAAACTTTTGAAGCAAAAAAGTTAGATCCCCTCCAAAATCTTGATTTTTTTTGCTAAGGTTTCCCCCAATTGCCAAGAGGAGGAGAGAAAGGGGGGGGGGGGAATGAGTTAAAACGCAAAAATCAGACTTTTTGTTAGGACCCAAATTAACCAACTAAACAAGAATTAAGCAAGATTGATATCAAAAACATCAAAGAATGGTAGCCAAATGTCGTATGTATTGATTTGAGAGAGAATTATACAAATGTAGTGAGAAAATTATTACAACAGTAGAAGTGTAACAAAAGTGGAAAGTTAACTACAAGATTATAACCAACTGTATTTATACATGAAAAGTAAAGCTACAATTACAGTACATTTACAAGAATGACAAATAGAATATTGACACATGTTTTAGTATCCTCTAGTCTTCATATGTACAAGAAAGTCATCTATAAGGAACTTGCGTGTTATCTTTTAAGTTCCAAAGTCTGAACTTCCAAGTTCATACTTTCTAGCCGAACTCCAATTAAACTCCCTTGGATCTTTGTTAAAGCTTATACTTAAGTCTGGCCGAAGTCTGATTACATACCTTCAGATAACACCACAGACCACAAAATCATTGGTTCCCTCGGGTAGGGATAAGATCGACACTACACATAACTTTTTTTTTAGGGTCTTGAATGCCTTGTTTTGGGCATCGGTTCACAAGAATTTCACGTTCTTTTTCGTCAAGGCTGTAACACCCCTAAAAATGGAGGTAAAATTTTACCTGAATAATGGCGACATCTATAAAGTTTAAATCACCCAAAAGGGGAAATAGTTAAAGCGTTTACAACACGAATGATGGAATGATAAATAACAACCTAATAATCTAAACTACATTAAGCTTAGATTACACACTGTTATCATTATCAAATTCACAAAAGTTTCTACCAACAATATGTACGCCAAATCTCCAAAAAATGGACTATCTCCAAGGTTCCGTCTATCGGTATACACACTCTACTCAAGACTGCAGAGCCTCACCACTAAGAGAACCTGATATGCATGATATTTAAGAAAATGTGTTAGGCTTTACACCTAGTGAAAACAAACGGTTAAATAACAAGGGTATAAAATGGTAAAATAAAACATAGCCGTTATCCACTCTCAAAATGACCACACATCATTTAGATCCCTTAGAGGTACCTTTGATAACATAGAATGACGGAGGAGACCCGATTTACCATAGTCGTGACGGAACACAAAAGTAAGCCACCAACATATGTATGAGCATAAATCAAGGATGGTAATTTATTTGACATCAACCCTATCCAGGTCTTTAGTCCTCTTTGACATCAACTCTATCCAAGTCTTTAGTCCCACATAAATTGAGTTCAACTCTATCCAAGTCTTTCACTCAAAGAATCACCAAGTTCAACCCTATCCAGGTCTTTACCTTGGGTCCTTACCATCCAAGACAAATATATTCATCCAGAGACCTCCATATAAATTAGTACACATTTCTAATTTACAACTTGAGTTCAGATCCCATATTTACATTTAAATAGACTTTATGCTTAGGGATCCATTTACATGATTGTATAATCTATTATCATTACCATGAATGCCATTGTGTAAACAATACAATTTAACCTTTGTATCCATACTTAATCAAATGAGAGAATGACACAATTTACCCATATAGCTATAAACTTGACCAACACATTTTAAGTTCCAAAAATCATCCAAATATGGGAGTAATCAATATATAAACAAGTAGGATCCTTCTCCATAGTCTTTTCACCAAATACTTAAAAATGGTCAAAACCCTAATTGTGACCTAACTTTTCCAAAGTCGTCAAAATTAGGAGAAATGAAGTAAAAGCTTTAAGGAAACATGGTAGAACATTTAAACATGTATAAAGTTTATAAAATGTATAGGATGAACTCACAATACTAGGTTTTGAAAAAAATTTCAAAACCCTAGAAGTTTCCTTGAAAAGTAAACGTGAGATGATGAGCTCTTTAGTTCCTAGCTTCAAGATTCTAGTTGATGTAACCCAATTTTGATAAAATATGGGAGTTGCTCCCTTAAATGCTCCTAAAGTTGAAATTAATTGTAGATTTCAAGTTGACAGAATTTGGGAAGAAGGCAGGTGAAGAGAAATGAAGTTGGATTGCAAAAACCTTGCATTTAAGCCTCCTGGACCCCGTATGCAACTGTGACTTGCGACTTTGCCATGGCATTATCGCATGTCACAATCTCACACTATGTACCGAACCTACCCCCTTGCCCTCGACCTTGACACGACGATTATGCCTTTGGCAATGTCGTCGGGCATAGTCGCCCGAATTATACCGAGACCGAAACTCTTCCTACAGTTGTGATACTGACGAGAATGAGACTATCACTTTCACGGGGCATTGTCGCCCAAGCGGTAATGAGTCCCGAATTCGACCTCTTTCGACTTCTAGACACATCGGGTCTGTTAAGCACTTGAATTAACACTTAACTAATCTGAAATTATTGTTTAAGCCTTACCAAGAAGGGAAAAATGTAGCTTAACATACCATATAAATTCGGGTGTTACATCAAGGATGTCAATGGCGAAACAACTTTGGAGAAGTCTTGGATGAACCTCCGGTAATAACCATCCAAACCCAAGAAACTCTGAATTTCGATTGGTCTCTTAGGTGGTTCCTAATTCATCATTGACTCAACTTTTGATGGGTCCACCTTTACCCCATCTTGATTCACTATATGTCCCAAGAATTGAACTTTTCGCAACCAAAATTCGCACACAGAAAAATTTTCATAAAGCTTTTCCCCCCGCAACACCTCTAAGACTTCGCAGAGATGTCGCACATGGTTATCCTCATCTTTGGAATAGACAATTATGTCGTCGATGAAAATGATGATGAATTTGTCTAAGAAGGTAAGACAAACCAGATACATCTTTGGGTTTTTTTATACAAATGTCAATCATAGCATACTATTTGCATTTGGATTAAATTATAACGTTGGTGTGCGTAAACATATAAGAGATTTATGTTATGGTAGATAAAACTTTTGTTCTGCCCATATTTTAGTTATTGAACTTACTGTTAGAATTTCCGCAATGCATTAAGTGAGTATCAATTTACATGTCGTTATAGTACTAATTTTGGACAAGTGCGTTTCACCCGTGTGCACCAAAGTTAAACTCGATGTGATATTTATGTACGTCTTTATCATTTCACTGAGTTTTAGGGAATGAGCTGGTGTACAAGGGCTTTGTTGAGAATTTTGTTTCGCGACGCTTGCGGTTAAAAAGATCGAAATTAAAGTCAAAATAGTGAAATTCCTTTTTGGAGTCATACGAACTTTTATTACATGTGTTTTGATGCAGAAAATTATTTTGATATACATGGTATAATTTGTAGTATGTTGGGGCTCTGGTAGTCCACTTGAAAATTTTGT
Source organism: Arctium minus (assembly GCA_954870635.1). Classification (NCBI taxonomy): domain Eukaryota; kingdom Viridiplantae; phylum Streptophyta; class Magnoliopsida; order Asterales; family Asteraceae; genus Arctium; species Arctium minus. The sequence goes on along the minus strand of OX941089.1, from coordinate 75,499,571 downwards.
TGTGCATCTTATGTTACCGTTTTATTAACGTAAGTAACGATCAAATGATTTTTGGAAATGGTTTTACATGCGTAGTGTTGGTGATCAGTTTTGAGCGGTAGTGTATTTTACTGCACGATTAACTGTTATAAAACTTATGTAATTGAGAGTTTATAAATTTCAAATTGGCATAATGGTTGAAAAACCTTGAACTCATTAGGGTTGTAGATTAAAAAAAACCTATCGAAAAGGATGTTGTAATTCGGGACTAGAAGAGTCATTGGGAAGCGAAGCGTCGGATAATCCGACTTGTGGTTGATTCTGAATTTTGGGTTCAGATTTTGTTTTGGGTATTGCTCGAATAATGGAAATGTTAGATTTAAGTCTTCTCACTTAATCAAGGAATGATGTTATACTTCGGTAAGAATGCGGGATAAGGTCTCACGTGATTATCTGCGCTTGATTTGGGTTCGTTTTGGTTGGTTGCTCGTCGGTGTGACATCATGGTAGGTTGTTGGTGTACCGTCTTAGCGGGTTCCGCGATTAAAGGAAATTTTGGTGATCTGTCCGTTAGAAATGTAAGATTTGGAATTTTAGCTCTCAGCTAAGTGTAACCTTAGTGCGACAATCCATCTGGAATGGAATTTTGGGCGAGATGTCCACGCTTTCGAGGTCACCGTTTAGTCCTAGGCGTCGACTTGTTTTCTGAAATCAATGGGCCTTGGAATGTTTGGAAGTATCCCGGTTGGATTAGGGGAAATATTGACCCTTCGGTGATGGATTTTAAATGAAGGTTAGGCATTGCTGATCATTTACCGATGTGTGTAAGCGTTCCCATGGTGAATTTTTTTATTAGAAGAATGTTGTGAGGCTGGGTTTTGAAATGGAGTTGAGTGATAGCCGGATCTAGGTTAATTGGTTGGCTGACGGACGCATTGGTGCGCCTTGGAAGAATATCCTTATCGATATTAGAAATGGATCAGTAGGAATCTGAGGACTCTTGGGAGTTTGGTTACAATCTTTGGCTTTGGATTCGGAATCGTGTAGACCCGAAGGGAAGTGATCGGTGAGAAGTTGATGTAAAAAAAAATTACTCCTGAGATAGTAGGCGTCACTCAAGGTTGGGAGACGGCCATAGCCTTGTAGGTGAAGACTGCTTTGGTGAGTTGAATGCTCACTCGGATGTAAGAATGATGTGCTCAATGGGACATTTATCGCAAGGACCAACATAGAGTTTTGGGGATGGTTTTGGTAAGCGAAGTAGGGACAAGATTTCCTGTGGGTGGTGTTTCATGGGAATCTAGATTTCGATGACGAAATCATGCTAAGGTTGGGAGGATTGTAACACCCCGAATTTCGAAAGGTATCATTTCAAGTTAATGCAGAAATCAGAAATTCTAAGGGAGAAATAAGATATAGGATTTTGGACTTGAATCCTAGGTTTTATAGTCTTAATGGATGAAGGATCCAATTACGAGTCCAACGGTCCTTTCCGGAGCGAAAACGGAGCTATAACGAAGAAGTTACGGCCAAAACAGTGAGCGGGAAGGAAGCTGGGGGCATTGTCGCATGGCAAAGTCGCCCAAACTGGGCAGACTGCTGTTAAGTCGAGAATTTCAACCATTTTCTCATTTCCTCTCAACCAAACTTCCTCCATTCTCTCCCAATTCATTTTCCTTCTTCCCCCTTCAAACCCTAGCTTATTTGTGCCTCAAATGCTTGGATTTCATGAAGATGGAACACCATCAAGTGGTAAAATGGAAAGCTTTGGTCAAGGATTCACCATCTTCATCTTCATCTTCGACCTCAAGATCATTGTTGTGTTTTCAAGGGTTTCACCAAAATCTAAGTGGTAAGAGTATCCCTTCCATTTCTAGACCTTGTGATAAGTTATAAATGCTCCATTGATGATTCCGTAGTGTTTGATTTCTCTAATTTTCGGTTTGGAGGATTTTGGGAGTTTTGGGTCAAAATTAGGGTTTTGAGTATAGGTTGAGGTTTTGATGTAAAAGGTTTGGGGAATGTTCTATTTGGTTGAATATGTTTATTTACGGTTGAAAATGTTCGGATCTAGGTTTTGGAGGTTTTAGCTTGGAGGATTCAAGTTTTGTCTAAGGAAGCTCAAAGTGGGGTAAAACCTAGATTTAGCCTAAATCTAGCAAGGTGAGTTCAAGTTGATTTGTGAAAACGGTGTACATGCCAATATGTTTATTTTAAAAGTGGTTTGCGTCTTGCATGAAATTGCTAACTACTGATAAGTTTGATTATTTTGAAAGTGTGTAACTTTATAAACTTATATAACATATATGCTTGGGATTTTTGAGAATTTTGTTAAATGGGCCATAAATGAATGGGTTTTGATGGATTATTGCATAAATAGGAATTTGGTCAAAAATGCACTTTTGAGTGTTTTGTCGAGTTTTATGCATCATTCATGAAACGACATCTTTTGAAAAGTACTAATGTATGGGTCCTTTGGTTTTGGGTCATTCCCGTCTTTGGGAAACATTTTAGAAATGGAAAACCTTCTGGGTTTTGGGCCGAAGGCCAATGATAATTTGAGAATCAAATATTTTGGGAAAATGTGTATTTTGGTTAGTGTAACCACATTGGCTCTCGTGTTTTAGCCAAACATTTATTAAGCCTCTTGGGGCTTGATTTGTACTCGGTGGAGTCTTTGGAACATTTGTTCAATCTTGGTAGCTCGTTAAGGAGCCTTGGTCGTATGGTGTACCTAGTTGCACCTTAATTGGGAACTACGTGTTTTTGAGTGCGTTGTCATTCCTTTGAGTCGTGTAACGTTTTGACCGTAATGCAATGGATCCATAGGCATAAAAGTCGGTTGTATTGTATACAACTAAAGACCTGGATAGGGTTGATGTCTACTTTTTGACCATAATGCAATGGATCCAAACTCTCTCAGTGATTTGATAACGACCCTTTTCTATACTTAGTGAAAATTACGTTTTAATATGTATTAGTGTTTCACCATCAGCGATCAGACTGAGTCTGTTCAGTTATCGCTGATAGTCTTTCTTACAAACATTCATATGTATTAGTGTTTCACTATCAGTGATCAGACTGAGTCTGTTCAGTTATTTGCTGATAGTTCTGATGTAAACAGTAATGTAATCCCTGAAGACAAGTCTCGCGTCAACATATGTTCATAGCTGAATCGAAGACGAAGCCACTGAACAAAGAGAAGTCTACTAGTGACCTGATGCGGATATCAGTGAAGCAAAGACAACTCTACTTATACGCGAAGGAACATGAGGAAAAGCTTCAGCGATAGCTGAACCTCTTTATATCTCTGAAGAAAGAGATATTCAGCGATCAATCGATCACAAAGCTTATGCCTCAAGTTTCCTTTTGTCTTACCTTGCACAACCAGTACGATGTGTCAGAACGAACATATCTCTGCCACAAATCATACAACAACTCTGTCAACTACAGTGTTCATGATACGACCGAAAGTTGTCTCCCAAAAGTCAGACTACCAAAGCCAATCACTGAATGACATGTGTAAAGTACCCTGCCATGCATTTAATGCATAGGGTATAAATAGAAAGATCACCTCTCCATCTGAGAGTGTGCTCTATTCTTGAACCAAGATAGAAACCTTTGTTTTCTATACTTCTAAAACCCCCTTTCTCTATATTCTTGTGCAACCATCTTTGTGTTTCTTAAGTTTGTTTAGATTGAGTCTGTCTTAATCTTATTCCGCAACAAACTTGTAAATTGTGTTTGATTTATCAATAAACAATTTATTAAACTTTAATTTATGTGTTTGTATTCAACCCCCCCCCCCCTTCTACAAACTTGTTAAGCACCTCCGGGACCAACAAGTGGTATCAGAGCAGACTGTTTAATCTGATAAACAAGATATTGCTTTATTCTCTTCCTTGCTATTCTAATATGGCACTAAACACAAACACAAATTATTTTGATAATGGTTCACTATCTAAACCTCCTCGATTTAGCATAGATAACTTCTCTCTCTGGAAAAGTCGAATGATGCTATTTCTAGAAGGTGCAGATCCCACTATACCTGAGTACGTAGAAAACGGACCCTATGAACCTGTCCAAATCATAGCTGCCGTTCCAGCTTCTGCCACCACTCCATTTATTCTTGAACGCTATATTTCTAAGGAAATCAGACAATGGAGTGATGAGGACAAAAAAAAGGTTGGTATCGATGCAAGGGCAAAGACCATTATCTCTATGGCTCTGCCTGATGAAGTTTTCCATTCCATCATGCATCTTAAAACTTCTAAAGAAATGTGGGAAACCATATGTGTTCAATATGAAGGCACCACTGAAATCCAAGAGACTAGAAAGATTAACTTGGTAAGACAGTATGAAAGTTTCATCGCTGGTAAGAATGAATCTCTCTCTGATGTTCATCAGCGGTTTAACTGCTTAATCATTGACCTAAGAACCGTTGGTAGGACCTATTCTAATTCTGAGGTCCTAACAAAACTCTTAAAATGTCTTCCTGAATGCTGGGACAGTTATTCAATATGTCTCTTGCTGACAAAAGACTTAAATTCTCTTTCTCTCAGCACCTTGTATGGAATATTGCTTAACTATGAGCAATCAAACCTGTTGAAGAAGAATCTTATAAAAGATTCTAAAGACTCCAAAAGCACTCCTGTTGCTTTAATCTCTTCAGAGATAATTCCATCTCAGCGATCTACTCTCACCATCACTGAGTTAGATTCTGAATCTGAGGATATATCAGACACTAATCTTTCAGATTTTGATGAATCCTTAGCACTCTTGACAAACTCTTTTAAAATATATGCAAGAAAGGGCAATTTCAAAAGAAATAAGCCTCTCTCTGTCACTGACAAGCCAAAATCAACCCGTGTTGATAAGACTTCTGCTACTTGCTATAACTGTGAAAAGATTGGACACTTTGCAAGTGAGTGCAGGTCAAAGAAAGTCTTCAAAACTTCTACCTCAAGAAGATCCAGCGATGACAAATACCTAAAGCTGAAAGACAAATATCAAAAGCTGAAAAGCTAGAAGCGAAAAGGTAAAGGTCTCATTGCTGAAGAACATGAATGGGCTGAATCAGAAGAATCAAGTTCTGATGAAGAAGTCTCTAATCTTTGCCTCATGGCTGAGATTAAAGAAGAAGTGGAAGAACCAGTTGAAACTTCTATGAGCTATATATCATCTCAGGTATCTATCTCTACTAATCCATCTCTACCTGAATCAGAGAGAAGTCGCGCAGTTGATGTGCTGACGATTGATCTTTACAATGCTTTAAATGGGAAAACTCTAGCTGAGAGCAAAAACAATGACTTAATTGAACAGCTGGAAAAATGCCATGAAAAGATCAAAGAACTAACTCTTTTAGAGGAAAGTTTGAAAGATCAAGTTGTTGTAAATAAAATCATCAGCATAGAACGCGAACAAGCCATCGCTGCTCTAAAAGCAGAAAAGGCTACTGTTGAAAAATGGTGTAATTCTTCAACAAAGATCACTGAGATAATAAATGCTCAAACTACTGGTGGTGATAAAACCAGTCTTGATTTTTGAAAACCACAGGATGAGCCTAAAGAAGACTGTTCCACGCTTAAGTTTGGAACATTTGTCACTTCTATCTCTGACACTTCTTATAATCAGTTTTATCTTTCTTCTTCTAATTCTATCCCTGAGGAAAAAATCCAAAGGCTCTAAGTCTGCGGATAAAGGAAAATCCATTCTTCGTCCTCAGAAGGCTACCAAGAAAGCAAAGTTGAAAGTTCCCCCTAAACCTTCAGCGAATCAATCCTCTAGCTCTGTGATAGAAATCTTCGATCTCTGTCCTCCGAAGCTAAATACTGATCTCAAGCCTAAGAGATATGAAGAAATCAAAATTCCTCCCAGATCTTATGCTAAAATCATTCTTGGACCTGGCCCTGCTCATCTTAAATTCTCAAAACCTTTTACTCCCGGTCCTAAAACCACTTTCAAATATAGAAAGTGCTATCACTGTGGTTTTACTGACCATATTGCAAGCAAATGTCCAGCTGCCACTAAAGCTGATAAAACAGCTAAAGTGAAGATAAATGCCTCTAAGACTGAGAAGGTCACCAAAGCTGAAAAATCAACCAAGGTCAAAAATACCTCTAAGGTTAAGAAATTAACCAAAGTGAAGATTACCATTAGAGCTGAATCTTCATCTACTGTGAAGATTGCTGAACCTTCCATCTCCACTAACCCCAAAGGACCCATTGAAAAGTGGGTACCAAACAACGCTTAATCTTCCTTATGTGTGCAGGGATCAAAGGGCATCTGGTATCTCGATAGCGGATGTTCTCGTCATATGACTGGACAAAAAGACCTGCTCACTGAATACAAGGAAGAGAAAGTTCCCTCTGTGACCTTTGGTGGAAATGGAAAAGGCTATACCCGAGGGTTTGGTGTCCTCAGCAATGGGACAACTACCTTTAGAAGAGTCGCTTATGTAGATAGACTGAAGCATAACCTTCTGAGCATCAGTCAGCTATGTGACAAAGACTACGAAGTTCGCTTTTCTAAGAAAGCATGTTCAGTGGTGAATGAGAAAGGAAAACTTGCTCTCAGTGGTTATCGCAGAGAAAATGTCTATGTAATAGATATGGACTCTACTACCACTGAAAACTTATGTTTTCTCTCTAAAGCCTCTTTTGATGTCAACTGGCTATGGCACAAAAGGCTCTCTCATCTAAATTTCAAAACCCTGAATTCTCTCTCTTCTAAGGAACTGGTTTCTGGTCTTCCTCAGCACTCATATGTTAAAGAATCTCTCTGCTCGGCATGTGAAAAAGGAAAACAGACAAAAGCTAGTTTCAAATCTAAACAAGTTTCCTCAGTGACAAGTCCTCTTCAGCTCTTACATATGGATCTGTTTGGCCCTGTCAACATCCAATCAATAGCTGGAAAGAAATACACGCTTGTCATTGTAGATGAATACTCTCGCTACACCTGGGTTATCTTTCTTCGCTGCAAGAGTGATACTCCAGAAGCACTAATATCTTTTGTTAAAAAGATAGAAGTGCTGAATAATCTTACTCTTCACTCTATAAGAAGTGATCATCGAACTGAATTCAAAAACAGTTCTCTGAACAATTTCTTTGAGAACAAGGGAATTTCTCATAACTTCTCCTCAGTAAGAACACCTCAGCAATGAAGTTGCAGAACGATCATTGAAGTTGCTAGATCAATGCTCAGCGATTCTCACCTCCCTACTCAATTTTGGGCGGAAGCTGTAAACACTGCATGTTTTACTCAAAACAGATCGCTGATAGTAAAGCGATTTGGAAACACAGCTTATGAACTCTTTCATGGAAGGAATCCTTCTATCATCTTTCTTCATATCTTTGGTTGTCAGTGCTTTATCTTAAACAACAAAAATCAGCTTGGAAAGTTCGACCCAAAAGCTGATGATGGAATATTTCTAGGATATTCCTCCATTTCCAAAGCCTACAGAGTTTTCAACAAGCGAAGACAATCTGTGGAAGAAACAATTCATGTCACTTTTGATGAAACTCGCTCAGCGAACTCTAAACCAATTGCTGACAATGAGGAATTAAATGCTTGGATGTTCTCTCATTACAGAGAAACAGAACCTTTCTTCTGAAACCATCAGCATTTAGATCCTCCGACTGCTGATGATGATCCAAACATCATATCCCCTAACGCTGAATCCAACTCATGGATCTTAGCAGAGCCTCTAAACACACTTCTTCCATCAGAACCATCTTCGTCTGAACACCTCGCAGAAAACAATGGTATGTATGACACTTAACACTTGATAGCTGATGAACCTCAAGCTTCATCATCAGTGAACATTCCAATTCTTGATCCAATCTCCGAAGTAAGCGACCATGCTCCTGCTCAGCGATGGTCTAGAGATCACCCCATAGATCAAATTCTTGGTGATCCCGATCCAGGTATTCAGACACGACAAAGTTCAGGTAATATATGTCTCTTTGTTAACTTTATTTCTTTAATAGAGCCAAAGAAGGCTGATGATGCCCTCAGAGATCCATACTGGGTCAGCGCTATGCAAGAAGAGCTGACTGAGTTTACTCGTAACAAAGTTTGGAATCTCGTTCCTAGACCGTCTGACAAAACTGTTATAGGCACCAAATGGGTGTTTAGAAACAAGTTAGATGAACATGGGACTATAACCCGCAACAAGGCTCGACTTGTTGCTCAGGGATACAGACAAGAGGAAGGCATAGACTATGATGAAACCTTTGCCCCTGTGGCTAGGCTCGAAGCAATTCGACTATTCCTAGCCTATGCAGTCTATAAAGACTTCATTGTTTATCAAATGGATGTAAAATCAGCATTCCTAAATGGAAAGTTGAATGAAGAAGTCAATGTAGAACAACCTCCAGGGTTCTATGACCCTAAGCATGAAAATTTTGTTTATAAATTGGATAAGGCTCTCTATGGTCTCAAACAAACCCTCGTGCTTGGTATGTCACTCTCTCATTTTTTCTTATCTCTGAAAATTTTGAACGTGGCAAAATTGATAATACATTGTTTTTCAGAAAGATAGAAGGTCATATTATTCTTGTACAAATATATGTTGATGACATAATATTTGGTTCTACTAACCCATCTTTGTGTACTCGCTTCGCTGAAAGAATGAAGAAAGAATACAAAATGAGTATGATGGGTGAGCTGACATATTTTCTTGGTCTTCAGATCAAACAATCTGACAGATGTACTTTTATCAGCCAAGGTAAGTTGGTTAAAGATATGCTGAAGAAGTTTGATCTTACACAAACTTCAACGATGAAAACTCCTATGGCACCTCCCCTGGCACTTAACAAAGATCCATCTGGAAAACCTGTTAATGTCACTACCTATAGAGGAATGATAGGCTCCCTGTTGTATCTTACAGTGAGCCGACCTGACATTATGTACTCTACTTGTTTATGTGCACGCTATCAATCTGAACCCAAGGAATCCCATCTGATCGTTGTTAAGCGAATTTTCAGATATCTGAAAGGAACTCCTAATCTCGGTCTTTGGTATCCCAAAGACTCAGGGTTCGATCTAACTGGATATTCTGATAGTGATTTTGCAGGCTGTAAACTCGATAGAAAGAGCACCACTGGTGGATGTCAACTTCTAGGAGGAAATCTGGTAAGCTGGACAAGCAAAAAGCAAAATTCAGTGTCCACTTCCACAGCTGAAGCTGAATACGTAGCCGCTGGAAGTTGTTGTGCTTAGGTCTAATGGATGAGAAACCAACTAATAGACTATGACCTTCAACTATCAAAGATTCCCATCTATTGAGACAGCACTAGTGCTATCGCTATAACAAATAATCCAGTGCTACATTCAAAGACAAAACACATAGAGATCAGATATCATTTTATCAGAGATCATGTGATGAATGGTGATATTGAACTTCATTTCATCCCTACTGACTATCAGCTTGCTGATTTATTCACCAAACCTCTTGATGAGACAAGATTCAACTTTCTCATCAGTGAGCTTGGAATGCTGAATTTCGAAGAGTAAATTCTTTAGCGTTCATGAATTATGTCAGTGATCATAAGTTCCCCTTTATCATTTCATCTCTGATAAACATTCTGACTCTCAGGTATGTTCTCTCCATCCCTACAACTGAATCTTCATTCAGTTAAGATGGTTTTCAAAATATAAACTTTAATCACTGAACTTTCTTCAAATGATTAAAAGCTTTTTGAAAAAAAAAATTATCACTGATATTTCTAGTCAGTGATTCTTCTTCAAAGAAAATCCATCCCTAACTTTACCATCAGGGATACTTTCAAAAAGAAAATCTATCGCTGACTTTTCTTCAGCGATCATTTCAAAACGGACAAATGAAACGTTTTTTTTCTCTCTCTCCTATGACGTCATTTGAATCGACAATCCACGACATGCCTTTTTCTGACATGTTCATCCGTTGCCCTTCTATCCAATCAACTTCGTGGGACGTGTCCATGTGATGATGAACATTTTTTTTCCGCCTCTCTCTCTCTCTCTCCTACTCTCTATGTATAAAAAAAATATTTTTCCATTCTTATCGTTTTACTCTTTTTGGAAATACTTTCAAAGCAAGAAAACTCTCGAAGCATTCTCGCATTCTCAAGCATCTGCATCATCTTCATCTTTCAAGATCAACAGGTTATTTTTGATCTTCTTCTTCTTACTCTCATTCTAAATCTTTTTAATTTAAAACTCCATTTATGGACTGCCATTATGGGTTTTATAAGATTTTTATCATATAAAATCATTTTTATTTTGATTTTATTCCTTCAAAACCACTGTTTTTGATTTTCTTCATTCAAAATCTTTTGGTTTTTCTTACTGTTCTTATATCTTCCTCTAAGAACGTCCTATTAATCTTCAAATATGTTGGTTTATCTATGTTTCTTCCCTAAAAAAGAAACTGGTAAAACCTTCTTTATTTTTAGACTAAATTCTTTTCTTCTACTCTTCTGTTTTTTTTCTTTTCATATTCAGAATGGCTCAATCTGCTCTCATCGCTTCCAAGAAGGTCAAGTTCGCCATAACTGACTTTGAGATTCCGAAAAACAACCATCTCGCACGACTGGAATTTGATGGTGTCAAATACCCACATCTGGTGGACGCTGCAAAGTTTCTAAAGCAATTCTGCATTGCCTACGCCATCACTGTGGATCCCACGCCTTCAAAAACTCTTCTCCAGCAATTCTGATTCACCGCTGAAGAAACCTCTGTCACCAACAAAAAGGGTGATCCAGTTCCTACTATTTCTTTCAGCACTAATCTCGGACCAGGGATGATGACTGCCTTGGGATTAAGGAAAGCTCTGCGATTTCCTGACAAACCTAGGAATGGGTTCGATGCCTTGCCTACTGACGCTGAACTCGTCCACTTTCTGGATGAAATGGAATACTGTTGGGAATCAAAGCTACGGACGACAATCCCCAACAAGAAGCTGAATCTCATAAAGAAGGCGAACATGCCTTCTCAGCTTAACTACATCTTTTCTCACTTCATTCAGTGTATGAGTGGGAAAAGTGGGTCACTGGACCAGGCCAGCAAGATTCAGGTCCAGATGGCCTACTCCGTGATCGTTGGAAGAAATTTCGACTACGCCACAGCTATCTTTGACGATCTGAGGTCAAAGATAGAGAAGACGGAGAGGGATCCCAAGATCCCCTATGTACGCTTCATCTGTGCGTACCTGAAGTTCCTCTACCCTGCCACTTACCCCACTACTGCTGATGGCTCCTTCGCCAAAGTGGGTCAGCGTTCACTGGAGGTCAAACCGCTGGAAAACGAGGTAAGTATCTCTACCCTTCATTTTCGAATCTCTCTCCACACTTCTTCTTATTCAGCGGCCACGCAGGAGGTTCCTTCTTCTGCTATCCCTGTCGCTACCCCCCTCCAAACGACCATCTGTTAGTTCCCTTGGTCCTTCAAAGAAGGCCAAAGTAACTAAGGAGACCATCCTCAGCACCTACATCACCAACAAAAAGGGTGATCCGGTTCCTGATAGTTCTAGGCCTGAGGAAGTTTCTCGACAAACTTCCTTGGATGATTTTGTGGTCATCTCCTCCACATCCTCAACACCTACATCATGAACCGCGCCAGCGATCTCGGTCGCTGTCACATCAATAGTGACGTCCCCCATCATCTCAGATCATCAACAACCTGAGGTAACTACCCATATTCCTACTTCTATCCCCATCTCAAATCCTTCTATTTCTTTGGTCTCTAACCCTTCCTCTATTATGCAGCAACCTCATGTTGCATTTATAGGACCTGATGCTCAAACGTTTGAAAGAAACATGCAATTTTTCAATCTGTTTGAATGTTCAAGTATACCAAAACCCTCAAATACACCTCCCACCTATCCATCTAAGCCTGTTATACCTGTTTCTCAGCAGTTACCATTTCTTTCAGGTCCTAGTTTGGCGACTGTTGACACAAATGTCAACAGTTTGGGGGTAAAGGTGGATTCTCTTACTACCTCCCTCAACAATATCACCAGCTCTGTCAATTCAGCTGGTGAAGAGCTGAAGACATTGACAGCTACATGCTCGTCCAAATATGAATCCTCTCAAATCTCCGTTCTTCAAGCCGCGATTGACCAAGTGAAGGAGGATTTCAAGCGACAGTTTGATGTCTTGTCTGCCAAGGTTGATTCCTGTGAAGTTCTTCTTCAACAAATCCTGACCCACCTGAAGGCACCAGCTTCGACTCCTACTCCCTCATTCACAGAGAACGATCGCACCTCTCTGAACGTTGCTGTTGAGTTCATTCATCAGGCTACGTCAGATCTTCCTGAGTTTGAAGGACGTCTGGAAAGTTTGGAGGCTGAAGTTCAGAAGTTGGCCACTGCAAACACTTCATCTCCTTCCAAATATCTCTCCCTCCGTGATAATGACAAAGAAGGGGAGAAAGTTGCAAAAGAAAATACGGAGATAGAAGCTGTTGATGAGGTCCAACAGAAAGAAACTCCCTCTCATGTTGAGGGGGAGATGGTTGCTGATAAAGACCCTCCTTCTCTCGAAGATATAATCGACGATGAAGAAGAGGAGGACGATGAAGATGAATCTCTTGATCTTGAAGATCAAGAGGAAAAGCAACCTCATCAGGATGATAATGATGACGATGAAGAAGATCAGTCTTTATGGCGTTCTTCAGCCGTCACATCATCAGCGATAACTTTGAAAGAAGTTTTCCAAGCAGGGGGGAGTCATGAAACACCATCAGGAACCCCTTCCCCAAGCAAAACCAAGGGTGCAGTTGCTGAGGGAAGCCTGAAGACGATTTCACTATCTGAGGAGACTTCTTCTCAAGTATGCCTTTCTCTTGTTCCTATATCATTCTATAAAACCCCACCCCTGTCTCTTTCTAACCTTTATCTCTCTTCTTCCCCAAAAATAAACTAACCTTATTTTCATTTTCTGACCAGATAGTTCTCTCCCCTGCTTAAGGGTAAAGAACTCCAAATAATTCCAGTTGCTGTAGCTGATGATCAAATAATTCCAATCTCTGTAAGAGAGATTGATGAAGAAAATGAGGAAGAAGAGTCCCTGCAACATCCAGGGAGGCCCTCTAGACCATCTCACTGGTCAGAGGAAGAGATGAAGAGATGAACAGAGATGATTTCTCATCTAGAGAATCAACGACTAAAGATCCCCTCTCAATCAACAGATCTAGAGTTCCTGACTGAAGCTGAAATCGAAGAATCTGTCAGGGCTGAGAAGCTGATAGCGGATTGCCAAAGAGATGCATCTCTTGCTCTTAAGATTCAGTCCTTTCAAGTCAAAAACAAAAAGCTAAAGAAGAAACCAGTTGAAGTCCAGGCTGCTCTTTTGAAAGAGATTGAAGATGAGTGCTTAAAAGAACAAAGGGTCAGCGATAGCTCAGTCGAATGGGGTAAAAGCAAAATCGACTATCGCTCTAACCCAATGAAGATCATAGTTGTTACTATCTCTGAGAAAAAGAAGAAGGATCGAGTTTCTGTCACTATGGAGATTACCAGAGAGGATGGAAGTTGCAAGCCATGTTCGTGTCAAAGCTGGAAACCTTCGGTTATATGGAATGGCTAGAGTTCAAAGAAGCGCTGAAGAAATCCAAATCAACCAGCAGAGGCTATGTCGAAGGCATCTTAGAAGCCCTCATCAACAGAGTTTCCACTGTGTTGAAAGTACCATCTGCTCTTCCTTCCAAACCAAGGCAATTCAAAAGGAATCCTGTCTCCTCCTCCTCTGAAAATGTCGCAATGATAAGAAATGAAACCTACATCAAGTTCTCAAGAGAACCTCTGTTCGGTCCTCCTCCTGATCTTTCAGTTCTCGATCTATCTCTGCCCCCTGGTGGACCATATGTTGCAGGACAAGTACTCAAAGAACCTTTTGGAATCTTCTTCAGAGATGATGAGGAAGAGCTCAGATTTCAAAGAGTATCTGAAATTCCTATCTGTCCCTTCAGTCATCTCAAGGATCTCTTGTGCTTATGGTGTGACTTCTCTCCCTCTGCTGAACCGATCAAGGCAATCATATCTCAAGAATCTTCTGATCGAAGGCAAAAAGGAGAAGAAATACCTGAGTATATGATAAATCCTCCTAAGTCTTCTTTAGATAGCTGATAGATTAGTTTCCTATTTCTTGTAATCTATTAGTTAAACTTACAGTAGTTAGTTCTTGACTTGTACTTATAATTTTCATATCTTGTAATTCTTTCTCAGAATTAATGAAAATTTCAGTGATGTACTTAACTCCATCAGTACTGTAAAAGATCCCTCAAAATAGTAATTGGGACATGTATGTTATGAGTCCTGATTATTCCTTATTTTGAACTTTAAAAGTAATTTTCTTCAGTTACTTTTTCATTATCAAATAGGGGAGATTGTTGACCCAAACTCTCTCAGTGATTTGATAACGACCCTTTTCTATACTTAGTGAAAATTACGTTTTAATATGTATTAGTGTTTCACCATCAGCGATCAGACTAAGTCTGTTCAGTTATCGCTGATAGTCTTTCTTACAAACATTCATATGTATTAGTGTTTCACTATCAGTGATCAGACTGAGTCTATTCAGTTATCGCTGATAGTTCTGATGTAAACAGTAACGTAATCCCTGAAGACAAGTCTCGCGTCAACATATGTTCATAGCTGAATCGAAGACGAAGCCACTGAACAAAGAGAAGTCTACTAGTGACCTGATGCGGATATCAGTGAAGCAAAGACAACTCTACTTATACGCGAAGGAACATGAGGAAAAGCTTCAGCGATAGCTGAACCTCTTTATATCCTTGAAGAAAGAGATATTCAGCGATCAATCGATCACAAAGCTTATGCCTCAAGTTTCCTTTTGTCTTGCCTTGCACAACCAGTACGATGTGTTAGAACGAACATATCTCTGCCACAAATCGTACAACAACTCTGTCAACTACAGTGTTCATGATACGGCCGAAAGTTGTCTCCCAAAAGTCAGACTACCAAAGCCAATCACTGAATGACACGTGTAAAGTACCCTGCCATGCATTTAATGCATAGGGTATAAATAGAAAGACCACCTCTCCATCTGAGAGTGTGCTCTATTCTTGAACCAAGATAGAAACCTTTGTTTTCTATACTTCTAAAACCACCTTTCTCTATATTCTTGTGCAACCATCTTTGTGTTTCTTAAGTTTGTTTAGATTGAGTCTGTCTTAATCTTATTCCGCAACAAACTTGTAAATTGTGTTTGATTTATCAATAAACAATTTATTAAACATTAATTTATGTGTTTGTATTCACCCCCCCCCCCCTTCTACAAACTTGTTAAGCACCTCCGGGACCAACATAAAATATAAGTTATTGTTCGGTTGTTGTGTTGAATAAACACTCCGAATGTCATAAATGACTATCTTACCTTCAGTGTCTAACACGATACAAGATTATATGACTGACATTTTACCAAACATCTTGCGTGCATCCACTTTATACAGGGATGTTGCATTGACATTAAACAAATAAACCCAAAAAATCTTGTTGGTTTTTTACACATGAAAACCATTATCGTTTCCATATCAATATACAACCTCAAGTTTAAAACCATAGTAAATGATAAATAAAAAGAAGTAAAAATGTCTAGGCTACACAACCCAAATAGTGAAGACTTCGAATAAACCCAAATACTAAACCTAGCTACAGAGGCAGAAAGTGAACCCAAATTTTCTACTTTTATGTCCATACTTGGAATAAAAACCTAGGCCACAAAACAATAAGAAGCAATCGTAGGTGAAGCCCACGCCATGTTTTTGCTGCACAAAATAGTAAGCTCATCATCTCACCCTCTCTTCAGTTCATCTCTTCGATTACCAACAAACCTTTCACCTTCATCTTTTTCCCTTCTCTTCAACCCCAGGTGTTGCATCGTCGGCTGAAAGTTCTCATCTGCCATCGACCCAGGTATTGTGATCGTCGTTGATGATAATAATACTTATGATGACATTTCTAATCAGAACGAGAAAGTATAAGGGGGAAGCCGTTAAAAAATAGGTCGATGAGAATAAACCATGGTAAGTAGTTGGGAGAAGGGTAGTTGGGAAATTTAATGGCTGAATACTAAGGACATAAGTTTTTTAGCTGAGTGATTCAGCCATGGGCTAAGCGAATAACCTGATACCGAACAGCTGGATATGGTTGTGCAAATAAGCAATATCTATTATACAACTCATTAAGCTCCTGCTGAACAACCCCTTAGAGACGTCCCTTCCTAAAAATATACTCAATTCTCCCTTATCGACACTTAGATTGGTCAGTTTAAGTCTAGGTATTATAGAGTCATACCTAATTCTCTAAAACTAGAGCTATGACACCAACTTCTAACACCCCTAAAATTATCTAAAAATACAACTTCCAAAGACTTGAATAATTCCATGAATACATATGAAGCTTAAACCCATAAAAGGGGAAGTATGAAAATCAATACAATAATCAATAGAATTAAAGTTAACAACATACTAATTTGATTCTAAATGAACTAGATTATGGTCGGGTGTTGCTAAATCCCCAAAAGTCTGTCTTTATCTCTCAAGTTGACCTAAAAATGACGTTTCCCTTGATGCTTCTAGACAACACTAATGTCACATCTCAAATTGTTTTTGATCATCCACTAATGTACCTGATATACATGTCATTTAAGAAAAAGTGTTAGGCTTATGCCTAGTGAGTTCAAACAATTTTACATGAAAACAATAAATCAAAATGTTGAAAGATATGGATGGAAATATTCTACTCGGGAAATGTACCATTTGCACTAAGGGATGTAAAATCCCATGATAGTCAAACCTAACATTTTTACACACATAACATCTTTTGATGACGGGGGAAACCCGTTTCTATTAATTGTGGCAGGAACAGAAAAGTATTGCCATGTATATTAATGACTTTAGTGCACACCCAAATGGCATCACCTCAAGTACCTTTAGTGTTTACTCCTAAGAGTTCCACCTCAAGGTTTAAAAATCTTAGTGCATGTCCATTACTTAGCTAAGTACCACCTCAAAGCTCCCATTCGACTGTCCACTTACTAGTAGTAATGTTAGGAACTCTTATAACTCACTTGATAACACAAGACTGCAACCCTCATGCATAAGGGTCATAGAACCACAATACCAAGCTTGGAATTTAACAAATATAAGATTGCACGTATGTCTCAAATCATAGAAATAGCATAACATGGTTACATATTATGACCTCATTCATCCAAGTATTTCAAAACATGAATATTTCCCAAGAATTTTCACAAGATAAAGTGAACTAACACATATGATTCAAAAAAACCCCAAATAGGCCATGAGTTCCTTATTTATGCCAAAAATCTATTTGTGATAAAAAAGAGTAAGTTAATATACATTTGAAGTTAATACATTCAAGAAATGAAATATTGCTTTTATGAATTAAACCCTTAAAATCAAGAGGTTTTCCCAATAATGGCTCACTTCATCATTTAGGTCAAGAATTCCCAAAATCATCACATTTGACGAAACACTTGTAAATGAAGCCAAATAATTGTTCAAAAATAAAAGTTTAGCATGTAAATAGTTGGGTAAAATTAGCATGAACTCACATTACTAGGTTTTGTAGGAAACCTAACCAATCCAACCAAAAACTCAAGAAATTAAGAAATGGAGATTTGCTCTTCAATGGAGACTTGAATCTTGACCCAATAATTGTTTCTTAGCTTTAAATGTCACCTAACTCTTAAATATAGCCTTTAATTTCTTCTAAAGTCCAATTCAATGAAGGGAGAGAGAAGAAAGCAGAAAAAGAAGAAATACTAAACTCTAGCTCAAAACAACATTTTATGCTTCAAGGGTCGTTGGCTATAGGGCCTAGCGATTGTGACAGTGTCACAATCGAATGTCACAATCACACGGTTATACTAGTTCTCAGTACGTCTGAAGCTATCGTGTCGCTATTTTGACAGATGTCACAATCGTGAGTCACAATCGGGCTGATGTACCTGTTAAGTCTGATTTTATAGTAATCATTGTATTTATAGGGCTTGGTCAAATACTGTGTCTAATGTCTAATTATGTGTTGTATTGACCAAGGGTACTTTGCCCTTCGGTTTGCGCTAGATTTAAACTTTGCGCCAGTTCATATGCATTTGCGCGAGTTCTTCGTTTAATTTGCGCGATCTACTAATCTTTTCTTAGTGCATTTCAGGTTTTCATCTCGAGAAGTTCAACTTTTTGCATTGGGTTAGTCACGCAAAGTTAACTTTGTGTCTCCAGTGCATCAAGAGAAGTGTACTTTGCGTATCTAGTGTATCACGCGAAGTTCGGTTCGCGTCACTCGTGTCTCACGCAAAGTAACATTTGCGTTACTAGTGCATCACGCAAAGCTCCTTTGCGCCACTGCTTGCTCACACAAAGTCTCGTTTGCGTCTTATTCTCATCACGCAAAGCTCAGTTTGCGTCTCCTGCCTCTCACGCAAACCTCTAGTTTGCGCCATATCTGTCCAATCTTAAAGTTTGTCATCTACGGATTCTACAAAGTTTGCCTTTCAAGCTAAGTTATATACAAGTGATCTGATGATGTCTTTGGGATCTGAAACTCGTCCTCCAGTTCTTGTCGATGAAAACGAATTCACTCAATGGCAAGATCGATTTTTGAACTTCATCGAGCGTCAAGCTAATGGAGAGAACATTATGAAGTCTCTAACTGAAGGACCTTTTGTAAATCCTAATAAAGAGACTCCTCCAACATCTGAAGAAGCTTCACGAATGAAAGCTGATCGAGAGTTGAAAGCTAATCTGATGCTAGCTTTACCAAATTCTGTCTACAACCGGGTTGATCATTGCAAGGATTATCCAAATATGTTGTAGGCACAATTGGAAAAGATCATGCTTGGTTCTTCGGTAGCAACTCAACTTCGACATACTCGGTTCATGAACAACTTTGAGGAGTTCAAGGCCAAAGAAAATGAGACTATAAAGAGTGTGTTCGACAGATTCTGTGCAGTACTGAATGATCTGCGAAAGATAAATGTAAACAAGACAGAGCTTGAGATGAATCTGAAATTTCTTAATCATCTTCAGCCTGAATGGAACAAATCATGTCACAGACTGAGGAACGATGTTCGGATTTCCACAATGCAGATTCAGGAACTATTCGAGATTCTGATGACTGATGAGAGCTTGGTACTAGAAAAGAAGGCCAAAATGGAGAAAAAGAACAAGAAGTTAGTAGACCCGGTTGCACTCCTCACGAGCCAACTGGCTGAATAAGTGTTGTCTGATAACGCTTATAACGGGTCAACTGATGATGATGGAGAGGCTCTGCAGAAAGCGATGATCCTTCTGTCTCAACATTACCAGAAAAAGTTCCAACCAAGAATTAGTTCCAACTCTTCTCGCTTCACTTCCGGTTCTAAATCCAAAGTACCCGAGCCAAAGACTGCTGCTTGCTACAACTGTGGAAAGTCGGGTCACATCTCAAAGAAGTGTCGAGCAAAGAAGGTCAAGGACTCAACTTATTACAGAAAGAAATTGGAACTGGCCGAGAAAAGAGAGAGAGGAACTGCTTTGCTAGCAGAAGAAGAATTCTGGCTGGATCACTCTGACAATGAAGCTTCAAATGTAGAGATCGATCAGATGTGCTTGGTCGGAGATGATCAGTCAGATGATTCTGATACGGATGAAGATGAGGTATATACTGATTTTGATTACAATTTTATTTCCTCTCAGATGAAAATCATAATTACTGTTTTATCTGATTTGCGTTTTAAGTTAATATCTGAAAAGAATTTAAATACTGAAAAGTCATATTTGATTGACAAATTAAATCGAAAGATGAAAAATATATTTTAGAAAATACTAAAGACATCTTTCAAAAGAAATTGGATGATTTGAAAAATTCAAATAAGACTTATCTTGAGTCTTTGACGGCTTTGACTAATTTAAAAGACGAATTTTCAGATAAAATAAATAAGTTAGAAGAAAAGCTTTATCGGAGAAATCAATCTGAACAAACAATTTTTATGAATAAACCGAGGAGTGAAGAAGCTTTAAAACAAAGGTGGGGACTTGGTTTTGAAAATCCTCATTGTTTAAACAATGCGATTGAAAAATCCCCAACTTTATATAAATACGATTATCTGACTCTTGCTCATTATGCTCCTCAGTTTAAAATTGATTGGATGAATGAGAAGCAAGTGTTAGAAATCGAAAATAAGAAAAGGACAAATAACAAGAAAAATGAAATTCATTTTGTTTACACTAGTGAAAATGCAAAATATTATCCTGAAAAATCAAGGAGAGGAAGAAGAGTTTTAAAAGATATATCTCCTATCAAATCTTCAATGTCTGTTGATTTTATTGATCCTTATGCTTCTAATTCTGATAAGGAAAATATTTTTCCAATCATTTATGATTCTAAGAAATATACTCCTCCATTGGTATTAGAGAGTACAATCATCGATCTTGAAGATAATATAGAAGATCAAAATATTTTAAAGAAAATTGAATCTGATATTATTCTTTCTTTCATGACGTCTAGTCTTGAAGAAAAATTATTTTCTTCAAAATCAGATTCTATTTCTAGCCTTTCTTCTGATTTTCAAGTAAACAAATGTGAAGTTTCTAATTTTAAAATCTTTTCTCAAAATTCTTCAGACTCCGAGGTAAATTCAGATTTATTAGTTGATCAGATTGATTGCTTGGATAAAATTATTTCTTCTGATTTAAATATTTCATCTAAAATTCTTGATGATTCTTTTACGCTCAATGATCAATATTATAAACCTAAGCGTAAAAGAAGACGGTCAAAGAAGTCAAAGAAACGAGATACAGTTCTTTCTGACAGTTCTAATTCTTCTGATTCAATTCTTCCGGATAGGACTTTGAGCGATCAGTCAAAGAATCAGATCTGGAGAGCGAAGAGGACATCTGATGAACATACTTTTGATGGGGATAAATGTGTAGACAAAATTTACAACAGTGATTCATTTGCTATATGTAATAAAATTTCAAAATACTCTATAAAGCAAATGATTCGACTTTCAAAACATGTCTCATGTTCTTCCTCAGATTCTAGTTCTGATGATTATGCTTTCTCTTCTGATGATTGTGCTTATTATTCTGATGATATTCCTCATACTTCTCGTAACAAATCTGCTTATTATTTCCCCATACGAACTGCAACTAACTTTCACGGGCCCAAATTCAAGTGGGTACCCAAGTGTAAATCTGATTCTAAGTTGCAGGCACCACATGTCAAGGGGGAGTAAGAGAACAATGGTTTTTGAACACAGCAGTTCAAAACCCGGTCTTAAATGTCAAGACTTTGGTTTCTAAGTACTTCATCTTAGAACCCGCGCTTAAACGACTATGACTTCTAGACATGTCAGTCTAGAACTCGCTTTTCAATGCATTAAGCTTCTGACTAAATGAGATACTGTGAGTACATCTACTTAATTTCTGCTACATTTATATCTGATGTTGATGTTGTTACAGTTTTCTCAAATGCTTTTAAAAGAATCTGAGCATTTTCATTTCAACTTCTGAATTTTGATTCAACCCATATTTTTTACAAATGAGACACAAATTTTTTTACATTGTGTGAATGATAATATTATTGAATAATATTTTGTTTCAACTGAATATAAACTTGCCTATCAAATATTTCTATTTTTAAAAATTTCGGCATGTTGTTTTAAAAGTTTAAACATTTACAAATTTTATTCTATAAAGTAAAAGTTTTACAATTTTCTTTCTTTTGAATAAAATGTGTGTCTAGGATAAATTTTCAAGTTGCTTTGTTTATATTAAAGTTCTTATATGTTCAAATTTCAGTTCTAACAAAAGTCGAAAAGTCAGCAACATGTTTGTAACTTTTGTTTTTCCTTTAAAGTTGTGTGATTCGGAATATTTATAGTTTACAATGCTTAGAAAACCTAAAATGTCGGAATTTTGGATTGTAATGAAAATATGGGCTAAGCACTTAAACGTAAAACCTTGTGTTTGAGATGATTATTAAATTTTTATAAATCAGAAATCTCTAAGTTTGAAAGTTTGTACCTATGACCTTTCTGGTTTGGGAAAGTAAGTTCTGTGGGATGCTTGTCATCTGGTCCCCTAAGGTCATTTGATCTGGGAGTGATCGAACCCAAATCCTTCTGTAGAATCAGATCGAAAGTCATGTTCTACTGGTATGAATGGGTTAAGGATGTGTCGATGTAGCCTTTCTGATCTGGGAAAGTAAGTTCCAAGGGGTGTGTTTGACACCTAGTCCCCTAAGGCCAACTGGTCTGGGAGTGGCTGACCCAAATCTTGCAATAGGGTCAGATAGAAAGTTACGTTTACGGCATGTTCTTTACTTAATAAACTTTTTGATTAAAAGATGCCAAAGTGCACACACTTAAAAGATGCCAAAGAGCACACTCATGTAAAGATGCCATAGTGCACAATGCTAAAAGATGCCAATGAGCACACATCTCATGATACTTGGTTATATATTTCTGAGTTGCAATAAACCTGTAAATTTGTGAAAGTTTGCATTTTTGATGGATTAGTGTGATTATTTGCAAAGTTCTCTATTATATTTTTAGAATTGCATTTTCTTGAAGCTAATCGAAGTTCACATGCGAGCACACTGAATAGATTGATGAAAGTTTTTGAAACTGAACATGTCTTAACTTGATATGCAATAAAACTTGTTTCTGTATCCAAACACATACATTTGATTTCATTTGATGGATTTTATTGTGCTATTTTACTAAGTAGAATTTTATTTGTTTCTGTTTAAATTTTTATATATTTAGTCGTTTCAAAATACATATTCAGTATATTTTTCTTTCTACATTGATGTTTACATTCATTGTGTTCTCATATTATTTCAAATGGGTTGAGCATTATTCAAAGGGGAGTGAAAAAGGAGTTTTTTTCTTAATGATCTTATCTGTTTTTAAGGGGGAGTATCTGATTTTCTTTATATGAATGCTAACTTGAATTGTCATATCTAGTGCATTTGTGTAGGGGGAGTCAAAGAGCTCAAAAAGGTAAAATCTTCTGAGTATTAAGTCAGCTTTGCGCCATCAGTTGGTCGCGCAAACCTTGATTTGCGCCACCTTCTCTTCGCGCAAACCTCACTTTGCGCCACCTTGGTGTAACGCAAACCTCACTTTGCGCCACCTTGGTGTATCGCAAACCTCAGTTTGCGTAACCAACGTGAAGCGCAAACCTCCCCTGTTTTCTCTGTTTCTTTGATTTTGCAGATCTTAAGTTGTCTCGTCTCCAACATTGGCATGACCTAGTTGAACTTGTTCATCATGGTCATGAGGGGGAGAAATCAGAGATGTCAAGGAGATGACAAAGAGACAAAGAGCTCAAAAGTTTATCTGCTGATCAAGATTCGCTCAAAGATTCTATTCTCTCAGCTTCAACTTTTCTCTTTTGCTATTCCTGCTCCGACCACCACAGTTCATTCAAGGTCTTTCAAAAGAGGTGTGTCGTTTAGAGCACACGTTTCTGGTCCAGACTTGTCAAAGGCAGCAAAGACAAATCAATATGAAAGATGCTGAGAAAAATTTTTCTTTAAAAGTCAGAAAGCTTCATAAAGTCGCTTTAATGGTCCGTGCTGTTTTAGAAGATGAATTTTGAAGACCAAAGCGCCAATGATTACTAAGGGGGAGATTGTTAAGTCCGATTTATAGTAATCATTGTATTTATAGGGCTTGGTCAAATACTGTGTCTAATGTCTAATTCTGTGTTGTATTGACAAAGGGTATTTAAGTCCCTTTGGTCTTAGTTCCATGTAAGAACTTGACGCATATTGAATATTGATCTTATTTTGCGCTACCAAGTCTCTCTCTCTAAAGATTCATTGATCTTGGACTCACAGTACCAGCTCTCGGTACATCTCATGTTATGGTGCCTTGGGTTAGAACATAAATGTTCCATTTAGAAGTTTAGTAAAGTAATCCTTTTGTATTTGTATTGGGCCTTGTACTTTGGGTTTGGGCTTAAGTGTGTACAAGGGTATTGGGGTATATATAAGGTATGTTAGTTATTATGTTTGTAACTTTTCAATTTTTACACAATGTAGCTCTCATACGAATTTTGTTCTCTGTAGTTAGTTTGTGTTTAGATATGTGAATAATAAACTACAGATTCCATCCCAATCTCTTGTTAATATTTTATCAATCAATCGATCTTGATCTATGTGACCTAACAAGTGGTATCAGAGCCTAACGTAGAAAATTTTCTACGTACGATCGAGATCAAGTTGATTTGATGAACAGTCGCTGTGATTTTTCGAATTCTGGAATTTGTGTTAATTTGGATGTTCTTTGTTGCCAAATTGATTCAGTGGATAAAGTCGAACTATATAGAATCAATTACAAGATGTAATTTGAACAATTTTGGACGAATTACATCGATTTTGAGATTTTCTGTTCAAAAAGTATGTTTGTTACTGTGTTGAGGTCGATTGGGCTATAAAGTCGTTTTTAGACATGATCATCAACAACAATTGTGCTCCATTGATATTTTTGAACCTGCTTACAAAATCTCATCTCAAAATTCGAAGTATTGAAGCTGAATTCGAAAAATGTTGGAAAAACAATCGCAGATTCAAAGAATTCGCATGATTTGGAAGAACTCGCATAAGAAGAATTCGCATGCTAGAATTCGCATGCTGAAGAGCTTTAAAGATGATATTTTATTTTAAGTATAGAATTCTCATGGAAGAGTTATGCGAACAGTGAGAATTCGCTTGAAGAGAGATGCGAATTGCGAGGAATTCGCATACAAGCTCATGCGAGAAGTGAGGATTTCACACATAGGCATATGCGAAAAGTTAGAATTCACATATAGGCCTATGCGAATTCTGAGAATTTTGGCTAAGCCTCATGCGAATTGTGCTAAAATGAATAGTGATCCGCGAATTGTGAAGCTTATGCGAAAAGTTTGTGATTTTATGCGAAAAGTGACTGTTCTGAACCCATTTTGCTACAAGTCTGCCCTGTTCCCGAGGTTTTTATGCGTAATGCATATGTGACATCACTCTTATCTTCCGTTGGTCACATATTTTTAGCAATTGATCTAATTTTCACGAGTGCTCATGCTTATCAAGATTTTCAGATACTAGATGTTTGGATTTAGTCTCTGATTGGATTGAATTAGTTGCCTGAGTATCTGCAATCATCAGTCTGGAGTGCTTCTTATGTTGTTAGACCGTTGAGTGCTCTTTATCATTCTTCTGACCAGATCAATCAGGAGTGTGAGCGACTGCAATCATTGTTCTGATGCTTGAGTTGTGATTCAGAATTCTGAGTGCTTATAATCATCCAGCTGATTCGTGAAGAAAGGAGTTCTAAGTTTGATTGTTCAGTATTCTGGAAAGCTATTTGAAAATGAGCGTCTTTTATCAGTTGTTGAACAATAATTGTCTTCTAACCCTTGCCTTGTAGTGTTTGCTATCAGATGCTACCTCTAGTGAGCTGAATCAGAATAAGTTCTTAAAATGAATTCTTATTCAACCCGTGGTTCAAAGACAAATAAGATGTTATATACTAAAGATGCACTTTGGGTGTCACTCCATAATTCACACATATCATTCTTGTGGGCGTAAGGAATGTGTTGGATTTACAAAAGATAAAAGATGTCTTTATGCGCATTCATTCGAGGTTATGGTCTACATCAGATCTGGTATTAAAGTTGAAACTTCTAGGATAAGAGCTATTTTCAAGGGGGAGCTAGAGGATCTTTGAAGTTTATGCAACGCTAAGTTTTCTAAATAAATCAAGGAGGAGAGGAGCTGAAGCTGAGCTGAAGTGGATGATTACTTTACAAAACTTAGGGGGTGAATGTTAGAACATAAATGTTCTATTTAGAAGTTTAGTAAAGTAATCCTTTTGTATTTGTATTGGGCCTTGTACTTTGGGTTTGGGCTTAAGTGTGTACAAGGGTATCGAGGTATATATAGGGTCTGTTAGTTATTGTGTTTGTAACTTTTCATTTTTACACAATGTAGTTCTCATACGAATTATGTTCTATGTAGTTAGTTTGTGTTTAGATATGTGAATAATAAACTACAGATTCCATCCCAATCTCTTGTTAATCTTTTATCAATCAATCAAACAATCTTGATCTAGTAGCTCTCGATACATCTTATCATGCCATGCTATTATGATAGATGTCGTTGTCGTGAGTCACAATCACGTGGACGTACCAGCTCTTAGTGCATATGATGCTATTGTGACAATTGTGATAAATGTCATAATAGCATCATATGCACCGAGAGTTAGTACATTCTTGTGATTGTAACTCACGACAGTGATATCTTGTCACGATTGCACAGATGCACCAGCCCTTGGTACAACTGATGTTATAGTGTCATGTTATTGTGACAGATGTAGCTATCACGCAGCTGCACCAACCCATTATACATCTGAAGATATTGTGCCATCGTGCAGATGCACCAACCTTTGGTACATCTGATGTTATCGAGTCATCGCACATAAGTCAAATATTCCTATTTTGGTAATGAATTAGCTCGGTAAATCCTGAAATTCCATTTAATATTTATAATATAAATATACGGGTGTTACACCGGAACATAGTTGCTGAGAGATTTAGCAAAGAAATAAAATGATAAAGAAACCCTAAAGATATGGCAAGGGGTTGGGTACATCGACAAATCTGTGTGGATGAGTTTTTCTTCAAGAATTACTTCAAATCGAAGAATCTGGGTTCTGCCAGAAAAAACGATCGATTTAAGCTTGCAACGCTGATCATTAGGTAGTCCTCGTTATCCACAACTATCAACCCAAAACTCAAACTGAAAAAAGGGGATGGACGATGTCGTATATGAGCAACCGAAATGTAAGTTTCGAGATCATTAATGAACTTTAATGGTGAGCTCGACGGATTTTTGGTGTGGTCATCGGATCTGTGGTGACTAGAGGTGTGGTCACCGAATTTGTGGTGTAGTCACTGAATGAGGTCACAGATCTCTAGAGGAAAAAGAGAGAATGCGTATGGCATAATTTGTGAAATTCTAAATGATTAAGCTCCTTGATTAAGGCTATGTTTGGTAAACTAGCTGATAAGCTAGCTGGTAGCTGATAAGCTAGCTTTTCAAAACGCTACTATGAGTAGCTTTTGAATAATCTGTTGGAGTTGCTTCAAATGTTTTTTTGGTCGTTTCTCCTCTCTCAAACATGTTACATCATTTTAATAATCGTAGGATAATTTATTTAAAAAATCTAAAAGAATGTCGAGTTTAGTAAGATGTAAATTTAGTTATAAAATTACTTTGTTTAAAGATTATTTCATATACCGTTTTAATATGTGGTAGATTTTTTTTTTTATTATATATGTTATATTTTATATAAATAATCAAAAATCACATGTTTTTAATTTATTTTCATTGAATAATTTATTTTTCTATTAAAATTGAAAGTTCGTAAAAACGAAAATATAAGTTATTTATTATTATAATTTTTATCGACGAAACGTAAAAATAAATTATTAATTAATTAAAGTTTTGTCATTTTATTAATAAGTTATTTTTAAATCAAGTGATAATTATTTAAATAATTGTTATGTTTTAAATAAATGATATATTAATAAAAGAATAAATTGCAATTTTGGTCCTTTGGGGGTTTTAACTAGTACGGAGCAAACTAACGGTGTTACTCGTCAGGGACCAAATTCAAGCACTTTTACATATGACAGGGTTATTCTTGCAATAAAATTTTGTAGGGACCAAAAGTGAGAAAAACAAAAAATCACAGGGACCAAAATTGCAACTTACTCTAATAATAAAAAAGCTATTTCTAAAAATTAAATCGGAATTAAATTGCCAAACAAATGCTTTTACAACCTAAAATTTAAGTGTTTGCATCATTTTAAACAAATTAAGTACAAAATAATAGTTATGAAGATCATAACTATCTAAACTAATATGGTCGCAAATCAGGCAGTAAACTGAACATATGACTGAAATGGTTTTAATTCAAAAATCATAAATAAGAACCGATTTGAAAAAGAAAAAAAAAAACTCACCGAGAACCAAACTAGTTTCGATTTGATTATTCGGCTTTATCGATCATACCTATTAACCTGTAGTACATATTTTGATATCATATTCCTACCAGATCTTTATAAAATAATAAAATATTTATCGTCGGTCAGTTTTGGTATTAATTGAAGTACTAGAAGCGTACCCGCGCAATGCAGCGAGATACATCACGATTTTAATGTTTCATTTTATTTTTTGTTTTTTTGTCGATTTACGGTACGATTTTGGATGGTTTTGAGAAAGTGATAATGTTTTTTTATAAATTTGTTTAATTTAGGCTTAATAATATAATGTTTTTTATATAAAAAAATAAGTATTTTGTTAGAATTCAATTATTATCTTATATATCTTTTTTGATTGGATGATGGAAAAACCAGCAAGCTACGGCTTGAAAGCTTACCTTATTCTCTTCTGGAGAAAAACCAATTACATATTTAATAATATAATTAAAACAAATTTATAGTAATAAAACATATTAATTAATAGTGATACATGAAAATGTCTGCATAAAAGGAAGGCTTTGCACATACCAAATTGGTGGGTGTTAGAAGGCTGCAGTAGTAATATGTATCTTGTGCTTTGATACTTGTAAATTAAGAGATTTTTAAAATCTTGCATAAAATGATGGTACCTTATGCATAATAATTTGTATTTAAGAGTTTTTTATCCGTATAGATTAAGCATACAATATTTAAGTATTAAATAATTAAGTAGATACATAAAAGTATGTGTAGTGTGAATATATGGACTTGGAAAATTGAATACAACCTACACGTAACAATACCAATCATTACCAAAACGATTCATGTTCACATAATTATGACCATTTTTGTTATTTAATGGAGTTCTTTAACCTAATAGTGGTTGGGATGGTTTTAAACGTATATATAAAATAATTGTTATACACTTACAGAAATCTGAAATCATAATTAATGATTGAAATACATTTGGAGTTTTGTGATGACCTCAATTTTCACGGAATGAAAATCTAAAGAGGTGATATGTCAATTTCTTCTTCACATTAGTCGTGTCAGCATCATTGTTTTATGATTTGAACGAACAATGACATTGACCGAATGTCCATCTGATACCACAATTTTAATACTAAATTGATCAATGTTAGAAAACCTAACAATGACCAGCAATAATTTGGAGACGGAAAGTAATTTCGCAAAGAAAATTGAGGACGAAAGGAGGGGTTGGTGTTTAGTGTATGTACGAAATGACGATGGTAGGAAGTCATTCCACAAATCTACCAAGGGTTCGAATCCAGGCGTGCACAACAATTGTGGCCACTGAGGTTAAATCAGGGCTGATGTCTTATAGTCATAATTTGCCAAAGGATTAGTCTATGCATAGCCTAGGACACCCTTCCAAAAAAAAAGTCATTCCACAAACCAAAATCAATCTTTGGCCATTTTTGGCAAACATAAATTTACTTCGATTTTACAGAAATAGTCTCGGACTATGTTTGACAAACTAGTTGATAAGCTAGCTGGAAGTGATAAGATCGCTGATAAACAAATCACGTTTGGCAGAAGCTAGCTGATAAGCTAGATAAAAAATGTAAAATGACCAAAAAAAATATCTTGAAAAATTGGTCAATTACAATCTATACTATAATATAAAGCACGGATAAAAAACTCATAAATACAAATTATTAGGCACAAGTTACCATTATTTTATGCAAAATTTTAAAAATCTCTTAATTTACAAGTATCAAAACACAAGATACATATTACTACTGCAGGCTTCTAACACCCACCAATTTGGTATGTGCAGAGCCTTCCTTTTATGTAGACATTTTCATGTATCACTATTAATTAATATATTATATTACTATAATTTTGTTTTAATTATATTATTAAATATGTAATTGGTTATTTTTTCAAGATGTCATTAAAATATATAAGATAATCATTGAATGTAACGATCGTTAATCTGGGGAGTTAAGTGAGATTTTAGTAATTGGGATGAAAATGTAAAAAAATAAGGAAGTTGGGGGACTTGATGGTAAATAAGGCCACAAAGAACTCAAAACCCTAGGTTATTCATAGTTGAAGGAGTCTTCTGTGTGTGTGCGGCGCAAGAACCGAGAGGAAGGAGCTATTGACATTTTTGAAGAAATTGTTGGAATCGTGCAGGAGAAAAGGAAATCGTTATCGCTTAGCAAGGTTCTTCAAGAGGTAAACACTCTAATCCTTTATTTATAGATTGAAACCCTTTCTATTTGGATGTCTGGAGTGGGGGAAGGGCGATTTTCCATTCGTGTATTAGTGGAGTATAAGTGTTTCAATCGATTTTTCTGTTCGAATCTGGGTTTTCTATTCGGGGTCGCCCGGTGTCAAGAAGGACCGGGGTCCCCCGGTGTCAAGGAACCGGGGCCACCAGGTATCGTGGAGACCGGGGCCGCCCGGTATCATGGGACCCGGGGTCGCCCGGGGTAGTGAGGACCCGGGGTCGCCCGGGGTCGATCGACAGGGGCCGCCCAGGAGGTCAAAGCCCGGGGGCATCCGGGGTTATTGAACCAGACTGTAGTATCAATAGGATCGAACCTGCACCCTCTTATAGTCGAGCCTTGATCTAGGAAGTTATAGGAATTAGGATCGAATTAATTGATGGCTTTACTAATTTGAAATGTAGGAAATAGATTCTTGCCAGACTATTGTTCGGGTGTGAGTGAGTCCTTCCAATAAGGTGAGTTCCCTTATTTTAAAACTCTTGAAATATGAAAATGACCTATTTGGAAATGTTTATTATGTTACCGCTTTCCTTAATTATATCCTTGAATTGTAATGGATTTGGCTTATTTTAATATTGTGCATGAGTACTCACCTACTATTTCATTGTATGAGAATTGGTCTGTTGTATGAATTGAAAGCCATGGCTTATCTTCAATCATCGAGGATGGTTGAACCATGTGTCTGGAATTCGTTTCCTTACACACGGTAACTGCATCGACTTGGGGGGCGTATGGGGATTTACTGGGGGCCCCGAGGACGAGTGGTCCTGTCTTTCGATGAAGGATTTCGACATGAAACTAGTCATTACCTAAGACAAGGAGCTTGTGAAATTATTCTATAAATTTGATTGTATTTTCTATTATTTTAAAATGGACGAGGTTGGGAATTCACTAGACATTCCGGTCTAATCCTCGTTTCCAATTTTCTTAAAACCCATTTTCAGGTAACAGGGTGGCTCCGGGATCTTCCAAAGGTAAAGAGAAGTGTTAGGAGCTAAAGCAGGAGAGGGAGCCTTAGTTGCGGCATAGTTACAGCTTTATTACAGATTCTCGGTTGTAATAGACTCGTAGTAGATGATGTAAATCCTTGCTTATCAGATCTTTATACTGGGACCCGTTTTTGGGAATTAAATTTTATTTAAATTGTTATGAGGAATTTTAGGGATGTTACATTTGGTATCAGAGTCATAGTTTAAGTGATTTAGGTGGCCTTTTTGGACCTAAACTTAAACTGTAAGTGGGACACAACCGAAA
Source organism: Arctium minus (assembly GCA_954870635.1). Lineage (NCBI taxonomy): Eukaryota > Viridiplantae > Streptophyta > Magnoliopsida > Asterales > Asteraceae > Arctium > Arctium minus. The sequence continues at coordinate 75,468,054 of OX941089.1, read as the reverse complement.
AATAGGATGTCGTAGGATTGCCGCTATAGGAGCGTATGTAATGAGGGATAGGGACTAACAAGTAAGGTAGATTTGGGATTACAACTGGACAATGTAATCGCAAATTTACAGGTACATGTGTGTGTCTATAAATCTTGTTACATATAGGACTGTTAACATTAAGGTATATCCTTGTGTTGTTTCAGTTGTCGTCATGTCAAATCGAGCTCTGCGGAGTAGGGAAGCGCCGACCAGGGAAGATATGCCGGAAGATGAGGGTCGGGATGAGGTACCTAGGGGTCCTCCTGGGAGGCCGACAACTCGGGGAAGGGGCCGTAGTCGAGGACGTGGTCCGACAAGGACTACCCGAAAGGCTACGACTCAAGTTGAGGGGAACAATGCTTGAAATCGGGGAGGAGCTAATGCACGAAACACTCATAGAGCGAAAAGTGCTGAGGTTCTCATGGATAGGGAAATATCGCACCAATAGAGCTCAACGACTGTGAGAGGGCGGGGAGCTGCAAGCGCTCGTGGTCGGGGTCGAAACCAAGACTTTGTGACTCACGAGACGTTTGCTGTAGAAATGGGAAAGCTTCAAGAGACACTGCAAGCGTTGTTGGCCCACCAGGAGAAAACAATTTCGAAAGCAGAGATATGAGCGAGAACAGGGAAATGACTGCGCTGTCAAGCCCGCCGGCAACTGAAGTCAGGGGTAACTCTTTATCGATGAATGTGACAGCAACCAGGGTGGCAACTAAGAGGTGTAGTTACAAGGAGTTTGCAACCTGCAAACCTCCTACGTACAAAGGGGAGTGCGACCCAGTCCTGGTGATGAAATGGGTCAAAGAGATGGAACTCGTGTTTGTTACCAGTAAATGCGCTGAGGAAGACAAGGTAACATATGCTTTATCCATACTGAGGTCTGAAGCCACTTTGTGGTGGGACGCAGAAACAGGTGGAATGGGGGTGGCTGCAGCAGAGGGTATGTCATGGGGGACGTTTGTGGGAAAATTCAAGGCTCAATTCTGCCCTCTGGTAGCAGTAGAGAAGCTACAGGAGGAATTTCTAGGATTGGAACAAAAGGATATGTCGGTAAGGGAGTACACCACTAAGTTCATCGAGAAGTCTCGTTTTGCTGGATCTTACCTGCTAGACGAAGAAAGTAGAGTGGAAAGTTTTATCTTTGGGTTGAGGAGCAGTTTAAGAGAGTGGGTCTCTACAAGGGAGCCAACTACATTCCAGGCTGCCGTGCATGCCGCTGAAATGACATAAAAAGAGAAGAACCGCTATATGACAGATAGGGTCGGCAACAAGAGAAAGTGGGATGGGCCAATAGTAGATCCGAGAAAGGGAAAGAATTTCAGAACAGAGTCAAGAGGGGGTCAAGGGTTTGGAGAAAAGCCTTGCGGGAAGTGCCATCGGCTACATCGGGGAGATTGTGGTTCGGGAGAAAGATCGTGCTTTCAGTGTGGAATGCCAGGGCATATGTCTAGGGATTGCCCAAACGAGAAAGGCTGTTTTCAGTGTGGATCGCCCGATCATCTTCGGTCAGATTGCCCGCAGGTCAAGCGGGGTGGACCGGTTCAGACTGGGGCGCGTGGGGGAGGGAAAAGGGAGAGAAGAAATGGGAGCCGTCTCGTCCGAAAGGGAGGGCCTTTAACATGACAGCAACGGAGGCGGAGGAGATTCCGGATGTAGTCGCAGGTACGTTTCTGGTAAACTCTACTTGTGCTAGAGTATTGTTTGACTCAGGAGCGACTTGCTCTTTTATATCCCCTGCGTTTTCTCGGTGTTTCGGATTAAAGTCTAAGCGTTTAGGGCGTGAATTTGATGTAGAAACCGCCGATGCTAACCAGGTGTCGATTAGGGAGAATTTTGAGGGATGTGTGATAGACATAGAAGGGAGTTTAGTACCAGTGGTACTATACCCTATGTCGATGAGAGAGTTCGACGTGGTTCTTGGGATGGATTGGATGGCTAGAAATGATGCTAGTATTGTCTGGTAGCAAGAAGATGATCCGTATGGTTTTATCGAAAAAAGAAGTGGTAGTGATCTATGGAGATAGACGGGAAAGGAACTCTAGTTTGATTTGCATGATCAAAGCGAATAGGAGATTGAGAAAAGGATGTAGGGGATTCTTAGCGTATGTAATAGATGCTAAGAAAGAGAAGGGTACAATGGAGGAAGTGCGAGTAGTGAGCGGGTACCCGAAAGTGTTTCCGGAGGATTTGACGGATCTACCTCCTGATCGTCAAGTCGAATTTCGGATCGATCTGGTGCCTGGTTCCGCTCCGGTGGCGCGTGCACCGTACAGATTAGCACCTTCAGAGATGAAGGAAATGATGTTGCAATTGCAAGAATTGTTGGAAAAAGGATTTATCAGGTCTAGCACTTCACCATGGGGAGCGCCGGTCCTCTTTGTGAAAAAGAAGGACGGATCTATGCGAATGTGCATAGATTATAGAGAGCTCAACAAGTTGACGATCAAGAATAAGTATCCAATTCCAAAGATAGATTGTAACACCCCGAATTTCGTTTGGCCGTTTTGCGAAGATGAATAGAAAAAAAAGAGGTTTCTGTGCTGGTCTACAGGGCGCACGACTCTTCAGGATTTTCGCACGGGTCGTGCGCAAGGGTCAGGGGCTCGACAGTGGCTTTCTGCACGGGTCGTGCGCCCTCCCTTCTTTGAAAACGCACGGGTCGTGCGCTGTGTTGGGACTGATGAGATATTTTATTAAATATCTCATTTTGGTTGTTTTGTTGATTAAAAATCTCAGATCTCAGAGTCTCCCTTTCTCTTTCTCCTAATTCTTCTTTCAATCTTCGAGGCTTCGTTTGGTTGCTAGTTTGCGGTGTTTCTAGCATGGGGTCGGTGTTTTAAGCTTCACCTCTACGTTGTGATCGTTATCTGGTTTTTCGGGTTTTATTCTAAAAACCTACCGGTGAGTTCCTACTACCATTTTACATACTTTATACATGTCAAAACTCTTATTTGCGAAATCCGAAGTATTTCTACGGTATGATTTTATGTTCTCTACATTTTGATATAAATGAAGTTTTTGGTGATTTTCGGGGTTCCCGATCAGTATTGACTAAAATGACGGGTTCCGCCTTATCAGAAGTAAAATGATGTTTTACTTGCCCATGTTTGCGGCTTATTGAAAGAATGTATATAAACTGGTTTTATGATTATCTTTCTTACCAGCAGTTGGTCTGGAAAATGGCATTTTGAAATATAAATGTGTTGATAGCTATTTATCTAGCTTTGTTGGTCACATGAAATATTGTGACAAGTCATGACTATACTAGTGGATCCCTAGGTATCGAGTCGGCTTATGGCTGGGAAGGATATGCCCCTTCTGTTGTAGTTAGATACATTTGATCCTCGGGGGCAACTTGGTACGGTTATGTGAGACCGGTTACTAGCCATGGGTCAAATGTAGTCTAACGAACGAGTATGACATGGTTCCTCGGGGGCCCTCCCTCACATCATAGTACGGACCGAAGCGTTCGTGGCCATGGTTCCATGTATTTAGCTCATAACTCGGATTTGTGGCTTACTTTGTGTTCCACTATAATCCTTGGTAAATTGGGTAATCCCCGTCATCGGAAGATGTGTTTTGGACCGGTTCTCCATTTATTATCAAAGAACTGTATTTTGCATAACTAAACCTTTGAAAAGATTTACTTTGATGCATTTGATTATATCTCTTAAGATTTATGAACTGTATGTTCTCACTAGGCTTTAAGCCTAACACTTTTTCTCAAATGATGTGTATAACAGGTTTCCCTTAGCGGTGGGTTGCCGGGGTTTTGGAGAGACGGGTTTAGTCTCGAGGCATTTTGAGATGACTAGTATTGTATCTGGGCATTTGTTAAGTCCCATTCTTTTGGTGAATTATGGATTGTCAACTGATGTAATCTTGATATAGGTGTCTAGATTAGTTTGTTGATGAACCCTATATCTGTACAGGTTTTGTAAAGTCTCAAGGACTGATCCCCTTTATGGGAGGTTTATATCAATACGAATGTCATGTTGCCAGGTTTTCCAGTTTTAATTTACTCTGATTATTAGGGTGTTACAAGTTGGTATCAGAGCTCTAGTTTAAGTGAACTAGGCATGAATGTAAGATGTCTAGACTTAGACCGAGTATGATAAGAATTGATCCGTGAGATTGGGTAGAGCTTCTAAGATGGGTTAGTCTTAGAGTCAACGGAAAGTACGTTTATCAGGCGTTGTGGTGATCGTGACGAGAACCTTTATGTGTTATATGTTCATAATCTCACTTAGCTAATGTTATTATGAGGATATCGTACGTAAGTGTGCTTGAATTTCTATTGCTATGACGATTGGTAATGTGGTAGTACGTTTCCTTTGTATTTATTCAATCTCTCTCTTATCTCTTTCTCTGTTCTGTGAAGCAGTTCAGTATGGTGAATACGCGTGGTAGACCGCGTACGCGTGTTGATGGTCTGGAAGCAACAGCCTCCACCGCTGATCAGCCGGAGGGAGTTGAGGTTGTTGTGCGTCCACCTGTTTAACAAATACTAGGTGGGGGGCCAGAGGTCATTCCGCGTGTAGACCTGGCTTCGTCCCACCCAGTCATCAGGGATGCTAGTTCCCAGTCCGAGTTGATGGCCAGCATGATGTTGGCAATGAGGAAAGAGATGGCAAAGCAGCAAGAGTTTCTGCTGAAAGTGATTGAGGACCGCGATGTGAACAATCGTAGAAGTGAGACGGTTGTGGAGAACATTGTAGCGGGTTCTGGAGGCACTGGTACAGGGGTCAGGGCTGAGGAACGCAGGATTATTGGTGCTCCGGGAAATAGGAAAAGTTTTTCCTATAAGTCCTTTCTGGGTTGCGGACCTCCAGAGTTCTTTGGTTCTGATGACCCGGTCGTGTGTGTGAAATGGATCCGAGCGGTTGAGAAAGCTTTTGGCTCTTCCGAATGCGGAGATGATCAGAGAGTGCGGTTCGGTACCCAACTGTTGAGGGATACTGCACTCATATGGTGGAATGTCATCCAATCCACCCTATCTCCTGCGGTGTTGGCTCAGTTGTCTTGGGCCGAGTTCAAGAAAAAGTTGTTAGAAGAATTTTGCAATGAAAGAACTATGGATCGAATCGAGAAAGAATTCCGGTCTCTAGTAAAGGGAAGCCTGACGGTGAGGGAGTATACCCGCCAGTTCATGGAGAAGCTTGGTCTGGTGGGGCACGCTGCCCCAACAGAGAAAGACAAGATGAAAGCATATCTCAATGGCTTACCCGCGGACATGCAATCTATGGTCCACAATTCCAAAGCTTCTAACCTCCGAGAGATGGTCGAGGAAGCTCAGTTCATGGAAGAGATGTTCACGAGAAGCAAATCTGAGAAAACAGTGGTGGTGTCTGATAAGAGAAAGTGGGAGAGCAGTTCAGTACCTCCCAAGCGGACCCGACCTTTTGTCGGAAACCGCAACTTCACTGGTTATCAAGAAGCAAAGTGGTGCCCGAAGTGTCGAACCAAGCCCCATGGTAACTGTAACTCCACTTCTAGATTCTGCTTCAAGTGTGGTAAGAATGATCACACCGCCTGCGACTGTTCTGTCGTGGGGATGGTCTGCTTCGAGTGTAAGGCACCGGGGCATGTGAAGAGAGATTGCCCGAAGCTCAAGTCGGGTAGTGTGGCGGCAAAGAAGGAGAACCCTCCGAGGGTTCCGGGTCAAGCTTTCCAGATGACGGCCGATGAGGCCAGGGCATCCGCTGATGTGGTATCGGGTACTTTTCTTATAAACTCTGTACCTGCTCTTATTTTATTCGATACAGGTGCCAGTTTCTCTTTCGTATCTGAATTGTTCCGTCAGAAAATTTCTATGCCCACTACTAGTCTTGAGGATGCATTAGTGGTAGAAATAGCCGATGGTAGTCAAGTTCTGATCCACGATGTTCTGAAGCAGTGTACTCTTAGTATCGAAGGGAGAGAATTCTCGATCGATCTATTGCCGATGTTAATCGGGGGTTTTGATGTTGTGGTCGGCATGGATTGGTTGTCAAACAATCATGCCGAGATCGTATGTTCCAACAAGTTGATTCGACTTCCCAACCCCTCTGGCGAAGTCGTTGTCATCTATGGTGAAAAGAGAAAAGGTGAAGTGGCAATAATCACAATGGCAAAGGCACGCAAGTGCTTAGTAAAAGGATGTTCGTCTTTCCTAGCCTATGTGATCGATGCCAAGTTAGAGAAATCAAAGCTGGAAGATGTGAAGATCGTGCGTGAGTTTCCAGATGTCTTTCCGGACGACTTGCCCGGGTTTTGACTTTCTTGAACTTTGACTTTAGTCCTCATGATCTTGTATCCAACACATTTATGCTTTAACAATCTCCCCCTTTGGATTCAAGATCACTGTTGAAAGATCTTACAATTCAGTCTTCTCTTTTAAGCTCTATCAATTGCAATCTCTCCCTTTAACATTGTAATCTGTTGGGAACTGAAGAATTCATCAAGTATGGTTAATGCTGCTGGTTCAGAGTTAATACTGCTAGAAGACTTAAAGGTTAGTACTGCTGAGTGTTACTACTGCTAGTAGTTAATACTGCTAGTTAAAGTTAGTGCTACTTGAACAAAGTTAGTACTGCTTAGCTAGTTAGTACTGCTAGTGGTTAGTGCTGCTTAGTAGTTAATGCTGCTAGAAGGAAGTTAATGCTGCTGAAGATTAATACTGCTTATATGATGAAGATTCGTATGAAAGGATATACATGGAAGCTTAGAGATATACATAGAAGATATACTGAAGATATTTTATTCATTGTAATTATCTTTGTATTCAGTATATATATATTGTATTGTTTAGAATAGTTAGATTACTTTAACTTTAGTTTTCATTCTTTTAGAGAAAAACAACCTCAAGGCATAGATCCTAATTCTAGAGAAGTAGAATTCGTATTGGTGAGCCTGTTCATCAATATTGAGGTTGAGTGAGTAATCTTGTAACTTAAAAGCATTCAATAAAAGCTTACAGTTTGTTATTCATATTATCTTGTAGTTTTTGATTACTGTTTGATCAAATATCAAAGTGTTTTTCCGCAACTTCTTTGATATTAGTTTCTGAGTATTAATTCTTGTTAAGAATTCGATCCTGACAAGTGGTATCAGAGCAAGTATTCTCAGAAATCTACACTCAAAATCACATCATCATGGCTAAAGGTTCAGAGTCTTCAAGCTCAGAAATTCCTACAGAGGTAACATCTAATCTTTGTTCTAAATCCTGTATTGAAACTGTTACAAGGTACAGGAATCACAACCAGACAATGAGTGATGACCTTAAAAGATTAGAGAGAGATATAAAAGACTATGTAAGAATTGTTGAGAGGTTTGAGGAACAGATTAAGAGTTTCCAAGCCAATGAGCTTCAACACTCTTATGACACAAACTACTGGAAGTGGGAGAAAGATCAGTATGAATTTAAGCTAAAACAGAAAGAAGAGGAGAATGAGAAGATAAAGAGGGAGTTTGAGAAAGCCAAACTGGATATTGAGAAATTTTCCAATGCTTCTAAAGCAATGGACTCTTTACTCCAAACTCAAATCCATGACAAACTTAGAAGAGGAATAGGCTATAACACCACCCCACCACCATACAACAACAACTACATCCCTCCTATATCAGACTTGCTAGAGACCAAGAATAGGAAGGAATCATCTGATGGAGCCACAAAGGTAGATCCATTAGAAAAAGTGGTGGTTGAAACAGACTCTGAAGAAGAGAACTTTAATGAAAAGAGTAAGAAGAACACTGTGAGTGGTGAGATTCCTCTAGAGAATAACATTATCACCAATGATGATTGTGGAAAGGCTTGGATCAAGTCTAAGGACATAGAAAAGACTGAGGGAAAGTCTGAGAAGGTCCATTATAAGCAAACCACAGTTGTGAATCCTGTCCCTTGTAAACAGTGTTCTTGCAATAAATCTGAGCCCCAAAAACATGATAAACCAAGGGGAAATCAGAGAAACTGGAATAATCAGTGGGCACAAAAACAAGGGGTTGATTTGAGTAAAATCAATAGACCAAAACCTTGTTTTATCTGTGGCAAATTGAATCATCTTGCCAAATACTGTTATTTCAATCCTATAAACCAAAGAGTAAATTTTCAAAGACAAACTCAAAACTCCTTTGGTTATAGGAAGCAAGGAAGGAATCAAATGGCTGAGAACAGAGCACCTAAAAAGTCTCATGTTCAAAACAAGTTTGCTAAAACTAAGAAAAATACTTCAAATAAACAAAGGAGTAACTTAAAGACAAAGAAAGCAAACAACTTTGTTCAAGTTTGGGTTCCAATTGTAAAGAAACCTGTTAGTACTGCTATCCCAGATAGTACTGCTAACAGAAATAGTGCTGCTGCAACCAATACTACTGCTAACAAGGATAGTGCTTCTACTAGTATTAATGTTGCAAAGCCTATAATCTTGACAAAGTATTCCAGCCATGAGATTCCTAAACAACTCATCCAGACCAAACTGACAGATTATATAAATGAGAAAGGACAACCCAAGACCACTTTGGCTTGGGTTCCCAACAAGACTAACTGATCTATCAAGTGTGCAGGACAATCAAAAGCTCAAGAGGAAGAGCATTCTGAATGAAGAAAATGGTTGCTCTTGGCACATAACAAGGAACATGGACTGCCTTCAAATTCCTTAAAAGATTTGATGAAGGACATGTTACTTTTGATCCAGCAGAAGGTTAAAGTTAGAAATACTCCAGAGGGAATAATGATCATGAAGGATCAAGAAGAAAGGATCAGGGGATGAACAAAGTAGTAAGAGAAAAAGGATTGTGTCAAAAAGTGTAAGAGTAGTTAATACTGCTAGTGGTTAATACTGCTTTCAGTTAATACTGCTAGTGGTTAATACTGCTTTCAGTTAATACTGCTAGTGGTTAATACTGCTTTCAGTTAATACTGCTAGTGGTTAATACTGCTTTCAGTTAATACTGCTAGTGGTTAATACTGCTAGTAGTTAATACTGCTAGTGGTTAATACTGCTAGTAGTTAATACTGCTAGTGGTTAATACTGCTAGTGGTTAATACTGCTAGTGGTTAATACTGCTAGTGGTTAATACTGCTAGTGGTTAATACTGCTAGTGGTTAATACTGCTAGTGGTTAATACTGCTAGTAGTTAATACTGCTTTCAGTTAATACTGCTAGTAGTTAATAATGCTAGTAGTTAATACTGCTAATAGTTAATACTGCTAGTAGTTAATACTGCTCTAGGTTAATACTGCTTATGTTCCGAATACTATAAATACTCTTTGCCCGCCTAAAAGCTTATAACGACTCTCTGCATACTATTCACCTGCGCTCTAAACCCTTTCTCTCTCAAAGTTCAAAGTTTTCAGGCAAGAATCTTCAAGGTCAATGGCATCAATGGCGTTCATTGATGAGCACAATGAAATCGCAATGCTCCAAAAGCCAAAACAAGCAGAAGGCTTTCATCAGATAGTCGACTTTCTGAAGACTAGCCACATTGCCCATGCTATCACTATGTCTCCAACTATCTTTATAGAGCATCAGAGGCAATTCTGGGCACATGCCACCATTGTTACTGAGAATGGTGTGCGAATGATCAAGACGACAGTATGTGGCAATCCATTGACAGTTACTGAAGAGATAGTTCGCATCAGTCTACGTCTAGACGATGCCTCTGGTATAACTTCTATCCCTAATGATGAACTGTTTTCTACTCTGACAAAAATGGGGTATGGAGGCCCATTGGGTGTTTTTAAGTTCTCAAAAGCTAAATTCTCACCTCAATGGCGTTTTCTTGTTCATACCTTGATGCACTGCATTTCTAAAAAGACCACTGGATGGAGTGAGTTCAGCAGTCCCATTGCTTATGCTTTGGTCTGTTTGGCCACTGCCAGAAGGTACAATTTTTCACAAATGATTTTCAATGATCTTGTCTCAAACATGGGAAACAAAAAGAGCTTTTATATGTATCCCAGGTTTGTTCAAGCAGTTATCAACCATGAATTGACGGATATTCCTCATTCTGATGGAATTTATGTACCAAAACCCCCTAAAGGCAAGGTTTTCTCAAATATGAGAAGATCTGCTGGGGACTCTGAAGGAGTTGACACCCCATTGTTCTCTACAATGATGGTGGTGTCCCAAACCAATGAAGGTATGGTAGCAGGGTCAAGGCCCCCATTAGACCAACCCACTGCTAGCCAAGCCCAGCCTTCCCTCTCAAAATCTATTCCCCAGTCCCTTCTTGAAAAACCAACCTCTCCTATCACCCAAACTTACAAGAGGAAACAGGTAAAGAAGGCTCCTTCCCTTCTTGTACCATCATCCCCCAAGCCTTTAAGCCCTCTATTGGAGCATTCTCCAGTAGAGAATATTCAAAGGGAATCCACAAGGGTGTCTCCCAACCCAAAGGAGGTGCTCTCTGAGGAGGAGGTAGAGCATATGGGTGATGAGGCTGCCACTACTCCTGCTAGCACAGAGGAGGAAAGTGGTAACATCAATAAGACCTCCCCCATGGCAACTTTGAATGAGCAATCATTTGAAGGTCCCTGGTGCCAAGAAACCAAGGGGGTGGATAGTGCTTCTGCTAGGCAGAAGACTTCCACTGCAAAAAGATCCAATGATCCTTCAAAAGAGGGTAACACTTCTGGAGAGGGTGAGGACAGATATACTTACTATGAATTGATGGAAACAATGGGGAACATCAATCAAGATGTTCTCAAACAAGGCAAAGAAATTGAAGAGATGAAGTTGGTCATCCTGTCACAACAAATCCAGATTGCAAAATTAAAGAAAATGGTGACAAGGTTGGTGCATAAGCAGAGGAGAAAACAGTTTGTTTTAAAGAAGAGGTCACATAAGAAACATGCTTCCAAAAAGGGGGAGAATTCTAGCTCAGAACAGATAGATCAACAGTTTGAGGGGGAGTTTGTTGAAGAAAGGGCTGAATTTGTTGAAGAAAAAGCAGCAGCAGAAACAACTCCAGCAGCAGAAACTGTTAGTGCTGCTGAAACTTCACAAGCAGCAGTACCAGAGTTAACTCCAACAGAGGTTGAAGTAGCAGAGATGCTGGTAAAAGCAAAGAATGACACTCCCAAAGCAAAGGGAGTGGTCATAAATGAAGGGGGAGACAAGAAATCAGAACAGAAAGACATGGCTGCAGATGTAAAAAGAAAAGGGAAAGAAAAGATGATAGAATCTGATCAACCATCTAAAAAGCAAAAGATGATTGAGTCAGATGAAGAATTAGCAAAGAAACTGCAACAAGAGTTAGATCAAGCAGAGAAAGAACAGGTTGAGAAAGACAGAGAGATAGCCAGAGCACTAGCCAATGAACTAAATGAAGCATTTCAGAAAGGGTTGGAAACAGAGAAAGCCAAGCAAAGAGCAATAACCTTGAGAAAGGCTATGATGGCCAGATCAAGTGCAAAGAAGAGAAGACCTTCACAAACTTACCTTGCCACTCAGGAAAGAAACAAAATGATAACTTTCTTGAGAAGTGCAATTGGGGTAAAGAAAGAAATATTTGTGAAGATGAATTTTGATCAAATCAAGGATCTATATGAAAAAGAAATGGAGAAGCTGAAGAGCAATGAAAAGGATAGAGTGGAGTTTGAAAAGAATGCAAAGGAGAGACATGATGTGAATATGCATCAACCATTCCCTGAAAGTGAAGAGGGAACTCCTATCAAAGAAAAGGCAGAGAATAAGGAAGAAAAGAAGAAGGAAGCTACTTTAGTGCAGGTTCAAAAGACTCTGAAAAGAACCAAAATGATGGCTAAAAGAAAGAAAAGTGTAAAGAAGCCTAGAGTAGAAGAAGAGCAAAAGGTTACTGAAGAAGAAGAGGCACTTCTGAATGAAGCTAAAACTCAGGAAGAAATACCACAGAGCTCAGATGTAAACATGTACATGGTGGTAATGGATAAAATTCCAAAGCCTATTTCAGTTGAACCTGTTGGATTTAAACCTCCTAAAGTTATCCATTGGGATATTATGGAGGTGGATGGCAAAGAATACATCAGATTGAAAAGAAATGATGAGAAGTATGAAGTATACAACACCTGGAACAAAATTGTCAGAGAGTGTTCAAGATCTGATTTGGAAGAAATGTTTGAAGTGGGGATGAAAATTTATGCAGATCAGTTGACAGCTCCAGGGTTACCTATAGTGAAGCTGGTCTTGGAATACTTGTGCATGTTATTCAATCCAGAAGCAGTGAAGCACTTAATCAGAGATGTGTTCAAAGCTGTTAGAGGATGGACTCTCTATGAAAGGAGTGGAGTCTATGAACTAGCATTGGATACTTTTCACATGGAGTACTACTTGGTGGATAGGGTCTACAAGCATACAAATCTTAAGCTTCATGCCATGTTAAACAAGAAGTTGAGTTGTGCACCAAATTCAGAAATGGCAAAGTATTTAATTCAAAGAACTATTAATCAGAGCATGGGACTGGATCCTAACATTGGAGTAGATCAATGAAGATTTTGGAAGCATTTGAGGAACTTGACTTCTCTTTCTAAAAGTCAAGTTAGGGGGAGATTGTTGGGAACTGAAGAATTCATCAAGTATGGTTAATGCTGCTGGTTCAGAGTTAATACTGCTAGAAGACTTAAAGGTTAGTACTGCTGAGTGTTACTACTGCTAGTAGTTAATACTGCTAGTTAAAGTTAGTGCTGCTTGAACAAAGTTAGTACTGCTTAGCTAGTTAGTACTGCTAGTGGTTAGTGCTGCTTAGTAGTTAATGCTGCTAGAAGGAAGTTAATGCTGCTGAAGATTAATACTGCTTATATGATGAAGATTCGTATGAAAGGATATACATGGAAGCTTAGAGATATACATAGAAGATATACTGAAGATATTTTATTCATTGTAATTATCTTTGTATTCAGTATATATATATTGTATTGTTTAGAATAGTTAGATTACTTTAACTTTAGTTTTCATTCTTTTAGAGAAAAACAACCTCAAGGCATAGATCCTAATTCTAGAGAAGTAGAATTCGTATTGGTGAGCCTGTTCATCAATATTGAGGTTGAGTGAGTAATCTTGTAACTTAAAAGCATTCAATAAAAGCTTACAGTTTGTTATTCATATTATCTTGTAGTTTTTGATTACTGTTTGATCAAATATCAAAGTGTTTTTCCGCAACTTCTTTGATATTAGTTTCTGAGTATTAATTCTTGTTAAGAATTCGATCCTGACATAATCTTACCAAGTCTATCTTTGAAGGATATAACAATCTCCCCAAAACTTTCACAACTCTCTTTTAGACCTCGGAAAGAAATTATCATCAGATTCAGCTCGGATTGCTTTAGCAAATAATCTTCAAAGAAAATTTCCTCAAAATCAACACATCTTCAGAAATTCTTTGATCTTCTTCAAATCTTTACTTTGAATCTTCTGACTTGGACATTTCTGTATATCATCTCCTAAAAACTTTAACATTTCTTGATACCATCTCCCCCCTTTTTGATGATTTGAACATCGATATCATCAAAACTTTCACCAAGAAATGTCTTTGACATCTTTCTGACCACTGATCTTTCAAACTGAGCCTCTGATTCGTTGCCAATTCGAACAATGTATTCATCCAAATCTTTTCAAATCCAGACAAATTAAGAAATGTAACACCTGAATCAACAAATGAATCAGTTAAAATGCCTGTCAGTAACACGAAGTCACTGTGTGTAACGAATACACATAGGAAAGGAGCTTTTTGATGTTCACTCCCCCAGGGCTTCCATCCAATCATCGAAACATCACAAAGGCAATTTCTATGAATGTTAGGACAAGAAAACAAATTTCTTGTGTGTTCGTGCTAGTGTAGAAAGAATTAAGTCATCATATGCTTAGAAAGGCTCAAAATTGTGTAAACCACTTAGACAACAGTAGATAAACACAGACTCAATGTGCATGATTGAAGTGCGAAGGTGAGGCAGACTTCCTTCTTTTTCAATATCTAGATCTTCCAAATGAAAATCAGATAGATTATGTGTTGCGTCCCCAGAAAATATGAAACACTTTCTTTTTTAGAAGAAAATGAGTAGCTAGTGGGGTAGTATCAAGAGTTGGCATAGGCTAGTTGCCTGTTTCAATAATGTTCACCAAGAATTGTGAAACATTAGTAATGTGGCTGCCCGACTCAGAAAGCAGTTGGTGCAGAGTTTGATATTCTTTTACTCTGATCTCACACCCTCTTTCTTTTTAATCATTAAGCTCACATCTAACCAAACTCTCTTTTCCATTTTACCTCAACGCACAACCCACACTCATTTCTTTTTGACTCCTCACACTCAATCACTAAAGGTTTAACTTCTTGGGTAGAAATCACTGGTGAACGTGATTCCATAGAAGTTCAATTAAGTCCTAGCACAAAGAACCCGGAATTTCCTATGAAGCATATGTTGCTCAAAAATGGTTTATCTTGAACATTTAAGACATGGAAAACATGGGTCAGATATGTGTATGCTCATAGATGTAATCATGACAATTTGAGCATTTGAAACATTGAAGTATTTTCAAAAAAGTATATTGAATGAATGAACATGAATGCAAAAGACTTGTTTGAAAATCTGACATTATATGAAAATGATCAGAAATGAATGATATAACAATCAAAGCTTATGGTCAATAATAATGGATATTGTCTATATGAATCAAAATATAGACATTCTTGAAATGAACGTTTCGAAATGAAATGATGCTAAAAAATTCATTGAAATACAAGCGGGGTGTCTTACCATCGAAATTATGTTTCAAAGTTTGAGACATGGTAAGAACTTTTTGAACAATAAGTCAAACCGGTGTGTGTGAATACTTGAAAGTATATAGAAAAGACAATACACAAGTAATTATCTTTGGAAACACACGGTTTGTTTATCAAGTAAGTACAATGAAAACATTTAAAATCACACTTCCAATTCATGTAAATCTTGTAAAAATCGGGAAGTGGTTTGAAAATTTACGAACATGTTATCTATGATTGAAAGTTGTCCTTCTTTCAACCATATATGAGAGTAAGATAAGAAATGAACCTTTTTCGCTTTGTCTTAAATCTCATGAAGTCATGTTGTAAGTAATAAAGATATGATCTTGATAGTCTCTCTCATTCTGAACAAGTCTCAAAAACATGTCAAAGCAAATTTATTCACAAAAACTTATTCAAATATAAAAGACATAAAGCAGTAAAACAATGAGAGTACGAGTTCTGATCTAAAGTAATCATAAATCATAGTCTTACTCCTTTGACTTGTACACTCCCCCTAAATTCATGCATCACAAAAATTTGTCAGTTAAGTAAAATGCAGAAATTAGATAAACTCCCCCTCAAAAGAATAATGACCATCTTTAATCTTCTCTTACTCACTTCCCCTGAGAACAACAACAACATGTTAAAGTGCAAGTATCCTTTCAGAAGTAATGATAAAGAAATGATGAAAAATTACAATAAAAGACACTTTAATAGGTAATTACTAATTACACCTTGAGATTTAGCATACCAAGCATAGATACAAGAAAATTAAATCTCTTCTCATCTAAAGCTTTGGTAAACAAATCCGCAAGTTGATAATCAGTCTTTACAAAGTAAAGTTCTATTGTACCTTTTTCTACATTATCTTTAATAAAATGATACCTGACATCAATATGCTTAGTCTTAGTGTGCTGTACAGGATTAGCAGATATCGCGATTGCGCTCTTCGAGTCACAATATATCGGAATTTTATCAAACTTGAATCCATAGTCTCGCAGCTGTGTTCGCATCCACAGGACTTGAGAGCAGCAACTTGCAGCAGCTACATACTCTGCTTCAGTAGTCGATGTGGAAACACATAACTGTTTCTTTGATGCCCAACTAACGAGCTTGTTTCCAAGGAATTTATGTGACCTGAAGTACTCTTCCTGTCAAGCATGCACCCAACATGATCTGCATCTGAATAAGCAGTCAGTTGAAACCCAGTATCTTTAGGATACCACAGACCAAGATCTGCAGTCCCCTTCAGATATCTAAAAATCCGTTTGACAGCAGCCAAATGGGATTCTTTAGGAGCAGCCTGATATCTAGAACATAAGCATGTTGAAAACATAATATCTGGCCTACTTGAAGTAAGATACATTAAAGAACCTATCATACCTCTATAAGTCCTAACATCAACACTTTTACCCGAAGGATCAGTGCTAATCTTAGTACCTGGTGCCATCAGGGTTCCAATTGGTTTACAATTTTCCATTTTGTACTTCCGAAGAATATCCAAAATGTACTTAGATTGGTTAATAAAAATCCCCGTTGAAAACTGTTTTACTTGTAATCCGAGAAAGAAGTTCATCTCTCCCATCATACTCATTTGAAAACATGACACCATGAGGTTAGAAAAGTTTTTGCAGTATTTAGGATTTGTAGAGACAAATATTATATCATCAACATATATCTGAATAAGGATGATATCGGCTTTTTCCTTTTTGATGAACAACGTGGTATCGAATTTACCTTTGGAAAAACCTGACTTGACCAAAAATTTAGATAGAATATCATACCATGCGCGAGGGGCTTGTTTCAAACCATACAGGGCTTTATCCAAAATGTAGACGTGATCTGGCTTATCTGGATTTACGAACCCTTCTGGTTGAGACACGTATACTTCCTCCTTAAGAATGCCATTCAGAAAGGCCGTTTTCACGTCCATATGATAGACTGTGAAATTCTTGTGAGCTGCGTAGGCTAGAAACATATGGATTGCCTCTATACGCGCTACTGGATCATATGTATCATCGTAGTCTATGCCTTCCTCTTGCCGGTAACCTTTGGCAACAAGTCTTGCTTTATTCCTTATGACAATACCATCGTCATCCTTTTTGTTTTTGAATACCCATTTAGTTCCTATCACGGTCTTTCCTTCTGGTTTTGGAACTAATCTCCAGACCTTCAAGGCTTCAAACTGATTTAATTCTTCTTGCATAGCAGATACCCAATCTGAATCAGCAAGAGCTTCTGATACTCGAGTAGGCTCTATTTTGCTGAGGAATGAGTCATGCAGACACTAGTTTAAAGTTGCTGACCTAGTTTGCACAGGTTTGTTAAAATCTCCAATTACTTGGTTGAAAGGGTGCTCTTTGGTCCAGCGATGCTCATGAGGGATTGGAATAAATACAGATTGATCATAATTATCATCTTGAAATCCACTATCAGGCTCTTCATTTTGAATAGTTGGAGGGGGGTTTGCAGTTGAAGTTTCAGGTGCAGAAGCATCAGTTGGAACAACAGACTCTGGCTGTTCAGTAGACAGTGTATCACACCCAACTGACACAGTTACTTCTGGCTCAGCAGTTACTTGTACACCTTCAACTGTAGGAGTAGATGTTGGAATGTGAGTTTCTGACTGAACGGGGGATTCAGATTCAGTTATGACTTCTGAAGTGACTGGATGATTGCAACTTGTGTCTTCAGACATGTCAGTCACAGCTGATTTAGGCAAATTAGATCCTAGAAACTCATCATAAAAGAATTCAAATAACAAATCTAAATCAAATAAATGACTAGTAGATGTAGAAGCGTTATTCGAATTGTTCTTTGTAGAAACACGGGTTCTGAACTGAGTTGTTCAGAAGCCATATCTTCATCGAATGTGACGTTTACGCTCTCGATTACTGTTTTAGACTTCTTCAGGTAAATACGATATGCAGTAGATGTCGAAGAATAACCAATGAAGATACCCTCATCCGCCTTAGCACTGAATTTGTTCAGATTCTCTCTGTCGTTAAGCACGAAACACTTACACCCAAATATGTGAAAATATTTGATTGTCGGTGTTCTGTTGTTGATCAACTCATATGGAGTCTTTTAAAAACGGCGGTGTATCATGGACCGATTCTGAGTATGACATGCAGTCGACACAACTTCTGCCCACAAAAATAGAGGTAAGTCAGATTGGCTAAGCATAGTACGAGCTGCCTCGACTAGTGTCCGATTTCGCCTTTCGACTTCTCCATTCTGTTCAGGCATACGTGCAACAGAGTATTGATGTGAAATCCCGACCGATTCGAGATATTCTTCAACAATCTTGTTTTTGAACTCTGTGCCGTTGTCGGTTCTAAGAAGCTTGACTGGTTTCTGTTGCAGTTTAACCTGGGTCGTCTTCAGAAAAGTAATGAGAACTTCAGGTGTCTCATCTTTTGATCGTAGAAATTTGACCCACGTGTATCGCGAATAATCGTCCACGATAACCAGCACGTATTTCTTTCCACCCAAGTTCTGCGTTCGCATTGGACCACACAAATCCATATGTAATAACTCTAACGGAGAGCTGGTACTTGGTTCAGGCTTCGGTTTATGCGGAGCTCTCTTCATCTTTCCTTTTTCACATGCTGCACATAAGTGTTCTTTCTCATATTTCAGCTCAGGAAGTCCATTGACTAGATTTCCACTGACCAACTTGTTGATATAACGAAAGTTCAGGTGTGATAGTCGTTGGTGCCAAAGCCAACTTTGCTGCATCGAGGCTTTTGTCAGTAAGCAAACCTGATTGTCATTCTGAACCTTTGAAAGATTGATGGTGTAGAGGTTTGTCTTTCGATTGCCGACTAAGAGTTCGTTACCGTCTTCAGTACGAACCGGACATCTCTTAGCTTTGAAGTTGCCCTCTAACCCTTTGTCGCAGAATTGACCGATGCTAAACAAGTTATGCCCTAAACCTTCGACCTAGCTCACCTTCCTAGTCGTTATGTTATCTTGAATGATGTCACCATATCCTAAGATTGGTGAAAACCGGTCGTTCCCAAAACTCACATTGCCGCTGAATTTCTCTATATAATTAGACAATAAAGCTTTCTGCCCGGTCATATGCTTGGAACAGCCGCTATCCAAGTACCACATATGCCGGGTCTGCAAGAGAAATCAGGAAATAACAATTTTAGGTACCCATTTAAAAACGGGTCCTAACAGATTAGCACATGATTTTGGTATCCATTTGAATATGGATCCTCTTTTCCTTTGAAAAATCTTTGAAAAATTAGATTTAGAAGAATAAACATGATAAGATCCAAACCAATCATTAGAAGTATGATGATAAGCAAAATCATTTCTCCGATAATGAAAAGATTTATTAGTAGTAGGAGATAATTGAATCAATTGCTTTATTGAATAACGCTTGTAAGAAGTTACAAGGTTTTGTTTAGGAGAAGCAAGTTGACCAACTACATCAATATCACTACTATCAGATCTATTACATGAGTTATCAGAAATTGATTCAGCTGTCTCATCATTCTTCCTTTTTGGTCGCCATTCAGATCTTGCTTCCGACCTTTTCTTTCTTACATCTGAAACAAAAGATTTAGATTGATTAGAAAAATCAGATTTCTGAGATTGATTTTTCTTTTGTTTACCAGTCTTGATCCGTTTATGTGATTGTTGTCTCTTATGTTTCTTACCCTTAGAATAATAATCAGCAGTCACAGAAACTGGTTCACCAACCTTAGTTGATGATTCACCAGTTTTAAAAACACTTGGTAAACTTTCTCCATTTATAAGAAAAGTAGAATGATCTGGAAGAGAAGCATTAAAATCAAACATATCAATTTCTTCTAAACACCCATCATCAGAATTGAGAAAATCATTTGCAGACGCAAATAAGTCATCAAAGTTATCAGTCGAAGTTTGAGGTGCCTTTGAAACTTTAGAACACTTTGAAGATTTAGATTGAAAAACTGTGTTCTTTAAAACAGTAGAAAATACACTTTGTTCAATATCTACCAAAAGTCTTTCATCAGATAAAACATTTTCAAGTTCAACTATTTTGCTTTGAAGAATGAGTGGAGGAACATAAACTTTTGCAACTGCAGGTTTTGCCTCCATCTCAGAAACAGAATAACTAACAAAATAGTCGTTTGAAAGAACTTTTGGTGTTTCAGAAAGATAACTATCATTTAACTTTTCATAGTTAAACGGTAGTTGCATTTTCTTAATATTCTTTCTATTTTCAGTTTCTCTAGCCTCAACTTCTTCTGGTAATTTGGTAACAAATTTGGGTTTTAAATGAGTATATTTACCAGCAACATCAAGAAAATTAAAATTATATAATGTTGGTTGTTTTCTGATGACTTTCTTTAAGTAATGAGGGTTTTCAAAACTAAGTCACCATTTTCCCTTAACATCAGCCTCTTCATTGGGTGCATTAAGAAAAATAGTTTGATCTGTTTGACCTCTTGCATAAAGTTTGGCTTCCAGACCATTTACCTTCTTATTTAAGAGCTTTTTTACAACCTGCAATTTATAAACAGTTAGTGCAGATTCTTTCTTCTCAAAATCAGACTTAGAAATTTTAGCTTCAAAATCAGAAATCTTCTGTTCAAAACAATCTACTTGAAGTTTAGAATCAGAAGCAGACTTGCGTAAAGAATCAATTAGATCTTTGTTCCCAATAACAGACTAATTAAGCTCAAAGATCTTGTTGTTTCTTTTAGCAACTCTGTCTTTTTCCTTTTTAAGTTTATTTGTAAGTCTTGAAGCTCAACCATCATGGCTTCCATTTTGGTTATGAAATCTTTTCCAGTTAAGTGCATTACCTCATCAACTGCTTCATCATATTTCACCTCTTTGCCCATTAAGCATAGGTGAACATCTTCTTCTCTTTCATCCTCCTCATCATAATGGTCTAACCAATATTCATCTTCAGCCATTAATGCCTTGCCAGCTTCTTGTTGCTTGGCCAAGAGCAATTTGTTCTGATAATACTCGGAGTTATGAACCTTTGGCTTCCGACATTCTTTTGCATAATGTACGAACTTGCCACAATTGTAGCATTTGATCAGATCATTAGCAGTCTTGTTTTCATTACTGGTGTAGTCATTCACAAACTTCTTCTTTTCTTTCGGCTTTCTTTCCACATGCCGGTTCTCTTCATATCTCTTTCCTTCTACCCTTTATATGTGCTCATGGTTCTTGGAACTGGACGAAGAATATCTCTGAGAATTGGATCCCGGCTTCTTGTAAAATTTCTTTTGGAATGCTCGGGTCAGTAATAGCATTGTTTGCTTGAGACTTTCTCCGTCATCTCCATCAGATTCAGATTCTGATTCAGAACTAGTAAACACTTTCTTCTTTTTCTTCTTCTCTATCTTTTCTTTCTTCTTCTCTCCCGGCTACCAATGCTATGGGATCGGGAACTTTCTCTGTCTTCTTTTTCTCAGTTCTTTTCTCTTCCACCTCCTCTTCATTCTGTCGCAATGTTTCATAAAGCTCATGAAGTGGGATATCACTAAGGTCTTTCATCTGCTTCATTTTCCGCGTATGTTTCTTCCATTCAGGTTGGAGAATGCTGAGGAATTTCACATTGTTTTCAATCTGCTTCTTCTTGACCTTATTCTTTGAAAGTTCATTAAGAAGTAGTACAAATCTCTCATAAGTGTCTTCAAGGCTCTCATTTTCTTTTGCCTTGAATTCCTCATAGCAGTTAATTCAGTTAGCCACTTTCATTTGATTCCCGACCTTGGATCCCATCATCATCTTTTGCAGTTGATCCCTTATTTTCTTTGCATTTGCCTTGTAGCTATCTATCTTGATGTATATTTCGTTCGGAATGCTCTGAAGTAGAAGAGATCTAGCTTGCTTATCTGCTTTAAACCGACTTTTCTGTTCCTCAAAAATACTGTGCAAAATCCATTGGAACTGTTCTCATCTTTTGTACTCTTTCCTCATCTCCATCCTCACTGTCTGAGGATTCACTATCAGGGATTTAAACAGTAGGTGGAATCATTGTACCTTCTGTAATTGAAAGTAGTATGTTCTCCCCATTCACATGTCTATCCACAAAATCCAGAAATCTGTCTTTCCATTGTTCATATTCTCCTTTGAACAATACTGGAGCTTGACATCAGTACCAATTGAAAGTCCGTCTTTGGAAGTCATCTTGTATGAAACTGTTTGAAAAGATATGCAATAAGAAACTAGAAACTGATCGTTAGTCCTAATATGAAATCACAAGAATATAGAAAATTTAGAAAATCAAAAATTTTGACTAAGTGTTAAAACTCGCAAGTCACTATTTTCTTAAAAATCGCAGATCGTTGAAACTCGCAAGTGACTGTTCACTATGAAATGTGCTAATAGAGACGTGCGCTTTTGCTGAACTCGCAAGACACTACTTGCGCGTTAGAGCAAACTCGCTAACCACGGCTTGCGAGTTTTAATAAAATAGCTAGATACTGAACGTGCAAAGTTACAAAACGCGCTAAACACTGTTCGCGCAAAAGCTTAGAATGCGCTAGAAGTTGATGGCGCAAAGCTTGAAACTCGCAAGCTGAAGTTCGCGCAAAGTTTGAAAACGCGCTAGACGAAGGTGGCGTGAAATATGAAAACGCGCTAGACGTTGGTTGCGCGAAACCCAAACTCGCAAGACGAAAGTAGCGCAAAAGAATGAAACGCGCTAATTGAAGCTCACGCAAACTTAGAAATCTCAAGATGAAGGTAGAGCGTTTCTCAGAACTCGCTAGATGAAGGTAGCGCATTCCAACACTTAGAATATTTTCGAGAATTCTAAACTCGCAAGGGTTTGCGCATTTGTTAGATCGCGCAAAGCACTGTTTTCACGTTTTCCTATTAGCGTGTTCTTCAGATGAACTAGCGCAAAACTTGGATCTTGCGCGTTCTTCAGAATATCGTCCAAAAATCCAACTTTTCTCACAGATTTCGATCCAAACCTTGTCCAATTGACTTGAAACTTTGTAGGGGTGCTCGATTTCAATATTAGAACAGATTACAATGCAAGAATTTCAAAGACAAACGTTCAAAATACAAATTGATCGATGATACAGTGCTTTTGAACTCGTGTGCTAAAAACTTGACAAAAACATCAAAATTGATAACCAATACAGTGCAATTCGTGAAATTACCTATACAAACTCGATCGATTATACTCAACAAACAAAACCTAAACGATTACAACTCGAAAAACAAACACAAAATCAAAATCGATCTCCACAGTCGATGAACAGTGCTACGAACTCAATTCTTGATTTGATTTCAAATGGATTTGCTCTGATACCAATTGAGTGTCCTGAATCTAGTTTCTAATCACAATCAATTAATCAACAAACAAGTTTTAATCCAAATACATGTTTTTATTTCAATTCAATACCAAACGATTACAACTGTTCTTGACTTTCTCTTTCTAGACTCCTCTTTCTCT
Source organism: Arctium minus (assembly GCA_954870635.1). Lineage (NCBI taxonomy): Eukaryota > Viridiplantae > Streptophyta > Magnoliopsida > Asterales > Asteraceae > Arctium > Arctium minus. The sequence goes on along the minus strand of OX941089.1, from coordinate 75,444,890 downwards.
CTCTAGACTCCTCTTTCTCTCTCTCTAAAATCTCAACTAGTCTCATACAAGTTACCACTACCTAAAAACAACTAACTCAACTATTTATACCTACAACTAAAATACAAGGAAACAAAATAGGGTGTGGCGTGGTGGTAAGAGCTTGGGGACTTCAAAGCGGTTGCCCGGGTTCGAGCCTCACATGTAGCATTTGTGCCAAATATTGACACGGGTGTCATCCTTATGGCCACGGGATGAATGCCCGCGGGCCTAAGACCTGTTTTCCGGATATTAGTCTGGGCTCAAAGTGGTCATCCTTGTGCCAAATATTGGCACGGGTGTCATCCTTGTGGCCACGGGATGAATGCCCGCGGGCCTAAGGCCTGTTTTCCAGAGATTAGTCTGGGATCAAAGTGGTCTGGGATACTCCTTCCCCAAAATACAAAGGAATTTGACTTTGACATTTATTAACAAAATTAACTTTGACTTTAATGAGAGTTGACTTTCTCAACTTTGACTTTCTTGAACTTTGACTTTAGTCTTCATGATCTTGTATCCAACACATTTATGCTCTAACAAACTCAAGGTGAAGAAAGAAGATATTCCGAAAACAACCTTCCGTACAAGATATGGACATTACAAATTCCTTGTAATGTCATTCGGGTTGACCAACGCTCCTACAACTTTTATGGATTCGATGAATAGGGTGTGTCAACCCTACTTAGACAAGTTCGTGATAGTGTTTATCGACGATAATCTAGTGTACTCGAAGACCGAGAAGGAACACAAGAAACATTTGCGAATAGTACTGGAATTGCTAAAGAGATAGAGACTTTATGTGAAATTCTCGAAGTGCGAATTCTGGTTGCGAGAAGTGCAATTCCTTGGGCATGTTGTGTCCAAAGAGGGAATAAAAGTGGATCCGGCGAAGGTGGAAGCGATTTGTAGTTGGGAGGCTCCAAATAATCCATCAGAAGTCCGATGTTTCCTGGGATTAGCAGGTTATTACCGGAAGTTTATTAGAGATTTCTCTAGAATAGCCACTCCGCTGACTTCGTTGACAAAAAAGAGTGTAAAGTTCGTATGGGAGGAAGCACAGAGGGAAGTCTTTCAGAGACTTAAGGATATGTTGAGCAGCGCTCCGATCTTGGCCTTGCCGGAGGGCACGGAAGACTTCGTAGTATATAGCGATGCGTCTAGGCTGGGTTTGGGATGTGTTCTTATGCAGCGAGGGAAAGTAATTGCTTATGCATCTCGTCAACTGAAGGATCACGAGTCGCGATACCTTACCCATGATTTAGAGCTGGCCAACGTGGTTTTTGCGCTAAAGATTTGGAGGCACTACCTTTATGGAATGCAATGTCAAATCTCATGGATCACAAAAGCCTATGTCACTTGTTCGATCAGAAAGAGCTAAATATGGCCAAAAAAGATGGATGGAGTTGTTGACAGATTACGACGGTAAGATTGAATACCATCCCGGGAAGGCCAACGTAGTAGCAGACGCTCTGAGTCGGAAGGAAAGAAGTGAAAACCTAATGCTGGTAGCCACGAGAGTTGAGGTAACACCAACTCTACTGAAGGAAATTAAGAGGTTTCAAGTGGAAGCCTTGAGGCCGGAGAACCTTAATGCGGAGAGAGTGATAGGTCTTACAAGTTCGTCAATAGAGGACAGTCGGGGACTGAAGTGCTACAGTATGAGGATTTGGGTTCCGAGACTTGGGGATTTGAGAACGGTCATCTTAGCGGAGGCTCATAAGTCAAAGTATTCGATTCACCCAGGGACGAACAAGATGTACGGAGATTTGAGACTAGACTACTGGTGGCCGGGACTAAAGAAAGATATAGCTCATTACGTGGAGAGGTGTCTGACGTGTCTGCGAGTAAATACGGAACATCAGCAACCGTACGGGAAGCTTCAACCGTTAGAAATTCCCGTCTAGAAATGGGAACAAATCACGATGGATTTCGTGACTAAGTTGCCCAGAACCCCGAAGGGGTACGACGCGATTTGGGTCATTGTGGATCGGCTTACCAAATCAGTGCATTTCTTACCCATCAAGGAAACCTACTCTATGGAAAGACTCGCGAAGCTGTATATTGACGAGATTGTCGTCCTCCATGGTGTGCCCCTGTCAATTGTGTTCGATCGAGATAGTCGATTCACTTCAAACTTTTGGAAGAGCTTCCAGCGGGAGATGGGGTCGAAAATCAAGATGAGCATGACGTATCACCTACAAACCGACGGCCAAAGCAAACGAACTATTCAGACCCTAGAGGATATGTTGAGGTCCTGCGTCTTGGATTTCCAAGGTTCGTGGGAAAACCACTTGCCGTTGATTAAGTTCGCTTATAACAATAGCTATCATGCGAGTATCAAAGCCGCTCCCTATGAAATGTTGTATGGAAGGAAATGCCGAACTCCCTTGTGCTGGAATGAGGTGGGAGAGAGGCAACTGGCCGGACCAGAGTTGGTGCAGCTGATGGCGGATAAAATTATTCAAGTGAGGGAGAGATTGAAGGTGGCGCGTGACCGTCAGAAGAGTTACGCGGACAAACGCAAAAAGGACATAGAATTCCAAATTGGCAATAGAGTAATGTTGAAGATATCACCTTGGAAAGGAGTATTCCGCTATGGAAAGAAAGGGAAGTTAAGCCCTCGATTCATTGGGCCATTCGAAATTGTTGAGTGTGTTGGAGCAGTGGCATATAAACTAAATTTACCCGAAGAGCTGATGAGTGTCCATAACACTTTTCACGTCTCCAACCTGAGGAAGTGTCTAGCAGATGTAGACATGGCGGTACCCTTACAAGACATTCAAGTGGATGAAAAGTTGAACTTCGTCGAAGAACCGGAGGCTATTGTGGATCGTAAGACTAAACGACTAAGGACGAAGGATATTAATCTGGTGAAGGTCCAATGGAAATTCCAGAAAGGGCGAGAAGCAACGTGGGAGCTAGAATTGGAAATGAAATCCAAATACCCTGACTTGTTCGACAAAGAGATTCTGAGGACGGAATCCCTTTAAGGGGGGATTGTTGTAACGATCGTTAATCTGGGGAGTTAAGTGAGATTTTAGTAATTGGGATGAAAATGTAAAAAAATAAGGAAGTTGGGGGACTTGATGGTAAATAAGGCCACAAAGAGCTCAAAACCCTAGGTTATTCATAGTTGAAGGAGTCTTCTGTGTGTGTGCGACGCAAGAACCGAGAGGAAGGAGCTATTGACATTTTTGAAGAAATTGTTGGAATCGTGAAGGAGAAAAGGAAATCGTTATCACTTAGCAAGGTTCTTCAAGAGGTAAACACTCTAATCCTTATTTATAGATTGAAACCCATTCTATTTGGAAGTCTGGAGTGGGGGAAGGCCGATTTTCCATTCGTGTAACCTGAGACCTTTCTAATCTGAAGGTCGATTAGGTTGGGTGGATTGGAGTTAGATTTTGGTTAGAGTTAAAGATTAATCTATTAATTTTAAGTTTAATCCTGTTAATTTCATGGATTAGTGGAGTATAAGTGTTGCCATCGATTTTTCTGTTCGAATCTGGGTTTTTCTATTCGGGGTCGCCCGGTGTCAAGAAGGACCGGGGTCGCCCGGTGTCAAGGAACCGGGGCCGCCCGATATCGTGGAGACTGGGGTCGCCCGATATCATGGGACTCAGGGTCGCCCGGGGTTATGAGAACCGGGGTCGCCCGGGGTAGCGAGGACCCGGGGTCGCCTGGGGCCGCCCGGGAGGTCAAAGTCCGGGGGCATCCGGGGTTATTGAACCAGACTGTAGTATCAGTAGGATCGAACCCGCACCTTCTTATAGTCGAGCCTTGATCTAAGAAGTTATGGGAATTAGGATCGAATTAATTGATGGCTTTACTAATTTGAAATGTAGGAAATCGATTCTTGCCAACCTAGTGTTCGGGTGTGAGTCAGACCTTCCAGTCAGGCGAGTTCCCTTATTTTAAAACTCTTGAAATCTGAAAATGACCTATTTGGAAATGTTTATTATGTTACTGCTTTCCTTAATTATATCTTTGAACTATAATGGATTTGGTTTATTTTAATGTTGTGCATGAGTACTCACCTACTATTTCATTGTATGAGAATTGGTCTGTTGTATGAATTGAAAGCCATGGCTTATCTTCAATCATTGGGATGGTTGAACCGTGTGTCTGGAATTCGTTTCCTTACACACGGTAACGACATCGACTTGGGGGCCGTATGGGGATCTACTGGGGGGCCCGAGGACGAGTGGTCCTGTCTTTCGATGAAGGATTTCGACGTGAAACTAGTCATTACCTCCGACAAGGGCTTTGTGAAATTATTCTATAAATTTGATTGTGTTTTCTATTATTTTAAAATGGACGAGGTTGGGAATTCACTAGACCTTCCGGTCTAATCTTCGTTTCCAATTTTCTTAAAACCCATTTTCATGTAACAGGGTGGCTCCGGGATCTTCCAAAGGTAAAGAGAAGTGTTAGGAGCTAAAGCAGGAGAGGGAGCCTTAGTTGAGGCATAGTCAAAACTTTATTATAGATTCTCGGTTGTAATAGACTCGTTGTAGATGATGTAAATCCTTGCTTATCAGATCTTTATACTGGGACCCATTTTTGGGAATTAAATTTTATTTAAATTGTTATGAGGAATTTTGGGTATGTTACATTGAATTCTAACAAAATACTTAAATTTTTTTATATAAAAAACATTATATTATTAAGCCTAAATTATACAAATTTATAAAAAAAAAAACATTATCACTTCCTCAAAACCATCCAAAATCGTATTGTAAATTGACAAAAAAATAAAATGAAGCATTAAAATTGTGATGTATAAACAACGTTATATTATTAAGCCTCAATTGAACAAATTTATAAAAAAAAATATCATTTTCTCAAAACCATCCAAAATCGTACTGTAAATCGACAAAAAAACAAAAAATAAAATGAAACATTAAAATCGTGATGTATCTCGCTGCATTGCGCGAGTACGCTTCTAGTATTTCATAATATAGTTAAAACAAATTCTTAATAATATAATATGTTATTATTACAAACAAGATAGTAAAGAAAAATTAAATAATATAATATATTAATTAAAAGAATTTTAAATTGAGATTATTATTATTATTATTATTAGAGTAAACTACAAATTTTGGTCCCTATGGTTTGGTGGTTATAACACTTTTGTCCCTACATTTTCGAAATTACAAATCGGGCATAGTGGTATGCAAAAACAACCATATTTGTTCCCTTCCTCTAACGGCCGTTAGAAAAACCCGTTAAGTCAATGGTATTTTTGTCTTTTCTACTTTATCTAATTTTCCTTTAATAATAAGTAAATATGTAAATTATAGAGACAAAAAACGTAACTTACTCTAATTTATACACAAAAATGTAATTTACAGTTTGACATATCTAATTAAATCTTGGATACAATATTTTGACTTAACATATATAGTTATATAATATACATATATATACACACACAAATATCATATATATTGAACAAACCCAGGAGGTCTTCGTCAGCAACAACCCTTCCCCTTCGAACTTTTGGCCGAACCGACACCACATCCTCTATCACCTAACTCCCTCTATTTCCCCTTCCTACCAACTCCTACAACCTTCTCTTTCTCTTTTTCTAAATCGGAGACCACCCCTTCATGACACCAAACGGAGACCACATAGACCAAACATATCTCATCTAACCCTTACCCACAACCTCAACCCCTTCGATGCAGAAGCTTACCACGACACCTATACCTCTTCTTCCCCTTTCTCGCTTAACCCCACTGTCTTGTGACCGTCACAACCCTATCTAACCATCATCGTATTCTCTGACGCTCTATGCAACACCATCTAGTGACCATTGCAGATGCAAAAACGAATCTTACTGGCATATTCGAACTAGAAGCAAATGGATTCTTATACTAAAGTAGAAACCCAAATTCACTGCAACAAAAATCTAACCCATGAATAGATTACACCTTTAGATCAATCGATGTTAGCACCCTGAAATTAGTATTGACCTATGGTTTCATTGTGATTTTGATTTGGATTTGGGTTCATTAATTAAGTTTAGGGTTTGATGTAGATTCGGATTTTGATTTTAGTGTTCAATGGATAGGAAAATTCTGAAAATTGATCAAAATCGTAGGTTGCTTCTGGAAGTATGTTGACTTTTAGTTGGAGTTGGAGATTGTTTTCCGGAGGAAGAAGTTGTATAGGGTTGTCAAAGTTGCAGTAGGGGTGGGGAGGGTGCGTTAGAGAAGGCTTGCAATTGGGGGGGGGGGGGGAGGGAGGTGTGTTGTATTATGTATATATTACTCACACATATATATATATATAGGGACAGGTTCAAACGAGAAGCTAAACATTTTGCGAGAAGGCGAGAAGTGTTTAATCATATATGATACACAAGCTTAATCATATATGATTAAACACATGTTATATTAGCTATACATAGACGTTTAATCATACATGATTAAACACGCCTACAAGCCATGTAATCATATATGATTAAACACTTCTCGCCTTCTCGCAAAATGTTTAACTTCTCGCATGATCCTCCCTCTCTCTCTCTCTCTCTCTCTATATATATATATATATATGTAACACCCTCAAATTTGGAAAGAACAACTAATTTAAAATTTTCAATAATACCTCAAAGAAAGATAAATTCTCTTACGACAAGTTCACACTTGAAATACGAATCTAGATTTAACCGTCAACAAAATAAATAAAGTCTTACATAAGAACTAATTAAAAATCGGATGTTACTAAACCCATGAAATATTGCTATATCCAAATGAGCGGAAGACTTCACCCGAGCTATTCTTTTTCGTCCATATAACTAGCACTCTAAGTAGCTAGTACCAATCCTCAACCGGAACCTGATGTACATGCCGACAAATAAAAAGGTTAGGATAACGCCTAGTGAGTTCAATAGTTTTCAACATGAATAAATATATAGTTAAAAGGAAAGAATGCAACTTAAATCATAATCTTTCAAAATGATTACTTTAATATGAAAACGACCCGTTTTCCAATAATACACATCTTTAAAGATGAATGCCCCAATACAAAACATTCCTTCATGAAGTGATGCAACTCAAAACTCACTCAAAACATGAATATAAATTGAACTCCCAATTTATAAAAACGCGAATAAAAATTTATTTCCTGAAATACCCAAAACGCGGGTGGGGCATAATACTCAACCCATAAATCATGGATAAAAATCCATATATATAAAATGTCACCGAAAACATTGATACTAGAACTGAATACCTAAAACAACACATTTCGGTAATGGGGGAGACCCGATTCCATCGAATATGGCGGGCACACAAAGTTAAGCCACTTATCAACGTTCTCGAGTTTCAACTCGGGTCATAGATCCCCATATACGACTCCTCTGAGCAACCACTGCAAGATACCCAAATGACCTGGTGTCTACTCGACCTCTAGATGAGTGTCACCACAAAAGTCATAACTCCCCGTATTCGGCTCACCATGGGCACCACCGCAAGACTTAGCTCCGTATACGACTCTGCAGAGCACCACCGCAAGCTTACATAAAAACATGACTTGGGGACCACTCACTACACTCAAACATGGACATCAAAACTCCATGATGAGTAAACAAACTAGATTACACGGGCATCGAGTTCAACCACCCACGATCTATACATCGAGCCCTTCGCTAAAGGTTATACGGTCATCGAGTTCAACCACCAACGATCTATACCTCGAGTCCCCATTAACCATAAATATTTACAGTATCAAAACAGGGATGAAGTTCCCAACTAAACCAACTAACTGACTCATATGCCTAGGGATCCAATGCATTACAGTCTAAAACATTACATGACTTAAAATGAATGACTAACACACTCAAACATGTAATTTCCATCAAAACGCAATTAATGCATCGTAAAACCTAAGTTCCTCATTGAGCCAATAAAACTAGACAAATGCCCCAAACTCCTTTGAGTCACAACCGAACTAAAAGCTCCACAAACCAATTGACCGTTTGTCAAACGTCACAAAATGCAATAAGACGCAATTGACCCACGTTTATGCAAATATACGCTCCAAAACACATGAATAAACTCCAACACAAATTTAGATTGGGACAAATCATTTTCCAAATAAGTTTATACCATTTATTCTTTCAAAAACATCCCATAACACAAACTCAAGCATTTCACCAAGACACACACTAAAAGTGCATTTATACTCAAAAGATCTCCGTACATAAGATAAATCATCGAAATACCTCAACTTATGATTTATTTATCAAAATGCCCAAAATCCCAAATGTGGGGATTTCACAAGATTTAGAAAATCAAATATCACAATTAAGTGATACTCATAAAATATTCCCACATTTGATACTTATCAAGTAAAACACATAAACACTTTAAAATGGACATTTTTGGCATGTACACCGTTTTCACAAATCAACTTGAACTCACCTTGCTAGATTTAGGCTAAATCTAGATTTTTCCCCAACTCGAGCTCCTTTGAAGAAGTTTGAATCCTCAAGTCAAATCTTCCAAAACCTAGATCCATAAGTTTTCAACCATAAATATTCATATCCAACCTGTTAGAATCGTTCCCCAAACATTTTACATAAAGGTCTCAACACATACCAAAACCCTTATTTCCATAGACGAAGAAAAGAGAAGATTACCTTAATCATAACTTGAATCCACCACAATATACTTATAGGGTCACTAAAATGACCTCAAACTTTAATTCGTCAAAAGAAATGAAGAGGGTTTGGTGAAACCCTAAAAGCTTAAGGATCCTTGAAATGGAAATGTGGGTGAAGAATCCTTAGTGTAGTTCCCAAATCTTAACATTGAAGAGGTCTAAACTTGAAAGAGTAGGGGAGATGGAGCCTTGGATGCAACCCAAACTGACATTTGTGAGGGTTGGAGAGTTGAGAGAGTTTAGGGTAAAAAAGATGAGGAATTATAGAGAAAAGCCACCCAAAATCGGACCTTAAAGACTACAGGTACCTGCAGACAATAGTGACTAGGCGACAACGACATTGTCACAATCACGGCATATGTACCGCGGCCTTGGGGCCCTCCGTGATTGTGCCTCCGCGATAGTGACCAAGTCATAGTCGCGGGGCATTCTCGCCTGATGTGTACCGCGGACACGCCCCCTTCCGCGACTATGCCCTCGGCGATAGTGACAGTGTCACAATCGCCGGGCATAGTCGCCCCCACTGTGTCGAGCTCCAAAATTTGCACTTCTCATCCGAACGACTTCTAACGCTCGGCGGTGCCCAAGGTAAGTCATTAAGGCACAAATTCCTACAATCACATAATATAATTTAATTCATAAGGGGCTTACCAAAATATATATATAGGGGTGTTCAAATGCAACCCATTTACATGGTGCAACCTTTGCAACACCTCTATCCACCACACATTTTATGTAAAAAAAAAGAAAAAAAAGACTAAAAGTAAAATTGCGTGGTGGATAGAGGGGTTGCATGGGTTGCACCATGTAGAGGGGTTGCATAATAACCTACCTCTCTCTCTCTCTCTCTATATATATATATATATATATATATATATATATATATATATATATATATATAGTCAGGTTCAGGGGAAAACCTCAAAAAAATGAAAAACTGAGGAACACCCTGGTAGCCCTTCACTGGATGGTATGCACTTGTGCATACAAGTAATTTGTAACATGCACACGTATATATGCATAAGTACATGATGCACACGTGCATACAAACAAAAAAAACCACTAAATTTACTTGTATACATAAGTGCATACCGTTCAGATCAAGGGTTACCAGGGTGTTCCTCAGTTTTTCATTTTTTTGAGGTTTACCCTTGAACCTCCTCTCTCTCTCTCTCTCTCTCTCTATATATATATATATATATATATATATATATATATAATATTAATCTTTCAGAAAATGACAAAGAAATGAAAAAAAGTCTAAAATACCCTTGACTTAATTGGTTCTTCTAAGGGTCATTAGAGGGAGGGACCAAATCCGGTCGTTTTTGCATACCACGATGGCCAATTTGTAATTTCGAAACTGCAGGGACCGAAAGTGTTATAACCACCAAACCAATGGGACCAAATTTGTAGTTTACTCTTATTATTATTATTACTATATATTATAAATTTTGTATTTAATAAAACAAATTTTAGAAAAAATCTACATTAATTTATAATTTTAGATAACTATTACATATATTATGAACAAAATTAAAATTGGTCAACCTCACATATCCTAATTAATTAATAACTTTAAAAAATATATAATTAATAATTAAGTTAAATATTTTATTAAAATCATTTAGCATAGTTTTGTTATCTATGAAACAAAATAAGTATACCTTAATTGTTTATGGAGTAGATTGCAAATTTGGTCCCTATAGTTTGTTGTTTTCCCCACTTGTGGTCTCTTCAAAATTTGTATTGCAAGAAAACCCTCATGGTATGTAAAAGTGCTTGGTTTTGATCCCTCTGACTAACTCCGTCAGATTTTCATCCGTTAAAACTCCTGAGGCATATTGATCCTTTTACAAACAACAAACCACATAGACCAAAAATGCAATTTACTCTTTTTATTATTATACCATTTTTTAAAACATAATAATTATATTATATAACTAATAAATAATTATCATATGATTTAAAAATAACTTATTTAATGAAACATATACAAAATTTAATTAAGTAAATATTTATGTTTAAGTTTCGTCAACCAAAATTCTACTAAAATAGTTTATATTTTTGTTTTTACTAAATTTCATTTTTAATAAAATAAATTAATTATTCAATGAAAATAAATTAAAGACTTGTGGTTTTTTATTACTGATATAAAATATATATAATATACAAAAATCTAGCGCATATTAAAACGATATATGAAATAACTTTTAAAAGAGTAATTATAGCTTAACTTAAATTCTATTGAACTCGACTTTCATTTAGTTTTTTTTATAAACAAATTATCCTATGATTATTAAAATTATGTAACATGCAAAAAGATAAAAGCATATGGATTTTGTTACGGATGTTTGAGAGGGGACAAGCGACCAAAAAACCATTGAAGCAACTCCAACAAATTATTCAAAATTTCTTTAAAGTGAAAAATCAAAAATAAAATATTTAAAAAAGAATCACATTCAATTTCAACAGATTTTCTATTTTTGAGATTACAACATTAATTATATAATAAAAATATTATATACTTGATAACACCAATTTTTGGTGTAATTTTCATATCACTTTCCAAATAATTTTGTTCATCTCCAAGCAAATAAAGCCGAATTTTTATAGTTTAAAACAAGTGATTCAGGATTTATGTGATGTTATGAAAAAGCCAAGAATGTGTACGAGAAGTAAGAATTTCCATGCGAAAAGTCATTTACGAAAGTTCTCAAGATTCAAGTGTGAAAAATGACCATTTGATCAAGTGGGTTAAATGTTAAAGAGGAATTAATTTTTCCCAAAACAGGAAGCGACTTTGATGCTAGTTGCTGAAGCTGAACTCACTTTGCAACTCACCTGGAGCTGAAATCAGAGTTAGTTTAAAGCTAGTTGACTTAACTGCAACTCACTTCAAACTAGCTTTGACGGTGCTAGACGTTTTTAAAGCCTTTTTCACTTAGGGTTTGGGGGAGATATCATTCTATCGACTAGAGGACGGCTAAGGAATGACTTGGAGCGATTTTGGCAAGGGGGAAACACCTAATTGAAGCGAGGAAACGATTGGGGAAGCGATTCTACTCCACTTTTTTGTCGATCTTCGTGGTTATTACACAATCAAGGAAGTTTACATTTCTTGATCTTTCGAGAGAACTTTTTCTTGGATTTATAAATTCTTTTATTGCTTTGTTTGTTAATACCCCAACATGAACTAATCTTTAGATGTTGGTGGTTGGTTTGACTTTGGTTTAAGCTTATGAACATGTGACTTGAGATTCTTATCAGTTTTTCCTAATTAATGAAGTATGGTTTGGGTTTTAATGCTTTTGTGAGTCTGGTCAACTTTCATCTGATTTGTTCGTTATAAGTTAAGTTCGAGAGAATTAATTATCAACAAGACCTAGAATTGTATGACTAATGTGAGAAATTGGATAGAGATATACCAGCTAAACCTTAGTATTGCTATAATCTGGAACTTAATGTGTTTTGAACTCATATGTTGAGATCGAGAGATGAGACTTATGTTTTCAAAATAAAATCCGTTGTTGCTTCAGAAAGAACAACGATGATTTTAGAGATTGGATATTCATTAAAGGGATTATCGGGTAGGTGTTTTGAGAACATTGTTCATTAGTGAAAACCATAGGATTTCCAACCCTCAACTATTTTCTCCATAAAAAGTTTTTCTAAGTCATTTATTGTTCCGTTCTTAACTTATTTGCTAGTATTTAATTATTATAGTTTCCAACAATTCACCTTTTGAACCGTCCAGTTAATAGTGAATATAGTAATTGTGATACTCAGTTCCTAGTTCCCTTGGTTCGATAGTCGTACTTCCAAGTACATATTATTTGATTCGACCTGTACACTTGCGGTTAGATTAGGGGGGTGTAAACCCGCCTATCAAGTTTTTGGTGTCGTTGCCGGGGAACTAGTTTGTACTGATAGCACTACCAACTATAAGCGCTATTATATTGGCCATTTTATTTTGGTTTATTCTATTTTCTGCACATTCCGTAATCCTTTCTTTTCCTGTTTCAGATTAATTCAAAGATCATATCATGGGTGAGAAAGCACCAACAAGAGTACCGATGAGGTCCTTTGCCAATCCTAACGTGGCTGCCCTCAACAGAGGCGTTCAAGCCCCTATGATAGGAGCAAACAACTTTGAGATAAGGTATGGCATGATCCAGATGTTAAAACAAAATCAATTTGGTGGAGCACCAACAGAAGAACCTCATGGACATCTTCGTACATTCGAAAAGATCTGTAACACATTTAAGATTAACGGAGTGTCAGATAATGCAATCAAACTGAGGTTGTTTAACTTATCACTGAAGGGAATGGACCAAATATGGGAAGAGAGCCTACCAACTGATTAGATCCGTACATGGGCAGACATGGTTGCATCGTTCCTACATAAATTCTTTCCACCGAGTAGGACAACTCAGTTAATGGCCGAAATAACCCATTTTGCTTAATGGGACCAGGAGACACTCTACGAGGCATGAGAGAGATATAAGGACATGCTGAAAAAATGTCCTCATCATGGTTTACATGGTTGGGTAATTATCTAGACCTTATTTGGTGGACTTCACCTGCAATACAAGAATGATATCACGGCTGCAATAGGTGGGTCTCTAATGAACAAAACATATGAAGAAGCGGTGGAACTGATAGAGAATCTAGCCGAACATAGCTATGCCACTCCAAGGTCTTCTATTAGACGGGTAGAAAGTGTTCATGAGTCTTAAGAACTGAAGATAATAAAAGCACATCTAGCCGCCATCACCAATCAATTGAAGGGAGCTTCTATCCAACCTCCACCCCTTAATGAGGGAGGCATTCCGGACTTGTTCCCAGCTTCTCAAGAACCAAAACAAGTTAAATTTTTACAAAACTGCAACAATCGTCCTAGGAATGACCCCTTCTCCAATACTTACAATGAAGGATGGAAGAAACATCCCAACTTTTCATGGACTCAACAACAAAATCCACCTAAGGAGACTATGTGACAACAACAATAACAATACGGTAACAATTCTAACTTTTCACCTTCTTCCCAATCTTATAATGTTTATCGTCCTCCAGTCTACCATAAGAGAAAGTTTGACGATGGACAATCTGGAGAGAACAAACCGGGACTGGAAGATGTGATGATGAAATTCATGTCAAAGATGGACAACACTATTGAGGAGATTACATCTTCTGTAAGCACACTAGCAAACACAGTGAGTACTATGAAGGTGACAACTGATCAGAATACAGCTTCAATTTAGCTCATAGAGAGGCAAATGGGACAGATAGCTGAATCCCTACAATCCCGCACCTAGGGTCAGTTCCCTAGTCAGACTGAAAGAAAACCGAGAGAACATTGCAATGCCATTCATATGAGGAGTGGCAAGGAATTGATAAAGGACCATACCCAATAGCATATGGAGACTGAAGAAGTAGAGGATGAAGATGTTGGGACGAAAGATGGGGTAACTACTGATGATGGTAATCTAAATGAGCCAAAGGAAAAAGGTTTGACACCTCCATCAAAGCCTATAATCAACCCGTATGTGCCACCGCTACCTTTTCCAAATCGGTTGAAGGCACATGAGGATAAGGAACAGTTCAAGAAATTTCTTGACATTTTCAAGAAGTTACACATCAATATTCCATTTGCATAGGCACTTGCACAAATGCCAACATATCTCAAGTTCATGAAAGACATCTTGTCCAAGAAGAGGAAGACTGAAGATAATGCAACAATTGCACTTACTGAGGAGTGCAGTGCAATCATTCAAAATAAGTTCCCTTCAAAGGTTAAAGATCCAGGGAGTTTCTCTATACCTGTGCAAATTCGAGTTATTCATTTCAATAAAGTGTTATGTGACTTAGGAGTAAGTATTAATTTGTTACCCTTATCCATTTTTAGGAAACTTGGCTTGGGGGAAGTGAAGCCAACAAACATGACACTCCAACTTGCAGATCGATCAGTGAAGTATCGGTATGGAATCATGGAAGACGTGTTGATAAAGGTCGGAAGGTGTTACTTTCCAGTTGATTTCGTAGTTCTAGATGTGGAAGAAGATGTTGAGGTGCCATTAATTTTGGGAAGACCGTTCTTAGCCACAAGCAAGGCTTTGATAGATATGGAAGAAGGTGTGATGACTTTCAAAGTTGGTAATGAAAAGGTAACCTTCCATCTTCTCAAAAGCGTAGAAGATGCGTTCGATTGGATCAGAAACTGGTAATAATGGGAAAACGGATGTGGGGAAAATCAGGAAAAGTCGTATGTGTGGGTGATTCAATTCCGTAAGCGATACCGAGCCAAATTGAGAGCCGCAAATGGTGTGTGTCCCACAATCAGTGTAAAACAAGATGACAACAATTAATTTTCAATCAAAACACATTTATTTCAAACTCAGATTCGAATACATAGAACTCTCAAAACAAATATTTCTCTCTCTAGAATCAGATACGCGCACAATATATTCTCTCTTAGTCATATCCCTATTTAGAAACACATATATACCTAAAACTCTCACACCACTAAACACTCACAACACACTAACTAAACATTGACTTTTGACTTTGACTTTATTACAAAGACTTTGACTTTCTGCTTGAAGGGCTTTGACTTGAGCTTTTGACTTTGACTTTCAGTCTTCAGTTTTTATGATCTTGTATCCAACATATTTGTGTACTAACCGTGCCACGAATTTAACTAAGGCGCTTGGTGGGAGGCAACCCACCCGGTAGGTTGTTCCTTTTCTTACTTTTATTTCAGTTAAATTCCTTTTCGTAAGTTTGTTTTCGTTTTTTTGTAGGTCTCTCGTAAATCCGGAATTGTTCTCCCACTAGAAAATGGTAAGAATCGGACACAATTTTTGTGTTCTGAGGGTGGTAAGTTAGTTTGGGTTAGCCTCAATTCACACCCAATTCCCGGTAGCCAATGCTCAAAAATTTGGGAAAAAGTCAGCAGGGTGAGTTTTACGTTAGTTCAGGACGACCAAACTCACATTAAAGTTACTTCAGGCACTGCCTTCCATCGACCCATTTTTTTGTATCCAAAGCTACTTTGACGTTAGTTGGTGAAAACCCAACTAGCGTCGAACTCACCTCCGACACTGCCTTCCATCGACCATTTTTTTTAATCCAAAGCTACTTTGACGTTAGTTGGTGAAAACCAACTAGTGTCGAACTCGCCTCGACCAATGCCCTTGCACCAAATCTACCTTTCTAATAAGTCGGGTTTACACCCTCCTTACTCGGACTGCAAGTGTACGGTGTCGAATCAAGTAATATGTACGTAAGTACGAGTATCGAACCAAAGGAACTTGGTATTGAATACCGCAATGACTATATCGATTATTAACTAGACTGCAGGAAATTGGATGTTTTCTTAATTAATTAAAGCGATCTAGAAAAACACTAAATTGCAACTAAGACGATTCAAGGAACGAATTCAAATTAGGAGAGACAGTTGGGGGTTGGAATCCTTTTGGGTTCATTTCATTCGCACATTAGACGGGTTAAGTATTCTTCTCAATTATCAATAAAATTAATCACAAAAACAGTTATTATACTTTCTCAAGCTATAGCAACATTGACAATTAGAAAGTGATGTTTTATCTCTCGATCTCAACAATCAGATCAACTGCTTTTATCAAAACAGGATTAAAAACTTCTATGGTGGAATTGGTATATCTCTATCCAATTCTCACCATAGGCATACACCAATTACAAATTACCTTAAGAAACTTTTCTCAAAATTTAAAAAGGTCAAGAATCAATCCATTAGATGATCAGGCTAATAGACACAAATTAAACAGTGTCATATGCTTCATTCATTTAATCAAATAGAAATACAAAACCCAATCATATGTTTAAACACACTTATACCCAAAGTTCATCCAACCCCCAACATAAAGGGATTAGTTCATGCTGGGGGTATTGGGAATCAAAATACACAAAGAAATGATTGTAAACTCAAACATTGTTCTAAAGAAGGAAAAAAAATTCCCAAAAGTACGAACTCCATGAGATCTCAACTTCTCCAATCACAAGAATTGTAAACCGCTTCAATATTTGTTTCCACCAGGATCTCCCCACCTTTTTCGATAAAAAATCGCTTCTCTCTATCTCCAAAATCGTCCCTCTGCAACCGTCGTTCATTAGAAAATAGTGTAACCCTCAACCCTAGCTCAAAATTCGAACATGAGTTGAAGAATTCGAAACAGTGAGTTCCGCGGCTTGCCTCGCGACTTTGAGGCCGTGGGGTAAGTCGCGCGTGTCAAAAAGAGGCCGCGGGTTGGAAGCCATGGAATAAGTCGCCCAACTCGCTGTCTGTCTTCCCATGAGAAGTCTAACGACCCGTAAACCTCCAGGATTCATCCATGTATGCTACTCCTTCATGACTAAGGTCCTCTTCTCAGAATGCTGTAAAAATTCTCGACAATTGCATAAGATCACGTTGATTTGCTCAAAAACAAGCTAAGACTACTCGAATTGTGGTATCATAATAACACCAAAATTTGGTGTTATCAACAACCCCAAACCGAGCGTTGCTTGTCCTCAGGCAAAAAAGCGATAATATAAACTCAAGACTATAATCACAAGAATAAAAAATCACAACAATCTATGTTTCCCACTTGACAAAAATGAAACAATGAAGCCCAATTCTAAATGCCTCCATTTCGGTTGACTGTAAACCATGACCATTGGCAGTCGAATTTAAAGTAGTTCAATGCATACTAAGTTGTGTACCAGTGAAACAGTGATAAGGAAAACATTTCGCTTCGACTCTACCTTACGGTGTACTCTCATCTCTCGAGTCCTAGGTTTCCACACATAACAATTCATGCAGAGAGAATTTATGAACAATAAAACTCAAGATTAACATCTGCATGATAACAGAACTGAACAATGCTTGATGTATGTAAAGTAATCTTAGAAAGGAATCAAGCAGTAAGATATGGAGGACAACAAATTCAATCTACTCAACTATGTTTTCCAAAAGAATCACCATGCATTTGAAGTTTTCGGAGAGATACATGGAGTGGAGAAAAACAAGTACTTTGCTTTTTCTTGAATTCCTCTTTCCCTTAAGTTCTAATTTTTGCCCCTTTTGTATATTCATTGAAATTGCCCCCCCCCCCTTTTTTTGTACCCACATCATATTTGAGTTTGATATGAACTGACGGGTAACATTGGGCAAAAAACAACTTTAACTTAGGGACTTGATAGCTTCAAACCTCGCCTTGAATCTTAAGGTCTATGCAACTGATCAACCGAAACTTACTATCTGTCCGGGTGCTAGTCTTTACTACTCAATACAACAATAATAGTGAGATTAACTATTATCAATCTTTAAGAATAGCGAGTGGTGTATAGGATTAGCAATGGAAATCACACATAGAAATTCAAGAGATCAAACATACAGGCTTAAGATGCTTCTTACCGGTAGTCTCCACTAATGTCTCTAAACACACATCACACTGGTCTTCCCTCAGTAATTACCTCACTTCCTCAAAATTCTCAGCATAATGGTCGGGTTCAGCTTTCCAAAAGGTGGCTTAAAGTCAATTTTGTGAAAAACAAATTAGGCTTGAAAGGCATACACATGAAAAGTAGAATGGGTGTGCCCGATTGGGACAACCCCAAACCTTACCAACAAATTGTCCCCAATGTGATAGAAGTACATGGAATTAACCAACTACAAAAAATAGTATCATCATGCATTTAAGTACAGTCATCTGAATGTAAAGAATTTAATCAAAGTTCAAGAAAAGAAGTCTAAAATGAGTTTACCACCCCAGGATCACTCACGGCATGAGGAAGATGCACCACAGGTCTGACGCCCTCGCACGCGCCATCCACCCCGCTGAGATCCGGAAGACTCTGGTACGATCTGGCTCAGTCTCTCCTCAAAGCCATCCATCCTGCTGTTGAGCGCTACAAATCCATGCGTCATCTGAGTCATCATCCTGGTCGCCCAAGGTGGTGTATATCCATTGTACTCTTCTGTAGATGTTTGGGGCGCAGTTGGGTCGAAATCAGGGTCATCTGACTCTCCGTCAGAAAGCTCTCCTTCGGCTGGCAGATGCTGCATTCCATGTTGCCTGCGTCACTCATTCTCCTCATCACGCCTCTTTTTTCTAACTCTTCGGCTACGGGGATTTGAATGCGGTAGTGTTTCAAGGCAAAATCCGCCTTAGGTGATTGAGTTCCAATCACGTCCACGTCCGCCTCCTTGCAGAAATGTGTGATCATACAGGGAAATGGAAGAACCCCATCAAGGATCATGTAGGCGTCAAGAGCTCCATCCAAATAATATGTCCGATATCCATACGCATATTCTGTTGGAAAGAGAAGAGAACCTATGCAACTTGGGGATCTGCAGTAGTGTTGTGTGAAGATGGCTTGAGGCTGTTTTTTACGAAGAGCATTAGGAAGGCCAAGTCTGTATGTAAATCACACTTCAGAATGGAATTTGTGGTCCTGTCCCATCCGTCTTCTCCATGATGTGCAGTCATGCCATAGGTCATCCCCAACTCCGGTCGTCGAGGAACTTGGTGATATACGCAAATATCGTCCAGGTTAATGCGCACTTTTTTCCCAAGAATCATCACCGTGTAGCACTCATGGTAGATTGCGGGAATCATATTCGCATAAAATTCCCGAACTATCTGTTCGTTGTACTTTGGAGGTGATCGGATGAAGTGGGTCCACTGTTGCTGCTCAATAATAGTAGCCACTCTAGATTCGGCGGGCAGCCCTGCCAACTTAATACCTCTCTCCGTGAATGGTTGGCACCTTTTTTGTGCCATTCGTGCTTGCCTGTTTGGTGCTTTCATTTTTACTTCATTGGTCATTCTATCCTTCTGAGCGGCTGTAAGATCATCGTACCCCGGAAAATCGAATGGGTTGCTTGGGTGACGCCTCATGTTTCCTACGATAAAATAACTATAATATAAATTAATTTCCGACACGAAGCACCCCAAACCTAGGTTAAAACCAAGGTTGCAGATAAGTTCCATAACAAATTGACCGACAATTATGCATTTCATCTCAGCCAACATATATATTTCCAATTCAAAACATGCAACCCAAAATCAATGACTCCCATCGTTCTCACACAAAATCCCTCTTAACCAACCACACACAATCCTCAACTACATCAAGAATATGATATCAATTTTACACCCCACCAAAGTTCATCTTCCCAAATTTAGATCACATAACACAATTTACACAATAAGAGCCACAATTTCATGATCATAACTGAGAATTTCACATGTACATCAAAAATCAAGGTTAAACATTCACAAGTTCCAAACAAGCATGCATTATAGAGTGATAACCCGGATGTATTAAACCCATAATCCAAGACTCATATCATCATCACACATAAACAATTTCAACCCAAAACACAAAATCCCAAATTATGTCAAGTTGAAAAATAGTAACTTCACTCCTCTAGATGGAGTGGCATGCAACTTCCTTATCACAAATAAAAACAATCATCACGCATCAAAACATAGGAATCACACCCTGCTTTCAACTATTTTGACCAAAATTCTACCACATAGCTTGATTGGGGAAGAAAAGGAAACAACAACATACCTCCGTTAATGGAAGGAATATTGAAAAAGAGTGATGAAAAACTTACCCGGGAGTGAAAAACCTTCAAAAACTTCAAGGGAACAAGATGGAAGAGGAAAAAACTGATTTACCAGAGAGAATTTTTTGAATTGAGAGGGTAACAATGGCTGAAATCAACTCGGCGGCTAGGGTTATGCTCGAAAATTTCACGTGGATTATATCTCGGCTTGGAAACCGCAGAGTATCCTGCACGTGTCTTGTAAAGTATTGAGACACAGTGACTTGCGCGGTTTGCTCTGTGGGATGCATGCTGCGTAATATCCCGCCTAACTCACTGTTTGTTGGCAGCTCCAGTGATTTGTGCGGCTTATATCGCGGTTTAAATGCCGCGTGGTATCTCCTGGGTTTGCCTGCCTTGAAAATTCCAGCGACTTATGCGGTTTACCCGCGGTTTTGAAGTCGCGGGGTAGCCCGCATAACTCACTGTTTCTTACCCCCTTCTCATCACAATAATTCTCCAACTCCAAAATGTTCCCAACAAACACAAAGCACACTAATTGATGAAAATTAAATAAATAAAACACACGAATTGAAAAGAAATCTAACCTCGGTGGGTTGCCTCCCACCCAGCGCCTTATTTAGTGTCGTGTTCTTCTCCAATTACTCCTTTGGGACGTCAAGGTAAATGCTTGAGGTTTCTATCGGCTCACCTCCTACATATGGCTTCACCTGCTGCCCGTTCACCTTGAATGTGGACCCGTCTTTTCCTTGTAACTCGACGGTACCATATGGTGTGACTTTTTTTACGGTGAATGGACCCGACCATAGAGCCTTAAACTTACCTGGAAAAAGACGCAAACAGGAGTTAAAAAGTAACCCTTTCATACCGGGAATGAGTACCTTTTCCCGAAGTCGTTGATCATGGAATCTCTTGGTCCTCTCCTTGTAGATTGCCGTGTTCTCGTAAGCTTCTTGTTTGAGTTCCTCCAACTTAGTCAATTGGAGTAGGCGACGTTTCTCTGCTTTGCCAAGGTCCATTTCAATCTTCTTATTGCCCAATACTCTCGGTGTTCTAATTCAACCGGTAAGTGGCAAGATTTCCCAAACACCAATCTGAATGGGGTGGTTTCAATGGGCGTTTTGAATGTTGTTCTATCTGCCCAAAGAGCATCATCAAGTTTTGAGGACCAACCTCTTCTAGATGCACTGACCGTCTTTTCTAATATTTATTTTAACTCTCGATTAGATACCTACGCTAACCTATTTGCTTGCAGATGGTATGGAGTTGTTATTCGGTGTTTCACTGAATATTTCTTTAGTACCGTTTCTAGATATTTGTTGCAGAACGAAGTTCCACCATCACGGATTAAGGCTCTTAGTACTCTAAATCTTGTAAAGATTTTCTTCTTGAGAAACTTGATCATTGTACTCGAATCATTCTTTGGTGTGGCGACAACTTCTACCCACTTAGAGACATAGTCAACCACGACCAAAATGTACTCATTCCTGAATGACGGTAGGAACGGTCCCATGAAGTCGATGCCCCATACGTCCAATAACTCAACTTCTATAAATATGTTCATGGGCATTTCATCTTTCTTTGTGATGTTTACCATTTGTTGGCATTTATCACACCCCGCCACGAACTTCCGGCAATCCTTGAACATTGTTGGCCAAAAGAACCCTGATTGTAGGATCTTCGCAACCATGCAGTCGATACTGAAGTGCCCACCACATTCTAACGTGTGATAATGTGTCATGATTCCCTCTTTCTCGTCTTCCGAAACACGCCTTTAGTACATCTTGACATCTGCGAAGAATTTACGGCATTGATGTGAGTTGAGTCCATGTGGTACGATGTTATCTACCAAGAAATTAAGAAAGTTAGAAAACCATGGATCAGAAGAACTTACAGAAAAGAGTTGCTCGTCGGGAAAGAATTCATTGATTGGTAGATCATTCTTTTTCTTTGTTCCATCGTCTTCAAGTCTCGATAAATGATCTGTAACCAGGTTCTCTGAGCCTTTCTTATCCAGGATTTCTATATCAACCTCTTGCAGTAAGAGTATCCATCTGATTAATCGAGGTTTTGCATCCTTCTTTGTCAGATACTTCAATGTCGAATGGTCAGTGTAAACGATAGTTTTCGATCCCACCAGATATTGCCGGAATTTCTCACATGCATACACCACGGCTAAGAGCTCCTTCTCGGTTGTTGCGTAATTCACTTGAGCATCATCTAGTGTTTTGCTCACATAGTAAATTACATCGCACATTAATTCAAACGGTAAGCTCCAATCTGGTGCAGTTAAAATAGGTGAAGATATGAGTTCGTTCTTCAACCTGTCGAAAGCCATAACACACTCATCAGTAAAACAAAATTTAACATCTTTCAAAAGCAATGAACACAAGGGTTTAGTGATTTTAGAAAAATCTTTAATAAATCGACCATAAAACCCCGCGTGTCCCAAGAAACTACGAACGCCTTTAACTGATGTTGGATATGGGAGATTCTCGATGACCGCCACTTTAGCCTTGTCCACTTCTATGCCATTTCTTGAGATTTTTTGGCCCAAAACTATTCCTTCAGTGACCATGAAATGGCATTTCTCCCAGTTAAGTATAAGACTCGTCTCTTGACATCTCTGAAGAATGACTTACAAGTGATTTAAGCATGAATCAAATGAGTCTCCAAAGACGGAAAAATCGTCCATGAAAATCTCTATTGAACGTTCCACCATATCGGAGAAAATCGCCATCATACATCTTTGAAATGTTGCTGGAGCATTACAGAGCCCGAATGGCATTCTTCTATAGGCAAATGTCCCGTAAGGACATGTGAACGTTGTCTTGCTTTGATCTTTGGGAGCTATCGGGATTTGATTATAAACCGAATAACCATTAAGGAAACAATAATATGCGTGACCCGACAATCGCTCAAGCATTTGATCGATGAAAGGGAGAGGGAAGTGATCCTTGTGAGTGGCATCATTGAGTTTTCTGTAGTCTATGCACACTCTCCACCAAGTGACCATTCTGGAAGGTATTAATTCGTTGTTATTATTTTTCACAACGGTTATACCTCCTTTTTTCGGTACTACTTGCACGAGACTCACCCACGGACTGTCGGCGACCGCATAAATTACTCCGGCATCAAGAAGCTTCAATACTTCTTTACGAACCACCTCTTTCATATTCGGATTTAACCGGAATTGGTCATGAACTATTGGTTGGTGCCCTTCTTCCAAATTGATTCGATGCATGCAAAAAGTTGGGCTTAGTCCCTTCAAATCCGCAATAGTCCACCCAATTGCCGATTGATGTGCCCGCAACACCCGCAATAATTTTTCTTTCTCCAAACTTGTGAGGTTGGAAGCTATAATCACTGGTAGTGTTGAATTCTTCCCCAAGTAAGCGTAATCCAAATGGGTTGGCAACTGCTTGAGTTCTAAGTAGGGTGGCACATTTGATAATGGTTGTGATTTGGCGATTGGCTCACCCAAATCCTCTTTTGCCGGCCGTCTTTGTCCCTTATATGTTGGTAATGCATTCAGTTGCATCACACACTCACTCTCTTCATCTGTAGTGATTCATGTCAACACATCCCCTAACTTATCATCTGCATCATGCGGTATAGGTGTGTCTTGCATCAATGCCTCCATCCCATCAATCCGTTAGCATTCATCACTCCCTATTATTTCTTTTGCCGCTAGAAAGACATTAAACACCGCCTTTTCTTCTCCCACACGCAACGTGAACTTTCCTCCTTGAACATCAATTAGAGCTCCACTGGTAGCTAAAAATGATCTTCCGAGAATTAATGGAACTTCTTTGTCTTTATCCATGTCGAGAACAACAAAATCCACCGGAAAATAGAATTTATCCACCTTCACCAACACATCCTCAATAACACCGTATGGATATTTGATTGACCTATCTGCGAGTTGCAGCGTGACATTGGTTGGTTGTACTTCCCCAAGCCCGAGTTTCCTGAAAATGGACAAGGGCATCCAGTTAATACTAGCACCTAAATCACATAAAGCCTTACGAAACTCAGAAATTCCTATTTGAATAGGGATAGTGAAACTTCCTGGATCTTTAAGCTTTTGAGGAAGCTTATTTTGGATGATGGAGTTGCACTCTTCAGTAAGTGCAACTGTGGCATGCTCTTCTATTTTCCTTTTACTCGACAAGATATCCTTCAAAAACTTCACATGGGATGGTATCTGGGTTAAAACATCTGTAAAAGGAATATTAGCATCTGCAAAAGGAATATTAATGTGCAGTTTTTTAAATACATCTAAAAACTTACGAAATTGAACCTCCTCCTTGTGTGATTTAAGACGGTTAGGATATGGGATTCTTGGTCCTTCTGTATTTTTAGGCACTTCCTTCGCTATTTTCACCTTTGAGCTCTCTCCTTCCTCCATCTCTATCTCCTTGTCCTTCTTCTCTTCCTCTATTCTTGACTCAGGAATTTTTTCGTCCTCTCTAACAGGCTCTTTCGTGGGAATTTGATTTAATTCCTTTCCACTCCTCAGTTGGATAGCACTATAATTTTCCCTTGAATTTTTCTCCATTTAGCTCGGGAATTGTCCTTGGATTCGTGATTGTAGTGCTTCCGCGGTTTGCCCGACTTGCCTTTCTAAAATGTGGATGGATGCGGTGTTTTGATCGGTATCTGCCTTCATCGTGCTTACCGTGTTAATAAGGGTGCTCACAGATGATGTGATTCCCTCCATGGTAGTGCCCATTTTTGAAACGAACTTCATCATCATTTCTTCTATACCCGATTTCTTCTCCGAAGTTTGCCCTTCTTCTTGTCTCCGTTGGTTGTGACCTGGATGACGATAAACATTGTTAGTATTGGATGAAGATGAGAAATTAGAATTATTACCAAAATGTTGTTGTTGCTGTCGCATGGTTTCTCTTGGACCATTTTGAGCTTGGCTCCACGAGAAATTAGGGTGTCTCTTCCATCCTTCATTATATGTATTTGAGAAGGGATCATTTCATTGACGGTTGCGGTTCTGAAGAAAATTCACTTGTTTCGGCGACTCGAACTGTGAGAATTGATCTCCATCAATCGGTACTTGGCCCTGAATGGATGTGCCCTTCAACTGGTTGGTGATGGTGGCTAGTTGTGCTTTAATTTTCCGAAATTCATCAGAATCGTGAACACTAGCTACCCTTCGAACATCTGATCGTGGAGTGGCATAGATATGTTTTGATAAAATTTCGATCAGCTCCCATGCCTCCTCATATGTCTTATTCATTAAGTCCCCACCAGCTGCTGCAGTGATATCATTTTTAAACTGTGGGTGTAGTCCTCTAAAGAACGTTTGAATGACTACCCACCCATGTAAACTGTGGTTCGGGCACTTTTTCAACATCGCCTTGTATCGTTCCGAAGCCTCATACAGCGATTCTTGGTCCCACTATGCAAAATGAGTGATTTCTACTAACAGTTAGGTTGTACGGCCAGGAGGAAAGAACTTGTTTAAGAACGTGGCCACCATCTCGTCCCATGTCTTAATTTGATTTGGTGGCAAGTTCTCTTCCCAATTGGCTGCTCTGTCTCGGAGAGAGAATGGAAATAATTTGAGCTTGATTGCATCTTCGGATACCCCGTTTCTTTTGAATGTATTGCAAACCTTTCCAAATGAACGAAGATGGCCATGAGGATCTTCAGTTGGCCCTCCTCCAAATTGATGGGTCTGGACTAGTTGAATAGTCCCATGTTTGATTTCGAAGGAATTGGCAGCTACATTTGGAGCTTGTACTCCTCTTTGGGCTGCCGCCACTATTGGAGTAACCAAATTCCTCATGGGAACTCGCGGTTGTGGTTGTGGTGGTGGATCATTGTTAATCGGCATGTTGCCATTAACATTGTTGTCACCCATTCTTCTCGGAATACGATTTCTTGCTTCTCTGTGTAGCTGACGTGCGGTTCTTTCAATTTATGGGTCAAGAGGCTCGAGATCTCTGAAGAGTCTCCTCCTTCGCATAAACCAAAGAGTAACCGGCAGTCAAAACACAAGTCTTAGATTCCAAAAATTGAAAGAATGATAAAAACTGAAAATGAAAGATGTCTAATATAATAATCTTTATAGTTGGTAGTGATATCAATACATAACAAGTTCCCCGACAACGGCACCAAAAACTTGATAAGTCAGGTTTACACCCTCCTTACTCGGACCGCAAGTGTACGATGTCGAATCAAGTAATATGTACGTAAGTACGAGTATCGAACCAAAGGAACTTGGTATTGAATACCGCAATGACTATATCGATTATTAACTAGACTGCAGAAAATTGGATGTTTGCTTAATTAATTAAAGCGATCTAGAAAAACACAAAATTGCAACTAAGACGATTCAAGGAATGAATTCAAATTAGGAGAGACAGTTGGGGGTTGGAATCCTTTTGGGTTCATTTCATTCGCACTTTAAACGGGTTAAGTATTCTTCTCAATTATCAATGAAATTAATCACAAAAACAGTTACTATACTTTTTCAAGCTATAACAACATTGACAATTAGAAAGTGATGTTTTATCTCTCGATCTCAACAATCAGATCAACTGCTTTTATCAAAACAGGATTAAAAAATTCTATGGTAGAATTGGTATATCTCTATCCAATTCTCACCAAAGGCATATAACAATTACATCTAACCTTAACAAACTTTTCTCAAAATTTAAAAAGGTCAAGAAACAATCCATTAGATGATCAGGCTAATAGACACAAATTAAACTGTGTCATATGCTTCATTCATTCAATCAAATAGAAATACAAAACCCAATCATATGTTTAAACACACTTATACCCAAAGTTCATCCAACCCCCAACATGAAGGGATTAGTTCATGCTGGGGGTATTGGGAATCAAAATACACAAAGAAATGATTGTAAACCCAAACATTGTTCTAAAGAGGGAAAAATGCCCACAAGTACAAAAACTCCCTGAGATCTCAACTTCTCCAATCACAAGAATTGTAAATCGCTTCAATATGTGTTTCCACCAGGATCTCCCTACCTTTTTCAATCAAAAATCGATTCTCTCTATCTCCAAAATTGTCCCTCTGCAGCCGTCGTTCATTAGAAAATAGTGTAACCCTCAACCCTAGCTCAAAATTCGAATATGAGTAGTAGAATTCGAAACAACAAGTTCTGTGGCTTGCCTCACGGCTTGGAGGCCGCAGGGTAAGTCGCGCGTGTCAAAAAGAGGCCGCGGGTTGGAAGTCGCAGAATAAGTCGCCTAACTCGCTGTCTGTCTCCCCATGAGAAGTCTAACGACCAGTAAACCACCGGGGCCATGTATGCTACTCCTTCATGACTAAGGTCCTCTTCTCATAATGCTATAAAAATTCTCAACAATTGCATAAGATCACGCTGATTTGCTCAAAAACAAGCAAAGACTACTTGAATAGTGGTATCATAATAACACCAAAAATTGGTGTTATCATTTTCCCAAAGTGAGTTTCAAGTTAGTTGGTCCACTCCATAAATCACGCACAACCCACCAGCCCCAACGTGACTTTCACGTTAGTTTAGCCTTCCCCAACTCACTTCCAACTCGCTTCCACCGTTGCCTCTCACGCTTAAAACAAGCCCCAATCGACTTCACGGTGAGTTGGGTAACCCCGACTAGTGTCGAATGCTCGCCCGCTACTGCCATACTCGCACACCACAATACCCGAAGCTACTTTCTAGCTAGTTGGTCCACCCCCAACTAGCGTCAAACTCACCATAATCTAAAAAGGGTTTAAACACTTGGACGCATTTTTCCCAACTTTTTCCACTTTATCCTCTCTAATCGGTTGCAAGGTAAAAAGAACTCCATTTAGGACTTCCTTACCCATCAATGTTCTCCTTCTCTCACCATCAAATCCCCCACTCCAACTCAAGGTATGCTTCTAATCTCGAATTCTCATTGTTTTTACTATGAATGCAGCTTGGATTGGGTCATGTGAACTTCTCCCAACCTAGGTTTCGACTTAGGTTTGGGGTTTTGGGTTTCATGGCAACTCTCATGCATAATTCTTCCACACAGATCATGGTCTAAGTTGGGTTGTCATGTACCCCTATGTTTCATAATCATGCTTATGTTATGTACACATCCACCCTTAGTGGTAACCCACACTCTTGTGCTCTCTCAAAGACTAAGATTTTACATCCTTCAAATCTATGTTCCGACATAGGTTTGGGGTCGTCACCCCTTGACTCATTTTCAGTCTTTGCCAAGAGTAAACCTAGGCTACGACTTAGGTTTGGGGTCGCCACTATCTTCGAACTTAATTTGATAAATCTATTGAATAGCAGGATATGGAGTGAACAAGGAATATCACAACTACAACCCGTTGGCCCAAGTACGATAGATTGAGACCTGACACCATAGCAGCAACTCGTCACCCACCATGACCATGTCACGCCACCGTACATAACTTGTGTGGAGACAAATATTGATTACACAATAGAGGATATTGGAGTTGTCAACCCCAGTGATACCATCTTAGTGATCATACTTGCTCTTTTAATTTTGGATGTTCAGATGACTGTATTGGATAACGGTCCACATACTCATCTCATCGGACACGAGTAATACTTATGCCTATATCATAACTATTACATGCATACCCCACTTGGCACAGACGATTATATCATGCTCAAAACCAAGCTTGCACATTGGGGATGTGCCGGTAAGGTTTGGGGTTGTAGACACAGGCATACACATCGGATACACTTCAGATATAATTGTTAGGGATAATTTAAAAAAAAAAACTTTAGACACCGGAATTTATGAAACTCTTAGGTGTAGTGACTTTACATTGGCCTGAGAGTCTGAGAATGGAGATATAGTCTTAAGAGTAATTAGGAATTTGCATGACTAGGGGACATTAGTGGAGACCACCCGTGAGAATTTTGAACCAACCGAACACCGTTCGAATCAATTGTGAGAGTATTATACACTTAATCATATACACATTTTCTGAACTCCTTGTTGTGACTTGTTGTGATTATAGCATGATCTCACTATAATATTGCATTGAGTAGCAAAGACGTTCATAAGGATATTCAGTGAAATGTTTGTCTTATCTAATTTATGGACCTTAAGAGATGATTCCAGGCAATGTGTGTAAATAAATTGAACTTATCTTGCTTATCCTTCTAATATGTGCACCTAAGCCCATTTGCAGCCAAACAGTAAAATTTTCGATTTTTAACCCAATACTCAGACCACAGCCTAAATGATAGCCTACCCTTATCTGAAGATATGTCGATTATGAACAACTAGTAGGAAATAACGGCAGAGGGTGGAAAGAGAAAAGAATCAGCGAAATCTGGGTATGGGAAAATAAATTTGACCAAATGGGTCAAGTAGCTGCTGCAAAAAAAAAAAAGGACAAGAAAGCTGGGTTGCACTAAAAAAGCATATATATATATATATATGTATGAAGAAAAAGGAGGAAAAAAATCAGCAAGGTGCGAAATCAAAATCAAAATCAATTAAGGTAGTATAGGTAGACACGCAGCAAAAAGTGCCTAAAGGAATAAAATATGGTTGTTCATATATTGACATATTGAGGATTTACTCTTATTTACCTTCGTTTCTTATCCACTAACCTAACCCCATTACAACCCTTTGCAAAGACCTGGATGATCTTATAGAAAGCGTAAGAAGATAGATAGAGTTGCACTAATAGTTCTAGTCATGCTACATGATTCCTTCTAAGATCACCTTGATTTACATTTGTGTGTTTTTCATGATTAGTTGTTCATGCTTAATCTTTGTGAATTCTTGTACATCAAGTCCAAATGCATGAACAACATGTGAGACAACCTTGGGTTCGAGTGTAAATAGAGTACCCCGTAAGGTAGGGTCGAAGCAAAATCCTCCCCAAAAGTGTGATGAACTGATTACTAATTTCTATGGTGTCACTGTTTTTAGTTCGATTTTCAATGTTGATGATTGTATACCTATGATGAAGATTGAACTCCTTTTGTCTTGTCCTCACACTTCTTAAATCCTTGGCATGAAAGTTGATCGTAATATCCGATATGTACACCCGTTGATACTTTATGCAGATAAGATTTGTTTTGAGCTTTATTACTTTTCTTTGACGCTAATTTGCTTGGGGACAAGCAACGCTTGGTTTGGGGTTGTTGATAAAACCAATTTTTGTTGTTATTTTCATATCACTTTCCAAGTAATTTTGTTTATCTCCAAGCAAATAAAGCCGATTTTTTGTAGTTTACAACAAGTGTTACAGGATTTATGTGATGTTATAAAAAAGCCATGAATGTGTACGAGAAGTAAGAATTTCCAAGCGAAAAGTCATTTACGAAAGTTCTCAAGATTCAAGTGTGAAAAATGGCCATTTAATCAAGTGGGTTAAATGTTAAAGAGGAATTAATTTTTCCCAAAACAGTGGCAGAAGCGACTTTGATGCTAGTTACTGAAGATGAACTCACTTTACAACTCACCTGGAGTTGAAATCAGAGCTAGTTTAAAGCTAGTTGACTTAACTGCATCTCACTTCAAACTAGCTTTGACGGTGCTAGACGTTTTTAAAGCCTTTTTCACCTAGGGTTTGGGGGAGATATCATTCTATCAACTAGAGGACGGCTAAGGAACAACTTGGAGCGATTTTGGCAAGGGAGAAACACCTAATTGAAGCGAGGAAACGATTGGGGAAGCGATTTCTACTCCGATTTCTTGCCGATTTTTTTTTGGGAAGGGTGTCCTAAGCTATGCCTAGACTAATTCCATGGCAAGTTATGACTGGAAGACATCAACCCTGATTAAACGTCAGTGGCCACAATTGTTGTGTATGCCTGGATTCGAACCCTAGGCAGATGGGATATTTCACCACATCCCCCAAGGCATAAACCAGTACGCTACAACCCTTGTGGTTGATTTCTTGCCGATCTTCGTGGTTATTACACAATCAAGGGAGTTTACAGTCCTAGATCTTTCGAGAGAACTTTTTCTTGGATTTATGAATCCTTTTATTGCTTTGTTTGTTAATACCCCCAACATGAACTAATCTTTAGATGTTGGGGGTTGGTTTGACTTTGGTTTAAGCTTATGAACATGTGACTTGAGATTCTTATCAGTTTTTCCTAAGTAATGAAACATATGATTTGGGTTTTAATGTTTTTGTGAGTCTAGTCAACTTTCATCTAATTTGTTCATTATAAGTTGAGTTCGAGAGAATTAATTATTAACATGAACTAGAATTATATGCCTAAGGTGAGAAATTGGATAGAGTATACCAGCTAAACCTTAGTATTGCTATAATTTGGAACTTAATGTGTTTTGAACTCATATGTTGAGATCGAGAGATGAGACTTGTGTTTTCAAAATAAAATCCGTTGTTGCTTGAGAAAGAACAACGGTGATTTAGAGATTGGATATTCATTAAAGGGATTAACTGGTAGGTGTTTTGAGAACATTGTTCATTAATGAAAACCATAGGATTTCCAACCCTCAACTATTTTCTCCATAAAAGGTTTTTCTAAGCCGTTTATTGTTCCGTTCTTGATTTATTTGTTAGTAGTTAATTATTATAGTTTCCAACAATTCACCTTTTGAACCGTCCAGTTAATAGTCAATATAGTAATTGTGATACTCATTTCCTAGTTTCCTTGGTTCGATATTCATACTTCCAAGTACATATTACTTTAAGTTAATAATCAAAAACCGTATATCTTTAAGTTATTTTTATTAAAAATGAAATTTAATAAAAACAAAAATATAAATTATTTTAGTATAATTTTGATTGACTAAACTTAAACATAAATTCTTAATTAGTTAAAAATTTGTATATGTTTCATTAAATAAGTTATATTTAAATCTAGTGATAATTATTTCTTAATTATATAATATAATTATTATGTTTTAAAAAATGGTATAATAATAAAAGAGTAAATTGCATTTTTGGTCCTTGTGGTTTGTTGTTTGTAAAAGGACCAATATGCCCTCATATGTAAGTCATATGAGGGGTTTTAACGGATGGAAATCTGATGGAGTTTGTCAGAGGCACCTAAACCAAGCACTTTTGCATACCATAAGGATTTTTCTTGCAATAAAAATTTTATAGCGACCAAAAGTGCAAAAAACAACAAACCATAGAGACCAAATCTGCAATTTACTCTCGTTTATGTTACTTACATAAACATTTTTGTTATTGTTATATTTGATTTTAAATAACTAAATATATTGAATAATAATTATATATATTTAATTGATATAATTAATAACAATTCTAAATAATTAATAATCAATATTAATGTATAATGTATAATTATAATTATAATTAATTAGTAATTTTCAGTTATTATTAATTAGTAGTTAGTAATAACCAATATTTATTAATATTAATAATAATTAACTTTTATTAATAATAATAAATAACAATTAATATTAATCAGGGTTATAATTGGACAAGAGGTCAAAAAGCTCCTAAAACGTTACTCCAACTAGCGTTTCAATAAATTAGCTTATGTTCATTCAAAAACGTACTAAAAAAATAAGTTAGTTTTTGTTTGTCGAACAATATCTTGGTTGATTAGTCATAAGTTAGTTGATATACTAGTTTTTTGAAATGCTACTTCAAGTAGCGTTGCAGTAAGCTCCAAGAGCTTTTTTCCACTTTTTTGCAATTATACCCCATATACTTTTTCAATTAATTTTTTAACATGTCATTTTTATATTGTTTTACGTTATCAACTAGAGCATCTCTAACAAATTCTCTAAAATAGAGAAAAGGGGATTTTGTTCTCTATTTTACTCTAAATAGAGAAAAAAGGGGAAAACCCTGTCAGTAGAGAGAGAAATAAAGTTTTTTTTTTTCATTTTATCCCACCAATAAGATTGAGTTATTATTATTTTATATAAAAGTTTTCTTAAAAATTGTATTTGAATGATAAAATTATAGACTACTAGCCACACAACGATACTTATCAGCTAACAACTTGCTTGTCAACCATAGCATTTATGTTAGTTTTTTTTTGGTTAAATAACGAGGATATCTCGAGGCAATAAATAAATAAACTTTGAATAAAGCCTACGACTCAGTGCATTGGGATTTCATTATGGGGATTTTAAAAGTAAAAGTTATTGACCTTCTTGCCCATCTGATTGAGTGCATTGTGGTTTGTATCACTACCCTCAATCCGTACTATTTGATATCCCTCTCTAACTAAAAGTAATTCACCGTGAAATCAAGAGTATATTGCCACCTCTATTTATACATGTACAAGGCTAGAAATAATAAAGAAATACAATAATTACAATATATCAATCCCTTTAATGTAGCCCTATAATCTCTACAATATACCAATCACTTTAATGTAATCCCTTTAATGTAGTCTTACCCTCTATAGTCCCCCTTAGTCGCAACGGTAGAAGATCGGACGTGAAGACTATCCCGGAAATCATCAAAGAGTATTTTTGGAAGACCTTTGGTGAATATATCCGCATATTGGTATCGTGAGGGTGCGTGTAAGACTCGAACAAGGCCGCGTGCCACCTTTTCACGAACAAAGTGGATATCTAACTCAATGTGTTTTGTCCGTTGATGTTGAACTGGATTCCCGGACATAAAAATGGCACTCACATTATAACAGTATACCAAAGTTGCTTTCGCAATTGGTACTCAAAGTTCCATCAACAAATTTCGTAGCCAACACGTCTCGGATACTGCGTTGGCTATACCCCGGTATTCGGCCTCGACACTTGATCAGGATACGGTTGCTTGTATCTTTGACGACAGGAGATTAAATTGTCTCCAAAAAATATACAGTAGCTACAAGTGGATCTTCTAGTATCCGGACACCCCCCCCCAATCGGCATCCGTATAGGCGAGGAGAGACTTACTTTGTGATGGGCATAATTGTAATCCGAAAGATAAAGTACCTTTGACGTATCGAAGAATGCATCGAAGAGCTTGTAAATGTTCCTCCCGAGGATCGTGCATGAATAAGAACACTTGTTAGACTGCATAAGTTATCTCCGGTCGTGTAAATGTCAAATACTGAAGCGCGCCAACGAGACTCCGATATTGAGTGGCATCAGAAACTTGAGGACCCGAATTGGTGCTAAGTTTGGAGTGGGTATCGACCGGTGTGCGAGCCGAATTGTAGGAGGACATATGGCCTGTGCGAGAATCTCCCGAGCATACTTTCCTTGAGATAAGAAAAGACCATGTTTGTTTTTGGAGACAGAGATACCCAAAAAATAATGAAGTTCGCCCAAGTCCTTCATTGCAAATTCGGAGGCCAATTTTGATGTAATGGCCATGCGTAAAGAGGTCGACGATGCGGTCAAAATAATATCGTCAACGTATAAGAGCAAATAAGCGGTGTCGTTGCCTTTTTGTAAAATAAAAAGGCTTGTGTCCGACTTGCTTTGAGCAAATCCAACAGACGCAATAAATGACGCAAAACGTTGGTACCACGCCCTTGGTGCTTTCTTTAAACCGTAGAGGGATCGTTTGAGGCGACATACATGGTTGAGGTATTTGTCACTTTTAAACCCGGGCGGTTGATGAATAAAGACGATTTCACGTAAATGACCATGTAGAAATGCGTTCTTGACATCTAATTGATGGAGATCCCAATTTTTAGATAAGGCGATGCTAAGAACGAGACGAATGGTGGCCGGCTTAACGACCGGGCTAAAAGTTTCCGTGCAATCTATGCCAACTTGTTAGGACCTGCCATTACACACCAAACGAGCTTTGTGTCTCTCAAGAGACCCATTAGCATGAAATTTATGAGTAAAAATCCACATGCAACGTATCACATTAACATCAATAGGCCTCGGAACAAGCTCCCAAGTGTCATTTTCAATTAACGCATTATACTCATCAAACATTGCTTTAGTCCAATTTGGGTCACGAAGAGCATCAATATGAGACTTGGGAAGAGGTGAGATACACGGAGTGGCCAAACAAGCATATTTTGGGTTAGGCTTGTGAATCCCATGTTGACTTCGAGTAGTCATGCGATTTTGAACCGGAGGAGGAGATGAGGGGGAAGAGGACGCATGAGGAGATGAAGAAGACGTCGGAGTTTGGGACTGGTTTGGAAGAGAAGAGTTTGGGAGATATTGGTTTGGAAGATAATATGTTTTAGCTTGTAATGTTTTCTTTTTCAGTTTTACTAAAATACTTCGTCAAATTATATGTTCAATTAGCATGGTATCTCTTTGAACCACATAAACATACAAAAACAAACAAATGATTTAATATCACATGACACTCTTAGGTGGCATTTGTTTTTTAAGAGGTCTGAAGTCTGATGTCTTATTTCACTTTTGATTAATAAGAGGTGGTGCTGAGGTATGAAATCTGAATCAATAAGATTGTTTGTTTTTTAACGTATGGAGGCGTCTTGAGAGAAAGGAGAAAATATGAAATGAGGTGACGATAAGAGATTTTAAGAAGTTAGGTCACCACTTTTCTTATTTCAGATGTATTTAAGAGTTAAGAGGTTCTGAAAACTGAAAAAAAAAACAATCTAAATATCAAAAGGTCTGAACGATTCAGACTTATGAGCCATTAAGAGGTATTTTAAAAAAAACAAACAACCCGTTAATCAGAGGCCGAAAACGTTTTGTTATTCCACGCAATGATACGATTTTTTATGGTCGCCAAACTAAATATGTAATCAAGGTAAGTCCTTGTTAAAATCTATAATGGACCACATCGTGAACAATAATGTAATTATATATTGTATCTGATACAATAAAAGTCGTATACTTAATTATTGTGGAATCATGGATGTGTACATACATACGTAAGTATCTCACTCTCTCTCTCTCTCTCTCTCTCTATATATATATATATATATATATCTATAGGTTCAAATGAGAAGTGTTAAATGTGGGAGAAGTAGAGAAGTGATTGTTAATCATAAAATCGCAATCTATCAAGCCAATTACTCAAAATATGAACATTATGCACAAGAACTAGAGAGAGAGTCTAGAGAGAGAAAGTAGATCTTGTATTTCACACACTCTATAATTACAAATGAATGCTTAGACTCTAGTTCGTTACTACAAGTTTACAAAGACAAACCTATATATACTCACTATCTAAAACAAAGCCTTAATGGCTAAGTAAACTAAACATGCTTTGACAATGACAAAGTTGACTTTTACATTGTTGACTTTCCTATTAAATCTTGGATACAATATTTAGACTTAACAGTGATCCTAGTCATTCATCTAAAAAAAGGGTCAAAAATTGCGGTTTTGACTGTGAAGCACCGATAATTCGGTCGCATGGTAACAACCATGCGGAAGATAGTGGGGTAGTTTCGTAACTTTTACAAATAAGATGCAAAACAAGTGCATATATGAAGCTCTGTGATTCACATATGAACATATAGTTCATATGTGAACCCGTGTAATTCATATATAAACTATTTTAAAGGATTCACATATAAACTATTTTTTGGTAAAAAATCCACGACCACGACGAGTGACATTTAATGCACGACTATTCTTGTATTAAGATAAGGTCCTGTCGACCAAACATATTTATAACATCCATCGACACTCCGTGAAAGTCGGTCGAGCGTCGTACGACCATCGTAAGATTATTCTCGACCACGATTATACTAACGTACGACCCAACGTTCCTCTATCGTTTACTTAATGCAGGTTTAATGCATTAAAGATCAACGACTATAACTAACCAGAATCATTAAAGCCATTATGGAGCCTCCACCGTTACATCGAGAATCAATTACACATTTATGAAGATCAAAGACTATATATACTCAAGATATGCACTTTATTCGGACATCTTAACTCAGAGATTACAGGCTATACGAAGAACAACCACATTCTCTCTCTCGCATTACACGACCGAAGCATTATACGCATAATCGAAGCATTTTGTACACGATTTATACTTGTTATTAGCTTCTATACTAGTATTTCGTATTTGTCGTGTACAGCACTGTAGTACATAAGGACGTCGCCCCTAATTGGCGATCATAGTGCACGACGACACCTCTTTTTGTCGTTCGCGGTTTTTCCTCGTTGAGGTTTATGACTCGTTATCAAATCTCTTGTCTCCTTATTTTGTTTATTGTTGGGCAAATTGTCATCTGGTTTACTTTCTTTAGTTGGATAAAGCTCCACACTGACCTTAAATCTTCCAAAGGACAATTTTTGGCATAAACAGTTTGGCGCCCACCATGGGGCCCCATCTAAAGAAAATCCTCGACAATCGTGCGCCGTACTAACAATTTCTTCGAGTGTTTTTCTTCGACAGAATAATGGCAACTTCTCAAGGAACCCAAGAGCAAATCTTGGCTCAGATGAACATGGAGTTGACAGTTGCCCGTGCTCGCATCGATGCCTTGATAAATCAGCATAGACAACGGTGGAAGAGATTGCATCTTTGAGGAATCAGAATGCTAGCAACGCAGCAGCGCCTTCGCATGGTCCTGGTGGCTTCAACACGCCTTGGTCGGAACCTCCGCTTCCCAACTATCCAAGACCTCCTTTCCCTGGCATCCCCAGTCAGCCTATACCGACGATGCCACCGCCGCCCTCACCTTTTTTTCCCTCGACGACATCAATCCCCTCAATGTCGCCCATGGCATCAGTCCCACCATTTTTCCACTCAGCGGCACCAATTCCCAGAATGCCTCCTACAACATCGATTCCAATGCCAACCTTCCATTATAATGGAGACGCTTCTGACTCATCACAGCGGAATGGTTTCCAAAACTCTGGGCATGTCCTGGGAGCAACTCAAGGGAATAATCAAACCCCGTTGCTCAGCGACTGAAGATCTTGGAAGAGCAGAACGAACGTGTGCTATCGCTACTTTCCAAATTGACAGGAGTAGCAGTACCTGTCAACGTCGAGCCTTGCACCAGGTTTCAAGCGTCGCCCTTTGTCGACGAGATCGCGATGGTCGACGTCCCGAAGAAGTAAAGCATCCTAACATTCACACCAAAATATTCTGGCATCATGGATTCTACTGTACGCATCGCACAATACAAGCAGTTGATGTGGACATTATCAATCCCGCACCAGTATCAAGAGGTGTGCATGTGTAAGAGTTTTGGGGCGACCCTCACGGGTGTAGCCCTCCAATGGTTGATCGGTCTCAAACCAAAATGTATCAGTTCATTCGCTGAATTGGTGAACCAATTCTCTCAACAATTCACCAGTAGTCGCAAGATGGAGAAGCATACTAGTGACTTGTATTATGTCGTGCAAAAGGTGGGAGAGTCCATCCGAAGTTACTTTAATCGCTTTAACGCATAGATGATTAGTGTCCGTAACTACGACATCAAGACGACGATCGAGGCTTATAAACATGGTCTGGACAAGAGTTCGGGTCTATACACTGATCTGACAAAATACCACCCCCTAGAGAACTTTGAAGACGTACGAGCAAAGAATTTGGCCTACATGAGGGTCGAAGACGACATTGCCTTTCGTTATAAACATTCTAGCGACAAAAAATCGTTGAGTGTGAAGAAACCTGAATTCAAGGCCAAACAGCAGTTAAAGCAGAGCCATCGCTACAAATATCGAACGCCAGGTTCGACAAGAAGAAGGTCTCGACCACGACCAAGTTCCCCCAGTACCCTAAGATTTCCTCTTATGGATTCAAGGGGACGTCCACAGATTTGGTTGAGATATTGAGAAACGTACAAGCAACCATTCGATGGCCGAAGAAAAGTGATAAAGCTGATGACAAGAAGGATAAGACCAAGTGATGCGACTTTCACAGTGACCATGGTCATACGATGGACGATTGCATAGCCCTAAAAAAGGAGCTTGTTTGCAATGTCCCGAAGGGCAACCTTAAGGTATATTCGACGAACCAGTAACGCTCAATAACGACTTTCGACCACCATCTCCCATTCATGAAAAAGTTGTGAATTGTGTTACTGGAGGTTCTGACGTCTGTGGTCTGACATACTCTGCGGCAAAAAGGCATGCCAGTCGGGGGACAAACGACCATCCAATCCCTCAATCGTCCCGACCGAAGGAAGAACTGGAACTGTAGTCGATGAAAATAACGTTCGACCAAGATGACATG
The DNA here is from genome assembly GCA_954870635.1 of Arctium minus. NCBI lineage: Eukaryota > Viridiplantae > Streptophyta > Magnoliopsida > Asterales > Asteraceae > Arctium > Arctium minus. The sequence goes on along the minus strand of OX941089.1, from coordinate 75,405,537 downwards.
GGCGACTAACATCAAAAACATCACAACGTGTTAATCATTCAACTCAATATTGGTAATTGTTTGACCCGAAGGGTGTTAGTCGATGGAGGAAGCTCAGCGAACATAATCTTTCTTGACACTATTAAGTCCATGGGACTCGACAAGTCGGAGATCGTTCGAAGTTCGACGACCTTGGTTGGTTTCAATGGAGATGCGACAAGCACCTTTGGATAGATCACTCTGCCAGTCTATGCCAAATGAATCAACAAGCAGACCAGATTCAACGTCATTGATTGTTCATTAACTTACAACATCATTCTCGGTCGATCTTGGATCCATGACATGAAGGCGGTCCCTTCGACGTACCATCAGATGATGAACTTTCCCATGTCGTGGGGAGTCCAGGAGATTAAAAGTGAACCAAAAGTTGCCCGGGATTGCTACAAGACAACGATGAAACCACGAAAGGAGTTCATCTAGCAATTATAGAACCAGGATGCTCCCGATACTGTCAATGACTATCGTTTGGAGGAAGTCATCCTGGACCAAAGCAAGCCGGACCAAGTCGTCTTCATAGGTTCGTTCCTCGATCCCTTCATTAAAAAAGAACTAATCTCTTTTTTGTAGGAACATCCTGACTGTTTCGCTTGGACACACGAAGACATGGTCGACATCGACACGGGCGTCATTTCACACAAGTGGAATGTGGATCCATCATTTAAACCCATTAAACAAAAACATCAAAATTTCTCTCTAGAGCGGAACAAGGTGATCAACGACGAAGTCGACAACTTCCTTAAGACCGGGAAAATTCGAGAGGTAAAATATCCCGACTGGTTAGCCAATGTCGTGGTCGGACAAAAGAAAAAAGGCAAATGGAGGGTATGCATTGATTTTACAGACTTAAACAAGGCGTGTCCAAAGGATCATTTTCCCTTACCTCATATCGAAGCTCTAGTCGACGCAACTGCTGGACACAAAATTTTGACATTCATGGACGCATACTCAGGCTACAATTAGATACTCATGCACGTTGACTATCAAGAAAACACAACTTTCATGACAGACAGGGTATTTATTGTTATAAGGTTATGCCTTTTGGTCTGAAAAATGCAGGTTCCACATACCAACAATTGGTCAAAAAAATGTTCAAGGATCGACTAGGCGATACCATGGAAGTATACATCGACAACATGCTCCTCAAATCGCGACAAGCTATCAACCACGTCAAGCACTTGCAACAATCGTTCGATATCCTCAGGAAATACCATATGAAGCTTAACCCTACGAAATGTTCCTTCGGAGTGAGTGTCAAGAAATTTCTAAGATACATGGTGACAAGGCGATGGATCAAGACTAATCCTGATTAGATCAAGGCCATAATCGAGATCAAGTCGCTGAGAAATTTCAAAGAAGTTGAACGTTTTACTGGTCGTGTGGCAACCTTAAATAGATTTATCTCACAAATCGTCGGACAAATGTCACATGTTCTACAACGTTCTGCGAAAGAACAAGGGCTTCCAGTGGACGAATGACCACGAACAAGCATTGCAGAAATTGAAAGAATACATGGTGTCGTCTCCACTGCTATCAAAACCAAAGGACAATGAGGTCTTGAAACTCTACTTAGCCATTAGTCCTAATGCGGTAAGTGCAGTCCTAGTAAGAGAGGACGGCAAACATCAACTGCCTATCTACTATGTAAGTAAATCTCTACTCGATGTTGAAACCAGGTACTCGTCGGTGGAAAAGTTATTACTGTCGTTAGTTACAGCTGCTAAAAAGTTGCGACATTACTTTGAATCGCATCCTATAACTGTCATTACTAACTTTCCACTCAAGTCTTTCTTGAGAAAACCATAATTGACAGGTCAGTTGGTGAAATGAAGTATATAACTCAGCAGTTACGACATTGACTTTAAACCCAGGACTGCGATCAAATCGCAAGTTCTAGCATATTTTGTCGCTAACTTTAGTCCTGAACTAGAGAAAGAAGCACAAGACGAAGCCTATTTTGTGGCGACTCACTACGACAAACCCTAGACTCTACATGTCGATGGATCGTCCAACTCTAGAGATACAGGACTGGGCGTCGTCTTAAAGTCTCCACAGGGGGGCAAGATGGTGTACTCCATACGATGTGACTTCAAAGAAACGAACAATGAAGCAAAGTATGAAGCCCTGATCGTGGGAATGAACACAGCGCACGACTTGGGGGTAAAAGGTTTGCATGTCAAGAGTGACTCCCTCCTTGTCGTGAACCAAATGAATGGCGAGTTTGCGGCAAAATACTTAAAAATGACATCATATCTCAGAATAGCCAAGGTAAAATCAGAAAATTTTAAGCCTTTCTTGATCAAACAAATCCCAAGAGATTTGAATACTCAAGTTGATGCCTTAACCAATCTTGGATCGGCACTTAGTAAACCATTGTTCGACACGATACCCATGGTACATCTCACGACGTCATCTATTGATCATGACGACGTTGTCCAGATCAACAATAAAGAAGAAGATTGGTCGAGCGATATAACGAATTATTTAACGCACGACAAACTTCCTGAAGACAAAATGGAAGCCCGAAAGATCAGATTCAAGGAATCCAGATACGTTATGATACAAGGCAGGCTCTACCGACGATCTTCTACTGGACTTAACCTACGATGTGTCACCAATAAAACACAAGTCCAGAACATCTTACAGTAAATGCATGACGGTGAATGTTGCAACCATTCAGGTGGTCGCAGTCTAGTCAATCGAGTATCGCGATAAGGCTACTACTGGCCGACACTACGACAGGACACCATCATGTATGTCCATAATTGCGACGCATGTCAACGACATTCAGGTACGACGCATAAACCCTCTGAATCCTTACACTTGACGTTAGTTCCCTGACTTTTCATGAGATGGGGAATGGATATGGTCGATAAATGATCACCTGACCCTAGGCAAAAGGTATTTTTACTTGTTCTTACGAATTATTTCTCTAAATGGATAGAGGCAACCGCTTATTCCCAAGTTCAGGACAAAGAGGTCATATCCTTTATCTAGACTAACATTATATGCAGGTTTGGAATACCATCTGAAATTGTCTGCGACAATGGGTCCCAGTTTATAAGCGAAAGAACTCAGCAATTCTGTGAGGATCGTAATATAAAACTCATGACTTCGACACCACGATATCCTCAGTCGAACGGACTTGCAGAATCGAGCAATAAGACTATTATAAACTCGATCAAGAAGAGATTGAAAGCAGCAAAAGGAAAATGGGTCGAAGAACTTCCTTCGGTCCTATGGGCAAATCGTATGACTCCCCGGACGTCCACGGGACAAACTCTCTTTTACTTGGTCTACGGTTGTGAGGCGGTTCTACCCGTCGAAATCCGATTACCCACATCTAGGCATACTTCAGTCGACCATAACTTGGTTGACCTAAGATACGATCTCGATGCTCTTGAGGAAATGAGAGAATTAACATTATTTCGAATGACGTCTCAAAAGCAATCGGTCGAACGTCATTTCAACAAACACGTAAAGACCAAAGTCTTCCAAGAAGACGATCATGTCTTACGTCGAGTGTTTCAGAACACTCAAGAGACGAATACAGGTAAGTTTTCCATCAAGTGGGAAGGACCATTTCATATATCTAAGGTCATAGGAAAAGGTGCCTACAGACTCCAAACTCTCGACGACCAAGAAATCCCACGTAGTTGGAATGCAATACATCTCAAGAGGTATTTTTTCTAGGTCCATCATACTTTTTTCTTGTGATTATTTTTCACGACCAGTACTGACTTAAGCATCGGATGGTCATTGGTTAGCCAACGACCAACCTCTGACATTATTTCCTCGTAGGATCACATGACATAAGAGTGCAAATCTTTGTCACAACTTGGTTTTGTGAAACTCAACTCTAAGTCCTTTGACTTAAAGGAAATTTACTATGGATAAATGCCTTGGTCGCAAGAATATTTGAACTAATTGGACTGCTCAAATCGCAAGTACCCTTAGTACTCTTTGACTTATGTTGTTATCACGTGTTATCGTGTATGTTATTGCATAATACTCGACAGATAAGATAAAAAACTATTTCTATTTACCAAAATTAATGGTTACACATGGAAGGCTCGACCACCAACGGTCGACCATAGAAAATACAAAAAGATAAGTAAAGACATAAAAACAAAAGACTCAAGACGGAGGATCATTTTCTGTTGGTTGCGACGTAGAGACATCACCCACCTAAGCTTCGTCGACTTTGGCCTCCTTCTCGACCTCGACCACCTCAATGTCCTTCTCGTCCTCAGAGTCCAGGTCTTTTTCGTTCACGATCTCTGCTAGGTAGAGCTTGAGGTCCTCCTCGGCGTTGGCAAGGGGATTCTTCCCAGCTAGATGACGCCTCATAATGGCCGCCTTCGTCGTCCATTGAGTGAAAGCCTCGACGATCTTCAACTCCTCCTCCAGCTCCTGATCTTGGCCTTCTGCTCGGCCTCCTTCTCCCTCATGCCCCTGATCTCTTTTTCATTCGCGACCAAGGACACTTGGGCCCGCTCCAACTCCTCCCGGGTCCTTTTCAAGATCTCGCATGACACATGAAGACGTGTCTGCAGATCTGTCGCCTGACGACTAGAGACTTCCAAGACTTTATGAGCCTCTTGGAGTCTCACGGTTAGGGATTCCACTTGAGACATGGCTTACCTCTCCCTGGCGATAGCGGCTCGCTCCCTCTCCAACGCCGCTTTCTCTCTGTCGAGAGCAAGCGGCACGATTCGACGAATCCTCTCCATCTCCCCGTAGAGACTTAGGGAGTCCTGGAACGTCTGCAAAACATAACATACAACATCAGTACAAGAGATTAAATTCAACAGTTAAGCAAAAGAAAGGTAAGTGTCGACCCTTACCATAAAAGCGAGACCGGAAACGTTAGACCCCACGTCGTCGATCGTCATCACCTTGAATTTCTCCTAAAAGGCCGGGAGCTGGTATTTCCCTAGATGAGGAAATATCTTCGACCTATCGAGGACATCATCTGCCATAAAGTCCGACGACAACGTGAAGTTGACCGTTTTGATGTCGGCATGTCCCTTCCCCTTGTTGGACGTAGGGACAGAATCGGAGACCTGAGTCGCCTGCTCCGGAGGTGGTTGTTCGACGTTCGACACCTCCGAAGGATTCACCATCAGAGGTGCAATATTAATAGGGACCGTAGGAATTGGATCACCCATCTTCGCGTTCTCGTGAGTGGCGATGCTCGACGCGTCACCACCCTTCGATGACGGTTCCTTCGGGACCATCATCCTTGTTCTCTTGGGCACACTCGACCCAGTAGTCGAGAGTCCCTATCTCTTCACCTTACCTTTCCGGGCCAACTTCAGCTGGGCCTTCCTCCGGTCGGCCGCAGTGGACATCTTCGTTAGAGAACCACCTAAAAACAAGGAAAACAACGGTTAAACATACGACAAACAAAGAAAAAGAGGAAAGAATAAGGGGAATCAAGGGACAAGTACGCTACCTGCCATCTCCTCTCCCTCCTCCTCTTTCTCTTCTTCCTCTTCCTTCTCTTCCTCCTCGATCTCCTCGACCTCGACCTCCGAAGGCTCGACGATGGTCACTCCCTCGTCGTCGTCGTCTTCTGTTAGTTGACGAGGAGTATACGATCGCTCGACTAGGCTATACCCGAGGAAGCGAGTGATCTTGTACACCGAATCTCTATTCGTCTGTACTTCGTCGAACTTGATGGCTAAAATTAGAAAACAAAGGAAAAACATTAGACATTATCGAATACAAAAAAACATACGACAAAGAATGAAACTAAGGAAAACTTACTCGACGTATTCCAGAATGTTTCAGGCACGTCACTGTCTGGATCCAGCGACGCTGTATGCACGAATGCGTACCTCGTTTTCCACCCACGGTCGTTAACGTTAGTGTTAAGTACCAGGGTGCGCTCACCCCGATACTTGGAAAACAAGTTGTATCGGTGGAATCCATCCACTTTGACAGCATAAGCAGTGAGGAGGTCGTTCACGCCAGACGGCGATCCTAATCACCCGTTAGTCGCTCGATAACCAAGACGACTCTCCAGAACTGGGGCATGAGTTGCCCCAGAGCAAGGCTGAATGCGTGCATAAACATCCTTGATAATGGCGAATAGGGCCACTTAAACCCTATATTAATGGGATATTTGTATATAATGAAATATCCCGCTGGACACATGTCCGGACGTACTTGGCCTGGAGAATTTATGGCCACCGAAGAAGGAATGCCCGCTAGTCTCCTAAGGTAGTCCAGATCATTTTGACTCTGGATTGAACTCATTGGTTCGTTCGACATACCTAAACCGGAAAAATTGATTTTTAACTCACTTAAACTTAGAATATCCCAATTCCTCCTAAGTTTCCTAGCTAGAGTCTTAAAACGCATATAAAAACTAAGAAACGATCGTACCTTATATAGTCGCTCTAACCTCGAAACTAAGGCAAATATCGCACGGATTTTTGGTAAGGATTCACAGAAAGAATCAATGGGAATCTCTCTCTAAAACAATGAAAGCGTAAAAAGAAAGCCTTCCCTGATTATCCCTATTTATACATGAAAACCATATCAAGCACAATCGCTCGATGATCGACACGTGTCGATCGACTCTTCGTGAGCATCGCTGGATCATCGACAATTTTCACGCTCGACTGTCACGTGTGTTCCCCACGACTCCATGACGTCACACGTGTCAGTTAGACCATCATAGGTCTAGTTAGAAATGAATCGCTTTGGTTCCACCATGACGAGAAGCTCTCACCGAGTGACACGTGGCGACCGCCAAAATTTTCGATAAACTTAAAATTTAAAATTCAAAATTACCGCTTAATTTTAAATTTTGGGGGCAAACTGTTTGGGTCAAAAATCCACGACCACGATGAATGACATTTAATGCACGACAATTCTTGTATTAAGATAAGGTCTTGTAGACCAAACATATTTATAACATCCATCGACACTTCCGTGAAAGTCGGTTGAGCATCGTACGACCATCGTAAGATTACTCTCGACCACGATTATACTAACGTACGACCCAACATTCCTCTCTCGTTTACTTAATGCAGGTTTAATGCCCTTAAAGATCAACGACAATAACTGACCAGAATCATTAAAGCCATTTTGGAGCCTCGACCGTTACATCGAGAATCAATGACACATTTATGAAGATCAAAGACTATATATACCCAAGATATGCACTTCATTCGGACATCTGAACTCAAAGATTACAGGCTATACGAAAAACAACCACATTCTTTCTCTCGCATTACACGACCGAAGCATTATACGCATGATCGAAGCATTTTACACACAATTTATACTTGTTATTAGCTTATATACTAGTATTTCGTATTTGTCGTGTTCAACATTGTAATACATAAGGACGTCACCCCTAATTGGCGATCATAGTGCACGACGACACCTCTTTTTGTCGTCCACGGTTTTTTCCTCGTTGAGGTTTTTCTACGTCATCGAATCTCTTGTCTCCTTATTTTGTTTATTGTTGGGAAAATTGTCGTCTGGTTACTTTCTTTAGTTGGATAAAGCTCCACACCGATCTTAAATATTCCAAAGGACGATTTTTGGCATTAACAAACTATATGTTCATATATTAACTTATGAACCCATGTGATTCACATATGAACTATTTGTCAAATTCACATATGAACTATTTAACAGATTCATATATAAACTATTTATCTGATTCACATATGAACTATTTAACTGATTCACATGAACCCTAATGATTTACCATATTACCCTTCCTTTAAAAAATGGTCAACAATTGCGGCTTTGACTGTGAAGGGGACTATTGGGTCATCAAAGATTTGAAGATGACCTCCTTTTCGGATCATCAACTCCTATTTCTATTATTTGAATATCTTTTGTACTTAGATTATTTTAAGGTTCTTTGTAATAACTTAGTCATGCTTCAATGGATCGGTGAAGTCGAAGCCAACCGAAATCAACAAGAAGTAAATCTTCAGATGTGGATCAAGATAAACTTCCAACCTTAATTAAGCTATCTACCTGCCGATTTGAGTCTCTTCAATCGGTTGGTATCCTTCCTGCCGAAGTGGAACTCTCCAAATCGGTTGGATCCTTTTCAATCGATTTCCTCTTATTGGTTGGATCCCACATGCCGATTTCATCCTCACAAATCGGTTGGTCCTCTATCTGCCAACTTTCCTCTGACAAAAAGGTAGATGTAAGATCCAGAATTTCAGGTAAGTAAAAAGGCCTTATTAATCTTATGTTTATGTGATTATCAAAGTAGAAATTATATGCTTAATTTCCATTTCCGTTTATGATAATTGTTTGGTGTCGATTTGGAAGTTTCGGACCAGCCTTTGTTGGGCAGTAAGTTACGCGACTTAGATCGCGGGTGGAAGTCGCGGCATAAGCCGCATAATCCACTGGAGTTTGCACATTTGAGGAACCTCGCGACTTACGCTGCGGGTGAAAGTCGCGGCATAAGCCGCGTAACCCATTGGATCCCTCATCTTTGAGCACACGGGTGACTTATGCCGCGGGTGGAAGTCGTGACATAAGCCGCGGGGCGACCTGCAGCCCCAAAACCCCTTTTCATCTGGATTTATCTCATAATTCTCATATCTCTCTCATTTTGGTGATTTTGCTCCCAAGGAAATAAGTATCCTTCCTCACCAAACCCTAACCCTCATAAATACAACATCTTTTGTGGTTGGAGCTTGATTTCCAGCATTTATTACCTTCAAGGAAGCTTCTAGGGTTTCTCAATACTTCAAGCTTCATCTTCAAGTCTCATCTCTTCAAACTAGGGTTTCATCTTTTCTATGTTTTGGTCAAAAACCTAGATTGTGAGTTTACATATTTTGTTAAAACTAGATACACATCATTATCTACTACTTGTTAATATTCATGTATTCTCAAATGCTCATGTTTATTGTCCAAGTATTTGGGGGGTTTTCCCACGGGTTTATGTATATGAAAGTTACCATGATTTATATGTATATATCTTGGTATGTTGATGATTCCTACTTGGAATGCCGTTTGGCGACTTTACCTTCTCGTGACGGATTTGGTTGATATTTGGGTTAAGTGTTAAAATTTCATGATTAGGATGGTGATGTTGTGTTCATGGTTGATATCCGAATATGTTGGGTTAACACACATCTTGAGACCTCCTATTTCCATAATGTGGACGAATCAAGTCTGTGATTCACTATAGGAATGTGGGTGGGTGACATTTGGGGAATTTCCTGAGTGGTAGTCCCCTATGTGCCTAGACCTCCACCGTCGGGGAATTTCCTAAGCGGTAGTCCTCGATGCGTGTCGGGCCTTTGGGTTGCCACTGTAATTGGCTTCAAGGTACATTGCCTCTTTGGGTGAACCGGATTGGAGATATGGGTCGCTCCCGTTGACTCCACATCTACGTGATCAAATGATTAACTGCTGATAAGAACTGTAACTGTTTCTGGCATGTTTTTACTTGTGCAACTCACTAGGATTTTTGGCCTAACACTTGTTTGGTGTCGATGTGTATCTCAGGTGTTAGCGGCGCTGCTCCTAGGCAAGTTTAGATGCTTTGGGGGAGAGCTTGGGGATTTTGGCGCTTGAACTATTTCTGGAAGATTTGGGTTTATAGATGACACCCCTTTTGTAATCTCTTTTATAGATTTAGAAATTAGATTAGTTGGTTGTTATTTATTTACCCGTTAAATTACAAGTTGTGATTAAACATGTTATTTGTATATTTCCCCATTTTTGGGAGGCTCTTGCCATGGCAATTTTTATACCACTTCTCCTCTTTTGGAAAGTTTTTGTTATCCCTATTTTTAGGGTGTTACAAGTTGGTATCAAAGCTTTAGTTTAAGTGAACTAGGTATTGTTGTAGCATATCTAGACTTAAGCTTTAGACTGTTTTGACTTCACTGTCCACTTGGGTAGAAATCCTAGGTGGGAAGAGCGTTAGGATTTACGGAATTACACAAATTGAGAATTGTGATGATGGTGACAAGAATTCTTGTGTATGGTTCGTTCATAATTTCACTTAGCAACTACTATTATGAATGCTTTGTTACGTGAGCATGCTTGGTTTACTATTATTATGATAATTGATGAAGGTATTAGTACGTACAATGAGTTCAACTCGTTTAGTCTTTTCTCAATCTATTTCTCTTGCATGTACGGCAGATCGAAATGGTAAACACTCGAAGTAGGTTACCAAGTACACCGGAGGGCCATTTGGAAGTGGAATCTACCGCTGATCGGCCTCCTGTGGGTGTGGCTACCGAGGGACCTCCCAGGCCCAATATCTTGGGAGGAGGACCTGAGCATATTCCGCGCCGGAACCTCAATGCGGATAATGCTATCATGGAGGAAGTGACTATGGAGACCCGGATTCGGGATAGCATGATGTTGGCCATGAACTCCGCCATGGTCCAACAACAAGAGTTTTTCATGAAACTCTTAGAGGATCGAAACGCCAGCAACCGACAACTGAAACAATGGCGGAAAACATTGTTGTGGGGTCGGGTGGACCAAATGTGGTATCTGTTGAAGACCCATCTGACGATAAGAACAAGAAGAAGACTAAGGGGTGCACCAACAAAGCGTTTATGGGATGCCACCCTATGGAGTTTGCGGGTTCCGATAACCCAGTTGATTGTATGTATTGGCTCAAAGAGATAGAGATGTACTTTGAGTCAAGTGAGTGCGATCCCTCTCAACGGGTCAAGTTTGCTTCTCAACTACTTCGGGGAGAGGCTCTGATTTGGTGGAATGTCACTCGATCAGTCCTCACTCCTGAAGTTCTGGCTAAGTTAACTTGGCCGGTGTTCAAAGAGAAGATTATGGACAAGTATTGTAGCGAGCGTTCGATGGACAAGTTGGAGCGGGAGTTCCGAGATCTGAAGAAGGGGAATCTGTCAATTGTTGGCTACTCCAAACTCTTTTTGGAAAAACTTAACTTGGTGGGACATCTGGTCCCCGACATCTGGTCCGCATGACAAATCGGTAGGATCCTCATCTTCGGAGGATCCTCCTTTGTCTCCTTGCCTAGAAGATATGAAATGATGGGGACATTTTCTGAAGATCTAGAAAAAGGTTGTTTGTCTTTTTCATCTTTTTCAGGAATTGTCTACAAAAAGGTCTGAAGGTCAACTATGTTCCACAATGTGACAAAAAAGACACCTTGTCTTATTGAATGACATCTCTACATTCAATCCCAAAGTGACAAAAAATACACCTTGTCTTATTTAATGCACATGGTGGTATACAAAGGTCAAGACCCCTCCCATGCAAGGTTACCTTTTTTAAGAGATCTTAGTGGCAGAACATTATCTCTCTCAAACTTCATAGCTTTGATCTTTGTGCTTTCATATTATGTTTAGTTTTCTTGTTTCTAAGTGAAAGATTGTTAGGATAGATTTATATGTTCTTTTTCGCAACAATCTTAAAAGTTTTCTATATGTAATTCTTAATATTTATATCAATAAAGAATTAAAATTAAGTAAAATTTTTGTGTGAAACATACAAAAACAAACAAATGAATTTAATGTCACATGAAATTTGTAATCAAAGGCTGAAAACGTATATGATTCCTTGCTAAACTAAATATGTGACCAAGGGAAGTCCTTTGAAGCTCTAATGGATCACATCGAGAACAATATTGCCATTATATTTTGTATCTCATGCAATAGAAGTTGTATAATTAATTATCTCGAATCATGGATGTATACATACATACATACGTACGTATATATGTATGTTATTATAATTTGTATATGATACAATAAAAACTATGAATTTGATCATTTCTGATATGAGAAAACATCAACCATCATGACCACCGTCCACCGATGATCAAGAACTCACAAGAGAAACTCGACAAATACTTAGGCATTGTTTGGTAAAAATAAGTTAGCTTACAAGCTATTTTATTTTTTGAGTAATCGTTTGGATACACATAAGCTAGCTTATAAATTAGCTTATTGATAAGGTACTTTGAGTAGCTTATGAAGAGTTTTTTTTAACACTTTTTACAATTATAACTCTTGTAATAACCACATTTAAATATTCAAGGATAGAAGTTTGGGGGAATTTTCGTTAAGTTACTAAGTGGAGGGGTCTAAGTGAAATATTGATAAAAAAAAAGGGGTAATAACCCTAGACCTCCATTCTCTTTATTGTTGGCGGCTCCATTTTGTGCAGAGAAGGGGGAAAGCTTCGAGCGTTTTGGGTGAGGAAGGCAAGAAGAGGCAGTGAGATTTTCCTAATCTGGTTAATATTCATCTTCAAGGTAAGAGTTCAATCCTTATTTAATGTTCTTGCAATAGAGAAATGCTAAGATTTATTCCATGTGTACTGTTGGATTTGGGGAAAGATTAGTAGGAAATCTTCATGTTTTCCTTTAGTAATCAAGATGTGAATATATTGATCGGAAGACTTAATTGGTTAATGATTCCATTTAATACTAGTTATAGTAGAAATTTGGTAATCTAGAACTTGGAAGAATCTGTGGTTCGAGTATTGGGGTTTTGACCCCGGTCGTTCGCCATCGCAGTTACCAGACTGATTGACCCCGGTCAAGACATCGGTCGTTAGTCATGTGGACACCGGTCGATTAGCTAAGTGGAGACCCGGTCGCTAGTTTTTTTTTTGAACCTCGGTCGCATGGGGCACCGGTCGAGGGCGCTGCCCGTGCGCCGCGTGACACCGGTCGAGGGTGCTGCCTGTGCGCGGCGTGACACCAGTCGAAGGCGCTGCCCGTGCGCGGCGTGACACCGGTCGACGGCACGGCCTGAGCGCGGCTTGGGCGCTGCCTGGGCGCGGCTCTGGGGCGGCTCGGGGTGGGGCGCAGCATCGGTCGGACGCTAGTCGGGTAGAGTAAGGCAGTGTAGTTTAGTTGGTAAGCTTTATGGTTATGAATTTATGCGTTCCTCTTAATATGTCTATAGGTTCGATATTAAGGTGATAGAAGGGAAGCTTCGCAAGAATCGGGTGAGTTTTCTTAACTTAAAACCTCGCAAGTTATTAAGCTATTTTTATACGGTTGATTTAGTTAAATGCTTGTCGTGTTCTTAATTGTTTAAAGACATGAGGAAGTTATTTTAAGTTGTAAGTTTATTTACGCGAGCTATGTATATTTGGTTCCTTTTTATGCGGTAAATGTTTTTAACTATGGTTAAATGTATGCATACATTGTTTTATTGCTTTGTGCTCAAAATCGGGCGGGGTGTTCCGCCTGTGCTCATACTGGGGAGTGTGTTCCGTTTATGCCATTGGGGTGTGTGTCCCAAATAAGGCAGTGTGAGCCAGACACACCGTTACTTGCGGGTGACGGGAGTGTGAGCCAAAGTGTCTGTTGAAAGTGTGAAGTTTTGTTAAAATTAAATTGAGCTATTTATCGCATAATTGTTCATGATTATTGTATTTTAAAGTGCTTAAGGAGGGACTCACTAGACCATTGGTCTAACCCTCGCTCTTTCAAAAATAAAAAAAATCCTTTTCAGGTGGGCGCGAAGCTAGGTGTACGGGTAAAGGCAAAGAGAAAGTTTAAGCGGGTCCGGCTATAGAAGACTTCCTTTTAGAAATTTGATTCCTCTCAGTTGTGTAATAGGGTGCTCTAGTGCAAACCTCTGATGGATTGGTATTTGTAAGACCTTTCTTGGCATGAAATTTTGATTATTTGTGTTTTTATTGAATTTGAGTAGTTGGGTTGTTATAGTTGGTATCAGAGCCATAGTTTAAGGGATTTAGGTGATCGGATGGGCCTAAACTTAAACTGTGGAGTAGGTGGACACAACTGAGATATAGGAAGCCTTTAAGAAAGACCTTGAACATTGTGAAGCGTGATAACAATAGTGAGTACCCTTATGTAAGGTAAATTCAGAATCGCATCTGGCCAATGCCATTTTGAGTTTACAGGTGCATGGGCATACTCAGTTACTATTGTTGAGTGTGGTTCAGGGTAGAGAGTTTTATCCATAGATCGATAGTTTTGGTCTAGCGTGTGGTGGAAGTTCGTTTTGGAAGTAAGGTTATACCGTTTAGGATGCATATCGTGCGGGATGTAGATATTTCGTTGAGAAAGGACCTCCTGAGTCCATAAGGAAGAAAATGATGTTAGGAGGTGGGATTTTGCTCCAAGGGAGTCTTTGGTCTGGTGGAATGGTATGTCGATTAGTGAAGAACAGGAGAGTGTTAATCCAAGAATCGAAGGATAGGAATGAGGCTTCTAAAGTTGTAGTTAATTGAAGGGTGGTTGAGAGACGATATCAGTGTTGACTGATAATATGTAGTGAGGATCAGATGGAAATGAGTTACCGCTTGATTTGTGAATCATTAATCACGGTGGTGTCTAGTTGATGGACTTCCAAGGTTGTTAGAAGACGATGGTGTAGGAGGTTGTGGCACAGTAGAGGACTCCGACTGGTTGGGTCGGAAGCAAGGAGTTTGGGATAAATTATAGCGAATGTAAACAGTTGACCTTGTTAGAGTGAATAGCCTTCAATGTCATTGAGTCCCATGCATTGTGTGTTAAATAAATTGCTAGAGTTTTTCATATCTTTCACATCAGATATTTTGGCATGGGTGTGCCTTACGAAGTAGTTGTTTTGAAAACGTGTCGACGCATGCGAATATGTGTTTGAATTGAAAGGACAAGTTGTTGACTTTGGATGATAAATTTCGATTTTTGGTCTGGGGGAAATATTTTATATTTTTTTAAATGAGTTGACTTTTGGTTATGAAAATCAAAACAACATTTGATCGCATGAATTTATAAGTGAGTTTGGTACAAACATATGTTGTCATATCAACAAGGGTGAGAGTCGTTGGCATGCTAAGTGTAAGCAATTTTATAGTATTTTACAAATTTTGTGTGTAGAGTTCATCGGAAATATTTTCAAATGTGTCGACCCCGATATTGGGGTGTGGTGAAGAGAAATCGTTGTGGAGTTGAGGTGGAACGATTCTTGAAATCATTGTGCATGGCTAAGTCAGTGTTGTGTCGTGTATACGTAAGTTTGCTTTCTGATGTAGGCATCTTCTAAATTTTCAAACGTGTAAAAAGCTTAAATGTTTGTGTGTCATGCATGAAGGCTATGAACTCTCTAGGTCGTAGGGAAGGTTGCAATTAAGAATGATGAAAGTTTGAGAGTGGAAGTGTGTCGCTCGATCAGAGGGTAGGAAGTATTTGAAAGTAGTATCCTTTTAAGTAAGGATGGGGATTAGCGGAAGTGGTTAATGAAGTCTCTGACCTATGACGTTAAGGATGATGGTACTTTAGTGGCTGACCGTTTGTTCCGAGATATGAGATGTGAATGTCAGCGAATGGTTGTGTCGGGAATGGAAGTTTGATGTCGTAAAGATATATTCTTAGCAGTTAACTGTTGCAGTGGAAGAGGTAGATTTCATTGGGGATCCTTGTTGGTTGGAGACATAGTGAAAGTATCTCAACGCCGGTTGTTGCCGTGGAAGTCAGAAATCATTTTCGTGGAGGATGGCAGAATGCTGGAAATAAAGAAGTAGTTATGGTTAGTTTTGAAGAGTTTCGTGAGGAAATGAAGGGTGATTTAGAAAAGGTGTGTACCTAATGCGTTGTTGGACAACATTGTGTGGATCTTACAAAATGGAGGATCCTTAGTTCGGTCAGGTGGTTCTTTACCGATGGGATTTTGATGGTTAGGTGAGAACAAAGATATAGATATGGCACAATTAAGAGGGGTTGTGCTTTGAGCATTTAAGTCTTCGAGGTAGTATGCTTAATCCTTCAGGCTACTGGGGTTTGATTCCCGCAGGTCACGAGGAGCCGTCAAGGAGTAATATCTTGTTGGTTGGTTTTGAAGATCTTAGATTTGTGATATTTTTGGTTCGAGAAGGATAAGTAGTGAAATGCCATGAAGACTGATTTTTGTATTACAACAAGTGTGAGTGGGACGGGATATGTATGTGTGTCAAGTGTCGTGGAAATTCGCAGTGTTCTGGGATGAAATGGTAGAGTGATGGTTATAACCTCGAGTTGGTGGTGTCTTTAAGAGATGTCTGGGCATGCGAATCATTAAAGTGGTAAGAAGCTTTCTTAAGGATGTGTAGAAGTCGGGAGTTCTCGTTGTAGGATGAACATCCTCGTCTGGAGATTTTGGGAAAGGATTTGTAAGTGGTAAGTTCGTGGTTGGGATGTATGAATGTATGGTTTGTTTCGGGGTATTGCTAAGTTGAGAATAATCTTCTAAGGAGGATTGGTGGAAACCTAAGTGAGTAACCGTGTGTGCTAGGTATCGGCAAGTTTTGGGTGGGATCATCTAATATCCCTATAATGATTGTGGAAAGTGTCGAACTGCTTATTTCAGGGGATTGTGTATTAGATAAGAAACCCGTGGGCTTATTGAAGTATTCTTTAGGATGAAAGGGTTCTAGCAGATTGGGTAAGCTGGATTGGAGAGTGAGAATTGTACGACGTTGCTGAGTAGTGGGTATTGCTTTGGAAAAATTGGGTTGATTATCTCGCGTAAGAATTGTGGAAAGTCGGCTGATCAAGCAAAATTATGTAAATGGGATTTGACATTTGGGAATCATCGAGGAATAGAGTAAGCAAAGGTTGGGCGAACGGTGTTTCTTGCATCGATAAGAAAGTGAAGATATCATGTCGGAAAGGTGGGAAATCTGAGAGTAAGAAGTGTGGCAAGTAACATATAATGTGGAGGTATGTTGTTAGATTCTGTTGTTAGCAAGTTTATAAATCCCTAGCGTGGGTATGCTAAAGAGATTTTGGCGTTGGTGCGGTGTGAGTGTGTTTAATCAAAATCATGCAGCTGACCAAGGTTCACACTATTAATCAGTGAGTCGGTCATTAGAGGTGGGTTTAAAATCCTCAAGGAGGAAGATAGAGGTGTTGGGATATAGTGCTCGGAGCGAAAGTCCTTAATGTTAGTTTTGGCAATGTGTAAAAAGGGGGATTCCAAGTGAGTCCGTTTGTTTCGTGTTAGATTATTTGGAAAAGTTTGTATGAGCTTAGTCACTCCGTATCGAGTGAGTGAAGCTGGGTTTTATTGCGCATTTGGCCGGGTGATTGTGGATGCAATGAGAGATGGAAATATGTGACGCATTAATTGACCAATTGGAACTGGTGGTTTTCGAGGATTTTGGAATTGCGGAAGTCTCTACCAACATGTGAGAAACTGAAGTGATGACGTTGGGGTGAGGCTTACTAGTGTGTGAGATTTGGATTAATGCCAAGGAGTTGAGATCTGTTGGGAACTGAAGAATTCATCAAGTATGGTTAATACTGCTGGTTCAAAGTTACTACTGCTAGAAGACTTAAAGGTTAATACTGCTGAGTGTTACTACTGCTAGTACTATTAATACTGCTAGTTATAGTTAGTGCTGCTTGAACAAAGTTAGTACTGCTTAGCTAGTTAGTACTGCTAGTAGTTAGTGCTGCTTAGTAGTTAATGCTGCTGGAAGAAGTTAATGCTGCTGATCATGGTTAGTCCTGCTAAAGAGATTCGGATGGAAAGAATGACAGCTGGATAATCTGAAGATTATGGAAGCTTATAGATATACATGGAAGATATACTGAAGATATTTTATTTATTGTAATTATCTTTGTATTCAGTATATATATTGTATAGTTTAGAATAATGAAAAAAAAAACTTTGGTTTTATACTTTTAGAGAGAAAATCAACCTCAAGGCATAGATCCTAATTCTAGAGAAGTAGAATTCGTATTAGTGAGCCTGTTCATCAGTATTGAGGTTGAGTGAGTAATCTTGTAACTTCAAAGCATTCAATACAAGTTTACAGTTTGTTGATTATATTCTGTTTTGGTTTTCTGTTTCATTAGATATCAAAGTGTTATTCCGCAAACTTCTTTGATATTGTTTCTGAGAATTAATTCTTGTTGAGAATTCGATCCTGACAAGTGGTATCAGAGCCTAACTCTCTCAGAAACAGTTACTCATCATGGAAAATCTTACAGAATCAAGCAGTACTTTGGTTTCTAAGGTTCCAATGCTCAAACCAAGTGAGTTTGACATGTGGAAGATCAGAATCAGACAATATATTCTTCTCACTGACTACTCAATGTGGGATATCATTGAGAATGGTCCTTCTGAAGCTGGAAGGATAGGACCAGATGGAAAAAGACCTCCACCAAAGACAGATGGTGAGAGGAAGATCAGACAGACAGAGATGAAGGCCTTGATCACTCTGCTCTTGGCCATTCCCAATGAATATCAGCATCAATTTTGCAGCTGCACTGATGCTCAGATTCTCTGGAATGCTCTAGAGAAAAGATTTGCTGGAACTAAGAGCATCAAAAGAAATCAAAGAGATGTTCTAAAGCAGCAGTATGAGAACTTCACTTCCACAAAGAATGAGTCTATGACTCAAACTTTTGATAGGTTCAATAAACTCATTGGTGAACTGGCTACTGTAGGTGTGAAGATGGAACAAGATGATATCAACAGAAAGTTCCTCAGATCTCTTGGGGATGAATGGACTATGTACACTGTCTCATATAGACAGAGTGACAATCTGGAAGAGAAAGAACTTGATGATCTATACAATGATCTAAGAGTTTTTGAAACTGAGGTATAAACCAAGAAGAAGCCCTCTGGTTATATTCACAATGCTGCACTTCTTTCAGCATCCACTGATACTACTGCTAACCCTGAAGCAGTTAGTACTGCCAGTGGAGTAAGTTCAGAAAAAGGCACTGAAACTATCTTTGAAGCCTTTTTGTCCAGTCATAGCAACAATTCTTTGATTAATGATGATCTGGATCAAATTCACCCTGATGATCTGGAGGAGATGGATATTAAATGGCAGATGGCCATGTTATCCATGAGGGTGAAGAAGTTCATTAAAAGAACTGGAAGAAATAACTTCTCTCAAAGAAGAGAAGATGGAGCTGGTTTTGACAAAACCAAGGTGGAATGTTTTAAGTGTCACAAGAAAGGACACTTTGCTAGAGAATGCAGGAGTGCTGTTCCAAACAACAACCACCAACAAGCTCAGAATGGAGGATACAATCTGAACAAGAATCCTGCTCAAGCCCTTGTTTCTCAACAAGGAATGGGATTTGATTGGAGTGATCAAGCAGAGGAAGCCATTCAGAACCAAGCTCTTATGGCAGAAGTGTCTGATCTCCCCACTGAGGTAAGTTCTAATCTTTGCACTAAATCTTGCATTGACACTGTTACAAGATACAGGGATCACAATCAAAGTATGTGTGATGACCTCAAAAGATTAGAAAAGGACAGAAGAGATTATGTGTTGATAGTAGAGAGATTTGAAGAGCAAATCAAAGGCTTTCAAGCTAATGAACTTCAACACTCTTATGACACAAACTATTGGAAGTGGGAAAAGAATGAGTTAGAAACCAAACTGTCTAAGTCCTTAGAAGAGAATGATAGACTGAAAGAGGAACTGTCAAAAGTTAAGCTTGACATAGACAAGTTTTCTTATGCTTCAAAAGCAATGGACTCTCTTCTAAAGGCTCAGATACATGATAAGATGAAGCCTGGTATTGGATACAACAATACACCCCCTCCTTACAATAACAACTATATTTATCCTACATCAGATTTGTTAGAAACTAAAGAGAAAAATGACTTGTCTGAAGAAGCTTTTAAGATAGATCCTTTGGATGAGGTAGTAGTTAAGGATTTGACTGAGAAAGGAGCCAGTGAGAACAGGGAAAATAATGTGAGTAAAAAGATACCATTAGAAAACAATATTATCACCAATGAGGGATGTGGGAAAATCTGGGTCAAGTCCAAGGAGATAGAGAAGACTAAAGGAAATGATAACAAGGTCCATTACAAACAAACCACAGTTGTGAATCCTGGATCTTGTAAACAGTGTGATTGCAATAAAGCCAAGAGCCTAAATTCTGGTTTAAAAAGAGGAAATCAAAGAAACTGGAATAATCAATGGGCTCAGAAACAAGGAGTTGATCTGAATAAAATCAATAGACCAAAACCTTGTTTTATATGTGGCAAGTTGAATCATTTGGCTAAGTATTGTTACTTTAACCCTATTAACCAACAGATGAACTTTCAAAGATTTGTGCAAAAATCTGTGGGTTATAGAAAGGCTGGAAAGGTACATGTGATAAAGAAATCTATTGAAAGTAAAGACACTTTAAAGAAAAAGATTTTAAAAGAAAGTGTCAAAATGTGGGTGCCTAGAAGTACTAACAGTGTTAGTACTGCTAACAATATTAGTACTGCTAACACAGTTACTACTGCTAACAGTGTTAGTACTGCTGAAAATATTAATGTTGCTAATACTGTTAATACCTCTTCAAAGGTTAATACTGCCAACACAGTTACTGCTGCAAACACAGTTACTACTTCTAACAAGGTTAGTACTGCTAAGCATGCAAGTGCTGCCAAGGCAGTTAGTACTTCTAAAACTAGTACTGATTCTAGCAAACATAGTTCCAAGCCTATTATTGTAACAAAGTACTCCAAGAATGAGGAGTTAAAGTTCAAAAATCTTGTCAAGAAAGAATGCAAGTATTTTGATGAGAAAGGGGTACCCAAGACCACTTTGGCTTGGGTTCCTAATTCATACTAATTGAGTTATCTAATGTGCAGGGCAACCAACAGCTCAAGGGAAAGAGCATTTGGCATGTTGATAGTGGTTGCTCTAGGCACATGACAGGCAACATGTCATGCCTTTAGGATTTCAAGCATATCAATGGAGGACATGTTGCATTTGGAGATAATCTTACTGGTGGTAAGATAAGCGGAAAAGGTAATGTCACCAAAGGTAAGATGACATTTGAGGATGTCTACTATGTTGATCAATTAAAGTACAATCTGTTAAGTGTATCACAGGTTTGTGACAAACAACATAGTATATTATTCACTACTTCTGAGTGTATGATCCTTGCTCCAGGGTTCAAGGTAGTTGATGAAAGCATGATACTACTTAGAACTCCAAGAAAGGACAATGTTTACTGTCTTGATTTGGACAATGTTGACAGTGATTCATCTCTAAATTGTCTTGTTTCAAAAGCTTCTGTAGATGAATCCTCTCTATGGCATAGAAGGATGTGTCACATTAATTTCAAGACTGTGAACAATCTTGTTAAAAATAACCTTGTAAGAGGTTTACCTTCAAAAGTCTTTTCATGTGATGATCATTGTGTTGCTTGTCTTAAAGGCAAACAACACAAAACTTCTCATAAGACCAAAGAGTTAAATTCTGTTTCTTCTTGTCTCCAGTTACTGCATATGGATCTGTTTGGTCCTACAAATGTTATGAGTATAGGCAAGAAATCTTACTGCTTGGTTATTGTTGATGATTACTCCAGATTTACTTGGGTATATTTTCTAAGGACTAAGGATGAAACAAGTGGTCTTATCAAATCCTTTATTCTAAGAATTGAAAACCAAACTAATCAAAGAGTAAAAGTCATTAGATCAGATAATGGAACTGAGTTTAAAAATCATGATCTAAACACCTTTTGTGAAGAAAAAGGTATTGAGAGGCAATATAGTGCTCCTAGGACTCCTCAACAGAATGGTGTTGCTGAAAGGAGGAATAGAACACTAATAGAGGCTGCTAGATCTCTGTTGGCTGATTCCAAATTGCCAATTACCTTCTGGGCTGAAGCAGTTAATACTGCTTGTTATGTCCAAAACAGAGTTCTAGTGGTCAAACAAAAGAACAAGACCCCATATGAGCTTTTAAATAAAAGAAAACCTTTTATTGGTTTCTTCAAACCTTTTGGGTGTCCTTGTACAATTCTAAATACCAAATCTCACTTAGGTAAGTTTGATAACAAAGCAGATGATGGATTTCTTGTTGGATATTCATCTCAGAGTAAGGCTTACAGAGTTTTTAACTCTTCTTCTAGAATAATTGAAGAAAGTGACAATGTCAAATGCAATGAGAACACACCAAATCCTGTTGGGTCTGGACCTCAGTGGCTATTTGACATTGATTCACTAACTAACTCCTTTGGTTTCAGTAATGAGTATACAGGAACAGGAAGTGGAGGATCAGGGATCACACAAGTTCAAGAAAGTCTATCTAAATCTGTGATTTTTCCCATACCCACAGTAAATTCTGTTGAAGACTGTGAAAAGGAATCATTTACTGGACCAAGCCAGAGTGAAGAAGACACTAGAGATAAGGAGACTCAAGAAAATAATGAAGTGGCATCTGAAAACACTTCAGTTGAGTTGCATGAATCTAATCTTGAGGATGGACTGAATGAAGAACCTAGTCATAACACCAGAGTTCAAAAGAATCATCCTCCACAGCTGGTAATAGGAGATATCTCTTCTCCTATGATGACTAGACATCAAAGCAGGCTTCAGGAAATGCAAGATCAACAGCATACAGTGCTTTCTTGTTTTCTATCACAGCTTGAGCCTAAAAAGGCACATGATGCTATGAAAGAATCTAGCTGGATAGAAGCAATGCAAGAGGAACTGCTACAGTTCAAGCTACAAGATGTATGGGATCTGGTAGACCTTCCTAAAGGTCACAGAGCAATTGGCACAAAGTGGATTTTCAGAAACAAGAGAGATGAAAGAGGTATTGTCATAAGGAACAAAGCAAGGCTGGTGGCTCAGGGATATACTCAAGAAGAGGGTATAGATTATGAAGAAGTGTTTGCACCTGTGGCTAGAATAGAAGCAATCAGACTATTCCTAGCCTATGCTTCTTACATGAACTTCAAAGTCTATCAAATGGATGTAAAAAGTGCCTTTCTCTATGGGTCAATTGAAGAAGAAGTATATGTCTGTCAACCACCAGGGTTTGAAAACCCAAGCTATCCAGACAGGGTATACAAATTAAAGAAAGCACTTTATGGACTACATCAAGCCCCAAGAGCATGGTATGACACTCTGTCATCCTATCTCTTGGAAAATGACTTTGAAAGAGGAGTCATTGATAAGACTCTATTTATTAAAAGAAAGAAGAAGGATATTTTGCTGGTCCAAATCTATGTTGATGACATTATCTTTGGATCTACAAGAAACAACATGTGCAAGGAGTTTGAGGATTTAATGCATCAAAGGTTCAAAATGAGTTCCATGGGGGAAATTACTTTCTTCCTTGGACTCCAAGTTCAACAGAAGTCAGATGGCATTTTCATATGTCAATCCAAGTATGTGCAGGATATTCTAACCAAGTTTGGTTTCTCAGAATCAAAACCTGCCAGCACACCTATGGAAACACACAAGCAGATCACAGCAGATCTTGAGGGGGAGGATATGGATGTGCATCATTATAGATCCATGATTGGCTCTCTCATGTATCTCACAGCATCAAGGCCAGATATAATGTTTCCAGTCTGTGTATGTGCAAGGTTTCAAGTTAGGCCAAAGCAATCTCACTTTCAAGCTGTTAAGAGGATATTCAGATATCTCAAAGGGCAACCCAGATTGGGACTTTGGTATCCTCATAACTCACCTTTTGACCTAATAGCATACTCAGACAGTGATCTAGGTGGAGCAAACTTGGACAGAAAATCTACTTCTGGAGGATGTCAGTTTTTGGGTGCTAGACTAGTCTCATGGCAGTGCAAGAAACAAACCACAGTATCCACATCTACAACAGAGGCAGAGTACATAGCAGCTGCAAGTTGCTGTTCTCAAGTCTTATGGATTCAGAATCAAATGTTGGATTATGGGGTAACCTTTCTACACACTCCAATCTTTATTGACAACAGCAGTGCTATTAGCATTGTGAATAATCCAGTCAAGCACTCAAAAACAAAGCACATTGAGATCAGGTATCACTTTATAAGAGATTGTAATGAAAAGAAGCTTATTCAAGTTGTCAAAGTTCACACTGATAATCAGTTTGCTGACCTATTCACTAAAGCTTTTGATGTGGGTAGATTCACTTTCTTGGTAACAAGTGTGGGAATGATCAACTCTGAATAATCCCCTTCTCAAAAAGTGGCTTTATACCTGTATATTATTCTTGGAGTTACTAATCTTCTTTTTCAGGATATGCATAGCAGTACTCAGTGTTTAGCAGGTTTAAAAGGAGTATTTCAGTTAATACTGCTAGCTAGTTAATACTGCTTTCAGTGGTTAATACTGCTAGTGGTTAATACTGCTTTCAGTTAATACTGCTAGTAGTTAATACTGCTTTCAGTGGTTAATACTGCTAGTGGTTAATACTGCTTTCAGTGGTTAATACTGCTAGTGGTTAATACTGCGTTCAGTTAATACTGCTAGTAGTTAATACTGCTTTCAGTTAATACTGCTAGTTAGTTATTACTGCTTGCAGTTAATACTGCTCTCAGTTAATACTGCTAGCTAGTTAATACTGCTTTCAGTGGTTAATACTGCTAGTGGTTAATACTGCTTTCAGTTAATACTGTTAGTAGTTAATATTGCTTTCAGTTAATACTGCTAGTTAGTTAATACTGCTCGTAGTTAATACTGCTAGTTAGTTAATACTGCTAGTAGTTAATACTGCTCTAGGTTAATACTGCTTATGTTCCGAATACTATAAATACTCTTTGCCCGCCTAAAAGTTCATAACGACTCTTTGCATATTGTTCTCTTGCGCTCAAAACCTTTTCTCTCTCAAGTTCGAAGTTTTCAGGCAAGCTTTTCACTAAGATCAATGGCATCCATGACTTTTATCGACGAGCACAACGAGATTGCAATGCTACAAAAGCCAAAGCAAGCTGCAGGATTTCATCAGATTGTGGATTTCCTCAAGTCAAGCCACATTGCTCATGCTCTTATTGTATCCCCTACAATCTATATTGAGCATCAAAGGCAGTTCTGGGCTAATGCAACCATTGTTGTTGAGAATGGTGTGCAGATGATCAAGACAAGAATCTGTGATCAATCACTCACGGTTACTGAAGAGGTTATTCGCATCAGTCTACGTCTAGACGATGCCTCTGGTATAACCTCTATCCCAAATGATGAACTATTTTCAAATCTTACAAGAATGGGGTATGGAGGCCCATTGGGAGTTTTCAAATTCTCTAAAGCAAAATTTTCACCCCAATGGAGTTTCTTTGTCCATACTCTTATGCACTGTATCTCCAAAAAGACTACTGGATGGAGTGAGTTCAGCAGCACTATTGCTTATGCTTTGGTGTGCTTGGCCACTGCCAGAAAGTATAATTTTTCTAAAATGATTTTCAGTGATCTTGTCTCAAACATGGGAAACAAAAAGAGCTTCTTTATGTATCCTAGGTTTGTTCAAGAAGTCATTACTCATGAATTGACGGATATACCTCAACCTGTTGGGGTATATGTACCTAAACCCCCCAAAGGCAAGGTTTTCTCAAATATGAGAAGATCTGCTGGGGACTCTGAAGGAGTTGACACCCCATTGTTCTCTACAATGATGGTGGTGTCCCAAATCAATGAAGGTATGGCAGCAGGGTCAAGGCCCCCTTTAGACCAACCCACTGCTAGCCAAGCCCAACCTTCCCTCTCAAAATCTATTCCCCAGTCCCTTCTTGAAAAACCAACCTCTCCAATCACACAAACTTACAAGAGAAAACAGGTAAAGAAGGCTCCTTCCCTTCTTGTACCATTACCCTCTCAGCCTTTAAACCCTCTAAGGGAGAATTCTCCCCTAGAGAATATCCAAAGGGAAACCACAAGGGTGTCTCCCAACCCAAAGGAGGTGCTCTCTGAGGAGGAGGTAGAGCATATGGGTGATGAGGCTGCCACTACTCCTGCTAGCACAGAGGAGGAAAGTGGTAACATCAATAAGACCTCCCCCATGGCAACTTTGAATGAGCAATCATTTGAAGGTCCCTGGTGCCAAGAAACCACAGGGGTGGATAGTGCTTCTGCTAGGCAGAAGACTTCCACTACTAAAAGATCCAATGATCCTTCAATAGAGGGTAACACTCCTGGAGAAGGTGAGGACAGATATAACTATGATGAATTGATGGAGGCAATGGGTAACATCAACCTAGATGTTCTGAAACAAGGAAAAGAAATAGAGGAGATGAAGCTGGTGATCCTGTCACAACAAGTCCAGATTGAAAAATTGAAGAAGATGGTGACCAGGCTGGTTCAAAAGAAAAGAAGGAAACAGTTTGTACTCAAAAAGAGGGACAAAGTTCAAGATTCTTTCAACAAGGGGGAGAAGCATGAAGGGGAAACTGTTGAAAAGAAACCTGAAGTTGAGGGGGAGACAGAGGAAGAGATGGAAACAGAAACAGTTACTGCTGCTGAAGTAAAAGTAGCAGCAGAAACTGAAGCAGCAGAAATAGGGCTCTCTGTGGAAGAAATGGAGATAGCAGAGACTTTAGTAAAAGCCAAAAATGACACTCCTAAGGCTACTCAAAAGGCCAAAGGAGTGGTCATCAATGAAGGAGAACCTCAAAAGAAGAAAATGAAGGAGGATATAAAAGGAAAAGGAAAGATGATTGAACCTGAACAACCTTCAAAGAAGAGGAGTCAGATTGAAATGGATGAGGAGATGGCAAAGCAGCTTCAAGAGCAAATGGAAAAAGAGGAGCAATTTCAAACAGAAACTGATAGAGAGCTTGCAAGGATAATGGCCAAGAAGTTAAATGCAGAATACCAAAAGAGTTTGAAAGAAGCAGCTCAGACAGCAACTCAGGTCAAGAAACTCCAAGTTAAGAAGATGCCAATTCAGAAACAAAAGCAGAAAAGACAACCCTCCAAGACATTTTTGGCCAATCAGGAAAGAAGAAAAATGATAAACTTCCTGAAAGGTGCAATTGGTGTTAAGGGAGAGATGTTTACCCACATGGCATTCTCTCAGATTGAAGAGTTGTATAACAAGGAAATGGCCAAGCTTCAAGGGGATTCAGCACAAAGGGAGGAGGCTGAGAGAAGGATGAAAGAGAGACATGATCTCAACATCCAACAACCATTCCCTGAGGAAACCACACCTTCCAAAGAAGAAGCAGAAGAGAAGAAGGAAGAACCTGGAAATGTTGGTATAGAAGCCAAGTCTGGAAAAAGAGTGAAATCAATTGCTCCAAAAAGGCAGTTGAAAAGGCCTAGGGTGGAAGAAACTGAAAAGGAAGCAGAACCTTCAGTCACATCCCCAACAGAGCCAGTACAGAGTCCAGAGCAGGTCACTAAGCAAACAGATGAAAGTATGGATCCGTACATGACAATAGTGGAACCTTTGAAAGCTGTTCCAATCTCTATGCAAGCTCCAGAGATCATCTTCTGGGATATTCTGAGAGACAATGGAAAGAATTTCTTCAGAATCAAGAGAGCTGATGGTTCATTTGAAGCTTATTCAACATGGGGGAAAGTCATCAGAAGTTGTTCAAGAGCTGATATGGAAGAACTATATAAAGTTGGGATGAAACTTTATGAACCTGTGTTGAAAGGTACTGAAGAGAATCTTCTCAAAGTGACATTGGAATACTTGTGCATGATGTTTGAGCCTGAAAGAGTGCACCATAGGATTAAAGATCATATGCATGAGTTCATATTCAAGAAGATTGACAAATGGATACTGTTTGAAAACTGTGGAGTATATATGATTACTATTGACAATTGTTATCATGAATACTACCTGGTGGACAAAATCTATGAGCACAGCAAGGAGAAGTTAGAAGGGATGCTTAAAGCTACACTGGTTTGTACAAAGGATTCAGAGATGGCCAAGATTGTGGTGAGAAGAACTGTAAATCAAAGCTTGGGCCTAGATCCAAATTTGGGAAATTGAATCAGAGGTGTTGAAAGCATCTTGAAGATTAATTCTGAAGAACTTGACTTCTTTTCCTAAAAGTCAAGTTAGGGGGAGATTGTTGGGAACTGAAGAATTCATCAAGTATGGTTAATACTGCTGGTTCAAAGTTACTACTGCTAGAAGACTTAAAGGTTAATACTGCTGAGTGTTACTACTGCTAGTACTATTAATACTGCTAGTTATAGTTAGTGCTGCTTGAACAAAGTTAGTACTGCTTAGCTAGTTAGTACTGCTAGTAGTTAGTGCTGCTTAGTAGTTAATGCTGCTGGAAGAAGTTAATGCTGCTGATCATGGTTAGTGCTGCTAAAGAGATTCGGATGGAAAGAATGACAGCTGGATAATCTGAAGATTATGGAAGCTTATAGATATACATGGAAGATATACTGAAGATATTTTATTTATTGTAATTATCTTTGTATTCAGTATATATATTGTATAGTTTAGAATAATGAAAAAAAAAACTTTGGTTTTATACTTTTAGAGAGAAAATCAACCTTAAGGCATAGATCCTAATTCTAGAGAAGTAGAATTCGTATTGGTGAGCCTGTTCATCAGTATTGAGGTTGAGTGAGTAATCTTGTAACTTTAAAGCATTCAATACAAGTTTACAGTTTGTTGATTATATTCTGTTTTGGTTTTCTGTTTCATTAGATATCAAAGTGTTATTCCGCAAACTTCTTTGATATTGTTTCTGAGAATTAATTCTTGTTGAGAATTCGATCCTGACAAGATCAATGAGGGTCGAAAAAGAAAGTGCTTATGTGTTTGAATTATGCAGTGATATAAAGGGTTTGCTTGCAAGGGCCAGTTGCATGGTAAAGAAAAACCGTGACTGTGAATTGTTGGTGATGTATGTGGTTGTTGACGTGTCATGTTGGCGAGTTGGGAGAGTATTTAGTCAGTAATGCATGGTGTCGTGGTGTGACTCCGGCAAAATCCTATCGGTCAAGGAAGTTGTAATTGAGAGATGAATCTGATGGTTTCGTGAGGCTACGTATCGTTCAGAATGTTTTGGATAATCGAATGGTACTAATCTGGTTGGAGTGAGAATTATGAGTCATTAGTCTCAAGCGGTGACATGCGTCAAGTTACCGGTCTCGCATCGGAAGTTGTGACCTGATTCCGAAAGAAATGGAAGTTAAGACCTAGATTTGTTGAGTCGTTGCTATCGTGTAGCGCGTTGAGAAGGTAGCAAATAGACGGGATCTAGCCATGGATCTACGAGGAGAACACCCTGTTGGGAACTGAAGGAAAACTTAAGTATGGTTAATGCTGCTAGTTCAGAATTACTACTGCTAGAGGACTTCAAAAGTTAATACTGCTAGGTATTACTACTTCTAGTAGAATTAATACTGCTAGTCAAAGTTAGTGCTGCTTGATCAAAGTTAGTACTGCTTATCTAGTTAGTACTGCTAGAGGTTAGTGTTGCTTAGTGGTTAATGCTGCCAAGACTGAGTTAATACTTCCAAGATGATTAATGCTGCTTATGAGATGGAGATCAGAATTACAAGAGTGACAGCTGGATATACTGAAGATATTCATGGAAGATATTCTGAAGATATTTTATTAATTGTAATTATCTGTTATCTTCAGTATATGTATAGAATTGATAGAATAGTTTAAAAAAAATATTAATTTTTCTAAGTTTTGTTCTAGAGAGAAAATCAACCTCAAGGCATAGTTCCTAATTGTAGAGAAGTAGAATTCGTCTTGAAAGAGTCTATTCTTCAAGATTGAGGTTGAGTGTGTAATCTTGTGATATTAATCATTCAATACAAGTTTACAAGTTGGTAATCATATACACTGTTTGTTTATTGTTACATTGAATATCAAAGTGTTATTCCGCAAACTTCTTTGATATTAGTTTATGAGAATTTATTCTTGTGGAGAATTCGATCCTGACAAGTGGTATCAGAGCCAGTTCTCTCAGAAACATCTATTCATTCATCATGGAAAACTTTGCAGAATCAAACAATACTCTAGTCTCAAAGGTTCCAATGCTCAGACCCAATGAATTCGATATGTGGAAGATCAGAATCAAGCAGTACATACTCCTCACTGACTATTCTATGTGGGACATCATTGAGAATGGCCCTTCTAACGCAGGAAAGATTGGTGCAGATGGAAAGAGAACTCCACCAAAAACTGATGCTGAAAGAAAGACTAGACAGACAGAGATGAAAGCCTTGAGCACTTTGCTCTTGGCTATTCCCAATTAATATCAACATCAGTTCTGCAATTGCACTGATGCAGAGATGCTCTGGAATGCTCTAGAGAAGAGATTCTCAGGTACCAAAAGTACCAAGAGAAATCAGAAAGCCATTCTGAAGCAACAATATGAGAACTTTATGTCAACCAAGAATGAGTCCATGACTCAAACTTTTGACAGGTTCAACAAGCTTATTGGTGAACTAGCTACAGTGGGAGTACAAATTGATCAAGATGATCTAAACAGGAAGTTCCTAAGGTCCCTGAGTGATGAATGGACCATGTATATTGTGTCTTTCAGACAGAATGATCAACTGGAAGAAAAGGAACTTGATGATCTATATAATGATCTAAGAGTTTTTGAATCTGAGGTAGAGGCTAAGAAGAAGCCTTCTGGATATGTTCACAATGCTGCACTCCTTTCAGCATCAATTGATTCCACTTCCAATCCTGAATCAGTTAGTGCTGCCAATGGAGCAAATCAAGAGAAAGGCACTGAAACTGTATTTGAAGCATTTCTGTCCAATCATGGAAACTCTTCTCTTATTAATGATGACTTGGAACAACTCCATCCAGATGATCTTGAAGAGATGGACATTAAATGGCAGATGGCCATGCTCTCTATGAGAGTTAAGAAGTTCATCAAAAGAACTGGGAGGAACAACTTCTCCCAAAGAAGAGAAGATGGAGTAGGATTTGACAAGTCAAAGGTGGAATGCTATAAATGTCATCAGAAGGGACACTTTGCTAGAGAATGCAGAAGTGGAATGTCTCAAAATAATAACCACCAACAAGCTCAATCTGGAAGCTTCAATAATAACAGAAACTCTGCACAAGCCCTTGTCTCTCAACAAGGTATGGGGTTTGACTGGAGTGATCAAGCTGAAGAGGCCATTCAAAACCAAGCTCTAATGGCAGAGGTGTCTGATCTCCTAACAGAGGTAACCTCCAATCTTTGTTCTCCAAATTGCATTAACACTGTTAAAAGGTATAGGGATCACAACAAGAACATGAGTGATGACCTTAAGAGATTGGAAAAGGACATAAAAGATTATGTGAGGATTGTTGAGAGATTTGAAGAGCAAATTAAGGGTTTTCAAGCCAATGAGCTTCAACACTCTTATGACACAAACTACTGGAAGTGGGAGAAGAATGACTTAGAAATTCAACTGACCAGATCCAAAGAGGAGAGTGAAAAGTTAAGAGGAGAACTAGCTAAAGTCAAGCTAGATGTAGAAAAATTTTCCAATGCCTCTAAAGCAATGGATTCTTTACTACAATCTCAGATTCATGATAAACTGAGAAGAGGAATAGGGTACAATACCACACCACCACCCTATAACAACAACTACATTCCTCCTAGTTCAGATTTGTTAGAAACAAAGGATAGGAAGGACCTACCTGAGGGAGCCACTGAGATTGATCCCTTAGATGAAGTAGTTGTTAAAGATAAATCTGAGAAAGAAGTTGTCAAGAATAAGAACAACACTGTGAGTGGTGAGATTCCTATAGAAAACCACATAATCACCAATGAGGGATGTGGAAAGAATTGGGTCAAGTCCAATGAGATAGAGAAGACTGAGGGAAAGAACAAGAAGGTTTACTATAAGCAGACCACTGTTGTGAACCCTATTTCTTGCAAGCAGTGTGCATGCAATAAATCTGAGCCCCAAAAACATGATAAACCAAGGGGAAATCAGAGAAACTGGAACAATCAATGGGCACAAAAACAAGGGATTGATCTGAGTAAAATCAATAGACCAAAACCCTGTTTTATTTGTGGAAAGCTTAATCACATTGCCAAATATTGCTATTTCAATCCTATGAACCAAAGGTCTAACCTTCAAAGACTTAATCAAAAACCCTTTGGTTATAGAAAGAAAGAAAAGAACCATGTGGCTAAGAAGGGTGTTAAATCTAAAAGCCACATGAAGAAACAGAATGTGGAAGACAGTGTCAAAATGTGGATTCCAAAAAGTACTAAAACTGTTAGTGTTGCTAAAGCAAATAGTGTTGCTGACAGTAATAGTACTGCTAGAAGCAATAATGTTGCTAGCAATGTTAGTGCTGCTGACATTGTTAATACTGTTAGTACCTCTTTAAAGATCAATACTGCTAACACAGTTACTGCTGCTAACACAGTTACTACTTCTAACAAGGTTAGTACTGCTAAGCATGCAAGTGCTGCTAATGCAGTTAATACTTCTAAAACCAGTACTGCTTCTAGCAAACGTGTTGTCAAATCTATCATTGTGACAAAGTACTCCAGAAATGATGAGTCAAAGTTTAAAAATCTTGTCAAGAAAGAATGCAAGTATTTTGATGAGAAAGGGGTACCCAAGACCACTTTGGCTTGGGTTCCTAATTCATACTAACTGATTTATCTTATGTGCAGGGCAACCAACAGCTCAAGGGAAAGAGCATATGGCATGTTGATAGTGGTTGCTCTAGGCACATGACAGGCAACATGTCATGCCTTCAGGATTTCAAGCATATCAATGGAGGACATGTTGCTTTTGGAGATAATCTTACTGGTGGTAAAATAAGTGGAAAAGGTAATGTTACAAAAGGTAAGATGACATTTGAGGATGTCTACTATGTTGATCAGTTGAAGTACAACCTGTTAAGTGTATCACAGGTTTGTGACAAACAACATAGCATATTATTTACTAATACAGAGTGTATGATCCTTGCTCCAGGGTTCAAAGTAGTTGATGAAAGCATGATACTACTTAGAACTCCAAGAAAGGACAATGTTTATTGTCTAGATATGGACAATGTTTCTAGTGATTCATCCCTGAACTGTCTTGTTTCTAAAGCTTCTGTGGATGAATCCTCTCTTTGGCACAGAAGGATGTGTCACATGAACTTCAAGACAATGAACAAACTTGTTAAAAACAATCTTGTAAGAGGTTTACCATCAAAAGTCTTTTCATGTGATGATCATTGTGTTGCTTGTCATAAAGGCAAACAGCACAAAACTTCTCATAAGACCAAAGAGTTAAATACTATTTCTTCTTGTCTCCAGTTATTACATATGGATCTGTTTGGTCCTACAAATGTTATGAGTATAGGCAAGAAATCTTACTGCTTAGTTATTGTTGATGATTACTCTAGATTTACCTGGGTATATTTTCTAAGGACTAAGGATGAGACAAGTGGACTGATCAAATCCTTTATCCTAAGAATTGAAAACCAAACTAATCAAAAAGTAAAAGTCATTAGATCAGACAATGGGACTGAATTTAAAAATATTGATCTAAACACCTTTTGTGAAGAGAAAGGCATTGAGAGACAATATAGTGCCCCTAGGACTCCTCAACAGAATGGAGTTGCTGAGAGGAGAAATAGGACACTAATAGAGGCTGCTACATCTCTGTTGGCTGATTCAAAACTGCCAATTACCTTCTGGGCTGAAGCAGTTAATACTGCCTGTTATGTCCAAAACAGAGTTCTAGTGGTCAAGCCAAAGAACAAGACCCCATATGAGCTTTTAAATAAAAGAAAACCCTTTATTGGATTTTTCAAACCTTTTGGGTGTCCTTGTACTATTCTCAATACCAAATCTCACTTAGGTAAGTTTGATAGCAAAGCAGATGATGGATTTCTTGTTGGTTACTCATCTCAGAGTAAGGCTTACAGAGTTTTTAACTCTTCTTCTAGAATAATTGAAGAAAGTGACAATGTCAAATGCAATGAGAACACACCAAATCCTATTGGGTCTGGTCCTCAGTGTCTGTTTGACATTGATTCACTAACTAACTCTTTTGGTTTCAGTAGTAATGACTATGCAGGTTCAGGGTGTGAAGGATCAGGGACTACACAAGTTCAAGACAGTTTATCTCAATCTATGATCTTTCCCATACCTACAGTGGATTCTATTGAAGACTGTGAAAAGGAACCATCTACTGAACCAAATCAGAGTGAAGAAGAAAGTAGAGATGAGGAGAGTCAAGAAGATAAAGACCCAGAAGTAGCTGCTGAAAACACCTCAGTGGAGTTGAATGACTCTAATCTAGAGGTGGGACTTAATGAAGAACCTAGTCATCACACCAGAACTCAAAAGAATCATCCTCCACAGCTGGTAATAGGAGATCTATCTTCTCCTATGATGACTAGAAATCAAAGCAGGCTGGAAGAAATGCAAGACCAACAGCATACAGTGCTCTCTTGTATTTTATCCCAGCTTGAGCCTAAGAAGGCACATGATGCTATGAAAGAGTCCAGTTGGATAGAAGCCATGCAAGAAGAGCTACTGCAATTCAAGTTGCAAGATGTTTGGGATCTGGTAGACCTCCCTAAAGGCCAAAGAGCAATAGGAACAAAATGGGTCTTCAGGAATAAGAGGGATGAAAGAGGCATAGTAATAAGGAATAAAGCAAGGTTGGTGGCTCAAGGGTATACACAAGAAGAGGGAATAGATTATGAAGAAGTATTTGCTCCTGTAGCCAGGATAGAAGCAATTAGATTATTCCTGGCTTATGCTTCTTATATGAAATTCAAAGTCTATCAAATGGATGTCAAAAGTGCATTTCTATATGGATCAATTGAAGAAGAAGTATATGTCTGTCAACCACCAGGGTTTGATAACCCAAGCTATCCAGACAAAGTATACAAACTAAAGAAAACACTTTATGGACTGCATCAAGCACCAAGAGCATGGTATGACACTCTGTCATCCTATCTCTTGGAAAATGGCTTTGAAAGATGAGTCATTGATAAGACTCTATTCATCAAGAGAAAGAAGAAGGATATCTTGCTGGTCCAAATATATGTTGATGATATTATCTTTGGATCCACAAAAGACAATATGTGCAAGGAGTTTGAGGAACTAATGCATCAAAGATTCAAAATGAGTTCCATGGGGGAACTTACTTTCTTCCTTGGACTCCAAGTTCAACAGAAGTCAGATGGTATTTTTATCAGTCAGTCCAAGTATGTGCAGGATATTCTAACCAAGTTTGGTTTCTCAGATTCAAAACCTGCCAGCACACCTATGGAGACACACAAGCAGATAACAGCAGATCTTGAGGGGGAGGATATGGATGTTCATCATTATAGATCCATGATTGGCTCTCTCATGTATCTTACAGCCTCTAGGCCAGATATAATGTTTCCAGTCTGTGTATGTGCAAGATTCCAAGTTAGGCCAAAGCAATCTCACTATCAAGCTGTTGAGAGGATATTCAGATATCTCAAAGGGCAACCCAGATTGGGACTTTGGTATCCTCATGACTCATCTTTTGACTTGCTTGCATACTCAGACAGTGATCTAGGTGGAGCAAACTTGGACAGAAAATCTACTTCTGGAGGATGTCAGTTTTTGGGTGCAAGACTAGTTTCATGGCAGTGCAAGAAACAAACCACAGTGTCCACATCTACAACAGAGGCAGAGTACATAGCAGCTGCAAGTTGCTGTTCTCAAATCTTATGGATTCAGAATCAAATGCTGGACTATGGGGTAACCTTTCTACACACTCCAATTTTTATTGATAATAGCAGTGCTATTAGCATTGTAAATAATCCTGTCAAGCACTCAAAGACAAAGCACATTGAGATCAGGTATCACTTCATAAGAGACTGCAATGAAAAGAAACTTATTCAAGTTGTAAAAGTTCATACTGATAACCAGTTTGCTGATCTGTTCACCAAAGCCTTTGATGTGGGTAGATTCACTTTCTTAGTAACAAGTGTGGGAATGATCAACTCTGAATAAGCACCTTATCAAAAAGTGGTTAAATACCTGTATATTGTTTATTCTTGGTGTTACTAATCTTCCTTTTCAGGGAATATATAGCAGTACTCAGTTCATCACAAGCTTAAAAGAGTAAGTATGGTTAATACTGCCAGTACAGTTTTAATACTGCTAGTGGTTAATACTGCTCTCAGTTAATACTGCTAGTTAGTTAATACTGCTAGTGGTTAATACTGCTCTCAGTTAATACTGCTAGTTAGTTAATACTGCTAGTGGTTAATACTGCTCTCAGTTAATACTGCTAGTTAGTTAATACTGCTAGTGGTTAATACTGTTGTTATTACTACTGCTCTAGGTTAATACTGCTTATGTCCCGAATACTATAAATACCCTTTGCCCGCCTAAAAAGTTCATAACGTCTCTTTGCATACTGTTCACTTGCGCTCTAAACCCTTTCTCTCTCAAGTTCCAAGTTTTCAGGCAAGACCTTCAAGATCAATGGCATCAATGGCATTCATAGACGAGCACAATGAAATCGCGATGTTAAAGAAGCCCAAACAGGCCGCTGGTTTCCACCAGATTGTGGATTTCCTCAAGACAAGCCATATTGCCCATGCTCTCACTGTCTCACCATCAATCTACATCGAGCATCAAAGGCAATTCTGGGCAAATGTCACCATTGTTGCTGAGAATGGTGTGCAAATGATCAAGACAAGGGTCTGTGAAAAACCGTTGACAGTTACTGAAGAGGTAATCCGCATCAGTCTACGTCTAGATGATGCCACTGGTATCTCATCTATCTCTAATGATGAACTGTTTTCTACTCTTACAAGAATGGGGTATGGAGGCCCATTGGGTGTGTTCAAGTTCTCCAAAGCTAAATTTTCACCCCAATGGCGTTTCTTTGTACATACTCTTATGCATTGTATCTCCAAAAAGACTACTGGCTGGAGTGAGTTCAGTAGCACCATTGCTTATGCTTTGGTGTGCTTGGCCACTGCCAGAAAGTACAATTTTTCTAAAATGATTTTCAATGATCTTGTCTCAAACTTGGGAAGCAAAAAGAGCTTTTATATGTACCCCAGGTTTGTCCAAGAAGTTATCACCCACGAATTGACGGATATGCCTCATTTTGATGGGGTATATGTACCAAAAATCCCCAAAGGTAAGGTCTTTTCAAACATGAAAAGATCTCCATTGGACTCGGAAGGATTTGACACCCCATTGTTCTCTACAATGATGGTGGTGTCCCACACTGATGAAGGTATGGCAGCAGGGTCAAGGCCCCCATTAGACCATCCCACTGCTAGCCAATCCCAACCTTCCCACTCTAAATCAATTCCTCAGTCTCTTCTTGACAAACCAACTTCTCCAATTACCCAAACTTACAAAAGGAAACAGGTAAAGAAGGCTCCTTCCCTTCTTGTACCATCACCCATTGAGCCTTTAAGCCCTCTAATGGAGAATTCTCCATTAGAGAATATCCACAGGGAAACCACAGGGGTGTCTCCCAACCCCAAGGAGGTGCTCACTGAGGAGAGGGTTGAGTATATGGGTACTGAGGCTGCCACTACTTCTGCTAGCACAGAGAAAGACAGTGGTAACATAAATAAGACCTCCCCCATGGCAACTTTGAATGAGCAATCATTCAAAGGTCCCAGGTGCCAAGAAACCATGGGGGTGGAAAGTGCTTCTGCTAGGCAGAAGGCTTCCACTACTAAAAGATCCCATGATACTTCAAAAGGGGGTAACACTCCTGAAGAAGGTGAGGACAGATATGACTATCTTGAATTGATGGACACAATGGCCAACATCAACAGGGATGTGATCAACCAGGGAAAAGACATCGAAGAGCTGAAACTAATAGTCATGTCTCAACAAGCTCAGATTTCCAAACTGCAGAATATGGTAAAGAGATTGCTCCAGAAAAAGAAGAGGAGGCAATTTGTGCTTAAAAGGAGGGAACCAGTGACTGATGCTCCCAAAAAGGGGGAGTCAGAAGCTGATGTCAACAGGGAAGATGCTCCAGAAAAGGGAGAGAAACTTGATGTTGAGGGGGAGAAAGCAGCAGTAACAGAGCAAGCAACAGAAACCATTAATGCTGCTAGTTCAAGTAAAGCAGCAGAAATGGTTAGTACTGCTGAAATAAGCAAAGCAGCAGTAACAGAGCAAGCAACAGAAACCATTAATGCTGCTAGTTCAAGTAAAGCAGCAGAAATGGTTAGTACTGCTGAAATAAGCAAAGCAGCAGAAACAGTGAAAGAAGTTCTAACAGAGCTGGAGATTGCAGAAACCTTGCTTAAAGCCAAGCATGATACTCCCAAGGTCACCTCAAAGACCAAAGGAGTAGTCATCAAAGAACAAGGGGAATTGATCAAGAAAACAAATGTAGAAGAGAAGGTGATAAGCAAAGAAAAGGGTAAGGCAAAGCTAGTTGAATCTGATCAACCAAAGAAAAAGCAGAAGTTGGTTGAAGCAGATGAAGCTCTGGCTAGGAAAATACAGGCTGAACTTGAAGAAGCAGAAACTGTGCAAGTGGCAAAGGATAGAGAAATAGCTAAAGCAATGGCTGCAGAGTTAAACAAAGCCTATCAACAGAGCTTAGCAATTGAGCAAGCCAAGAAGAAAGCCACATTTGTTAAGAAGCCTACCAAGATCAAAATGGCTGCAAGGAAAACACAACCATCAAAGACATACCTGGGTGCTCAAGAGAGAAAGAAAATGATTACTTTCCTCAAAGGTGCAGTAGGTGTCAAGGTAGAGATGTTTTCAAAAATGTCTTTTGATAAACTCAAGAAGATGTATGATGCTGAGATGACAAAGCTTCAAGGGGATGATATTGCAAGGGTTGAAATGGAGAAAAGAATGAAAGAGAGCAATGATTTCTTACAAAAACCATTCCCTGATGAGCAAGAAACTCTAGAAAAGGAAGCAACAATTGGTGAAAGTCTAAGGACTTTGAAAAGAACTAAGATGATTGCCAGTAGAAAGCCTACAAAGAAGCCTAGATTAATGGAAGAAGAGGCTGAAAAGGTTGTTGAAGAAGAAGAGGCACCTGATTCATCTACAATACAAGAACCTGCAAGTACTGAGGATGTTAAAATGTACATGGTAGTGATGGACAAAGTGCCTGAACCAATTTCAGCAGAACCTGTAGGGGTTAAACCTCCTGAAGTCATTCACTGGGATGTATTGGAAGTGGATGGAAAGGAATATATCAGATTAAAGAGAAAGGATGAGAAGTATGAAGTGTACAGCACTTGGAACAAGATTGTCAGAACCTGCTCAAGATCTGATATTGAAGAAATGTTTGAGATAGGGATGAAGTTATATGCAAATGAACTGAAAGCTCCAGTGATTTCAATTACAAAGCTGATAATGGAGTATCTGTATATGATGT
This sequence comes from Arctium minus, assembly GCA_954870635.1. Lineage (NCBI taxonomy): Eukaryota > Viridiplantae > Streptophyta > Magnoliopsida > Asterales > Asteraceae > Arctium > Arctium minus. The sequence continues at coordinate 75,366,532 of OX941089.1, read as the reverse complement.
TCAAGCCTGATGAAGTGGAGGAGATCATAAGGAATGTGTTCAAATCAGTCAACAGTTGGACTCTATATGAAACTACTGGAGTATATGCAGTGACTTTGGATTTGAATCATACTGAATACTTTCTAGTGGATAGAGTGTATAACCATAGCAGATTAAAGCTTTATGCCATGCTGAAGAAGAAGCTAGGATGTATTCCAGATTCAGAAATGGCTAAATATTTGATCCAAAGAACAATAAATCAGAGTTTGGGGTTGGATGCAAATACTGGAATTTAGGCCATGATGGAGTTTTGGGAGCATCTTGAAGAAGATCTGAAGAACTTGACTTCTCTTCCTAAAAGTCAAGTTAGAGGGAGATTGTTGGGAACTGAAGAAAAGCTTAAGTATGGTTAATGCTGCTAGTTCAGAATTACTACTGCTAGAGGACTTCAAAAGTTAATACTGCTAGGTATTACTACTTCTAGTAGAATTAATACTGCTAGTCAAAGTTAGTGCTGCTTGATCAAAGTTAGTACTGCTTAGCTAGTTAGTACTGCTAGAGGTTAGTGCTGCTTAGTGGTTAATGCTGCCAAGACTGAGTTAATACTTCCAAGATGATTAATGCTGCTTAAGAGATGGAGATCAGAATTACAAGAGTGACAGCTGCATATACTGAAGATATTCATGGAAGATATTCTGAAGATATTTTATTAATTGTAATTATCTGTTATCTTCAGTATATGTATAGAATTGATAGAATAGTTTAAAAAAAATATTAATTTTTCTAAGTTTTGTTCTAGAGAGAAAATTAACCTCAAGGCATAGTTCCTAATTCTAGAGAAGTAGAATTCGTCTTGAAAGAGTCTGTTCTTCAAGATTGAGGTTGAGTGTGTAATCTTGTGATATTAATCATTCAATACAAGTTTACAAGTTGGTAATCATATACACTGTTTGTTTACTGTTACATTGAATATCAAAGTGTTATTCCGCAAACTTCTTTGATATTAGTTTCTGAGAATTTATTCTTGTGGAGAATTCGATCCTGACACACCCGTTTTCCACATGTCGAATCTGAAGAAATGTTTTGCAGAAAGCGATGTCGTTATATCTTTGGAGGATGTCCAAATAGTTGAGAAGTTAAGCTATATAAAAAAACGGTGGCCATTTTGGATCGGAAGGTGAGAAAGCTAAGGAATAAGGAAATCCATTTCGTGAAAGTGCAGTGGCAATTTTACAAGGGACAAGAGGCGACATGGGAGTTAGAAGCAGACATGAAGTCTCAACACCCGAGTTGTTCGGCAATGAGATTCCGAGGACGGAATCCTTTTGAGGGGAGGATATTGTAATAACCGCATTTAAATATTCAAGGATAGAAGTTTGGGGGAATTTTCGTTAAGTTACTAAGTGGAGGGGTCTAAGTGAAATATTGATAAAAAAAAAAGGGGTAATAACCCTAGACCTCCATTCTCTTTATTGTTGGCGGCTCCATTTTGTGTAGAGAAGGGGGAAAGCTTCGGGCGTTTTGGGTGAGGAAGGCAAGAAGAGGCAGTGAGATTTTCCTAATCTGGTAAATATTCATCTTCAAGGTAAGAGTTCAATCCTTATTTAATGTTCTTGCAATAGAGAAATGCTAAGATTTATTCCCTGTGTACTGTTGGATTTGGGGAAAGATTAGTAGGAAATCTTCATGTTTTCCTTTAGTAATCAAGATGTGAATATATTGATCGGAAGACTTAATTGGTTAATGATTCCATTTAATACTAGTTATAGTAGAAATTTGGTAATCTGGAACTTGGAAGAATCTGTGGTTCGAGTATTGGGGTTTTGACCCCGGTCGTTCGCCATCGCAGTTACCAGACTGATTGACCCCGGTCAAGACATCGGTCGTTAGTTATGTGGACACCGGTCGATTAGCTAAGTGGAGACCCGCTCGCTAGTTTTTTTTTTGAACCTCGGTCCCATGGGGCATCGGTCAAGGGCGCTGCCCGTGCGCCGCGTGACACTGGTCGAGGGCGCTGCCTGTGCGCGGCGTGACACCGGTCGAAGGCGTTGCCCGTGCGCGGCGTGACACCGGTCGACAGCACGGCCTGAGCGCGGCTTGGGCGCTGCCTGGGCGCGGCTCTGGGGCGGCTCGGGGTGGGGCGCAGCATCGGTCGGACGCTAGTCGGGTAGAGTAAGGCAGTGTAGTTTAGTTGGTAAGCTTTATGGTTATGAATTTATGCGTTCCTCTTAATATGGCTATAGGTTCGATATTAAGGTGATAGAAGGGAAGCTTCGCAAGAATCGGGTGAGTTTTCTTAACTTAAAACCTCGCAAGTTATTAAGCTATTTTTATACCGTTGATTTAGTTAAATGCTTGTCGTGTTCTTAATTGTTTAAAGACATGAGGAAGTTATTTTAAGGCGTAAGTTTATTTACGCGAGCTATGTACATTTGGTTCCTTTTTATGCGGTAAATGTTTTTAACTATGGTTAAATGTATGCATACATTGTTTTATTGCTTTGTGCTCAAAGTCGGGGGGTGTGTTCCGCCTGTGCTCATACCGGGGGGGGTGTTCCGTTTATGCCATTGGGGGGTGTGTCCCAAATAAGGCAGTGTGAGCCAGACACACCGTTACTTGCGGGTGACGGGAGTGTGAGCCAAAGTGTCTGTTGAAAGTGTGAAGTTTTGTTAAAATTAAATTGAGCTACTTATCGCATAATTGTTCATGATTATTGTATTTTAAAGTGCTTAAGGAGGGACTCACTAGACCATTGGTCTAACCCTCGCTCTTTCAAAAATAAAAAAAAATCCTTTTCAGGTGGGCGCGAAGCTAGGTGTACGGGTAAAGGCAAAGAGAAGGTTTAAGCGGGTCCGACTATAGAAGACTTCCTTTTAGAAATTTGATTCCTCTCAGTTGTGTAATAGGTTGCTCTAGTGCAAACCTTTGATGGATTGGTATTTGTAAGACCTTTCTTGGTATGAAATTTTGATATTTGTGTTTTTATTGAATTTGAGTAGTTGGGTTGTTATAACTCTGATTAATAATTATAAATAAATATTAACTATTAATTATAAATAAATATTAATATTCATAAATATTAATTTATAGTAATTAAAATTAATTAATATTCATAAATATTAATTTATAGTAATTAAAATTAATTAAAAAATATTAATTAATTTTAATTATACATTATTAATTATTTTAATTATACAATAGATATTAATAATAATTATTAGTTCTTTATAAATATTATTAACTATATAAATTATTTTTTTTAATTATTATTCAATATATTTAGATATCAAAAAAGAAATATAACAATTCTAAAAATGTTTATGTAAGTTACATAAAAATTAAAGTTAATACTTATTTTATTTCATAGATAATTAAAATATGGTCAATAATTAAATAGAATATTTAATTTAATTATTAAATATATTTTTGAAAAAATATTAATCAATTAGGATATGTGAGCTTGACCAATTTTATTCTTATTCATGTTATATGTTTGTGTTAATTATAATAATAGAAATTTGTTTAATTTTTTTTACTAACTTGTTTGTATTAATTAACATATTATGATTATAGAAAACTGTTTTAATAATATTATTAGAAATTTATTTAAATTATATTATGAAATATTTGTAATTAACTAATTTTTTTCAAGATGTCTTTTTTGGTCATTTTACATTCTTATAAGCTAGTTTTTGCCAAACATAGTTAGCTCAGTTGGATAGGTAACATCCTAGGGGAGTGTGGGGTGAAAGCCACTTTACCCGGGTTTGATTCCCACGAGCGACACTTTCCTGAGATATCCAGACTCTGGGTCTGGTCCTTCGGGGTCGGGGCCGGGACCGGTTTGGGTGGGTCCAGTCTATGGGACCCTCTACCCTGCCGGTCGGGTTCAGCCAAAGGCTGGGCCGGGTCGCAGCGGATTAGTGGGATTGCCCGTAATGGAGGTCCGATACCGCTGGAACGTGTGTGTGCGTTAACTTGCCGTTCAAAAAAAAATAATTTGTTCATCAATTAGTTTATCAGCTACCAATTAGCTTATCAGTTATCAGCTAGCTCGTTAGCCATCAGTTAGCTTATCAACTATTTTGTCAAACATAGCCAAGGTTCTAAATGGCGTGAGGCGTGGCGTGGCGACAAGGCCAAGCCTCGAGCCTTAGGAGCCACGGCGAAGCCATGGCCTTTTCAAGGCGTGACTTATGGCGTCAAATTTCTAATTCATATATATGATTATATATAAAAACGTTTGTTTTGTAGTGTTACTCAATGAGTCAATAGTAATAAACAAGTTAAATTAGGTTATATATTAAAAACTTGCAAATAAGACATAAAATGTAAAGAAAAATCAAATATCTTATTACGATAACTGCGCATTAGGCCATGACGTACCATGGGCTTAATGTGGCATGACACACAAGCCTTGGTGTCATGGCGTGCCATAACGACTATGCGGCGAGTTTTTTAGAACAGTGAACATAGCCATATAAATCATATAGACCTAGCTATCTCTCCTAAAATCTAAGGTTATTTTTATCAATTTTATTTGAATAAAGTTTTATTAATTTTATTTCTTTTAATAATTTATAGCACATTTATTAATAACAATATCTCAAATATGTTCTATCAAAGATGAAAATATAGATTTGATATTGTAAACAACACACAACCAAAAACAAAATAAGAAATAGGAAGTGATTATAATAAATTTTAAAAATATATGAAAAATAATATCTAAATCCATAAAAAAAATTGAAAAGATAAAATAATTTTATATAATAATCTATAATTCATATATTGTATTTTCGAATCTACATGTGTCATGTGTGTATAATCTATAGATACACATCTAAATCTTTTGAACCAAACTTAGAATACATTTCAAATCAGGCCTAACCGGTCCTCGGTCCTAACTGAGTAATTGGGTTGAGCTAGCCTAATCCAGGTTAGTACCAAACCTTGAACAACCGAGACTATTGGTATACCAAATCGAATAAAAAAAAAGCACAACGAATCACACATATATTATTGCAGTAGGGTCTAAGAAGGATAAGAGATGCAAATCTTACCTTATATCTTACCTCTATCCTAAAGAGTAAAGATATTGTTTTCATTATAAAAAAAAAAAAAAAAAAACTTAGACTAGTATAAAGGTTTTGAGAAAATGATGTGAATTGGGTTGGGCCCAATAATGCATATAGCTAGATCAGGCAGACCGATCTTGTTTGGTTTATGGATTTTGAAAGAATTGAAATAAACTAGACATATATCCGTGCAATGCAGCGGAATGTAAGTAAATGACGAACAATTAATGTTACTTCCTTATAGACATGTCATCAACAATCAACCATGACCTAAGAATCACAATTTATGAAACCCTAAACCCATAAAGATATTCAATAATTAATTATATTACAATTATTGACAAAAAAATTATAATGATATAATTTATAATAAGAATGAAACATATTTTACGATTATGTATTTTTAATGTGCTAACCGTGGAAAAAAATAAAACGTATGGATAGAAAACAAATTAGTTTGTAGATATTCATGATATTTAATAGTACGGTTAAATTAAAAAATATTCAATATTGAGCTCGTTTTGAAGGTATTGACGAGACAATTATAATGATATAATTTGTAAAAAAAGAAACATATTTTTTCGTTGCATTTTTGTTCATATACGATTATTTGTGCTAATATGATAATGGTGTAAAATGAAAAATGAAAAATGAAAAAATAAGGGATATAAAATGAATTAAATAAGTAATTGTAAGGGTGGTAATGTAACATTATAAGGATGATAAGTGTTATTGTACAAAAGTTTAGGGCGATAAGTCGTATTAGTTTTTTTATATAGTAGTAGAGATTCATGATCTTTAATAGTACGGTTAAATTAAAAAATATTCAATATTGGGCTCGTTTTGAAGATATTGACGAGATGATTATAATGATATAATTTGTAAAAAAACATATTTTTTCGTTGCATTTTTGTTCATATACGATTATTTGTGTTAATATGATAATGGTGTGAAACATGAAAAAAGTAAGGGATATAAAATGAATTAAATAAGTAATTGTAAGGGTAATAAATGTAATATAAGGGTGATAAGTGTTTTTGTACAAAAGTTTAGGGTAATAAGTATTATTGTACAAAAGTTGTACAATAACCGTATTAGTTTTTTTTTATATAGTAGTAGAGATAATTCTTTCGACCAATTTCAAATCTCAAGTTTGGTTCACATGATGAAAATGTAGGAATCCTTTGAATTCTATTGAATTTCTTAGATTAAGGATTTCACCATTCCATGGGATATCCCAAGGATTCTAATTCCTTTAACAATTCCATTCAAATTCAATCCAACAAAACATGTGGTCAAATTTCATCAAATTTCATTTCAAATCCTTCAAAGTCAAATTCCTTTGATGGATCCCAATTCCATCGAATTCCAGTCTACGAACCATACGTCCCCCTTAGGGACCATTTACTAACGCTAACCAAGTAAGCTTTATCGGATAAGAGTCACTACTTTCACTTACCTCACCAATTAAGATTCTCGGTCATCAAAAAGGCATAGCAACATAGCACTAACAAGGTAAGAGTCACTGTCCTCACTTATCAGGTAATATTATCAGTCCTTGACAAGCTCACCTGATAACGTAAGTGAACATGATGACTCTTACCCATTAAGTGCTTTATCTGGTTAGCGTTGGTAAACAACCCCTTAGACCATGTTTGGCAAAAGCAGCAGAAGAGGTAGTTGTTGGCTCACAAGTCATAAGATAGCTGTTAAAGTTCGTTATTGGCTAATAAACTAGTCATTTTTGATAAAAACTAGTTGATAACAAAGTAACATGACTTAAAAAAGCTAATTAAAAGATCAATTGGAAAAATATAAATGACATATAACCGGAAAAAAGAAAGCCATATAACTTTTTCAACAAGCTAGCTTATAGCCTACCAAACAGGACTTTTTTAACAAGCTCAAGAAAATAACTTAGGGGTCGTTTACCTAACGCTTACCCGGTAAGTACTTACCAAGTCACGTTACCTTGTCGATGAACATGGCTAGAACCATGAATCTTACCCGGTAAGAACAATGGCAAGGTCCACGAGTCTTGCCCGGTAAGTGATGGTTACGACTCTTACCCGATTAGCGCTTACCGGATGAATTATTGCGTACGATGCCGTTTTTCATGGACTAAAATCTTAACAGGTAAGGTAAGTGATAGTGTTGAATTTACCGGTAAGTGCTTACTGGGTAAGTGATTGGGTAAACGGCCCCTTAGCTTATAGTTGTCGAACATGAGCTTAACCATCAATTGACTCGTGAATACGACGATTGCAGTACTCAAACCATGTCCATAAAGCGTACGATAAAACGACAAGAGAAAGGCTTCATTCATACGAAAAACAGATGCTAAAGCACAATAACGATCGAGTCAATGATAGGAGATAAGAGCAAAGTAGCAAAGCTCTCAAAAGACTACATGATTACACATCAAGATAAATATGAATACATCAACAAAACATGAACAATCTTGAATTTTAAGATAACGGAAACCGGAACTGGAGCCTTACATGCTTTCATTCTTTGCCATCGGCAGCCCTGAGAGATCCGAGTTGAACCGGTGCTTGGGTCCCAACGACTTTAGACGAGCCGTAAACCGAAAGGTCGAAACCAGCCCCTCGTTCTTTCTCAATTTGCTCCTTGATCCAGAAATATGTGATTCTCAATCCATCCTGCATATCCATCATAAAATGAATGTATGAATCAAGGGACGATCAACTGACACACAAGTATACATACGGATCGACATGGAAAGTCCAAACAGTGCTTTCATGGTTATTACCCTTTTGCGAAATCTATAAATCTAGTGCTAAGTGGTGCAGTTTTGATTGTATCCATGAACTATTAGTTATGATTATAAGTAGATTCGGGATTAGGGACAGGGACGATTTTGTTTTTTCCCTTGTTTCTAAAAAGAAAGGAAGGTGAATAAACCAAACCAAACGAAACCAGTAAACCTAAAGCAAAATGGCGTTTGGGAAGTATGCAATTTAATAAACTAGAAAGAAGGGTTAAATAGGGAAAATCACCAGGAGCTCAATTCTGCTATCAACCAATCGCCAATACGACAAAGAACAAGCGCGCGCGCGCACACACACACACATATATACATATGTACGTAGAACAATATAAGTACACATATACATAGGCATATGCTGACGTGTGTGTGTATCTATATACACACATACATAGGGTTGGGTTGCTATGAGAAGAACCCCTTTTTCGTGAGAACATGAAAAAGGTGAAGGTATCATCACATTGTGCGAAGGTTTATCATGAGAGCTGTGAAGATAAATTTATATCATGTGAAGGTTACAATATTCACACAATATGATGTAACCTTCAAATACGTGGTTGAAGGTGATGTGAAGATTACAATTTTCACACAAAATGACGTAGCATTCACACGGTATACAGGTATCTTCATTTGTTTTCACCTTCTCACCGTAGTGAAAATTTCTCACATGATCTTGACTACACATACATATATATAACTATGGATTATGACATATAAGTTTTCTCTTTTATTGGTACTGCTTTTGGTCGGTATGTATATTTAAATGCACCCCCTATCGTAAACTTTTAAAATGTATGAACCTCAGTATACACATGATGCGTAATTCATATCCTTACAACAAAGGTAAAATGAATACCTTCAATTTCATGGTAGGGGCCCATCCAAGCTTCTCTTTAATCAAAGTGTTGTCCGAGTTTCTACCACGTACTCCTTCCGGGCCTGGGATGTGGTGGATCGGGAGCTTCTTGTCCTCAAAGCCGAGAACGATTTCAGCCATTTCATTCATGCTTACCATCTCATCACTTCCGATATTCACTGGTTCACGGAAGTCGGATTTTGTCAATCTGTTAAACCATGTAAATAAGAAGTCAGTATCAAGATATCCCCTTTTCAATTCAGTTAGTTTCAAGTACTCATATAGAGAAAATATATCTTATTTGCCAGTTTGAAATCCAAAATATGTTTCGGTAAATTAATTAGCGAAAAATGGAATAATAACCATTGATGGTTCTCACAAACACGAAAGAAGTACCTTAAGACACCTTCGACGCATTCATCGATGAAGGTAAAAGATCGAGTTTGTAGACCGTCTCCCCACATTTCAAACTTATCGGTGGCTGTAAGGGCTTTTCTGCAGAAAGCAGCAGGTGCTTTCTCCCTTCCACCTGCAGTTGTTAAGATGTGAAAAACCAAATTATATTACACCCTCCATCGCACAAAAGAATCAACTCTACAATCTTTGTAGTCAATATTTCAAATTTTGATGTGAAGACCACTTTGATGTTCCTAATTTGCCCTTTGTTTCTAAAGAATCATTCTGTAATTGGTATTAAAATTGCTCAAAAATCGTGAAAATTGTAACGTGGGTCCTTTATATTGATTGTTATCAATGAGTCCTTAAAGTTGTACCTTTCCATGTACCGAAAGGTCCATAGATGTTATGAAAGCGTCCAATTCGGCACTCAATTCCAAAGTCTTTGGTGTAGTGCCTGCACAACTCCTCCGTTGCTAGTTTCTCCAAACCATAGGCATCTTGAGGCTAAAATGCAAGGGGGAAATGCCAACATAGTTAAGGAGATGAACCAAAAGAGGTGATTGAAATATATTCAGCAAAGTTTTATATATAATATGTGTGTGTATGTTTATTCATGATTAGTCAAGAATCAATAACCTCGGCAGGCCAAGCGTCTGCTTCCTTCAAGCTCACATTGGTTTCCAACTGCTTAAACTCGGGGTAAATGCAAGCACTAGAGGCGTAAAAGAACCTGTACATCGTAACATGAAAGTCAATATATTGTCCATCTGTCTCATGAAAAATTGGAACATTTTCCTTTTTGGGATGACCATATTGCAACATCCCATCTTTAGGAAAGTTTTCAAGTTAAAAATGAATTTTTCACCCATTATCATCCTTACAAATTAATGGATAACATTACTTTGTGTCCAAAAAGTTCCTTTGTTTTGTTTCTATCGAAGGGCATTTTTGATATTTGATAAATAGTCAAACATGTTCCTTAAACTATACGTCAAGTCAAACGTTTTCTTCACGGAACATGGAAATTAACTATAATGGGACATCCAAGAAGAGCCTTCGCTTTGATACCATATCGAAAATTTCGGGTTCCAACTCAAAACCAATGGGCAACAAGTGTATTAACCCAAGATCATATATACATCTAATGTCATAAATTTTGTAATAGTTACCAATGGGCAAATAGGTAATTATAGATTGAAACTATGCAAAATGTCGGATTTAATTAAAAACATCCCATTTAGGAAAGGAACTGTTGCATTTATTTAGGGACATGGAGTAGCTTCTTTATGGAACCATAATTAAACATGCCAGAAATAACAATTCTAAAAGCAACTTAAATTCCAAATTAACAAGATTACGTTGACTAACCTCTTAACTCCGTTGATCCTGGAAGCCTCAAGCATGTTAAAGCTTATCATGGTATTGTTATACATAATGACGGAGTGGTTTGATTGAATGAAGCCCATACCACCCATATCAGCAGCCAAGTTAAAGACATGATCAACATTCTCTGTAACTTTCAAACAATTATCCATCACCCGAAGATCAACAAGATGGAATTCATGGCAAAACATGTCCTCTGGCATGTGCTCATTTTTCTTCCAGTCAGAAGCAATGATGTAATGGCCCTCGGTTTTCAAACGCCGAGCAATGTGTGAGGCAATGAATCCACCAGCTCCTGTAATGGAAACCCGAAGCTTGTCTGATGGCCAGTAAGGTTCCCTCTCGAGATTCTCGTACGTGAATGACCCATATTTGGCTTCACCAGTTCCCATTCTACAAAATTTACCATGAAAACCATGAGTTATTCATGTAGGATGAAAAACGTATTACAAACACACAGAATAATTACTGCTTTACCAGCTTGTACTTCACGCAAAAAAATAGACAACTTACCTAACATCCACCACCTTCGAGAGGCTGTATTCTCGCTGGCTTGCGCCTCACTTTGGTTACAAGAAAATTGGATAGCCAACCCTTAACCCAACCCCTTTATTTATAGGCTAAACTACCAAATTATTCCACTGATTCAATTATCTCCCAACTACTTCCAACTAACTCAAGACTGAAAGAAAAAATTTCCCCTGCTTATTATTATTATTATTATAACCATGCCCTGCACTAATTTTTTCTACGTCTACTGTACGTATATTTGATCTTGGGGGGTACAACAAATAACAACATCGATTAAACATAACATTTGAAAGCAATAAAATTATCATCCTCAACGATTTCTATTATTGCCAAGAAGTTATAATACACCACATATGCAATTTTGTGTTGATTCTGGGTTTCAATAAAACTGAATATTTCCCAAACAAAAACTTGTCGGGACAAGAACGAATTATAAAATGAAAGTGAGAAGGTGACCGACAATTTTTTTATAGATGTGAAGAATTAACGCAGTTAGAAGCAATTAAAGAATATTTCAAATTATAGAAATCATAAAACCATGATTTGTTAGTAAACATTTATCGCTTCCATATGCACCAAAAGATCATATAACTATGAGTGTATAACAAATCATCCCATTTATCGTTCACATAAGATAGTGAAAACAATCACTTATTAATGTTACCAAACTGTATATGCGAGTAGGAAACAACACAAACAAGAAGCATTAACTTCAGAAACCATCAGAAAACACTAAAAGACAACATCAGTAAAACCCTAGCCTACATGAGGGTAGAGTTATTGTCAAAAATCGATGCTGGTTCACCATCAGAAAACATTATTTCTGTAGTGGGGCTGCGTGATTTGGTTTTTAAAGAATTACGGCACCGATACCATGATCTACAAAGAGGAAAGTTTTGGACAGAAGGCCTGCTGCCATGTGTGTGCATGTTTTGTGTGTTTGAGATAGTAAACCAACGGAGATTTGCCAACTAAATAGAAGTGCTTTCCAGCAATGTAATGCGTCAATCCTAAAAAGCAGGTAAACCCAATAACATCCAATCAACTTAAAACCATTGAAGGAAGTTGTTAGCAGCCCACAGCGTGCGACTTATAAAGGGCTTATAGTCGGCCTAATTATAAATGTGATGATACAATGTTAGAAGCACAGAAACAAAGCAAAAGGAGCGTTAAATTTTAAAAACTACCATTTCATCAAGTGCTCAGGCAGGATGATAAGAAAGTCCAGATTGGGGCAAAACAAGTTATGAAAAACAGACAAATATAATTTTAGTTTTGAAAAAGAATTGCAATGAAGGGACAGATTTCATTTGTGCTAAAAACATGATGACAAGAAAGTCCTAACGAGGACAAAACAAGTTATAAAAACTTGACAAATGGAATCATAGTTTTAGAAACAATCACATAAAGGGACAGATTTCATGAATGGAGAGAGTTACAAGCTTCAGAAATCATCATTCGGCACTTAACAAGAACCGGCAAAAAAAGGAATGAGAAGCTCTAAAACCCCAGCCTAGATCTATAAAGTGCTAGCCATGCTCTATTACAATGGATGTAACATTTCAAAAAGTAAGGCAAAACTATACAAGGCAAGTGAAAATATTGAATAATAGACGATCTAGTTAGCAAGACTAGCCAATCAAAAAGCACATCAACGAAATGAAATCAGCCCAAATGAAGTATTCCCTCCATCCTCCAACATCTCTATTTACACATACGACTACGAAAAATGAGGGTGCTTGACTATCTGCCACTAATCCAAAATGGTAATACAATAGGTAAGTGGTAATTTTAACAAGACTCAATGTTAACAACTTTCATGTGATATTCTGAAATGGAATTCGTTAATAGAATGGAAGTAATAGTGTGTGTGAATATGTTTTCTTGTGTGTATCTGATACAGGAAGAGAGGCAATTCACTCAATTTGAACTTGGGATGCAATTAGAACCCAGCTTTTCAAGCAATTCACACAATTCAAAAGGGAAAACAGCAGAAAATTCATCTAGGAGGACTATAGACAAACCACATCACAGAGTTTTTGAGGATTTAACATCGACATACGACACAAATACCTAGTTACACACATAAACTTGAAAAGAACAGTACGAAACCCAGACAATTCTTGTACCCTTTCAGCGAAAACACCACCAAATCTCAGCAAAATAAACCAAAATCCGTATCAGATCACGGCATGAATCAAAACCGATGCAAATTATACACAAAACCCATGAATCGATCAGCAGTTCACGAGGGACTGTTGTCGGTAAAACAAGAAAATAACAGGAATTTAGAATTACCTTGACAAAGTAACGGAGGGATGTATGTAGCAAAATTGATCCCTCTTGAAGCAGACAGAATTCGGGCACCACTCTGTACTCTTATGGTGGAAACACACTCCAACTATCCCTTCAACTTTGTGGTTTTGTTTAGGTTTCTCGGGCGTCCCTTTTATCTTTTTTCTATCTTTGTGGAATTTGTGGACATAAAAATGTCACATCTTTAAAGAAACTAATTTATTATTATTATTTTTTTTTTAAAGGAATAAAGAACATAGTTTTAAACTTTCCAATTGCCATTAAATTTCTAAGCTTAATATCGTCCCAAAAACATTTGAGTGTTGAAACCAACTTGATTCAAAGATTAATTTTTATTGAATTTTTGAATTATTTGTTTCCTTTTTCAATTTTGTACATAAATAAAATAGAACATGGCTCACGATTGATACAAGTCAAAGTTTTAAAGTAGTCTTGAATATAAAACATAATGATATGTACGATTAAAACCGAACAATAATGCATCTAGTGTTACATGTGAAGGTACGGAGCAATGCACATGCAAGAGCTTCCGTCATTGTAAAATTACTTATTAGTCCCTTCTATTTTCGGCATCAAAGAATTATTCCAAATCTTCATGGACCACGCCCATGACATGTTGCTACAAGGAAAAAGCAAGAAGCACCGGGATTCAATATCATAGAACTCTAGCTTTTAGCCGAAAAAGACAGCTTCTTTTCATTTTTTTTGAAATTTATCGAAACTTTTACATTAAAAAGTCTTGTTTTTTACTTAAAACTTAATGGTGCCTTTGGAACATGTAATTACCAAATACACCTGCATTCCGAAATTAGGTTTGTTATCAATTCTTTAACCTTCTAAACCAGTCATTTTGAGGGTCAGTAGATTTAAGTCATTCGTGTTTGATTTAGTCTATCGAATAAAGTTAAAAGTAATTTTCAATATAAGGATATAGGTATGGATCAAATAGTTTTATTGACCCCTACTAAAACTCGAAATAATGATATTGTACATTAATTTGAGATTTATAATTTTATTTGACATATTTAGAATATTTTTAAAAATTTGAGATGTGTTTTGATGTACATTTTAATAGTGATTACCTGATAATAAATAATTTGAATCAATTAATTAGTTTTTATAAAATGTAGTGTAGTGTAGTGTTTGGGAGTGTTTCACAACTTGAAGTTGTAATAATCAATTTTTAGTGTGAATTATTTCACAAATTTTAAATAGGTAAAATAAGATATGCAAGTAATTTTGTTCTATTTGTTACCGATCATGTCAAATTGATTATGTGACGAATAAGCAAAAGCACGATACTCGGGCATTAAAGATTGATTACTCCAAATCAAGGTTCTAAATGGTGTGAAGCATAGCGTGGCGGCCAAGCCTTAAGCCTTAGGAGTCACGGCAAAGCCATAACGTTTTCAAGGCGTGACTTATGGCGTCAAATTTCTAATTCATATATAATAGTATATATAAAAACGAATGTTTTGTAGTGTTAATCAATGAGTCAATAATAATAAGCAAGTTAAATTAGGTTATATATTAAAAACTTGCAAATAAGACATTAAAAACATAAATAAAAATCAAATATCTCATTACGATAACTGCGCATTAGGCCAAGGCATGCCATGGGTTTAACGTGGCGTGACACACAAGCCTTGGTGCCATGGCGACTGTGCGGCGAGTTTTTTAGAACAGTGCTCCAAATAAAATGAAACCCAAACAAATTATACGAAAAATATATATATATATGTTTTCTTGACGGTATATAGTATATGTCAACCTCCGACGAGAATCCTCTCAAAATTCATGGGTGGTTACGGATACACAACCCAAAGATGGCTGGTCTGAGAGATTGGTGATCGATCCGTTAACCGACATCCAATTTAAGACATTATCTCACCGCAATCCAACCTCTCTCTCCAAAGCTTGTGTTCCCAAAAACCACTACTAGAGTAGTACTTTGAGTTCTTAAAAATTGTTAAATATTACAAGGTTGGAAATATGGTCACTTTGGTTGGTAAGAAAAACCAAACAATATTCTACAAATTATTTCCCTTAGAACAACGTTTTCTCCCTCGTAGACATACATACACGCTCAGAAAAGGCGAAAAGGTATGTCAACCTATCATTTTCAGCATGTTTCATTGGTTTCGTCACATACCATCATCAAAACGACATAGCACTAATAGTTACATCATTTCAAACCCTTAACGTAAACCAAATGTATATAATGCAAGTGAAAATATCGAATAATAGCCAATTAAAACGTACATCAATCAAACTACGCATTTACGTAAATCCTATTTTTATAATTAAAAAGGTTATTTACGCAAATGAGGATCCTTACGCAAATTCTTTACACAAAAATCTGAATCCTTACGCAAATTTGCATATAGATTTTTTTTTCCATTTTTCTTTAGTCTGAAAATCGAGTTTCAAATGTGGAAGACGTTTGCATAAACTCTCACTAAAATGGGAATTCAATTGAAAAATTAGCTAAAAAGTTAATTTGGTTTAGAAGATTGACTATTTTGGTAGATTTCACTCTTTTAAAACGAAAATTGTTTCGATTTCCGTAGAACGAATAGTCTGTGAATGTGTTTCGTTTGTGTATATCTGAGAGATAGGAAGAGTAGACACACACAGAGTGCTATTCGGATGCCATTGCAAACCATCTTTCAATCAATTCAAAAGGAATAAAACAGCATAGAATTCATCTGAATGAGTTCTATGAGAATTCAACATCAACATACCACACAAATACCTACTCACACACATAAAATCGATAAGAACACTATAAAACCTAGACAATTATTGCACCATTTCAACGAAACACCACAAATCTCAACAAAATCAACCAAAATTCAAATCAGATCACGCCATAAATCGCCACAAATGTGAATTATACATCAATGAATTAGCAGTTCACAAGCGATTAATGTTGGAAAACCAATAATTTAGCAAGAATTTAGAATTACCTTGAAAAAAAATCCGAAATGTTGAAGCGAGCGAAGTTTCTTCGAACAAACCCCTTGCTAGAGAATTTGGGCGCCACTCTGATTATCCTTCCACTTTATTGTCTATTTATTAGATGCCCCTTTCGTTTTTTTCTGATTTTTGTGGAGATGATAATTTCAAATATTTAAGGAAATTAATTTATGAAAATAAATATAAATGAAAATATTTTAGATTTTCCATTTTTGGTAATTAAATCTCGATGCTTTTGTATGATCTCAAAATGTTGAAACCAAAATTCAAATCGATCTGATTAATGTGAAATTTTATCTGATTTATTAAAAACTAAATGAAATATAGTGGTACAAACGCTTATCCGGGTAAGCACTTACCAAGTCATATTATCTTATGGATGAAAGTTGGCAATGACCAAGAATCAAGAGTCTTACCCTGGTAAGTGATGGCGAAGACTCTTACCACGGTTAGTGCTTACCGGGAAATTTGTTGCATACGATACCGTTTTGGTGGACTAAAATCTTACCCGGTAAGTAAGTGATAGTGTTAAAATTTATCGGTAAACGTTTATCGAAAAAATTATTGCATATGATATCGTTTTGGTGGACTAAAATCTTACCCGTTAAGTAAGTGATAGTGAAATGAAACAATTGATGTTAATTGAGGCTTTTACTCTTGTTATTGTATGTTTGAAACTTAATATGAAAGGGTCTACATGATCAAAATTGAAAGAAAATTAAACAATTTAATCCGATAATACAAATGAAGTCGTGTCTGCATTGTTGCACGTGCAATTGAATTTCTAGCTTTGTGAAAAAGGAATTTAAGTTTTTTTTTTTTTTTTTGTGATTGATGAATACTAGAAGCGTACTCGTGAATTGCGCGAGATAAATCACGATTTTAATGTTTCATTTTATTTTTTTGTCGATATACAGTACGATTTTGGATGATTTTAAGAAAAAGTGATAATGTTTTTTTTTTATAAATTTGTTTAATTTAGACTTAATAATATAATGTTTTTTATATAAAAAAGTTAAGTATTTTGTTAGAATTCAATGATTATCTTATATATTTTAATGACATCTTATAAAAATAACCAATTACATATTTAATAATATAATTAAAACAAAATTATAGTAATATAATATATTAATTAATAGTGATACATGGAAATGTCTGCATAAAAAGAAGGTCATGTACATACCAAATTGATGGGTGTTAGAAGTCTGCAGTAGTAATATGTATCATGTGTTTTGATACTTGTAAATTAAGAGATTTTTAAAATCTTGCATAAAATGATGGTACCTTGTGTCTAATAATTTGTATTTAAGAGTTTTTATCCGTGCTTTATAATATTGTATAGATATAAATAAGTTAACTTTTTTTATGAGTTTATTGAAAAAATCTTGTACTTGAAATAGCGTTTTATTTCTAACTCTATGAGTTTATTGAAAAAATCTTGTACTTGAAATAGCGTTTTATTTCTAACTCTATGAGTTTTTTTAACTATTTTCATTCAATTATGTTCATGATTATCGTCTATTTGCTAATTAATTATTATTATTATATCTATATCTATACTATATTATAAAGCACGGATAAAAAACTCTTAAATACAAATTATTAGACACAAGGTACCATCATTTTATGCAAAATTTTAAAAATCTCTTAATTTACATGTATCAAAACACATGATACATATTACTACTGCAGGCTTCTAACACCCACCAATTTGGTATGTACAGGACATTCCTTTTACGCAGACATTTTCATGTATCACTATTAATTAATATATTATATTACTATAAATTTGTTTTAATTATATTATTAAATATGTAATTGGTTATTTTTTCTATATGTCATTAAAATATATAAAATAATCATTGAGTTCTAACAAAATACTTAATTTTTTTATATAAAAAACATTATATTATTAAGTCTAAATTAAACAAATTTATTAAAAAAAAACATTATCACTTTCTCAAAACCATCCAAAATTGTATTGTAAATTGAAAAAAAAAAACATTAAAATCATGATGTATCTCGCTGCATTGCGCGAGTACGCTTCTAGTTTTTTATAAAAAATTGATTATTAATGAAATACTATTTTTATAAATTATCGATAAAATATTTAATTGTATTTTATATATTCTAGAAGGCTGTTAATAATATATATTTATTTATTAGATTTATTTTCTAAATATAATTAATATATTAATTAATTATTAATGAATATGTTTTTTATAAAATTAATAAAATATCAATTATTAATTAATATTTTATTTGAAAAAGTACTAATGAAATATTTGTTTTAAATTTATTAATTAGTTAACATTTTTTAATAGTAACAAAGTTTAATTTATTTATATTATATTTGCTCCAATAAAATTATTGATTAACAGGACAAATTAATTTAAATTCATATTTTGTTATATTAATAGATAATTTTACAAAATTCATATCATTCCATAACATACAAAAGTGGTGGCATGACATGTGAGAAACTCGTAATAGTATTACAAATTTGATATACGAAAAAATTACTGTTAAATCTAAGTAATTTGAAAACGGTTTATTTTGTGAACTACTTATTTTTATATGACAAAATATATTAATGGTTTGTTTTACTTATATTTTTTTTATGTTATGACGTATTTAACAAATCTTTTTTTTTATTATTTTACATTTGTTAGCTAGTTTCTTTGTCATGATTAGTTTATCCAATTGCTTTTCAGCAAGGGTGTGAACACACACACATATATATATATATATATATATATTTTGAACGACGAAATTTTATAAAACTAGCAAAAAGCTAGAAAAAAGAAAACAATTACATCGAAGTAATGACAAGAGAAGGATTAGTAAGCCAACCTACCCAATTAATAAACAAATTGCTACTTCTATGATTAACCCAAAAGTAAGCACGAGTTATAATGTTCTCAAAAAGCACCGCCTTCCTTGGCTTCGGGTTGCCAAAGAGAATATCATTCCGAAACACCCATATAGACCATAAAGTGGTAAGCGTAACGGCCTCAAAACACAAGAACATCTCCCTCTTCAACTGAATTGAGTCGATCCAAGATATCCAATCTGAATAAGTATGGAGATTTGGGATATCCATACGCCACCAGCGACCGATAAGAGCCCATAAGTCTTTAGCGAGAAGACATGAAAAGAAAATATGACTGCAGTCAACCACTCTTATATCATAATTAGGACATAAAAGAGACGAAACATCGATACCTCTTTTATCCAAATTTATCCGAGTAGGGAGCCGATTGAGATGCAACGCCACGCGAACACATTAACTTTGATGGGAACAAGTCGATTCCATCTAGTAGGATGAGAGTCCACCTCCAAATGAATAGAATCAATTAAACGCCTAGCTGAAGCCACTGAAAAAACACTTGACCCTTCTAACAACCACACCCATCTATCATTTTAACTGGAGGGCACAAAGGTAGACAAGATTTGTTGTAGTTCACTAAATTGGACAGCCTCAACCCCACCTCTCGACGGCCTTCGAAGACACACATCCCAACACCCTAACTCCAAACGAGACTTGACATTCGCCGATTTATCCAATTCTAAAGCGTAAACTCTAGGAAATTGGATTTTAAAAGGAGAATCCCCAAGCCAAATATCATCCCAAAAAGCGGTCAAAACACCATCACCCACCTTTTTCTTACAGAAAGAGAAAAGATCAATGTCTTTGTCCTTTAGAGAGTTGAGCGATTTTATAATAGAGACCTATGTTGAGTTCGAAAAATGCCTAGGCACATTCGAACCAATTAGACCCTTCTCGCCATAGATGGATTTAATAATTTTAACCCAAAGTGCCTCATCCTCCAACCAAAACCGCCAAATCCACTTGAAAAGCAAAGCACGATTAAACGCCATAATGCTACCAATACCGAGTCCTCCGAATTTGAGACTAGCCATAACTTTTTTCCACTTGACCCAAGACATTTTCTTTTCCTCCACATCGCCACACACACACACACACACACACACACATATATATATATATATATATGTGTGTGTGTGTGTGCGTCTGTGTGTGTGTCTGTGTGTGTCTGTGTAGGGGTGTGCAACGGACGGGTCGGGTCGGGTCGGGGACCCAGGACCGAAACCCAATCGGATATTCGGGGGAAGAGGTGGGCCCCGAAACCCGATCGATAACAAGATCGGATATTCGGGTTCGGGGTAATTCGGGTTCGGGTTTGCAGATCGGGTGGGTCGGGTAAAATTATAAAAGAAGCTAGCTATGTCATTTGCTAGCTGTGTCATTTGCTGTGATGTGTTTTAGAATGCCATACCCAGAACCAGGTAAAACCGTAAAAGAAGCCCACTTACAATTTACAAATCACAAATGGAGAAAGAATGTGAAATCCAATCTGATTTGTCAAAATATTGTAATTGAAAATAAATAAAAATGATGGAAATTTATAAACTTACAGATTTAATAACCCCAATCACCGTAGGACGATGAATCGAATCGTTGACGATGAATCGAATGAAAAACGTGACGAACTAACGATGAGATGGGACGATTGACGTGACAAACTGACGATGAATCGAATCGATGAATCGATTATCAAATCGAATCGATGAAAAACGAACCCTCGTTTGAACTTTGAAACGTAAGTCGTAAACCCTCGTTTGGTTCTGTTCAGTGTTTGGGATTTGGGAATGGGAACGAGTATACCTTTTAGACTTCTTTATTTAATTTTTCGGATATTCGGGTCGGGTTGGGATTTGGGTACCCAACCCGATCCTATATTATCCGATTTGGGATTCGGTTCGGTTACCTTCGGGTTCGGATGTTCGGGTTTAGGGTTTAGGCCTTATTTTCGGGTCGGGTCAGGTCGGATATTTCGGGTTGGGCGGGTTATGCTCACCCCTATGTCTGTGTGTGTGTGTAGAGGGAGGATCATGCGAGAAGCAAATTAATTTGCGAGAAGGCGAGAAGATTTATGGACCACATAATCTATTAATTAAAAATAGCATAAATGAAAAATAAAAAATAATTTTAGAAATTAAGATAATTATTATTTTAAATTGGATAAATCCTTAAAATTCTCATTATATTTTTTAAATTTATTTATTTTTTAATTTCAATTATTCAAAAACAAATTATTTTTTTATTTTCTAAATATACTTTTAATAAAAAAATCACAATTTTGACCAAATATCACATATGACATCATTATATGAATATTTATACATATCATATTATCATATGTGATAATTGTATATATTTTAGTTAATCATATGTGATTATGTATATTTATATTTTATATATCTTTTCTGTGATGTAAATATTATCGCATGTGATTATACGTCACTTATATTCAGACATATATTATCATATGTGATATATATACAAAAATTCACCTAGTGGATCATATGTGAAACATAATAATAGATCATATGTGAAACGAAGTCAATCACATATGATTCAAAACGTAAATCCAAAAAATTGAGAAAAAAAATGGTGAATTTATTTGATGAAAATTATGAATTTTTTGTATCAGTATCTAGAAAAAAAAATTATGAATTTATTAAAATTAAAAAATAAATTAATTTAAAAAATATAATGAGATTTTAAGGATTTATTTAATTCAAAATTGTAATTATCCTAATTTCTAAAATTAATTTTTATTTTTTATTTATGATATTTTTTAGTTAATAAGTTATGTGGCTCACATTTCTTCTCGTAAATTGATCACTTTCTCGTTTGAAACTCTCTATATGTGTGTAATATAATATACATAAATATATGTATTACATATATATATTTAATAAATATACTATATTACTTTTAGGGTGTGTTTGGTACAGAGATTTGAAGGCAGAGAAATGGAAATGGACCCTAATTCCCTTGTTTGGTAAGTCAAAGAAAAGAAAACCTAAGAAATAAATGATTTCATTTCTCTACTTTTATTTCTCCCCAAAATGAAAAGAAAAGGTGGGAATTGAAAATTTGGATTCTCTAGGAATTGAAAAAAAGACACGGAGGGTTCCATGGTAACCCAACCAAACATGGTCGGTTTTGAACGAAATTTTGTGTGATGCCTCGTGAACATAAAAAAACATGATCCGAAAAAAAATTCTCGTTTTGGGGTAGGGATTTTCCCGGGGCCCGGCTCGGGTTTTGATGGGTTCCGGTCCAAACGGGGTCGGTTTTGGACGAAACTTTGCGTGATGCTTCGTGAACATAAAAAAACATGATCCCAAAAAAAATCTCGTTTTTGGGTAAGGATTTTCCTGGGGCCCGGCCCGGGCTCGGGTTTTGATGGGTTCCAGCTCAAACGGGGTCGGTTGTGGACGAAATTTTGCGTGATGACTCGTGATCATAAAAAAACATGATCCGAAAAAAAAATCTCGTTTTGGGGTCGGGATTTTCTCGGGCCCCGGCCCAGGCTCGGGTTTTGACGGTAACATGTTTTTTTATGTTCACGAGGCATCACGCAAAGTTTCGTCCAAAACCGACCCCGTTTGTTTCGGAGCTAGTTGATTCGGCATGGTAGAATCGTATACCGATGGTTCCATGAGATAATTGTTTATGGTTGAAGTACTTGAAATACTTTTTTTTTGGTTTCACTATGTTGAAGTAATTATGTTTTGGTATGACTTTGGTTGGAATGATGTTGAACTACTTTTTGATTTAATTAATGCATTTTAATTATTAATTTATGCATTTTAATTATTAAATTATGCATTTTAATTATTAATTTATGCATTAGTTATTAATTTATGGATGCAAATGATAAGTTGGTATAATTCTTTGTTGAAATCTCTGTGCTCCCAAACAAGAGAAATGATTCCCTGTTACATTTCTCTGCTGAATTCTCTGTGCTACCAAACAGGAGAGTCAATTCCTATTCTCCAGACCAATTCTCTTTCTCTGCAATTCCATTCTCTGCAATCATTTCTCTGCAATTCCATTCTTTGTACCAAACACACCCTTAATATATATTATATTATATTATGTAATTAGGATATTATATTGCCTTTAATTTATACTAGTTGTGTACCCGCACAATGCGGCGGGATATAAAGATTGAATCAATATACACGAACAAACTGATTACGATTGCATTCGGAATTGTTAGTTCATTAGCTTAATTTATTGATGTCCTAGCAAAAGCTAAGGCAAATGAAAATGTTTTGTCTTCGGTTTGAATTAGAACATGTTATATTCAAACGAAAATAGATGAACTTTTGCCAAAAATATTATCTCGCCAACATGTTGACAAGCGAAACTTGTTTCAATTCAATCAACAATCCAAATTCTACAACTATGACTGCCACTGTAAGATCCATTTAACGTTTATGGGTAGTAAATCTCTATGAAAAATAAATGGATTGTTCAAGCTTGTCATGTTGAGTTCACTACAAAAAAAATCAGGTTTATAGGATGCCCAAAGTGTCATAATAGACTACTTTATAATACTTAAGTTTTATGACCAAAACATGTGTGTCCTATGTAAAACTGTTGTAATAAGTTTATAGGACACCTTTGAGCGTCTTAACAAACTTTTTAGGACACTTTTAAACAAAGTATTATTCATAACAAACAATTCATATCTTGATATTTAAAGTATTATTCAAGTACTACCTCACAATCTGAATGTTGTTGTTGAACTTTAGTCTTGAGTTACCTTATATTCGTACTTTAAATAAACATGTGCATTCTTTTACAAAATGAACCTTTTTGTAATGCATAATCAATAAGGTTTCAAACCTCCAATATAAAATATACAATTACAATTTTTTTTTATCTCAATAAATGAAGAACTACATAGTTTCATAGTACATATATAAGAATGATCCAATTATTTTCTTTTATTTCACTCAAAACACAAGATAAGTGCCTCTTGCTTGGTGTTTCTAAGAATGATGATGATATAATCAACCGGTTGAAACATCTTGCTGATAAATCCGTCTTTGTTACCTGAAAGAGCTTTTTTTGCATCTTTCTATTTTCAATACATAATCCATAAAATATAATTGAGAATTGTGACAACCATGCCTATATCAAGAAGATTAAATACATGATTTACATCATCAACTATTCGACATTGAAAACTAATCTCTATACACATCTCTCGACATTTTCCAACACCATGTTGCAGTGTCGGTCAAATGCTCTAACACGTCCTAGAAGATTTTTATTAATTTTTGCAGTTGATTAGTACCTAGATGTGGCGAAGGTTTCTAGATAAACAAACTAACCTAAGAATATACTTTTCTCAGGCAAAGAGAAGAAGCTTTAATGATAACTATGTAGTTGACATATACCTAGGGGTTGTTTATAAAGTGCTTACCCAGTTAAGGGCTTACTAAGGGGGTGTTTGAGATTGCTTATTAAAACTTCTTATTGACTTATAGCTTTTCCACACCGCTAATAAGCCATTTTGAGTGTTTGGGTTAGGAAAAAAAGTGCTTATGGCTTTTCCACACCGTTAATAAAGAGTTTTTGATAAGTTAAACCATTCTGACTTATTTGAAACTCGTTAAATAAGTTGATAAGCACTTTTGAAAATAAGCATAAGTTGTTTTAAATAAGCAATCCTAAACACCCCCTAAGTCACATTACCTTACTGGATGAATATGGCAAGTACCAAGGATCTTACACGGTAAAAGCTAAGGTAAGAACCGAGAGTCTTACATGGTAAGTGAGGAGTCAGACTCTCACCACGGTTAGTGCATACCGGCAAAATTGTTGCCTACGATACCGTTTCGGTGGATTAAAATCTTACCTAAGTAAATGATAGTATAGAATTACCGTTTTTAAAGGATACAAATTTAAATCAAATCCGGATAATATCCAAATTCACATCTAGCGTGATATTCGAATAAAATAAGGCAAACACGATTCAAATTTATAAAATTGCTAATGTAAAGCGCAAATTATTAAACTAATGTTATTCAAGAACCCAAGTCAAAGTTTGGTCTTCCCTAAATCTGTATAACCCTTTTGCAGGCAACAAAAATTTATGATTACAGAGCAGTATAGATGATGGATGGTTTATATCAAACAAAATGGCTAGGCTAGAGCATCTGACCTTAGCTCCTCTTGATGTTAATCTACAGTACTTGAGAATAAGCTTCATGATCATGGATCTCCATGACTCATGCTACAGAAGACAAAGTAAAGAAGAGACCTTTTCCAACTATTATCCGACTGCATGAGGAAAATAAGATGTATGAGGTGAACACTAATCGAAACCAAATAAGGATTACAAATATAAACATAAAATTCATTTACTCTAAACCACATTTTGTTCATCAATCAATGATTTCGATTGAAACGGTAGCTCTCGATGCCGATATTCATTCGTTGTTAAGCAACACGAACGATCTCATTTACATCACCCCCGTAAGAAATTCCTTCAATCGAGATTTGACCGACAAGTCAGTCCCAGATTTCTGACAAAATCATCTCTGACCAGACCGACTTCCCAAACATTTCATCGAACAACTAAAGGTCATTGTTTATGAGCATTGCTTGTAAGAACTTGACTACTTCAATGGAGACATAAAGAGAAATCAAGATCAAATAGCCATCCAGCAACATCCAGCAATCGAAGGAACCACCATTCTTTAGTTGTCTTAAGGTTGATCTGTATATCGAGTAGAACCAATGAAGGTGAACAAAGAGATTAAAAGAAACATGAAAAACAATATCCAAATATCTTTATGCAAAACAAACAAACAACAGACGAGCCATTCTGAGAGCAGAAAGAGATGAAGATAGTACCACCATCAAAATCGAGAGATGGGAATCCACGATTATAGTAGAGAGCATGAGCCATTCTTGAGAGCAGAAATCATCGATTTATAATCATAATTAGGACAATTAGGACATAGAATGCTTTTTTAGGAATGGGAATCGTTGTTTTGTATTGGGAGGCGTTCACACATAACAAGGTCAATCCAACAATTCAAGGTCCCAATAAGGAACCACACAAACAACTTGTGATAAAAACCTAACCATATGACAGCTTAAGCCCCAATTGAGAAAATAAGAATATGACGTAGCCAATATGACTTTAACCCAAAACATGGAAGTCTCTATTGACATCAGCGTCCAAAAACCAAAAATCAATCTTGAAGGTATCATCTAATTCTGCTATAAACACAAGAAAACATCAACCACCAGATGAGGAACAACAGGAAACAGACTTCACAAGAACAATGAATTTGAAAAATAAACAACCTATTATTAGATAACATAAATAAAAGATAAAATCAAACACAAGAACAAAGAAAAGGATGAAACTTGCTACTCACTTCCTCTGTCATGGAGCTCCATGTCTGTTAGTGTATTTTGTTGTATCCAAGATTTAATGTAGAAAAGTCAAAGTTATGTAAGGTCAATCTAAGTAAAAGTCTAGATAAGTCAACATGTAATTTACATTGTAAGTGATCTTGGTATATAATGTCTTGTGTGTTTGTAACATAGTGGGTGCTAAGACTTGTAATTGAAAATATTGTGATATATATGACTAGTTGTTTTCTCTCTCTACATATTCTCTCTCTAAGAACGTAATTGTCAAATCTTGATTTAGATTGTTAGAATTGCTTGGAATCTGGGAATCTTACATTTACAATTGGTATCAGAGCCAAACTAAAATCAATTCAGATGGATTAGATAACTTGAATTAGATCGAATTTTTGATTTTATCGAAGAACACGTACTTGTTTTTCTGAAAGTGCATTGTTCAATCAAATTCATCATTGTTAATCGATTTGTGGATTTGAAAATGTGTTCACTGTGATCGTTAAGGGTTATAGGATCTTTCTTGTTCAAATTTGATCACGATTTAATCACAAAATCAAGTTGAATTTTGGATTTTTGAAATTTTCTTGAAAAATATGTCAAAAACTGTTGTTGGGTCATCTGAAGATTTGAAGATGACCTCCCGATCTTCCATTTTGTATCATCATACTTAAAATATTTTGAGGTTCTTTTAGCAGCTTGGTTTCCATACAAATGTTCGGTGAAGTCGAAGATCAGCCGAAGAAAACAAAGAAGGAGAATATCTCTCAAAGCGGATTGAAGATAGACTCCCCAGCCTAAAGCCAAGTATGCCTACTTGATCAACACCATTGGCCAGGATGGTGCCGATCTCAGTCTTCAGTAGCCGAAGACCTCTTCGGCCGAAGACCTCTTTGAAAGCCGAAGATTTCTCAATCTTCGGAAGTCGAAGACCTCTCACTCTTCAGGAGCCGAAGACCTCTCATTCTTCAGGAGCCGAAGATCTCTTCGGCAACCGAAGACTTCTTAATCTTCAAGGCCTGAAGATTTCTCCAACACATTGTACTTTTCTGACAAAGTATATTTGTGATATCTTGCATTGACGTGGACCTCATCCGAAGATCATAAAAAGTATGTTTTGTATTTTACACTCTTTTAAGGAAAGGTCTCCACCATCCTCTGCAGGTCAACACTTCAAGCCAAAACACCTCAAGACAAAAGGTACATCCTGTACCTTGCTGAAGACCTGTGTCCATTCCTTGCTCAACAGGTGTCCCATGCATTTAATGCATGAGGCACTATAAATATGGAGGATGGTTAAACATGCAAGATAACCAGGTCTCAAGCATTCAAGCTCTCTAAGTGCACTGGCTTTTTCTGTCTACGAAGTTCTTTTTGTTTTCTAAGTGTTTTACAATTGTTCTTCATTCTCTTTGTGTAATATTGTTTGAATAGATTTCATCTATTCTCTTCCGCAACAATCACAAGTTTTCTATGTGTAATTCTTGATTTCAAATCAATAAGAATTAAATTAAGTGAAAAAACTGTGTGTATTGTATTCAACCCCCCTTCTATAATACTTTTCTTATTTACTTACTGCTATTTGGGACCAACAAGTGGTATCAGAGCAGTTTAGTTTAACTCAATAAACTAGATCCGCAATGGCAGCCTCTTCTTCTTCTTCTTTGAACAATGTTTCTTCTCAAAACACCACTGCTGTTTCATACGACAATGGCTCTATAGCCAAACCACCAAAGTTTAACCCCAATAACTTCTTCCTATGGGAAAGTCGTATGATATTCTTCTTAGAAGGAGTTGACAGCAGATATCCTACTATCTTACATGAAGGTCCTTTTATTCCTAGAGTTTGGGACCGTTACAATGCAGATAAGGTAAAAAGCTGATGAGGACTCTTCTGAGGAAGAAAGAACTCCAGCTACTGGGAGATACATTGTAAAAGACCCCAGTAAATACAATGATGAAGACAGACGTCTTATAGCTCTTGATACTAAAGTCAGAGCCATCATTGCCCTCTCTCTGCCTGATGAGGTCTACCATTCTCTTGTTAACCTTTCTACTGCAAAAGAAATGTGCTCCACTCTGTGTGTTCTTTATGAAGGTACGTCTGAGGTGAAAAAGAGCAAAAAGATTGCTCTTGTAAGAAAGTATGAACTCTTTTCTCATGAGAAGGGTGAGTCTCTCTCAGACTACTACAATCGCTTTAACAGTCTTCTCAACGATCTTAAACTTGTGGGTCGCATCTATGATAATGAGGAAGTCTTGTGCAAGTTTATGGACTGTCTTCCTGAGTTTTGGGAAAATATCTGTACTTGTATCAAGTCTACCAAGAATCTTGATTCCATGCCTCTCACTGCCTTGTATGAAACTCTCTTCAACTATGAGCAGACTAAACTGCTTAGGAAGTCAATTACAAAAGACATCAAAGGCTCTTCTCTAGCTCTTGTCGGTGAATCTTCCAAAAGTATTGTGTGTGTCCCTAGGATCACCTATCCCTCTGATTCTGACAACAATAGTCAAGAGGACCCCAATGACCCTTCAGAAGCCTATCTCAGTGAGGCTGATGATGAAGGAGAGGAGACCTCTGTGGCTCAACTGTCAGATGGTGTTGCCATGCTGGCAGGCTTTTCAAAAGGCAAACCTCGCTTCTCTTCTGGAAAATCCAGATTTTCTAGAAAAACCTCCTCTACTCTTTCTAAAAATGCTTCCTCTGACAAATCAAATGAGGAATGTTACAGGTGTAGGAGGAAGGGACACTTTGCTTCTGAATGCAGAAGCAGGTCCTCTGATAAGTCTAGACTGCCCTCCTCTAACCGTACATCCTCTAGGTCTGTCAGAACCAAGTCTGATTCCTACCAACCCCTTTTTCAAAAGTCAAGCACTTATGTTCCTTCAAACTCTGACGGTGCTGAAAAGTACAAGGCAAAATACAAGAGAGAGAAGGAAAGGAATGCTCTTCTAGCCAATAAAGGAAAAGGTCTTCTTGCCGAATCTCATGATTGGGCAGATGAACCAACTTCCGAAAGTGACAAGGAAATGGCCAACCTTTGCTTTATAGCTAAAATAGATGATGTTGATGACGGTGAAACCTCTTCCACATCCATGGCTCTTGTGTCTACTGAGTGCTCTACCTCATCCACTCAGGTACATCCATTTTTCTCTCTCTCTGATGGTGAGAAAATTGAAGCCTTTGACTCTTTGACCATTGACTTCTATGAAGCCAAGGATGCAAAGAAGAAGGCAAATGCTCAGATAAAATCTCTTTCTTCTCAGTTGCAAATCTGTCTTTCTCAACTAAAACACTTTGACAAAATCAAGGCTGAGCTTGAAGATTTGAAAACTATAAATTTTACTCTTGCTAAAGAGAAAAATAAACTTTTGAAAAGATTCAAAAAGGAGCAAGAAATTGTGAATAAGTGGACAAGTTCCTCCAAGAACTTAGAAAAGATTTTTCAGGATCAAATATCTTGTGATGATAAATCTGGACTAGGCTTCGGGAAATATGACCTTGAACCTCCTTCCGACACCCATGCTCCTATCTCTCTTCCCTCATTCTATGAATCTTCTGAAGATAACTATGACAACTCTGAACCTTTGGACTCTTCTGATCCCTCTAATGATCTCAAGTTTGGAATGTTCATCAAAGCTAAGAGAATTGATTCACCCAATGAGAGTGAGGAAGCCCAAGACTCAAATGACCCTTCTAAACCCATCATTGAGTCTATGTGTTCCTTAAAAATAAACGAGCCTTCCTCTTCTAAACCCAAACCTTCCAAAGTTCCTCAGCCTTCTTCAAACAAATTCTCTTTCTCCAAAAAAGGAAAATCTGTTGCCAATATTCCTCCCCAAAAGAAACTTCCCAAGAAAAACTCAAAGAAACCATCTTCTCTTCCAATCCCCAGAGCTGTGATGTTAAATAAGCTAAATTCCAAGACACCCTCTTCTATTCCTTCAACTGACTCTAGCAAAGGTATCTTGGGTCCTAAGCCTCTTGACTATCCTCTAACCTCTAAGGCCATGAAAGTCAATGTGACCAGTCATCACAAGGAATCTGGTCAAAGCTCCAAAAAGGTTTTTACATATAGAAAATGTTATAACTGTGGTAATACCTCTCACCTTGCTAAGGATTGTCCTATGGAAAGAATTGATAAAAATGTTTCCAAGGATTCTTCCTCTTCTTCTAACTCAAAAGGACCCATTTCCAAATGGGTACCAAAGAACTGATTTCCTTGTGATTGCAGGGTCTAGGGCACCAACAAATCTGGTATCTCGACAGCGGGTGCTCAAGACACATGACAGGGAACAAATCTCTTCTTGTAGACTTCGTGCCATCCAAAGGTCCTTCTGTCACCTTTGGTGATAATTCCATAGGAAGTACTAAAGGTTATGGAACACTCTCAAATGGTTCCATCACCTTTAACAAGGTAGCCTATGTTGAGGGCTTGATGCACAATCTTCTAAGCATAAGCCAACTGTGTGATCTGGGCTACAAAGTGATGTTTGAATTATCTTCATGCATCATTTTCAACAAAAAGATGGAAATCGTAATCTTTGGCTACCGCAAGGAAAATGTCTATGTCATAGACATGGGACATAGCTCATCCGTCGGAACAAACATTTGATTTGTCTCTAAAGACTCTGCAAAAAGATGCTGGCTCTGGCACAAGCGTCTCTCTCACCTCAACTTCAAGACCTTGAATGTCCTCTCCAACCAAGAGCATGTCACAGGCATGCCAAAGTTATCCCTTGTGAAAGATAAGCTGTGTGCTGCATGTGAGAAAGGGAAACTCACAAAATCTTCCTTCAAGTCCAAGCAATGCTTCTCCATCTCTCAGCCTCTTCAGATGCTCCACATGGATTTGTGTGGACCAGTCAGTACCCCAAGCCTTGGTGGTAGAAGGTACATTCTTGTTATTATTGATGAATTCACTCGTTACACTTGGGTATTTTTTCTCAGGTATAAAAGTGACACCACTGAAGAAATTATAAAGTTCATCAAGAAGTCTGAAGTGTTGAATGGGCAACTGGTAAGATCTGTAAGAAGTGACAACGGAACAGAATTCAAGAATAGTATGTTGGATGACTTTTTCAATAAAAAAGGCATCTCTCAGAACTTCTCTGCCGTCAGAACTCCACAACAAAACGGTGTAGTGGATAGATAGAATAGAACGCTATGTGAAGCTACCCGATCCATGCTGAGTGAATCTCACCTTCCTACCTATTTTTGGGCCGAAGCAATCAATACTGCATGCTTTACCCAAAATAGGTCCATCATTGTGAAAAGACATAATAAAACTCCTTATGAAGTCTTTTATGGTAGAAAACCTAACATTGGATTCCTTCATGTCTTTGGGTGTGTGTGTTACATTCTCAACGACAGAGAAAATTTGGGAAAATTTGATCCCAAAGCTGATGAAGGAATCTTCGTGGGATATTATCTCACTTCCAAAGCTTTCAGAGTCTACAACCTTAGAAGGAAGTGCATTGATGAGTCCATCCATGTCAAGTTTGATGACCTCAAGATATTATCACTCTCTTGTGATGATGAAGAATTGAACCGTTGGATATCCTCTTGTGTTGGTGATGGTCCTCTTCCAACATCATCAGACATTCCCTACACAGTTCCCACTTCTCTCTACCAAAACAATGATCCCTCTACATCTCACAACCCCTCCTCTCATCAAGAGGATGATCCTCAACCTACCCAACCTCAAAATACACTCCAAATCATCCCAGTCTCTCAATCTGACATTCATTCCTCACCTATACCTGCCGATCTTCCATCCATCTCTCCTGACAATATCCGTTCCAACTCTCCTCTACAAATTTCTTACCCTCCTCCTTTACCTCTTGCCTTAAAGTGGACAAAAGATCACCCCATTGATCAAATCATCGGTGATCAACAAGCTGGTGTTCAGACCAGAGGAGGTATTGGAAACATCTGTCTCTATGTGAACTTTCTTTCCCTCATTGAACCAAAGAAAGTTGACGAAGCTCTAGCTGATCCATGTTGGATCACTGCCATGCAAGAAGAATTTTCTCAGTTCGAAAGGAACAAAGTCTGGAGACTGGTTCCTCGTCCTTCCAGAAAAACCATCATAAGAACCAAGTGGGTCTTTCGGAACAAAATGGATAAAGAAGGCAGGTGATCAGAAACAAGGCCCGTCTGGTTACACAAGGCTATAGGCAAGAGGAAGGAATTGACTATGATGAAGCATTTGCTCCAGTTGCAAGACTTGAAGCCATCAGAATATTTCTTGCTCATGCTGCCTACAAGAACTTCAGAGTCTTCCAGATGGATGTCAAGAGTGCCTTTCTGAATGGGGAGCTAGCTGAAGAAGTCTATGTGAAACAGCCCCCTGGCTTTGAAGATCCAGTCCATCCTGACTATGTGTACAGATTGGACAAAGCTCTCTATGGTCTAAAGCAGGCTCCTCGTGCCTGGTATGACACTCTTGCTGACTTTCTCTTGAAGAACAAGTATACAAGAGGTAAAATTGACAACACTTTGTTCATCAAGCAAACCTCAGGTAATCTTATTCTTGTTCAAATTTATGTGGATGATATCATTTTTGGTCCCACTGATGAGTCACTGTGTGATGAGTTTGCTTCTCTCATGAAAAGCCAATATGAGATGAGTATGATGGGGGAGCTTACCTTTTTCTTAGGACTTCAAGTTAAACAATCTTCAGAAGGAATCTTTATAAATCAAAGTAAATACATTTGTGACCTTCTGAAGAAGTTCAATTTTGAAAACTCCTCCCCCATGAAAACTCCCATGGCACCACCTTTCAAACTCCATGTTGAATAGGATGGTGTATCTGTGGATATCACTAGCTACCGAGGCATGATCGACTCCCTTCTCTATCTTACTGCTAGTAGACCGAACATTATGTTTGCTACTTGCCTGTGTGCGCGTTACCAAGCCAATCCGAAAGAATCTCATTTGGCTGCGGTTAAACGCATTTTTCGGTATCTGAAAGGTACCATGAATCTGGGTCTTTGGTACCCCAAAGACTCAGGTTTTGATCTAATGGGGTATTCAGATTCTGATTTTGCAGGCTCTAAGATTGATAGGAAGAGCACCACTGGCAGCTGTCAACTCCTTGGTGGCAAGCTTGTTAGTTGGTCCAGCAAGAAGCAGAACTCAGTCTCCACATCTACTGCTGAGGCTGAGTATGTAGCTGCTGGAAGTTGCTGTGCTCAAATCCTTTGGATGAAGAACTAACTTAGAGACTACAATCAGTTGTACTCTCATATCCCGATTATGTGTGACAACTCAAGTGCGATCGCCATCGCAAACAATCCGATGCTGCACTCTCGTTCCAAGCACATCGACATCCGGTATCATTTCATCCGGGATCACATCTCCAAAGGTGACATCGAACTTCACTTCATCCCTACCGACCTCCAACTGGCGGATCTCTTCACCAAGCCTCTTGACGAAACTCGATTCAAGTTTCTCATCGGAGAACTCGATATGTTAAATGCCGAGATGTAATTTTTTTTTCTTTTCTTAAAAAAAAAAACAAAAACAAAAAAAAGACAATCAAGAAAATCAAAAAAAAAAAGGAAACGAAATAAAAAAAAAAGAGAAAATAAATAAAAAAAATGTTTTTTTTCTCTCTCTTTCTTTCGGTAGCTCTCTCTCTCTACCATATCTCTCTCTCCTCCCTCCCCTCTCCCACCGAAAATCTCTCTTCCCTCCCCCTCTCCCTTAGCTCTCTCTCTACCATATCTCTCTCTCCTCCCTCCCCTCTCCCACCGAAAATCTCTCTCCCTCTCCCCTTGCCCACCGAACCCCCACCACCCCCCTTATCACTCCACCGAAACCCCCTCCCCTTAACATTTTTTTTCGTTTCCTTTTCATCCCCACACCAAACACCCCTTTCGGCCCATCTCTTACCCACCCTCACCGAACCCTCTCTATACCTCACTTTCGGCTCTCTTTATCACCCACCCACCGAATCTCTCCCTCTTCCCTTCTCTTCATCTCTTTGGCCGATCCCACCCTCCCCCTTACCATTTTTTCTGTCATTTTCCTCCCTTACCACCTTTCACTTCCCAAGACTTCCTTTCCCCCCTTACTCCCCATCCCATCCTTTCTCCTTTTTTTTACACCTCCTACCCTCTCACCTTTCCTCCAAATCCTTCCAGAATTTTTTCCATATCTTCTCTCTCCCCCATATATCTCATCTTTTTTACCTACCACTTTCTTTCCCTCCTTCTCTTTTTTTTCTTTCCTGTTAAAAAAAAAGAGCCAAAAAAAAACAAAAAAAAAGAAGAAAAGAGCCCAAGAAAAAAAAAACAAAAAACAAATGGGCCACTGAATTTATGAGTTCTTCGTGTCTTATAATTTTTCTAAGTGTCAGTACCATTTTTTTCTATGTGTTGGTGTCATCATCAAATAGGGGGAGAAAAATTGTTGTGTCACAAATTGATTTGGTGATGACTTTCCTACCAACACTTAGAAAGTCCAGAAGACCTCTCTCAACAAAGGCTCTCTATCCACCAATCGAGTTCTCAGCTCAGGTATGATTTCCTTCATAAACTCTCCCGATCTACAATGGGGTGATGCTCGCAACACTCCGGTGTCCAAAACTCCCTCATATGTAGTGACCCCATCTGCCCCGTCTCAAGTGAAGTCGACTAGCAAAAAAAAAAAATCTTCAAAGGCTTTCGACACCTCCGCACTTGCTTCGATGACCATACGACCGAAAGAACCTTTGGTTATTACCCTGGTCACATATCTCTCTTCAAAGCGGAGGCACTCACCTTCTTCCCCTCCCTCTCCTCTCAAGAGGCCGAGGAAGGTTTCAAGGGCCAAGCCACAAACTCCACCCACCGATTCTCCACAATTGTCAGGTGTTGAAATTTTCCCATCTAGGCCCGGGGACTCTGCTCAACCCAAAGCCACCTCCTTTGTATCCTCAAAAAAGGATACAATTGTAAAATTGGGGACCCCTATTATTCCCTCATCAACCTTTTCCTTGGTTGATAAGGATTACTTGGACACCTCCCCAATCCAAGGTGCTTCTTCTCCACCTCACAACCTATCACCCGGGATTCTCAGTCCCGATGATTCTGCACGATCCAAGGATGAATCTGCCTTTCTAGGAGCAGGTTCGGAGAATCCCGAAAACTTTCTGACTTCTTACTTTCCGACGCCGTGAATTAGTTGAGGGGGAGTATGAGTTGAGGGGGATCAACTTACCACTCAAGCTTAAACTCTGTTGAAACTAATTTTGCTATGGACTGTGTGATCAAAACCACCTTACATTAGTTGAGGGGGAGTATGAATTGAGGGGGAGCATCCAACCACTCAAGTTCAAACAATTCCGGCTACTGTCTTCTTATCTTTGTATATATTTATTTGCTTTGTCATTCTTTATTCGTTTGTATAGCTATATTTTTTCATTCATTTGTAAATGTCAGATATACCCAAAAAAATGGTTTATGTGAAAAGAACCCAAAAAGAGTAAATATGGGTCAAAATGAATTATTCAGTGTACTCTTAGTTTTATTCTTTAGTATGAATGTCATCCTCAAATAGGGGGAGATTGTTGGGTCATCTGAAGATTTGAAGATGACCTCCCGATCTTCCATTTTGTATCATCATACTTAGAATATTTTGAGGTTCTTTTAGCA
Organism: Arctium minus; assembly: GCA_954870635.1. Lineage (NCBI taxonomy): Eukaryota > Viridiplantae > Streptophyta > Magnoliopsida > Asterales > Asteraceae > Arctium > Arctium minus. Next base: position 75,330,302 of record OX941089.1, on the reverse strand, counting down.
GCTTGGTTTCCATACAAATGTTCGGTGAAGTCGAAGATCAGCCGAAGAAAACAAAGAAGGAGAATATATCTTAAAGCGGATTGAAGATAGACTCCCCAGCCTAAATCCAAGTATGCCTACTTGATCAACACCATTGGCCAGGATGGTGCCGATCTCAGTCTTCAGTAGCCGAAGACCTCTTCGGAAGCCGAAGACCTCTCACTCTTCAGGAGCTGAAGACCTCTCAGTCTTCAGGAGCCGAAGACCTCTCAGTCTTCAGGAGCCGAAGACCTCTCAGTCTTCAGGAGCCGAAGATCTCTTCGGCAACCGAAGACTTCTTAATCTTCAAAACCTGAAGATTTCTCCAACACATTGTACTTTTCTGACAAAGTATATTTGTGATATCTTGCATTGACGTGGACCTCATCCGAAGATCAGAAAAAGTATGTTTTGTATTTTACACTCTTTTAAGGAAATATCTCCACCATCCTCTGCAGGTCAACACTTCAAGCCAAAACACCTCAAGACAAAAGTTACATCCTGTACCTTGCTGAAGACCTGTGTCCATCCCTGGCTCAACAGGTGTCCCATGCATTTAATGCATGAGGCACTATAAATATGGAGGATGGTTAAACATGCAAGATAACCAGCTCTCAAGCATTCAAGCTCTCTAAGTGCACTGGCTTTTTCTGTCTACGAAGTTCTTTTTGTTTTCTAAGTGTTTTACAATTGTTCTTCATTATCTTTGTGTAAGATTGTTTGAATAGATTTCATCTATTCTCTTCCGCAACAATCACAAGTTTTCTATGTGTAATTCTTGATTTCAAATCAATAAGAATTAAATTAAGTGAAAAAACTGTGTGTATTGTATTCAACCCCCCTTCTACAATACTTTTCTTATTTACTTACTGCTATTTGGGACCAACAACTGTGTATGGAGATCTCAATCAGTCAGTTTGTAGAGAAAAATCATCATAGTGCATTTTGGAGCTGTGATTGCAGGTTTTACGAATTTTGGATCGAATCCGTATGTTCAAGTGAAGAACATGCTAGATTCAAACTTCACGCAAGCTTCAAAGTAAAGAACACGCACGTCACTAAACGCGCAAACAATGAAGAACACACACAAAGAAGATTTGTGATATTTTTCTTGTTTTCTGCGAGTTCGTATCCAAAACGCGCAAACTGTGTTCTGCGAGAAGTCTAAACGCGCATGACAAGCTTTGAGAGTTTGATTTGTGATCTGCGAGTTCTTATTGGTTAGAGAGTTTGCATTTTGCACAAAGTGGATTTTCAAAATTATTCTAAGTATAGAACGCGCAAAGGCATCAAAACGCGCAAAGGAACCAAAACGCGTAGAAAGTGTTATGCGAGAAGCTACTTCATGCACATCATTATCTGCGAGTTTCTCAAAACGCGCTAACAGTTATGTGCGAGTTCTACAAACGCGCATAAAGCGTTTAGCGAGAAGTGCATTGAACAGTATTATGCGAGTTTCAAGTGTTTTGCGAGTTTATGTGATATGCGAGTTTGTGCCTTAGAAAAAAAAAATTCAAGTGTTTTTGAAGTTTGATTTTCAAGTCAAATTTTTATCTGAATATTTTGGGAACGATCATTTCAAGCATACATTCATTTCAAAATTTTCTCTAGGGACCCCCGTGCTAAGTTTGCGAAGGGGGAACATATTTCTGATAGTGATCATAATTTTCTGATTTTTGACGATCATTTTGAAGTAAATTTTTTCAGATATCAAGATGCCTAATGTTTTATTAGGGAGAGATTGTGCTATCATGTATATGCCTGAGATACCTGCCATAGAAGCTGAACGGAATAAACTGAAGATTCAAAATTCAAAGCTTCTTAATCAGATTCAGGAGTTTAAAGCTAAATTGTTAAATTCTGATAAAACTCCTGAATGTGCAAAATGTACTAATGATTCTCAATCTGATTTTACAGGTATCATCAAGGCAAGAGAAAAAGAGATTAAAGAGAAAGAGCAAGATATTGGAATGAAAGAAAAAATTATAGAGGTTAAAGAGAAAATAATCATGCAAAAAGAGAGAAAGATAATAAATCTTCAAAGTCAACTGAAGACAACTGAACAAAAATCATCGGAACAACAAGCTGAATCAGTTGATCTTCAACAAAAGTTTAAGGCTTTTGAAGAAAAGATATATGCTTTGGAGACAAAGAATGCTGATCTGATAAAAAACCTCCAAGCAGATAATGAAAAAGCAAATCTGGAGAAATATTCTACTCAAAAGTTGTCTGACTTTTCAAAGAAAGTTATCCAAGAGAAGAAAGATTTGGAGTTAAGATGTTTGAAACTCTCGGAGCAAGTGTTTGAGTTTGAAAAAATCTTAATTACAGAAAGAGACACGTTTGCTAAAGAGAGAAAAGTTCTTGAAGACAAAACAATTGAACTTCCCAAACAGATTTCTACATTGCAAGACTTACTTGAAAAAGAAAGAAAATCTTTTCAAGAGAAGAAAAAGTCTTATGATGTTGAAAAGAAAAATGCTGAAAAGGGAAATGTTTGGATTTTGAAAGATATTTCTGAAAAGAACAAGAACTTGGAAAAAGATTTTGAGCAAGAGCGTCAAATTTTTGAAAACGAAATATCTAAGCTCACATCCAAGATAATTGTTCTATCATCAGACATTCTTAAAGAACAGTTGGCAAGATCTGATTTGAAGAAAAAGTTTGATACTATTTCTGATGAAAGAAACATTCTATTCAAAAAGATAAAGGACTTAGAAGCTGCAAATGTTGAATTGTCAGATAAAATTTCTGCTTATGTGATTAATCAATCACCTCTTGACAATTCAACAGAATCAGTTTGTTCTTTCAACATTGCTTTAAGTTCCATTCATGAGAAAAATGTTTTCAAAAAGAAAAGTGTCAAACCAAACATTATCAAATCAAATCAGATTCGTTCATCTAATCTATTTTATGACAAGGTTGTTGATAGTTCAACGAGCTTCTATGTCAAATCTCTTGAAAAGCATTCAAAGAAAGGACAGATGGTCTAGAGAGTGAAGGTTTCTCCTGATGAGCAGAAGAATGACAAAGCATCTGCATCCACATCCAATGCCAAAAAGAACAGTGCACACAAAGGTAAATCTTTTGGTAAACATAGTATGTTTTATTCTATTAATCATTTGTTCAAGATTTGCTCAAAAGAAAATTTGTTGTTCTTACTGTGGAGCAAATGACTTTGTAAGTAATAATTTTGTCAATTACTGGTATGGGTCATATTATGTTACCCCCAAAAGAACTGCAACTAACACATCAGGACACAAATACCAGTGGGTACCAAAAGCTAAATCTGTGTTGCAGACACCCAAGGTTTAAGGTGGAGCAAGAACATTGTCTCTTGAATAATTCAGTTAAAGACCCGGACTTTAAGGTTAAATGGCTATGACTTCTAGATAAAACAGTCTAGGCTCGGTCTTTAATGTTTAAAGATAAGGATATTTTGAAAATATCCAGGGGAGCTTATCAGAATATAAATCATTTTATCATGATTTGAGGGGGAGCTAAATTGTAAGCATCTTTTGATCTAGATCTCTGATTGTTTGAAAGAAGAACAACTTTCAAACATGAAAAATGTTTTCTGAAATGTTCAAACCACTTCTGATCCTTAAAAGATTTCATGAATTTAGAAGTGTGATTTTAAATGTTTTTCATAATTGAGCATAATGTTTAACTGACCGTGTGTTTCCAAAGATCAATACTTGTGTATTATCTTGTCTATATACTGTCAAGTATTCATACACACCGGTTCAGTACTTCATTTGAATTTGTTATTACCATGTCTCATAAAAAAACAAATTTTTGATGGTAATACCCTCGTTTGTAATTCAATTTGTTGAGCATCAATCATCATTTCACTCTTTGTTCGTTCGTTGCTAAATTGTTTATATTTGTCCATATAAACAACTATCAAGTTCTTTGATACCCTAACCATTTCATGTCCATACTCATGATCTTTGATCTGATTGATACATTGTCAGATTCTCAAAACAATTCTGTTGATTTCATTTCGTTCATTTAATATCCTTGTTTTGAGAGATCTTCAAAGTTCAAATGCTCAAACTTCATTTATATCTTTGATGAGCATACATTTTGACATTGTTACCATATTTGTGATTATCTGTTCAAGTTAAATTATTGAGCAACTATTCTTTTTAGGAAAAAATACATGGGATCAGTGTGAGAGCTTACACAAAACTTCCATGGATTCACGTAAACCAGTGTTTCCTACCCAGGAAGTTATCCTAGAGTGATGAAGGGGTGAGGGGTTTTAAATCAAAGAGTGGGGGAGATGACGCGTCCGATTGAGTTTTTCTCAGTGTGTGGAGCGGAAAAATGTAAATGAGAGTTTGGTTACAAGTGAGCTTAAATGTTAAAAAGAAAGAGGGTGTGAGATCAGAGTTAAAAGAATATCAAAACTCTGCACCAACCACTTTCTGAGTCGGGCAGCCACATCAACTGATTGGTTCACATTCTTTGGTGACCATCATTGAAACAAGCATTGAGCCCATGCCAACTCTTGCATTAACCCCACCAACCACTCGTTTCTTTCTTAACAAAGAAATGTTTCATTTTCTTTGGGGACGCAACACATATGCTATCTAATCTTCACTCGGAAGATTTAGATATTGGAATAGAAGGACAGTTGCCCCACCTTCGCACCTCTTTCATGCACATTGAATCCGTGTAAAACTTGTTGTTGACTCAACAGTTTACACAATTTGAACATGTTCAAGCTTAAGTAGCTTCAATCATTTCTTACACTTGCACGTACACACAAGGAATGAGTTTTCTTGTCATAACATTCATAGAAAATTCCTTTGTGGTTTTTCGATGATTGAATGGAAGCCCTGGGGGAGTGAACATCACAAAAACTCATTTCCAATGTACATCCGTTGTACAAAGTGGATCTGTGCTACTTACAGGCATTCTAACTGTATCATTTGTTGATTCAGGGTTACCACGTTTATTATATCTGAATTTGAAAAGATTCAGATATATACATTTCATGAATTGACGGATACACAGATCAAAAAGGGCGGAGATTGTTATATTATCACAAAGGGGGAGATAAATAATCAAAGACAGTGATGACTTGAAAAAGGTTTTGATGATTTTGCTGCTCACAACTCATCATAAAGGGGGAGATTCAAAGAAAGTGATGAAATTGAAGAAGTTTTGATGATCATGATACTCACAATCATTAAAAAGGGGGAGAAATTTTAAATGATTCAATTTCAAAGCTAATCTGAAAAATTCAAAAATGAAGAGATTTTCTGAAGAAAATGGTGAAGATAATTCTGAAATCTCAAGTCAGATGAAAGTTTTGACCAAGAAGATTCTAAAGAAGATTCGTAAAAGTTTGTTTTTTCAAAGATAGTTCAGAGATTACAGTGTAGAAAATATAAGCATTGAAAGATTCCTCAATCAATAATTCAAAGTTGCAAAGTTCAAGAATGTTTAGAGTTTTTAAATTCTTGTTCAAGACTTGGTGACTTGATGACTTTACTAAAGCAAATGCTAAAGACTTTTCAAGATTCTTCAAAGGTTGAAAGACTGAAGATTGTCAGAGCTTCAAAGTTCAAGACTATAAAAGATAAAGTCTGAAGAATCAAGAGCTGAAGACTACTATCAATTTTTTTAAAAATCTTGAATACAAAGGGGGAGATTGTTAGTGTATTTTGTTGTATCCAAGATTTAATGTAGAAAAGTCAAAGTTATGTAAGATCAATCTAAGTCAAAGTCTAGATAAGTCAACATGTAGTTTACATTGTAAGTGATCTTGGTATATAATGTCTTGTGTGTTTGTAACATAGTGGGGGCTAATACTTGTAATTAAAAATATTGTGAGATATATGACTAGTTGATTTTCTCTCTCTACATACTCTCTCTCTAAGAACATAATTGTCAAATATTGATTTAGATTGTTTGAATTGCTTGGAATTTGGGAATCTTACATTTACAATGTCTCACCTCCTTCCTTCGTAATCTAGATGTGAGGAAGAACAAATAAGAAACAAAAAAGTTTTTGAACAACCCAAGAAGCTACAACTGGTTTAATTTGCAGTCAAACGGATTTAAGGTACAAAAACTACCACAAAAACTTTCTTGTTATCTAGGTTTGATGCCTTGAATGTTATCCTAAATTCCTCCCTACACCAAAACAAGTAATTATTCCCATCAATCACATGTAAATAGCATAAATAACCATGGTCATGATTTGAATAAAAAGCATGGCATTACATGAAGAGAAAGAATGCAGTTGGTAGTTTTTTAGGTTTGCTTGGACCTTTATGTTTCTTCTCTTCGCTCTCTTTGCAGATTGCTCCTTTCCTATTGATGGCTTCTTCATGCACAAAAATTCATACATTATAAACAAACACAAAAACAAACAGAAAACTGAGATCATACCTAAGTTCATCTTCATTTTGGCATCAAGACCACAATCGTGCAGGCTAATCAAAGCCACAACTACATCTTTATTACATGCTTCACTGTAGAATATAGATTCATCAAATCAACATCACTGTTGCGATTTAAAAAACCTAAAAAATCACATTAAGTTACTTTTGAACTTCAAAATTGGCATAGATTCAACAATGCAATGGGTGAAAGCGTTGCCATATTTTGCTCATTTGAGAGAAGTAGAAGCAATATCTGCTAAGATTAAAACATAGATTCATTCAGACATTTCATCGAACACTTCTACTACAAATACTACAATAATCTACTCATACTTCACCAATCTTTGTAAACTCTTACGAGAAGATGTTCCACCATTTTTAACTCCTAGAAGGGATGACATATCAAAAAGCAGGGTTTTATTGAATCATACATACCTGATTCATTTGTTTATCATTATTTGGATCGTACATGTGATTCCAAATCAGAACCACACATCCATAACTCATCATCGCCTTATTTTTCTTCAAGAAGGGGCGAGAAGATTTAAGAACTTATGAAGTTTCAAGCAGGAGCAGTAGCATTGTTCTTTGAAGAGATAAACCCTGATTTTTAAATTTTGAATTTGAAATTGGGTGTTCCTGGTGAACCGATTTCACGTTGAAGTTGGAAGAAGGTTGAAAAAAAGTCTGACTCTTAGAAAGGAAACTATTAAAGTCACCAAATTCTTTGTACATCGGGAAGACCAGAAAAGAGAAAGCCGAGAAAAGAGTAGGAAAGAAACATTTCAGTAAGAAAGAAAGTTTACTACTTTCCCATTTGGTGGTAGTGGTATGGAGGATAAAACTTGATGCTACAATAACTTGTATCCTATGCCTCAAAAGTTGTAAATTAAGAGTTTTTTTAAATCTATGCATAAAATGATAGTACTATGTGTTTTATGGGTTGTAGTTAAGAGTTATTGTTAACCCCAAATCTGAACCAATGAAAGTATTGAAAATAACTAAGTATTTATCTAAAGACTTTCAAGGGACATCAACAAGTCTGTCTCTGAAGTCAGTTCAGAGTCAGTCTGAAGAAAGTATGTCTGTCTCTGAAGTCAGTTCAGAGACAGTCTCACAAAGACATCAGAGAGCCCCTCATCATAGATCTTACTTCAGAGCTCTAAAGATGTTCACTCTGAATTTCTTGACAAAGAAGAACAGATGACACGTCACCTTGTGATAAGATTTACTTTCTAGAGTAGGTCACTGTTCAAGCATGTCTTGATCTTACCTCTTAGGTAAGATACTGTTCAAGCATACTTCTATTTGTCAGATAAGTACACTATTTACTTTATGGTCTTATAAATAGGACCATCACCTTATTGTTCCAAGTGTGCTTAAGAAGTCTTATAACTGATAATATAAGTTGAATATTTTATTCAAAGAATATCTTGTTTATCTGTTTTGCTTTATGAACTGTGATATTTGAATCTCCTTTGATATTAAACTATACTGCTTCGCTGTTATTACTCTTATTGTTTATATCATTGTTGTGAGATTAAATCTGGGATCCAACAAATGGTATCAGAGCCTCCTTTGTTTTTTAAACAAAGAAAGATCGCATCTGCATACTCGGATAGATTTACATCTCATTGATTCTAACTTTCAATATCTGTGCATGTTCAAATAACCCTGGTTTATTAAAGAACACCATATGCTCAAGATTTGATAGTAAATCATTGTTCAATACAAAAAGCATCTGTTCTTCAAATCTTCATCTTTTTCTTCAAAAATGGCAAACTCAAGCATAAGTGCCATTTATACAGCTGGGTCTTTAACAAAATCTCCTACACTTTTAAGGGATGAATATCCCCAATGGAAGATAAGGATGGTAAATTTCTTAGAAGGTATGGACAAGGATCTCTTTAGATCAGTGAACGTTGGACCTCACATTCCAATGGTGTTGGTTCCAAGAGTTCCTGCAACAGCAGATACTGCTGAGATCCCTGCATATTATGAAAAGAAAACCACAAACTTCATCGATGAAGAAACTAATATGATGATAATGACTCAAAAGCTGTTAGATTACTGATAATGGTCATTCCCAATGATATCTTTCAAGAACTTGATTCTTGTAAAACTGCAAAAGAGATATGGGATCAGTTGTTAAATCAACTTGAAGGAGGGCTACAAACCCAGAAAAACAGAAGAAATCTATGCATCAATGAATATCATGATTTTCATGCTCTACCAGAAGAAATATTACACCAAACTTACTCATCAACATTCTTATCAACAAATGTAGAAAGTTTGGAGTGATAAGAAAAAAGAGGAAAACAACTTTCTTTTCTTGAAAAGCTTAAATGAAGAATGGTCACAACTGTCTATGTCTATACAAGCCAATCAATATCTTGAGTCATGATCATTAACTGACATTTATGGCACTCGTGTTGCACATGAAAAGGAAGTTATGAAGCAAAAATCAAAACTGTCTTTAGGTGGACCCCTTGCACTTGTTTCAAAACAAATTTCGAAAGAAAACAACTGTGAAGAGTCACAAAAAAGTTTGGAAACAGAAAGAAGATCCAAAAAGGTCCTAATGGCAGAAGAAAATCATTCAGATTCAGACTCAGAAGATGATATCAATGCCTTCGCCAAATCTCTTGCATTAATCACTCATCAATTTAACAAGAAATTTGGGAAGAAAGTATTTGAAGGAGAGAGAATGAAGAAAGAAGAAATCTTGAAAGAAGATTTCAACAAGATGGTGTCAGATTTCAGCAAGAACCCAGATTCACTCCATATATTGATCAAAAAGGTACAAACTTCAACAACAATGATGCAACTCAACAATCAAGACCTCAATAATCATTTCAACCAAGGTATCCACAACCACAGAGATATTTCAAACCTCAAGAACAGAAGCCAGAGACAAGTACTGCCACTCTTCCAACAAATCAAAATGATGGAAGATGTTTCAGATGTGGAAAAATAGGCCATTTCTCTGCAAACTGGAGAGGAAAACTTGTCAAAGATCAAGATTACTACAAGAACAAATACAAGTACAACGTAAAAGAAAGAGTTCTTGTAGCAGAAATGGAAGACTGATTATCAGACTCAACAAGTGATGGCGAGGAAGAACCTACCAATCTCTGTGGTATGGCTTTTTCAGATGGAAATCAAACTGATGGAGCATTAGAAGACAACTGTGAAAAGGTAAACTCTCTTTACACCTCTGACAGTGATCCTGAAATAGATGCTTTTAAACTAATTAATGAACTTCAAGATCTAGAGCAAATGTTTCTTGAAGAGAAAAAGAAAAGAGAGCAAGTGACAAAAGAGCTCATTTTTTTCAAAAGAGAAAAAAATCTTCTGGAATCAGAAAAGAAAGAAATTTTTCTTGAAAAAACCAAACTTGAAGAAACTCACAAGCAAAAAGAAAAATCATTTTCAGAAGAAATAAGAAAAATTGAGAAAGTTTTAAAAGGAATAGAAGAAGAAGTAAAGAAATCTGAGTATGAAAGGCTCAATTCTATTGCCTTAACCAAATTTTTTCAAAAGGAAAGAGAAATACTACATCAATCTCTAGATAGAAAAAATCTTCGAATCAAAAGCTATGTCAATGCACAAAGTGTTTTTGACAAAATAAAAACTCAAATGGACTCTCAAGGGCTGGGATTCAATGAGTTGTGTTAAGTCTAAATATTGTATCCAAGATTTAATATAGAAAGTCAAAGTTGTAAAAGTCAACATAGTCTTTGTGTTGTTAAAGTCAAAGCTAGTTTAGTTTACTTTGTCATTAAGTCTTGTTTTAGGTGTGTGGTATAAATAGGTTTTCCTTTCTAATCATGTTATAACGAACTAGTCTAAGCATATTGTATTTCTAGAGGGTGTAATTCAAGATCTACTTTCTCTCTCTAGTTCTTGATCTTAATGATGATATCTTGAGTAATTAGCTTGATAGATTGGGATTTAATGATTAACAATTGGTATCAGAGCTTAACCAAACTTTTCAGGAAAGATTTGATCATGATTTGAATTGAAATCTGAAGTTTTAAAATCGAAAATTTGAAAATTTCGAAATTTTTCAATAACATGAGTTTGGGTACTGTTCATCCAAATTTCATGTGAAAAATCTTTTTTGATGCAAGAAAATGGATTCATTGGATTCGTTTTATATGTAGGATTGATTCTTGTTCTGATTACATTTCATAATTCTATCAATTTCGATATCAATTTTCGAAATTTGAGTTTTCTGGAAATATCGAGTTCAAACTCTGTTCTTGATCGAATTCCTTTGATTTGTTGTTTTAATCGAAAATTGATTGTGCTTGTGTGTTTAGAACTGTTTTTCGATGATGCTAACAGGTTCTTGAGATCAATTGTGCAGGTTTCGATCGATTTAAGTTTGAATCTGTCAAGAACTCGACTTTGCGTTTCATTCATCACGGTTTGCGTGTCCTTCATAAAACTTTGCGTGTCCTTCATAAAACTTTGCGTGTCATTCATGTTATTTTGCGGGTCATTCATAAATTTTACATAAATTTCAGGTTTTCGGTTCAAGTTGAAACCGCAAAGCTCATTGTGCGTCTCAAGTGACACACGCAAAGTCAGGTTCTCGGATCTTACTACACGCGTAAAGTTCACTTTGCGTTTGTAGTTAGACCCGCAAAGCTTCACTTTGCGTTTGTATTTAGACCCGCAAAGATTCACTTTGCGTTTCTCTCTGTACCCGCAAATCTTAGTTTGCGTTTCTGTCTTCACTCGCAAAGCTCCACTTTGCGGGTCTCCCTGTCTAAAAAAAAAAGAAAAAAAAGTCTGGAATTTTTTTTTGGTCATCTATGGAAATATTTTTTTTACACTGCGAAATAACAATTATTGTTCAAATTTCAATTTTCACGAAATATTTTTTTTTAAGATTTCAATTTGATCTGATTTTTGATTTTCTGATACATTAGTTTGGAACGATCATTCACTGTAAGCTGATTACTCTTTAATCATGGGATTTATTTCAGATCTTGAAGAAAAGATCAGAAAGGTGGAATTAGAGAAGATTAATCTGGGTCATGAAGTTGATTTTTATTCTCAAAAGACAAGAGAATACTATGCTGAAACTATATCTTTGAAAGAAGAACTCAGTGCACTAAAGATTCTCAATGAAGATCTTCTGAAAAGATCTTCTAGGCTGACTGATGAGAAGATTCAGAAAATGGAATCTGAGAATTCTGAGCTTAAAATGAATTTATCTGATTTGGAAAAACAGCTTGTTGCAAATAAAGCTGAGTTTGAAAGTGAAAAGAAATTTTTTTCCAAGAAGTTCTCAGACTTTTCCAAGAAGTGCTATGAAGAAAAGAAGTCGGTGGAGCTTAAATGCTTAAAATTTTCTCAACAAATCTCAGATTTTGAGAAAGTTCTGATTTTAGAAAGAGAAAAGTTCGCTAAAGAGAAAAAGACCATAGAACAAAAGAATGTAGGATTTTTTAAAGAATTATCTGGCCAGCGAACTGATTCAGAAAAAGAGTTTGAAGAAGAACGCTTAATCTTTGAGAATGAAATTAAGAAACTGACTTCAAAATTTTCTGAACTGTCTGCTACAGGGCTGAAAGAGCAAAAGATGAAGTCTGAATTCAAGACAAAGATTGATCTGCTTGAGAAAGAAAGAGACATCTTTGCGTCAAAGATCAAAGAGCTTGAAAAATCTGTTTCAAGTTCAAATCTTAAATATGTCTCTTCAAAAAGGTCAATCAAATCATTCAATCAGATTCGTCGCACTAACCTGTTTTTTGATGAATATTTAGATGGTTCAGATTCTTATCCAAGGAGAAAAAGTTTCAAGAACGAGAAACTGGTCTGGATGAAGAAATCAGTCAAAGATGACAAGACTGATGAGCTGAAAGAGAAGAATTCATGTGTACACGTACATAAAGCAAAGAAGAACAAAGCACCCAACGGTAAGAAATATTATTGTTCTATTTGTTGTACACATGATCATATCCATAAGACTAGTGATCATTACTGGTATGGATCTTACTCCGTAACCCCCACACGCACTGCAACTAACATTTCTGGACCCAAATACTAGTGGGTACCAAAACCGAAACTTGAATCTGTGTTGCAGGCACCTCACTCCAAGGGGGAGTAAGAAAGACAATGGCTCTTGAGTAAATCAGCTTAAAACCCGGACTTCAATGTCAAAATGGTTTTTGAACACAGCAGTTCAAGACCCGCACCTCAATGTCAAGATTATGGCTTCTAAGCACAACAGCTTAGGACCCGTACCTCAGCGATCAAAAAGACCTTACTCCTGTATTTTTGCATCCGATGGATATTGATGGTCTTCATCCCGAGTGAATTGATCTGATCTCTATCCTAAATTTTTTCTTTGCTAGATTTTTCTGATATTGATGGTATAACAATTCAAAGGGAGTGTTTGATCTCTATCCTGTTTTACCTGACATATTTCAGATGCTTAATTTAAGGGGGAGTAAAGGTGATGACTTCTGATTATTTCAGATCAGAACTCAGTCTATAAATCGTTTTACTGCTTTCTGTCTTTTATTTTTAAATAAATAATATGAATAAAGTGGCTACTGATCAAATGACAGATCAGGACCCGTTGTTCAACGATAAAAGAAGGATATTATGCTAATATCCAGGGGGAGCTCAAAAGATATAAATCATTTGATCATGATTTGAGGGGGAGCCACAAAGGTAAAAATCTTCTGATTCTAGATCTCAGATTGTTTGAAAGAAGGACAACTTTCGAACATGAAAAACAATTTCTGAAATGTTCAAACCACTTTTTATTCTCAAAAGTTTTATGAATTTAGAAGTGTGTTTTTAAATGTTTTTCAAAATTTCGAGCTTTATTGTTTAACTGACCGTGTGTTTCCAAAGATCAATACTTGTGTATTATCTTGTCTATATACTGTCAAGTATTCACACACACCGGTTCAGTATTTTATTTGAAAATGTTATTACCATGTCTCAAGTTCGAACCAATTTTTCGATGGTAATACTCCTGTTTGCGTTCAAAGTTGTTGTGCATCATTCATCATTGTTCATATTTGTGCTTTCATTGATATATTGTTTATATTCGTTCATATAAACAAAATCTCCAATTCTTTGATACCCTAGCTATTTCATTTGATCTGCTTTTAATCATTGTCAGATTCTCAAAACAATTCTCTTAATTTCATATTCATTCATTCAATATCCTTGTTTTGAGAAATCTTCAACGTTCAAATGCTCAAATTTCATTCATATTTTCAATGAGCATACATACACTGACATATAATTTCTTGTGCTTTACATGTCAAGAAAATCATTGATAAGCATGTACTTTTAGGAACATGGGATTCAGTGTGAGTGCTTAATAGATCTTCCATGGATTCACGATAACCAGTGTTTCCTACCCCGGAAGAAATCCTTTGAGTGATTGAGGGGAGAGGGGTCTAAAAGAATTGAGTGTGGGAGTGAGCAGAGGTAAAATGGAAATGAGAGATTGGTTAGATGTGAGCTTATATGATTAAAAGAAAGAGGGTGTGAGATCAGAGTTAAAAGAATATCAGAACTCTGCACCTACCACTTTCTGAGTCAGGCAGCCACATTACTGATTGGTTCACATTTCTTTGGTGACCATCATTGAAATAGGCAAATAGCCCATGCCATCTCTTGCATACAACCCCACCAGCTACTCATTCTTTTCTTAAAAAGAGAATGTTTCACATTTTCTGGGGAAGCAACACATAATCTATCAGATCTTCTTTTGGAAGATACTGATATTGAAAAAGAAGGAAAGTTGCCCCACCTTCGACCCTTTCTCATGCACATTGAGTCCATGTACAATCATTGCTGTCTCAGTGATTTACATATTTCGAGCCTTTATGAAACACAATCATTGTGCTAATTCTTTCAAAACACAAGCACGAACACACAGAGAATATGTTTTTCTGTCAGAACATTCATAGAATTACCTTGTGTTTTTCAATGATTGAATGGAAGTCCTGGGGAGTCAACATCAAACCAACTCCTTATATTGTACATCCATTGTACACAGTAACTTTGTGTTACTGACAGGCACTTCTAACTGTTTCATTTGTTGAATCAGGGTTACACGCTTATTATGTCTGAATTTGCAAAGATTCGGATATAAACAGTTCATGATTCGGCTTTTCAGATCAAAGCACAACATTTATCAAAGGGGAGATTGTTTCAAAGGGGTTATCAAAGTCTGAGCTTGAAATTGAAGAAATTTTGATGATCTGATGCTCACATCATCAAAAAGGGGGAGAATTATACAAAGATCAATTTCAAGAGTATTTCAAAATGCTTCCGCTGATACAAAGTTTAAAAGACTCTGAAGACAGATGATTCGAGAAAGTTCGTATGTCTGAAGACTGTCAAGAGATCAAAGTGATGAAGATACAAGTTTGTTCAAAGTCGAAAGATTTTTCAGAAATGAAATTTCAAGTTTCAAAGAAGTTTCAAGAATTTCCTGTTTTGTTCAAGGCATGTTGACTTTCCAAAGCTTCAAAGATTAAAAAGACTTTCTAAGATTCTTCAAAAGCTGCAAAAGAGCAAAGTCTGTGAAAGCTTCAAAGAGACAAAAGCTGAAGAATCAAGAGCTGAAGTTCAATATCAAATTTTTTATTAAATCTTGAATACAAAGGGGGAGATTGTTAAGTCTAAATATTGTATCCAAGATTTAATATAGAAAGTCAAAGTTGTAAAAGTCAACATAGTCTTTGTGTTGTTAAAGTCAAAGCTAGTTTAGTTTACTTTGTCATTAAGTCTTGTTTTAGGTGTGTGGTATAAATAGGTTTTCCTTTCTAATCATGTTATAACGAACTAGTCTAAGCATATTGTATTTCTAGAAGGTGTAATTCAAGATCTACTTTCTCTCTCTAGACTTTCTTTCTCTAGTTCTTGATCTTAATGATGATATCTTGAGTAATTAGCTTGATAGATTGGGATTTAATGATTAACAAGTTGAATTCATTCACTGGATTGGAGAAAACTTCACTTTCTTCCATTTTCCGTATGGGAAAGGTCCAAAGCTTTGAAGGTCCATCTCTGAATAATTTCAAAAGAATGAAAACATCAGAGGGATCAAAAGCAAGAGCTCTAAATTTCAAAAATACTACATACTCTGAAGTAAAAAACTTTCAAGAATCCGTGTTACAGATAAAAAAAGAAACTTTAGAGGTACACTTCACAAAACCTCAGAGCTATGATCCCAAAGAAATTTTCAGATTTGATGCTTTCATCTCAAATGAATCAGAGACATCCGAACCAAGTACCTCTGATACAAGTACTTCTGAAAATGAATCTCAGAGTTCACTTAATCCGTATGCCCCTCTGTATTCACCAAAGTCAGATGAAAACATCAGAACTACATTTGAAGATGATGTTAAAAAGATATGGAAAGAAAATGTCATGGAGGACTTAAAAAGAAAAGAAAGCATGAAATGGATCATTAAAGTCTCTAGAACAAAAGAAATTGAAAAACCAATAGAGGTAGCTATCTCTATTAAAACTAAGAGAGACTTTCTTAATTCTGATTCAGAATCTGATCAAGAGATTGATGAACAGATTTTTTGTAAACCAGAGAATGTAATTCACAAAAAGATAGAAACTGTTGGGTCTGGTATTTTGAATGTTCCAATTTCAATTTTGAAAACCAAAACCAGAATACCAATAAGTCCCGATTTTGCAAATATGTGTTTACAAGCAAAAACGTCTCTGGAACTTGAAAAAGAATTACAAGAAAAGGCAAGGAATAAAACAAACACTTCTAATTCTTGCACCTATAAAACAATAAAATTTTCTCCTGAACAAAAAGGCAAATGGACAAAAATTAACCATATTGATCTTGTCTGTGCAGTAAGCAGGAAAGAAAAGAAGATGTTTTTGATCAAGAAAAAGCAACTTGAAAAGAAGACTGTCTTTCAAGCAAAAAGAAAAGAAGTAGTTAGGGATACATGTAATATTCCTAATGCTAGTTTCAAAAGAAGTCAAGATGTAACAAATGCTGTTAATAAAAAGAAAAACTTTGCTCTTACTTCTTCTTGCTCTATTAATTGCAACTGCATTCATCTCTTGATCAAACTGAAAAATCATTTCAAAGGATCACATTGTCTTCTGAATCAATATCTGAAAAATAACTCAGAGACAAAATTTCAACAAAAGACAAGTAAAGGCAAGACATCAAAAGATGAGATGCCAAAAAGTCATACAAATCCACCAAAGTCTAACATAAAAGGACCCATAATGAGATGGGTACCTAAGAAACAATAATCTGTCTTGCAGAATCAGTCAATGCCAATCTGGTACCTAGATTCTGGATGTTCAAGGCATATGACTGGAAATAAGGAACTACTATCCTCATTCAAAGCAAAATCTGGAGGAGCAGTTACTTTTGGAGACAATGTGCAAGGATAGATTAAAGGATATGGTGAATTATCAAGAGGAAATGTTTTAGTTTCAAAGGTTGCTTATGTGGATGGATTAAAACACAATCTGATCAACATAAGTCAACTTTGTGATCATGGTTTTGATGTGAAATTTCAAAGAAAATATTGTTCACTTCTCCACTCAAAATCAGGTCAAGAATTACTCAGAGCAGACAGAAAAGGTAACCTCTACAGAATGAATTTTACCAAAATCAACGACACTGATTCAGAGAAACTTTGTCTTGTATCTCTGAATAGTGAGGAAGTCTGGCTCTGGCATAAAAAAATTTCACATCTAAACTTTTCCTCACTTGATAAATTAGTTAAACTTAATATGGTTAAGGGATTACCATCTCTGAAGTTTAACAAAGATCATCATTGTTCTGCTTGTGAGATGGGAAAAATGAAAAGATCTTCCCATAAAACCAAAAGTGAAAACAACTGTCCTAGACCTCTGCACATGCTACATGTGGACCTCTGTGGTCCTATCTCTGTACAGAGTCTAGCAGGTAAGAAATACATTCTGGTTCTGATTGATGAATTTTCCAGATTCACATGGATAGAATTCATCAGAGCCAAATCTGAAGTACCTGATATTTTGATAAGATTGTTGAAAAGATTACAGGTTCTATTTAGCAGCAAAGTTCAGAAACTAAGAAATGATAATGGAACAGAGTTCAAAAATGCCAAAATCAATTCATATATATCAGAAGAAGGCATTACTCCTAACTTTTCTGCAGCAAGAACCCCTCAGCAAAATCGAGTAGTTGAAAGGAAGAACAGAACACTTGTTGAAGCTGCAAGGACAATGCTAGCTTGATCTGATCTTTCAAATTTTTTTTGGGCAGAAGCAGTGGCAACAACCTGCTTTACTCAGAACAGAGCTACAATTGTCAAAAGATTTCAGAAAACGTCCTATGAACTCTTTAACAATAGGAAACCTAATGTTAAATATTTTCATGTTTTTGGATGCAGATGTTACATTCTGAACGATAGAGAATCTCTTGGAAAGTTTGACAAGAAAGCTGATGAGGGAAAATTCATTGGATATTCATTAGCCTCAAAAGCTTTCAGAGTGTTCAATCTTAGAACAAGGACCATCCAAGAGAGCATCAATATCACTTTTGATGACAATAAAAGCTCTGAGCAACAAGAAAGTCTCTCAACACCTATCTCTGAATCATCAAGAGAATATGAATTAAACAGAATATTTGAAGATTTCTTTGATGAAGATAACCCAAAAGTTATCTTCAGAGATAGACAAAGAGAGAATTCAGAAGGACCCCAAGAAACAGGTACAACCCTTTCTGGACCCTCTGAATTAACACCTTCTGTTTCACTAAATTCAGATAAGCAAACTGAATCAGAAGAAGCTGAAGATCAAAAAGAGGATGATCAAGGAGTGTCTGAAGTAACTCCAAAAACAAATAGTGAAGAAACTCAAGAATCTGCTTCACCATCTCGGGAAACAACTTCAGAGCCTCTGAACAGCACAACAGAGATGTCACCAACTGTCATCTCTGAAGCTCAACCTCCACCCCAAATCTTTGCTCCAATCTCAAGATGGACAAAAGATCATCCAATTGATCAAATCATTGGATCCTCATCAGAAGGAGTTAAAACAAGATCTTCCACAATCAATGAATGCTTCTACGTAAACTTTTTTAGCATTATTGAACCAAAGAAGATCATGCAGGATGTAAGCTTGACAGAAAAAGTACCACAGGGTGCTGTCAGTTACTGGGCAATAAGCTGGTAAGTTGGTCATCCAAGAAACAAAACTGTGTTTCAACTTCAACTGCAGAGGCAGAATATGTTGCTGCTGCTAGTTGTTGCTCTCAAGTAATATGGATGAAAACTCAGCTCAGAGATTATGGCCAACAATATGAAAGAATACCCATTCTGTGTGATTCAAAAAGTGCCATAGCCATCTCTGCCAATCCGGTACAACATTCAAAGACAAAGCACATTGATGTAAGGTATCATTTCTTAAAAGATCATGTTGAAAGGGGAACAATAGAAATGTATTTAGTACCAACTGATCTCCAACTTGCTGATATTTTCACAAAAGTTTTAGATGAACGAAGGTTCAATTTTTTAATTAGCAAGTTAGGAATGTTGAATATGTCTACCTAACAAGGAAGAAACTCAGAGTCTCTGATCAAATTATCAGAGCCTCTGAACCAAGTAGCATATATCAATATCAGTCTCTGAATGTTCTCCAAACACATGACAAGGGGAGAAAAATAAAAAGTTGTTCTTTTGTCAAGGGGGAGAAAAAGAACTTTTCAGAAGACATCTCAGAGTCTCTGAATTTCACCTCAGAGTCTCTGAAATTGAGAAAAAGCTTTTCAAATGTCAACTCAGAATCTCTGAATTTTGTCTCTGAATCAAATTAAATTTATCTCAGAGTTTCTGAAAATGGTCTCAGTAGTCTTCTCAGAGTCTCTGAAATTAATCTTAGTGTCTCTGAAATTGAGAATTTTTTTCAAATCATCTGTCAAGGGGGAGTCAACAACTTTTAGACCAAGTCATTCCTCAAACAAGAACTTTTTAATTAATAAGCAATTTTTGATATCATTTGAAATTAAAATTTCAGTTTAACTGAACCTTTTTATTACAAGTGATATCTTAAATTACTTCTTAAGGCGAAAGGTTTGTCTAGTCAACACAAAGAAGTTATTCAATTTTTTTTATTGAAAAATGGCGCCCCTTTTCTATTTTCTTGGAACCTACATTCGTAGGTACAACAATTTTCAAGGCCACGTGTCACAAAAAGGGATGAGTGAAAGGCCAAACGGCTTTATCCAAAGGGTCAAATGACTGCCGTTTCACCTTATGTACTCGAGTGTATCTTTTTTCTAAATTTGGATACAAAACCAATTTAACATCCGGATATTCATTTTTACAAATTACTCTCGAGAACTCTCTCTCTCTCTCTAAAAAGAATTTGAACTTCATCTTCTTCACTTCAACCTCAACAATGGCGTCTTCAAATGAATGTTGCAAACTTTTTCCCAAATCTGGCGAACCTTCAAGACTGTATCGTTTTCCAATCAAAGACAACAATCACATGATTCAGCTTGATTCTCCCAAATTTGAGGAACAATACGGAATAATCTGCGAGTTCTTCTCCAACTGTGAACTGACTTAAGCCCTAACTGCTTTTACCAAGGAATGTCCACTCTCGTTTGTTCAAGAATGGTATTCTTCCAGTCACTACAGCGATGCACATAACGGAATAATCGGCGAGTTTGACATATCTCAAGTTGTAAAATGTCGAATACTCATCAATCCTACTGTTCTAAGAGAAGTTCTCCCACTCCTAACAGCTGAGGAACTTCAAATCACGCGTTTTGAAAACGCCCAACTTCTGAAATCCTACTCCAGTTCATTCGAATGCTAGGTTACAACACTGAAATCACCAGATTGAGCAACTTCCGACGACAACACCTACCACCAATCTGGAACTTCATGTTCTCTGTCCTAAACCGTACTCTCACCTGCAAACTGGGGAGCATGTATCAAGCAACACCAGAAATTCTGTCAATCATGTATGCCCTATTCTTCAATCGCAACTTGGACATGGCCGACATAATCTTTGATATGATTCTGACATCAATAGAGAAGAAGAACAAATGCTTGGCAAAGGACCCTGAACAAACGACCCAATCATCCAAAGTTCCTTCAATTACATTCCCAAGATTTCTGTCTTTAATCATCCATGCGGCGATCGAGAAGCTTCATATTTTGATTGCCCTTGAACAACCCAAAACTCCTTTCTACATAATGAACAACTTCAAACCAACGATTCTATCTGAAGGCTATCCAGAAGCAAGGAGGATCCCTCACCACATGCTGAATTAGGTAAATCCTCAATCTGTAGCCTTAACTTCTTATCTCAGTGTTGCCCAAGGACTAGAACCAGTTCTGGGAACCGCAACACACTTAAGTCCTGAATCTGGAATGGAGAGTAAGAGCATCTCGGCTTCAGAGGGATCTGAGGACCCTGAAGTACAGAGCTCTCACAAGAGTGAACCAGAGGGTACTCTTGCTAAAGAAACCGAAGTTGAGAGAGATGACAGAGCACTTGAAAGGGTTGTCAATGAGGAAGTAAGGGAAGAAACCTCATCTGCTAGTGTAGAGGATAGCTCGACTAGCTCTGAGGAAAGTGAGGATGAATCTTCGGAGACTAGCTCTGAAGATTCTCAAAGAGAAGAGAGCAAGTCTTCTAAGGACTTGGAGAAACCTGAGAGCTCTTCCCCTTCCATACAAAAAGATGCCTCAAGGCACATATATTTTAGGACACCAACCCCATCTCCCAGTGCAACCACACAATCTAACCTACCTGATCTAGAGGTAATGGTTATTGAATCAGAGGTGCACACCTCGAACCCAAACCAGCCAGCCACTTCAGAGGTAGCTTTTTCCACCTCTGAAGTTCACATAACTGAGGAAACTCAAATTCTGGATAAGCCCTCTTCATAGGACTTAGCCAATACTTTAAGTACTCAGTTGCCTCAGAGTACATCCGGAAATCCTACACATAATGATGCCTCTGTGGCTCATCTCTCACCCTTTAGGATATCCAGAAGTAGTTGTCCAACTCAGGGACAATGGCTTGACCTACAAGCACAAGGATTGACTTGTCTGGATCGCAAGCTCAACTCCCACATTCACTTCCAGTCCTCTGAATCTGAGGAGGAGGACTTGGATGATAACAGAACACTCAGAGATGATTCTTCGAAACATCAAGGATTGAGTGGAAGTCCTTCCAGAGACAACATCAAAACAGCTCTGAACGAAGGCTCCTCTGAACTCGAGGAAAAATTGGCTACATGTGTTGTAACCAATGTACCCCTCTCTGAACTTCTCACTAAATCTGAGTTCCAGAGATTCTGTGAGGAAGTCAGAGGCTCCATGAATGAGCATAACTTTCAGAGAATTGACGGTTCAGAGACCTCTGCTCTTCGCTCTGAAAACACAAACCTCAGAGCAGAGGTTTCCACGCTGAAGACCCAACTTTTGGACTCCTCAAACAGAATCCAAGAGTTGGAACAAGAACTGTTCAGACAGAAGGCTCAATCATCCCTGGAGGTAGCAACTCTTAAAGCTCAGAATGCTGCTCTTCAATATCAAGCATCTACAACCATCGATGTTCAGAAGGCTCTACAAGAACTAAGGGACGAGGTAGTAGCCACCAGATCATCTTCACTCTCAACAGATCAAATGGCCTCTATCTCTGACCTTATCAAAACAACAATTCAAGCCTGTGCTCCAAATGTCAGCGCACCATCAGCAACACCACAGCCGCCACCCCGAACTTCTGAAGACTTCATCCCTAAAAGTGATCTGGCCTCTTTCAAATCAGCAATAATGAGGAGAATGCTAACTTGTTCTTCCAAGATCTCTACTATTGCTCAGAAGCAGGTCAAAGCAACTTTGGAACTTCACAACTATAAATCAGAGGACCAGATTGCTGAAATCAGAACTGCGGCTTCAGAGGCAATCAAATCCATTCAGAAGACACTTCAGGATCCCAAAGGAAAAGGAATCGCTGAACCAAGCTCTCCCAAATACAAACGCAAGTTTTCTGGTGGGACTTGTAGCGATGCAGTGAAGAAAGCCAAATTTGATGATTGTAAGGATTCAGATGATGATGAGAACTCTGAATCACAAAATAGGGAGATCAGATATACAACCGCGCACACCTTTAAAGCTGCTCCCTCTGCACCAGTTCAAGAGAAGGAACCATAGAGGAACACCACCTATTCTGATGAAAATCGAACTTTGCAATCATTCACAGCACCGGTAATACTTTTCGCCTCATCAACACCAGGTGTTCCAATCACTCCAGTTACCGATGCAACTCCAGAGAAAATTGGAGCTCTGGAAGAGGAAGAAGAACAACTTGTAGACTTCTCTACATCCTCTGAAGATGCATTCTCATCACCCGAAAGACAACCAATGCTGATGAGAGATGCCTTTGACTCAGAGTCTGAGAAAGAGCAGAAAGATTCTGATAGAGAGGAAGAAGCTGCTGAAGAAGAGATCGAAGTAATTGATGTCAAAGAGTATGTTTTCAAAAACGCTCAACCTCATCATATCTCAACAGCTTCAGAATTAAGAGAATCTCTAGAGATAGATGGATATATCTCTGAACAGCCTTCAGAGATAACTCAGTCACAGCTCAAGAACAAAGAAACCATGGTTGTTGATGAACAGGCTCCTCAAGAGAATCTTGTTCAGAAAACAAGCATCGGTTTACCAGCCAAGGTCTTCACTCATCCTCCCACATTCTTAGAATCCACTCCTGAAGCATCAATAGAAGATCACTTTCGGCATATATATTGTGAGTTCAATATGGAAGATACTCAAG
The DNA here is from genome assembly GCA_954870635.1 of Arctium minus. Taxonomy (NCBI): domain Eukaryota; kingdom Viridiplantae; phylum Streptophyta; class Magnoliopsida; order Asterales; family Asteraceae; genus Arctium; species Arctium minus. The sequence continues at coordinate 75,307,068 of OX941089.1, read as the reverse complement.
TAATCCCACTGAATCCAAGAATCAGAGAGGATATGCCAGACTACGAACGAAGATTCATACAGGCAAAGACATCACCAAGAAAGGCGGTTCTCAACGATGCTCCAATAATAAAAGTTGAGAAAATCACTGAAAAGACATTCGCCTTCAACAAAATCATATATAGGCATTATGTGGTGACTCGATCTGATCAGAAGATTTACGAGTTCAATGATAATGATCTCGTAAATCTAAATCCATATGATCTCACTCATCTCTATGCCTATTGCTCTGCGAGATACGATTCAGGAAGAAGGGAGATAAGAATGGGCATGGTTGAAGTAAGACGGGCAATGGAAGATTACATCAAACACAGAGCCAAACGTGACTTTCAGATTGCTCTGAACTTGGGTAAAGAAAAGCTCAAAGTAACTGAACCAGAGGAAACCATCGAAAACCTGGACAAACAGAAGACTGGATCAATCATTGAAGAACCTCTGGGTTTTATCTACAGAGTAAACCAAGAGAAGAAAATATTTCTAGCTTCGCAAGTAGCGAAGTATTCTGATGAAACCTTGAAAGGCGTACAAAAGATGATTCATGTAAAGCAAGAACGGCACAGAGCAGACCTACTGGCGAAACTAGACTTGTAAATTAGCTCAATGATTAACTTCAGAGAGCTAATCATGAAGTTTCATAGGATATGTTCTAGTGATAGGTTCTGATTATTTTTTGAATATTATTCTCTTTTGTAATTCCAAATTCTTATGAGAAGTAATATTTACAGAGGATGACTTTCTCCTCTTTGCTTTCTAGTTTAAATGTTCTATGTGTTCTTTGTTTATTTTCAGTACTTAGGGGGAGATTGTTAACCCCAAATCTGAACTAATGAAAGTATTGAAAATAACTAAGTATTCATCTAAAGACTTTCAAGGGACATCAACAAGTCTGTCTCTGAAGTCATTTCAGAGTCAGTCTGAAGAAAGCAAGTCTGTCTCTGAAGTCAGTTCAGAGTCAGTCTGAAGAAAGTATGTCTGTCTCTGAAGTCAGTTCAGAGACAGTCTCACAAAGACATCAGAGAGCCCCTCATCAGAGATCTTACTTCAGAGCTCTGAAGATGTTCACTCTAAATTTCTTGACAAAGAAGAACAGATGACACGTCACCTTGTGATAAGATTTACTTTCTAGAGTAGGTCACTGTTCAAGCATGTCTTGATCTTACCTCTTAGGTAAGATACTGTTCAAGCATACTTCTATTTGTCAGATAAGTACACTATTTACTTTATGATCCTATAAATAGGACCATCACCTTATTGTTCAAAGTGTGCTTAAGAAGTCTTATAACTGATAATATAAGTTGAATATTTTATTCAAAGAATATCTTGTTTATCTGTTTTGCTTTATGAACTGTGATATTTGAATCTCCTTTGATATTAAACTATACTGCTTCCGATGTTATTACTCTTATTGTTTATATCATTATTGTGAGATTAAATCTGGGATCCAACAGTTATTGATATTCATGCTTTATAATATAGTATATATATGTAATATCTAATATAATATATATTATATAATTAATATATTATATTACTTTTAATTTATATATGTGTGTTGTCTATAATATATTATATAATTAATATATTATATTACTTTTAATTTCTATATATATATATATATATATATATATATAAGATACTGTGAGATTATATATATAACTAATAGAATTATAGGGTTAGGTTAGAAGAAAACTTAAAAAAAAAATGAAAAACTGAGGAACACCTTGGTAGCCCTTCATCTAGACGGTATGAACTTGTGCATACTAGTAATTTGTAGCATGCACAAGTGCATAAAAACCAAAAAACTACTTAATTTATTTGTATGCACAAGTACATACCGTCCAGATCATGGGCTACCAGGTGTTCTTCAGTTTTCCATTTTTTTTGAGATTTTCCCTTGAACCTCCCTCTAGAATTATTTTAGTTCTTAATTTTTTTAAAGAATATAAGGGGAAAAAAGAATAAATGACTAAAATACCAAGAAAAAATTTTTAAACTTCAATTTTGGTCTCTGTGGTTTTCAAAAATCTTGGTTTTGATCCTTATAGTTCATTTAATATAGATTTATCATCGCAGTTTGTAGTGTTGCTTGGTTTTGGTCCCACACACTAACATCCTTTAAGAAAATCCATTAAAATAAGAGTATGTTGGTTCTTTTATTCTTATTTTGTTTTCTCTCCCTATCACTTCAAAATCTCCACTATTTCTCTCCCCCCTTCACCTTTCTCTCCACAATCATTTCAACCCCATATGCTGAAGAGTTAATCAATGGCCACCATTTGCATATTCACTTTTGGGTGATCTCCTTCCAAGTAGAAAGTTTGGAGTTTTAAAAACTCCAAATCATGATGATTTTGGTCACCATTTTCGGCCAGCACCATCTCCCACCATCCTACACACACCGTCGACCTGATTACCCCCCCATCTCCGGCCAACACAGATACTCCATCCTCAATAGATTTGATTTGATTTGATGTTTTCAGATTTTTTTTTTTTGGATTTTCAGATTTTTAACTTCTGTATTTTGGTCAAAACCAAGGAGCTAATCAGGTTTGTTGGGTTTGTTTTTAGATCCACCATTAAAGCTCTGTAAAACCCTTAAACTTTCTCAATCAATTAACACAGAAACAGACATGAAGATTGTGTTGCAAAAAAAAAGATGAATAGAGTAAACAAACTTGTGATTGAAGAAAGTGTCTATCTACGAGGGAAAACATGATTAAAATCAATCTATTTTCTTGCTCATGATGATGAAATTTGATGAAGGTCATGTTGAATTATGGCGGCGGTGTGGTGTGTAACACCCTCAAATCTGGAAAGAGCAACTAAATTAAAATTTTCAATAATACATCCAATAAAGGGTAATTTCCTTTCTATAAATCAATACTTAAATTAACTTTGAATAACAAAATTGGATTTAACATCCAGAATAGGTAAACCAAGCCATACGTCAAAACTAGGTCAAGGTCGGGTGTTAGTAACACCCAATACCAGTCGCTATCTCCGAATGCGGAAGACATCATCGAATATCTAGATCTTTCACATGCATCAAACTAGCTATCCACTCTTCACGACGTCGCTAGAACCATTCCCCCAACAAGGATCTGATGCACATGTTGACAATAAAAAGAGTTTTGCTTAATGCCTGTTAGAAACTGGGTAGAAGAAAATAGGGTAAAAGATGTAATAACCTGAAACCTTTAATTTTGAAATTTGAGAAGTTGTGGGGTGTAAGTGAAATTTCTTCAATTTCAGGGACCTAGACGTAAATTTGGAATAAAAGGGGTAAAACCCTCCTAAACCTCTCATTTCTATCCTCACGATTTTGGAGGCTGAGATAGAGCAATTGAGAGAGGAAATCAGTGTGTGTGGGTGCTTGGAGTCTTTGAGGAAGAAGGATTTGGAGGAGTATCCATCTTCATCGCCCTTAAGGTAATCATCGTCCCCTATGATCTTAACTTCTAGGGTTTAATGGTATTCATGGTTGGGGGTGTAGGATCTTCTTCTTGTTGATGTTCTTGGAATGAAAACCCTAAGGGAGATTGTTTTGTCTAAATATTGGTGGTTGATTCTAGGTTTTGAGCAAAAACTCACCATTGTTAATGGTATCTTCAAGGATGTCAAGGGTTTATGTTTTTGGCTTAAATGTTGGATCAAGTAATGTATTTTTGTTTGGAATGAATGTTGTTTTGATGTTTGAATACTGATTAAAATGATTTAGAACGTTGATTCTATCGATTTTGGAGGCTTAAAACCGATTGCGGTAGAAAGTGTTCCAAGTGAGCTTGATGTTCAATGTTAAACTAATCAGAATAATTTTATGTGAGCATGGTCATTCCTTCTTGTTGAGCGAGTGAAGTTGGAGTTATTTCAAATATGGTTGGACGATTGTTGGATGTAGCGAGAATTTGAATGTGTGTCTTCAGGATTGGTTCATCTTGGGTTGGTGAAATCTTCAGGAGATGGATTGTGGAAAAAGTTTCTCCTAATAATTATGTATAAGCATGGAGTGGTGCTATTGTGGCGGATGTCTGTATAGTGCGTAGAAATTATTTAAGGTTGAAGAGTTGGGATCAATGTGGTTTTGGGGCAGGAAAGTGTTATTCGTGTTGGACGTATGTCATGTTGAGAGAAGTGATTTTTGAATTGCATGTTATCTTATAAAGAAACTCATAACCATGAGTTTAATGTGATGTTCAAGGATGACCTATTGTTGTGTTGACAAAGTGAGTGGTTCTTGCGATTAGACGGAGATTATGTTGTGGTGGCGTTAACTTCAGAAAAATGCTTTCCTTTGCGGAAGTGAAGTTGTGTGCGAAAGTCTAAATTTAGACACGTTTTGGAAAATGTAAATCTAGGTGCGAATAAGGAAGTCAATATCGAGTATAGCCGATCAGAGAGGTTACAAGTGTATTTTACCAACTTCCTGACATATGAATGGCATGGTTAATTGAAGGGCTATTTGAGGAATGTAGTGCAATTTTGATTCTAATCAGAAGTGTGAAACAAAATTATGGTAGTTTGTTGGTTTTCGTTTGGTTGCTTGAATGATTATCCAAAGTAGGATCAAAGGATCTTTATAGAGAGCGAAGAGGTTAGTTATGAGTTAATCCCCTGGAGACCCTCCAAGGGTAGAGATGCTTCGTGGGAGGAGTGGATTTCAAGTTAGACATACTTGGAGGACATTAGGGTATCCACCATACTTTTATAAATGTACTTTAGAAGAGTATTTGGCGGACAAAAGTATGGTCGGATCGTTGAGTAATGTTTGATTGGATGAGAAGTTGACCTATGACAATGAGCCAGTGGCAGTAGTGGATCACAAGGTTAGGAATTTTAGGACCAAGGAGTTTGGTCTCTTGATAGTGCTTTGGCGATATCATAAAAGAAAAAAAAGGCAACTTGGAAGTAGAATCAGACATGAGGTCCAAATATCCACATTTATTCGATGATAGAATTTCTGGGGACGGAATTCTTTTGAGGAGGAGGTATTGTAATAACCTGAAACCTTTAATTTTGAAGTATGAGGAGTTGTGGGGTGTAAGTGAAATTTCTTCAATTTCAGGGACCTAGGCGTAAATTTGGAATAAATGGGGTAAAGCCCTCCTAAACCTCTCATTTCCATCCTCACGATTTTGGGGGCTGAGTGAGAACAATTGAGAGAGGAAATCAGTATGTGTGGGTGCTTGGAGTCTTTAAGGAAGAAGGCTTTGGAGGAGGATCCATCTTCATCACCCTTAAGGTAATCATCTTCCCCTATGTTCTTAACTTCTAGTGTTTAATGGAATTCATGGTTGGGGTGTAGGATCTTGTTGATCCAAACTCTCTCAGTGATTTGATAACGACCCTCTTTTATACTTAGTGAAAATTACGTTATTATATGTATTAGTGTTTTATCATCAGCGATCAGACTGAGTCTGTTCAGTTATCGCTGATGACCTTTCTGTAAACATTAATATATATGTGTTTCAATTTCAGTGATCAAACTGAGTCTGTTCAGTCATCACTGATCGTTTCCTATGTAACACAGTTAACGTAATCCCTGAAGACAAGTCTCGCATCAACATAGTTCATAGCTGAATCGAAGACGAAGCCACTGAACAATAGATAAGTCTACCAGTGACCTGATGCGGATATCAGCGAAGATCAGACATCTACTTACGCGAAGAAGCCTGAGGAAAAGCTTCAGCGATAGCTGAACTTCTTTATCTCTGAAAATAGAGATACTCAGCGATCAACGATCACAAAGCTTATGCCTCAAGTTTTCTTTTGTCTTACCTTGCACAACCAGTACGATGTGTCAGAACGGACACGTCTCTGCCACAAATAGTACACCAACTCTGTCAACTACACTGTTCATAAAGCGGCCAAAAGCATGTCTCCAAAAGTGAGACTATCAAAGCCAATCTATGAATGCCACGTGTAAAGTACCCTGCCATGCATTTAATGCATAGGGTATAAATAGGAAGCTCACCCCTTCATCTGAAGGTGTGCTCAATCCTTGAACTCCAAAATAGAAACCCTTGTTTTCTATCTCTCTAAAAATCCCCCATTCTCTGAATTTCTTGTGCAACCATCTTAGTGTTTCTTAAGTTTGTTTAGATTGAGTCTGTCTTAATCTTATTCCGCAACAAACTTGTAAATTGTATTTTGATTTATCAATAAACAATTTATTAAACTTTAATTTCTGTGTTTGTATTCAACCCCCCCTTCTACAAACTTGTTAAGCACCTTCGGGACCAACAAGTGGTATCAGAGCAGTTTGTTTAAATCTAATAAACAAGATCTTGCTGTATACTTTTCCTTGCTATTCTAAAATGGCACTAAACACAAACACAAACTACTATGATAATGGTTCACTTTCTAAACCTCCTCGATTTAGCAGAGATAACTTTTCTCTATGGAAAAATCGAATGATGCTATTTCTTGAAGGTGCGGATCCTACTATACCTGAATATATAGAAAACGGACCCTATGAACCTGTTAGAATTATAGCTGCGGTTCCCGCTACTGCCACCACTGAAGCTGTCCCTGAACGATATGTCGTTAAGGAAATAAGACAGTGGAGTGATGAAGATAAAAAGAAGGTAGGCATAGATGCAAGAGCAAAGACCATTATATCAATGGCTCTGCCTGATGAAGTTTTCCATTCCATCATGCATCTAAAAACTTCTAAAGAAATGTGGGAAACCATATGTGTTCAATATGAGGGCACCACTGAAATCCAAGAGACCCGAAAGATTAACTTGGTAAGACAGTATGAAAGTTTTATCGCTGGTAAGAATGAATCTCTTTCTGACATTCATCAGCGGTTTAACTGCCTGATCATTGACCTAAGAACTGTTGGAAGGACCTATTCTAATTCTGAGGTCCTAACAAAATTCTTGGAAAGTCTTCCTGAAAGCTGGGACAGTTATTCAATATGTCTTAAGCTGACAAAAGACTTACATACTCTCTCTCTTAGCACTCTGTATGGAATAATGCTCAACTATGAGCAATCTAATCTCCTGAAGAAGAATCTTGTAAAAGATTCTAAAGACTCCAAAAGCACTGCTGTTGCTTTAGTCTCATCAGAGATAATTCCATCCCAGCGATCTACTCTCACCATCACTGAGTTAGATTCTGAATCTGAGGATTTATCAGACCCTGATCTTTCAGAGTTTAATGAGTCCTTAGCACTCTTGACAAACTCTTTTAAGAGATTTGCAAGAAAGAGTAACTTCCGAAGAAGTAAACCTCTCTCTCTTACTGAAAAGCCAAAATCAACTCCGGTTGATAAGGCTACAGCCACTTGCTATAACTGCGAAAAAATTGGACATTTTGCTAGTGAGTGCAGGTCTAAAAAGGTCTTCAAACCTTCTACCTCAAGAAGATCCAGTGATGACAAATACCATAAGCTGAAGAACAAATATCAAAAGCTGAAAAGCTATCAGCAAAAAGGTAAAGGTCTCATCGCTGAAGAACATGACTGGGCTGAATCAGAAGAATCATCTTCTGATGAAGAAGAAGTCGCTAATCTTTGCCTCATGGCTGAGATTAAAGAAGAAGTAGAAGAACCATCTGAACCTTCTATGAGCTACATATCATCTCAGGTATCTATCTCAACAAATCCCTCTCTGCCTGAAGCTGAGAGAAGTCGCGCTGTTGATGTGCTGACGATTGACCTTTATAATGCTCTAAATGACAAAACTCAAGCTGAAAATAAAAATGTTTATTTAACACAAGAGCTAGAGAAATGTCATGAAAAGATCAGTGAACTAAATCTTTTAGAAGAAAAGCTAAAAGATCAAGTCATTATAAATGAAATCATCAGCATTGAACGCGAACAAGCCATCGCTGCTCTAAAAGCAGAAAAGGCTCATGTTGAAAAATGGTGCAAATCATCAACAAAGATCTCTGAGATAATAAATGCTCAAACTCCTGAAAGTGAAAAAACTGGTCTTGGTTTTTGGACACCACAGGATGATCCTAAAGAAGAAAGTTCCTCGCTTAAGTTTGGAACTTTTGTCACATCTTTCTTTGACACTTCTTATAAACAATTCTATCCCTGTTCTTCTTCTAATCCCATCCCTGAGGAGATATCTGCAAGATCTAAGCCTGCAGATAAAGGAAAGTCTACTCTCCCTCAGAAGGCTTCCAAGAAAACCAAACTGAAAGTTCCCTCCAAACCTTCAGTGGATAAACCTTCTAGCTCAGTGACAGAAATCTTTGATATCTGTCCTCCAAAGCTGAAGGTTGATCTAAAGCCCGTGAAATCTGAAGAAATAAAAATTCCTCCCAGATCTCGTGCTAAAGGCATTCTTGGAGCTGGACCTGCTCATCTTAAGTTTTCAAAACCTTTTGGTTATAAAACCACCATCAGATATAGAAAATGTTATCACTGTGGATTCACTGACCATATTGCGAGCAAGTGTCCAAATACCACCGAAGCTGATAAAACAGCCAAAGTGAAGAAAAATGCCTCTAAGGCAAATAAAGTCACCAAAGTGAAAAATACCACTAAGGTTAAGAAATTAACCAAAGTGAAGATTACCACTGAAGCTGAATCTTCATCAGCGGTGAAGACTGCTGAATCTTCCTTATCCACTAACTCTGAAGGACCCATTGAAAAGTGGGTACCAAACAAAGCTTAATCTTCCTTATGTATGCAGGGATCAAAGGGCATCTGGTATCTCGATAGCGGATGTTCTCGTCATATGACTGGACAAAGAAACCTGCTCACTGAATACAAGGAAGAGAAAGGCCCCTCTGTTACCTTTGGTGGAAATGGAAAAGGATTTACCCGTGGGTTTGGTGTCCTCAGCAATGGGACAACTACCTTTCGAAGAGTCGCTTATGTAGATGGACTGAAGCACAATCTTCTAAGCATCAGTCAGCTATGTGACAAAGACTACGAAGTTCGCTTTTCTAAGAAAGCATGTTCAGTGGTAGATGAAAAAGGAAAACTTGCTCTCAGTGGTTATAGAAGAGAAAATGTCTATGTAATAGATATGGACTCTGCTATCACTGAAAACTTATGTTTTCTCTCTAAGGCCTCTTCTGATGTCAACTGGCTATGGCATAAAAGGCTCTCTCATCTAAACTTCAAAACCCTGAATTCTCTCTCATCTAAGGAACTGGTTTCTGGTCTTCCTCAGCACTCATATGCTAAAGAATCTCTCTGCTCAGCATGTGAAAAAGGAAAACAAACAAAAGCTAGTTTCAAGTCGAAACAAGTTTCCTCAGTGACAAGTCCTCTTCAGCTCTTGCATATGGATCTATTTGGCCCTGTCAATATCCAATCAATAGCTGGAAAGAAATATACGCTTGTCATTGTAGATGAATATTCTCGCTACACCTGGGTTATCTTTCTTCGCTGCAAGAGTGATACTCCAGAAGAACTAATATCTTTTGTCAAAAAGATGGAAGTGCTGAATAATCTTACTGTTCGATCAATAAGAAGTGATCATGGAACTGAATTCAAAAATAGTTCCCTGAACAATTTCTTTGAGAACAAGGGAATCTCTCACAACTTCTCCTCAGTAAGAACACCTCAGCAAAATGGAGTCGCTGAAAGAAGAAACAGAACGATCATAGAAGCTGCTAGATCAATGCTCAGCGATTCTCACCTCCCTACTCAATTTTGGGCAGAAGCTGTAAACACTGCATGTTTTACTCAAAACAGATCGCTGATAATAAAGCGATTTGGGAAGACAGCTTATGAACTCTTTCTTGGAAGGAAGCCTTCTATCAGCTTTCTTCATATCTTTGGTTGTCAGTGCTTTATCTTAAACAACAAAGATCAACTTGGAAAGTTCGACCCAAAAGCCGATGATGGAATATTTTTAGGATATTCCTCCATCTCCAAAGCCTACAGAGTTTTCAACAAAAGAAGACAAACCGTAGAAGAAACCATTCATGTCACGTTTGATGAAACGCGCTCAGCGAACTCTAAACCAATCGCTGACAATGAAGAACTGAATACTTGGATGATCTCTCACTATAGAGAAACTGAACCTTTCTCAAACCATCAGCACACTGAAACTCCAATTGCTGATGAAGAACCAAGTATCATACCTCCCACCGCTGAATCCACCTCATGGGTTTCAGCTGAACCTCTAAACACATTACCTCCATCAAATCTGCCTTCATCTGGAAACCTCTCTAGTGAACCTACTCAACAGTTAATTGCTGATGAACCTCAAACATCCTCGTCAGTAAACATTCCAATTGTTGATCCAACCTCTGAGTTAAGCAATCATGCTCCTGCTCAGCGATGGACAAGAGATCACCCAATAGATCAAATTCTCGGTGATCCAGATGCAGGTATTCAGACACGACGAAGCTCAGGTAATATCTGTCTCTTTGTAAACTTTCTCTCCTTAATAGAACCAAAGAAGACTGATGATGCCCTCAGAGATCCAAACTGGGTCAGCGCTATGCAAGAAGAGCTGACTGAATTTTCTCGAAACAAAGTTTGGAATCTCGTTCCTAGACCATCTGATAAAACTGTAATAGGCACCAAATGGGTGTTTAGAAACAATTTAGATGAACATGGAACTGTAACCCGCAACAAGGCTCGACTTGTTGCTCAGGGATACCGACAAGAGGAAGGCATAGACTATGATGAAACCTTTGCCCCTGTGGCCAGGCTCGAAGCAATTCGACTATTCTTAGCTTATGCAGTCTATAAAGACTTCATCGTTTATCAAATGGACGTAAAATCAGCTTTTCTGAATGGAAAGCTGAATGAAGAAGTTTATGTAGAACAACCACCAGGGTTCTATGACCCTAAGCATCCAAATTATGTTTATAAATTGGATAAGGCTCTCTATGGTCTAAAACAAGCCCCTCGTGCTTGGTATGACACTCTCTCATCTTTTCTTATCTCTGAAAATTTTGAACGTGGAAAGATTGATAATACGTTATTTTTCAGGAAGATAAAAGGTCATATAATTCTTGTACAAATATATGTCGATGACATCATATTTGGTTCTACTAACCCATCTCTTTGTACTCGCTTTGCTGAAAGAATGAAGAAAGAATATAAAATGAGTATGATGGGTGAGCTGACATATTTTCTTGGTCTTCAGATTAAACAATCTGACAAAGGTACTTTTATCTGCCAAGGTAAGTATGTTAAAGATATGCTAAAGAAGTTTGAACTCACACAAACTTCAGCGATGAAAACTCCTATGGCACCACCGCTGATACTTAACAAGGATCCATCTGGAAAACCTGTTAATGTCACTGCCTATAGAGGAATGATAGGCTCATTGCTGTATCTTACAGCAAGCCGACCTGACATCATGTACTCTACTTGTTTATGTGCACGCTATCAATCTGAACCCAAGGAATCCCATCTGATCGCTGTAAAGCGAATTTTCAGATATCTGAAAGGAACTCCTAACCTCGGTCTTTGGTATCCCAAAGACTCAGGGTTCGATCTAACTGGTTATTCTGATAGTGATTTTGCAGGCTGTAAACTTGACAGAAAAAGTACCACTGGTGGATGTCAACTCTTGGGAGGAAAGCTGGTAAGCTGGACAAGCAAGAAGCAAAATTCTGTGTCCACTTCCACAGCTGAAGCTGAATACGTAGCCGCTGGAAGCTGTTGTTCTCAAATCTTATGGATGAGAAATCAACTATTAGATTATGACCTTCAGCTGTCAAAGATTCCTATCTATTGCGACAGCACTAGTGCTATCGCTATAGCAAATAATCCAGTGCTACATTCAAAGACAAAACACATAGAGATCAGATATCACTTTATCAGAGATCATGTGATGAATGGTGGTATTGAACTTCACTTTATCCCTACTGACTTTCAACTTGCTGATATATTCACCAAACCTCTTGATGAGACAAGGTTCAACTTTCTCATCAGTGAGCTTGGAATGCTGAACCTCGAAGAATAATTCTTCAGCGTTCATGTATTATGTTAGTAATCAAAAGTTCCCCTCTCATCATTCTCTCTGATAAACATTCTGACTCTCAGGTATGTTTTCTCCTTTTCTTCAAAGATGTTTTTTTTAAATATAAACTTTAATCACTGAACTTTCTTCAAATGATTAAAAGCTTTTTGAAAAATACATTAATCACTGATATTTCTAGTCAGTGATCCTTTAAAAGGAAAAACTATCCCTCTTTTCTAAAAGGGATACTTTTAAAAAGGAAAATCTATCGCTGACTTTTTCTTCAGTGATCATTTCAAAAACGGACAAATGTACAGTCTCTCTCTTCTATGACGTCATTTGAACCGACAATCCACGACATGCCTTTTCTGACACGTTCGTCCGTTGCCCTTCTATCCAATCAACTTCGTGGAACGTGTCAATGTCATGATGATTTCTTTTTCCCGCTTCATTCTCTCTCTTCTCTCTTCGTATAAAAGGAATTCTTTTCTCCTTTATACGGTTTACGCTTTCAAAACTTTCAAAGCAAGAAGCATTCTCTCAAGAACACTCAAGCAAGTAAACCCAGAATATTGAATCTGCAACTCTTTTTCTTCAAGATACACAGGTTTATTTCATATTTATATGCTTTGTTCGTATGCTGTTTATTCTTTTTAAAATCCTACTCGCTCTCTATGGATTTTATAAAACGTTTTTAAAAAAAAAAAAAAAAAACTAAAGATCATTCTTTCTGATTTTATGTTTTTAAATAAAAACCTTTTGTTTTTAAAGTGTTCTTCCTTCTTTCTACCCAGAACACTATTTTTCTCCTAAAAATAACTTGATAGTTTTCCAGTTTCCCTTCTTCTATGGAAACTGGTAATCATATTATTTTTAATCTAAATCATTTCTTCTATTATGCCTCTTTCCATAACAGAAATGACACAGTCTTCAATCGTTGCTTCCAAGCATGTACGATTCGCTCTCACTGAAGTTGAGATTACTAAATGTAATCATTTGGCCAGACTCGACTTCAAAGCTGACAAATACCCACATCTGGTGGAAGCTGCTGATTTCCTCAATCAGTCATGCATAGCTTACGCGATCACTGTGGATCCTAAGCCCTCCAAGACTCTACTTCAGCAGTTCTGGTTCACTGCTGATGCAACTGAACTTACCAACAGGAAAGGCGAACGAGTCCCTGCTATCTCGTTCAGCACGGAATTAGGGCCAGGGAGTATGACCGCTCTTAGCCTCAGGAAATCTTTAAGATTCCCTGACAAACCAAAGAGTGGGTTCGACGCACTCCCCACTGATGATGAGCTGATATCATTCCTGGACGCAATGGGCTATTGTTGGGAAAACAAACCAAGATCTTCTATTCCCAACAAGAAGCTCACCAAGATCCTAAAAGATCAGATGCCATCACAACTGAACTTTATCTTCTCGCACATAATTCAGTGCATGAGTGGGAAGAGTGGTTCGCTGGATCAAGCCAGCAAAACACAACTGCAGATGGCATACTCCGTTATCGCTGGTCAAAACTTTGACTACGCCACAACCATCTTTGAAGATCTGAGGTCGAGAATAGAGAAGCCTGAACGAGATCCCAAGATCTCATACGTACGTTTCATATGTACGTATATCAAGTTCCTCTATCCCAACACCTATCCCACCAAAGATGATGGCACCTTTGCCAGGGTAGGTCAACGATCACTGGAGGTCAAGCCACTCGCCGACGAGGTAAGTATCTCTCTCCTTCGCTCTCGTCTCTCTCTCCATTCTTCTTCATCTTCAGCGACCACGCAGACGGTTCCTTCGTCTGCTATCCCTGTCGCTACCACTACTTCTAAACGACCATCAGCTGGTCCGATTGGTCCTTCCAAAAAGGCCAAAAATACTAAGGAAAGTACACCCTCTAGTACTATACCTGAGGGAGCTTCTCAACAAGCTACCTTAGATGCTTTTGTGGGTCTTTCCTCCACAACTTCAGAAGTCACTCATACTGCCGTGTCAGCGATCTCACTCGCTGTCACATCATCAGTAACACCACCTACTATCTCATTCACTGAGATTAACCCCATCCCTACTTCTATCCCCAAAACTCTTCCCTTCTCTCCTCACTTGGTCTCTGAACCCGCCACCTCTTCTTTCCCTATAGGACCTGAGCATCAAACTTTTGAGGAATCTATGCAGTTCTATAAAATGTTTGATACGTCAGGTACACCTATAATCCTAAACACTTCTCTCCCCCCCTCTCCAAATAAGCCCATATCTGAACTAACATTATTTTCAGGTCCTAGCTTGGCGACTGTTGACACGCATGTCAACAGTCTAGGAGAAAAGGTGGACGCACTCACCAACACCATCAATGAAACCACCAGCGCCGTAAATCAGGCTGGTGAGGAGCTGAAGAAGTTAACCGCCACTTGCTCATCTAAAGCTGAGAACTCCCAACTTTCAGCTGTTGAAGAACAAGTCGTCCAACTCAGAGAGTCCTCTCGACTCTTTCAAGGGCGATTTGAGTCTCTTACCGCTGAAGTTCAGGGTCTCTCTTCAAAGGTTGACCTCTGCACGTCCCTTCTTCAGCAAATTCTACAGAAAGTGAATGCACCAGCTCCAGCGCTGCCTCCCTCCTTCAATGAAGATGATCGTACCAACCTCAACATCGCTGTGGAATTCATTCATGATGCCACATGCGACATCCCTGCGGTTGAAGACCGGATTAAGCGTCTGGAGGCTGACGTTCAAGTGCTAAAAGCTTCAACAGCTACTCCAGCAGCTGAACAATCCCCTACCGCTGATAATGACAAAGTGGGGGAGAAAACTGAAGAAACTTCTATTGCTGCTACTGGGGAAGCTAAGACTCCAAAGGAACCTCCCTCTCAATCTGAGGGGGAGAAGGCAAAAGAATCATCAATTCACTCCATTCTCTTTGAAGAGGATGAGGAAGAAGACGATGAAGAGGAAGATGATCTAGATCTTGATGATCAAGAAAAGGATCAGCCCTCCGATGACGACGACGACGATGAAGACCAATCTCTGTGGTTCTCTAAGCCGAACGTCGTATCAGGGACAACTTCAAAAGAGGTTGTCAAAACAGGGGTGAGAGGTGATACATCTTCAAGTGTTCCTTCGCAAATCAAAGACAAGCAACCGATCGCTGAAGAATGCTTGAGGACTGGATCACAATCTGAGGGGGAGCATCCGTCTCAGGTATGTCTTTCAATTGTACCACTCTCCTACTCTTTCCAAACCCCTATTCCTTTCTAGCCTTTATCTCTCTCGTTCTAAAAATACACTTATCCCTTCTTTCCTTCTTTTTCTAACCAGACAGTTCTCACCCCTGCTTAAGGGTTCTGAACTACAAATAATTCCAGCTGCTATAGCTGAAGAAATAATCCCAATCTCTATCGCTGAGATTGATGAAGAAGAAGAAGAAGATTCCCTGGTCCATCCAGGAAGGCCCTCTCGACCATCTCATTGGTCAGAGGAAGTGGTAAAGAAAAGAGTTGAAATGATCGCTCAACTAGAAAGTCAACGGCTGAAAATCCCTCTTCAAACATCCACAGAGCTCGACTTCCTCACTGACGCTGAAAGAGAAGAATCTGCCAAAGCTGAGAAGCTGATCGCTGAATGCAAACGAGATGCCCAACTCGCTTTAAAGATTCAATCCTCTCAAGTTAAGGACAAAAAGCTGAAAAGCAGACCTGTGGAAGTTCAAGCAGCCCTACTGAAAGAAATTGAAGAGGAACGCTTCAAAGAACAATAGATCAACGATAAGTCTATCGAATGGTGCAAACAAAAGATGGATTATCGTTCTGATCTTCTTCCAATATCAGCCGTGACTATCTCTGGTCGCAAGAAGAAAGATCAACTCTCAGTGACTATGGAGATTACCAGAGAGGATGGAACCCAAAAAGCAATGTACGTATCAAAACTGGAGAGCTTCGGATTTACGGAATGGTTAGAGTTCTGGGATGCGCTGAAGAAATCCAAATCTACATACAGAGGCTACGTTGAAGGACTTCTTGAAGCCCTCATAAATAGAGTCGTTTCTGTACTAAAGCTGCCATCTCCTCTTCCTCCCAAATCTTTGAAACTCAAGAGAAAAATTGGGTCCTCCTCCTCTGAAGATGTCGCCATCATCAGGAATGAAACTTCTATCAAATTTTCAAGAGATGCACTGTTTGGTCCTCCTCCTGATCTTTCAGTTCTGGACTTATCTCTGCCTCCTGGTGGTCCTTTCC
Organism: Arctium minus; assembly: GCA_954870635.1. NCBI lineage: Eukaryota > Viridiplantae > Streptophyta > Magnoliopsida > Asterales > Asteraceae > Arctium > Arctium minus. Next base: position 75,290,910 of record OX941089.1, on the reverse strand, counting down.
AAGCTGGTCAAGTAATCAACAATCCTTATGGAATATTCTTCAGAGATGATGATGAGGAACTCAGATTTCAAAGAATCTCTGAGATTCCTATCTGTCCTCTGAATCATCTCAAGGATCTCTTATGCTTATGGTGTGACTTCTTCCCTGCTGCTGAAGAAATTAAAGAGATTATCAGTAAAGAATCTTTGGAACGAAGACAGAAAGGAGAAGAAATACCTGAGTATATGATCAATCCTCCCAAATCTTCTTTTAATAGCTGATAGATTAGTTTCCTTCTCTGTAATCTGTTAGTTATACTTACAGTAGTTAGTTGCTCACTTGTAATGTTTTTCATATCTTGTAATTCCATCCCTGAATTAAATGAAAATAGCAGTGATGTACTTAACCCTATCAGTACTGTAAAAGATCCCTCAAAATTGTAATTGGGACATGCATTCTATGAGTCCTTTTTATTCCTATATTTTGAATCAAAGTAATTTTCTTTTGTTACTTTGTCATTATCAAATAGGGGGAGATTGTTGATCCAAACTCTCTCAGTGATTTGATAACGACCCTCTTTTATACTTAGTGAAAATTACGTTATTATATGTATTAGTGTTTTATCATCAGCGATCAGACTGAGTCTGTTCAGTTATCGCTGATGACCTTTCTGTAAACATTAATATATATGTGTTTCAATTTCAGTGATCAAACTGAGTCTGTTCAGTCATCACTGATCGTTTCCTATGTAACACAGTTAACGTAATCCCTGAAGACAAGTCTCGCGTCAACATAGTTCATAGCTGAATCGAAGACGAAGCCACTGAACAATAGATAAGTCTACTAGTGACCTGATGCGGATATCAGCGAAGATCAGACATCTACTTACGCGAAGAAGCCTGAGGAAAAGCTTCAGCGATAGCTGAACTTCTTTATCTCTGAAAATAGAGATACTCAGCGATCAACGATCACAAAGCTTATGCCTCAAGTTTTCTTTTGTCTTACCTTGCACAACCAGTATGATGTGTCAGAACGGACACGTCTCTGCCACAAATAGTACACCAACTCTGTCAACTACACTGTTCATAAAGCGGCCAAAAGCATGTCTCCAAAAGTGAGACTATCAAAGCCAATCTATGAATGCCACGTGTAAAGTACCCTGCCATGCATTTAATGCATAGGGTATAAATAGGAAGCTCACCCCTTCATCTGAAGGTGTGCTCAATCCTTGAACTCCAAAATAGAAAACCTTGTTTTCTATCTCTCTAAAAATCCCCCATTCTCTGAATTTCTTGTGCAACCATCTTAGTGTTTCTTAAGTTTGTTTAGATTGAGTCTGTCTTAATCTTATTCCGCAACAAACTTGTAAATTGTATTTTGATTTATCAATAAACAATTTATTAAACTTTAATTTCTGTGTTTGTATTCAACCCCCCCTTCTACAAACTTGTTAAGCACCTTCGGGACCAACAGATCTTCTTCTTGTTGATGTTCTTGGAATGAAAACCCTAATGGGGGATTGTTTTGTCTAAATATTGGTGGTTGATTCTGGGTTTTGAGCAAAAACTCACTATTGTTAATGGTATCTTCAAGGATGTCAAGGGTTTATGTTTTTGGCTTAAATGTTGGATCAAGTGATGTATTTTTGTTTGGATTGAATGTTGTTTTAATGTTTGAATATTGATTAAAATGATTTACAACGTTGATTCTATCTATTTTGGAGGCTTAAAACCGATTTGGGAGAGTTTGGGGATAAATGGCATTGAGATTTTTTAGTTGAAAATCGTGCAGACCTAGACCAGGGTCTGGCGCGATTTCTGGCGCGGGTTAGGTCGCGTGGAAGGTCGCGCCAACCCCTATTGGTCAACTTTCTGTTTTGTCTCGTTTGTCGTATGAGGCTAGGATCGAGGCACAACTTGAGTTTTTCTTAACTTACTTTATTTGACGTATGAGCTCTAAATACATATAATGCTTATCAAAATGGATGTTTTACATTGCTTTAAAATATGTTTGATGGTGTGGATATTAAAGTATGCATGCATTTGGCGGTGGGGCATGTGATGGCTTTTATATGGGAGGTGTGACCCATTTGGAATGCATGAATCCGTGTCATGTGATTCGTTTTGAGGGCATGTTTGAGCCCGAACACGTTGTCACAGGTGTGCATGACTTAAGCGTGGGCCATCTACATGTGGTGTGTGTGTGCATGGTAGTTTTAAAGGTATTAATCATTTGTAAATGCTTATAACTCATTTTGAAATATATTTGGTGGTGCGATGTTGAAACTTAAGGGAACTCACTAGACCTTTGGTCTAACCCTCGCTTTTATAAAACTGAAAACCTTTTCATGCAAGTGTATAGTGGGAGTTCGTCCAAGGGGAGAGAAAAGAGGTGGCATATTAGAAGAGGCTTGGTGAAGGCTTGTAATCGTCGGTAGGTTTATGTAATTAGTTTATTTGGGACCTTTCTGGCTGTACTGTTATATTTATGTTATTGTCCGAGTTTGGGTTGTCACAAATGGTATCAGAGCCATAGTTTAAGGGATTTAGGTGGCCGAATAGGCCTAAACATAAACTGTGGAGTATGGGGACACAACTGAGATATAGGAAGACCTTTGATCATCGATAATCATGACGATAGTAGTGAGGACTCTCATGTAAGGGAAATTCAAAATCGCATCTAGCCAATGCCATTATGAATTTACATGTGCAAAGGTATGCTCGATTGCTATTGTTTGGGATGTTAATGACCCGACTTGAGGTAGAACTTCTTGGGTCCAAAAGAGAAGAATAGTTGGTTATTGGTGAGCTCCCAGTTCCTAGTGAGTCTTCATTCTTGGAGTTTGTTATGTCGACCCTTTGGGATAGAATACGAAAACTGCGTTGGGATCTTAAGAGCTTCAACTCAAGATTGAGTAATAGAGTTGAGTCATTTTGACTCTTTAGTCAACGGAAGGGTAGCAAGGATGGTTGAGAAAAGATAGAAGTGTTTTTTGGTAATAGGGAGTAATCTTAGGATAAAAAGGGGGCAATTGTTGATTGGTCTATTAGAGTCAAAGTTGGAACCGCATAATTTGCAAATCAATGGTCAAGGTGGTAACTATGTAGTTTGGCCATACAAGTATGTTGGAAAGCACTTGTACCACAAGTTGCTGCAAATGTGAGAAACCTGACTGTTTGGTCGGAGGTAGAGCATCAGTGATGAATTGCTGTGAAAGCAAACGGTTGACCTTGCCAGAGTAAATATCCTTCAAATGTAAAATGAGTTTTGTGCATCGTGTTCTTTTTAGTAATCGAGTACATGATTCTTTCATGATAAAATGTGTGTGTGTGTCATGTGAGTTTTTTGTTTTGAAATGAATTGGCGCGTCCAAGCGTGTGTTTGAAGGAAAAAGACAAATTTACTTATGTCGTATGATGAACTTTTGAACTTGATTATTGGTGAATTATTTCACCTTTTTCATGATTAAATTAATCTTCGTTGTGGAAATCATGACAACGTTTGATTGTATAGTTTTATAACTGAAACTGGTATGGACATGTTGTTGTCATACCAATGGGTATGAGAGTCGACTGTCTCGCTTAGTGGAAGAGATTTCACCCGGTAATTTTATAAATCGCATGAGTAAAGTTTCATTCAAAACATTTTCGTTTGTGTCGACATCAATCTGGTCGAGCAAAGTGGTGTTGTGTCATGGGGTTGCGTGTGAGCGATCCTCGAGATGGTTGTGTGTGTGGGTGGCTAGTCATTTATTGTGGTTTCGTGTCATGCATACCTAAGCTTGTTTCATGGTGTTATACTCATTGAATTTTTAAACGAGCAAAATGATCTAAATTATTGTGTCGTCATGCATGAAGGCTATCAACTTTCTAGGTCATGGGGAATGTTGCATTTAGGATGAAGAAGGGTTTGGGAGTGGAAATGTGTCGGTCAAGCCATTGATGGTCGATTCATGAACTTGGTGTTTCCATTAGGGGAGAGCAGTGAATATCGGGAGTCTCAGTCATTGAAAAAAGTAATGTTCGTATTTTGTTAGTTTATACCCTTGTTCAGTAACTTGAGAAGTAGTTGTCGATGGGTGGTTATGTTCGAGGCGAAATTTGAAGTCGTCAGGATACTTCTTATAGTAGCATATTGATAAGTAGAGTTGTGGAACTTTGTTGAAAGGTCTTCGGCGTCGAGCCGGAGTTTTGAGGTGGTCTTGTTATTAGACTACGTAACCTATAAGTCTTGTGCCTCCAACATGTGAAGACGGTGAGGCACAAAGTTAGTTGTGATGTGTTGGAAGAAGTAGGTTCCATTGTGAATCATTGTTTGTTGGATTCAACGTTGAAGCATCACCATGTCGACTGTTGATCTTGACGTCGACGACCGTTTGTTTAGGTCGTTATCAGGAGGTTGGAATTGGAGAAGTAACTATAGTGATGTTATATTGTTGAGTTTATGCAAGGGTATAAGAGGTCGTTTGGGGAAAGGTGGGTACCTGGCATGATGTTGGACCACCTTGTGTGGGCGCGATGAAAGTGGAAAATTATAAGTATGGATAGGTGATCTCTTATGAGGTTTTGATGGTTGGTATGGAGAAGGCAATATCTATTATGTGTACAAGGTGACCATAAAGAATCTGACTGTCGTGTGATGTTGTGGTGTAGTGGTTGTGTGGATAAGTTGGTGCCATTTTATGCCAATATAGAAGTGCAAGTCATAGGTGTGGTAATGAGTTGATATGAGGTTAAGTGGTGGACTTGTGTTGTTGATATTGGATAATCGTAGGTGGGAATCCTTGCTTGGATATTTTTGATGAGTTATTCAAAAGTAACAAGTATGTTTGTTGAAATGTATGGGTGTTTGGTTGGTGTTATGGTATAGCTAATTTGAGAATAAAAGGTTTGAGTGGTAGTTGGTGGCTACCTAAAAGAGGAACCTATGTACTCTTTGGCTGCGATGAGTTGTTGGGCGAATTGATCCTATCCCATTGAATATCGATGGGGATGCCATATTCGACCAGTTTGTGGTGCTTTGTTGTAGATTTAAAATTTAAGTGGAAATGTTGAAGTATTCCCTGGATGTAAAAGGGTTCTAGTGGATAGGCCAACTCGATTTGGAGAGCGAGAAATGCGTGGTACTTTTGAGCATTGGGAATTGTTGCGGAATGACTCAGTTGAATACCTCGGGTAGGAATTGTGGTGAAACCGTTTGGTTAAGCATAGTAATGTAAGTGTGAGTCTGGCCCAAGTGGCATGGTCGGAAAATGGAGTATGTAATGCGGGGTTGACAGTGTTCCATAATAGTGTCGGGAGGTGAAAATAATATGTCGGAATAAGTGGGTAACCTGGAAGTGAAAGGTAATGTGGAGCTACGTCTACAGATTTTTCATTGGCGGGTTTAGGAACTCTTAATGAGTGTAAGAGAAAGAGGATTATTGTGTATGTTACGGTTCAAGTGTTGGACAACTAAGTTGTACGGTTGGTCTAAGGTTTGCACCTATTAGTGAGTCGCCCCTTGGAAGCATGGTATGTGTTTTCGAGAAGGAAGTGGTCGAATGTAGTGCTCTGAAAGACAATTGGTTGAGACTCAGCATTGTGGTAGAAAGTGTTCCAAGTGAGCTTGATGTTCAGTGTTAAGCTAATCAGAATAATTTTGTGTGAGCATGGCCATTCCTTCTTGTTGAGAGAGTGAAGTTGGAGTTATTTCAAATATGGTTGGACGATTGTTGGATACGGCGAGAAGTTGAATGTGTGTCTTCAGGATTGATTCATCTTGGGTTGGTGAATTCTTCAAGAGATGGATTGTGGAAAAAGTTTCTCCTAATAATTATGTATAAGCATGGAGTCGTGGCATTGTGGGGGATGTATGTTGTAACACCCCTAAAATTCGAAAATAGCAGACAAAACAAAACTTCCAAAAACTATTAAATACATAGCATTGAAATATCAATTATCTAAAGTTACAAGGAATAATCACTACAACAATGTATCAGAGTTCTAATGTAACTATCTAGTCCCATAAACGGGGACAAAGTTAGTCAGATGTTACTAAAACCACCAAAGCTGCTATCTTCTCCAAAATGGATGACATCATTAAGGCCATCCTACCAGTACTTTTACCTAGCTCCACTCGCCACTCAGATCCACCTAAGATCTGATATACATGTCGAAAAGAAAAAAGTATTAGGCTTAACGCCTAGTGAGTTAAAGCAGTTTTCATCATACGAATCTCAAAACATTTAAAGCAAACATTTTACTCTGAACAAGGCCATTCCAGAAACGCTGATTATAAAAATGCTTTATTTACAAATCAAGTTATTTCTAATTTTCAAACACCTAATTTAAATAAGTAATCAACACCCAAATTTCCCCAAAATGCATCCACACGGTATTTCACCAAAAATACTATTTGTGTTAAAAAAATGGTATGTTTCAACACCGAAGGTATGTGTAAGGGAATACCCAAAATAACACCTTTCATTGACAGGGGAGACCCGATTCCATTGAATGTGGCAGGCACGCAAAGTTAAGTCACTTATCAACGTTCTCGAGTTTCACATAAGACCATGGATCGCCGTATCTTGCTCCTCTAAGCTACCACCGCAAGATACCCAAATGATCCTAGTGTCTACTCGACTTCTAGATGAGTGTCACCACAAAAGTCACATTGAATGTGCATTTTGACATGTATATAGTTTTTCAAAGCAACTAGAACTCACCTTGCTAGATTTAGAGTAAATCTAGGTTCTACCCACAAACTTGAGTTCCTTTGAAGAGGAGATCTTGGATCCTTTCACTAGCTCCAAGATTTCTACAGATCCATTGCCACAAACATTCTCAAAGTTATACCAAACCCTAGGGATGCAAAACAAGATGAAGAACACCAAACCCTAATTTTTTAGATGGAAAGATGAGTAGATTACCTTGATCACAAACCATTGGATCCACCCAATATCTTCAATACCCTTATTTATCTACTTGAAAAGCTCCAAAAGATGAGACAATAGGTTCAAGAATCACTCAAATTGGATTTGGGAGGAGAAAGTTATGAGAAAATGAAGTTAGATCCCAAAAATCGAGTTTAAAACTCTCAGAAAGGTTCCCGCGGCCTTGCCCGCGACTTGCAAGTCGTGGGGCAAGTCTCCCACTTCCCAAAACTCAATTCCAGTGAGTTACGCAGCCTGGGTCGTGGCTCAGGTCACGCACCAACCCGCGGCAATTCAAAATCCTGTTTTCTCGCGTTTTTCGCACCTGATTCGATTCCCGATTGTTCCATTGCAAAACTTACCTGAATTCTTGATACCTTTACGTTCCAAGAGTCAAATGACTCATGTATTACCATCGAGGAGAGATTCCAAAATTACGGGTGTTACAATCCTCCCCACATTGAAAATGATTTCGTCCTCGAAATCTAAATTTGATCACGTTAACCACCATGCGTACTTATAGGTCTAACCATGACTTTACGCATTTCCAACAAATATCTAGCCTTAAACCTTTGACCAGGCTATAACTTGGATTTCAACCCACATAGAATGAAATTCCCTTCACATGCGTCCTTATTGGACACGTAAGTTATTGACTATTAACATCGCATCTTCTCCCATTTTCTGGGTGCCCTTGCCTAACTTATGTGTCTCAGCGTAGCAAGGGAGAACTTTCACCTTGAACGTGGACTATTCATACCTCTCTCCAAGCTCTTTGCGTGGAAAGTTCCGACGAAATGCCGATCCACACCGCTCCGCATGAGATGTTTATCCAAGCAACACCTATGGTGCCCTTCTCCGACTCACTAGCTCGCGTAGCCAGTCTGGGACCATGGGCTTAATATCCAGCGACTATCTGGAAATTTTAAAAGAGGATTTTCACTCAAAGCACTGTCGTCTATCTGCAACTCTTTTAGGTATGATTAAGGCTTGAGAGACGGTTGATCTCGACTTAGTCTTTCTTTCGGTCAATGCCCTACAAGGGATCTACAACAAATTCTTAGAACCATCGACTCTCAACTAAAGGCGAAACACTTACCGCAGATGGTCATGCAAGAGACGCTCAAAGTCCCATCCTCACCTAAAATCCGCAGGCCATTACTTCCTCCAAGATTACAAATGTTTCGGTATTTCACTCTATTAGATCAAAGGCCTCCGGTTACATTCCGCCTAAAAGACTCCGACCCAACTCCTTTACAAACAAGTATTGCATGGGCTAGAAAATGTCACACTCCGCCTTCTGAACATTTACACGGTCCTTCACTTAAATAGCCTTAAACAACCCAATAACGGTTTGCCGTAGAAGTGGCCTAGATCCATAACACTTAAAGGTGTTAACTATATTGATACCTCAAAACTCTGGGTCTGAAGCCCATTCGACATAACGAAATTACGTTAACCTCGAATCATCTTAAATGTGGATGCCATCAATTCCAAGGTTGAGATCCTCACTCTTCCTATAACTTAGCGTAGATCTTCTTGCAAGACACATGCCAAAAATCATTTGTCGCTCCACTTACTAATCCTCCGGTTTAGCACCATATTTATCTAAACCAAACGGCACCGGCGATTTACTTTTACTTGATGTAGAATTCCACACGAATCCTTCCTAGCAGGCACAGATGGAAAACATGACATACCACTTTATGGTAGCCAGCAGTTTCCATAGGCAGTTGAAATCTTATCTGAGTTCTCTTATTCCAGTCCAGTAATGGACATATGACGTGAGGAAATCCTTCCCCAGTCATCCGTCATCCTACCTTTGTTTCCAAAGGAACAGTATTCTTCATTTCCACATTTTCCACATGGCACCCCAAATGCCAACATGTACCACTTCGATTTGACACTAACCACCAAAATTCGCTTCTTAAAATTTCGACTTTGATTAATGATAATTCTTGGTTTAATCCAAGTGACTTATTCTCCAATACCCTTGACTTGGATTTCTAAGATTCCGCAGAACGATGAAGTCCTTCCTATAGACAAGCTCTATAATTTACTAGCACACCGACCACCCAGCGACACAACGACAAACGACGTCCAAAAGACTCACACTCAACCAGCAAAATAGACAACTAAGATAGAAGTTACTAGGAGGTGTACCTGACATTTCCATCGGGGTCACCCTCCTCTTGAGAAACTCTGACTGTTGTCCATCTCCTCGTCCATCCTCACGTTTGGACAATCTCTCTTCACATGGTTCGGTTCTTTACACATGGAACAGATTATTCCCTTAATGGGACAATCTCGGTGGGAGTGACCCAACATCCCACACTTGAGACATGTCATGGGGTTGGGGTTGCACCTACCTGCATGTTTGGCTCGGCACTCTTGACACCACTTTGACCTCCTACGATGGCCAGTCTTCCTTTCATTGACATGATCATTGCGTTCTTGGGATGGACTCGACCGGTCCTTCCGTTTTCTCTTTTCTTTAGTCATCGCATCTTCTTCACTACTCCGAATATAAACATCTTCCATGAATTGTGATTCTTCTATTGCTCCTCGAAGGGTGGAGACTTTAGAAATTCGGACCATCGCCTTCATGCCGGCTGGCAGTCCGTTCATATAAGCCTTGACTCTGTCCCTCTCATTCGGAACGATCCAATTTCTCCATGAAGAGATTGGAGTATTCTCTCACCAACATATTCCCCTTCTTGAGGGATCGGAACTCCTCTTCTATTCTGTCTATCGCCCTTTTGTTACAATATTCATCCAACACTTCCTTCTTGAATGCATCCCACGTTAGTGACGAAGCAATATCAGTTCCCATAGTGGTTTTGGTGACGTTCCACCAAGTAAGAGCTCGACCCCTTATCATGCGGGAGGCAAATTTCACCTTCTGTCCCTCCTCACACTTGCTAGCGTCAGATTCTTGCTCCATCTCTTGGATCCAATTCAAGCACGCCACCGGGCTGTCAGTCCCTGAAAACTCTGGCGACTTGCTGCACAGAAAGTTCTTGTATGCGCGGACCCTCTCGCTATATCTCATATTAGCAGCAACAAGATCCTCCATCCGGACCACATTCTTGGTGTCACCGAGACTCCTCACATCAAACTCGTTAATTACTTCACATCTCTGGTCATTGGCATCTCTGACCTCTAACGCTTTCATTATCCTTTCCTCTTGTTGCTCCATAGTCGACTTTATCAATTGTACCACGTTATCCAACAACCCACCTTGAGGATTTGCCTCTTGAGTTTGCGTTTCTCTCCCTGCATCTGTCATTCTTTTCTGGCACATACGAGAATGAGGTTAAGAATCTTAGACCAATACTATACTAGCAACTATGACGTACTATTACACATATCAAGTATCGTAATAATGGTAGAGTCAAGCACACTTACATGACAATATATTCATAATAGCAGTAGCTAATTGAAATTATGAACATAATATACATAAGGATCCTCGTCACCATAACCTCGACCCTTAACTAGTGCATTTCTGCCGAACACCGCAACCCACTCTCATCTTAAAAGTTCTACCCATAACGAACAAGTCATAACTTAAAGTCTCAGCTTAAGTCTAGGCATCTAAAATCCATACCTAGTTCACTTAAACTAGAGCCTTGATACCAACTTGTAACACCCCTAACATTCGAAAATAGCAGACAAAATAAAACTTCCAAAAACTCTTAAATACATAGCATTGAAATATCAATTATCTAAAGTTACAAGGAAGAATCACGACAACAATGTATCAGAGTTCTAACGTAACTATCTAGTCCCATAAACGGAGACAAAGTTAGTCGGGTGTTACTAAAACCACCAAAGCTGCTATCTTCACCAAAATGGATGATGTCACTAAGGCCATCCTACCAGTACATTTACCAAGCTCCACTCGCCACTCAGATCCAGCTAAGACCTGATATACATGTCGAAAAGAAAAAAGTGTTAGGCTTAACGCCTAGTGAGTTAAAGCAGTTTTCATCAGACGAATCACAAAACATTTAAAACAAACATTTTACTCTGAACAAGGCCATTCCAGAAACGCTGATTATAAAAAGGCTTCATTTACAAATCAAGTTACTTCTAATTTCCAAACACCCAATTTAAATAAGTAATCAACACCCAGATTTCCCCAAAACGCACCTAGGGGTGTTCGCGGTGCGGTTTGGGGCAAAACCGCAAACCGCACTGCATGTGCGGTTTAAGCATTTTCCCAAACCGCAAACCGCACCGCATATACCTCAAACCGCACCAAACCGCACCGTGAAATGCGGTGCGGTTTATGCGGTTTGTCCCTATCGCACTTTTTGCGTACAATCCAAAAAATTATAAGTTTAAAATACATTAGAAAATTAATGATTTAGTAACCGTAGTCCAAAAAATAAAGAGTTTGACTACATCCAACTCCAAAATGCATAATTAAAAATAGTCAAAGAAATAATCTAAAAAAATAAATTGTTTCAATACGATAAACGGATAAAGTGACGTCTCCAACTTTTTCTTTCGTCTTCATCTTGACTCCCAATTGCCAATGCCCAATTTTTTTCATTTGTTGGGCCTTAAACTTTTAAAAAGTCTTATAAATACTTAAAGTCCATAATTAAAATTTAAAAACACAAGCCCGATTATATAAATATTAAATTAAATTGTTATATATATATATGTGTGTGTGTGTGTGTGTGTGTGTGTGTGTTTAAAATTAAAAATTTAAAAGTAATATAAAAGGTGCGGTGCGGTTTGAACCGCGGTTTGAAAACTCCAAACCGCAAACCGCACCGCGAAGGTCCTAAACCACGTTTTGCGGTGCGGTGCGGTGCGGGCGGTTTGTGCGGTTTGGATGAACAACCCTAAACGCACCCACACGGTATTTCACCAAAAATACCATTTGTGTAAAAAAATGGTACGTTTCAACACCTAAGGTAAGGGTAAAGGAATACCCAAAATAACACCTTTCGATGAAGGGGGAGACCCAATTCCATCGAATGTGGCAGGCACACAAAGTTAAGCCACTTATCAACGTTCTCGAGTTTCACATAAGACCATGGATCCCCGTATCTGACTCCTCTGAGCTACCACCGCAAGATACCCAAATGATCCTAGTGTCTACTCGACTTCTAGATGAGTGTCACCACAAAAGTCACATGTCCCTGTATCTGGCTCACCATGGGAACCATTGCAAGACTTAGCTTCGTATACGGCTCTACAGAGCACCACCGCAAGCTTACATAAAAACATGACTTGGGGACCACCCACTAGACTCAAACATGGACATTAAAGCTCCATGATGAACAACCCGACTCTTATGCCTATGGATCCATCGCATTACTGTCTAAACATTACTTGACTCCATATGAATGAACTAACGAATCCAAAACATGTAATAACCAACACCTAAAAATAATTGCATTTCCATAAAACATTCCATAATGATCCATTTAAACCGGACATCGTCCCAAAACTCGTTAGTGTACAAATTAAGCCGTAAGGCATCATAAAACATTTGACACTCAAATAGAGCCAATATGTCTATGTAAGCCGATGTACAACTTTATCAAACATTCCCAGATTAATAGGTATCCGTTCCAACAATCACACTTTTATATCCAAAGGATTCAAAGTTTTCAAATATAAACCCGTAGGTTGAGTAAAGCCCCAAAATGACCATATTTCCATGAATGTTCTTAAAACTCCCCAACTCACACTATAATTCCATTTAAAATCATTTGTACTTCAAATATTCCCATATTAGGGACCCAAACAACACAATACCCAACTTCTTCAAATATTCAAGAAACATGTATGGTAGATTAAAATCCCCTTTTTGGTGACTCAAACACCTTATAAAATACTGTGACCCATTTTCAAGGATTTATAACTCAAATATGTGTAGTGTACAAATGTTCACAAAACTTATCAAAATGAAGTAAACTCATGGATATACTTTTAAAACCCAAAATATGTGCATTTTGACATGTATACAGTTTTTCAAAGAAACTAGCTCCAAGATTTCTACAGATCCATTACCACAAACATTCTCAAAGTTATACCAAACCCTAGGGATGCAAAACAAGATGAAGAACACCAAACCCTAACTTTTTAGATGGAAAGATGAGTAGATTACCTTGATCATAAACCCTTGGATCTACCCAATATCTTCAATCCCCTTCTTTCTCTACTTGAAAATCTCCAAAAGACAAGACTATAGGTTCAAGAATCACTCAAATCGGATTTGGGAGGAGAAAGTTATGAGAAAATGAAGTTAGATCCCAAAAATCGAGTTTAAAACTCTTAGACAGGTTCCCGCGGCCTTGCCCGTGACTTGAAAGTCGTGGGGAAAGTCGCCCGCTTCCCAAAACTCAATTCCAGTGAGTTACGCGGCCTGGGTCGCGCACCAACCCGCAGCACTCCAAAATCCTGTTTTCTCGCATTTTTCGCACCTGATTCGATTCCCGATGGTTCCATTGCAAAACTTACCTGATTTCTCGATACCTTTACATTCCAAGAGTCAAATGACTCATGTATTACCATCGAGGAGATATTCCAAAATTACGGGTGTTACATATGTATAGTGTAGAAATTATTTATGGTTGAAGAGTTTGGATCAATGTGCTTTCGGGGGAGGAAAGTGTTATTTGTGTTAGACGTATGTCATGTTGAGAGAAGTGATTTTTGAATTACATGTTGTCTGATAAAGAAACTGATAACCATGAGTTTAATGTGATGTTCAAGGATGACCTGTTGTTGAGTTGAGAAAGTAAGTTGTTCTTGCGATTAGACGGAGATTATGTTGTGGTGGCGTTAACTTTAGCAAAATGCTTTCTTTTACGAAAGTCTTATTGTGTTGACAAAGTGAGTGGTTCTTGCAACCGTTTTTAACTAAGATCGTGGGTTGGTAATAATGGCACAATAACTGCATCAGAGTTCTGGATGTGTAGGTCCAGAGCTCTAGTTACACGAGATTAGAGTAGCCAACCAGAGCCTCTGGTCATTGACAGGTAACCAGAGTATCTCACTCGTGTGACCAGAGATAATCCCTACTAGATGCATGACCAACCAGAGCTTTTGGTCCATGTTTTTTCCAGAACTAAGTTTGAAAACATACCACTTGATCTTAAACTCAAAAGTGATCAGAACTGAAGTTTTACTTCATTCTGATCACGTTTTCCACTGCATTCCAAGTCCAAAATTCAACGTGATCACCACCAGGGGCTATACCCCTTGACCCCGCAAGGCGGTGTGGCCCCCTTAACCCCCTTCGTTTTGTCATACCCGGGATCAAACTCATCTTATATAAAAGTGTGCACTCCGTACCTCCTGACTTGTATTAGAACACAGTTGGAAACCTCATTCGCACTCGTGTTGTAACACCCGGAAAATATAAGGTAAGTAATCATAATTATTAATGTGTCCTCGTTATATTTTATGTGAAGTTTTTGTCTTGGTCTGGGAATGATGGGTATGCCATGTTAAATGTCATTGTTATAAGTTTCCTTGTAGGTTAATTTTCTCGTAAACGCCGAAAAAACGGGATTTTGGGGATAGGGCGACAATGACCGCGACTATGACATTGGTCATAGTCGCTTGGCAAGGTCGCGGGCCGGGGGGTGGCCTCGGTACACCCCCGGCGAGAATGACACGCGAGAGTGATCAAGGCACTATCGCCCTGTCACAATCGCGGAATGTGTACCGCAGACAGGTTGGGGGTCGCGACTATGCCCCCACGACAATGCCATGGGCAAAGTCGCCGGGCACTGTCCCTGACGGGCTGTTAGGGTTTAAAAACCTGATTTTTGACACTTTGACTCCACTTTCCCCACTTCACTTATTTGGTCCGATTCTAGAGAAACTTAAGGGCGATTTTTCTTCCCCAAAACCCTAATCACATTTAATCCACTTCCTTGAGGTTGGTGAAAATTTGGAAGAGCATTCAAGTCTCCATTAAAGGCCTTTGGGTGTGCTAGCTACCTCCTCTCATCACTTTCTCCTCCTCTTGAAGCACACTAAGTTTCTAGGGTTTTCTATAAAACCTAGTTTGTGAGTTTCTTGTATTATTTTCAAATGAGATACATATTTTATGTACTTTCCTATTTAATACATCATTTTCATGAGAAGATCTGATCACCTGATAAGTTTGACCTAACTGCTAATTTTGATATGGATGGTATCTTAGTCTTGAATATGGTTGTGGTCATGGATGAGATTATTATTCTTGATGTTGGAGCATGTTTACATATTTGTCTTGATGAGCCATGGATAATATTGAGTATTTGCATATTTTAGAGTTTTGTACCGAAATGATGCTTAGGATTGTTAAAGTCTTATACATGTATCTTATGGGTATGGAATTATGTATAGAGACGGAAATTGTAAGTACACATAACGAACCATGAGTAAGTGCTAGGAGGATGTAGTCTTAGGTGCCACCATAATGGTATGCACCTAGACCTCCGCCATTTAGAGTAATGCCTGGGAGGTAGTCTTCAAATATGTCGGGCCTTCGGGATGTTTCTCAAGCGAGTGAACATCAAGGTACATTGACTTGAGGTAAAACTCATTGGTGTGATGGGTCTCCCCCATGAATGACCCCGTATGGACTTTGGTGATTGAAGCGTCATAATTGTTCATAACATGCTTTATATAATTATGCCATGTTATATGCAACTCACTAGACCCGTTTGGTCTAACACTTGATTGTTGGTATGTATCTCAGGTTCTAGCGGCGCGAGCGCCAAGGAAGCTTAATCGACTTTAGTGGTGAGCTTGGGAGCATTTTGGGATGCCAATATTGAAGACAATCATTTTGGACATAGTTGACAACCTTTTTGTAATCTTATGTCTAGCGAGACTTAGATTAGGGAGTTGTCATCTAATATTGTGTCTTATTACAAACTTGTAATTAACAAGCATTTGTTGTTCCTTTTGTATGAGCTCGTGCTTTGGCATTTATGCATACCACATTTCTATTTTTCCGGAAATTTTTGTTAGTCCCATTTTTGGGGTGTTACACGTGTTACTTCCAATTACACCTAAATGGCCGGTGACACTAAAATCACCAACAATGCCTAGTGAGTTCAAGAGGTTTCATCAATTAAATAAAACGGTAAACTGAAATAATGTTATTTAAAACACAATTTCTAAAATGAAATGTATTAAATATGAAATAAACATCTTCCCAAAAACTCGCCATTTTTATAATGAAAACCCCAATACAAAATATCCTTTTAAAAATGAATTTGAAACCCAATACTCACCCAAAACATGAATGATGATTAATGCTCAAATACCGAAACTCGGATAAAACTCTATTATCCAAAATACCAAAATATGGGTAAATCTCAATACCCAAAATCATAATTTATGGAGAACACTCCATACTCGAAACGTCACACCGAAAATATGGATAAAACTCAATACCCAAAACAACACCTTTCGGTGATGGGGGGAGACTCAATTTCCATGGTTAGTGGCGGAACACAAAAGTAGGCCAGTATTCCATGTTATAGAGCTCATCCTGAGGATCTATGGCCCCAATGGGATCAGTTATTTGCGATTCATAGTCGAGGCCTTCGATGATCCTAGGTACACTCATACACTAGAAATTACATCGTGTGGCCAATGGCTAGTATCCAGCTCCCATAAGACCATACCAAGTTTCCATAGATGACCCAATGTGTATTTCTATCTACAATATGGAATAAATGATAGGCGGGTTTACACCCCCCCTAATCTAACCGCAAGTGTACGGCTCGAATCAAGTAATATGTACTTGGAAGTACGAGTATCGAACCAGGGGAACTAGGACTGAGTATCACAATGACTATAATCACTATTTACAAGATGATCCAGTTGATGAATTGTTGATTAAATAATAATTCAATTAATAAAATAAACTCTAGAGCAAAAACAAAGAACAAAGTTGGAAACTTTTTCGGGAAGAAAAGCAGTTGAGGGTTGGAATTCCAATGGTTTTCACAAAGAACACTCCACTAATGACTGTTATCAGACTAATCCAATTAAATGAATACACAATCACCAAAATAATTGTTATTCTCTCTCGAGTAACCACAGAGTTATTCTCTCTCGAGTAACCACGCAAGTGTACGGCTCGAATCAAGTAATATGTACTTGGAAGTACGAGTATCGAACCAAGGGAACTAGGACTGAGTATCACAATGACTATAATCACTATTTACAAGATGATCCAGTTGATGAATTGTTGATTTAAATAATAATTCAATTAATAAAATAAACTCTAGAGCAAAAACAAAGAACAAAGTCGGAAACTTTTTCGGGAAGAAAAACAGTTGAGGGTTGGAATTCCAATGGTTTTCACAAAGAACACTCCACTAATGACTGTTATCAGACTAATCCAATTAAATGAATACACAATCACCAAAATAATTGTTATTCTCTCTCGAGTAACCACAGAGTTATCTCTAAAAAGATAAGTTTCATCTCTCAATCTCAACCTATGAGTTCATAAATTCATTAAGAACAAGATTGTAAAATAGGTACTAAGGTTTACTTGGTATATCTCTATCCAATTTCTCACCTTAGGCGTACAAATCGAATTCAAGTTATAAACTAGTTCTCTCGAATCTAATCCAGAACAAATAAATCAATTTGTAAGTTGATCAGGCTCACAAAAGCATTAAGACCAAATTCATATGCTTCATTAATTAGAAAAAGTGATAAGAGTCACAAGATTTCGTGTTCATATGATTAAAAACCAAAGTTCATCCAACCCCCAACATCTAAAGATTATTTCATGTTGGGGGTGTTAAAACTCAAAGCAATAGGAAAAAAAATCAAACTAAATATGGTTTCTTGAGAAAAAGATCTAGATATGAACAAATACCCTTTTATTGAATCGCAATACCCACGAACAAGGCTTTGATCTTCGTTAATCTTGTGTTTCCCGATGAATTCCCCGCGTTAATTGGCTTGAAAACCTGTGGAAAATCATTCTTAGTTGCCCCAAAATCGCCCTTGGGTGCTCTCTAGTCGAATGGTAGCCGAATAATCGAAACCCTAGGTGAAAAAAGTCGTAAAACGCGTCAGCAGATCACCGGTAGTTACACCGAGACTTAACTAGCGGTAAAAGTCTCGGTGGGCACTGTTTCTCCAAAATTGCACTGAAGCTAGTTACATTGAGAGTTAAGTCTCGGTGTAAGTCTCGGTGAGCAATTTTTTCCCAAAACTCAGATTGATGCTAGTTACACCGAGAGTTAAGTCTCGGTGAGCGATGTTTGCTTCTTTGATGCATTTTTCTGAGCCTTGACCCAAGATTTGACTTGCACGAGCTTTGCTTTGCCATTAAACGTATCGGGTGCGTCATTCCCGTCTATAATTAGCTTCTTTTGGATCATTTTCTTAACTTATTTCCGAAAGATAGATACCTGAAAAACTCATGAATAAATGTGAAAAGACACTTTGTTTGTTTGGAGAAACAAGCATAATTACCCGAAAAGTGGCTCTAAAATAACGCCAAAATTGGCGTTATCAATAACCATCCCATAAAAACCGACTCAGAAATTACACCTTATGGTCAATGGCAGATGTTCGACTACAAGAGCCCACATCATAGTGCCCCCGATGAACCAATGCCTATTTTGGCCACAACATGGGAACAACCCTCCCATTTACAACAATAAAGATCGACTTCTATGCCTATGGATCCATTGCATTACAATCTAAATTACATGACCCCAAATGAATGACCAAAGCACTAAAAACATGTAACTTTCAAATAAATATTCCACAAATGCATATAACTCTAAAAACTCAACATAGAGCAATTTAAATCAGACTAATTGTAACACCCGAATTTTTAGATATCCGGTTTTCCCGAATAACCTATATGTCTAAATAAGAACCTCAGTTATGGATTGGTCCCCTTTATATGTTATAATTAAAATGTCAAACTATGTGTTATCTTTTCGTAATCAGAATGCAGAACGGAATGAAAATTGAGCAAGGGAACCACCTGGGCAATAGTGCCAGCGAAAGTGACAGGGTGTCACAATCGCGAGGGCACTATCGCGGGAGAGTACAAGCTCTCGGTACATTCTCGGCGATAGTTCCAGGCGAGAATGCCATTGGTCACTATCGCTGGTCACATTCGCTGAGAATGTACCGTAGGGTATTAGGAGTGGGCAATTGTGCAGGCGAAAGTGACAAGTGTCACAATCACCGGGTACTATCGCTGGAATGTGCAGGCGGGTATAAAAAGCCCAATACGCGTTTTTCACTCATTTTATCAGATTTCTAGGGTTGGGAGTCGTTTTTCTCTGCAGTAATTGGTAAGTATTCATCCCCAAAATCTCTTCCTTCATTTATTATGCCTCCTAGTCATTAATGGTGGTCCTTGACACTTTTAGGAAGTGTTAATAGGGAGCTTTCAAGTGGGCTAGCATCTCATCTCTCACCTCCTCCCTTCTAGAGTTTAGTTTTATTTTTGAAACCTACCAAGGTGAGTTTCCTTCTATTTTAACAAACTTTATGCATGTCAACTATGATTTTAACCTACTCCACATCTTCACCTTACTTCATTTTGATTTGGGTGAACTTCACCAAAAAATCCCAATTTTGAGAAATTTTAGGGTTTATATGTATGATTATGGTGTTGGAAAGTTAGAACTTATATATTGAAATACTTGGGAATTTGTACATGGAAAATATGGTTTTCTTTGGTTTTATGTTGGAAATGCTTGAAAAACAAAATTAGGGTTTTGGAATATTGTCATGAGATTATTGAATGAGGATTTGGGAAATTAGATTTGAAGTGTGGAAATACTATTTAAAGCACCAAATTGGAACCTCTTGTAAATTATGTGAAATAGCATATGGAACCTTGCTCGATAGCATACATGTTGGTATATTAACTATTGGGGCATTTGGTTGGACTCATTGTCATTATATGGAATATTTGGTTGCATTTGGGCGTCATGACCCCATAATCTAGTTGTATCATTTTGTCCGATGATGGAACAATAGTTTTCCACATTGAGGCATGGCTAGGCATCGGATAGGGTTATAAGTCCTACGTGCTAAGTGTACGATATTGGATGAGAATCTCAACGTAAGGACCCTAAGTGGTTGAAGTTGACTTTCCGTGGGTGTACGTTTAAAGCTACCGAGCCTAACATCCCTTGTGTGTACTTTATTATGTGTATTGGTTTTACTAAGTTGTCAAGTGGCCTACTCTTGTGTTCCCTCACTTGTGTTAGTAAGCGGGTCTCCCCCGTTAACCCAAGAGGTATTTGCTTGTGGTGAAGAGTTACTTCATTATTATTATAAATTCACTTCTCTTAATTCTGTTATAATAGATTATTTATAAATATAAATGCTTGATCTCACTAGGCTTTAGCCTAACACTTTTTCTTAAAATGTAATGCATGGCAGGTCATTCTAGCGGTGGGACTCATCGGGCTTGAGTAAAGAGTGGTCGAAAGATAGTAGCATTTTTGGAGGTTATAGAGACGCACAACCGAACTAGACTTGATATACTTTCGGAGAAGTAAAGTGTCAACACCCGAATTTAATCCAGATTTAATCGTGACTAGATTAGTAGGTTGTTGAAGCTAACTTTAATTTATTTTGGGTTGTAATCGTCATACTTAGTTTTCCCCTTTTCGGGATGACATGTTTGGTTGAAATGTCATTGTTGCATTATTCAGGTTTTATTCCTATTTTAGTCGTCATATTGCCAAATTTTCGAATTTTTATTTCCTCCAAAATTTAGGGTGTTACACTAATGTCCCCAATACTCTTTTAAGTTAAAACGAGCCAAAATCTCAACAACTCAATTGACTAATAAATAAAAGTCATCAAAATAATAAAACGCATTTAACCGGCATCTATGCAAATACATGCTCTAAATACATGGTGTGAATCCCAATGCAAGTGTAATGATCAAAGCAATAACTAACAATCAATTGTATTCATCAAACCTGGTCATATGATTAATGTAATCGATAAGTTTCAAGGTACAAAGAGTTTTTCTATTTTAGTCGTATACCTCTAATGACCATTAACCTCTCTTTCTAATCACATTCTAAACAAAACATTAAATACCAAAGGCTTTGGACTAAAGCCCAAAGCCCATTACAAACAAACTAATCCCAATCACATAAAGGCTTTTACAACGCTTTTAAATAACACAATTAAACTTTATAAATACTTATATAACTTTCAACACTAGGACTTTTAGTCCTAACTATCTCCCCTAAAGTTGTATAAAAAATTTATCAACTTGAAATCTTCAGGTCTCGACCTTCTCTCCCTCTTGAATCCCTGAAAAACTTTGGTGTAGCTTGTCTTCATGTCTTTCCATGCTCCCCCTCGAATAAAGTTCTTTGGTCTTCATAGTTTTAACTTTCTAACCAGATTCAATGTACAGTAGCCTCGACTGAATGCACTATTGAGAAGCTTTCAATTGTAGAAACTCAACACATCTGATCAACACACAAGAAATATAATGTGAGAGTTACATGACATTCCACGGTGCATCTTCAGTTTAAAAACAAAGAATCTGTATTTAAATTGCGAGTTAAATAGGCTTTCAAGTTATGAACTTGTTTCAATTAGCTCTTATGAGGAATTAATTGTGCCCCACGAGAGTGACCTTTGTCACAATCGCGGGCACAGTCGCCCAGAGTATGCCGAGGGTTAAAAATCTGACTTTTCGACCTGACGTGCACTCGATCCGAAACCCAACATCCGCAAACACCACTTGGGTAAGATTTATAATCATGGCTTAACCCGGTAAGCGTGAGTTAAGAGTTCACCAAAATCACGGGTGTTACAAAAGACCCGACTTGGTTGGAATTATTTCAATACCTAAAAAATGATTTAGGTGTCCAAGATCTTTGACCGAGAACCTGGTAGCAAGCATTTCCACAAACTTGGCAATAAAAGGTGAGTTATTTCCTGTGAGCACAATATCATCAACGTATACCATGAAATAGCAAGTGATTCCATCATGATTAAAGATGAATAACGAGGCATCTGCTTGAGACTTTCGAAAACCAGATTCTAGTAAAAACGAGGCGAGTGCCATGTACCATGCACGCGATGCTTGCTTAAGGTCGTATAAGGATTTGCGAAGCTTGCAAATATGATTAGGATATTGTGGATGAACAAATCCTGGTGGATGAATTATGTACACTTCCTCTTGTAATGTGCCATGTAGAAACGCGTTATTAACATCGAGTTGTCTCAATGGCCAATTTTTGGATAGAGCAATGGATAACACGGTACGGATTGTGACCGGTTTGGTTATGGGACTAAAGGTGTCAAAATAATCTTTCCCGTATTGTTGGAGGAATCCTTTAGCTACAAGACGGGCCTTGTATTTCACTATGGTACCATCCGGATTTCTCTTGATGCGGAAAACCCATTTGCATCCGATCGGTTGGTGGGAGGTAGATGGGACAAGCTCCCATGTAGAGTTTTGGATCAAGGCATTATATTCATCATCCATTGCTTGACGCCATAATGGGTCTTTTGAGGCTTGAGTGTGGGTAGTAAGTTCCAGGGCGACGGGAATGGAATGAAGAGTGGCGATGTTCACGAATGTGGAATTGAAATGTTTTCGGTTGGGTTTTCGATTGCGAGGTGGAAGGGTAGGTGACGGAGTAGGTGATGGAGATGGTGACGTTGTGGACGGAGGTGGTGACTGTGATGAAGAAAAAGACGAGGAGGGATCGGGAGTTAGTTTAGAGAGTGTGAGGGAGGTGGGTGCGGTAGCAGGTGGCACGAGTGGAGGTGGGAGGGAAGATGGTGGGGTGAAAGGGTTGGTAATAGTGGGTGCAGGAGGACTTGACGTGGGATTTTTAGTGCATGTAGAAATTGGGAACAGTAGGTGCATGGGTAGTTGGTGAGGGTGGTGAAGTGTGAATAAAAAATTCATCCACAGTGGGAAGTGAAATGGATGGAGATTGAGATGTTTTGTAGGGAAAAAGGTGTCCTATAAACTCAATGTGACGAGAGTTATAGATGCGGAAGGTTTCAAGGTGAAGACATTTGTAAGCAGATTTGGCGGCGGAATACCCCAAAAAGAGGCAAGGACTGGAACGAGGGTGGAGCTTAGAGGTAGAGTAGGGGCGAAGCCACCGATAGCAAAGACACCCAAAGGGTTTGAGTTTGGTGTAGTTGGGGGAGCAACCATACATTAGACCAAACGGACTTTTGGAGTTTAGGATTGGAGTTGGTAAACGATTAATGAGGTGAGCTGACGTTTGAAATGCACGAGACCAAAAAGTGAGAGGAAGACCCGCAAAGTGTAGCAAGGTAAGACCCGTTTCAACAATATGTCGATGGTGCCGTTCGGCTATGCCATTCTGCTCAGGTGTGTGTGGGGGTGTAGTGTAATGAGAGATTCCCATGGATTGGAACAGGGAATGAGAGCTTGATACTCTCCATCATTGTCAGTGAACATGGAGATAATGGATGTGTTAAAGTATTTTCCACCAAACGTTTAAATTGGGGAAAAAGTTTGGAGACGTCATATTTGTATTTTATGGGATACAACAAAATATATTTTGAATAGTAATTCACAAATACTACATAATAGGCAAAACCATCAATAGATTTTTGAACAGGTCCCCAAACATCGGAATAAATAAGTTGCAAAGGTTTATTTGTAGTAAATGAATTTTGTCCAAAGGGTAGCTTGTGGCTTTTATTAACAGAACATGAAGCACAATGAAAATTGAGTTTAGACAATGATTTGAAACTAAGACCTAAGTCTTTTGCAAGATGCTTGAAAACACGAGCGGATGGATGTCCAAGTGTGTGATTGTAGCTGAGAGGTGAAACTTTAGTAGCAACGTTCATTTATGGAAGTGAGATATGATTGGCATAGTAGACATCATTTATGTTCTCTCTCTGCATGAGAGGTGCCCCCGTGCAAAGATACTTGACAAGAAAATGCAAAGGAAATAATTCAACATAAACTTGATTAGCACAACAAATCTTAGCCACATAAATGAGGTTTTTACGAAGATTAGGAATACAAAGAACATTAGATAAATTTAAAGGACAAGTTGAGGTAGATAGGTTGTTGTGACCCGTGTGAGAGAGGGAAAGAGTTGTACCATCACCAAGGATGATTTCATCCGACCCACCATATTTCGAGACGGTGTGAAGGGAAGATCGATTTGATGTTAGGTGGTGTGAAGCTCCGGTATCAAACAGCCAAGGTGCAGTCACTAGGGTTGATTTTGAACTCGAGGCAATAGCATTGGCAACCGGTTTATTGGAGGTGTTGATACATGTGACATTTTAGTCTTTCAAAAAACAAGCAAGCTTCCTGAAATCCCGGGTCTCGTGACTCAGAATGGCACAAAAGTGACAGTATGAGGAGGAACGATTGTTCCTGTATTGAGTGTTGTTGTTCGAGCGACTGTTGCGTGGTTGGTTTTCAGAACTGAAATGACCCGTATTATTTGAATGGAACTGAGAATTAGACGATGACCGAGTATTGAACCGACATGTTTGGCGCTGGGAGAAGTTAGCCGTGGCAATAAGGGGTGCAACAGCGAATTCGGTTTCCTTTAAGGATCGTTCGAAGTCAACCAGTTTGTCAAAGAGTTCTGGAAAGGATATCTGGTTTTCCCGAACTTTTATGACAACAGTGAATAGCCTGTATTCATCCACAAGTTGACTTAGTATGTGAACTAAGAGATCCTCTTCGTCGATGGGGTTCTGAACGAGTGCTAATTCATCAGCAATCGATCTCATATCATTGAGGAAATCTGTAATGGAACGATTTCCTTTAGGGTTCTTGGCGAGCTTCGACTTGAGTGAAATAATTCTGGATCGAGATTGGATGGCATAACTTGTATTTATCCGATCCCAGGCCTTCTTTGCAGTAGAGGCTGATGTGATAATCGGCTGAATTGCATTGGAGCAACTTTCGAGTATAGTACTGAATACAATCTGATCTTGGCGGTACCAGATCGTGTATGCGGGATTCGTCTTTGTGACTTCTTTGTCGTTGAGAGTTTGTGGTGGTGGTGTGCAACGACCACTAATGAATTTGTTTAGGTCAAGCCCAATGAGAGTTGATTGGACTTGTTTGCGCCACACCGGGAAATTCGTGGCGGTGAGTTTGATCGGAAAATGACTGGTGGCTATGAGTTGAACAATGGTGTTAGACTGTTGGATCCCAGATTTAGTCTTATAACAATGATATAAACATATAATAATAAAGACATCAGAAGCAAAACAGTTTAATATCAAAGAAGATTCAACTCACAGTAAATAAGAAGATATCCAATAAAGTAAATACAAGAACAAGCTTAATATTCACTGGATAATAAAGGTAGATTATAAAGAACACCAAAAAGGTGATTAAATCATACAAGATCTTCTTAGAATACTTTTCAGTATAAAAGAAATAATTCTATTACAAGTTGTAAAGAATAGCACACTTTAAACAATGGGGTGATGGATAGGACCATAAAGTGAACAATGTACTTTCCTAACATAAGAAGTATGCTTGAACAGTGTCTTACCTAATGGGTAAGCTCAAGACATGCTTGAACATTAACCTATCTAAAAAGTAAGCTAGTCACTCGGTGACGTGTCTTCTGTTCTTCTGTCAACACTTGTAGAATTCATCAACATAATCTTCAGAGAAGATGTCTTCAGAGCTCTGATGCAGGTACCTCGGATGAAGCCATCTCTGATGTATCGCTGAACATCTCTAACTCTGGAATGTACTTCAGAGGCAGGCTTTCTCTCTAAAGGCTATCTCAGAAAGTCCTCTAAAACGGGACTTAGATTATTTTCAATACTTTTACAACTCAGAATTTGGGCTAACATAGACGATGCCATGGAAGCGGATAGATTAGGGTTACAGAAGAGAGGGGGGGGGGATCGAGACTCGCTAGAGCAAAGTGAGCTCTGATACCATAGGAGCGTATGAATTATGTTTTTGTATATTACATTATGAAGAGATTTACAAGGGTATATATATATAGGATGATTTACAACAGAAGGTGCACAAATTAAGGAGCAATACATGGAACGCATTTAGGCCATAAATAAAGGATATTGATTCCTATAATTATGCTTGGTCAATGTATATCCTTGATATTTAATATGTTAAAAGTTGATGAAACATTTTTGATCATGTGGGAAACTTTGAAATTCTATTCGCAAGTGGGGTTTTAGATGGTTTTTCATGCTTCAACTAATTCATGCTTGCCTCTTTCAGTCGTTTTAAGACCATCTTTGTTGTGGTTTGTTAAATACTCTTATTTTCATTTTTGAAATTACGATTTTTTCTATGGTTTATATTTTATTGTTGTTTTTGTCTTTATAATTTAATTTTTTTTTTGTCCATATAATTTACAATTCATTGCTATTTTATTCTTTTATACTCAAAGGACAACTTACCTCTTGTGTAACAAAAGGACAACAAGAGGTTTTAAATTCATATCACACTATAAAAAACAATCTCATAAAACATAAATAGTGATTTTTTTAACAAACATTACCTAAATATTTTTTTCAAAGAAATATCCAAACACTTTCTGAATTATAATCAGATATCTAAATACTTTTTGATTTAAAAACTTATGCCCACGTGATTCATGTACCTCATGTCATTGTGAACCTCATGGTAGGGAAGGGGTCTTCCAAGCAAACACCTTTAATTTTTCACTTAAAACGCTATAACCTACTCTTTATTTAATTATTTGAAAGAAAATTCAAAATCTAAATAATGATATAACAAAATACCATATTAGTAAAATTCATTAATATACACAACAAGAGGATCAATCACTAAAAATATTTTGATTTTATCTAATATGTTTAGGGGATTTATGATAATCTTTGTGGGTCAGTATTTAATGAAAAAGGTGTTGAGTCGGTCGATGTTGAATGATAATATAAGGGATAAAAGACTCCGCTATTAAGAGGTTTACAACAACTCCAATTCCTACCCGGTCGGAACCTCGTACTGAAAATGCTCATAAAGAGGTTTTCAAACAGTTTCTCACATATTTTCTGCAAGTATATCATATTGGTATTAACCATGTTACGTCATAAAACGTCTTTTAAATTGTTTATGTATCATACACCCAAATTATATTTAAACCATATATTTCATGTGATATAGTATACAAAATATATATTTGTAACTGTATACCTGATTTTATGTACTGACATACACTTTGAGTGGTGTCTGATTTGTCAATAAAGCATTTTAGATATTTGATGAATAATCATATATTTTTCTTAAATTATGTGTTAAATCAAACATTGACAAAAACAAGTTCTAAATCAAGCAGATGGTAAAAGGCCATTATCCATAAACGAAGGCTCTTCAATTAAGATGACGACATTCGTCCCATGCTCACAGATAAAGCTTATAATATCATAGAAAAAAACCCATCATCTAATATTCGTACTTTATTATATTATAAAATTGATTATTATCAAGTTTATCATGACAAAAGTGAAGATGCCATACATAAAATAAGTAACAATAATAATTATATATACAAATCAAAACAATGTCATCTACATAGAAAGGGAAATTGGCACAAATAGCCAAAGTACACAATCGATTGCACCTCCTAGTCATTTCTCCCCTGATTTTGCAAATTTAGCCCTACAGGTCCGCAATAAGACAGCTATACGACAAACAAAGTCGGCTCAGACCAGGTCCGCAACGGGTCGGGTCGGGTAGATACGCAATCCGCAATGGGTCGACACGTGGCAACACCAGGGAAAACCTTAATTCTCTTCTACCTCCGCAATTGCGGACCTAGCTCCGCCATTGCGGACCTAGGCTAGCTCCGCCATTGCGGACCTAGGCTAGGTCCGCTCTATTTCTCTATTTTTTGTGTTTTTCTTGTTTTTGACTTACGTTTTCGTTGCGGATTTGAATTATTTTTTATCAGATAATTGTCAGTTGTACAGTTGAGTGGGTGAACCAATTAAATGCTTTTGAACAATTTGAATCTGTGAAGTTTTTCTATAAGAATAGCAAGGCTGAAAAGGGAAGCAAAGCATATTTGCAATCTGAGAAATTTTTAGCAATTTGATTTTGTTTCATCTGTTTTTCTTGAAGATGAGTTCTAGTTCTCAAAAAATAAAGTTACGTATTTGGGGTAGAGGTTACTTTCAACAGAATGATCAAGAGGGGTAATATTTCACTGATCAACCGATGGTTCACGCCATGGTTCCGACAACCATCACGCATTCTAGGTTGATTACTTATGTTCGAGACAAATGTGGTATGGACTCTATTGTTGGTACCACCAGAATTATTTTCAAATATTCTGGCCAACTCGTTGAGTTAAGAGACAATGACGATGTTTCTTGTTTCCTGCAAAATGCTATGGCTTTAACAAATCCGCCAACACTTTACGTGTATGACGATTACACGATGGGGGCGGGAGCAACGTTGGTGGTGGTTCGAACACCGGAGGCGCTCCTAATGTGTATGCCTCCGAGTAGAATCAAACATCTTACATGCCTCAGTTACCCGAGCAGAGTCAAACTCCTTACGTGTCTCAGTTTGATTCTGATTTTCTTCCTGAACATGGTTATGGTATGAGTGACTATAATCTCGATGTTGTTTCGAAGACAGAAGAACCGGTAGAAGAATGAGAAGATCATGAAGACGAAGCCGAAGAAGAATTTCATCAAGACCCCGATGAATCTCATATTTATGACCTGGGTCTTTCTGATGTTGATACGGAAGAAGAAGAAGAAGAAGAAGAAGGAGAAGGAGAAGGAGAAGAAGAAGATGTAGAAGAAGAAGAAGAAGAAGAAGAAGAAGAAGAAGAAGAAGGAGAAGAAGAAGAAACGTCTGAACCCAGTCCTATTAAATCATATGGTGGGATCAATGATTTCTTTGGTATTCCCCCTCCCTTCGAGAAGACCAAGAGCCCGTCATCACACCAAACGAAGCACCCGTACCTTATAATCGTAGCAGAAGAGTGAATCTAGGGGATGCTTTTTCCACGAAAGACGAAATGACCCTCTCTCTCGAGAGTAAGACCCTTGAAGAGGGTTTCCAGTTTTGAGTTGAAAGATCTTCAAAAACCCGATACGAGGCGAGATGTGTGTAGGGTAACTGTAAATGGCGTATATATGCGGCATGTGTACAGAATTCCACTATGTTCCACGTACGAAGTCTGCACGACGTACACGCATGTTCAAGGACCCAGATGCATCCCAACTACCGTAACGCCAATAGTAGAGTTTTGGGTAACATAATTTTCCCTCAAGTGCAGGATGAAAGTCGGAGACTTCGTGGATCTGATATTGTAAACGACATGAAACATGAAATGCACGTATATATCTTGTATTGGCAAGCTTGGCGTGCGAAAGCTTATGCGCTAACCATTATGCGGGGTACCCCCCACGAATCGTTTGGCCGACTCCCTGCGTTCTTCTATTATTTGGAGATTAATAATCCTGGTGCTTTCACCCAAATATAGACAGATAGTGCAGGACGTTTTAAGATGTGCTTTGCTGCCCTTGGTTGCTCAGTACGTAATTTCTAATGTTTTGCCAAGGCCAGTATATTTTTATGCATTAATAGATATTGTCCGTAATTTTGTAATTTCTAAACCACGTAATTTATGTAGATTCGGTCGTTTCTGGGACACTTGTTTCGTGTCCTTATAATAGACGGCGCTCATTTGAAGGGTCCTTACTTGGGCACGATGTTCTTATCCATTGCTATGGACGCCAAAAACCAAATTGTGTCTGTCGCTTTCGGAGTTGGTAGGTTTGAGAGTGGGGAGGCATGGACTTGGTTTTTGACGATGTTGAAGGAATGTATCAGTGAACCGAAAGGGTTGGTGTTCATATCCGATCGGGATTTATCCATAAGCCAAGCTATCAACACGGTGTACCCAAATGCCTATCATGGTTTGTGTTGTCGCCAATTGTTGATGAACGTAAAAAGCAGGGACAATAAGGCCAAGTATAGGAAGACTATGTTTTGGAAGACGTGTAAAGCGTACACGGTGGAGAATTTTGAACGTAAAATGGAAGCTCTACGATGCGTTATACCTGTAGGAGTTCCACTTATGGACGCGGTTGGCAAGGAGAAATGGTCACGGTCCTATTTCCCCGGAATGCGTTACAACATAATGACTTCAAACAGTGCCGAGTCGGTCAATGCACTGTCTCGTTTTGCTCGGGGACTTCCTATCGTGTCCCTTACAGATTACTTCTGAGAATTTCAACAAGACTGGTATTCAATTCTTCGTAACAAAGCAGGTTTTCATAGTCACACTTCTCCACTGTTAGAAAAATTGACACTATATTTGCAATATTTTAATTATTCGTTTTTTTGCAGCGAGATGGACATCTACTCTCACCCCAAAGATAGAAATAATTGTTAGAAGGAGATAGGTGAAGTCGGAAAGGTTAATTGTCCATGAAATAGGTCATGGCCTATACAAAATTAATGATTTCCGTAGGGACGCGAAAATGGATTACCATAACTATAGTTGCTCTTGTAGGAAATGGCAGATCTCCGGTTTACCTTGCAGTCATGCAATCACCGTTGCCAGACATGAACGGTGTACAGATGTCATCCACCTGGTATCACTTTAAAGCGGATAATTTTTGAGCCACATACTCAGAGCTCATATATTCGGTTGGGCATCCTGATTCATGGGTTGCTCCAGACACTCCGCTTATGACCGTTAAACCACCTCTCTACAAGAGACACGTTGGTACACCGAGTAACCACGATCGTATCCCATCTCGTGGTGAGCATCCAAGATTGAGGAGATGTACTCGGTGTGGAAAAATCGTACATACTTGGGCTCAATACCTGGCACCTTATAGAATTCACTGTAGAAATCGGACATACTCGGTGTAAGCTAGTCACTCGGTGAAGTGTCTTCTTTTACATGTATGCTCATATTTGAATATATTCATGATTTAGATTTTGAAGTCTTGATTAAAAATTTGTCATATAGTCATAGGTTCAAATGAAAATTGTTAAATATATTAGAAGTAGAGAAGTAAGCCTAGCCACGGTCATGATCGGATTCGACTGGTCAAGAATTGCGGCTTTGACTGATCAAGAATTGCAACTTTGACTGGTCAAAATTTGTGGTTAGTCCGAAAATAGAGAGATAGTTTCTTAACTTTTATAAATAGGCGGCAAATGGGTTCATATGTGAACCCGTGTAATTCACATATGAACTATTTTAACTGATTCATATATGAACTAATTAACTAATTCACATATGAACGCGTAGGTTCAAATGTGAATAATATGAACTACTTAACAGATTCATATATGAACTCTTGTGATTCACATATGGATTAATTAACTGATTTACATATGAACCCGTAGGTTCATATGTGAATCAGTTAAATAGTTTACATGTGGACTAATCAACAGATTCACATATGAACTTGTTTGTCGTCTATTTGTAAAAGTTACGAAACTACCCATCTATCTTCTGCAGCCCATTAATTATCCGGTGCTTCATAGTCAAGGACGCAAATGTTGACCAAATGAAGGGCTAGGATCACTTCTCTACTTCTCATACATTTATCATTTCTCATTTAAACCACTCCCTATATATACACACGCACACACACACATACACATGTGAGATCGTGTGAGAATAACATTTACGGTAAGAATGGTGAGAACACTTGTGAGCACTTTCCTTCAACTACCTTTATCTTCATGTTTATCTTCACTTTTAGCCACTTTCATGAACTTTTGCACATGTTTAATCACTTTCACATGCATGAATTTGTTGAAGTTTTGGTCATGATGATAAAAATAGGTAAATAAACGTATACGAAGGTATATTAATGTTTTAGTCTTACATTTTCACCATAACTCCTAGGTGGCGTTTGTTTTTTAAGAGGTGCTGAATACCGAAGTTTGATTTCACTTATTAAGAGGTGGTGCTGAAGTCTGAAATCTGAATCAATAAGACTGTTTATTTTCGTAAACTGACAAACGTCTGAATATGTATAATTATCTATTTTATCCCTAAAAAATTCAACTTAAATATATCAATTGAGGTGAGCATCGATGGTTGAAGGACATAATTGACTTAAATATGTCAATTGAGTAGAGATTTATAATTTGTCTTCGACTGAAGTCTCTGGCTCAGAAGCAAGAACTCTGGTGGAGTTGTGAATCTTGATCGCATAGGAAGTCCAATGCTTGCCTTCTTAACAGGTTACTTTGAAGGCACTTGTTCATCAGCAACCATTGTTGGTTCTTCAGCAGATAGTTGTGGGGATATCTCTGGTTCCTTTCTTTGAATTTGAGGGGATTGAGGTGGGGTTTCGTTGATGGCAGAGGAGATTAGATCTTCCATTTGTGCAGTGTCTTCATCTCTGTGCTCTATCTCTGATAAAGATGGTTGATGAGATTGAGCATTCTTGTAGACATACTCTTCTATATCCACTACCTCTTCTTCTTCTGCCTCTTCTTCTTCTTCTGCCTCTTCTATGTCTTCAACAACATCTTCTTCAGTATTAGTTCCAAATGCATCTATCATTATAATGTTTGGACGTTCGGGTGATGAGAATGCATCTTCAGAGGGTGTGTTGGAGAAGTCAACCAATTGGTCATCTTCTTCTTCTTCTTCTTCTTCTTCTTCTTCTTCTAGATATCCTATTGTTTCTGGAGTTTCATTTATCACTTGAATGATAGGGGACTCTGAAGTCGAAGGTGCTAGAAGTGCAACTGGTACTGGAGATTTCAAGAGTGTTTGATTGTTTTCAGCAGGGGTGAAGGGCCTCTCTGGTTCCTTCTCATCTTGAAATCCTTTTTATTTTCTTGAAGATGGGGAAGAAGTAGAGCCACTAACATTTTTTGCTCTAGTAGAACTCTATTTCTACCCTTTTGAGGATCTGATGACCCCTGAGGTTGGTCATCATCAGAACCATCAAACCTTCTTTTCTTCTTGGCCTCCTCTGAGCAAGAAGTCTCTGCGATCTTTCTCTTTAACTTACATTCTTTTGAAGAGAAAGCCTGCTTCAGAATATTCTGAACGGTCGTGGTCTGATACCCTGCCTTGGCAACAAACTTACTTGAAATCGTCAACATTTTACTGGTCACAGATTTGGAGAAATCTTGTAAGTCGGATTTTGTGACCAAATTGTGTTGTTCTGAAGAATGTTGAGTTGTAGATGGAGCAGCAACAGGATTTGGGAGCTTGGCAATTGTCTCTGATAGAACTTGGAGTAGCTCACTCTTGAAGTTGGAAAAATCTTCAGAGGGAGCAGAGAAGGTTGGAATTGCTTTGATGAGCTCTCCTTTAGCCTCTGAAATTTCCTTAGACAAAACCGAGGAGTTGCCAATAACAAGCTTCTCCAGAGAGTCAAGGCAGGTGTTGTTGGAGTTTAATGCAACACGCAACTCAGAGACCTCTGAAGTCAATTTTGCTACTTCAGAGTTCGAGGCAGAGGCCTCTAAGGTCTTCTCCAACTGAAGTTTTAGATCCTTTAGAGATCCTATGATTTCATCACCAAAGACTTTGAACTCTTCATTGGTGACATAATCAGAGTGGGTAACCTTAGAATCAATACATGATTCTAATTTTCCCTCGAGAACAGAGGGGCCTTCTTTCGGAACTTGTTTGATATTGGTTCTGGAAGGACTTTGCATCAATCCTTGAGAGGCCTTATTGGACTTCTCTATGACGGTTCTGATAGGTTGATCATCCTCTGAGTCAGATTCAAAGGATGCAACCCGTATGTTCTTGGACCCCTTGTTGTCCAGGCAAGTGAGTCCACGGGCAACTAGTTCATTCCATTGTCCCTCTGTGAGACAATACCTACGAGAGATCTTAAATCTCTCTTGAACTAGAGGACGGTCACCTAAGTCATGAGCTACAGAGGCATCATGTGTGTGTTGTACTCTGGGGCAAATGAGTACTTTTATCTTTAACTAAGTCCTTTTGGGAGGACTCAGCTAGGACAGAGGTTTCCCCATGGGTGTGTGCTTCAGAGGCAGAAGGAGGTGCCTCTGAGCGGATGGTTAGGAATGGGTTCGAGGTGTGCACCTCTTTTTCAATATCCATTGGTGTTGGACCACCTTGGATAAGGGATGTGGTTACACGAGGAGATTGGCTTTGGATTCTCTCA
Organism: Arctium minus; assembly: GCA_954870635.1. Taxonomy (NCBI): domain Eukaryota; kingdom Viridiplantae; phylum Streptophyta; class Magnoliopsida; order Asterales; family Asteraceae; genus Arctium; species Arctium minus. Next base: position 75,256,889 of record OX941089.1, on the reverse strand, counting down.
ATTGTGCCTTCAAAGGCATCTTTTTCTACCTCTCGTCCCTCAGCTCCTAAGTTAAGAAACTCACTCTCGGGTTGACTCTCATCCTCACATTCCTCAACTCTGACAAAGCTAAGCTCTTCTTCAGAGTGAAGATTCTCTTCTTTCTCCTCACTGCGCTCTGTAGAGACACCCTCTGGTTGCTCTCTGTTTTCAGGTTGAGTTGCTTTAGAGGTTTCACTCTATGATTCAAGCTCAGGCTCAGAACCTATATGTGTTGGGTATCCCACCATCAGCTCTAATGGTTGGGCAACACAATTAAGTAAGAGGCGGGTTTCATGATTAACAGGGATATACTGCAACATTATGTGAGGAAATCTCCTTTCTCTGAGGTAAGGAGGGATAGTTGTTGGTTTGAAAGAGTTCATCACAAAAAGTGGAGTCCTGGGTCCTTCCTCTGAAAAAGAATGTTTCTTCATTGCTCTTTTAATCACCAAGGAAATTAACCTTGGAAACAACACAAAGATTGGTTGTTTCCCCTTTTCCAGTGCTTTGTTCTTTCTGTCCACTACGGTGAGTAGTTCGCAGAACAGTATGCCAACCATGTTTATATTGCGGTTGAAGAAGAGGGCATACATTATGGCCAAAATGGTTGGGTGTGTTTGGTCTTGACTCCCAATTTTGCAAGTCAGTGTGCGATTCAACACACTAAACATGAAATTCCATGTGGGAGGAAGACGCTGACATCTGAACTCACTCAATTGAGTGATCTCTTTGTTATATCCCAGATGATGAAGAAACTGAAGAAGAATTTCAGGATGTGGGGGTTTTTCAAATCTTTGGATTTGAATTTCTTGGGTGGTTAAAAGGTACAGTCGTCGGGTCAAGGTATCAGGTGTAATCCTAATGTTGATTCCTCTACCACCTAGGTCAATATGGCCGACTAGTCCTTCGTGTTCTTCACTGTAAGCCTTGGAGTACCACCATTGTTGAACGTACCTTAGAGGAACATCTTGTACATATGCAGTTAGGGCATAGTGTTGTTCATATCGCCGAAAATATTCAAGAACTGGACGAAATTGTTCATCGAACTTCGAAGGGGTAATTTTCAGATAGTAGTTGTGATTGAAATTATATAAGAACTTGATAAAATCTGGGAATAATAATTGGTATCAGAGAAAATCCAAGATGAAATCGATCGAAGTTTGAGTTTTTGTACTGTTCATAGAGTCGAAATTGAATTTTGAGTTTTTGTGCAAAATTCGGGTTGTAATTGAGTTCATTGTGTTCGTTGAGTGATATAGTACGATTTTGTATAAGTTTCGTAGTAAATTGCACTGTAATTTTCATGAATTTTGAATTTTTGTTCATTGTCGAGTTCACGAGTTTTTTTTTTGCACTGTAATTGATTTGAATTGTAAGTGTTAGTGTTCTTTATCGAAAATCCTTGGTTGAATTTGTTTCTAGATGTGTTAGTGGTTATTTTGGTGAAGTTACAGTTCGAAATCCGAAGTTCAGATGGGTTTTTGAGGATATCAAAGAGTATTTTCATCGTAGACCTCAAGAACTCGCAAAGCTCTCAAGAACTCGCTCGAAGAACTCGCAGGCTTATTGAATTTCGCAGAAATATTAGATTTCGCTTAATATTTGTGTTTCTGAAAATCTCAAGTATAGATTTCGCAGATGAGTGTTGTGCGAATTGCATAGAATTCGCATATGTGTATGTTCAGAATTGCGTAGAATTCGTATGAGTCTAATATGCAAAAAGCTTGAATTCGCATAATTGTTTGATACGAAAAGTTTTCTTGAAAATCTTAAGGAAAGAATCCGCCTAAGAATTATCTGCGAAAAGAGTTGAATTCGCAGAAGAGTTTTATACGAATTGTGTATGCGAAAAGCTCATTCTTCAAAATTTTCTTAAGTCAAGAACTCGCATAATGTCGTATGCGAATTCCTAGAATTCGCATATAGCTTTGTGCGAATTCTGAAATTCTTTTTGTCTACGAATTCTGAAGTTAGTCTTGCATACGAATTCTGTGTGCGAATTCTACTAAAGTTTTTATTGTATGCGAATTCTAGTTGATTTGTACTTGTATGCGAATTGTTCATGCGAATTTCATGTACTTCACTATATCTTGCGAATTCCACACTTAGAGAATTTTGGAAATTTCTTTTCTGATTTTCTTTCTAAGTTTTTCTTTATTGCTTGATTTCTATTGGACTAACGATCATTTTGTCAAGTTCTTATTGAATATTTTGAAAATAGGATGACTTACCGAGAAGCTCTCGCGATCGGAGCAGTCGTAAAGTCACCGGTACTCTTCAAAGGAGAGTACGAGCAATGGAAAGATCGTTTCCTAGACTTTATTGACAAACACGATTTGGGAGATTATATCAGAATATCTTTGAAGGAAGGAATCATGAAACCTCCGACAAAGACACTCAATGTTGCAGGAGAGAATGGAGAAGAGGAACAAAGAGAGTACCCTCTACCACTTGAGAAGTACACAGATGAGCAAAGAAGAAGACATAAGGCTGACAGATTGGCGAGGTCATTTATTCTACAAGGCATCCCAAACAATATATATGTCAAGATTGATAGCTACAATGCTACGGGCAAACAAATGTGGGATCAATTGGAGAAAATGATGCTCGGATCATAGATCGGAAACCAGCTCAAAGTCTCCAACTGCCTCAACAACTATGAAGAGTTCAAGGCCAAGGAGGGAGAATCTCTTGAGGCAACTTATGACAGATTTGTGATTTTATTGAATGAGCTCAGCAAAAACAAAGTCAGAAAGTCACAAATTGAACTTAATGTCAAGTTCCTCAACATCTTGCAACCCGAGTGGAAGAGGTTTATAAGACAGATGAAAGATCTGAACGCGATTCCACTCCACGAGGTATATGAAACTCTGAGGCAAAACAAGGAAGAGGTAGAGGAGATCAAAGAGGAAAAGAAAAAGGTTGAAAGAGTGGTTTATGATCCTGTGGCTCTGGTAGTGAAGAAAAAGTCTGTAAGTTTGAAAAAGAAGAAGAAGGTCATAGTTTCTGAGTCGGAAGAGGCTGATAGTGAAGATAATTTTGATTCCGATGACTGTGAGAACTTAAAGCAGGCCATGTTGATGATGACCAAAGCCTTTCAGAAGAAGTTTTACAAAAATCCTAGCTCAAACAGTCAGGGGTATTCTTCTGGTTCCAGAAATTATGAACACAAGGAGAGGATTGAAGGAAAGAGAATAGAAGAGACGAGGCCTGAAGAAAAGAAGTACAGAGTTGAACAAAAGAAAGATCCATAACCGAATAAGTGCTACAACTGCGGAAAACTCGGACATTTTACGAAGGACTGTCGAAAGCCCAAAGTCCGAAACTCAGAGTACTATAAGAATAAGATGCTCTTGGCCAAGCAACAGGAGGCTGGAAAGGCACTTATGGCAGAGGATGAGTTCTGGCTCGATCATTCAGAAGACGAGGAAGAGAAAGAAGAAAAAGCCCATTTGTGCTTTATGGGTAAAACAGAGATTGAAGCTGAAGCTGAAGCTGAGTCTGATGAAGAAGACACTGAAGAGGTATTTGATATGTCTAAATCTGATTTTCTTAATGCTATGAAAGCAATGATGATTGAACTCCAAGAAGTAAAGTCTAAACATGAACGCGAAAAAGGTATCATTAAAGAAAACAAACAGTCAATATTGAAACTTAGCAAGGATCTTGCTGAGAAGAACGTATTGATTGAAGCCTTACATAAAAACATTGATACCAGCGCAAAAGAAAATACTATACTTCACAATGAATTATCTGAAACTACTTCAAAGTATAAAATGTGTCAATTTGAAGCTAAAGAGATTGCTAAAAAGTGTTCATCAATTTCAAAAGAAAACAAGTCTTTATCTGAAAAGGTGAATGTTTTGGAAGAGAAATTGTATACTTTGGGTCAAACTGAACAAACCATTCATCTAAACAAACCTAAAGAGAGTAGTGAGTGTTGGGGACTTGGATACGAGAACCCACACTACCTCAAAAAGGGTATTTCAAAAATGCCTGCCCTTTATGATTTCGGATTTTTAAAACTGGCACCACAATACCCCGAACTTAAAGTTAAATGGACCAAACTGTCTGACGAGGATGAAGCTAAGGAAAAAGAGAAACGAAAGAACACAACTAAAATGCAACTTCCATTTCGTTATGAGAAGTTGAATTATAGTTATAGTTCTGATAAATCAAAATTCCTTTCTAATGACTATTTTGAGAGTTATCCTTCAAAAGAGTTGGAGGCTAAGCCTATCGAAGGTAAGATTTATATACCTCCTCTCGTGTTGGAAAGTAAAATTTCTGAACTCGAGTATACTCTAGCCAAGAAATAATTTTGATGGATTTAGAACAAACTGTGTTCTCCACTGTGCTTAAAAATTCTGATTTTTCTAAATCTTCTAAAGCTTCAAAATCCGATGATATTTCTGATCTGTTTAATGAAGAGTTTGATTTCTTAAACTTTGAAGGTTGTTTAGATAAGTGTGTTGCTCAATTTGATTTTAATGTTAAACTTCCTGATCATTCCAAATTTGTGATAAATTCTTTTGGATTACCTAGTGTGTTTGAAAAAGGTGAAACATCAACGAAAGTTGATGAATAAGTTTCTGTGAACACCAAGAATGCTAGAGGTAAGAAGAAGAAATCTAGGCATTCACAGAAACAGAACACCACTTGTAAGCCAAAGAAAAGGCAATCTCTCAAAACTCATAGTTCTAACTCTAAAGTTTCAAATGTTTCAGATATGAGAAAGAAACGGACTGGAATGAAATCAGCATGGTTACCAAAGCAGAAGATTGAAGAGCCTTCTAAATCATTTTCTGATTCTACTTGTAATAGAGGAACTTCTAGTACTCCTGATATAGTTAAGAATAATGCTTTCAATAAACAAAAACTTGTATCTTCTTACAAGAAATATTCAATAAAGCAATTGTTCCAATTATTTCCGTTTGCTAGAAAGTCTTCTAATTATAAAAGAAATGATTGTGTGTCTCGACAATATTATGATGTTTGGTTTGGCACATATCATGTATATTCTTATTATTCTCATGCTTCAAATATTTTTCAAAAGGTCAAAGGGTCCATTTATAAATGGATGCCAAAATCTTGTGCTTACTCTGTAGGACCTAGATTTAAATGGGTACCTAAAGTTGTTGTTCCCTGATTTCTCATGTGCAGACCCGTCATATGTGGTACTTGGATTCTAGTTGCTCCAAGCATATGACCGGGCGGAAAGATTTATTATCTAATTATACAGAGAAATATTGCGGAACTGTGCGTTTTGGAAATGATCAGTTTTCACCTATTCTGCGATATGGTGATGTGATTCAAGACAACGTGACGATTACAAAGGTGAGCTATCTGAAAGGTTTAGGACATAACATGTTCAACATTGGACAGTTCTGCGACAAAGATCTAGAGGTAAATTTCAAGGCCAAGAGATGTTTTGTGCGTACTGAAGACGGTAAAGAACTCGTGGTCGGCATGAGAAAGTCTAACCTCTACACGATTAATCTGTCAAAAGTCCAGACTGACAATGAGGTATGTCTACTATCAAAAGCCTCGCTGCAACAAAGTTGGTTATGGCACCGAAGGCTTTCTCACCTGAATTTTCGTTACATCAAAAAACTGGTCACGGGCAAATTGGTGAAAGGACTTCCTGAGTTTAAATATGTCAAAGAACATTTGTATGCAGCATGCGAGAAAGGTAAAATGAAGAGAGTTGCTCATAAGCCAAAGCTTGAACCAAGTACAAGTTCTCCACTTGAATTGTTGCATATTGATCTCTGTGGTTCTATGCGTACGCAAAGCATTAACGGCAAGAAATACGTGTTAGTTATTGTGGTTGATTACTCGAGATACACATGGGTGAAATTTCTAAGATCAAATGATGAGACGCCTGAAGTCATCGTCACATTCTTAAAAACTACCCAAGTGAATCTGCAAAAGCAAGTCAAGCTTCTTCGTACAGATAACGGCACAGAATTCAAGAACAGAACTATTGAAGATTATCTCGAATTGGTCGAGATAACACATCAGTATTCTTCTGCCAGAACGCCAGAACAAAACAGAGTAGTACAGAGACGAAATCGAACGCTAGTCGAGGCCGCTCGAACTATGCTTAGTCAATTGGATCTACCTCTGTTTCTTTGGGCTGAAGCTGTATCGACTGCGTGCTATACACATAATCGATCCATAATACACCGTCGGTTTGGTAAAACACCTTATGCTTTGATAAATAATCGTACACCTAGCATTAAACATTTCCATATTTTTGGATGCAGGTGTTTCGTGCTGAACGATAGAGAGAGCTTGAACAAGTTTGGACCAAAGGCTGACGAAGGCATCTTCATTGGATATTCTCAAACATCTGTTGCCTATCGGGTGTATCTAAAGAAGTCAAAGATTGTGAAAGAGAGCGTAAATGTAACATTTGATGAGGAGTTGGCTTATGAACAACACAGTTCAGAACTCGTACTTATAGAAGTTTTGACTTCTGGGCAGATCAGTCTAGAACCTGTGTCTAATGCTACTAAATCAGATGAAGCGTCATCGTCAACATCACACTTATCTGATTTAGATATTTTGTTTGAATTGTTTTATGATGAATTTTTTGGAACTAAAGTGTCTAAACCTATTGTGGTTGACAGATCAGAAGATTCACGGAGACATCAACCAACCACTTCAGACATATCTACTGAATCAAATTCCTTGATTCAGCAAGAAATTCCAATTCAAATGCCTACTCCAACAGTTGAAGCTGTGAACGTTAGCGAAGAGACAAAAGTTGTTGAATCAGTTAGTTGCACCATAACGACAAATCAACAGTTAGAAAATGTTGTCCCAACTGAAGCTTCTACACAAGAAACTTCAACTGTACCTCTCTCAATTCCTGAGCAAACTGATGAAGCTGATAGTGGATATCTAGATGATAATCATGATCAATCTACATCAAATCCACTCTCTCATGAATATAGGTGTTGGGAACTGAAGATTCTACTAAGTGTAGTTACTACTGCTAGTACAAGTGTAGTTACTACTGCCAGAACAAGTTGAAGATTAATACTGCTAAGTGTTACTACTGCTAGTAGAATTACTACTGCTAGTTAAAGTTAGTACTGCTTGAACAAAGTTAGTACTGCTTAGCTAGTTAGTACTGCTAGTAGTTAGTACTGCTTGAAGTTAATGCTGCTAGTTGAAGTTAATGCTGCTGAGCATTATTAGTGCTGCTAAAGAGATCCGGATGGAATGTACTACAGCTGGATATACTGAAGATATACTTAGAAGATATACATGGAAGATATACTGAAGATTTGTTTATTCTTTGTAATTATCTTTTTATCAGTATATGTATAGAATGTTTAGAATAGTTAGAAATAACTTTTGATAATCGTTTTTCTTGAGAGAAAATCAACCTCAAGGCATAGATCCTAATTCTAGAGAAGTAGAATTCGTATTGGTGAGCCTGTTCATCAATATTGAGGTTGAGTGTGTAATCTTGTAGTTTTAAGCATTAAATACAAGGTTACTGTTTGATAATTATATACTGTTTTTGATTACTGTTTGATCAAATATCAAAGTGTTTTTCCGCAACTTCTTTGATATTAGTTTCTGAGTATTAATTCTTGTTAAGAATTCGATCCTGACAAGTGGTATCAGAGCCAAATTCTCTCAGAAACAGTTATTCATCATGGAAAATCTTACAGAATCAAGCAGTACTTTGGTCTCAAAAGTTCCAATGCTCAGATCCAATGAATTTGACATGTGGAAAATCAGAATCAAGCAATATATTCTCCTCACAGATTACTCTATGTGGGACATCATTGAGAATGGCCCATCTGATGGAGGAAAGATTGGTGAAGATGGCAAAAGAAATCCTCCAAAGACAGATACAGACAGGAAATCAAGACAGACAGAGATGAAAGCCTTGAGCACACTGCTCTTGGCCATTCCAAATGAGTATCAACACCAATTCTGCAATTGTACTGATGCACAGATGCTCTGGAATGCTCTAGAGAAGAGATTCTCAGGTACTAAAAGTACCAAGAGAAATCAAAAGGCAATCTTAAAACAACAGTATGAAAACTTCATCTCAACTAAGAATGAGTCCATGACTCAAACTTTTGACAGGTTTAATAAACTAATTGGTGAACTAGCTACTATGGGAGTACAGATTGATCAAGATGATGTGAACAGAAAGTTCTTAAGGTCCCTTGGAGATGAATGGACCATGTACACTGTGTCATTCAGACAGAATGATCAGTTGGAAGACAAAGAACTTGATGATCTGTACAATGATCTTAGAGTATTTGAAGCTGAGGTGGAGGCAAAGAAGAAGCCTTCTGGATATGTTCATAATGCTGCACTCCTATCAGCATCAATTGATTCTACTGCTAACCCTGAATCAGTTAATGCTGCTAATGGATCAAATTTAGATAAAGGCACTGATTATGTATTTGAAGCTCTTCTTTCTAATCATGGAAATTCTTCTTTGATCAATGATGACTTAGAACAACTTCATCCTGATGATCTGGAAGAGATGGATATTAAATGGCAGATGGCCATGCTCTCCATGAGGGTTAAAAAGTTTATAAAGAGGACTGGAAGAAACAACTTCTCACAAAGAAGAGAAGATGGAGCAGGGTTTGATAAATCAAAGGTAGAATGCTACAAATGCCATCTGAAGGGACATTTTGCTAGAGAATGCAGAAGTGGAATGTCTCACAACAACAACCATCAACAAGCTCAATCTGGAAGCTTCAATAACAACAGAAACTCTGCTCAAGCCCTTGTTTCTCAACAAGGAATGGGGTTTGATTGGAGTGATCAAGCAGAAGAAGCTATTCAGAATCAAGCTCTTATGGCTAAAGTATCTGATCTCCCATCTGAGGTAAGTTCTAATCTCTGCTCTAAAACTTGCATAGACACTGTTAAAAGGTACAGGGATCACAATCAGAAGATGAGTGATGACCTGAAGAGACTAGAAAAGGATATAAAAGACTATGTGAGGATAGTAGAGAGATTTGAAGATCAAATCAAAGGTTTTCAAGCCAATGAACTACAACACTCATATGACACTAATTACTGGCAGTGGGAGAAAAAGGATTTAGAACTTAAACTGACCAAATCTAAAGAGGAGAGTGAAAAACTGAAAGAGGAGTTAACCAAGGTTAAGCTTGATGTAGAAAAGTTTTCCAATGCTTCTAAAGCAATGGACTCCTTACTGCAAAATCAGATTCATGATAAGTTGAGAAGAGGAATTGGGTACAATGCCACACCTCCACCATATAACAACAATTATATTCCTCCTACTTCAGACCTGTTAGACACCAAAGATAGGAAGGACTTGCCTGAGGGAGCCACTGAAATAGATCCCTTAGATGAGGTAATTGTTGAGGATAAGACTGAGAAAGAGGTTGGCAAGAGTAAGGAGAACAAGGTGAGTGGTGAGATTTCTATAGAAAACAACATTATCACCAATGAGGATTGTGGAAGGGCTTGGATCAAATCCAAGAACATAGAGAAGACAGAGGAAAAGTCTGGTAAGGTCCATTATAAACAGACCACAGTTGTGAATCCAGGTCCTTGCAAACAGTGTGCTTGTAAGAAGAATAAGCCCCAAAAACAGGACAAAAAGAGGGGAAATCAAAGAAACTGGAATAATCAATGGGCACATAAACAAGGGGTTGATCTGAGTAAAATCAATAGACCAAAACCTTGTTTTATCTGTGGCAAATTGAATCATCTTGCAAAATTCTGTTATTTCAATCCTATGAACCAAAGAATGAATTTCCAAAGATCCATGCAAAAACCCTTTGGTTATAAGAAAATTGAAAAGAACCATGTGGCTAAGAAAACTGTTAAAACTAAAAGCCACATGAAGAAAAAGTATTATGTTAAAGAAAGTGTCAATATGTGGATTCCTAAAAGCAATAAAACTGTTAGTACTGCTATCACAAATAGTGCTGCTGACAATGATAGTGCTGCTAGAAGTAATACTACTGCTAACAATGTTAATGCTGCTAACAAGGTTAGTACTGCTAAACCTGTTAGTACTGCTACACCTGTTAGTACTGCTAACTCTGTTAGTACTTCTAAGGTTAGTACTGCTTCTAGTGTTGATTCTGCTAAGCCAATCATATTGACAAAGTACTCTAATAAAGAGTGCTCTGAGTTTAAAAACCTCATTAAAAAGGAATGTAAATACTTTGATGAGAAAGGAAGACCCAAGATCACTTTGGCTTGGGTCCCTAATCATACTAATTGATTTATCTAATGTGCAGGGCAACCAACAGCTCAAGAGAAAGAGCATTTGGCATGTTGATAGTAGTTGCTCTAGGCACATGACAGGCAACATATCATGTCTTCAGGATTTCACACATATCAATGGAGGACATGTTGCATTTGGAGACAATCTTACTGGTGGTAAGATAAGTGGAAAAGGTAATGTCACCAAAGGTAAGATGACATTTGAGGATGTCTACTATGTTGATCAATTAAAGTACAACCTGTTAAGTGTATCACAGGTTTGTGACAAACAACATAGTATATTATTTACTAATACTGAGTGTATGATCCTTGCTCCAGGGTTCAAGGTAGTTGATGAAAACATGATACTACTTAGAACTCCTAGGAAGGACAATGTTTACTGTCTTGATTTGGACAATGTTGATAGTGATTCATCTTTAAATTGTCTTGTTTCAAAAGCTTCTATAGATGAATCCTCCCTTTGGCACAGAAGGATGTGTCACATGAATTTCAAGACTATGAACAATCTTGTTAAAAATAACCTTGTAAGAGGTTTACCTTCAAAAGTCTTTTCATGTGATGATCATTGTGTTGCTTGTCTTAAAGGCAAACAACACAAAACTTCTCATAAGACCAAAGAGTTAAATTCTGTTTCTTCTTGTCTCCAGTTATTGCATATGGATCTGTTTGGTCCTACAAATGTTATGAGTATAGGAAAGAAATCTTACTGCTTGGTTATTGTTGATGATTACTCCAGATTTACTTGGGTATATTTTCTAAGGACTAAGGATGAAACAAGTGGTCTTATCAAATCCTTTATTCTAAGAATTGAAAACCAAACTAATCAAAGAGTAAAAGTCATTAGATCAGATAATGGAACTGAATTTAAAAATCATGATTTAAACACTTTTTGTGAAGGAAAAGGTATTGAGAGACAATATAGTGCTCCTAGGACTCCTCAACAGAATGGTGTTGCTGAAAGGAGAAATAGGACACTAATAGAGGCTGCTAGATCTCTGTTGGCTGATTCAAAATTGCCAATTACATTCTGGGCTGAAGCAGTTAATACTGCTTGTTATGTCCAAAACAGAGTTCTAGTGGTCAAGCAAAAGAACAAGACCCCATATGAGCTTTTAAATCAAAGAAAACCTTTTATTGGTTTCTTCAAACCTTTTGGGTGTCCTTGTACAATTCTAAATACCAAATCTCACTTAGGTAAGTTTGATAGCAAAGCAGATGATGGATTTCTTGTTGGATATTCATCTCAGAGTAGGGCCCACAGAGTTTTTAACTCTTCTTCTAGAATAATTGAAGAAAGTGACAATGTCAAATGCAATGAGAACACACCAAATCCTGTTGGGTCTGGACCTCAATGGCTATTTGACATTGATTCACTAACTAACTCTTTTGGTTTCAGTAATGAGTATACAGGAACAGATGGTGGAGAATCAGAGATCACACAAGTTCAAGAAAGTATATCTAAATCTGTGATTTTTCCCATATCCACAGTAAATGAAGACTGTGAAAAGGAATCATTTACTGAACCAAGTCAGAGTGAAGAAGACACTAGAGATGAGGAGACTCAAGAATCATAAGTGACATCTGAAGACACTTCAGTTGAGTTGCATGACTCTAATCTAGAGGCTGGACTGAATGAAGAACCTAGTCATAACACCAGAGTTCAAAAGAATCATCCTCCACAGCTGGTAATAGGAGATATCTCTTCTCCCATGATGACTAGACATCAAAGCAGGCTTCAGGAAATGCAAGATCAACAGCATACAGTGCTCTCATGTTTTCTATCCCAGCTTGAGCCTAAAAAGGCACATGATGCTATGAAAGAATCTAGCTGGATAGAAGCAATGCAAGAAGAATTGTTACAGTTCAAGCTACAAGATGTGTGGGATCTAGTAGACCTTCCTAAAGGTCACAGAGCAATTGGCACAAAATGGATCTTCAGAAACAAGAGAGATGAAAGAGGTATTGTTATAAGGAACAAAGCAAGGCTGGTGGCTCAAGGCTATACTCAAGAAGAGGGTATAGATTATGAAGAAGTTTTTGCACCTGTGGCTAGGATAGAAGCAATCAGACTATTCCTAGCCTATGCTTCTTACATGAACTTCAAAGTCTATCAAATGGATGTAAAAAGTGCTTTTCTCTATGGATCAATTGAAGAAGAAGTATATGTCTGTCAACCACCAGGGTTTGAAAACCCAAGCTATCCAGACAGGGTATACAAATTAAAGAAAGCACTTTATGGACTACATCAAGCCCCAAGAGCATGGTATGACACTCTGTCATCATATCTCTTGGAAAATGACTTTGAAAGAGGAGTCATAGATAAGACTCTTTTTATCAAAAGAAAGAAGAAGGATATCTTGCTGGTCCAAATCTATGTTGATGACATTATCTTTGGATCTACAAGAAACAACATGTGCAAGGAATTTGAGGATTTAATGCATCAAAGGTTCAAAATGAGTTCCATGGGGGAACTTACTTTCTTCCTTGGACTCCAAGTTCAACAGAAGTCAGATGGCATTTTCATATGTCAATCCAAGTATGTGCAGGATATTCTAACCAAGTTTGGTTTCTCAGAATCAAAACCTGCCAGCACACCTATGGAAACACACAAGCAGATCACAGCAGATCTTGAGGGGGAGGACATGGATGTGCATTATTATAGATCCATGATTGGCTCTCTCATGTATCTCACAGCATCTAGGCCAGATATAATGTTTCCAGTCTGTGTCTGTGCAAGATTTCAAGTTAGGCCAAAGCAATCTCACTTTCAAGCTGTTAAGAGGATATTCAGATATCTCAAAGGGCAACCCAGATTGGGACTTTGGTATCCTCATAACTCCCCTTTTGACCTAATAGCATACTCAGACAGTGATCTAGGTGGGGCAAACTTGGACAGAAAATCTACTTCTGGAGGATGTCAGTTCTTGGGTGCTAGACTAGTCTCATGGCAGTGCAAGAAACAAACCACAGTATCCACATCTACAACAGAGGCAGAGTACATAGCAGCTGCAAGTTGCTGTTCTCAAGTCTTATGGATTCAGAATCAAATGTTGGACTATGGGGTAACCTTTCTACACACTCCAATCTTTATTGACAACAGCAGTGCTATTAGCATTGTAAATAATCCAGTCAAGCACTCAAAGACAAAGCACATTGAAATCAGGTATCACTTTATAAGAGATTGTAATGAAAAGAAACTTATTCAAGTTGTCAAAGTCCACACTGATAATCAGTTTGCTGATCTATTCACTAAAGCTTTTGATGTGGGTAGATTCACTTTCTTGGTCACAGGTGTGGGAATGATAAACTCTGAATAATCTTCTTCTGGTTTTATACCTGTATATTTTTATTCTTGGTGTTACTAATCTTCTTTTTCAGGATATACATAGCAGTACTCAGTGTTAGCAAGTTTAAAAGGAGTAAGTATAGTTAATACTGCTAGTAGCCAATACTGCTAGTAGTTAATACTGCTAGTAGTTAATACTGCTAGTAGTTAATACTGCTTTCAGTTAATACTGCTAGTAGTTAATACTGCTAGTGGTTAATACTGCTAGTAGTTAATAGTTAATACTGCTAGTAGTTAATACTGCTTTCAGTTAATACTGCTAGTAGTTAATACTGCTAGTGGTTAATACTGCTTTCAGTTAATACTGCTAGTAGTTAATACTGCTAGTGGTTAATACTGCTAGTAGTTAATACTGCTAGTAGTTAATACTGCTAGTAGTTAATACTGCTTTCAGTTAATACTGCTAGTTAGTTAATACTGCTAGCCGTTACTGCTGCTAGTAGTTAATACTGCTAGTGGTTAATACTGCTTTCAGTTAATACTGCTAGTTAGTTAATACTGCTAGCCGTTACTACTGCTAGTAGTTAATACTGCTCTAGGTTAATACTGCTTATATTCCGAATACTATAAATACTCTTTGCCCGCCTAAAAGTTCATAACGACTCTTTGCATACTGTTCCCTTGCGCTCTAAACCCTTTCTCTCTCAAAGTTCAAAGTTTTCAGGAAAAAATCTTCAAGGTCAATGGCATCAATGGCGTTCATTGACGAGCACAATGAAATCGCAATGCTCCAAAAGCCAAAACAAGCAGAAGGCTTTCATCAGATTGTGGATTTCCTCAAGTCAAGCCACATTGCTCATGCTCTTACTGTATCCCCTACAATCTACATTGAGCATCAAAGGCAGTTCTGGGCCAATGCAACCATTGTTGTGGAAAATGGTGTGCAAATGATCAAGACAAGAATCTGTGATCAACCACTAACAGTTACTGAAGAGGTTATACGCATCAGTCTACGTCTAGACGATGCCTCTGGTATAACGTCTATCTCTAATGATGAACTGTTTTCTAATCTTACTAGAATGGGGTATGGAGGCCCATTGGGTGTTTTCAAATTCTCAAAAGCAAAGTTTTCACCCCAATGGCGTTTTCTTGTTCATACCCTGATGCATTGCATCTCCAAAAAGACCACTGGATGGAGTGAGTTCAGCAGTCCAATTGCATATGCTTTGGTATGCTTGGCTACATCCAGAAGGTACAATTTCTCAAAGATGATTTTCAGTGATCTTGTATCAAATATGGGAAACAAAAAGAGTTTCTTTATGTATCCCAGATTTGTTCAGGAAGTAATTAACCATGAATTGACGGATATACCTCAACCTGTTGGAGTATATGTACCTAAACCCCCAAAAGGCAAGGTTTTCTCAAATATGAGAAGATCTGCTGGGGACTCGGAAGGAGTTGACACCCCATTGTTCTCTACAATGATGGTGGTGTCCCAAAACACTGAAGGTATGGCAGCAGGGTCAAGGCCCTCATTAGACCATCCCACTGCTAGCCAAGCCCAACCTTCCCTCTCAAAATCAATTCCACAGTCCCTTCTGAATAAGCCCACTTCTACAATTACCCAAACTTATCAAAGAAAACAGGTAAAGAAGGCTCCTTCCCTTCTTGTACCATCACCAACTAAGCCTTTAAGCCCTCTAAGGGAGAATTCTCCCCTAGAGAATATCCAAAGGGAAACCACAAGGGTATCTCCCAACCCAAAGGAGGTGCTCTCTGAGGAGGAGGTAGAGCATATGGGTGATGAGGCTGCCACTACTCCTGCTAGCACAGAGGAGGAAAGTGGTAACATCAATAAGACCTCCCCCATGGCAACTTTGAATGAGCAATCATTTGAAGGTCCCTGGTGCCAAGAAACCACAGGGGTGGATAGTGCTTCTGCTAGGCAGAAGACTTCCACTACTAAAAGATCCAATGATCCTTCAATAGGGGGTAACACTCCTGGAGAAGGTGAGGACAGATATAACTATGATGAATTGATGGAGGCAATGGGCAACATCAACATGGATGTACTCAAACAGGGCAAAGATATAGAAGAGCTAAAACTCATAGTACTGTCACAACAAGAACAAATCATCAAGTTGAAGCAAATGGTAAGGAAACTGATTCTGCAAAAGAAGAAGAAACAATTTGTGCTCAGAAGGAGGAAACCAGTGACTGATGCTCCCAAAAAGGGGGAGATCAACATGGAAGAAGCATCAAGGGAAGGGGAGATTGATAAAGAGAGAGTTGAAGTTGAGGGGGAGAAGGAAGCAGAAACAGAAAGAGGTTCAGTACAAAAAGAAGCAGAAACTGTTAATGCTGCTGAAACCTCACAAGCAGCAGTAACAGAGTTAACACCAACAGAAATTGAAGTAGCTGAAGTGCTAATCAAAGCTAAGAATGACACTCCCAAAGCAAAGGGAGTGGTCATAAATGAAGGGAGAGACAGAAAATCAGAACAGAAAGACAAAGCTGCAGAATCAAAGAATAAGGGAAAAGAAAAGATAGTGGAATCTGATCAACCAATCAAGAAGCAAAGGTTGGTTGAATCAGATGAAGCTTTAGCAAGGAAAATGCAGAAGGAGATGGAAAAAGAAGAAAGAGCTCAGGTGGAGAAGGACAGGGAAATGGCAAAGGCTTTAGCTGCTGAGCTAAATAAAGCCTATCAAAAGGGGCTTGAAACTGAAAAGGCTAAACAAAGGGCTATAAGTCTGAGAAAGGCTATGATGGCTAATACAAGTGCAAAGAAAAGAAGACCTTCACAAACTTACCTTGCCACTCAGGAAAGAAACAAAATGGTAACTTTCTTGAGGAGTGCAATTGGGGTAAAGAAAGAAATGTTTGTGAAGATGAGTTTTGATCAAATCAGAGAGCTCTATGAAAAAGAAATGGGGAATCTGAAGAGCAATGAAAAGAAAAGAGTAGAGTTTGAAAAGAAGGCCAAGGAGAGTAATGATATAGATATGAATCAACCATTCCCTGAAAGTGAAGAGGGAACTCCTATCAAAGAAATGGCAAGGGAAAAGGAAGAAAAGAAGAAGGAAGTTACTCTAGTACAGGTTCAAAAGACTTTGAAAAGAACCAAGATGATGGCCAAAAGAAAGAAAGATAAGAAGCCTAGAGTAGAAGAAGAACAAAATGTTGCTGAAGAAGAAGTGGCACCTGAGTCATCAAGCCAGCAAGGGTCATCAATCAAAGATGATGTAAGCTTATATATGGTAGTGATGGACAAAGTGCCTGAACCAATTTCTGCAGAACCTGTTGGAGTTAAGCCACCTGAGATCATTCACTGGGATGTACTGACAATGGATGGGAAAGATTACATCAGACTCAAGAGGAAGGGTGATAAGTATGAAGTATTCAACACTTGGGTCAAGATTGTCAGAACATGCTCTAGATCTGATATAGAAGAGATGTTTGACATAAGAATTAAGCTGTATGCAGATCATCTGAATACTCCAGGAATTTCTCTTACAAAACTGGTGATGGAGTATCTATGCATGATGTTCAAACCTGAAGAAGTGGACCAGGTCATCAAGAGTGTGTTTAAAGAAGTCACAAGTTGGACTCTATATGAAACTAGTGGAGTATATGCAGTGACTTTGGATAGAAATCACACAGAATACTTCCTAGTGGATAGAGTATATAATCACACCAGACTGAAGGTTCATGCCATACTAAAGAAGAAGTTGGGTTGTGCACCAAATTCAGAAATGGCCAAGTATCTAATTCAGAGGATAATCAATCAGAGTTTGGGACTGAATCCAGACTTAGGAGCATGATCTTGGAAGTTTTGGGAGCATCAAAAAGAGCATCTGGAAGAATATCTGAAGAACTTGACTTCTCTTCTAAAAGTCAAGTTAGGGGGAGATTGTTGGGAACTGAAGATTCTACTAAGTGTAGTTACTACTGCTAGTACAAGTGTAGTTACTACTGCCAGAACAAGTTGAAGATTAATATTGCTAAGTGTTACTACTGCTAGTAGAATTACTACTGCTAGTTAAAGTTAGTACTGCTTGAACAAAGTTAGTACTGCTTAGCTAGTTAGTACTGCTAGTAGTTAGTACTGCTTGAAGTTAATGCTGCTAGTTGAAGTTAATGCTGCTGAGCATTATTAGTGCTGCTAAAGAGATCCGGATGGAATGTACTACAGCTGGATATACTGAAGATATACTTAGAAGATATACATGGAAGATATACTGAAGATTTGTTTATTCTTTGTAATTATCTTTTTATCAGTATATGTATAGAATGTTTAGAATAGTTAGAAATAACTTTTGATAATCGTTTTTCTTGAGAGAAAATCAACCTCAAGGCATAGATCCTAATTCTAGAGAAGTAGAATTCGTATTGGTGAGCCTGTTCATCAATATTGAGGTTGAGTGTGTAATCTTGTAGTTTTAAGCATTAAATACAAGGTTACTGTTTGATAATTATATACTGTTTTTGATTACTGTTTGATCAAATATCAAAGTGTTTTTCCGCAACTTCTTTGATATTAGTTTCTGAGTATTAATTCTTGTTAAGAATTCGATCCTGACAATAGGTGGACCAAAGAGCACTCGATAAGCCAGATCATTGGAGATCCATCAAAGTCGGTGCAAACTAGGTCTGCTACATTGAATATGTGTATGCATGACTCATTTCTGTGCAAGATAGAGCCAACACGCATATCAGAAGCTCTAGCTGACTCGGATTGGGTAACTGCAATGCAAGAGAAGCTGAACCAATTCGAAGCGTTAAAATTCTGGAGACTTGTGCCACGACCGGAAGGTAAATCTATTATTGGTACGAATTGGGTATTCAAAAACAAAAATGACGAAGATGGTATCGTGATCAGAAATAAAGCACGACTTGTCGCAAAAGGCTATAGGCAAGAGGAAGGAATTGACTACGACGAGACTTACGCTCCAGTGGCACGCATCGAAGCGATCAGAATGTTTCTTGCATATGTTGCCCACAAAAACTTCACCGTCTACTAGATGGACGTGAAGACTGCCTTTCTCAACGGCATTCTAAAGGAGGAAGTCTATGTCTCACAGCCTAAAGGCTTTGTCAATCAAGAGAAACCGAATCACGTCTAAATTCTCGACAAAGCACTTTACGGTCTGAAACAAGCACCTCGAGCCTGGTACGAAGTTTTATCTAAATTCCTAGTCAAGTCCGGTTTCACGAAAGGTAAGATCGATACTACTTTGTTTATCAAAAAGGAAAAGGCTTATATCATTTTAATTCAGATATATGTGGATGACATCATATTTGGCTCAATAAATCCAAAATACTGTAAGAATTTTTCTAACCTCATGGTGTCCAGATTTCAAATAAGTATGATGGGAGAGATGAATTTCTTTCTCGGATTACAAGTCAAACAATTTTCAACGGGGATCTTTATTAATCAATCAAAGTACATTTTTGATATTCTTAGAAAATTCAAAATGGAAAATTGTACACCTATTGGAACCCCGATGGCACCAAGATCTAAGATTGGCACTGATCCTTCGGGAAAAGTTGTCGATGTTAGAACTTATAGAGGGATGATTGGTTTTTTGATGTATTTAACTTCTAGTAGGCCATATATTATGTTTTCTACATGTCTATGTGCTTGATATTAGGCAAATCCAAAAGAATCCTATTTTTCTGCGGTCAAAAGGATTTTTAGATATCTGAAGGGCACTGTAGATCTTGGTCTGTGGTATCCTAAGGATACTAGTTTTGAACTAACAGTGTACTTAGATGCAGATCATGCAGGTTGTATGCTTGACAGGAAAAGTACATCGGGTCACATACAATTTCTAGGCGATAAACTCGTAAGTTGGGCATCAAAGAAACAACTTTGTGTTTCCACATCAACAGCTTAGGCAGAATATGTCGCTGCGGCGAGTTGTTGTTCTCAAGTGTTGTGGATGAGGACGCAACTACGAGATTATGGCTTAAAATTTGACAAGATCCCGATATACTGTGATTCTAAGAGCACCATTGCTATATCTGCGAATCCTGTTCAACATACAAAGACCAAACACATCGACGTACGATATCATTTTATCAAAGATAATGTGGAAAAAGGTACAATAGAACTTTATTTTGTAAGCACTAATTACCAACTTGCAGATTTATTTACCAAGCCTCTCGACGAAAAGAGATTTAATTTTCTCGTTTCTAAACTTGGTATGTTAAATCTCAAGACATAATCGGTGCTTATCTACTAAGGTTTTCATTATTGTTATTTTTCTTCATTTCTTTATTTTTAATCTGAAAGATATCTGCACTTAAGTCTGTTTATGATCTCAGGGGGAGTGAGAGAAGATGAAAATATGATCTACATTCATTTGAGGGGGAGTTCATATTTCTGCATATGTTTATCACTGATAAATTTTTGATGCATATCTGCAGGGGGAGTTAAGAGAAAAAGAAGTATGGTATACGATTTCTGATTACATCTGATCAGAACTCGTACATTCAAAGTTTTACTGCTTTTTGTCATTTTACTTTTCAATAAATGTTGTGAATAAAGCTTTGCACTTTGACGACTTTGTGACTGATTCAGATTTGAGAGGAAGCTTAAACGATCATATCATATAAGACTTAGAGCTGACTTGATGAGATTTAAGACTGAGCGAAATGTTTATTTCTAATCTTAATCTCATACGTATCTGAAAGAAGGACAACTTTCAGATATGAAAACATATTGAAATTGTATTCCCAGATTACAATCAAGCAAGTCTCAATCTAAAACAAGATTTGACAATGATTAAATCTAGAGAGAGAGTAGAGAGATAAATTTTGTAGTCATATATCTTACAATGTAAAGCGTACAGTACTTCTAGTTACAAGATTACAAAGCACCTAAGGTATTTATACCAAGGATTAAAACCACATGCTTAAAACACAAAGAACTTAGACTATGTTGACTTTTCTAGAATTGACTTTTCACACTAAATCTTGGATACAATAATACACTAACATTCTCCCCCTTTGTATTCAAGATTTAAAAAAAATTTCACACTTGTCTTCAGCGCTTGATTCTTCAACTTTTGTCTTTGACATTGAATCTTCAGTCTTTCAGTCTTTGAAGAATCTTCAGATAAACTTGAAAAGTCTTTCACATTGTCTTTGAAAAGTCATCAAGTCTTGAACATTAAATCTTTGAAACTCTTTAAACTTTTTTCAGACTTCGAGGAATCTTTGAAAATCATATATCTTCATCACTGTAATCTCTGATCAGTCTTTAGAAAAACAAACTTTCTCGAATCATCTTTCTTCAGAAATCATCTTCAAAATCTTCTGAATTCTTTGACAAAACATTCATCTGATTTAATCATTCAAAATTATCTTCACCTTTTGATATCTCCTTTGATGATTTTGAAATTGATCTTTGTAAATATCTCCCCCTTTTTGATGATTGTGAGCACCATAATCATCAAAATATCTTCAATTTCAACATTCTCTTTGATCATCCCCCTTTGTATTCAACGTAACAATCTCCTCCTTTATGATAATTTGACATTTTCCATCCTTTGATCTGAGTATCTGAATCATGAACTGTATATACCCGAATCTTTTCAAATTCAAATATAATGAACTTGGTAACCCTGATTCAACAAATGAAACAGTTAGGAGTGCCTGTCAGTAACACGGAGTTACTGTGTACAACGAATGTACAATTTAAGGAGCTGGTTTGATGATGATTCCCCAGGACTTCCATTCAATCATTGAAAAACACAAGGTTTATCTATGAATGTTCTGACAGAAAAACAAATTTTCTGTGTGCTCGTGCTTGTGTATGAAAGAATTTAGCACAATGATTGTGTTTCATAAGGTTCAAAATTGTGTAAACTGTTGAGACAGCAACAGATATTACACGGACTTAATGTGCATGAAAGAGGTGTGAAGGTGGGGCAACTTTCCTTCTTTTTCAATATTTAAATCTTCCGAGTGAAGACTAGATAGCAGATATGTTGCGTCCCCAAAGAAAATGAAACATTTCTGTTAGATCTGTTTTTATAGTAATCATTGTATTTATTTTCTAGCTTTTACTCTGCTTAATGTTCTTTTCTGTATTGTAAAGGCTAGGGGTATTTAAGTCCCCTTAGAGCCTTTGTTTTGTAGCTTTGGCAATCACTTTCAATTAATCAGTTTAAACTTTGCGCTTCATACTTTCTCTCTACTTTCTCTCTCTAAAGAATCAGTGATCTTGGACTCTTAATTGGTATCAGAGCATACTGAATCTTGAGAGGATTGAGAGATTAATGATTTAGTTTCTGGATTTGTGAATTGAAGCAGAAAACTCGATCGATTTTCTTGATTTTTCAAGAAAATCTCGTTTTTTGCTTCTTCATCAAATTTGGACAGGATTTTGAACATTTTGTGTTGAAATTAGACTTAATTGATTCGTTTCTGCTAATCGATCATTGTTGCTTCTTGTATTTTTGCATAAAAATCTTGTTTAGACTGTTAATTTGGAGTCTTAGTGATTTTCTGGAAAAACGCCGTTCTCGTTCTGTTCTTTGTCGAATTTTTAGATTTTGTTGATTTTAATCGAAATTGTTTGATAAAATTTGTTAGAAAGAAGTTTTTGAAGTTCAGTGTATGTTTTTCTTGGTTAATTTTCAAAGTTGTAGTTGATCTTGCGTGAATTGGTTGAGTTTATAAAGTTTGCGTCTCATTCATATTAGTTTGCGCTTCATTCATGTTAGTTTGCGTTTCATTCATATGAGTTTGCGTGTCATACATATGCTTTGCGCCTCATTCTTTCATTCATATATTTTGCGTGTCTAACACATGTATTAGTGAATTTTTCAGGTTTGCGGTTCACATTGGAAACGCAAAAGTTTCAAGTGTCAAGTTTGCGTTTCACTCTGTAAACGCAAAGAGATTTTGCGTTTCTCTCTTCAAGCGAAAAGTCTTAGTGCATCACCCGCAAAGTAACACTTTGCGTTTCACGAAGCAAACGCAAAGCTCAGTTTGCGTTCCCCTCAGCAAACACAAATCTCAGTTTGCGTTCCTCTCTGCAATCGCAAAATCTTCCTTGCGCTCCTCATTACAAACGCAAACCTCGAGTTTGCGGGTCTCTCATACTTAGAAAATTTTCTAATTTTTCTGATTTTTCTCAAGATGTCTTTGCAAGCACAAATCTACAAGAATGACCTCATGATGTCTTTGGGGTCTGATACTCGTCCACTAGTTCTCATCAATGAGAATGAATTCGAACAATGGCAAGATCGGTTCATCAACTTTATTAAAAGGCAACCGAATGGGGAGAACATGATGAAATCACTGACTCAGGGTCCTATGGAAATACCAAGGAAAGCTGTTCCAGCTACAGCAGCTTCTGTTGCTACCTCTGTTGAAAAAGCTTTAAGGGAATATGATGCTGATGAGATGTTAAGACATCAAGCTAATAGCCAGGCCAAATCAAATCTGATCCTTGCTCTTCCCAACTCCATCTATAACAGAATTGATTGCTTCAAACAAAACCCAATGATGATGTGGACACAACTTGAGAAGATTATGCTTGGTACTGCAATTTCTACTCAGTTACGACAGACCAAGTACATGAACAACATTGAAAAGTTCAAGGCCAAGGATGGGGAAAGTTTGAAAAATGTTTTTGATCGATTCTGGGCTGTTATCAATGATCTCTACAAGATTAAAGTTACCAAGACTGAGTTGGAGGCTAACTTGAAGTTTCTGAACGCTTTACAACCTGAGTGGAACAAGTCATGCCACAGAATGAGAAACGATGTCAGAATCTCAACCATGCCAATTCAGGAGTTATACGAAATCTTGATGACAGATGAATCTATGGTAATGGAGAAGAAGGCGAAACTAGATAAGAAGAACAAGTCTCTGTCAGTAGATCCTATTGCTCTTTTAGCTAGCCAACTGGCTGAGCAAACTTTGACTGAAACAACTTATGATGGATCAACGGATGATGATGGCGAAGCTTTAGAGAAGGCCATGATACTTTTGACTCAGCACTATCAGAAGAGATTCAAGCACAAATCTGGTTCAAACAACTTGCGGTTTACTTCTGGTTCTAAAAAGATAGAACCTGGTGCTCCTTCAAAGATATACACTCCAAAGTATGAACCAGCTAAGGTGGTTGAACAGAAGAAGGATGAGAAAAAGGTGATGAATTGCTTTAACTGTGGAAAGTCTGGACATATGGTTAAGGACTGCAGAGTCAAAGTGGTAAAGGATGCTGCTTTTTACCGAAAGAAGTTGGCTCTTGCTGAAAAGAAAGAAAGTGGAACCATCCTGTTGACCGAAGAAGAATACTGGTTGGATCATTCGGACAACGAGGCTGAAAATGAGGAAACTGCGACCATGTGCTTTATAGGAGATGACAAATCTGATGATGAGGAAGAGGATACATCATCTGATGGTTCTGAGGTAATATCTGAGTTTAACTATAATTTCTTTTTATCTCAAATGAATGTTTTTATCACTGCTTTGCATGATTTGCGCTCAAAGTTTGTTTCTGAAATGTTTAAAAATCAAGAAAAGTCTGATTTAATCGAAAAACTGCAAATTTCTTTAAATGATGAAAAGTCAATTTTAATTGACACAAAAGAGAAATTTAATAAGCAGTTGGTCGAGTTAGAAAATTCAAATCAGACTTATCATGATTCGTTGACTGAACTGACTTCTTCAAATAAAATTCTTTCTGACAAGATAATTGTTTTAGAAAGGAAATTGTATAAAAGAGAACAGTCTGAGCAAACCATTTACATGAATAAACCAAGGAGTGAAGAAGCCATAAAAGAAAAGTGGGGACTTGGTTTTGAAAACCCGCATTTTTTAAATAATGCTAAAAATGAAGTTCCTACTTTATATGAATATGATTACTTTACTCTTGCAAGATATGCTCCTCAGTTTAAATTCTTTTGGACAACTGAGAAACAAATTTTGGAAGAAGAAAATGTGAAAAGGATGAAAAACAAGAGGATGGAAATGCCATTTGTTTACACTTCTGAAAATGCAAAGTATTTTCCTGATCAATCTAAGAAATCCAGAAAATTTCAAAATCTTTTAAATATCAAATCTTCCAATAAATCTTCATCATCAACAGATTTTGTGGATATTTTTGCTAACACTGATAAGGAAAATGTATCTCCGGTATCTTATGATACTAAGAAATACATTCCCCCATTAGTGTTAGAATGTAAGATTGTTGATCTTGAAGATAGATTGGAATAACAAAATCTTCAAACTTGTTTAGAAAACGATTTATTTCCTTTTATAATGAAAACAAGTTTTGAAGATAAAATTTCTTCTGGATTGTCAAAAGATTCTAAGGAAAATTCTAAAGTTTTGAAAAACAATGGCCATTTGCGTTCCACGTTGGAAACGCAAACTGAAAGTTTGCGCATGCAATTAGAAACGCAAAGCTCAGTTTGCGCTTTCAATAGGAAGCGCAAACCTCCTCCAAACTTGTGCAATTTTGAAAATTTTCACTCCGAGGCTAGTTCTTCAATGTCAAATGCTAAGACTGATTTCATTGATAAAGTTTCTTCTTCTGAAAATTCTAATGTTTCTAATTTTTCTTCTTCAGATCGGACTGTGAGGAAGTCATCAAGGCAGATTTGGAGGATGAAACAACAAATTTTAGAATCTGAGTTGTTAGGAGTTAACTGTGTAGACACTCTTTGTGATACTGATACATTTGCTTCATGTAATAAAATCTCAAAATATTCTTTTCAGCAAATGTTTGATATATCAAAGAATATCTCATATGCTTCTTCTAGTTCTGATTCTGATAATTGTGTTTTATCTTCTATTGATAATTGCTTTCATTCTTGCATGAAAAATAAATCTGTGAAAAATAAAAAGCATAAATCTAACAAGGGACCCATAAGCATATGGGTACCTAAAAAGGTGTAGTTTCTGTGTGTGCAGCTTAGTCAATTATGGTATCTGGACTCGGGATGTTCAAAACATATGACTAGCAACAAATCTCTTCTGTCTAATTTTAAAGATAAATGTTGCGGTCGTGTGAAATTTGGTAACTGTGAGACTGCTCCGATTCTTGGTTATGGTGATCTAGTTCAGGGTAACATAACTATCAAAAGAGTAAGCTACGTCGAGGGTCTAAGTCACAACCTTTTCAGCATAGGACAATTATGTGATAAAGACCTTGAAGTCAGCTTCAAATCCAAAAGAGTTGCAGTGAAAAATGATAATGGCAAGGATCTTCTGGTAGGAAAAAGGCAATCAAATTTGTATACCATTGATCTTTCCAAGATCAAAATTCCTTCAGATATCTGCTTGCTTTCTAAAGCTTCAATTCAAGAAAGTTGGATATGGCACAGACGCTTAGCTCATCTCAATTTCAAGTATATGGATCGCCTGGTCAAGAATGATTCAGTGAGAGGTCTTCCAGTTCTCCGTTTCTAGAAAGACCATCTATGTCAGGATTGTGAGAAAGGAAAAATGAAGAAAGCTCCTCACAAGCCTAAGCCTGAACACTGCACTTCGGCTATTCTTGATCTTTTGCATGTTGATTTGTGTGGTCCGATGAGGACGAAGAGTTTAGGACATAAGAAATATGTTTTGGTGGTTGTTAATGACTACTCCAGATATACTTGGGTAAAATTTCTGAAGTCAAAAGACGAGACTCCTGAAGTACTCATCAACCTCATCAAGACAACTCAGACGAATAAGCAGAAGCAAGTGAAAGTGGTAAGATCTGACAATGGCACTGAATTCAAAAACAGTACTCTTCAGGTATTCTATGAATCTTAAGGAATACAACAACAATTTTCTGCTGCACGTACTCCGCAACAGAACGGCGTTGTTGAAAGAAGAAACAGAACGCTTGTTGAGTCCGCCAGATCAATGCTTGCTTATTCAGGTCTACCTTTGTCTTACTGGGCTGAAGCAGTTTCAACTGCCTGTCATACACAGAACAGATCAATTCTGCATCGTCGTTTCAACAAAACACCGTATGAACTTATGAATGGGATCAAACCGAACATCAAGTATTTCAAGTCATTCGGGTGTAAATGCTACGTTCTGAATGACAGGGAGAATCTCAACAAGTTTAGTCCAAAGGCAGATGAGGGTGTATTCGTGGGTTATTCTTCAAACTTTGGTACTTATAGAGTTTTTCTGATCTCTGCAAGAAAGGTCATAGAGAGTGTCAATGTAAAATTTGACGAAGTTGCTGATTTGGTTTCTAGTCACTCAGGCTCAGAACCCGCTTTTACTGGAAATTCAGTTTCTGAGCAAATCAGTTCAGAACCTGCTCTTTCACCGGATAACCAGGATTCTTCTACTCCCTCTCCTAATCGTTCTGATCTTGATTTTCTGTTTGAAAATTTTTATGATGATGTGCCTAGATCTAATTCTACAAATGTTTCTAATGTTTTGAATCAGGAAACTGAGAGCTCATCTATTCCAAATTCCGCTGCATCTATCTCTGACAATGATGCTGCTCCAGTCTCTCCTATTCAACAAGAACCGGCACAACAAGATTTTGTTCAATCAGACAATGTTCAATCAGAAGTTGAGCTTATTCATGAAGAACATACTCAAGAAGAGTCAATTCAAGATCAACCTGTTCAAAGTGAATCACTTTAGGAAGAAGTACAGAATGATGTTATTCAACGAACTGTTCCCGAATCTGATTCAGATATTGTTGAGATACCTCCACCTCAAGTGCAATCTATTTCTATCTCTTCATCTGATGTAGAAGTTTCTGAACCTCCCTCTATTCATTTAGAAGTGGTTCAAGATGTAATTGATCCTCTCCGTCATACAACAAAATGGACAAGATCTCATCCAATTCATCAAATTATTGGAGATCCTCAAGCCAGTGTTTCTACACGCTCCAAAACGGCTACTTCCAACGAATGTCTCTTCACTTGCTTCCTAAGCAAGATTGAACCTACAAAAGTTTCTAAAGCATTGGAAGACCCGGATTGGATTATTGCTATGCAAGAGGAGATCAATCAATTTGATGTGCTCAAAGTGTGGAGACTTGTACCAAGGCCGAAAGGAAAAAGCATAATTGGTACAAAGTGGATATTCAAGAACAAAAAGGATAAATATGGTATCGTCGTGCGGAACAAAGCAAGGTTGGTAGCCAAATGATATCGACAAGAAGAAGGTATTGACTACGATGAAACATTTGCACCCGTTGCCAGATTGGAAGCTATCCGAATGTTTCTTGCCTTCGCTGCTTATCGAAACTTCACAGTATATCAAATGGACGTCAAGACGGCATTTCTCAATGGCAAACTTAAAGAAGAAGTATATGTATCTCAGCCAGAGGGATTTGTTGACAAAGATCGTCCAGATTACGTATATTTTCTCGATAAAGCATTGTATGGTTTGAAACAAGCTCCACGGGCATGGTATGATGAGTTGTCAGCTTTCTTGGTCAAATCCGGCTTCACCAAAGGATCTATCGATACTACTCTTTTCATTTATAGAACTAATCTTGATATCTGCTTAGTACAAATATACGTAGATGATATTATTTTCGGTGCGACTAACAAATCTTTGTGTACATGGTTTTCTGATCTTATGACTTCTAGATTTCAGATGAGCATGATGGGAGAAATCAATTTCTTCCTCGGCTTACAAGTGAAACAGCTTCCTGATGGTATCTTCATCAACCAGTCAAAGTATATATTTGACATCTTGAAGAAATTCAAGATGGACAAATCTACTTCAATCGGAACGCCGATGGCTCATGGTGCCAAACTCGGACTCAATCCAGATGGAAAAGTTGTGGATCAAAAGACATACAGAGGGATGATCGGATCACTGATGTATCTAACTTCCAGTCGCCCGGACATAATGTTCTCCACGTGCTTGTGTGCCCGATTCCAAGCTAAACCAAAAGAATCTCATCTTTTAGCAGTCATGTTTTACTGGTATGAATGGGTTTAGAATATGTCGATGTAGCCTTTCTGATCCGGGAAAGTAAGTTCCAAGGGGTGCTTGACACCTAGTCCCCTAAGGCCAACTGGTCTGGGAGTGGATGACCCAAATCCTGCAATAGAGTCAGATAGAAAGTTACGTTTACGGCATGTTCTTTACTTAATGAACTCTCTGATTAAAAGATGCCAATGTGCACACTGCTAAAAAGATGCCAATGAGCACACATCTCATGATACTTGGTGATATGTTTTAGTTGTGATAAACCTATAAATTTGTGAAAGTCTTAATTTTTGATAACTTAGTGTCAGTTCATGCAAAGTTTTCTATATTAATTTTAGAACTGCATTTTTCTTGAAGCTAATTGAAGTTCACATGCGAGCACACTGAATAGACAAATGGAAGTTTTTGAAACTGAACATGTCTTAACTTGATATGCAATTATACTTGGTCTTGCATCCAACAATATATGTTTGATTTCAACTGATTGATAAATCTGTGAAATTTTACTGAGTAGACTTTAATTTGTTTAGTGTTTAAAATTTTATATGTTCAGTTGTTACAAAATTTATATTCAATATGATCATCTTTCATACTGATGTCTTTATCTTTAAGTATCTGTATGTTTTTGGATATGGCCTGTGCAATTTTAAAGGGGGAGAGCTTATCTGAAAAAGTTATATGAATTTTTCTGTGGTTGAGGGGAAGTAAGGAAGAAACTTATCTGTGTTGATCAGAAGTTAAACAGGTATGTTTCTCAGATTTTTCTACACATTTTCTATATTAACAATTAAATTTTTGTGCATTTGTGTAGGGGGAGCAAAAGAATTTCAGGTATATTTTTACAATTTTTTTTATTTTTTTTTATGTTTTTTTTTTAGATTTAGATTTGTTTTAGTTTTCTAGGTTAAATAGTGTTTTTCTTTTCATTTTTCTCTTTCCCGCCTACCTGTTCTTAGTCTTTTGTCTTTTCGGCTCCCATTCTCTCTGTCGCTCTCTGTGTTCACGGTTCTAATCTGATTACTTTCAGATTTTGATTCGAGAAATCAAGGTATGTTTTGATTCTATTACACTTGTTTATATGATTGAGAATGTTGATCTGTCTTCTTTGCATAATGAACTGAACATTTTTTAGAGTAATATTAACAATAATATGAAAATTGTTGTTTACATGGATCCAGATGTTTCTGCAAGTATTCATGAAGTTGAAGAATCTGAAGTTGCAAATGACATGAGGTCATTCTTTGCTAACTTCATAGAGATTAATTCTGATGATGATGAAGATGTCAGGTTTGAAAAGATTTGTCAAGTCAATGAAGAAGACTGTGATGACATCATTATCATATCAGATACAGAAGATGACTCAGTGTTCATGGATGCTAAAGACGAAAAAGAAGCAGATCTGTTATACAGTGATCTTCCTGCTCACGATGAGATTCCTGAATCAGCTAATGTCACATCTACTCCTGTTGCTAGTTCAGCTCCAACTACCACTATTCCTTCAAGATCATTTGAAGTTGGTCAGTCGTCAAGAGCAGAAGCTGATGTTCCACCTTCTGATCCTGTAATTCCACCATCCATTCTAGAAGAAGGACCAGCTTTATCTAGACGTCAAAGACAAAGGAATTTGCATCGTAGATATTTGGCATCAAGGCAAAGATCAGCCTTTCTAGAAGACACTCAGAGAAACATCTTTGTCTCTAGAAGAAGGGCGATTAACATCTATGCAATCCTTGGAGTAGATAAAGAGTCAGATGCCTATCAAGTGTCAGCGCAAAAGGAATAATACCGTTTCTTCTCAACACTTGATTGTTCGAGTCATCAGTGTCACAATCAACAAGTTTGTGAATATCTGGTATCCCGATTTTGAAGTTGAAAGAAGAGACTGCAAGCGGTATAAATTTTCAGAGGCAGACTTCGCTGACCTTTCTATAGATGATGTTGAATTCTTATATGATCACTTCAGGAATCTGTATCATAGATCTCAGGATATTTCACAAGCTTTGTTCGTCATTAAAAGATTCATACGACGTCAAATCAGATTCTTCCGGGTTTTTGATTTCCAGATGGCTGTTGAAAGCTTCCAACCAGTTGTGAATCTTCTCAGGCCTAACCGAAGCTTATCGAACTTAGAGTCTTATCATTTTCTCACTATTGTTGAAGATCCATATGGAGTTGTGTACAAGAATGGCTCTAATGAAAAATGCTTTCTCAGAATTGAAGAAATTGCTCACTACTCCGATGGAACCTTAAAAGTGATCAAGCTACAGTTAGAACAACATCTAAAGGAGGCCAAAAGAAGATTTATGGAATCAAGAGAAAATGCATTCCTGGTTGATAATGATGAAATCCGTCTTATCCAGAAGACTTTAGATTCAATTCAAGAAAGATTGAATCTTCGCTCAACTCTAAGACGACTGGAAGTTTTAGTTGGTCTGAATCGACTTCGTCAAAGAGAAGAGCGTCAGTGATTCTTCAAAGTCGCCTGGTTGGTCTATGCTGTGTTTGAAGATTGTTTTTGAAGACCACGGCGCCAATGATTACTAAGGGGGAGATTGTTAGATCTGTTTTTATAGTAATCATTGTATTTATTTTCTAGCTTTTACTGTGCTTAATGTTCTTTTATGTATTGTAAAGGCTAGGGGTATTTAAGTCCCCTTAGAGCCTTTGTTTTGTAACTTTGGCAATCACTTTCAATTCATCAGTTTAAACTTTGTGCTTCATACTTTCTCTCTCTACTTTCTCTCTCTAAAGAATCAGTGATCTTGGACTCTCAATTTCTTTGTTAAGAAAGAAACGAGTGGTTGGTGGGGTTAATGCAAGAGTTGGCATGGGCTCACTGCCTGTTTTAATGATGGTCACCAAAGAATGTGAACCAATCAGAATATGTGGCTGCCCGGCTCAGAAAGTGGTTGGTGCAGAGTTTTGATATTCTTTTAACTCTGTTCTCACACCCTCTTTCTTTTTAACATTAAAGCTCACTTCTAACCAAACTCTCATTTACATTTTACCGCTCCACACAATGAGAAAAACTCAACCGGATGAGTTATCTCCCCCACTCATTGATTTTAACCCCTCACCCCTCAATCACTCTAGGATTACTTCCGGGGTAGGAAACATAGGTTTACGTGAATCCATGGAAGTTTTGTTTAAGTTCTCACACTGATCTCATGTAAGTCCTAAAAAGAATGGTTGTTCAACAGTTTAACTGAACAGTTAAGCACATATAACATTGTCAAAATGTATGCTCATTAAAAATATGAATGAGATTTGAGCATTTGGACAATGAAGATCTCTCAAAAAAAGGATATTGAATGAATGGAATGAAATCATGAGAATTGTTTTGAGAATCTGACAATATATCAATCAGATCAAATAAAATGGTTAGGGTATCAAAGAAATTGATGGTTTGTTTATATGAACGAATATAAACAATTTAACAATGAAAGGACAAATTAGAAATGATGATTGATGCTCAACAACATTTGAAAGCAAACGGGAGTATTACCATCGAAAAATTTGTTCGTTATGGTAATAACAGATTCAAATGAAGTACTGAACCGATGTGTGTGAATACTTTATAGTACATAGACAAGATAATACGCAAGTATTGATCTTTGGAAACACACGGCCAGTTAAACATTAACGCTCAATTTTGAAAAACATTTAAAAGCACACTTCTTAATTCATGAAATCTTTTGAGAATAGAGAAGTGGTTTGAACATTTAAGAAACTGTTTTTCATACTTGAAAGTTGTTCTTCTTCCAAACAATCAAAGATCTAAGATCAGAAGCTATTTACCTTTTAGCTCCCCCTCAAATCAGTATATCATGATTTGTTTTCTTTTAAGCTCCCCCTGGATATTTGCAAAATATTCTTATCTGAACATTGAAAAATGGGTCCTGATCTGTCATGTGATATGAAGCCACAATCCTTTACATTAAAGTTCGGGTTCTAAACTGAAGTGTTTAGAAGCCATAACTCTTTGACTTTAAGGTCCGGGTTTTGAACTGTTGTGTTCAAAAGCCTTACTCTTTGACTTTGAAGTCCGAGTCCTGAGTTGATTTACTCATAAGTTATACATCTTGCTCCCCCTATACCTATGGTACCTACGAAACAGATTTAACAGGCTTTGGTACCCACTGGTATTTGGGTCCTGGTATGTTAGATTTAAGAATCCACTTCTCATTAGATGTATATCTTTTGAAACCAGAATTCTGAGAAGTTATTCTATAAGAACCGTACCAGTTGTGAGCAGATTCTTTCTGAATGAAGTCATTCTCTCCACATTAAGAACAACAGATTTTCTTCAGAGCAATCCTGATCAGATGATTAGTCGAGTAATATATATCAGAATTACCAAAAGATTTACCTTTATACACACTGTTCTTTTTGGCATTTGTTGTGGATTTGAATGAGTTGTCATTCTTCTTCTCATCATCTGAAGAACTCTTCACTCTCCAGACCATCTGATTTTTCTTCGAATTCTTTCCAAGAGATTTTATATAAAAATTTGCTGAACCATCAACAGATTTATCATAAAACAGATTTGATGGTCTGATCTGACTTGATTTGACAATGATTGGTTTGACACTTTTCTTTTTGAAAACATTTTTGTCATGAATAGAACTTGAAGTTGTTTTGAAAGAACAGACTGATTATGTTGAGTTATCAACAGGTGATTGACTAATCACATCAGCTGTTACTTTATCTGACAATTCAATGTTTGCAGTTTCTAAGTCTTTTATCTTTTTAGTCAAAATCTTTCATTCAACATTAAGTGTGTCAAACTTCTGTTTCAAATCAGATTTGGCATTCTTTTCATTTTGAACATCTGATGACAGAACAGTTAATCTGGATGTGAGCTTAGATATTTCAGATTCAAAATTTAAACGTTCTTGCTCAAAATCCTTTTCCAAGTTCTTGGTCTTCTCTGAAATATCCTTGAAAATCCCAGTATTTCTCTTTTCTGCATTTTTCTTTTCAAGCTCATAAGACTGCTTCTTTTCTTTGAAAATATGTCTTTCTTTTTCAAGCAAGTCTTGTAAAGTAGAAATCTGTTTGGGAAGTTCAGTTATTTTGTTTTCAAGAACTTGTCTTTCTTTCGCAAAAGTGTCTCTTTCAGTTATTACTATCTTTTCGAATTCTGACACTTGTTTAGAAGGTTTATGCATCTAAGCTCCAAATCCTTTTTCTCTTGGTTAGCTTTCTTTGAAAAATCAGAAAGCTTTTGAATGAAATCCTTCTCCATATTAGCTTTTTCATTATCTGCTTGGAGACTTTTTGTCAGTTCAGTATTCTTCTTCTCCAATGCAGATATCTTCTCTTCGAAAGCCTTAAACTTGGTTTGAAGTTCAACTGATTCAGTTTGTAGTGCAGATGACGTTTGTTCAGTTGTCTTCAGTTGGCTTTGAAGATTTGTTTTGACTTTATCTTCTTTAATGTTTTTCATCAACTCAACATTTTTTTAATTTCAATGTATATACATTTTCTTCAGAAGCCATATACTTTTGTTGAAGCTTAACTGATTCATCTTGTAGTTCTGATGATCTTTGTTCAGTTCTCTTCAATTGGCTCAGAAGACTTTCAACATAAGATTCCTTCAGCTTTATTACTTCTTCAAGAGACTGAATGGTATTATCTTTTATTCCCATCATTTTCTCTCTATCAGTAATCTCTTTCTCTTTCTCACTGATGATACCTGCAAAATAAGATTTATCCATATTAGCACACTTTTTACAGTCAGGAGTTTTATCAGAATTTGATAAATTTAATTTCAACTCCTGAATCTGCTTTAGAAACACTGAATTCTGATTTTTCAATTGATTTCGTTCGACTTCTATTGTCGGTAACTCAGGCATGTACAATACAGCCATGTCTCTTGGTGACAGTACTATATTCCCTCTCTCATCTGTCTTTGGAATCTTGAAAGATGTATGAGCTTGATTATGAAATGATCGTTCCCAAATAAATCAGAAATGTTGACTAAAAAGTCAAACTTGGATCACAAAAAAAATTTAATTTAAAAAAAAAATATATCTCTTGAAACTCGCAGATCACTGTACGCGCTGAACACTAAACTCGCTAAGCACTATTTACTGAGAAACACGCTAATGGTAACGTGCGCGTTTCTAGAACTCGCAGGACACTGGTAGCGCGTTTTGCTCAAACTCGCATGACATTGTTAAACTCGCAGACATTGTTAGTGCGTTTCAACACTTAGAAAAAAATTCACGGATTTCAAACTCGCAAGCTCTTCTAGCGTGTTTCGCTCAAACTCGCAGGCTTTGCCTTGCGCGTTTATGAAACTCGCTTGCCTCTGTTAGCGCGTTTTACCCAAACTCGCACATTTTGCTTGCGCGTTCTTCACTTGACCCTTGCGCGTTCTATGGATGAACTTGCGCGTTTCGTGAATCTAGCATGTTCTTGAGTTTTTTTGCGCGTTCTTCAGTTGTTCGATCAAAAATCAAGTAAATCTTGATTTTTGATTCTGAAAATCTCACAAATAGTCCACGATACAATACTAAACATGATTACAACACTGAATTTACAAAAGAAATCGAAAATTACAGTGATTGAATCAAATTACAGTATGTTTGTGTTCGTGTTTTCAAGAAATAACGAAAACTCAAAATTCAAACGATTTAGTGAGTAATTCGTGCACAAATTTGAGTAGAATGTGATCAATGATCCTAATCGATCACTACTAAACCAATTTTAACAATCTAAGAACAACAAAATAATGCGAAATCGATTCAACAGTGACTTTTTCAAGATACAACTGTTCTTGACAAATTTTCCAGAAAATCAATTGATTTGCTCAATCCAATCACTCTGAAATTGTTTGGTTTGCTCTGATACCAATTGAAATGGTATTCCCATATTACAATCAAGCAATTATCAATCTAAAACAAGATTTGACAATGATTAAATCTAGAGAGAGAGTAGAGAGAGAAATAATGTAGTCATATATCTAACAATGTAAAGCGTACAATACTTCTAGTTACAAGATTACAAAGCACCTAAGGTATTTATACCAAGGACTAAAACCACATGCTTAAAACACAAAGAACTTAGACTATGTTGACTTTTCTAGAATTGACTTTTCACACTAAATCTTGCATACAATAATACACTAACACATATTCTTAAATGTTCAAACCACTTCTGATTCTTAAACATATTTCATGAATATAGAAGTGTTATTTTAAATGTTTTTCATTTTATTTGTGCTTAAATGATTATAAACCGTGTGTTTCCAAATATAAATACTTGTGTATTATCTTTTCCATATACTTTCAAGTATTCACACACAACGTTTTAATATTTTGTTGAATATGTTCTTACCATGTCTCTAAATTGAAACAAATTTTCGATGGTAAGATACCTCGTTTGAACTTCAATGTTTTGAGCGTGATTTCATTTCAAAACATTTCTTTCAAGAATGTCTATATCTTGTTTCGTATAGACAATATCCAATTTTTGCTGACCTAAGCCTTAATTGATAAATCATTCAGATATTTTGATCTTTTTCATACAATGTCAGATTTTCAAACAAGTTTTTTGTATTCATTTCATTCATTCAATTATCTTGTTTGAAAAGTCTTCAATGTTTAAAATGCTCAAATCTTCATGATTATATCCATGAGCATACAGACATCTGACTTGTATATATTTGTGCTTTAATTGCAAAGTTAAACTGTTTGAGCAACATGTTCTTTTAGGAAAAACATGGGTTCACTGTGTGAGCTTACAAGAAACTTCTATGGATTCACGTTAACCAGTGTTTCCTACCCAAGAAGTTAATCCTTGAGTGATCGAAGAGTGAGGAGTCAAAATAATTGAGTGTGGGTTGTGTGATGAGGTAAAATGTAAATGAGAGTTTGGTTAGAAGCGAGCTTAATGATTTAAAAGAAAGAGGGTGTGAGAATAGGGTAAAAGAATATCAAACTCTGCACCTACTTTTTCTGAGTCGGGCAGCCACATTACTAGTGTTTCACAATTCTTCGTGAACATTATTGAAACAGGCAACTAGCCCATGCCAACTCTTGATAAAAACCCCACCAGCTACTCATTTTCTTCTCAACAAGAAAATGTTTCATATTTTAAAGGGGACGCAGCACATAATCTATCTGCTTTTTATTTGGAAAATCTGGATATTGAAAAAGAAGGAAGTCTGCCACACCTTCGCACTTTGATCATGCACAATTGAGTTTGTGTTATACTATTGTTGTCTCAATGGTTTACACAATTTTGAGCCTATAAAAAGCAATCATCTGTGATTAATTCTTTCAAACACTTGCACGAACACACAAGGAATATGTTTTCTTGTCATAACATTCATAGAAATTCCTTTGTGGTGTTTCGATGATTGAATGGAAGACCTGGGGGAGTGAACATCAAAAAGCTCATTTCCAATGTGTATTCGTTACACACAGTGACTTCGTGTTACTGACAGGCACTTCTAACTAATTTATTTGTTGATTCAGGTGTTACACTCATAGTTTGTCTGAATTTGTAAAGATTTGGATGAATATATTCTTTGGATCGACAAATAATCAGAGGCTCTAGTGACAGATCAGTGGTCAGATCAGAATTGTGATAGACATTTCTTGCAAAGTTTTGATGATTTCAATGCTCCAATCATCAAAAAGGGGGAGAAGCGTTCAAGAAATGTTATAGATAAGGGAGAGATATTCAAGAAATGTGGTCTGATAAAGAAAGTTTGGAGCTTAAAGGAGAAATTTATGTCAAGTTGAAGAAAGATTGTTGAAGAATTGTTGAAAGCTGAAAGAGATAAATTCAAAGTTTCCGAAAGCAAGAAGATTTTACTGAAGTTTTTCTTTGAATATAATCTGCTAAAGCAAACTGAGCTAAATCTTAAGATAATTTCTTTCCAATGTCTGAAAGAGGTTTTTACAACTTTGGGGGAGATTGTTACTATGGGGTTGTTTGTTTTTAAAAAAAAAATTCTTAATGTCTCTTAAGTCTGAATCATTCAGACATTTTTATACACCACCTCTTATTAATCATAACTAAATTAAGACTTCAAACTTTAAATATCTTAAAAAACAAATGACACCTAAGTTTGACGACAGACTTTGGGGAGAATTCAGAAAATTTTGAAGACAATTTTATCAAACAAAAGGGGAGACTGTAATTTTTGTACAAGAAGGGAGATTGCACAAATTGAGTCAAAGAGAGAGATTGATTTGCAAAATCTTTTAGAGATGATCTTGAATCCAAAGGGGGAGATTGTTAGAGCATATATTTGTTGGATACAAGATCATGAAGACTGAAGATCAAAGTTCAAGCAAGTCAAAGCTCAAAAGTCAACTCTTAAGCAAAGTCAAAGTCTCTTGTAATAAATAGTCAAAGTGTCTTTGTGTTTGTAAGCTTGTAAGTGTATGTTTATTGTTTTCCTTTAATAGATATATGGCTAGGAGTTAGGAGTAAGATCAGCAGTTGAAAAGTTAGAGAGAGAGAAAGTGATCTGAAAGTTCATTGTAAACGAATTTTGTGATTAATTGAAAACAGGTATTTTGATTAATCTTGTTTGTGATTGAAATTAGATAAGAACTTGATAAAATCTGGGAATAATAAGACGTGGGATACGGGCTATGGAAGCGACGATTGTGAGTTCCCATGTCAGAAAACGTTCCATCAACCCTCTAATCAATAGTGTACACGTGTAGAGGAAAGATGAAATGACGCTTGATGTCAGATAACCGTCAGTTGGTGTTTTCTAATTAAAATTTGATAGTTATCCAAGAAAATAACCCACACACACATCATTTTTTTTGTAAAACTCCTTTTTTTTCTTTTCTAAATAAATCACAATTTATTAAAAGAATTTTATTTACAAAAGAATTTAAACTTGATTAAAAGGATAGCCAAGAATATTGAGATTAAGTGTTCGGATATTTCTTCAGAGTATAGTATACCAGAGGCTCTGAAAACAGTATCAGAGACTAAATGATAGTCTCTGGGATATTTGAATTTTGAAAAGAATCAAGTTTGATTTTCAGAAAAAGATGGGGTAGAATATGAGAATGAGAAGCATATCTTTCCTTCTGAAATGATCATAAGATGAAATGATCAGAGGCTCTGATATGCGTATCAGAGATAAGATCAAAGGCTCTGATATAAAGATCAGAGACTCTGAAGTTTGGTTTTGTTAACAATCCATCATTTTCTAGCTCCCCCTTGACAAATGATGAGTTCTTTTCTTTGTTCCCCCTTGATTTATGCTTAGGTGTACAATTTAGATGAACATGCTTTTTAGAAGTCTAGAGGCTCTGATTTCTATTATATGTTACTTTAGTATGTCAGAGGTTCTGAAGAAGGTATTAGAGGCTCTGTAACATTTTGAGCTTAAGTAGACATATTTAGCATGCCCAACTTGCTGATTAGAAAATGGAACCTTCGTTCATCTAAAGCTTTTGTGAAAATATCAGCAAGTTGGAGATCAATTGGTACAAAATACATCTCAATTGTACCCTTTTCTACATGATCTTTTAGGAAATGATACCTTACATCAATGTGCTTTGTTTTGGAATGATGCACTGGATTTGCAGAGATGGCAATATCACTTTTGGAGTCACAAAGAATGGGAATTCTATCAATCTGAAGACCATAGTCTCTTAGTTGAGTTCTCATCCAAATGACTTGTGAACAACAACTAGCAGCAGCAACATATTCGACCTCCGCTGTAGAAGTTGAGACACAATTTTGCTTCTTTGATGATCAACTCACTAGCTTGTTTCCTAAAAGTTAGCAACATATAGAGGTACTCTTCCTATCTAACTTGCATCATGCATGATCTGCATTAGTGTATGCTGTTAGCTCAAAACCAGAGAGTTTAGGATACCAGAGACCCAGTGATGGTGTGCCTCTGAGGTATCTAAACACTCTCTTGACTGCAGATAAGTGAGATTCCTTTGGATTTGCTTGATATCTACCACAGATACATGTTACAAACATTATATCAGGGCTATGTGCAGTTAAGTATAAGAGTGAACCTATCATGCCTCTGTAGATTTTAACATCCACAGATTTTCCTGAAGGATCAGAGTCAAGTTTGACTCCAGTGGCAATATGTGTTTTCATGGGAGTTGAGTCATTGAGTTTGTACTTTTTCAAAATATCAGAGACATATTTGGATTGATTTATGAAAGTGCCCTCTGATGTTTATTTTACTTGAAGTCCTAGAAAGAATGTTAATTCTCCCATTAGACTCATTTCGAATTCACTCTTCATCAACTCAGAAAACTTATCACAATACTTTTGGTTTGTAGAACCAAAGATAATATCGTCAAATTATATTTGTACTAGAAGCATTTCATTTTTATATCTCTTGATGAAAAGTGTGGTATCAATTGTTCCTTTTTCAAATCCATTATCAATCAGAAAAGAGGACAGAGTTGCATACCATGATCTAGGAGCTTGTTTAAGGCCATACAAAGCTTTATCAAGATGATAAACATGGTTTGGAAACTTTGTACTTTCAAATCCAGGTGGTTGCTGGACATATACTTCTTCATTAAGTTTTCCATTAAGAAATGCAAATTTAACATCCATTTGATATACTTTGAACCCTTTGTGTGCAGCATAGGCTAAGAAGATTCTAATTGCTTCTAGCCTAGCTACAGGTGCAAAGGTTTCATCATAATCAATGCCTTCTTCTTGGAAATATCCCTTAGCAACCAGTCTAGCTTTGTTTTTTATGATAATTCCATCTTCATCCTTTTTGTTTCTGAAAACCCATTTAGTTCCAATAGCAAATTTTCCTTTAGGAAGGGGAACTAGGGTCCAAACTTTATTTCTTTCAAACTCTTGAAGCTTATCCTGCATGGCATTGATCCAATTTGGATCTTCAAGAGCTTTATTTACCTTCTTTGGCTCAATGATGCTCAAAAAGTTTACAAAATAGCATTCATTGATTGTTGTCGATCTGGTTTTGACACCATCTTTGAAATTGTATTCGCAAGTGGGGTCTAGATGGTTTTTCATGCTTCAACTAATTCATGCTTGCCTATTTCAACCGTTTTAAGACCATCTTTGTTGTGGTTTGTTAAATACTCTTATTTTCATTTTTGAAATTATGATTTTTTTTCTATGGTTTATATTTTATTGTTGTTTTTGTCTTTATAATTTAAGTTTTTTTTGTCCATATAATTTACAATTCATTGCTATTTTATTATTTTATACTCAAAGGACAACTTACCTCTTGTGTAATAAAAGGACAACAAGAGGTTTTTAATTCATATCACACTATAAAAAACAATTTGATAAAACATAAATAGTGATTTTTTTAACAAACATTACCTAAATATTTTTTTCAAACAAATATCCAAACACTTTCTGAATTATAATCAGATATCTAAATACTTTTTGATTTAAAAACTTATGCCCACGTGATTCATGTACCTCATGTCATTGTGAACCTCGTGGTAGGGAAGGGGTCTTCCAAGCAAACACCTTTAATTTTTCACTTAAAACGCTATAACCTACCCTTTATTTAATTATTTGATACAAAATTCAAAATCTAAATAATGATATAACAAAATACCATATTAGTAAAATTCATTAATATACACAACAAGAGGATCAATCACTAAAAAATATTTTGATTTTATCTAATATGTTTAGGGGATTTATGATAATCTTTGTGGGTCAGTATTGAATGAAAAAGGTGTTGAGTCGGTCAATGTTGAATGATAATATAAGGGATAAAAGACTTTGCTATTAAGAGGTTTTCAACAACTCCAATTCCTACCCGGTCGGAACCTCGTACTGAAAATGCTCATAAAGAGGTTTTCAAACAGTTTCTCACATATTTTCTGCAAGTATATAATATTGGTATTAACCATGTTACGTCATAAAACGTCTTTTAAATTGTTTATGTATCATACACCCAAATTATATTTAAACCATATATTTCATATGATATAGTATACAAAATATATATTTTATTGCATCATTTGTAACTGTGTACCAGATTTTATGTACTGACATACACTTTGAGTGGTGTCTGATTTGTCAATTAAGCATTTTAGATATTTGATGAATAATCAAATATTTTTCTTAAATTATGTGTTAAATCAAACATTGACAAAAACAAGTTCTACATCAAGCATATGGTAAAAGACCATTATCCATAAAAGAAGGCCCTCAATTAAGATGACAACATTTGTCCCATGCTCATAGATAAAGTTTATAATATCATAGAAAAAAGACCCATCATCTAATATTCGTACTTGATTATATTATAAAATTGATTATTATCAAGTTTATCATGACAAAAGTGAATATGTCATACAAAAAATAAGTAACAATAATAATTATATATACCAATCAAAACAATGTCATCTACATAAAAAAACATATATATAGAAAGAGGGGGGGGGGGGGGGTGGAATGGTTGAAGAAAAAACTTCAAAAAAAACAAGAGAAAATATCACCATACATGATGATACAATCATCAAATTCAATTATAAGACTCTTATTTAGGGGTTGTTTGTTTTTTTAAAAAAACCTCTTAATGACCCTTAAGTCTGAATCGTTCAGACCTTTTTACACACAACCTCTTATTAATCATAACTAAAATAAGACTTCAGACTTTAGACCTCTTAAAAAACAAACGACACCTTAGTGATTTTATAATTAAAAAGCGAATAAAGATAATTTGAAGTTTTGAACCACCCTTCCTAATAAAATGCAACTTTAATTATAAATTTTAAAATTAATTTCATTGTTGTTGCCAAAATATAAAATAACTAGATCATAATGAATATAACAAATTATAAAATAAAATAAAAAGCGTTTGATTTTCTTAATTTTAAACTTATATGGATATTTTTTTGTTTGATTTACTAATCGGGCATTTAAATTAATAAATTATGTTGAATTATCTTTTTTAATGTATGTTAACATAATAACATACTAATGGTTATTTTTTAATATAGGCATATTTACATGTAAAATATATTATTCGTAGCCACATGTCATGTATGCTTATATTTAAATATATTCATGATTTAGATTTTGAAGACTCGATTAAAAATTTGTCATATAGTCATAGGTTCAAATGAAAATTGTTAAATATATTAGAAGTAGAGACGTAAGCCTAGCCCTTCATACGGTCAAGATCGGATTCGACTCGTCAAGAATTGTGGCTTTGACTGATCAATAATTGCAACTTTGATTGGTCAAAATTTACGGCTAGTCCAAAAATAGAGAGGTAGTTTCTTAACTTTTATAAATAGGATGCAAACAGGTTCATATGTGAACCCGTGTAATTCACATATGAACTATTTTAACTGATTCATATATGAACTAATTAACTGATTCACATATGAACCCGTAGGTTCAAATGTGAATAATATGAACTACTTCACAGATTCATATATGAACTATTAAACTTTTACAATTCTATAAATGGATCACTACTTAAAAATAACAAAAATTAAACAAATTAGCATAACAAGATTGTGTCTACCAAACTAGACAAATAAGCCATGAAATTGTTCTCATCCCATAGAACATGATAAAAAACGCGTCTGTGGTTGAATTTCCATTCCGAAAAAGCATATTTGTTTTGTAACTTCTATTGTACTTTGTGTCGTATCTTCTGGATATAATACACAAGCTCTGCATCCAAAAGTTAAGCAAAGCAAACCAAACTCAGGACCCAAGATGATTATATATATCAATAAAAGTTCCACACCACGGAGATCGAAGATGAAGATGGATAATGGTGGCTGCAATCACAAACACTACAAGAAAAATGGTAATTAGTGACAAAAAGAAATTGGTCACTAACGATAGAAAATTGGTCACTAATGTCATTTAGTGACCAAAATTTCGGTCGTCACTTTTCGTCACTAAAGGTCCGTCACTAATTGACAATAGTGACGAAATACAAAATTGGTTACTAATTAGTGACAAAATTAAAGTGGTCACTATGTTTGTGACGACTAAAGTGGTCACTAAATTTCATCACTAAGTTGTTAAAAGTCGTCACTAATTGTCAAGATAACGGCTCGGTTAACGTCCGTTAACTTTCATTAGTGACCAAAAAATGTGGTCACTAATTATAAAAAATGAACAAAAATATTGTGATAAATTTATACTGTTATTGTTATTGCAATATAACTAAAACCTGCTAATTTGTAAAGATGGAAATCTAAAATTAATTTCATTTCCTAAAAGTATAATTCTTTGATCCAAAAAATATAATTTTTGATCCAAACAAGCATGTCAAAGTCATACCAATTTATTTATCACTAAATCGACTAACAAAAATAGAACATAGACTTCTTAGTTTTGAGATCCCGATGCAGATAACTTTGACAGTTGTGCCATCATGAGGTTCATTTTGTCCTTCATTTGGTTCTGCTCCTCTTGAAATTTCAGTTGCTCCTCTTTAAATTTTGCCTGCTCCTCCTGAACTTTCAACTGTTCTTCTTTGATTCTCTTAACTTCTTCCTCTAAAGCCTTTGATTTGTTCTTTTCTAATTCCAACTCTATTCGCAGATTTTCTGTGGCTAAAACATGTCTTGTCGAAGCGACACGTCCCTTTATATATCCCGGAATACGATGTAGCTTTTTCAAACAAATTTCTGTCGGGGAACAAGAAGAAACAACTTCCTCACTTAGGGGTTGTTT
The DNA here is from genome assembly GCA_954870635.1 of Arctium minus. Taxonomy (NCBI): domain Eukaryota; kingdom Viridiplantae; phylum Streptophyta; class Magnoliopsida; order Asterales; family Asteraceae; genus Arctium; species Arctium minus. The sequence goes on along the minus strand of OX941089.1, from coordinate 75,212,731 downwards.
GTTTTTTCTAAAAAACCTCTTAATGACTCTTAAGTCTGAATCGTTCAGACCTTTTTACACACCACCTCTTAATAATCATAACTAAAATAAGACTTCAGACTTTAGATCTCTTAAAAAACAAACGGCACCTTAGTAATTCATTCTGCATGACAAAAGAATAAGGACAAACTCATCAACAACTCCAATTTTGCCATCTGAAATACTTCCATGTTCGTCACAAATATGTTTGTGCATGAGTTGTGTGTGTGTCTGAACTTAACTTAACATACTCTCGTACTCTCGTACAGTACACCATTTGGCTTTATTCTAGAACCCAAAATAGAGAAATCCACACAGCAACAAAATCTATTAGCACAAGACGATACTAACCACTCTTCCGGGATGGAAAGGAATATCTGGTCCTCCAGTAACTTCGACAGCAACAACACCAGCCAACTAAGTCCAAAGATTAAAGCACATTAGCACCCAAAAGAGAATCGAGATAAAAGCGAGTAAAAGAACGCCTAAATTTTAACATACCTGATAGAAGTCTCCATATGAGATGATGGGGAACTGTTCCTTAATAGGCTCCAGTAGCCTGACAGCAATGTCAAGACCATTGTTGGCAGCATGGCCTAGCTCAGCCTTATGCCTCATGGTACCGAAAGGATCTCATGGACTCCCAATCCTAATATCTTTGACAGTGCAGTATAATGATATGTAGTTTGGTAAAAGATAAGCCTTATTAGGCTTATGTGATTTACACCACCGATTACATTTCTTTGTTTCCTTTCACTTTGGGTTTCTTTCAAATCAGGTTCTAACCTGATGAAATGCTTTCACTTCCGCTTAGTGTTGAATATTCAATCTTTTAAAAAAGTTCATGGAACTGTTGATCAAGTGTTGTTTGGTTCTAATGATCTTCCGGTGGGTTTTGATTGGATGCAGTAAAGGAGACTATTGTAGGTATATTGACATCACATTCTATATTTGTTATTTAGCAAACAAAATATAGTGAAACATATCTTTAACAAAGAAAAATGCTTGCTATATATTCAACACCCACAATACAACAACAATAAGCATAAATAATAATAATAATAATAATAATAATAATAATAAAATACTAAATAAAGTAGGAATCTTTAAGTATGTATAAGATGATACCATGTCTAGAAAGTAAAAACTTCAAAATAAGGACTTGGAAGAACTACGGCTCCTGGCGAGCAACATGTATAAAGAAACTGATTTCAGATCATTATACCTTTTCGCACGCGTAAACTTTGGATCTGCGTTTGGAACAGTCAGGTCAACCTTTTATCTAGGGGTTATTTAGCTAAATGACCTGCTCACGAGTGTTTTTAAATCCATTACCTTCTTACAGGTTTCTAAACATTCTAGTTGAGAGTCCAAAGATCTCTGATTCGTTAGAGAGAGAAAGTAGAGAGAGAAAGTGTGAAGCGCAAAGTAACTGATCTATTCAAATGTGCGTTAGAAAACTTACAACACACAAAGACCAAAGGGACTTAAATACCCTTGATCAATACTACACAGATAAAACTCTAAACACAGTATTTGACCAAGCCCTATAAATACAATGATTACTACAAAATTAGACTTAACAATCTCCCCCTTAGTAATCATTGGCGCCGTGGTCTTCAAAAACAAACTTCAATAACAGCATAGACCATCCAGGCGACTTTGTAGAATTACTGACGCTCTTCTCTTTGACGTAATCTATTCAACCCGAGTAACACTTCTAATCTTCGCAGAGTAGAGCGAAAATTCAACCTCTCATTGATTTTATCCAATGCATTCCGTAGAAGTTGAATCTCATCATTTGTTATCAGAGCCCTGTTTGTTCGTGTCTCCATAAATCTTCTAACAACATCTTTCAATTTTTGATCTAACTGTAGTCTGATCACTTTCAAAGTTCCATCGGAGTAATGACTTATCTCTTCAAATCTGAGGAAGCACTTTTGACCTGAAGCATTCCTGTATACAACTCCATGTGGATCCTGAAGAATAGTGAATAAAGAGTAAGAATCAATGTTTGGCAGGCTACGGTTAGGTCTTAGCAAATTCACCACTGGCTGAAAGCTTTCGGATGCCATTTGAAAATCGAAAACCCTAAAGAACCTGATCTGACACCTTATAAACCTTTTGATTACAAACAATGTTTGAGAGATATCATTTGTCCTGTAGTACTGATTCCTTAATTCATTGTACAGAAACTCAACATCGTTAATGGATAAATCATTAAAGTCAGCCTCTGAGAAGATATAACGATTGCAGTCTCTTCTTTCAACCTCGAAGACTGGATACCAGATATTAACCAACCTCTGAATTTCAATTTTGATAATCCGAACTATCAAATGAGGAGAAGAAACCAAATCCCTTCCACGACGTTGACATCTGATAAGCATTACATACTCATATTTAAAAGCATCTGATTCCTTTTCTACACCAAGAATGGCATGTATGTTGATCGGTCTTCTTCTTGAAACAAAAATATTGCTTTGGGAATCTTCAAGAAAGGCAGATCTTTGACGTGAAGCCATATAACGTTGTTGTAAGTTTCTTCGTCTCTCCCGTCTTGACAAAGCTGGTCCTTCTTCTAAAATACTTGGAGAAATTACAGGTTCAGCAGGAGGATCAACAGCTTGTGCTCTAGACGACTGACCTTCTTTAAAAGTAACTGAATGAGCAGAGGTAGCCGGAGCATTAGCCACAACAGGAGATGAAAGAACAGGAGTAGCTTCAGGAACAGTAGATTCAGGAATAGTAGTTTCAGGAAGGTCTCTGTACAACATATCTGATATCTCTTCATCCTTAGCATCCATGAACACTGAGTCATCTTCTGTGTCTGATATGATGATGATGTCATCACAGTCTTCTTCATTTACTTGACATATCTTTTCCAATCTGACATCTGCATCATCATCAGAATTAATCTCAATGAAGTTAGCGAAGAATGATCTCATGTCATTTGCTGCTTCAGATTCTTCAACTTCATGGACACTAGAAGAAACATCTGGATCCATGTAGACAACAATTTGCATATCATCATTAATGTTGCTTTCAGAAAAGTTCAGTTCATTATGCAAAGAAGACAAATCAAAATTCTCAATCATAATATTCACTAAGTCCTGGACATTGCAGTCTTCAACAGATCCTCTACTCTTTCCTCTATCACCAGTCGTTTCTTCCTGAATATCCTCTCTTGCTTCAGACGATCCTTCAACTCTTGGTCTCTTTGCCATCTCCCCCTCATGGCCTTGATGATCCGGATCATCTTGGTCATGTCTTCGTTTAAGAGACGGACCAGACTCAGTTCTGCAGCTTTGTTCGTGAATATCAAGCCTGGAAGATAAATCAGAGAAAGTTTGAGATATAAACGATTTGAGATCAGCAAAACTTGATTGAACTTCCGATCTGAATGCTTGAAACTCAGTAGATGAAACATAGATCCTGTCAGATTCAGACGAAGAAACTGTAGGCGGCGTAGGTTGGAAGTTTCAAAGCAGAGAAATGAGATCTTGATCCTGATTTTCTAGTGGCGATATAGAAATAAGACGAGCATAGAGCAAATCTTTCAACTCTGAAATAGGAAGATCTGATACTGGAGTGCTAGAAGAAGACACAGGTATACTAGTAGATGAAGAGATACCAGCTGACTGTGTAAACAACGGAGGTAGAGGAATATACATGATCGCTGGAGCAGAAGATTGAACAGCAGAAGACGGCTCTCTTAGAACAACCCCAGATAGGCGTCTGAACGGAATCTCTGTAGGAATTACTGAAGTATCTATCTTAGGCATCTTTCCTTTGAATAAAGCTTTTAACTTCAGAATCTGTGCTTCCTTTTCAGCATCCATTCTCTCCGATAACTGCCGAATGACATTATTCAAAGTAGAAAATTTGTCAGTGGAAACCCGCGCTTGATCAGAAGTAAGCTCTACAGCTGATGAAGTAGACTGAATAACTGCAAGTGTAGTTGCTGGAGCTTGACTTTGAACCAATGTTGTGGCTTGATCAAAAGCTGTATCCAATTCATCTACTTGAAGATGTGCAACTGAAGGATTAACTGGAACAGAATCATCATCAGAGATAACTTCTGTTGAGACAACCACTTTCGGTGTCTTGGACTTCCTTTCATATATCTTCATGCTGGGTTGATCAGTACCATCATCAGCATCCTCATGAACTACTTCTGTTTCAACAATAACCGCCACTTCTTGAACATCTTCAACTCCTTGTTCAACTTCAGCCTCTTTTTCAACTTCAGGCTCTTTTTCAGAAACAATTGCTTCAACTTCAATATCTTGTTCAGCAGCTTGATTATCATGATAAGGCTCTTCTTGTACAACTTCCATGAATTCATTGTCCATACAATATTCTATGACATCCTCATTTGCAACATCAGCGTAGTTTGCAATAAGAGCGTATGGTATAGTCATAGAATAGTTGAACGTCTTCTTTTGCTTCTGAATGTATTGCATTTCCGAGTCTGGAACCTGTGGCCAAGACAACCTCCGAGGAATAGAAGGATTTCTACGGAGCATGCTTCGAACAATAAGCTTCATAAATCTGACAAACGGAATAAACTTTCTTTTCCTGTTGGTGAACTTGTCATGTACTACCTCCGAGAGTTCTGTCCAGAAGATAAACATGTAGTCGACATGCAAGTCATAGACGACTGCATGGAACAATCGGAGATACAGTAGACTTGCACTGTCAGTGCCAGAATGCTTCGATGTCAGGCACCTGATGAGAACAGAGAACAGTGCGTACCAAACTGGAGGTAGATTTGACTTATCAAAATCTGTAGGTTTGTTCAAAGTACCCACATATCCAAGATTCCGAATCCCTTCATAGACTTCCTCTTCAGATGGAAAAGTGTCATATGTATTTCTGCCTGGTCTGGAGTTCGGCTCAGGAAGCTCCAATATCAATCTCAGTCTTTTGTAGGAAAGGAAAGATTCAAAATGATCCACTTGAAGCTCAAAGCGATGCGGACGAGCCAGTTCATTCTTTGTTATAGTATTCCAAGCCTGTTGTAGATATACTTCAGGAACATCGGCACAGTATGAAAGAGCAGGGGCAAGAGGATGTCCTTTGAGAATTGCTCGTATCACGGGATGAATCTTGATTCTGTCAAAATCCACGTGATAGTTGTTTGGCTTGTATGGCATGTACAAGATGGTTGGGAATACATCATTAGGTGTACGTCTAGAGGCAGAAAGATCGGCTCCTACAGAAGGATGTGACGGCATTGGAGTATCATGAGAAGCTCGATCAGATGGATCATCTAGAATAACATTCTCATCTTGAATCATGGGATCAGTATTAGTTTTGGAAGCCATAAGAGACCTGGAAAACAAAATGAAAAAGAATTAAAAAAATAAAAAAAATATTTTCTAAGTATGGTTTGCGGGTCAAGTTAGAAGTGCAAAGTAGACTTTGCGTTTCTAACTAGACGCGCAAAGTACACTTTGCGTTTCTATTTAGACACGCAAAGTAGACTTTGCGAGTCTAACATGATCTGAACACTATACTTAGAAATTCAAAAGAAAAACAGACACTAAACAAGAAGGTTTGCGTATCAAGTTAGAATCGCAAAGTACACTTTGCGTTTCTAGTTAGACGCGCAAAGTACACTTTGCGGTTCTAACTAGACTCGCAAAGTTCACTTTGCGTTTCTAGTTAGACACGCAAAGTACACTTTGCGGTTCTAACTAGACTCGCATAGATCACTTTGCGGGTCCAAAATACTTGACACAAAAACCTTGACAAATAATAAAAAGAAAAACACAAGTTAGAATCGCAAAGTAAACTTTGCGTTTCTAGTTAGACCCGCAAAGTTAACTTTGCGGTTCTAACTAGACGCGCAAAGTAGACTTTGCGGGTCTATCAACCTTGCAAAAACTAGGGTTCGCGGTTCTTCGGACCCGAAAACACAAAAACACAAAAAATTAAAGCAAAAAACAAGAAATTAAACCAAAATAGAACATACCTGAGTGTCGATTAATAGGTCTAAACAGAACCCAATATGAAAATCGATCAAAAACAACACGAATCTGGAGTTTTAGAGATCGATGAACAGTAACAGAGCGCAAGTCAGATAAAAACACGAACAAAGAATGAAAACAAAACAAAGAAATAGAATACTATCAAACGATAATCAAAGAATGAAAAACACAAACATACCTGAAATTCCAAAATAGCAATCTGAAAAAGAATCAGATTAGATTGAAGAAGATGAACACGCAGAGAAAGAGAGAGTGGAGGGAAGAGGAATAGTCAAACAAGTTCAAATGGAATAAAGAAAAGAAAATATGCACTCTTACTTCTATATATTCTAAAAACACACAAAAAAAATAACTATGAAAGAAAGAAAGAAAAAAGAATACCTGATAAGCCCTCATTACTCCCCCTATACAAATGCACAAAATTTATCAAATTAGTTTAGCATTTGCATAGTAAATTTCAGAAATACTTACCTGATGAATTTCTGAACAGCACAAGAAGTAATTTACCAACAACAATCACTCCCCCTCAAAAATAGAATATTCTCAGATAAAGAATTCAGAAATACACTCCCCCTCGAAAAATGCACATACCATATGACAAAAACACAGACAGCAAACATAGAGACATCAATATTAAAGATGATCATATTGAATATAAATTTTGTAACAACTGAATATATAAACTTTTTAAACACTAAACAAATTAAAGTCTACTCAGTAGAATATCCCAGATTTATCAATCAGTTGAAATCAAACGGGAGTTGTTGAATACAGAAACATGTTTCATTATATATCAAGTTAAGACATGTTCAGAGTCAAACACTTGCAGGTATCTATTCAGTGTGCTCGCATGCGATCTCTGATTAGCTTCAAGAAAAAATGTAATTCTAAACATAAAATGAAGAACTTTGCATGTACAGGCACTAAGTCATCAAGAATTAAGATTTTCACAAATTTACAGGTTTATCGCAGCTCAAAATATATCACCAAATATCAAGAGATGTGTGCTCATTGGCATCTTTTAGCTGTGTGCTCAATGGCATTTTTACATGAGTGTGCGCTTTGGCATCTTTTAAGCGTTGTGCACTTTGGCATCTTATTAATCAAAGAGTTCATTAAGTAAAGAACATGCCGTAAACGTAACTTTCTATCTGATCCTATTGCCGGATTTGGGTCAGCCGCTCCAAGACCAGATGGCCTTAGGGGACTAGGTGTCAAGCACCCCTTGGAACTTACTTTCCCGGATCAAAAAGGCTACATCGACATATTCTAAACCCATTCATACCAGTAGAACATGACTTTCGATCTGATTCTATTGCAGGATTTCTGTTCGATCACTCCCAGATCAATTGACCTTAGGGAACCAGATGTCGAGCATCCCTCGGAACTTACTTTCCCAAACCAGAAAGGTCACAGGTACAAACTTTTAAACTCAAGGATTTCTGTATTTTAAATGCTTAAAAATAAAATCATCTCAATAACTCAGATCTATATCGAATAGCTTAGCCCATATTTTCATTACAATCTACAATTTTGATCACTTAGGTTGTTCAAGCAAAGTAAATCATAAATATGCCGACTCACATATCTTTAAAGCAGTATCTAAAGCGTCAAACATGTTGCTGACTTTTCGATGTTTGAAAGATTTGAACATTGAACATATGAAACTTTAAATATAAACAAGGCAACTTGTCAAAGATCCTAGACACACATTTTATTCAACTGAAAGAAAATCTGAAATATTAAACTTTATAGAATAAAATTTGTAAAGATTTAAACTTTTAAATTCAACATGCCAAGTTTTGAAAGCAGAAAATTAAATCGTTTTTCATCTAAAGCTTTTGTAAATATATCAGCAAGTTGATATTCAGTTGGTACAAAATATAATTCAATAGTACCTTCTTCCACGTGATGCTTTATAAAATGATATCGCATGTCTATGTGCTTGGTCTTGGTATGCTGGACAGGATTGACTGATATCGCAATCGCGGACTTGCTGTCACAATATATGGGCACAGTCTTGTATAGCATCCCATAATCGCGAAGTTGCGTTTTCATCCAGAGCACTTGAGCACAGCAACTAGCTGCAGCGACGTATTCAGCTTCGGCTGTTGATATTGAGACGCAGTTTTGCTTTTTCGACGCCCAGCTTATCAGTCTGTCACCCAGAAACTGGAGATGACCAGAAGTACTCTTCCTGTCCAATTGATTACCACCATAATCTGCATCAGAATAAGCAATCAAACTATAATCAGAACTTTTAGGATACCATAATCCTAAATAAGGAGTTCCTTTAATATATCTAAAGATGCGTTTGACTGCTAATAGATGATATTCTTTTGGTTTTGCTTGAAAGCGAGCACACAGGCACGTTGAAAACATTATGTCCGGGCGACTTGCAGTAAGATACATCAGTGATCCGATCATCCCTCTGTATGTCTTTTGATCCACAGCTTTTCCATCTGGATCCAATCCGAGTTTGGCACCGTGAGCCATAGGTGTGCCAATCGAAGTAGATTTGTCCATCTTGAATTTCTTCAAAATGTCAAATACATATTTTGACTGATTGATGAAGATTCCATCTGGAAGCTGCTTTACTTGTAAGCCAAGGAAGAAATTGATTTCTCCCATCATGCTCATTTGAAATCTAGAGGTCATTAAATCAGAAAACCAATTACACAAAGATTTGTTAGTCGCACCAAAAATAATATCATCTACGTATATTTGTACTAAGCATATATCAATATTAGTTCTATAAATGAAAAGAGTAGTATCGATAGACCCTTTGGTGAAGCCGGATTTGACCAAGAAAGCTGACAACTCATCATACCATGCCCGCGGAGCTTGTTTCAAACCATACAAAGCTTTATCGAGAAAATATACATAATCTGGACGATCTTTGTCAACAAATCCCTCTGGCTGAGATACATAAACTTCTTCTTTCAGCTTGCCATTGAGAAATGTCGTCTTGACGTCCATTTGATATACAGTGAAGTTGCGATAAGCAGCGAAGGCAAGAAACATTCGGATAGCTTCCAATCTGGCAACGGGCGCAAATGTTTCATCGTAGTCAATACCTTCTTCTTGTCGATATCCTTTGGCTACTAACCTTGCTTTGTTTCGAACGACGATACCATCTTTGTCTTTCTTATTCTTGAATATCCACTTGGTACCAATTATGCTCTTACCTTTTGGCCTTGGTACAAGTCTCCACACTTTGAGTGCGTCAAATTGATTGATCTCCTCTTGCATAGCAATGATCCAATCTGGATCCTCCAACGCTTCAGAAACTTTTGTAGGTTCAATCTTGCTCAAGAAGCAAGTGAAGAGACATTCGTTAGAAGAAGCCGTCCTGGAACGTGTAGAAACACCGGCTTGAGGATCTCCAATAATTTGATGAATTGGATGAGAACTTGTCCATTTTGTTGTATGAGGGAGAGGATCAAATACTTCTTGAACCACTTGTAATTGATGAGAGGAAGGTTCAGAAACTTCTACATCAAAAGATGATATAGACATAGTTTCAACTTGAGGAGGAGATATCTCAAAAATCTCTGAATCAGATTCGGGAATAGTTTGTTGAATAACATCATTCTGTGCTTCCTCCTGAACTGATTCCTCTTGAACAGATTGATCTTGAATAGATTCTTCTTGAATAGGTTCTTCAAGAATTGGCTCAGTTTCTGATTGAACATTGTCTGATTGATCCACTTCTTGTTGTGCCGGTTCTTGTTGAACAGGAGAGACTGGAGCAGCATCATTGTCGAGACGGATGCAGCGGAATTTGGAATAGATGAGCTCTCAGTTTCCTGATTCAACACATTAGAAACATATTCAGAATTAGTTTTAGGCACATCATCATAAAAATTTTCAAAAAGAAAATCAAGATCAGAAAGATTAGGAGAGGGAGTAGAAGAATCCTGGTTATTCGGTGAAAGAGCAGGTTCTGAACTGATTTGTTCAGTAACTGAATTTCCAATAAGTGCGGGTTGAGTCTGAGTGACTAGAAACCAAATCAGCAGCTTCGTCAAACTTTACATTGACACTCTCTATGACCTTTCTTGCAGAGATCAGAAAAACTCTATAAGCAGCAGAGTTTGAAGAATAACCCACGAATACTCCTTCGTCTGCCTTTGGACTAAACTTGTTGAGATTCTCCCTGTCATTCAGAACGTAGCATTTACACCCGAATGACTTGAAATACTTGATGTTCGGTTTGATCCCGTTCATGAGTTCATACGGTGTTTTGTTAAAGCGACGATGCAGAATTGATGTGTTCTGTGTATGACAGGCAGTTGACACTGCTTCAACCCAGTAAGACAAATGTAGACCTGAATAAGCGAGCATTTATCTGGCGGACTCAACAAGCGTTCTGTTTCTTCTTTCAACAACGCCATTCTGTTGCGGAGTACGTGCAGCAGAAAATTGTTGTTGTATTCCTTGAGACTCATAGAATGCCTGAAGAGTAGTGTTTCTGAATTCAGTGCCATTGTCATATCTTACTACTTTCACTTGTTTCTGCTTATTTGTCTGAGTTGACTTGATAGATGAGAACTTCCGGAGTCTCGTCTTTTGTCTTCAGAAATTTTACCCAAGTATATCTGGAGTAGTCATCAACAATCACCATAACATATTTCTTATGTCCTAAACTCTTCGTCTTCATTGGACCACACAGATCAACATGCAAAAGATCAAGAATAGCTGATGTACAGTGTTCAGGTTTAGGCTTGTGAGGAGCTTTCTTCATTTTTCCTTTCTCACAATCTTGGCATAGATGGTCTTTCTGGAAACGGAGAACTGGAAGACCTCTTACTAAATCATTCTTGACCAGATGATCCATATACTTGAAGTTAAGATGAGCCAGTCGACGATGCCAAATCCAACTTTCACTGATAGAGGCTTTGGATAGTAAACACAAATCTGATGAGGTCTTAACTTTGGAAAGATCAATTGTATACAAATTAGATCTTCTCTTTCCAACCATTAAGTCTTTGCCACTATCATTCTTTACAGCAACCCTTTTTGATTTGAAGCTCACTTCAAGATCTTTATCACAGAATTGGCCGATGCTGAACCAGTTGTGACTTAGACCCTCAACATAGCTCACTCTTTTGACAGTTATGTTTCCTTGAACTAGATCGCCATAACCAAGAATCGGAGCTGTCTCACAGTTACCAAATTTCACACGACCGCAACATTTATCTTTAAAATTAGAAAGAAGTGATTTGTTGCCAGTCATATGTTTTGAACAACCAGAGTCCAGATACCATAATTGACTAAGCTGCACATACAGAAACTACACCTTTTTAGGTACCCATATGCTTATGGGTCCCTTGTTAGATTTATATCTTTTATTTCTCACAGATTTATTTTTCATGCATGAATGAAAGCAATTATCAATAGAAGATTGAACACAATCATCAGAATCAGAACTGGAAGAAGCATATGAGATATTCTTTGATATATCAAACATTTGCTGAAAAGAGTATTTTGGGATTTTATTACAAGAAGCAAATGTATCAGAATCACAAAGATTTTCTACACAGTTTACTCCTAACAGTTCAGATTCTAATATTTTTTGTTTCATCCTCCAAATCTGCCTTGTTGATTTCCTCATAGTCCGATCTGAAGAAGAAAAATCAGAAACATTAGAATTTTCAGATAAAACAGTATCATGTTTCTTTGACTTCTTTGATCTCCTTCTTTTACGCTTCTTTTTATAAAAATGAGCATTTAGTAGAAAAGAATTATCAATAATTGAATCAGAAGAAGAAACTTTATCAAAGAAATCAGTCTTATCATTTGACATTGAAGAACTAGCCTTGGAGTGAAAATTTTCAAAATTTTGCAAGTTTGGAGAATGTTTGCGTTTCTCATTGGAAGCGCAAACTGAGTTTTGCGCGCCCAACTTCATGCGCAAACTCTCAGTTTGCGTTTCTAATGTGGAATGCAATTGGCTATAGTTTTTCAAAACTTTAGTATTTTCCTTCGAATCTTTTGAAAATCCAGAAGAAAATTTATCTTCAAAACTTGTTTTTATTATAAAAAGAAGTAAATCATTTTCTAAACAAGTTTGAAGATTTTGTTCTTCCAATCTATCTTCAAGATCAACTATCTTACCTTCTAACACTAGCGAAGGAATATATTTCTTAGTATCATAAGATACCGAAGATACATTTTCCTTTGTAGTGTTAGTAAAAATATCCATAAAATCTGTTGATAATGAAGATTTATTGGAAGATTTGTCATTTAAAAGATTTTGTAATTTTCTGGATTTCTTAGATTGATCAGGAAAATATTTTGCATTTTCAGATGTGTAAACAAATGGCATTTCCATCTTCTTATTTTTCATCCTTTTCACATTTTCTTCTTTCAAAATTTGTTTCTCAGTTGTCCAAAAGAATTTAAACTGAGGAGCATATCTTGCAAGAGTAAAATAATCATATTCGTATAAAGTAGGAACTTCATTTTTAGCATTATTTAAAAAATGCGGATTTTTGAAACCAAGACCCCACTTTTCTTTTATAGCTTCTTCACTCCTTGGTTTATTCATGTAAATTGTTTGCTCAGACTGTTCTCTTTTATACAATTTCTTTTCTAAAACAATTATCTTTTCAGAAAGGATTTTATTTGAAGAAGTCAGTTCAGTCAATGAATCATGATAAGTCTGATTTGAATTTTTAAGACCAACTAACTGCTTTTGAAATTTCTCTTTTGTATCAATTAAAATTGATTTTTCATCTATTAAAGAAATTTGCAGTTTATTAATTAAATCAGATTTTTCTTGATTTTTAACTTTTTCATAAATGAACTTTGAGCGCAACTCATGCAAAGCAGTGATAAAAACATTCATTTGAGATAAGAAGAAATTATAGTTAAAATCAGAAATTACCTCAGAACCATCAGATGATGTATCCTCTTCCTCATTATCAGAATTGTCATCACCTATAAAGCACATGGCTGTTGTTTCTTCATTCTCAGCCTCATTGTCCGAATGATCTAACCAATACTCTTCTTCAGCCAACATAACGGTTCCACTTTCCTTCTTTTCAGCGAGAGCCAACTTCTTTCGGTAAAGAGCAGCATCTTTTATCACTTTGACTCTGCATTCCTTGGCAATATGTCCAGGCTTTCCGCAGTTAAAGCAATTTATCACCTTTTTCTCTTCCTTCTTCTGTTCAACCACTTGAGCTGGTTCATACTTTGGAATGTATGGCTTTGAAGGAGCACCAGGTTCTATCTTCTTAGAACCAGAAGAAAACCGCAGATTGTTAGAACCAGATTTGTGTTTGAATCTCTTTTGATAGTGCTGAGTCAAAAGTATCATGGCCTTTTCAAGTGCTTCGCCATCATCATCTGTTGACCCATCATAAGCTGATTCAGTCAAAGCTTGCTCAGCAAGTTGACTAGCTAAAAGAGCAATAGGATCTACTGACAAAGGTTTGTTCTTCTTATCCATTTTCGGCTTCTTCTCCATAACCATAGACTCATCTGTCATCAATATTTCGAATAGCTCTTGAATAGGCATGGTTGAGATTCTAACATCATTTCTCATCCGATGGCATGACTTGTTCCACTCAGGTTGCAAAGCATTCAGAAACTTCAAGTTTGCCTCTAACTCAGTCTTGGTAACTTTGATCATGTATAAATCATTGATAACAGCCCAGAATCGATCAAATACATTCTTCAAGCTTTCTCCATCCTTAGCCTTGAACTTCTCAAAATTGTTCATATATCTAGTCTGACGCAACTGTGTTGACATTGCAGTACCAAGCATGATCTTTTCAAGTTGAGTCCACATCAGCATAGGATTCTGTTTGAAGCAATCGATTCTGTTATAAATGGAGTTGGGAAGAGCAAGAATCAGATTTGATTTGGCCTGACTATCTGCTTGATGTCTTAACATCTCATCTGCATCATATTCCCTTACTTCTTTCACAACAATGGTAGCAAGTGTAGTAGTAGTATCTGGGATCACTTTTCTTGGAGTTTCCATAGGACCCTGAGTCAGTGATTTCATCATATTCTCCCCATTTGGTTGTCTTTCAATAAAGTTGATGAATCGATCCTGCCATTGTTCAAATTCATTCTCATTGATGAGAACTGGTGGGCGAGTATCGGACCCCAAAGACATCATGAGGTCATTCTTGTAAATTTGAGCTTGCAAAGACATCTTGTGAAAAAGTCAGAAAAATTCAGAAAAAATTTCCAAGTGAGAGAGGCCCGCAAACTGATGGTTTGCGTTTGTAAAGAGGAACGCAAAGTGAGCTTTGCGGTTGCTACGTGAGACGCAAGGTGATCTTTGTGTTTGCTAAGTAGAACGCAAACTAAGCTTTGCGTTTGCTTTGTAAAACGCAAAGTGAATCTTTACGTGTGAAAACCTCTCGAAAGAGATTCTTTGCGGGTGAGATACTTCGCGGGTCAGAGACTTCTTGATTTACTTGAGAAACTCAAACAGATGGTTTACGTGTTAGTCTTGAATCGAGAAATAATCTTTACGTTTCCAGATAGAACCGCAAACCTGAAAACAATTTTCTAACATCAGAGTTAGATCATCTTAACTAAGAATGAAATATTGAAACGCAAAGTATAAGAATCATACACATACAAGTTTGAATGACACGCAAACTAACAAGGATAGAACGCAAACTTCCTTGAATAAAACGCAAACTTCATGAACATAACAGAATTCATGAAAACAAGATAGACATGCAAACTTACATGAATAACCCGCAAACTCACATGAATAACCCGTAAACAAACAAGAATGAAACGCAAACTTCCAAAAACTCTAATTCATGCAAGATCAGCTATAATATCGAAATTAATTCAAGAAAAGCATTCATTCACCTTCGAAAAGTATATTCTAACACATTTTATCAAACAATTTCAATTAAAAACAACAAAATCTAACAATTTGACAAGAACAGAACGAGAAAGTCGTTTTTCCAGAAAAATGCTAAATCTGCAAATTGAAGATCTAAACAAGATTTTTATGCTCAACTCAAAGAAACAATTATGATCGATTAGAAGAAACGAAACAATTAAGTCCAAAAACAACACAAATTGATCAACAAACAGTCCAAATTTGATGAATAAGCAAAAAACGAGATTTTCTTGAAAACTCAAGAAAAACGATCGAGTTTTCTGCTTCAATTCACAAATCCAGAAACAAAAACACTAATCTCTCAATCTCTCAGGATTCAGATTGCTCTGATACCAATTGAGAGTCCAAAGATCTCTGATTCGTTAGAGAGAGAAAGTAGAGAGAAAAAGTGTGAAGCGCAAAGTAACTGATCTATTCAAATGTGCGTTAGAAAACTTACAAGACACAAAGACCAAAGGGACTTAAATACCCTTGATCAATACTACACAGATAAAACTCTAAACACAGTATTTGACCAAGCCCTATAAATACAATGATTACTACAAAATTAGACTTAACACTAGTGTATGGAAGAGGCATTCTTTTGTTAGCAGTGACATTCTTAAACCTATACATCTCTAATGGTAATAACACTAGTTCCAGAAAATGCTTTATTTCCATCCCATCCGTTCTACCCGAAGTAAATTAAAACAGTACAAGAAAGAATCAAGAAACGATATATGATTGATTGAGGGATATATGTTTTAACTTACTTTTTATATGTTTTAACTTACTTTTTATATTCTGTTGTGTTGTAACTAATGGAGTATTCCAAAGTTCTGTGATATATCAAAATGTTCTCTTGATTCTCGAATTAGGTATAAAGCCGATGAGTATGATCGCCTATGGAGTCCAATTAATTGGCCTAGTAGTACTTTCTTATACACACTAGACAAAGTTTCTATAGGGATTTTCACAACCATTGATCCACCATCAGAAGTCTAGTTTCGTGAAATAAAACTAATCTTACTTTATATTCGTTATAGCAACTTAAAAGGAAACAATTTCATTGGGACGGTTCCAGCAGGGCTCCTAGCGAAAGCAAACAAGGGATCATTGTCATTGAGGTTTGCTGGTTTGGTACCCACTTTTGGACACTGTGAATGAAATTTAATATCTTTTGATTCAGGATTTAACATTTATAACCCATAATTTGTTTTGATGGCTAGAGAGTGCGGGATACTATAAGTTCATGTGGCACGAATAGTTGTAAAAGAAAGAAGGATAACAAAATCATTGTTCCAGTAATAGCAACAGTTACGTCACTCTTTGTGATCTTGATCGCACTCGTCTCCATATAGATTAAAGCAAGTATCCAAGATTGAATAGGCCGGAGCTTTAGGAAAACCCGAAAACTGATTCACGAATTCGGACTTAAAAGCGTTATAGACAGAAGGAGGGAGCCGAGTGATTACTGTTCCTGAATCTATTAGCACTTCCTTTTTAACAAAGCTCGAATCTTGTAACGAGACCCCTCCGATGCTGATTCCGGTGAGGTTAAGAAAGTAAAAACTGGGCATCATTGGGTTGGATAGCATGTTAGTGTAAGAAATCGGGCTGGAATTCTTGTAAGCCAAAGTTTCGTTCCCAAGAATTAGCGAACCTGGCCCAAATCCGTTACCGAAGGTAAACAGTAAAAACATCGGTAGTTTGAGAAACCATCGAGAGCGGACTTCTTCTAAACCCCATAAGACCCGAAGCTCCCCCAAACAACCTTGCATTTTCCCGACCACAACCGAACACGAAACCTTTGATCGGCACAGTCCCGACTACGAGATTGTCGCTAGCTAGATCGCCTTGCGTGTACGATCCATCTACGTACACAACAGAATAGTTACAATTTGTTGAGTTAACCCCACAACTGCCCGGTTTACCCGTGGCATAGTCAATATCTTGGCAAGTTTTGGACTTGAAAACGATGGATTTATATGTAGAAGATTGTGCAGGGTTAAAAAGAGGTTCTTGTTGATTATAACACGAACCGCACGATTGGAATTGGACCCAGGTTACATCGCTTCCCGTATCGACGATTATCGTCACGTTATGGCCACCCAATACAACGGTCGCAACGTAATTGAAAGTCTGGAGTTTGACGCCAGAAGCGAGCGGGATCTGGGCTTGTGAAAGTTCTTGATCGGATCCTTTAGAAAGAGCGGTTTTGATCCGTGATTGTATCGAGCATACTCGAATTTGATCTGAAAGTAGGTGTTTTAGGAATATTTGGTTCCAATCTGATCTGGGTCCAAAACTCGTCTCCATATGGCCTATTTAATCTTGGATACTCACCACATCATTAGTACGATGTCCAGACTTGTAATCATGGGAAAGTTGTTTAGTTGCTAAACATTTCCATAATAAACTAATGATTAACGTAATAAACATCATTAGTGATGTTTATTGGATCTTTAAAAGAAGGCAGGCTTCATGCTTCCAGCATATGTAACGAAAGTGATAAGCTTAATCACTGAAGAGGATTTCAAACAACTAATTGGAACTTTGTTATGTGTGTACATATGTGATATATATGTAGAAAACCATATGTACCTCAAAGTTCATAGCTTCCCGATCAAACATGTCGTAGAACAGATGTCTATGCCTTTGCTTTGTGAATAATCAAATCGATTGGAAAAATCTAAAAGAAGTGCAAGTGAAGGTTAGTAGGGCTATGACTTAAACCAATTGATAAAATATCATACAAATGCAAAGTATCAAAACAGACTTCTTTTACCATGATCTCACATTCAATGTACTCGTCTGCAACTACTCTGCAATTTTTCTGTCATCACGATTTTAATGAATCTTTTATGTAAATTAGCTTTCAAATAGATGACATAAATGGTTATGATTAAAAATTGAAAGAAGAACTTACACATTTCATTAGGCGAATATTTCCTGGTGAATATTGCACATGTAGAGTTTTAATATGATATCCACACTGAACACATCGGAAATTCATCTCAAATACCCAGATTACTAGTGTTGATAACAATCTAACACTTAAGATTTGTTATAGGATCTTCTCTGATGGTTGAGGCCTTAGAAATGGGAATATGATAGGGGCCTTAACAACAACCAATTGAAGTAGATTTCTACAAACAAGTCAAGTAAAGAGGGTCACCACTCCAATTGAAGTAGATTTCTACAAACATGTCAAGTAAAGAAATTGTAACCATGATCAATTGAAGAAGCATTGGTACCTGTCCACTTCGATAACATCAATTGAAGAACCGTGAAACAGAAGTCGACCTGAGAACTGGTTCGATGAAAGCTAGATATCACAAAAGATGGCACAAATAAACCGAATGCTACAGACAGGTTAAACCTAAATATGTTGATTTTTCTCGATTCCAATCGGATGCTACAGACAGGTTAAACCTAAATATGCTCACCTTATGAATTGCATTCAACTTAACAACAAACACATGAAATGACTAAGCACAGAAGCAGGTTACTCCAAGAATACAGAACCAAATTAGGGCATAATACATACCTGATTTTTTGTATATAAACTAAACCAAATTGAGAGAATTCGAGATGGAGACAAGATGACGGAACAGCGGCTCAGAAATCAACGAAGGCGATGGCAAAATAGGTGGAGAAATCAATGAGGCGAAATATAGTGAATAACCCTACAAATATAGTGACAATCATTTTTTGTCACAAAACTTTCCAACACTACAATTACTAATGGAAACCACTTAGTGACCACTATTTTTTTGTCACTAAAACTTATAATTTAGTGACTACCATTATTTGGTCACTAACATATGCAATTTAATAACAATCATTTTTTGGTCACTAACCCTACAAATATAGTGACAACCATTATTTAGTCACCAACATATTTAATTTAGTGACCCCCGTTTTTTGTCACTAATCCTTTCAATCTAATTGACCACTACTTTTTGTGACGAAACACAAACTCGTAAAAGACATTCCCTGAAAATTAGTGACCACTTTAGTGACCAAATTTAAGTTTTTTGTCACTATATTCATATTAGTGACCAAATTTTAGTGATAATCTTTTCTACTGTCACTAACGTTGAAATTAGTGACCAAAAAATAAGTCGTCACTAACTAACATTTTTCTTGTAGTGAAATTAGGGTTACCTTTTAGTGGAAATACGAAGAAATCTGGGAGGTTTTGATTCCGATTGAGAACGTAGAGATGAAGCAATTGATGAATGATGTGGGGATGGTGGTGGCGGACGACTTGATGGAGTACTTAAAAACAAGAGAGGAAGAAAAAATTAGAGGAAAAAAAAAGTGGATTGAAATTTAAAAGGGAAGAAAATAGAAGATTTTTCGTTTTTAAAATGGAAAGGGAATAAAAAAAATGTCATTTATTACATTATAAATTTCAAATTAAAATCTTGCCTTTTTTTTTTGTCAATAACGATTTTCCATTTAAATTTTTGAAAACCTTCAAATTTTGAAAACTTTCAAATTTTAAAAACTTAATTTTTGAATTTCACACATTTTTTTCTTTTAACTTTAATTTTTCGGAATTCATAAAATTTTGAGAAAAATTTGAAGTTTATTTTTAATCATTAATTTAATATTTAATTTTAATTAAAATTTAAATAAAAATAATAAAGTTTATTATTTAGGTAATATATTTAATATTTACTTTTATTAACTAATATTTAATTATTATTTAAGTATATACAAACATATATATATATATATATATATATAATAACGGTTAAAAACCAATTGACATATATACAAATGAGATGAACCGACGGATACATTTAAAACATATAAATGTATACATATAACACATAAACATACACATACAAATGAGAAAAGAAAAAAACTCAATCCCTCGCTAATTATGTATTATGTATTATTATTATTATTACAATGTCGAGAAATTGAGGAGTGAAATTTATATTATTATTACACCATATATCTTTTCTAATTGTATTTATTTTTAAACCATTTTAAAGATAACTATATATATTTTTTTTTTTTGAAAGGCAAACTGAAATTTTATTACCAACCCATAAGAATGTACAAAACCCGAACGACAAGAGTACCGACCCAAATCGTACAACAAAAGATAATAAAACACGTAGCCCCAATTGGAAAAATTGAAGCCCGGGTTTGCGAGATTCAAACCAAGACAGCCTGTATCCAAACACAACTCAAAACTATATATACTTTAAAAAAACATATATACTTTAAAAAAAAGATAATTTGTATCTAATATTCAATATATGGAAATTATTTGTAAATCGTTATTGCACCATTATTAATATACCATATATCCAATATACCATTAAGTTAAAAGAAATATATGATTTTTAAACGTTTTAAAGAGCAATCATCTAAAAAGGTTTAAAACCGTGTTAAAATGTTCAAAATTGTGTAAAAATGTATATAAACGATAAAATAGTCTTTTTACACGGTTTTTGAAAAAAAAAACGTGTAAAAATCTCCTAGCCTTTTTACACGGTTCCTGTTCCGAAACCGTGTAAAAAGGTATATGTTTTTACCCGGTTGTTTAAAAAAAACGTGTAAAAATGTTTCGAGACCTTTTCAAACGATTTTTCTCAAATAACCGTGTAAAATGATTACATGGTTTTGGAAACAACTGTGTAAAATGGTGTTCGAACCTTTTTACACGGTTCTGTTACAAAAAAAAAGTGTAAAAAAATCATTTAAAAACACGGGTACGTTTTTACATGGTTTTTTTTAAACCGTGTAAAAATGGGCGTGTAATAAAGCCATTTTTGTAGTAGTGATAAATAGTGATTTTTTTTTAACAAACATTACCTAAATATTTTTTTTCAAACAAATATCCAAACACTTTCTGAATTATAATCAGATATCTAAATAATTTCTGATTTAAAAATTTATGCCCATGTGATTCATGTACCTCATGGTAGGGAAGGGGCATTCCAAACAAACACCTTTAGTTTTTCACTTAAAACGTTATAACCTACCCTTTATTTAATTATTTGAAACAAAATTCGAAATCTAAATAATGATATAATAAAATACCATATTAGCAAATTTCATTAATATACACAACAAGAGGATCATTCACTAAAAAATATTTTGATTTTATCTAATATGTTTAGGGATTTATGATAATCTTTGTGGGTCAGTATTGAATGAAAAAAGGTGTTGTGTCGGTCGATGTTGAATGATAATATAAGGGATAAAAGACTCTGCTATTAAGAGGTTTTCAACAACTCCAATTCCTATCCGGTCGGAACCTCGTACTGAAAATGCTCATAAAGAGGTTTTCAAACAGTTTCTCACATATTTTCTGCAAGTATATCATATTGGTATTAACAATGTTACGTCATAAAACGTCTTTTAAATTGTTTATGTATCATACACCCAAATTATATTTAAACCATATATTTCATGTGATATAGTATACAAAATATATATTTGTAACAGTGTACCTGATTTTATGTACCGACATACACTTTGAG
Source organism: Arctium minus (assembly GCA_954870635.1). Classification (NCBI taxonomy): domain Eukaryota; kingdom Viridiplantae; phylum Streptophyta; class Magnoliopsida; order Asterales; family Asteraceae; genus Arctium; species Arctium minus. Next base: position 75,191,342 of record OX941089.1, on the reverse strand, counting down.
TGGTGTCTGATTTGTCAATAAAGCATTTTAGATATTTTATGATTATGTGTTAAATCAAACATTGACAAAAACAAGTTCTACATCAAGCAGATGGTAAAAGGCCATTATCCATAAAAGAAGACCCCTCAATTAAGATGACGACATTCGTCTCATACTCACAGATAAAGCTTATAATTAATATCATAGAAAAAAGACCCATCATCTAATATTCGTACTTGATTATATTATAAAATTGATTATTATCAAGTTTATCATGACAAAAGTGAATATGTCATACAAAAAATAAGTAACAATAATAATTATATATACAAATCAAAACAATGTCATCTACATAGAAAACATATATATAGAAAGAGGGGGAGGGGGGTGGAATGGTTGAAGAAAAAACTTCAAAAAAAAACAAGAGAAAATATCACCATACATGATGATACAATCATCAAATTCAATTATAAGACTCTTATTTAGGGGTTGTTTGTTTTTTTAAAAAAACCTCTTAATGACCCTTAAGTCTGAATCGTTCAGACCTTTTTACACACAACCTCTTATTAATCATAACTAAAATAAGACTTCAGACTTTAGACCTCTTAAAAAACAAACGACACCTTAGTGATTTTATAATTAAAAAGCGAATAAAGATAATTTGAAGTTTTGAACCACCCTTCCTAATAAAATGCAACTTTAATTATAAATTTTAAAATTAATTTCATTGTTGTTGCCAAAATATAAAATAACTAGATCATAATGAATATAACAAATTATAAAATAAAATAAAAAGCGTTTGATTTTCTTAATTTTAAACTTATATGGATATTTTTTTGTTTGATTTACTAATCGGGCATTTAAATTAATAAATTATGTTGAATTATCTTTTTTAATGTATGTTAACATAATAACATACTAATGGTTATTTTTTAATATAGGCATATTTACATGTAAAATATATTATTCGTAGCCACATGTCATGTATGCTTATATTTAAATATATTCATGATTTAGATTTTGAAGACTCGATTAAAAATTTGTCATATAGTCATAGGTTCAAATGAAAATTGTTAAATATATTAGAAGTAGAGACGTAAGCCTAGCCCTTCATACGGTCAAGATCGGATTCGACTCGTCAAGAATTGTGGTTTTGACTGATCAATAATTGCAACTTTGATTGGTCAAAATTTACGGCTAGTCCAAAAATAGAGAGGTAGTTTCTTAACTTTTATAAATAGGATGCAAACAGGTTCATATGTGAACCCGTGTAATTCACATATGAACTATTTTAACTGATTCATATATGAACTAATTAACTGATTCACATATGAACTCGTAGGTTCAAATGTGAATAATATGAACTACTTAACAGATTCATATATGAACTATTAAACTTTTACAATTCTATAAATGGATCACTACTTAAAAATAACAAAAATTAAACAAATTAGCATAACAAGATTGTGTCTACCAAACTAGACAAATAAGCCATGAAATTGTTCTCATCCCATAGAACATGATAAAAAACGCGTCTGTGGTTGAATTTCCATTCCGAAAAAGCATATTTGTTTTGTAACTTCTATTGTACTATGTGTCGTATCTTCTGGATATAATACACAAGCTCTGCATCCAAAAGTTAAGCAAAACAAACCAAACTCAGGACCCAAGATGATTATATATATCAATAAAAGTTCCACACCACGGAGATCGAAGATGAAGATGGATAATGGTGGCTGCAATCACAAACACTACAAGAAAAATGGTAATTAGTGACAAAAAGAAATTGGTCACTAACGATAGAAAATTGGTCACTAATGTCATTTAGTGACCAAAATTTTGGTCGTCACTTTTCGTCACTAAAGGTCCGTCACTAATTGACAATAGTGACGAAATACAAAATTGGTTACTAATTAGTGACAAAATTAAAGTGGTCACTATGTTTGTGACGACTAAAGTGGTCACTAAATTTCGTCACTAAGTTGTTAAAAGTCGTCACTAATTGTCAAGATAACGGCTCGGTTAACGTCCGTTAACTTTCATTAGTGACCAAAAATGTGGTCACTAATTATAAAAAATGAACAAAAATATTGTGATAAATTTATACTGTTATTGTTATTGCAATATAACTAAAACCTGCTAATTTGTAAAGATGGAAATCTAAAATTAATTTCATTTCCTAAAAGTATAATTCTTTGATCCAAAAAATATAATTTTTGATCCAAACAAGCATGTCAAAGTCATACCAATTTATTTATCACTAAATCGACTAACAAAAATAGAACATAGACTTCTTAGTTTTGAGATCCCGATGCAGATAACTTTGACAGTTGTGCCATCATGAGGTTCATTTTGTCCTTCATTTGGTTCTGCTCCTCTTGAATTTCAGTTGCTCCTCTTTAAATTTTGCCTGCTCCTCCTGAACTTTCAACTGTTCTTCTTTGATTCTCTTAACTTCTTCCTCTAAAGCCTTTGATTTGTTCTTTTCTAATTCCAACTCTATTCGCAGATTTTCTGTGGCTAAAACATGTTTTGTCGAAGCGACACGTCCCTTTATATATCTCGGAATACGATGTAGCTTTTTCAAACAATTTTTTGTCGGGGAACAAGAAGAAACAACTTCCTCACTTAGGGGTTGTTTGTTTTTTCTAAAAAACCTCTTAATGACTCTTAAGTCTGAATCGTTCAGACCTTTTTACACACCACCTCTTAATAATCATAACTAAAATAAGACTTCAGACTTTAGATCTCTTAAAAAACAAACGGCACCTTAGTAATTCATTCTGTGTTAGTCCGTGATCGTTTACCAGATAAATCAAACAACAAATATATAAGATTACCAACCTGTTTCTATTACAAAATGCGGATTACAAAGGTTGGTATTGATCTGATTAAGCTCACTTTCTCTCTCTCCGTGTTCTTGATGGACTGATGTTTCTTTGTGTGTCCTATTTTCTCATCTTCTCATTTGATATTCTTTACAAACAAGAGATGGTGATATATATATTATATCACTTAGCTTCTTCAACACACTTCTACCAACTAATAATATCTAGATATCTAATATCTAGATATTATATTTAAAACTAATATAATAACAAAACTAATATAATTAAAGCAAACTAACTTTGACTATTATTACATTTTGGACCCTAGACTATTGTTGAGAGTGACTTGTCAGCTTTTAGCTTCGGATTGCGATCTTCGTATTGGATGATCTTGAATCCAATGAGACTGTTTTCTAACAATCTCCCCCTTTGGATCAAGATCATTACACAAATGATTTAGCAATACGATCTTTTCTTTTTCAACACTGAAGATGCATCTCTCTCTTAGTCTTCAAGATATAGTAAACTCCCCCAAAGATGTAGATTATCTTTTTCAGTTCATGGGGAGAAATTATCTTCAGTTGTAGCTCGGAATTGCTTCAACAAAGTATCTGCAAAGAAATTTCTTTCGAATCAGCATATCTTCAGAATACTTTGATCTTGAAACTTTGATCTTGAAGAATTCAATCTTGGACGTGATTCTTGAAACATGTGACTTAGTTGACTCTTCTCCATTTCTTGGGTAGATCTTCTCCCCCTCTTTTTGATGGATTGAGCAACGAATTCATCAAAGTCTGATGTTCAAGAAATGTCATTCAGTTGGAGCCTTTGATTCGTCACTGCAATAGATATTCATCCAGATCTTTGCAAATCCAAATAAAATAGTCATGTAACACCTGTAGCAATAAACAAATAAGTTAGAAACGCCTGTCAGTAACACTAAGTCACTGTGTGTAACGAATACACATTGGAAAGGAGCTGTTTGATGTTGACTCCCCCAGGGCTTCCATTTAATCATCGAAACACCACAAAGGCAGTTTCTATAAACGTTATGACAAAGAAACTAATTCCTTGTGTGCTCGTGCTTGTGATAGAAAAAAGTAAGCACTTGATGATCGCTTATAAGGCTCGAAATGTGTAAACCACTGAGACAACAGTAAGTTAAACACAGACTCAATGTGCATGAGTGAAGTGCGAAGGTGGGGCAGAATTCCTTCTTTTCAATATCCAGATTTTCCAAATGAAAATCAGATAGTAAATGTGTTGCGTCCCCTTTGAAAATGAAACATTTTCCTTTTAAGAAGAAAATGAGTAGATGGTGGGGTAATTCCAAGAGTTGGCTTGGGCTAGTCGCCTGTTTCAATAATGTTCACCAATGAAATGTGAAACACTAGAAATGTGGATGCCCGGCTCAGAAAGTAGTTGGTGCAGAGTTTTGATATTATTTTAACTCTGTTCTAACACCCTCTTTCTTTTAATTATTTAGCTCACTGTTAACCGAACTCTCTTTTTCATGATACCTCATCACTCATTCAACACTCATTTCTTTTGACTCCTCACACCCAATCACTATGGATTAACTTCTTGGGTAGAAATCACTGGTTCATGTGATTCCATTGAAGTTGTGTTAATCCTAACACACTGATCCCATATTTTCCTATGAAGCATATAATGCTCAAAATGGTTCAACTTAGCAGTTAAAGCTCAATTGAATAAGAAAACATTTAAAGTTACACTTCCGAATTATAAAATCTGGTTGAAGAATCGGGAAGTGATTTGAACGTTTTAGAATGATGTTTTCAATGATTGAAAGTTGTCCTTCTTTCAACCATATATGAGATTAAGATGTAGAATTGTACCTTGACGTGCAATCTTAAATCTCATGAAGCTAAGCTTAAAGTCACATGATCTTGTAAGCTTCTCTCAAACTTTTGAAAAAGTCTTAGGTCAAGTCAAAGCAAATTTATTCACTTAAGTTGAAAAGACAAAAAGCAGTAAAACAGTTAAAGTACGAGTTCTGATCAGAAATAATCAGAAGTTATTACCTTTTTACTCCCCCTGAAATTATGCATCTAAAATATGTCAGTTATAAAAGCATATGATAGAGATCTACAACTTTCCTTTTTGAAGTGAAGATCGTCATATCTTTCCAAAGCATAAATTTCAGTAAAGTATGTACTCCCTCTTTGAAGGTTGATTTCCTCGTTGGAGTATCAGAGTACAATCCTTATCAGTTCAGGAGTAAGGTGTTTTGATCATTGAAGTGCGAGTCCTAAATTGTTGTGTTTAGAAGTCAAACTTCGTTGAGGTACGGGTTCTAAGCTGATGTACTTAGAAGCCATTTGTTCTCTGAAGCACGGGTTCTGATCTGTCGTAATCAGAAGCCACTTCTCTTACTCCCCCTTGACAGTAGGTGCCTGCAACACAGAATCAATTATCTTCTTTGGTACCCACTGGTATTTGGGTCCATGTGTGTGAGTTGCAGTTCGTATGGGGGTTACTGAGTAGGAACCATACCAATAATGGTCACTAGTCTTGTGAACAGGATCATGTGAATGACAATAAGAACAATAAAATTTCTTACCTGATAACCTGATCATTTGATCTCTCGTGTAAACATGAGCAGGTTTACTTTTTGGCGCATTGTTCTTCTTGGCAGTCTGCGTATGAACACATGAGTTTTTACCTTTCAGCTCATCTTTTACTGGTTTCCTGTTCCAGACCAGTTCTTCTTCTTTGAAGCTGCTTCTTTTTCTGAGATTTGTACCTGAACTATCTCTATTCCTGTCATAGAAAAGATTAGTACTCCGAATATGATTAGAAGATTTCACTGACCTGTTTGAAGAAACAGTTCTGATTGTTGAGCTTGCAGTAAGCTCTTTATTCTTCGAAGAATAACTGTCTCTTTGTTTGATAAGGAGGTCAATCTTCATCTCAAGCTCAGATCTCTTCTTCTTCTCTTTCTGTGCAAGCTTAGATAATTCAGATAGCTTAGCCGTAAGCTTCCTAATTGCAGCTTCAAGGATGCTTCTCTCTTTTTCAAATCCTTTCTTAGCACCCTTCGTTCCATCTGATATAACTCTTAAGAATCCTGCTGACTTTAGATCATTTGCCTTCTTCTCTTTGGCAAACTGATCTCTCTCTGAAATGATTACTTTCTCAAAGTCTTCAACTTTTTGAGAAAGCATTAAACATTTAAGCTCAAGTATCTTCTTCTCTTCAATACTCTTCTTGGAAAGATCTGAGAACATCTTCTCAAACTCTGATATTTTCTTTTGAAGCACGGTGTTCTCAGCTTCCAATTCTTTTGCTTTTAATAAAGCAGGATCTAATTTGTTTGAGCGTTTAAGATGATGATCCGCTGATGAAGAAAGTGTTTTAAGATCCAATTTAAGCATTGTAATATACTCATCATCAGAAAAATTCATCTTGAAGAATCTGATTTGATCTTTAGAAAAGATAACTTTGGATTTGTGCTTGAAGAAGAATGTGAAGAGCGACCGGTATGATAATTCTCTCGACCGGATGGTTCTGAGCTTCAGCCTTCAGAGGCTCTGATGATCAGCCTTCAGAGGCTCTTAACTTCAGATCAGAGGCTCTTAACTTCACGTCAGAGGCTCTTAACTTCACTTCAGAGGCTCTAACTTCAGATCAGAGGCTCTTAACTTCACGTCAGAGGCTCTTAACTTCACGTCAGAGGCTCTAACTTCACGTCAGAGGCTCTTAACTTCACTTCAGAGCTCTTAACTTCACTTAAGAGCTCTTAACTTCACGTCAGAGGCTCTAACTTCACGTCAGAGGCTCTTAACTTCACTTCAGAGCTCTTAACTTCACGTCAGAGCTCTTAACTTCAGAGCTCTTAACTCCAACGTGAATAGTATCGACGTGAATAGTAAACAGTGAATAGTGAAATTTTCGACCGGTATCGTTTCTTCTTTTGATAGATCAGCCCTTTTGATTTCGAAAACAACCACTGATTTAGATTTTAATCGATTGAACAATGGTTTGAAAAATGAAGAACACAGAGAGTTCTTAAAAGTTTGATTTTGAATCTGATATCGGCTCTGATACCAATTGTTAGTCCGTGATCGTTTACCAGATAAATCAAACAACAAATATATAAGATTACCAACCTGTTTCTATTACAAAATGCGGATTACAAAGGTTGGTATTGATTTGATTAAGCTCACTTTCTCTCTCTCCGTGTTCTTGATGGACTGATGTTTCTTTGTGTGTCCTATTTTCTCATCTTCTCATTTGATATTCTTTACAAACAAGAGATGGTGATATATATATTATATCACTTAGCTTCTTCAACACACTTCTACCAACTAATAATATCTAGATATCTAATATCTAGATATTATATTTAAAACTAATATAATAACAAAACTAATATAATTAAAGCAAACTAACTTTGACTATTATTACATTTTGGACCCTAGACTATTGTTGAGAGTGACTTGTCAGCTTTTAGCTTCGGATTGCGATCTTCGTATTGGATGATCTTGAATCCAATGAGACTGTTTTCTAACATTCTGCATGACAAAAGAATAAGGACAAACTCATCAACAACTCCAATTTTGCCATCTGAAATACTTCCATGTTCATCACAAATATGTTTGTGCATGAGTTGTGTGTGTGTCTGAACTTAACTTAACATACTCTCGTACTCTCGTACAGTACACCATTTGGCTTTATTCTAGAACCCAAAATAGAGAAATCCACACAGCAACAAAATCTATTAGCACAAGACGATACTAACCACTCTTCCGGGATGGAAAGGAATATCTGGTCCTCCAGTAATTTCGACAGCAACAACACCAGCCAACTAAGTCCAAAGATTAAAGCACATAAACACCCAAAAGAGAATCGAGATAAAAGCGAGTAAAAGAACGCCTAAATTTTAACATACCTGATAGAAGTCTCCATATGAGATGATGGGGAACTGTTCCTTAATAGGCTCCAGTAGCCTGACAACAATGTCAAGACCATTGTTGGCAGCATGGCCTAGCTCAGCCTTATGCCTCATGGTACCGAAAGGATCTCATGGACTCCCAATCCTAATATCTTTGACAGTGCAGTATAATGATATGTAGTTTGGTAAAAGATAAGCCTTATTAGGCTTATGTGATTTACACCACCGATTACATTTCTTTGTTTCCTTTCACTTTGGGTTTCTTTCAAATCAGGTTCTAACCTGATGAAATGCTTTCACTTCCGCTTAGTGTTGAATATTCAGTCTTTTAAAAAAGTTCATGGAACTGTTGATCAAGTGTTGTTTGGTTCTAATGATCTTCCGGTGGGTTTTGATTGGATGCAGTAAAGGAGACTATTGTAGGTATATTGACATCACATTCTATATTTGTTATTTAGCAAACAAAATATAGTGAAACATATCTTTAACAAAGAAAAATGCTTGTTAGTTATTCAACACCCACAATACAGCAACAATAAGCATAAATAATAATAATAATAATAATAATAATAATAATAAAATACTAAATAAAGTAGGAATCTTTAAGTATGTATAAGATGATACCATGTCTAGAAAGTAAAAACTTCAAAATAAGGACTTGGAAGAACTACGGCTCCTGGCGAGCAACATGTATAAAGAAACTGATTTCAGATCATTATACCTTTTCGCACGCGTAAACTTTGGATCTGCGTTTGGAACAGTCAGGTCAACCTTTTATCTAGGGGTTTTTTAGCTAAATGACCTGCTCACGAGTGTTTTTAAATCCATGACCTTCTTACAGGTTTCTAAACATTCTAGTGTATGGAAGAGGCATTCTTTTGTTAGCAGTGACATTCTTAAACCTATACATCTCTAATGGTAATAACACTAGTTCCAGAAAATGTTTTATTTCCCATCCCATCCGTTCTACCCGAAGTAAATTAAAACAGTACAAGAAAGAATCAAGAAACGATATATGATTGATTGAGGGATATATGTTTTAACTTACTTTTTATATGTTTTAACTTACTTTTTATATTCTGTTGTGTTGTAACTAATGGAGTATTCCAAAGTTCTGTGATATATCAAACTGTTCTCATGATTCTCGAATTAGGTATAAAGCCGATGAGTATGATCGCCTATAGAGTCCAATTAATTGGCCTAGTAGTACTTTCTTATACACACTAGACAAAGTTTCTATAGGGATTTTCACAACCATTGATCCACCATCAGAAGTCTAGTTTCATGAAATAAAACTAATCTTACTTTATATTCATTATAGCAACTTAAAAGGAAACAATTTCATTGGGACGGTTCCAGCAGGGCTCCTAGCGAAAGCAAACAAGGGATCATTGTCATTGAGGTTTGCTGGTTTGGTACCCACTTTTGGACACTGTGAATGAAATTTAATATTTTTTGATTCAGGATTTAACATTTATAACCCAGAATCTGTTTTGATGGCTAGAGAGTGCGGGATACTATAAGTTCATGTGGCACGAATAGTTGTAAAAGAAAGAAGGATAACAAAATCATTGTTCCAGTAATAGCAACAGTTACGTCACTCTTTTTGATCTTGATCGCACTCGTCTCCATATAGATTAAAGCAAGTATCCAAGATTGAATAGGTCGGAGCTTTAGGAAAACCCGAAAACTGATTCACGAATTCGGACTTAAAAGCGTTATAGACAGAAGGAGGGAGTCGAGTGATTACTGTTCCTGAATCTATTAGCACTTCCTTTTTAACAAAGCTCGAATCTTGTAACGAGACCCCTCCGATGCTGATTCCGGTGAGGTTAAGAAAGTAAAAACTGGGCATCATTGGGTTGGATAGCATGTTAGTGTAAGAAATCGGATTGGAATTCTTGTAAGCCGAAGTTTCGTTCCCTAGAATTAGCGAACCTGGCCCAAATCCGTTACCGAAGGTAAATAGTAAAAACATCGGTAGTTTGAGAAACCATCGAGAGCGGACTTCTTCTAAACCCCATAAGACCCGAAGCTCCCCCAAACAACCTTGCATTTTCCCGACCACAACCGAACACGAAACCTTTGATCGGCACAGTCCCGACTACGAGATTGTCGCTAGCTAGATCGCCTTGCGTGTACGATCCATCTACGTACACAACAGAATAGTTACAATTTGTTGAGTTAACCCCACAACTGCCCGGTTTACCCGTGGCATAGTCAATATCTTGGCAAGTTTTGGACTTGAAAACGATGGATTTATATGTAGAAGATTGTGCAGGGTTAAAAAGAGGTTCTTGTTGATTATAACACGAACCGCACGATTGGAATTGGACCCAGGTTACATCGCTTCCCGTATCGACGATTATCGTCACGTTATGGCCACCCAATACAACGGTCGCAACGTAATTGAAAGTCTGGAGTTTGACGCCAGAAGCGAGCGGGATCTGGGCTTGTGAAAGTTCTTGATCGGATCCTTTAGAAAGAGCGGTTTTGATCCGTGATTGTATCGAGCATACTCGAATTTGATCTGAAAGTAGGTGTTTTAGGAATCTTTGGTTCCAATCTGATCTGGGTCCAAAACTCGTCTCCATATGGCCTATTTAATCTTGGATACTCACCACATCATTAGTACGATGTCCAGACTTGTAATCATGGGAAAGTTGTTTAGTTGCTAAACATTTCCATAATAAACTAATGATTAACGTAATAAACATCATTAGTGATGTTTATTGGATCTTTAAAAGAAGGCAGGCTTCATGCTTCCAGCATATGTAACGAAAGTGATAAGCTTAATCACTGAAGAGGATTTCAAAAAACTAATTGGAACTTTGTTATGTGTGTACATATGTGATATATATGTAGAAAACCATATGTACCTCAAAGTTCATAGCTTCCCGATCAAACATGTCGTAGAACAGATGTCTATGCCTTTGTTTTGTGAATAATCAAATCGATTGGAAAAATCTAAAAGAAGTGCAAGTGAAGGTTAGTAGGGCTATGACTTAAACCAATTGATAAAATATCATACAAACGCAAAGTATCAAAACAGACTTCTTTTACCATGACCTCACATTCAATGTACTCGTCTGCAACTGCTCTGCAATTTTTCTGTCATCACGATTTTAATGAATCTTTTATGTAAATTAGCTTTCAAATAGATGACATAAATGGTTATGATTAAAAATTGAAAGAAGAACTTACACATTTCATTAGGCGAATATTTCCTGGTGAATATTGCACATGTAGAGTTTTAATATGATATCCACACTGAACACATCGGAAATTCATCTCAAATACCCAGATTACTAGTGTTGATAACAATCTAACACTTAAGATTTGTTATAGGATCTTCTCTGATGGTTGAGGCCTTAGAAATGGGAATATGATAGGGGCCTTAACAACAACCAATTGAAGTAGATTTCTACAAACAAGTCAAGTAAAGAGGGTCACCACTCCAATTGAAGTAGATTTCTACAAACATGTCAAGTAAAGAAATTGTAACCATGATCAATTGAAGAAGCATTGGTACCTGTCCACTTCGATAACATCAATTGAAGAACCGTGAAACAGAAGTCGACCTGAGAACTGGTTCGATGAAAGCTAGATATCACAAAAGATGGCACAAATAAACCGAATGCTACAGACAGGTTAAACCTAAATATGTTGATTTTTCTCGATTCCAATCGGATGCTACAGACAGGTTAAACCTAAATATGCTCACCTTATGAATTGCATTCAACTTAACAACAAACACATGAAATGACTAAGCACAGAAGCAGGTTACTCCAAGAATACAGAACCAAATTAGGGCATAATACATACCTGATTTTTTGTATATAAACTAAACCAAATTGAGAGAATTCGAGATGGAGACAAGATGACGGAACAGCGGCTCAGAAATCAACGAAGGCGATGGCAAAATAGGTGGAGAAATCAATGAGGCGAAATATAGTGAATAACCCTACAAATATAGTGACAATCATTTTTTGTCACAAAACTTTCCAACACTACAATTACTAATGGAAACCACTTAGTGACCACTATTTTTTTGTCACTAAAACTTATAATTTAGTGACTACCATTATTTGGTCACTAACATATGCAATTTAATAACAATCATTTTTTGGTCACTAACCCTACAAATATAGTGACAACCATTATTTAGTCACCAACATATTTAATTTAGTGACCCCCGTTTTTTGTCACTAATCCTTTCAATCTAATTGACCACTACTTTTTGTGACGAAACACAAACTCGTAAAAGACATTCCTTGAAAATTAGTGACCACTTTAGTGACCAAATTTAAGTTTTTTGTCACTATATTCATATTAGTGACCAAATTTTAGTGATAATCTTTTCTACTGTCACTAACGTTGAAATTAGTGACCAAAAAATAAGTCGTCACTAACTAACATTTTTCTTGTAGTGAAATTAGGGTTACCTTTTAGTGGAAATACGAAGAAATATGGGAGGTTTTGATTCCGATTGAGAACGTAGAGATGAAGCAATTGATGAATGATGTGGGGATGGTGGTGGCGGACGACTTGATGGAGTACTTAAAAACAAGAGAGGAAGAAAAAATTAGAGGAAAAAAAAAGTGGATTGAAATTTAAAAGGGAAGAAAATAGAAGATTTTTCGTTTTTAAAATGGAAAGGGAATAAAAAAAATGTCATTTATTACATTATAAATTTCAAATTAAAATCTTGCCTTTTTTTTTTGTCAATAACGATTTTCCATTTAAATTTTTGAAAACCTTCAAATTTTGAAAACTTTCAAATTTTAAAAACTTAATTTTTGAATTTCACACATTTTTTTCTTTTAACTTTAATTTTTCGGAATTCATAAAATTTTGAGAAAAATTTGAAGTTTATTTTTAATCATTAATTTAATATTTAATTTTAATTAAAATTTAAATAAAAATAATAAAGTTTATTATTTAGGTAATATATTTAATATTTACTTTTATTAACTAATATTTAATTATTATTTAAGTATATACAAACATATATATATATATATATATATATAATAACGGTTAAAAACCAATTGACATATATACAAATGAGATGAACCGACGGATACATTTAAAACATATAAATGTATACATATAACACATAAACATACACGTACAAATGAGAAAAGAAAAAAACTCAATCCCTCGCTAATTATGTATTATGTATTATTATTATTATTACAATGTCGAGAAATTGAGGAGTGAAATTTATATTATTATTACACCATATATCTTTTCTAATTGTATTTATTTTTAAACCATTTTAAAGATAACTATATATATATATATTTTTTTTGAAAGGCAAACTGAAATTTTATTACCAACCCATAAGAATGTACAAAACCCGAACGACAAGAGTACCGACCCAAATCGTACAACAAAAGATAATAAAACACGCAGCCCCAATTGGAAAAATTGAAGCCCGGGTTTGCGAGATTCAAACCAAGACAGCCTGTATCCAAACACAACTCAAAACTATATATACTTTAAAAAAACATATATACTTTAAAAAAAAGATAATTTGTATCTAATATTCAATATATGGAAATTATTTGTAAATCGTTTTTGCACCATTATTAATATACCATATATCCAATATACCATTAAGTTAAAAGAAATATATGATTTTTAAACGTTTTAAAGAGCAATCATCTAAAAAGGTTTAAAACCGTGTTAAAATGTTCAAAATTGTGTAAAAATGTATATAAACGATAAAATAGTCTTTTTACACGGTTTTTGAAAAAAAAAACGTGTAAAAATCTCCTAGCCTTTTTACACGGTTCCTGTTCCGAAACCGTGTAAAAAGGTATATGTTTTTACCCGGTTGTTTAAAAAAAACGTGTAAAAATGTTTCGAGACCTTTTCAAACGATTTTTCTCAAATAACCGTGTAAAATGATTACATGGTTTTGGAAACAACTGTGTAAAATGGTGTTCGAACCTTTTTACATGGTTCTGTTACAAAAAAAAAGTGTAAAAAAATCATTTAAAAACACGGGTACGTTTTTACATGGTTTTTTTTAAACCGTGTAAAAATGGGCGTGTAATAAAGCCATTTTTGTAGTAGTGATAAATAGTGATTTTTTTTTAACAAACATTACCTAAATATTTTTTTTCAAACAAATATCCAAACACTTTCTGAATTATAATCAGATATCTAAATAATTTCTGATTTAAAAATTTATGCCCATGTGATTCATGTACCTCATGGTAGGGAAGGGGCATTCCAAACAAACACCTTTAGTTTTTCACTTAAAACGTTATAACCTACCCTTTATTTAATTATTTGAAACAAAATTCAAAATCTAAATAATGATATAATAAAATACCATATTAGTAAAATTCATTAATATACACAACAAGAGGATCATTCACTAAAAAATATTTTGATTTTATCTAATATGTTTAGGGATTTATGATAATCTTTGTGGGTCAGTATTGAATGAAAAAAGGTGTTGTGTCGGTCGATGTTGAATGATAATATAAGGGATAAAAGACTCTGCTATTAAGAGGTTTTCAACAACTCCAATTCCTACCCGGTCGGAACCTCGTACTGAAAATGCTCATAAAGAGGTTTTCAAACAGTTTCTCACATATTTTCTGCAAGTATATCATATTGGTATTAACAATGTTACGTCATAAAACGTCTTTTAAATTGTTTATGTATCATACACCCAAATTATATTTAAACCATATATTTCATGTGATACAGTATACAAAATATATATTTGTAACTGTGTACCTGATTTTATGTACCGACATACACTTTGAGTGGTGTCTGTTTTGTCAATAAAGCATTTTAGATATTTGATGAATAATCAAATATTTTTCTTAAATTATGTGTTAAATCAAACATTGACAAAAACAAGTTCTACATCAAGCAGATGGTAAAAGGCCATTATCCATAAAAGAAGGCCCTCAATTAAGATGACAACATTTGTCCAATGCTCAAAGATAAAGTTTATAATATCATAGAAAAAAGACCCATCATCTAATATTCGTACTTGATTATATTATAAAATTGATTATTATCAAGTTTATCATGACAAAAGTGAATATGTCATACAAAAAATAAGTAACAATAATAAATATATATACAAATCAAAACAATGTCATCATAGAAAACATATATATAGAAAGAGGGGGGGGGGGGGGGGTTGGAATGGTTGAAGAAAAAACTTAAAAAAAAAACAAGAGAAAATATCACCATACATGATGATATAATCATCAAATTCAATTATAATACTCTTATTTAGTGATTTTATAATTAAAAAGCGCATAAAGATGATTTGAAGTTTTGAGCCACCCTTCCTAATAAAATGCAACTTTTATTATAAATTTTAAAATTAATTTCATTGTTGTTAAAATATAAAATACTAGATCATAATGAATATATCAAATTATAAAATAAAATAAAAAGCATTTGATTTTCTTAATTTCAAACTTATATGGATCTTTTTTGTTTGATTTACTAATCGGGCATTTAAATTAATAAATTATGCTGAATTATCTTTTGTAACGTATGTTAACATATTAACATACCAATGGTTATTTTTTAATATAGGCATATTTACATGTAAAATATATTCTTCGTAGCCACATGTCATGTATGCTCATATTTGAATATATTCATGATTTAGATTTTGATGACTCGATTAAAAAATTGTCATATAGTCATAGGTTCAAATGAAAATTGTTAAATATATTAGAAGTAGAGAAGTAAGTCTACCCCTTCATATGGTCAAGATCGGATTCGGCTGATCAAGAATTGCGGTTTTGACTGATCAAGAATTGCAACTTTTACTAGTCAAAATTTGCAGCTAGTCCAAAAATACAGAGGTAGTTTATTAACTTTTATAAATAGGCGGCAAACGGGTTCATATGTGAACTCGTGTAATTCACATATGAACTATTTTAACCGATTCATATATGAACTAATTAACTGATTCACATATGAACCTGTAGGTTCAAATGTGAATAATATGAACTACTTAACTTGTGATTCACATATGGATTAATTAACTGATTCACATATGAACCCGTAGGTTCATATGTGAATCAGTTAAATAGTTCACATGTGGACTAATCAACAGATTCACTTATGAACTTGTTTGTCGTCTATTTGTAAAAGTTACGAAACTACCCATCTATCTTCTGCAGCCCATTAATTATCCGGTGCTTCATAGTCAAAGACGCAAATGTTGACCAAATGAAGGGCTAGGATCACTTCTCATACATTTAGCATTTCTCATTTAAACCACTCCCTATATATACACACGCGCACACATGTAACACCCGGAAATTCTCAAGGTAAGTATTTATTCCTTTAAATGTATTAAATGTACCTATGTGAGTATATGAGCCTTTGTATGCGTTTTATGATAGTTGATATGTTGAAATGACGTATAATCTGACTTACCGTCCTTAATTGTTCAAATATCGCGTTAGTTATCGATTCAGGTCAAAATTCGGGACATTTGGCGTGTGGCGCGACAATGACAGGCGACTATGACATGGTGACTGTCGCCGTGTCAAGGTCGCGGGGAGTGTACCGTAGGGGGTGTATGTGTGGCGACTATGACACGCGACTATGACACGGTCAATGTCGCCGTGTCAATGTCGCGAGGGATGTACCGAGCCCTCGGGGGTGTTCGCGATTATGACACGCGACAATGCCCATGGGCATTGTCGCCCGCGGGGGACCAGTTCTCCTTGACTTAAACCCTTCTCAACCCTCATTTGACACATTTTTCACATCCAAAAACGGGAGAGCTTCTCTTTGGGCGATTTTTTAGCCTTCCAAACACACACACATTTATTGCTAGGGTTTTGGGTTGTTGGGAGCATTAAGTAATCATCAAACTTCATCCAAGTGTCCCCATTGAAGTGTTCTACAAGATTCTCAATTCTCAACTTCAAGTCTCATCTCCTCCAACTTCTAGGGTTTCCATATTTTCTAGGTTTTGGTCCAAAAACCTAGATTGTGAGTTTACTAAACCTTTGTTAAAACTAGATACACATCATAACCTTCTGTTTGCTATTTTACCTCTATGTGTTCAAGTATTTGGGATTTCTTGATGAAAATAGTTGGAAATATAGATATTGGTGATATGTTATGTCTTATGTTATGGGTGCCATTATTTGGGTCTTTTCTCATGAATACACAATGTAATTAACTTGATATGAAATGTAAGCATGTATGGGTATTATGATTGTTCTAGTTGGAATACCACTTTGATGACATATTTATATGCATGTTGAATATAAGTGTCATTTGGGTCTTTTGTTGGACTGCATGAGGATAGGATGGTAATATTGTACCCGTAGTTGGTATTGAAATATGTTGGGTTGAAATACACCTAAAGGACCTCCTATATGCGTTATGTGGACGAACCAAGTCAATACACTAGGAGGATGTAGTCTTGGGCGCCACTGTGATGGTATGTGCCTAGACCTCCGCCATTCGGGGAATTTTCTTAGCGATAGTCTTCGGGTGTGTCGGGCCTTTGGGGTATTCCTTGTTAAGGGCATCAAGGTATATCGACTCTTGGGTGGGACTTGATTGGTGCTTTGGGTCTCCCCTAATGACTCCACATATATTGAACACTGGTTAACTGCTGATAAGAATTGTAACTGTTCATGCATGCTTATTATTGTTCAACTCACTAGGCTTTTTGGCCTAACACTTGATTGGTGTCGATGTGTATCTCAGGTTCTAGCGGCGCCGGTCCTAAGTAGGCTTAGTTGCTTTGGGGTGAGAGCTTGGGGATTTTGCACATGGACATATTATACTTTTGAAAGTGAACCGCTCGGGTTCTTAGATGACAACCCTTTTGTAATCTCTTTTCTAGTTGTAGAAATTAGATTAGTTGGTTGTTATTTATTGTCCGTTGAATTACAGTTGTAATTAAACAGGTAGTTTATACATTTCCCCATTTTTGGGAGGCTCTTGCTTTGGCTATTTTGCATACCTCGTGTCCCTTTTGCGGATTTTTGTTATCCCTATTTTTAGGGTGTTACAAATTGATATCAGAGCTTTAGTTTAAGTGAACTAGGTATGGTTTAGCGTATCTAGACTTAAGTTTTAGACGTTATGACTTCACTGTCCACTTGGGGTAGGAATCCTAGGTGGGGAGAGCGTTAGGATTACGGAATTACTTTAATTAAAAGTTGTGATAATGGTGACAAGAATTCTTGTGTATGGTTCGTTCATAATTTCACTTAGCTACTGCTATTATGAATGCATTGTTACGTGAGCATACTTGGTTTGCTATTATTATGATAATTGATGAAGGTAGTAGTACGTACAATGAGTTCAACCCGCTTAGTCTTTTCTCAATCTATTTCTCGTACGTGCATGGCAGATCTAATGGTAAACACTCGAAGTAGGTTGCCGGACATGCCATAGGGTCAACCAGAGGTGGATTCTGCAGCTAAACGACCTCCCGTGGGTGTAACCACCGATGACATTCCTATACCCAGAATCTTGGGAGGAGGGCCTGAGCATATTCTGCGCCGGAACCTCATTTCAGGTAACGCCATCATGGAGGAAGTTACCATGGAGACCCGGCTTCGGGATAACATGATGTTGGCCATGAATGTGGCCTTGGCTCAACAACAGTTGGCCATGACTTCGGCCATGACCCAACAGCAGGAGTTTTTCATGAAACTCCTAGAGGATCGAGACGCTAACCACCGACAACCCGAGACTATGGCTGAAAACATTATTGTGGGGTCGGGTGGACCAAATGTGGTAACGGTTGAGGAACCATCCGCTGAGGGGATCCGGACGAAGACTAAGGGGTGCACCTACAAAGCGTTTCTGGGGTGCCACCCTAAGGAGTTTGCGGGTTCAGATAACCCGGTTGCTTGCATGTACTGGCTCAAAGAGGTAGAGATGGCATTTGAGTCAAGTGAGTGTGATCCCTCTCAAAGGGTCAAGTTTGCTTCTCAACTACTTCGGGGAGAGGCTTTGATTTGGTGGAATCTCACTCGATCAGTCCTCACTCCTGAAGTTCTGGCTAAGTTAACTTGGCCGGTATTCAAGGAGAAGGTTATGGACAAGTATTGTAGTGAGCGTTCGATGGACAAGTTGGAACGGGAGTTCCGAGATCTGAAGAAAGGGAATCTGTCTATTGTTGGCTACTCCAAACTCTTCTTGGAGAAACTAAACTTGGTGGGACATCTGGTCCCCGATGAAAGGTCAAAGATTAAGGCCTATCATCAAGGGTTGCCGACCGAGATGTGAACGGCGGTAAGGAATGCTAAGTGTTCGACTCTGCAAGAGGTTATCGAGAAGTCCTTACTCGTTGAGGACGACATCAATGCCGAAAGGGATGAGAAGAAGCATGTTGGTGAGAAACGGAAGTAGGAGGGGCCATCTGGGCCAGTTCGTCAATCGAGACCCTTTGTAAGCGGGAGAACGGGTGATCAACGCCGTGAAGATCGGTGGTGCCACAAGTGCAGGTCAAAGCACTCGGGGTCATGCGCTACAAGGACTCACTCTGGTCCAGCCGGGTGTAACAAGTGCGGTAAGAAAAACCACACAACTTGAGAGTGTTCCCTCCGGGGGTCGGTATGTTATGAATGCGGAGAACCGGGGCATATGAAGCGAGAGTGCCCAAGGCTAGTTAGAGGAAGTGGTGGAAATTATGTGGGTTCGACGGCTAGGGTCGAGCAACCATCAAGGGCACCGAGTCGAGCTTTTCGGATGACTACCGAGGAGCCAAAGGAGACCGCGGATGTCATTTCGGGTACGTTTCTAGTAAACTTCATGCCTGCTCGTGTTTTGTTTGATTCGGGTTCTACATGTTCCTTTGTGTCGGATGCTTTCTGTAAACAATTCACCACTCCTATTAGTGTCCTTCCCGATGCGTTAGTAGTATAAGTAGCTAATGGGGATCAAGTGATCATTCGTGATCGTTTTTGTGATTGCACTCTAGAGATCGATGGGAGTTCCTTTGGAGTGGATTTATTACCTATGGCTATAGGAGGATTTGATGTAGTCATAGGTATGGATTGGTTGGTAAGGCATAGGGCGGACATCTTTTGTTCCAAAAAGATGATCCAAGTGCCATTGCCGGAAAATGGTGTGGCTACCATTTATGGGGAGAAAGGAAAGAGGAATAATCCCATTATCTCATCTCTTAAGGCTCGCAAGTTTTTAGCGAAGGGTTACCCTTCGTACTTGGCCTACGTTGTGGATGCAAAGAAAGAAAAGAAGTCGGTGGAAGATGTAGATGTGGTACAAGATTATCTGGACGTCTTTCCGGAGGACTTACCCGGATTACCGCCGGAGCGGCAAGTGGAGTTTCAGATTGACCTCACACCGGGAGCGGCTCCGATAGCTCGTGATCCATATCGTTTGGCACCGACAGAAATGAAAGAGATGACGACACAACTTCAAGAGTTGCTGGAGAAGGGCTTCATTCGACCGAGTTCGTCACCTTGGGGAGCACCAGTTCTGTTCGTGAAGAAGAAGGATGGATCCATGCGGATGTGTATAGATTATCGGGAGTTAAACAAGGTCACGGTGAAGAACAAGTATCCCTTACCTCGCATCGACGACCTTTTCGATCAACTACAAGGCGCGGGATGTTTCTCGAAGATTGACCTTCGGTTCGATTATCATCAAGTGAGAGTGAAGAACGAAGATATTCCGAAGACAGCTTTCCGGACGAGATACGGTCATTATGAATTTTTGGTGATGCCTTTCGGCTTAACCAACGCTCCAACCATATTCATGGATCTAATGAACCGTGTGTGTCGCCCATTATTGGATAAATCCGTGATCGTCTTCATCGATGATATTTTAATATATTCAAAGGATGAGTCCGAGCATGGAAAACACTTACGGTAAGTATTGGAAGTTCTAAGAAGGGAGAAGTTGTTCGCGAAATTCTCCAAGTGCGAATTTTGGCTCCAAGAAGTGCAATTCTTGGGGCATGTGGTATCAAAGGACGGCGTAAAGGTGGATCCGGCAAGGATCGAGGCAATGATGAGTTGGGAGCCCCCAACAAGTCCGACAGAGATTCGAAGCTTCTTAGGTTTGGCGGGTTACTACCGGCGTTTCATCCAAGATTTTTCCAACATAGCTACACCGCTCACTTCTCTTACAAGAAAGAACGTCAAGTTTCTTTGGACCGATGCACAAGAGCAAGCGTTTCAAATGCTCAAGAGGAAGTTGTCCGAAGCTCCGATCTTGTCCTTACCCGAGGGATCGGAAGACTTTATCGTGTTTAGTGATGCTTCCAAGATGGGGCTTGGATGTGTCCTAATGCAAAGGGGGAAGGTAATAGCCTACGCGTCGAGACAATTAAAGGATCATGAGAAGAATTATCCGACTCATGACTTGGAATTGGCGGCGGTAGTGTTTGCTTTAAAGTTGTGGCGACATTACTTGTATGGGACGAAGTGTACTCTTTTTACCGATCACAAGAGTCTCAAATCCATCTTTGACCAAAAGGAACTCAACATGCGACAAAGGAGATGGCTTGAGATCTTGAAAGATTATGATTGTGATTTACTCTATCATCCTGGTATGGCCAACGTGGTGGTGGATGCGTCGAGTCGAAGGGGCCATGATGGGAGTGTCAAAATGTCCCTTACGAGAATCGATGTAGTGTCGAGTTTGTTGGAGAGCATAAGAGCGAGTCAAGTGGAAGAACTTAAAGAAGATAATCTCAAGGTTGAGGTTATGTCAAAGCAAAAGGAACTCTTAACGGAAGATGGTCGTGGACTCAAACTCTTTCAAGGGCGCATTTGGGTGCCGAAGGTTGGGGGAAACCGTGAATTACTTCTCGAGGAAGCGCATAAGTCGAAGTATTCTATACATCCCGGTAGCACAAAGATGTATAGATATTTAAAGCTAAACTATTGGTGGCCGGTGATTAAGCTAGACGTAGCTAGCTATGTGGAGAAGTGTGTCACGTGCCTTCAAGTGAAAGCGGAGCATCAAAGACCGTATGAAAGTTTGCAACCGTTGTCCATTCCCGAGTGGAAGTGGGACAACATCACTATGGATTTTGTAACCAAGCTACCGAAGACCTTGCGCGGTCACGATACCATCTGGGTGATCGTGGATCGGTTAACCAAGAGTGCGCATTTTCTTGCGATGCGGGAGACTTTGCCGATGGAGAAATTGGCTAAACTGTACATCGACGAGGTGGTGTCAAGGCACGGAGTTCCGAAGTCTATAGTATCGGATCGGAATAGTCACTTCACTTCGAACTTTTGGGCTAGCTTGTAAAAGGAGTTGGGTACTAGGCTGAATCTGAGCATGGCATACCATCCTCAAACGGATGGCCAAAGCGAGAGGACAATCCAGACATTAGAAGATATGTTAAGGTCGTGTGTTATAGACTTCGGGGGAAGTTGGGATTCACACCTACCTTTGGTGGAGTTCGCGTACAACAACAGTTACTATTCTAGTATCGGAAGGGCACCGTTCGAGGCTTTGTTTGAACAGAAGTGTAGGACCCCAGTTTGTTGGCTAGAAGCGGGCGAAAAGCAATTTGTCGGGCCGGAAATAGTGCAAGAGACGGCGGACAAGGTGAGAGAAATTCGAGAAAGACTAAAGGCGGCGTAAGACCGACAAAAGAGCTACGCAGACAAGAAGAGAAGACCGGTTGAGTTTCAAGTGGGTGACCGTGTCATGTTGAAGGTGTCTCCGTGGAAGGGGATCATACGTTTCGGGAAGCGTGGGAAGCTTAGTCCTCGTTTCCTTGGACCATTCGTTATTTTGGAAAAGATTGGTTTGCAAGCCTATCGGTTGGATTTACCGCCGGAAATGGATGGGATACATCCTACATTTCACGTGTGTTACCTTCGGAAGTGTCTAGCCGAAGAGGAAAGCGTGATTCCTTTGTCGAAAATTCGGGTGGACAATGGGAATCGTTGTGTGGAAGAACCGGAGTCGATTTTGGAATCGAAAGTAAAGAAGTTGAGGCATAAAGACGTGGTCATGGTTAAATTTCAATGGAAGCATCATCGGGGTGCTAACATTACTTGGGAGTCCGAAGATGATATGAAGAAGCGTTATCCTCACTTGTTTGCCTAGGGTAAGATTTCGGGGACGAAATCCCATTTAGGTGGGGAGGATTGTAACACCCGGAAATTCTCAAGGTAAGTATTTATTCCTTTAAGGGTGCGTTTGGTTTGCAGACTGGATGGGACAGGACAGGACAAAAACTCACTGTCCCACGTTTGGCGTGACATGGGACAGGACAAAAATTCACTGTCCCACGTTTGGCGCGACATGGGAGAGGGACAAAGACTGGACAAGGTGGGACAATGTGGGACAAAAAATGGTATTTTCTTGTTCCACCAAAATAGGTGGAACAACATGGTACAAAAACTAAAAATCATTGATTTACCGCTATTTGATGTATAATCTTAATATGGTATTAGTCTTAAGGGTCACCACTACCTATCGCCGCCATTACCACCATCGGCGGCCACCAGTAGCCACCGCCAACCACCATCGACCACCTTTATCTATTTCTCCACCATAACAACCTCATCCACCACCTCCACAACCATCGGTCATCGCTACCACCACTACCATCATCGACCACCTCCACTAACACCGATCACCACCACCTTTGGCCGTCACCACCATCAACGACCACCGGTAACCGCCACCAACCATCGTCGACCACTTACACCTCTTCCTCCACTACTACAACTTCCTCCACCACATCCACAACCACTGCCTATCGCCACCTCCACCGATCACCACCACTCATTGCCGCCGCCACCACCGACGCTTACCGCCAACTACCGTCGGTGACCTCCGCCTTTTCCTCCACTACAATAACCTCTATTACCCTTGTCCACTTCCACCACCACTACCATCGTCAGCCACCTATACATCTACCACATCAACCATAACAACCACCTGCACCACCACCAGACACTATCTTTCATGTTCTTCACAACTGTCGTCCTTCACCGGCCACCCATCGCATTTATCTTTACCTGTCGCTGCAACTATGCATCCGCCAATTCATTAAGATCTTCCAAATTGAATCAAATATTATATTTTCTTTATATGACTCATATTTTTTCGAACTACCATCAATTATTTCAGATTCTTCATTCAAATTTCCTACCCTTGTTTTTCTATGTATTTATATGTATGAAAACCGTTTAAAAAATAAAAATATTTTTTAATTAAATTATTTAAAGATATACTTTATTTATGTTATTTATAACTATTATATGATATATAAAATCATCTAAAAACTTTTAGGGAAATTTGTCCAGTCCTAGCCATACCAAACACAAGACAGACATATGTCTTGTCCTGTCCAGTCCTGTCCTTGCCTCTTGTTCTGTCCTGTCCAGTCCTGTCCAGTTCTGTCCTGTCCAGTCCCGTCCAATCATGTCTACGTACCAAATGCTACCTAAATGTATTAAATGTACCTATGTGAGTATATGAGCCTTTGTATGCGTTTTATGATAGTTGATATGATGAAATGACGTATAATCTGACTTACCATCCTTAATTGTTCAAATCTCGCGTTAGTTATCGATTCAGGTCAAAATTTGGGACGTTTGGGGTGTGGCGCGACAATGACAGGCGACTATGACATGGTCACTGTCGCCGTGTCAAGGTCGCGGGGAGTGTACCGTAGGGGGTGTGTGTGTGGCGACTATGACACGCGACTATGACACGGTCAATGTCGCCGTGTCAATGTCGCGAGGGATCTACCGAGCCCTCGAGGGTGTTCGCGATTATGACACGCGACAATGCCCATGGGCATTGTCGCCCGCGGGGGACCAGTCCTCTTTGACTTAAACCCTTCTCAACCCTCATTTGTCACATTTTTCACATTTTTGTTGGGAAATTCAGAAATGCTCAAGTATGGTTAATGTTGCTTCAACATAATTACTACTGCCAGTTGAAGTTAATGCTGCTGATACAACTTAATGTTGCTCATCAAGAATTACTACTGCCAGTACATCATGATTACTACTGCTAGTAGTTAGTACTGCTGGAGTTAGTACTGCTAGAACAAAGTTAATACTGCTGAGCATGGTTAGTACTGCTGAACTTAAAACTGCTCAGAGTATTAATACTGCTTATGAGATGAAGATTCGTATGGCAAGGATGACAGCTGGATTGAAGATATCTATGGAAGCTTAGAGATAATGATGGAAGATTATACTGAATATCTTTTATTATTTTGTAATTATCTTTTATCTTCAGTATATGTAAAGAATAGTTTGTTTCTTTAGTTGTAACATTCATTCTGAGTTTTAGCTTTCATAAGAGAGAATCAACCTTAAGGTTAGATCCCTAATTCTAGAGAAGTAGAATTCGTATTGGTGAGACTGTTCATCAATATTGAGGTTGTATGTAAAAGCTTGTGACTTTCAATCATTAAATAAAGTTTGCAAGTTGTTCATCAGATTTACTGTTTTGTTTACTGTTTCATTGAATATCAAAGTGTTATTCCGCAAACTTCTTTGATATTGTTTTCTGAGAGTTTATTCTTGTTTAGAATTAAGATCCTGACAAGTGGTATCAGAGCTTGTAGTCTCAGAAAACTTATTCATCATGGAAAACGTTGTTGAATCAAACAGTACCCTGGTCTCAAAGGTCCCAATGCTTAGATCCAATGAATTCGACATGTGGAAGATTAGAATAAAGCAATACATTCTTCTCACTGATTACTCTATGTGGGACATCATTGAGAATGACCCATCTGATGCAGGAAAGATTGGTGCAGATGGAAAGAGAACTCCACCAAAGACAGATGCAGAAAGAAAGACAAGGCAGACAGAGATGAAAGCCTTAAGCACTCTGCTCTTGGCCATTCCCAATGAATATCAACACCAATTATGCAGTTGCACTGATGCACAGATGCTCTGGAATGCTCTAGAGAAAAGATTCTCAGGTACCAAAAGTACCAAGAGAAATCAGAAGGCTATATTGAAGCAACAATATGAGAACTTTATGTCAACCAAGAATGAGTCCATGACTCAAACTTTTGACAGGTTTAACAAGCTAATTGGTGAACTGGCTACGGTTGGAGTACAAATTGATCAAGATGATCTAAACAGGAAGTTCTTAAGGTCCCTGGGTGATGAATGGACCATGTATACTGTCTCTTTCAGACAGAATGATCAACTGGAAGAAAAGGAACTTGATGATCTATACAATGATCTAAGAGTTTTTGAAATTGAGGTAGAGGCTAAGAAGAAGCCTTCTGGGTATGTTCACAATGTTGCACTCCTATCAGCATCAATTGATTCTACTTCCAACCCTGAATCAGTTAGTGTTGCTAATGGAGCAAATCAAGAGAAAGGCACTGAATCTGTGTTTGAAACCTTTATATCCAGTCATGGAAACTCTTATCTAATTAATGATGACTTGGAACAACTCCATCCAGATGATCTTGAAGAGATGGACATTAAATGGCAGATGGCCATGCTCTCTATGAGAGTAAAGAAGTTCATCAAGAGAACTGGGAGGAACAACTTCTCCCAAAGAAGAGAAGATGGAGTAGGATTTGACAAGTCAAAGGTGGAATGCTATAAATGTCACCAGAAGGGACACTTTGCTAGGGAATGCAGAAGTGGAATGTCTCACAACAACAACCACCAACAAGCACAGTCTGGAAGCTTCAATAATAACAGAAACTCTACTCAAGCCTTAGTCTCTCAACAAGGTATAGGGTTTGATTGGAGTGATCAAGCAGAAGAGGCTATCCAAAATCAAGCTTTAATGGCAGAGGTGTCTGATCTCCCAACAGAGGTAACTTCTAATCTTTGTACTCAAAATTGCATTAACACTGTTAAAAGGTACAGGGATCACAACCAGAACATGAGTGATGACCTTAAGAGATTAGAAAAGGACATAAAAGATTATGTGAGGATTGTTGAAAGGTTTGAAGAGAAAATTAAGAGTTTTCAAGCTAATGAGCTTCAACATTCTTATGACACAAACTACTGGAAGTGGGAGAAGAATGACCTAGAACTCCAATTGACCAAATCTAAAGAGGAAAGTGATAAGTTAAGAGGAGAGTTAGCTAAAGTCAAGATAGATGTAGAAAAGTTTTCCAATGCTTCTAAAGCAATGGACTCTTTACTACAAACTCAGATTCATGATAAACTGAGAAGAGGAATAGGGTACAATACCACACCACCACCCTACAACAACAATTACATCCCTCCTAGTTCAGACTTGTTAGAGACAAAGGATAGGAAGGACCTGCCTGAGGGAGCCACTGAGATAGATCCCTTAGATGAAGTAGTTGTTGAGGATAAAACTGAGAAAGAAACTGTCAAGAATAAGGACAGTACTGTGTGTGGTGATATTCCTATAGAAAACCACATAATTACCAATGAGGGATGTGGAAAGCATTGGGTCAAGTCCAAAGAGATAGAGAAGACTGAGGGAAAGACCAAGAAGGTTCATTATAAGCAGACCACTGTTGTGAACCCTATCCCTTGCAAACAGTGTGCAACAATAAATCTGAGCCCCAAAAACATGATAAACCAAGGGGAAATCAGAGAAACTGGAATAATCAATGGGCACAAAAACAAGGGGTTGATCTGAGGAAAATCAATAGACTAAAACCCTGTTTTATTTGTGGAAAGCTTAACCACATTGCTAAATACTGCTTTTTCAATCCTATGAACCAAAGGCTTAACTTTCAAAGACCTACTCAAAAATCCTTTGGTTATAGGAAGAAAGAAAAGAACCATGTGGCTAAGAAGGTTGTTAAATCTAAAAGCCACATGAAGAAAAAGAATGTGGAAGACAGTGTCAAGATCTGGATACCTAAAAGCATTAAAGCTGTTAGTACTGCTACCATAAATAGTACTGCTGACAGTGATAGTGCTGCTAGAAGCAATACTACTGCTACCAATGTTAGTGTTGCTAACATTGTTAGTACTTCTGCAAATGTTAATACTGCTAACTCTGTTAGTGCTGCCAACAAGGTTAATACTGCCAAACCTGTTAGTACTGCTAACTCTGTTAGTACTTCTAAAGATAGTACTGCTTCTAGTATTAGTGCTGCTAGACCAATAATCTTGACAAAGTACTCTAATACTAAGTGTTCTGATTTTAAAAACCTCATCAAAAAGAAATGTAAGTATTTTGATGAGAAAGGGAGACCCAAGACCACTTTGGCTTGGGTTCCCAATCAATACTAATTGTCTAATCTTATGTGCAGGGCAATCAACAGCTCAAGGGGAAGAGCATCTGGCATGTTGATAGTGGTTGCTCTAGGCACATGACAGGGAACATGTCTTGCCTCAAGAACTTCAAGAAGATTAATGGTGGGCATGTTGCTTTTGGGAATACTCCAGATGGAGGTAAAATCAGTGGTAAAGGTGATGTGACCAAAGGTAAAATGACCTTTGAAGATGTATTCTATGTTGAACAGTTAAGGTACAACCTGTTAAGTGTACCACAAGTTTGTGACAAACAACATAGTATATTATTTACAGATTCTGAAAACAAGGGTGTGTGACAAACCCTTGTCTGTTACTGAAGAGGTGATACGCATCTGTCTACGTCTAGACGATGCTGAAGGTATTACTTCTCTTCCTGATGAGGACATGTTCTCAAATTTATCAAGAATGGGGTATGGAGGCCAGTTGGGTGGTTTTAAATTCTCAAAAGCAAAATTTTATACCCAATGGCGTTTTCTTGTTCATACCCTTATGCACTGCATCTCTAAAAAGACTACTGGATGGAGTGAGTTTAGCAGTACCATTGCTTATGCCTTGGTCTGCTTGGCCACTGCCAGAAAGTAAAATTTTTCTAAAATGATTTTCAGTGATCTTGTCTCAAACCTGGGAAGTAAAAAGAGTTTTTATATGTACCCCAGGTTTGTACAAGAAGTTATAACACACGAATTGACGGATATGCCTCACTTTGATGAGGTATATGTACCAAAAATTCCCAAAGGTAAGGTCTTTTCAAACATGAAGAGATCCCCTTTGGACTCGGAAGGAGTTGACACCCCATTGTTCTCTACAATGATGGTGGTGTCCCACACTGAAGAAGGTATGGCAGCAGGGTCAAGGCCCTCATTAGACCATCCCACTGCTAGCCAATCCCAACCTTCCCACTCTATATCAATCCCCCAGTCCCTAATTCATAAGCCAACTTCTCCTATCACCCAAACTTATATCAGGAAAAAGGTAAAGAAGGCTCCTTCCCTTCTTGTACCATCACCCACTGAGCCTTTAAGCCCTCTAAGGGAGAATTCTCCTTTAGAGAATATCTACAGGGAAACCACAGGGGTGTCTCCCAACCCCAAGGAGGTGCTCACTGAGGAGATGGTTGAGCATATGGGTGAGCAGGCTGCCACTACTCCTGCTAACACAGAGGAGGACAGTGGTAACATAAATAAGACCTCCCCCATGGCAACTTTGAATGAGCAATCATTCAAAGGTCCCTGGTGCCAAGAAACCAAGGGGGTGGATAGTGCTTCTGCTAGGCAGAAGACTTCCACTACAAAAAGATCCAATGATCCTTCAAAAGAGGGTAACACTTCTGGAGAAGGTTAGGACAGATATAACTATTTTGAATTGATGGAAACCATGGGAAACATCAACATGGATGTGATCAAACAGGGCAAAGATATAGAAGAGCTGAAAATGATAGTTCTGTCACAACAAGAACAGATTGTCAACCTGAAGCAAATGGTGAAGAAATTGATTCTGCAAAAGAAGAAGAAACAATTTGTACTAAGAAGGAGGAAACCAGTGCCTGATGCTCCCAAAAAGGGGGAGTCAGAAGCTGATGTCAATATAGAAGATGCAAGAGCTAAGGGGGAGCATGAGAAAGTTGAGTTTGAGGGGGAAAAATAACTGCAGAAAATGTTGTACAAGAAGCAGTAACATAATCAACAGCAGCAGAAACTGTTAATACTGTTGAACTGAATGAAGCAGCAGAAATGGTGAAAGAAGTGCTAAGTGATCTTCAGAGCAGAAATTTGAAAGAACTTGAGACAGCAGAAGCATTAATCAAAGCTAAGCATGATACTCCCAAGGTCACTTCAAAGGCCAAAGGAGTTGTCATCAAAGACAATGTTGAAGCTGTCAAGAAAGTTAGCATTCAGAAAGTGATGAGTAAAGAGAAAGGCAAATCAAAGCTAGTGGAATCTAATCAACCAATGAAAAGGCAAAAGTTGATTGAGTCAGATGAAGCTCTGGCTAGAAAGATACAAGTTGAACTTGAAGAAGCAGAAAATGTGCAAGTGGAAAAGGATAGAGAGATAGCAAAAGCAATGGTTGCAGAACTGAATAAAGCCTATCAACAAAGTCTTGCAACAGAACTAGCCAAGAAGAAAGCCACATCTCTAAGGAAGACTGGAAAGATCAAAATGGCTGTAAAGAAAAGACAAAGACAACCTTCAAAAACATACCTTGGTGCTCAAGAGAGAAAGAAAATGATTACTTTCCTCAAGGGTGTTGTAGGTGTCAAAGTGGAAATGTTCTCAAAAATGTCTTTTGAGAAAATCAAAGGGCTGTATGATGCAGAAATGATCAAGCTTCAAGGGAATGAAAAGGCAAGGGTAGAAATAGAGAAAAGGATGAAAGAGAGCAATGACTTGTTGATTTTTCCAGATGAGCAAGAAACTCCAAAGAAGGAGGCCACTCTTGGTGAAAGTCTAAGGACTCTTAAAAGAACCAAGATGGTGGCAAGAAGAAAGATAACCAAGAAGCCTAGAATAACTGAAGGAGAGGCTGAGAAGGTTGCTGAAGAAGAAGGGGCACCTGAGTCATCTGAAAAGAAAGAGCCTTCAAGTACTGATGATGTAAAGATGTACATGGTAGTGATGGACAAAGTGTCTGAACCAATTTCAGCAGAACCTGTTGGTGTAAAGCCTCCTGAAGTTATTCACTGGGATACATTGACAGTGGATGGAAAGGAATACATAAGGCTCAAGAGGAAGGATGAAAAGTATGAGGTATTCAACACTTGGGCCAAGATTGTCAGAACATGCTCCAGGTCTGATATAGAAGAAATGTTTGAAATAGGGATGAAGTTGTATGCAGATCAGTTAAAAGCTCCAGGGATTTCAATTACAAAACTGGTGATGGAGTATCTGTGTATGATGTTCAAGCCTGAAGAAGTGGAGCATGTGATAAGAAATGTGTTTCAAATAGTCAACAATTGGACTCTATATGAAACTAGTGGAGTATATGCAGTGACCTTGGATAGAAATCACATAGAATACTTCCTAGTGGATAGAGAATACAACCACAACAGACTTAAGCTTCATGCAATGTTGAAGAAGAAGCTTGGATGTGTTGAAAACTCAGAAATGGCAAAGTATCTGATTCAGAGAATGATCAATCAAAGTTTAGGGTTAAATGTTGATACATGGATCTGAAGAATGGTATTTTGGGAGCATCTGAAGAAATTGACTTCTCTTCCTAAAAGTCAAGTTAGGGGGAGATTGTTGGGAAATTCAGAAATGCTCAAGTATGGTTAATGCTGCTTCAACATAATTACTACTGCCAGTTGAAGTTAATGCTGTTGATACAACTTAATGCTGCTCATCAAGAATTACTACTGCCAGTACATCATGATTACTACTGCTAGTAGTTAGTACTGCTGGAGTTAGTACTGCTAGAACAAAGTTAATACTGTTGAGCATGGTTAGTACTGCTGAACTTAAAACTGCTCAGAGTATTAATACTGCTTATGAGATGAAGATTCGTATGGCAAGGATGACAGTTGGATTGAAGATATCTATGGAAGCTTAGAGATAATGATGGAAGATTATACTGAAGATCTTTTATTATTT
Organism: Arctium minus; assembly: GCA_954870635.1. Classification (NCBI taxonomy): domain Eukaryota; kingdom Viridiplantae; phylum Streptophyta; class Magnoliopsida; order Asterales; family Asteraceae; genus Arctium; species Arctium minus. The sequence goes on along the minus strand of OX941089.1, from coordinate 75,159,817 downwards.
TGTAATTATCTTTTATCTTCAGTATATGTAAAGAATAGTTTGTTTCTTTAGTTGTAACATTCATTCTGAGTTTTAGCTTTCATAAGAGAGAATCAACCTTAAGGTTAGATCCCTAATTCTAGAGAAGTAGAATTCGTATTGGTGAGACTGTTCATCAATATTGAGGTTGTGTGTAAAAGCTTGTGACTTTCAATCATTAAATAAAGTTTGCAAGTTGTTCATCAGATTTACTGTTTTGTTTACTGTTTCATTGAATATCAAAGTGTTATTCCGCAAACTTCTTTGATATTGTTTTCTGAGAGTTTATTCTTGTTTAGAATTAAGATCCTGACAATTTTTCACATCCAAAAACGGGATAGCTTCTCATTGTGCGATTTTTTAGCCTTCCAAACACACACATACATTTATTGCAAGGGTTTTGGGTTGTTGGGAGCATTAAGTGATCATCAAGCTTCATCCAAGGGTCCCCATTGAAGTGTTCTACAAGATTCTCAATTCTCACCTTCAAGTCTCATCTCCTCCAACTTCTAGGGTTTCCATATTTTCTAGGTTTTAGTCCAAAAACCTAGATTGTGAGTTTACTAAACCTTTGTTAAAACTAGATACACATCATAACCTTTTATTTGCTATTTTACCTCTATGTGTTCAAGTATTTGGGATTTCTTGATGAAAATAGTTGGAAATATAGATATTGGTGATATGTTATGTCTTATGTTATGGGTGCCATTATTTGGGGCTTTTCTCATGAATATACAGTGTAATTAACTTGATATGAAATGTACGCATGTATGGGTATTATGATGGTTCTAGTTGGAATACCACTTTGATGACATATTTATATGAATGTTGAATATAAGTGTCATTTGGGTCTTTTGTTGGACTGCATGAGGATAGGATGGTAATATTGTACCCGTAGTTGGTATTGAAATATGTTGGGTTGAAATACACCTAAAGTACCTCCTATATGCGTTATGTGGACGAACCAAGTCAGTACACTAGGAGGATGTAGTCTTGGGCGCCACTATGATGGTATGTGCCTAGACCTCCGCCATTCGGGGAATTTTCTTAGCGATAGTCTTCGGGTGTGCCGGGCCTTTGGGGTGTTCCTTGTTAAGGGCATCAAGGTATATCGACTCTTGGGTGGGATTTGATTGGTGCTTTGGGTCTCCCCTAATGACTCCACATATATTGAACACTGGTTAACTGCTGATAAAAATTGTAACTGTTCATGCATGCTTATTATTGTTCAACTCACTAGGCTTTTTGGCCTAACACTTGCTTGGTGTCCATGTATATCTCAGGTTCTAGCGGCGCCGGTTCTAAGCAGGCTTAGTTGCTTTGGGGTGAGAGCTTTGGGATTTTGCACATGGACATATTATACTTTTGAAAGTGAACCGCTCGGGTTCTTAGATGACAACCCTTTTGTAATCTCTTTTCTAGTTGTTATTTGTTGTCCGTTGAATTACAGTTGTAATTAAACAGGTATTTTATACATTTCCCCATTTTTGGGAGGCTCTTTCTTTGGCTATTTTGCATACCTCGCGTCCGTTTTGCGGATTTTTGTTATCCCTAAAAATAGGGTGTTACAACACACACATACTAATGTGAGGTCGTGTGAGAATAACATTTACGGTACGAATGGTGAGAACACTTGCGAGCACTTTCCTTCAACTACCTTTATCTACTTTTATCTTCATGTTTATCTTCACTTTTAGCCACTTTCATGAACTTTTGCACACGTTTAATCACTTTCACATGCATGAATTTGTTGAAGTTTTGGTCATGATGATAAAAATAGGTAAATGAATGTTTTAATAGGTATACGAAGGTATATGAATGTTTTATTCTTACATTTTCACCATAACTCCTAGTTGGCTTTTGTTTTTTAAGGGTGCTGAATGCTGAAGTTTGATTTCACTTATTAAGAGGTGGTGGTGAAGTCTGAAATCTGAATCAATAAGACTGTTTATTTTTGTAAACTGACAAACATCTGAATATGTATAATTATCTATTTTATCCCTAAAAAAATCAACTTAAATATGTCAATTGAGGTGAGCATCGATGGTTGAAGGACATAATTGACTTAAATATGTCAATTGAGTAGAGATATATGAATTTGTCTTCGACTGAAGTCTCTGGATCAGAAGCAAGGAACTCTGGTTGTGAATCTTGATCGCATAGGAAGTCCAATGATTGCCTTCTGAACAGGTTCCTTTGAAGGCACTTGTTCATCAGCAACCATTGTTGGTTCTTCAGCAGATAGTTGTGGGGCTATCTCTGGTTCCTTTCTTTGGATTTGAGGGATTGAGGTGGGGTTTCGTTGATGGGAGAGGAGATTAGATCTTCCATTTGTGCAGTGTCTTCATCTTTGTGCTCTATCTTTGATAAAGATGGTTGATGAGATTGAGCATTCTTGTAGACATACTCCTCTACATCCACTACCTCTTCTTCTTCTTCCTCTTCTATGTCTTCAGCAATATCTTCTTCAGTGTCAGTTCCGAATGCATCTCTCATTATAATGTTTGGACGTTCGGGTGATGAGAATGCATCTTCAGAGGGTGTGCTGGAGAAGTCAACCAATTGTTCATCTTCTTCTTCTTCCAGAGCTTTTATTGTTTCTGGAGTTGCATTTATCACTTGATTGATATGGGACTCTTAAGTCGAAGGTGCTAAAAGTACAACCGGTGCTGGAGATTTCAAGAGTGTTTGATTGTCTTCAGCATAGGTGAAGTGCCTCCCTGGTTCCTTCTCATCTTGAAGTCTTTTTTTTCTTTTCTTGAAGAGGGGGAAGGAGCACAACCACTAACATTTTCTGCTCTAATAGAACTCTGTTTCTCCCCCTTTTGAGGATCTGAGGACCCCTGAGGTTGGTCATCATGATGGTCGTCATCAGAGTCATCAAACATTCTTTTCTTCTTGGCCTCCTCTAAACCAGAAGTCTCTGCGATCTTTCTCTTTAACTTCCCTTCTTCTGAAGAGAAAGGCTGCTTCAGAAGATTCTGAACGGTCGTAGTCTGATACCCTGCCTTGGCAACAAACTTACTTGAAATCATCAGCATTTTATTGGTCACAGATTTGGAGAAATATCGTAAGTCGGATTTTGTGACCAAATTGTGTTGTCCTGAAGAATGTTGAGTTGTAGATGGAGGAGCAGCAGCAGGAGTTGGGAGCTTGGCAATTGTCTCTGATAGAACTTGGAGTAGCTCACTCTTAAGTTGGAAAAATCTTCAGAGGTTATAGAGGGAGCAGAGGAGGTTAGAATTGCTTTGATGAGCTCTGTTTAGCCTCTGAAATCTCCTTACACAAAACCGAGGAGTTGCCAATAACAAGCTTCTCTAGAGAGTCAAGGCAGGTGTTGTTGGAGTTTAATGCACCACGCAACTAAGAGACCTCTGAAGTCAATTTTGATACTTCAGAGTTCGAGGCAGAAGCCTCTGAGGTCTTCTCCAGCTGAAGTTTTAGATCCTTCAGAGATCCTCTGATTTCATCACCAAAGACTTTGAACTCTTCCTTTATGACATAATCAGAGTAGGTAACCTTAGAATAAACACATGATTCTAATTTTCCCTCGAGAACAGAGGGGCCTTCTTTCGGAACTTGTTGGATGTTGATTCCGGAAGGACTTCCCATCAATCCTTGAGAGTCCTTATTGGACTTCTCTATGATGGTTTTGATAGGTTGATCATCCTCTGAGTCAGATTCAGAGGATGCAAATTGTATATTCTTGGACCCCTTGTTGTCCAGGCAAGTGAGTCCACGGGAAACTAGTTCGTTCCATTGTCCCTCTGTGAGACAATCTCTACGAGAGATCTTAAATATCTCTTGGACTAGAGGACGGTCACCTAAGTCATGAGCCACAGAGGCATCATGTGTGTGTGTGTCGTACTCTGGGACAAATGAGTACTTTTATCTTTAACTAAGTCCTTTTGGGAGGACTCAGCCAGGACAGAGGTTTCCCCATGGGTGCGTGCTTCAGAGGCAGAAGGAGGTGCCTCTAAGTGGATGGTTAGGGATGGGTTCGAGGTGTGCACCTCTTTTTCAATATCTATTAGTGTTGGACCACCTTGGATAGGGGATGTGTTGCACGAGGAGATTGGCTTTGTATTCTCTCAATTGTGCCTTCAGAGGCATCTTTTTCTACCTCTCATCCCTCGGCGCCTAAGTTAAGAGACTCACTCTCGGGTTGACTCTCATCCTCACATTCCTCAACTCTGATACAGCTAAGCTCTTCTTCAGAGGGAATATTCTCTCATTTCTCCTCACTGCGCTCTGCAGAGACACCCTCTGGTTCCTCTCTGTTTTCAGGTTGAGTTGCTTCAGAGGTTTCACTTTCTGATTCAAGCTCAGGCTCATAACCTATATGTGTTGGGGATCTCACCATCGGCTCTGATGGTTGGGCAACACGTGTAAGTAAGAGGCGGGTTTCATGATTAGTAGGGATATACTGCATCATTGTGTGAGGAAATCTCCTTTCTCTGAGGTAAGGAGGGACAGTTGTTGATTTGAAAGAGTTCATCAACAAAAGTGGAGTCCTGGGTCCTTCCTCTGAAAAAGAATGCTTCTTCATTGCTCTTTTAATCACCAAGGAAATGAACCTTGGAAACAACACAGAGATTGGTTGTTTCCCCTTTCCAGTGCTTTGTTCTTTCTTTCCACTGTAGTGACAGTGTCAGTGAGTAGTTCTCAGAACAGTATGCCAGCCATGTTTATGTTACGGTTGAAGAAGAGGGCGTACATTATGGCCAAAATGATTGGTTGTGTTTGGTCTTGACTCCCAATTTTGCAAGTCAATGTGCGATTCAACACATTAAACATGAAATTCCATATGGGAGGAAGATGTTGACGTCTGAACTCACTCAATTGAGTGATCTCTTTGTTATATCCCAGATGATGAAGAAACTGAAGAAGAATTTTAGGATGTGGGGGTTTTTCAAATCTTTGGATTTGAAGTTCTTGGGTGGTTAAAAGGTACAGTCGTCAGATCAAGATATCAGGTGTAATTCTAATGTTGATTCCTCTACCACCTAGGTCAATATGGCCGACTAGTCCTTCGTGTTCTTCACTGTAAGCACTGGAGTACCACCATTATTGAGTGTACCTTAGAGGAACATCTTGTGCGTATGCAGTTAGTGCATAGTGCAGTTCACATCGCCGAAAATATTCAAGAACTGGACAAAATTGTTCGTCGAACTTCGAAGGGGTAATTTTCAGATAGTAGTTGTTCCCTTTGACTAGAACATCAAACTGTGCGAGGTTTAAGCTTTGAACGATTCTACTGGAGTCTGTAGAGTTGTTTTCTTGGTTCGCCATTGTTGCAGGTTTGAAGCTTGCTTGAATGCTCTAAGAGATAGAAATATGAGCTGAGGATAATTTTGAAAGTGTAAAGAAAGAAATGATGATGGAATGGTTTATATGGATATGAGACGTGGGATAGGGGCTATGGAAGCGGCAATTGTGAGTTCTCATGTCAGAAAACGTTCCATCAACCCTCTAATCAATAGTGTACACGTGTAGAGGGAATATGAAAGGACGTTTGATGTCAGATAACCGTCAGTTGGGGTTTTCTAATTGAAATTTGATAGTTATCCAAGAAAATAACCCACATACACATCATTTTTTTGTAAAATTCCCTTTTTTTCTTTTCTAAATAAATCACAATTAATTAAAAGAATTTTATTTACAAAAGAATTTAAACTTGATTAAAAGGATAGCCAAGAATATTGAGATTAAGTGTTCGGATATTGCTTCAGAGTATAGTATACCAGAGGCTCTGAAAACAATATCAGAGACTAAATGATAATCTCTTGGATATTTGAATTTTGAAAAGAATCAAGTTTGATTTTCAGAAAAAGATGAGGTATAATATGAGAATGAGAAGCATACTTTTCCTTTTAAAATGATCATAAGATGAAATGATCAGAAGCTCTGATATGAGTATCAGAGATAAGATCAGAGCTTCTGATATAAAGATCAAACACTCTGAAGTTTGGTTTTGTTAACAATCCATCATTTTCTAGCTCCCCCTTGACAAATGATGAGTTCTTTTATTTGCTCCCCCTTGATTTATGCTTAGGTGTACAATTTAGATGAACATGCTTTTTAGAAGTCCAGAGGCTCTGATTTCTATTATATGTTACTTTAGTATGTCAGAGGTTCTGAAGAAGGTATTAGAGTCTCTGTAACATTGAACCTTCGTTCATCTAAAGCTTTTGTGAAAATATCAGCAAGTTGGAGATCAGTTGGTACAAAATACATCTCAATTGTACCCTTTTCAACATAATCTTTTACGAAATGATACCTTATATCAATGTGCTTTGTTTTGGAATGCTGCACTGGATTTGCAGAGATGGCAATAGCACTTCTGGAGTCACAAAGAATGGGAATTATATCAAACTGAAAACCATAGTATCTGAATTAAGTTCTCATCCAAATGACTTGTGAACAACAACTAGCAGCAGCAACATATTCGACCTCTACTGTTGAAGTTGAGACACAATTTTGCTTCTTTGATGACCAACTCACTAGCTTATTTCCTAAAAGCTGACAACATCTAGAGGTACTCTTCCTATCTAACTTGCATCCTGCATTATCTGCGTTAGTGTATGTTGTTAGCTCAAAACCAGAGTTTAGGATACCAGACACCTAGTGATGGTATGCCTCTGAGGTATCTAAACACTCTCTTGACTGCAGATAAGTGAGATTCCTTTGGATTTGCTTGATATCTAGCACAGAGACATGTTGCAAACATTATATCACGCCTCTGTAGATTTTAACATCCACAGATTTTCCTGAAGGATCATAGTCAAGTTTGAATCCAGTGGCAATAGGTGTTTTCATGGGAGTTGATTCATTGAGTTTGTACGTTTTCAAAATATCAGAGACATATTTGGATTGATTTATGAAAGTGTCCTCTGATGTTTGTTTTACTTGAAGTCCTAGAAAGAATGTTAATTCTCCCATTAGACTCATTTTGAATTCACTCTTCATCAACTCAGAAAACTTATCACAATATTTTTGGTTTGTAGAACCAAAGATAATATCGTCAACATATATCTATACTAGAAGCATTTCAAATGTCAAAGGCTTTTGTTATATGTCAACTTTGTTATATGTCAAATGTCAAAGGCTTTTGTGTTTTGTAATTGTGTTTAGCGCGTGTATTGTATCTTTCCTTTAATAGATATATGACTAGTTAGGAGTAGTTTGTAATAGGGCGTTGAAAACAGTTGGGAGTTAGAGAGAGAATATATACGCTGAGTTTTGTAGAAAGAGAAAGTGAAAACAGAGCATTGTATACGAATCTTGTTGGAAATCAAATAACAGGTTGAGTAATCAAACTGTAATCATCTTGTTTGTGTTGAATTAGTAGTAAGAACTTGATAATCTGGAAAATAACAGCCATTATCCATAAAAGAAGACCCCTCAATTAAGATGACAACATTCGTCTCATACTCACAGATAAAGCTTATAATATCATAGAAAAAAGACCCATCATCTAATATTCGTACTTGATTATATTATAAAATTGATTATTATCAAGTTTATCATGACAAAAGTGAATATGTCATACAAAAAATAAGTAACAATAATAATTATATATACAAATCAAAACAATGTCATCTACATAGAAAACATATATATAGAAAGAGGGGGGGGGGTGTGGAATGGTTGAAGAAAAAACTTCAAAAAAAAAACAAGAGAAAATATCACCTTACATGATGATACAATCATCAAATTCAATTATAAGACTCTTATTTAGTGATTTTATAATTAAAAAGCGCATAAAGGTGATTTGAAGTTTTGAACCAACCTTCGTCCCTTCCTAATAAAATGCAACTTTTATTATAAATTTTAAAATTAATTTCATTGTTGTTGTTAAAATATAAATAACTATATCATAATGAATATATCAAATTTTAAAATAAAATAAAAAGCATTTGATTTTCTTAATTTCAAACTTATATGGATCTTTTTTGTTTGATTTACTAAACGGACATTTAAATTAACTAGATGCGTACTCGTGCAATGCAGCAAGATACATCACGATTTTAATGTTTCATTTTATTTTTTTTGTCGATTTACAGTACGATTTTGGATGGTTTTGAGAAAGTGATAATGTTTTTTTATAAATTTGTTTAATTTAGGCTTAATAATATAATTTTTTTATATAAAAAAATTAAGTATTTTGTTAGAATTCAATGATTATCTTATATATTTTATTGACATTTAGAAAAAATAACCAATTACATATTTAATAATATAATTAAAACAAAATTATAGTAATATAATATATTAATTAATAGTGATACATAGAAAGGTCTGCATAAAAGGAAGGCTCTGCACATACCAAATTGGTGGGTGTTAGAAGTCTGCAGTACTAATATGTATCTTGTGCTTTGATACTTGTAAATTAAGAAAATTTTAAAATCTTGCATAAAATGATGGTACCTTGTGCCTATAAACTTGTATTTAAGAGTTTTTTATCCGTGTTTTATAATATAGTATAGATTTGTTTTTTTTGTCGATTTATAGTACGAATTTGGATGGTTTTGAGAAAGTGATAATGTTTTTTTATAAATTTGTTTAATTTAGGCTTAATAATATAATTTTTTTATATAAAAAAATTAAGTATTTTGTTAGAATTCAATGATTATCTTATATATTTTAATAACAAATAGAAAAAATAACCAATTACATATTTAATAATGTAATTAAAACAAAATTATAATAATATAATATATTAATTAATAGTGATACATGGAAATGTCTGTATAAAAGGAAGGCCCTGCACATATCAAATTGGTGGGTGTTAAAAGTCTGCAATAGTAATATGTATCTTGTGCTTTGATACTTGTAAATTAAGAGATTTTTAAAATCTTGCATAAAATGATGGTACCTTGTGCCTATAAATTTGTATTTAAGAGTTTTTTATCCGTGCCTTATAATATAGTATAGATAAATTATGTTGAATTATCTTTTGTAACGTATGTTAACATATTAACATACTAATGGTTATTTTTGAATATAGGCATATTTACATGTAAAATATATTATTCGTAGCCACATGTCATGTATGCTCATATTTGAATATATTCATGATTTAGATTTTGAAGACTCGATTAAAATATTGTCATATAGGCATAGGTTCAAATGAAAATTATTAAATATATTAGAAGTAGAGAAGTAAGTCTACCCCTTCATACAGTCAAGATCGGATTCGACTGGTCAAGAATTGCGGCTTTGACTGATCAAGAATTGCAACTTTGACTGGTCAAAATTTGCGGCTAGTCCAAAAATAGAGAGGTAGTTTAAATAAGCGGCAAACGGCTTCATATGTGGACCTGTGTAATTCACATATGAACTATTTTAACTGATTCATATATGAATATGAACTAATTAACTGATTCACATATGAACTCGTAGGTTCAAATGTGAATAATATGAACTACTTAACAGATTCATATATGAACTTTTGTGATTCACATATGGATTAATTAACTTATTCACATATGAACCCGTAGGTTCATATGCGAATCAGTTAAATAGTTCACATGTGGACTAATCAATAGATTCACATATGAACTTGTTTGTCGTCTATTTGTAAAAGTTACGAAACTACCCATCTATCTTCTGCAGCCCATTAATTATCCGGTGCTTCATAGTCAAAGACGCAAATGTTGACCAAATGAAGGGTTAGGATCACTTCTCTATTTCTCATACATTTAGCATTTCTCATTTAAACCACTCCCTATATATACACACGCGCACACACACATACACATGTGAGGTCGTGTGAGAATAACATTTACAGTAAGAATGGTGAGAACACTTGCGAGCACTTTCCTTCAACTACCTTTATCTACTTTTATCTTCATGTTTATCTTCACTTTTAACCACTTTCATGAACTTTTGCACACGTTTAATCACTTTCACATGCATGAATTTGTTGAAGTTTTGGTCATGATGATAAAAATAGGTAAATGAATGTTTTAATAGGTATACGAAGGTATATGAATGTTTTATTCTTACATTTTCACCGTAATTCCTAGGTGGCTTTTGTTTTTTAAGGGTGCTGAATGCCGAAGTTTGATTTCACTTATTAAGAGGTAGTACTGAAGTCTGAAATCTGAATCAATAAGACTGTTTATTTTTGTAAACAGACAAACGTCTGAAAATGTATAATTATCTATTTTATCCCTAAAAAATTCAACTTAAATATGTCAATTGAGATGAGCATCGATGGTTGAAGGACATAATTGACTTAAATATGTCAATTAAGTAGAGATATCTTAATTTGTCTTTGATTGAAGTCTCTGGCTCAGAAGCAAGGAACTCTGATGGAGTTGTGAATCTTGATCGCATAGGAAGTCCCCTAGCAGTGAGTAGTTCTCAGAACAGTATGCCAGCCTTGTTTATGTTGCGGTTGAAGAAGAGGGCGTACATTATGGCCAAAATGGTTGGTTGTGTTTGGTCTTGACTCCCAATTTTGCAAGTCAATGTACAATTCAACACACTGAACATGAAATTCCATGTGGGAGGAAGATGCTGACGTCTGAACTCACTCAATTGAGTGATCTCTTTGTTATATCCCAGATGATGAAGAAACTGAAGAAGAATTTCAGGATGTGGGGGTTTTTCAAATCTTTGGATTTGAAGTTCTTGGGTGGTTAAAAGGTACAGTCGTCGGGTCAAGGTATCAGATGTAATCCTAATGTTGATTCCTCTACCACCTAGGTCAATATGGCCGACTAGTCCTTCGTGTTCTTCACTGCAAGCACTGGAGTACCACCATTATTGAGTGTACCTTAGAGGAACATCTTGTGTGTATGCAGTTAGTGCATAGTGCAGTTCACATCGCCGAAAATATTCAAGAACTGGACAAAATTGTTCGTCGAACTTCGAAGGGGTAATTTTCAGATAGTAGTTGTTACCTTTGACTAGAACATCAAACTGTGCGAGGTTTAAGCTTTGAACGATTCTACTGGAGTCTGTAGAGTTGTTTTCTTGGTTCGCCATTGTTGCAGGTTTGAAGCTTGCTTGAATGCTCTAAGAGAGAGAAATATGAGCTGAGGATAATTTTGAAAGTGTAAAGAAAGAAATGATGATGGAATGGTTTATATGGATATGAGACGTGGGATAGGGGCTATGGAAGCGGCGATTGTGAGTTCCCATGTCAGAAAACGTTTCATCAACCCTCTAATCAATAGTGTACACGTGTAGGGGAAAGATGAAAGGACGCTTGATGTCAGATAACCGTCAGTTGGGGTTTTCTAATTGAAATTTGATAGTTATCCAAGAAAATAACCCACATACACATCATTTTTTTTGTAAAATTCCCTTTTTTTTCTTTTCTAAATAAATCACAATTTATTAAAAGAATTTTATTTACAAAAGAATTTAAACTTGATTAAAAGGATAGCCAAGAATATTGAGATTAAGTGTTCGGATATTGCTTCAGAGTATAGTATACCAGAGGCTCTGAAAACAATATCAGAGACTAAATGATAATGTAACACCCCGAATTTCGTTATGTAACCTTGGTATTCTAGTGTTAAGCTTTTGTCGTTAGCACCGCGTTTGGTTCCAAGTTTGGGTTTGGCTTTTGGTGGGTTGGACAAACCACAGTGAACTACGCGAGTTGCACCGCGACTTGAGGTCGCGGCACAACCCGCGAAACCCTCTGGATGGGTTTGGTTTTGTGTAAGCGGGCGAGTTATGCCGCGAGTTGAGGTCACGGCATAACCCGCGAAAGTCCCTGGACCGACTTAAGGGTTTCAGTTTCCAAATATCTCTTTAGATATCATTTCTCTCAATCTCTAAACTCTCTCCTCTCTCTCTAAATCGCTTCTCTCTCTCTCTCTAGAGTTTGGTGGTTAAAATCTAGTGTTTGATCCGAGGTTTCAGTGTAGAAAGCTTCGTCTTATCAAGGGGGTCGATATCTGGATCTTCGGGTTTTCGTATAAACCTATTGGGTGAGTTCATACTATCATTTTAAACTGTATACATATCAAAATATACCTTTTGGAACTCCTATATATCTACATGGTTTCAGATTTAAGATTTCTACATATTTGATATAAGTTGAGTTTTGGGAGATTTTAGGGTTCCCGATCATTGTGTTTACTAAAATGATGGATCTTATCTTAATGTAGTAAAATGATGTTTTACTTGTACATTATGTGGATATATGAAAAGAATGTTTAAGAACTCATTTTAATGATTTTCATTCTTACCAGAAGTTGAACTGGAAATGACATCTTGTTTATAAAATGTGTTTATACCATATGTTTATTTATGGTTGGTCACATATGTTGTTGTGACGAGTCTGTACCATTACTAGCGGATCCCTAGGTTTTGAGTCGACTGATATTATTTGGTGGTTACCAAGTAAGGAAAATATAGAGCTACATGTGCATTAAATTGTAAGGCTCTGGCCGTTAACAAATAAGAACTACATGTGCATTAAATTGTGAGGTTCTGGACGATAACAACTTATTTTTGGGATGTAACATTCCCCATTGTAGCTATGGATGCATATGATCCTCGGGGGCAACTTGGTACGGTTATGTGAGGTCGGATACTAGCCATGGTTCATAGTGATCCTAGTGAAGGAGTATACATTGGTTTTGCTTGGGGCTAGATCTCACGTTGTAGCACGGACTTATGTGTTCGTATCCTCGGATTCCAATTGTTTAGCTCATAACTCGGATTTTGGCTTACTTTGTGTTACGCCACAATCCTTGGTAAAATGGTTCTTTTGTCATCGTATGATGAGTTTTGGACCGAAAAGGCCCGGTTGTGGCGAAATGTTATCTTTTATAAATTAAACCTTTATGAAAAGATTTTCTTATGATACTGATGTTTATATCTCTGATTTTGTATAAACTGTATGTTCTCACTAGGCTTTATAAGCCTAACACTTTTTCTCAAATGATATGTATATCAGGTCCTCGTTAGCGGCGGGTTGCTAAGGGCTTGAGTGCCGGGATTGATCTCGAGGGTTTTTGAGATTGTGTAGTATTGGATTGTTGGGCGTTGTTAAGTCCCACGTTTTTAGATGATTCTGGATCAACAATTTATGTAATCTAGATAGTATATGTTTAGATTAGTTTGTTGATGAATTCTATATCCGTTCAGATTTTGTATAGTCTTAAGGACTGATCCCCTTTATAGGAAGTTTATATCAATACGAATATATTGTTGCCATATTTCCAGGTTTTAATTTACTGTGAATTTTAGAGCGTTACAGATAATATCTTGGATATTTGAATTTTGAAAAGAATCATGTTTGATTTTCAGAAAAAGATGAGGTATAATATGAGAATGAGAAGCATACCTTTCCTTCTAAAATGATCATAAGATGAAATGATCAAAGGCTCTTACATGAGTATCAGAGATAAGATCAGAGGCTCTGATATAAAGATCAAACACTCTGAAGTTTGGTTTTGTTAACAATCCATCATTTTCTAGCTCCCCCTTGACAAATGATGAGTTCTTTTATTTGCTCCCCCTTGATTTATGCTTAGGTGTACAATTTAGATGAACATGCTTTTTAGAAGTCCAGAGGCTCTGATTTCTATTATATGTTACTTTAGTATGTCAGAGGTTCTGAAGAAGGTATCAGAGTCTCTGTAACATTTTGAGTTTAAGTAGACATATTTAGCATGCCCAACTTGCTGATTAGAAAATTGAACCTTCGTTCATCTAAAGCTTTTGTGAAAATATCAGCAAGTTGGAGATCAGTTGGTACAAAATACATCTCAATTGTACCATTTTCTATATGATCTTTTACGAAATGATACCTTATATCAAACAGAATACCATAGTCTCTTAGTTGAGTTCTCATCCAAATGACTTGTGAACAACAACTAGCAGCAACAACATATTCAGCCTCTACTGTAGAAGTTGAGACACAAATTTTCTTCTTTGATGACCAACTCACTAGCTTATTTCCAAAAGGTTGACAATATCTAGAGGTACTCTTCCTATCTAACTTGCATCCTATATGATTTGCGTCAGTGTATGCTATTAGCTCAAAACCAGAGAGTTTAGGATACCAGAGACCTAGTGATGGTATGCCTCTGAGGTATCTTAACACTCTCTTGACTGCAGATAAGTGAGATTCCTTTAGATTTGCTTGATATCTAGCACAGAGACATGTTGCAAACATTATATCACGCCTACTTGCAGTTAAGTATAAGAGTGAACCTATCATGCCTCTGTAGATTTTAACATCCACAGATTTTCCTGAAGGATCAGAGTCAAGTTTGAATCCGGTGGCAATAGGTGTTTTCATGGGAGTTGAGTCATTGAGTTTGTACGTTTTCAAAATATCAGAGACATATTTGGATTGATTTATGAAAGTGCCCTCTGATGTTTGTTTTATTTGAAGTCCTAGAAAAAATGTTAATTCTCCCATTAGACTCATTTCGAATTCACTCTTCATCAACTCAGAAAACTTATCACAATATTTTTGGTTTGTAGAACCAAAGATAATATCGTCAACATATATCTGTACTAGAAGCATTTCATTTTTATATCTCTTGACGAAAAGTGTGGTATCAATTGTTCCTTTTTCAAATCCATTATCAATCAGAAAAGAGGACAGAGTTGCATACCATGCACTGGGAGCTTGTTTAAGGCCATACAGAGCTTTATCAAGATGATAAACATGGTTTGGAAACTTTGTAGTTTCAAATCCAGGTGGTTGCTGGACTTATACTTCTTTATTAAGTTTCCCATTAAGAAATGCATATTTAACATCCATTTGATATACTTTGAACCCTTTGTGTGCAACATAGGCTAAGAAGATTCTAATTGCTTCTAGCCTAGCTACAGGTGCAAAGGTTTCATCATAATCAATGCCTTCTTCTTGGCAATATCCCTTAGCAACCAGTCTAGCTTTGTTTCTGATGATAATTCCATCTTCATCCTTTTTGTTTTTGAAAACCCATTTAGTTCCAATAGAAAATTTTCCTTTAGGAAGGGGAACTAGGGTCCAGACTTTATTTCTTTCAAACTCTTGAAGCTTGTCCTGCATGGCATTGATCCAATTTGGATCTTCAAGAGCTTCATTTACCTTCTTTGGCTCAATAATGCTCAAAAAGTTTACAAAATAGCATTCGTTGATTGTTGTCGATCTGGTTTTGACACCATCTGAAGGTGATCCTATGATTTGATCATGAGGATGATCTTTTGTCCATCTTGTCATTTGAGCATGAACGTGGAGTGGAGTTTGTGCTTCAGAGATGACAGGTGGTGACATCTTTGTTGTACTATTCAGAGGCTCTGAAGTGGGTTCCAGAGATGTTTAAGCAGGCTCTAAAGTCTCTTAAACAGATGTCTCTGGAGTTTCTTCAAATGTCCCTTGTTCACCTTCTTCTTCTGAAGATTCTTGTTCTTCAACCTGTCTTGATTCATTACTTGGACCTGCATTTAATGAAGTAGAAGGTGTGATATTAAAGGGACCAGAAAGTGTAGTACCTGAAGTTTGTGGTTCCTCTGAAATAGCTCTGTGAACATCTCTGAAAATAAATTCAGAGTTATCATCATCATCAAAGAAATCTTCAAATATCTGATTTAGTTCAGATTCCCTTAATTTTGATGATTCAAAGATTTTCTTTGTTGAGGATTGGACATTTTCATTGTCAGAGCTTTTGATATCTTATTCAAATATCTGATTTGACATTTTCATTTTCTTTGTTAAGGATTGGACATAAGAACTCTTTTAACTTATTCATATATGAACCTTTGTGATTCATATATGAACCTTTGTGATTCATATATGAACCTTTGTGATTCATATATGAACTATACATTCATATATGAATTAGTTAAGTAGTTCATATGTGAATCACAAATGTTCATATATGAATCTGTTAATTGGTTCAATTGATTCACATATAAACCTACAGTTAATTAGTTCATATGTGATAGTTCGGGAGTCTTTTGGCTTTTGGAACGTAAAGGTGTTGGGAAATCAGATTAGTTTTGCTATGGAATCATCGAGGATCGAATCAGGTGAGAAGACGCGAGAAAACCGAGAATCGGGTTACCGCGAGTTGTGGCGCGACTTGGGGTCACGGCACAAGTCGCGTAACTCACTGGAACTGAGTTCTGGGGAAACGGGCGACTTATGCCGCGACTTAAGGTCGCGGCATAACCCGCGTGACGCACTGTGGAGCTAAAAGTCGATTTTTCAGCCATTAGCCTCATTCCTCTCAATCCCAAACCCTAAAACTTCTTCCCTTTTCTCTCCCAAACCTCAAATGTCGAACCCTTACCTATTTTGAGGGTTTTCCCTCCTCAAACGACATAAACCTTCTTCATCTAACTAGTTGGGATGATAACCCACAAAACCTCCATCTTCATCTTCCTCGTCAAGTTCAAAGTGTGGGAGCTCAGGTTGAAGAGTTGGATTGGGTGTCTTCGGAAAGTCTCGTCATCTTTAATGGTAAGCTTCCTTGATTTAAGGTTATAAATATTCTTCGGATGTTTCTCTAGTGTTGAGTTTGTCAGATCTCGAATTTGTTAGTTTTGGAGAAACTAGGGTTTTGATCTTGTTTAGGGATTTTGGTATAGAATGTTGGGAAATGTTTCTATGTGGTTGATTGTGGATATTTATGGTTTGGAGTGTTTGGATATAGGTTTTGGAAGTTTTCGGCTTGAGGATTCAAGCACCCTTCAAAAGAGCTCGTTGGGTGAAATCTAGATTTAGCCTAAATCTAGCAAGGTGAGTTCAAGTTGATTTGTGAAAACGGTGTACATGCCAAAATGTTTATTTTAAAGTGTTTTATATAAAATGGTTAACTGTTGATAAGTTTTGTGTATTTTGAAGTAAAAATATGTTTTACTTGGTTATATGTCAAAGAGTGAGTATTTTGGTAGGTTTTCATATTTAATAAACTTGGGTTGTGTTAACCTCTTAAAATGCTTATATTGGGTTTTGAACATTTCGACAACTAAATAGCATGATTTACGTAGTCTTGGTGATTTTGTACAAGTAAGATTTATCTTATGATTTATGCATCTTCGAGGATTTTGTACAAATGGAGTATAATTCATGTTATATGCATTTTGGTGTATTTGCATTCTTAAACCCTTTGGAAAACCTTTGGTCGCATTACGCGTTGAGTTTTGGGTAATCTCGTCTTTGAGGTATGTGTCTTCGTAAACGTTGTTTAAAGACATTTCATTATTTGGGGGACCATTGAGTATTGGTCAAATGGATTTTGAGCATTTTAGCTCGGTGTTGGCTTAAAAGAGTCTTGTGGACATTTGTCCGGGTTTAATGGCTCGATGTAGAGTCCCATTTCATGGCTTACATCTTAATGCACTTTATTGAATATTTATAATTACATGCTCGAGTGTTGTTGTCATTCAGGTATAGTCGTGTAATTTTAGACTGTGTTGCATTGGATCCATAGGCACGTAAGTCAGTCTTATTTGATGGTCATTTGGGTGGTACGGGGTTGGACTCCGGGACTCATGGGTTATGACCTTGTCCTTTCAAGGTGTACACTAGGAGGGTTGAGTCCGGGTTGTGCTATCATGGCGTTGGAGTAGTCATTTGATGGGCGTTTTGGGACCTCCGCCAGGTGGGGCAATGCCATGGTTGTATCCCCCTTGGGTCGGGCCTTTGAGCGGTATTCTCGTTAATATTTCACTAAGGTCAGCTGACTCTTTGGTGTAGCTTGAAGGGAGTCGTAAGGACACTTGGGCTTGTGTGTCGTGAAGTGTCATACGATTAACGTTGTATGAGTGGCATACTTTTGTGTTCCTCCACTCTCAACGGATACGGGTAGCCCCCGTCGTCGGGCCGTCGTATTTTGGATATTTAATTGTCCACGTTTTAATATTTCGAGTTCATTCTATTTTATGGTCGTGTGGGTATTATTTCGAGTTACGGGTTTTCCATGACGCACCATATCTTTATGATTTGTCCTCCGTATTTAAGGGTCGATTATTACGCCCCACCCGTGTTTTGGGTGTTATGGGATATGACGTACTATTTGCATTTTAGCACATTTGAGTATCGAACTATGACCCCGTTTTGGGTGAGTTACGGGTTGCATCGTTTTATAAGAAATGCATGTTTGGGAAGCATTGTCTTTAAAAGTGTATATTATGGGAAAATGTGTCGTTTCTATTTTGAAGTATAATATTTCGAAGGATCTTGCTTTACAACTGATTTTCTGTCTTTTAAAGATTTATTCATTCATGTTAAAACTCTTGAGCCCACTAGGCGTTAAGCCTAACCTTTTATTTGTCGGCATGTGCATCAGGTTCCAGTTGGGGTTTCGGTTCTAGCAAGTGCAATGAGGATTGAGCCTTAGCTTTATACAAGAGTGAGTAGTCGGTGAAGTCTTCCGCAGGTTGGAGTTAGTAACTGTTATTGGGCTCAGTAACACCCGTCATTTTCATAGAGTGTATGTATAGGATGAACGTGAGCGTTGAAGTTAATTTCTCAATTTATGTTTGTAATTTGAAGTATTTATTGATGTATTTAGAAAATTTTTAATAAGTTGCTATCTTCATATTTGAGGGTGTTACAAGTTGGTATCAGAGCTTAAGTTTGAGAGAATTAGGTATTGATCTTTGGATGCCTAGACTCAAACTAGAGTTCTTATAAGTGATTGTAAGTGAAATTGCACATTAGGTACCCTAAGATAAGAGATTTTGAGGATTGATCGAGTCGCTAGAAACGGGAAACTTGTCGAGAGTCGCAAGGATGATCATGTTCGGTACGTTCATAATGGCACCTGGCCAGTGTTATGGTGAACCTACATGCTACATGTGTATACTTGAACTACCTTAATATGATGACCGTTGGGGTAGTGAGAAAGTTTCTAAGCGAGTAAGCTAATGGAGGATTGATGTTTATAGCAATGTCACTTGGGGTGGTAGCTAAGTGCGATGAACGCATTAAGTTGATTGTCTTTAATCATAGTTAATGGTTGAATTAGGACTATAAGTTCGTTATACCGTTTCTATTTCAAAGGGAAATCGTAAGCCAACCAAAGTAATGAGATTGTTGCTATAAGATGTTGATGCATCCGGATGGCCATAGTATGTCAGGTTATTGAGAAGAGTAATCCTAAGATGTGAGTGCTGACCAAATTCATGCACTAAATTTATTTTCTAAAATGAGTTTGCATAAATTGTTTCTCAAGTTCGCTAAGCATAAAATGTTTTGCATTATGAAGTCTTGTCAACGCATCTAGCACGCATCAGATTTTAAACCGTGAGCTTAAGTATGCATGAAATTGTTTTGTTGCGCATGATTGCAAATTGTTATCAAAATTCTCTTCATTCACGTCTCGTGTTTAACGCTACTTCCGGATATTGTAATGTCCATGTTTTTATGTCTTTTGGGTATTGGGCAAGTAACTATGAAATTTTAACCTAGACATTGGATCACCTCCACGTATGTCAATGGTTCTAAAGGAAAAGTTAATCCCATGTTTTGAGTCGGAATTTCTTGAGAATTTTAGTTTGTACGAGTTTTGCTAAATTTCATGGAGTATTGTTTTGCGATGTCTTTTGATGTGTGGGTTTTACTTTTTCTTCGTCCAAACTTGCGAGTTTATTCGGCGTCATGTCCAATGTAAATTTTGTTGAAAAGTGTCACTTTACTTTTCATTGCAATAAAAGAGGAAACACTTAGAAGTTTAATATTTCAGACCTATTGTCGTCGTGCACACTTTGTTGAGAACTGAAAATTTTGACACCACTTGATTTTAGCATTATTAAGTTTTGCGAAAATTCAGTTGAGTTTATGGTGTCTCATCTTACATCATTTGCGTCGCGTAAATAATTTTGGGATCATGTACTTGTGCATCATGGTGTGCGTTATTTTATGAATATTGTTATTGGAGGTCATCCCACATGTTGTTTTAAGAATTTCATTATCATGTGATTTATCTTTGGGCTTTATGTAAATGTCAATCGTCGCATACTAATTGCATTTGGACTTACTTATAACTTTGGTGTGAGTAATTATATAAACGATTTACGTTTTTTTAAAACAGGACTTTTGTTCTGATCATATTTCAACCATCAACTTTTACTGTTAGAATTTTTCGAAATGCATTTAACGATTTAGCGGCATCCTTGTCGTTGGAGTTTTTGTTCGGTCAAATGTGTTTACCTATTCGACTTAAAGCTTTAAACTCAATTCGAGATTTTATTTGCATTCCCATCATTTTTACCTGGCTTTGGGGAAATAAACTGTAGTGTGACGCCCTAAAATCCAGGGTAAATTTAAAACTGCGGAAACTGTATAATTAAGCATCATCCAAAAGGTATAAACCTCCCAAAAAGGGGAACTGTACTTAACCTTTACAAAAGTCTGAATACGAATAAGGATCCCAACAACAAACCAATCTAAACATATACTATCTAGATTACATGAGTTGTTGATCCAGAATCATCCAAAAATGTGGGACTTAACAATGCCCAACAATCCAATACTAAACATCACAAAAACCCTCGGGATCAGTCTCGGCACTCAAAACCCTTGGCAACCTGCCGCTAACGAGAACCTGAATACATATCATTTGAGAAAAATGTTAGGCTTAAAAAGCCTAGTGAGAACATACAGTTTATACATAATCAGAGATATAAACATTTGCATCCAAACGGAAATCTTTCAAACAAGCATTTCCAAAGTTAACCGTTGATAAGAATAAAATCCATTAAAATAAGATCATAAACCTTCTTTTCAGAACCTCACAATTTAATGCACATGTAGTTCTTCGCTTTGATTACCTTACAGAACCTCACAATTTAATGCACATGTAGTTCTATATTCGTAAATGGCCAGAACCTCACAATTTAATGCACATGTAGTTCTATATTCGTAAATGGCCAGAACCTCACAATTTAATGCACACGTAGTTATATATTCGTAAATGGCCAGAACCTCACAATTTAATGCACATGTAGTTCTATATTCCTTTACTTGGTAACCTCCAAGTCATATCAGTCGACTTAAAACCTAGAGATCCACTAGTAATAGTCCAGACTTGTCACAACATCATTCGTGACCAACCATATATAACCATATGGTATACAAAACTTTTTATAAACAAAATGCCTTTTCAAATTCAACTTCTGGTAAGTATGTGAATCATAAAAATGAGTTCATAAACATTCTTTTTGCATAAGCTACAAAATCAACAAGTAAAACATCATTTTACTTCAAATAAGATAGAATCCATCATTTTAGTCAAAAATGATCGGGAACCCTAGAATCTCCCAACTCTCAAGTTATATCAAAAATGCAGAAAACTTAGATCTGAAACCATGGAGATATATAGGGTTCCAAAAGGTAGCTTTTGATATGTATACAGTTTTTAATAATGATAGTAGGAACTCACCCAACAGGTTTATACGAAAACCCGAAAAACTAGATATCGACCCCCTCGAGGAGACGGAGCTTTCTACACCGAAACCCCGAGCACAACACTTAATACTAGCGATTAACGGAAGCTCGAAGATACAAAGAAAACCAACTTAGAGAGATAGAGAGAGATTTTTGAGAAAATATCTCACAAATGAGATATTTGTGGCTGAAGCCACTTAAGTCGGCTACGGTCTTTCGCGGGTTATGCCGCGACCTCAACTCGCGGCATAACTCGCCCGTGTCCGAAACCCCAATATCAACAGCGGACATCGCGACTAATGTCGCGACTATAAGTTGCGAGTAACTCGCGTAGCTACCAAACTCTCAATCCAACAGTGAATGTCGCGGGTTATGCCGCGACTCCAAGTCGCGAAACTCACTGGAAGTTTCTAGATTCACCGAAAACCATAAACTCGAACGTTATACAAAACGCGGTGTTAACGACAAAAGCTTAACACAAGAATACAACGATATACGTATGATGAAAATCCAGGGTGTTACAATCCTCCCCAACATGGGAATGATTTCGTCCCCGAAATCCCAACTATACAAAAAGATGAGGATATCTTCGCTTCATATCTTCTTCAGATTCCCACGTCACATTTGCTCCTCGGTGATGCTTCCACTGCACCTTGACCAATGTGACTTCTTTGTGACGCAACTTCTTAGACTTTATTTCTAAGATCGCGTCAAGCTCTTCTATACAACGGTTACCTTCGTCTACTGTCAACTCGGAGAGAGGAATGATGCTCTCCTCTTCCGCCAAACACTTCCGAAGGTAACAAATATGAAACGTGTTGTGGATTCTGCTCAACTCCGGTGGCAGTTCCAATTGGTAGGCTTGCAAACCTACCCGCTTGAGCACTTTGAAAGGTCCAAGGAAACAGGGACTCAGCTTCCCACGCTTTCCGAACCGTATAATGCCCTTCCACGGCGATACCTTAAGCAACACACGATCGCCCACTTGGAATTCCGTCGGCCGCCTCTTCTTATTGGCATAACTCTTCTGCCGATCCTGGGCCGCTTTCAATCTTTCACGAATACACTTGACCTTATCGGCCATCTCTTGCACGATTTCAGGTCCGGCGAACTACTTTTCTCCCGCTTCAAGCCAACACACGGGAGTTCGGCACTTTCGCCCATACAATGCCTCAAAAGGTGCCATTCCAATACTCGAGTGGTAGCTATTGTTGTAAGCAAACTCCACCAAAGGTAAGTGAGAGTCCCAACTACCCCCGAAATCGATGACACAAGACCTCAACATGTCTTCCAACGTTTGGATCGTTCTCTCACTTTGCCCGTCGGTTTGTGGATGGTAAGTCGTACTCAACTTAACTCGCGTACCAAGCTCTTTCTAAAACCCATCCCAAAAGTTCGAAGTAAACCGACTGTCGCGATCCGATACGATCGACAATGGTATACCGTGCCTCGAGACCACTTCATCGATGTACAGTTTTGCTAACTTATCCATCGGTAAAGTCTCGCGCGTAGACAAGAAGTGAGCGCTTTTTGTCAATCTATCAACTACCACCCAAATGGTATCGTGACCCCGAAGATTTTTAGGCAACTTAGTCACGAAATCCATGGTGATATGCTCCCACTTCCACTCGGGAATCTCTAAAGACTGGAGACTCCCATATGGTCGTTGATGTTCGGCCTTAACTTATGAGCACATAACACAAGGCTCCACATACCGCGCCACATCAAGTTTCATTACCGGCCACCAATAGTCCAGCTTCAAGTCGCTGTACATCTTCGTACTTCCTGGATGAATGGAATACTTGGACTTGTGAGCATCTTCAAGCAGTAGATCACGGTTACCCCCAATCTTGGGTACCCACACACGACCGCTGAACAGTTTTACCCCACGGCTATCCTCCGTTAAGAGTAAACGTTGCTTCGTCATGACTTCCTCCTTGAGATTTTCTTCTAACAAGGCTTCAATCTGATATGTCTTGATCTTTTCAACAAGGGTGGATACTAACTCGATTCTCGAACAGGTAGTCCGAATACTTCCGCTATAGTCTTTCCGACTTAACGCATCGGCTACCACGTTTGCCTTTCCGGGATGGTAAAGCAACTCACAGTCGTAATCTTTAAGCAATTCGAGCCACCGCCGTTGTCTCATATTCAACTCTTTCTGATCAAAGACATACTTCAGGCTCTTATGATCTGTGTAGAGTGTACACTTCGTGCCATAGAGATAATGTCGCCAAAGCTTCAAGGCGAACACTACTGCTGCTAACTCCAAATTGTGGGTAAGATAGTTCTTCTCGTGTATCTTAAGTTGCCTCGAGGCGTAAGCGATTACCTTGCCCCGTTGCATCAACACACAACCTAAACCCATCTTCGAAGCATCGCTATAGACCATAAAGTCTTCTGACCCTTCAGGTAACGACAAGATCGGAGCTTCACATAATTTCTTTTGAAGAATCCGGAACGCCTTCTCTTGCGTTTCGGTCCAATCAAACTTCGCATTCTTCCGAGTTAGAACTGTCAAGGAAGAAGCGATCTTCGAAAAATCCTGAATAAATATCCGATAATATCCAGCCAGACCCAAGAAGCTTCGGATCTCGGACAGATTCTTGGGAGCCTCCCAATTCATCATAGCTTCAATTTTGGAGGGATCTACTTTCACTCCGTCTCAAGTGACAACATGACCCAAAAACTGTACCTCTTCAAGCCAAAAGTCACACTTGGAAAATTTGGCGTACAATCTTTCTTTTCTCAGCACATCAAGAACTTCGCGAAGGTGCTGCTCGTGCTCCAACTCGCTCTTAGAGTACACGAGTATGTCATCAATGAATACGCTGACCGACTTGTCGAGGAATGGTCGGCACACCCTATTCATCAAATCCATAAGTACCGCTGGTGCGTTCGTTAGTCCAAAAGGCATCACGAGAAACTCGTAATGGTAGTAACGCGTTCTAAAGGCTGTCTTCAGAACGTCTTCTTCTCTTACCTTCACTTGGTGATAACCCGAACGTAAGTCAATCTTGGAAAAACACCCCGCTCCTTGAAGTTGATCGAACAAGTCGTCTATTCTCGGAAGCGGATATTTGTTCTTCACTGTCGCTTTGTTCAACTCACGATAATCAATGCATATTCTCATTGTGCCGTCCTTTTTCTTGACGAATAGGACCGGAGCTCCCCAAGGTGACGAGCTCGGTCTGATGAAACCCTTCTCCAAAAGCTCTTGGAGTTGTGCCATCATCTCTTGCATCTCTGACGGCGCTAATCGGTAAGGAGCTCTAGCAATAGGAGTTGCTCCTGGCACAAGATCAATCTGAAACTCTACTTGACGATCAGGTGGTAACCCAGGCAAGTCGTCAGGAAAGACGTTTGGAAACTCACGTACAATCTTCACGTCAACCAACTTTGACTTTTCTAACTTGGCGTCGATCACGTAGGCTAGGAAAGATGAACATCCTTTTACCAAGCACTTGCGTGCCTTTGCCATTGTGATTATTGCCACTTCACCTTTTCTCTTCTCACCATAGATCACAACGACTTCGCCACAGGGATTGGGAAGTCGAATTAACTTTTTAGAACACACGATCTCGGCATGATTGTTCGCCAACCAATCCATACCGACTACCACGTCAAAGCCTCCGATTATCATCGGCAGTAAATCAATCGAGAATTCTCTTCCCTCGATACCAAGAGTACACTTCTTCAGAACATCACGAATTAGAACCATGCTACCATCAGCTATCTTTACTACTAACGCATCCTCAAGACTAGTAGTGGGCATAGCAATCTTTTGACAAAACAACTCAGATACAAAAGAGAAATTGGCACCCGTATCGAATAAAACACGAGCAGGTACTGAGTTTAAAAGAAAAGTACCCGATACCACATCAACGGATGCCTTGGCCTCTTCGGCCGTCATCTGGAACGCTCGACCCGGAACCCTAGGTGGGTTCTCCTTCTTTACTGGCGCACTGCCCGATACAAGCTTCGGGAAATCTCTCTTTACGTGCCCCGGTGCCTTGCACTCATAACATACAAGTCCTCTGATCGGACAGTCACGGGAGATGTGGTCAGACTTACCACACTTGTATCAAGGTTGAGGAGCGGAATTATAGTTACCGTGGTGCTTGGTTAGACACTTGTGACACCACCTAGCTTCCTACTGGCTGCTGAAGTTTCGGTTCCCGGAAAAAGGTCGGGATCTCCTGGGAGGTACAGAACTGTTCTCCCATTTTCTTTTGTCAGACACCACCACTGCCTTCTCAGTTTTGCTTCTCAAGAACAACTCCTCCACAAACTGAGCTTCTTCAACCATCTCTCGGAGATTGGAAGCTTTAGAATTGTGGACCAAAGATAACAGGTCCGCTGGTAGGCCATTAAGATAGGCCTTCATCTTATCTTTTTCCGTTGGGGCCATGTGCCCCACCAAATCCAGCTTTTCCATGAACTGACGGGTATACTCCCTCACCGTCAGGTTTCCTTTTACAAGAGACCGAAACTCTTTCTCGATTCGGTCCATAGTCCTTTCACTTCAGAACTCTTCCAACAATTTCTTTTTAAACTCGGCCCAAGACAACTGAGCCAACACAGTAGGAGACAGGGTGGATTAAACGATATTCCACCAAGTGAGGGTCGTATCCCTAAGCAATTGGGTACCAAACCGCACCCTCTGATCATCCCCACATTCGGAAGAGCCAAAAGCCTGCTCGACCGCTCGGATCCATTTAACACATGCAACTGGGTCTTCGGAACCAGAGAACTCTGGTGGTCCGCAACCCAGAAAAGACTTGTAGGAACAGCTCTTCCCACCTTTCGGAGCACCAACAACCCTGTGCTCTTCAGCTCGGACTCCGCCCCCAGAGCTCCCAATGCCAGTCAGCACATTCTCTTCCACTGCCCCATGCCTTCTGAGGCTCGCATCCCGGTCTTCCAACATTTTCAAAAAAGCCTCTTGTTGTTTCTCCATGGCCGTCGTCACCATTTGCATGACGTTGGCCATCATATCAGCTTGAGGGCTAGCTAACTGAAAAACGGGACTGGTGTACGTCAGAACCACTCTTAGTCCTAGATTCACTTCCCCAGTAAGTAACGGTGGCATGCCCGAAGGAATGACGGTTTCCGCCCTAACCACGGGATCTCGCTCGGGCGAACTATCGTCACGCAAATCTCCATCGACTAACGGTCGACTGCGCGTATTTACCATCCTAAAAATGGTTGCCACATAAATACGAGAAGAGTAAGAGACAGGTCGAGAGAAGAAACACGAAAGAACGTACTATTACAATACCAATTGTCATAGCAACAGTAATTCAGGCACAATCACATATAAATATTCTCATAATAACATTAGCTAAGTGAGATTATGAACATACTATAACGGTTCTGGATACCATCGCCACAACGTTTGATAACTACAATTTCTGTCAACTCTAAGACCAACCCATCTCAGTAGTTCTACCCAATACTCACGAATCAATGATTAATATACTCAGTCTAAGTCTAGACATCTTACATTCATGTCTAGATCATTTAAACTAGAGCTCTGATACCAACTTCTAACGCCCTAAAATCCAGGGTAAATTTAAAACTGCGGAAACTGTACAACTAAGCATTATCCAAAGGTATAAACCTCCCAAAAAGGGGAACTATACTTAACCTTTACAAAAATCTGAATACGGATAAGGATCCCAACAACAAACCAATCTAAACATATACTATCTAGATTACATGAGTTGTTGATCCAGAATCATCCAAAAATGTGGGACTTAACAATGACCAACAATCCAATACTAAACATCACAAAAACCCTCGGGATCAGTCCCAGCACTCAAAACCCTTGGCAACCTGCTGCTAACGAGAACCTGAATACATATCATTTGAGAAAAATGTTAGGCTTAAAAAGCCTAGTGAGAACATACAGTTTATACATAATCAGAGATATAAACATTTGCATCCAAACGGAAATCTTTCAAACAAGCATTTCCAAAGTTAACCGTTGATAAGAATAAAATCCATTAAAATAAGATCATAAACCTTCTTTCCAGAACCTCACAATTTAATGCATATGTAGTTCTTCGCTTTGATTACCTTACAGAACCTCACAATTTAATGCACATGTAGTTCTATATTCGTAAATGGCCAGAACCTCACAATTTAATGCACATGTAGTTCTATATTCGTAAATGGCCAGAACCTCACAATTTAATGCACATGTAGTTCTATATTACTTTACTTGGTAACCTCCAAGTAATATCAGTCAACTCAAAACCTAGGGATCCACTAGTAATAGTCCAGACTTGTCACAACATCATTCGTGACCAACCATATATAACCATATGGTATACAAAACTTTTTATAAACAAAATGCCTTTTCAAGTTCAACTTCTGGTAAGTATGTGAATCATAAAAATGAGTTCATAAACATTATTTTTTCATAAGCTACAAAATCAACAAGTAAAACATCATTTTACTTCAAATAAGATAGAATCCATCATTTTAGTCAAAAATGATCGGGAACCCTAGAATCTCCCAAAACTCAAGTTATATCAAAAATGCAGAAAACTTAGATCTGAAACCATGGAGATATATAGGAGTTCCAAAAGGTAGCTTTTGATATGTATACAGTTTTTAATAATGATAGTAGGAACTCACCCAACAGGTTTATACGAAAACCCGAAAAACCAGATATCGACCCCCCTCGAGGAGACGGAGCTTTCTACACCGAAACCCCGAGCACAACACTTAATACTAGCGATTAACGGAAGCTCGAAGATCCAAAGAAAACCAACTTAGAGAGAGAGAGAGATTTTTGAGAAAATATCTCACAAATGAGATATTTGTG
This sequence comes from Arctium minus, assembly GCA_954870635.1. Taxonomy (NCBI): domain Eukaryota; kingdom Viridiplantae; phylum Streptophyta; class Magnoliopsida; order Asterales; family Asteraceae; genus Arctium; species Arctium minus. The sequence continues at coordinate 75,131,597 of OX941089.1, read as the reverse complement.
GCTGAAGTCACTTAAGTCGGCTACGGTCTTTCGCGGGTTATGCCGCGACCTCAACTCGCGGCATAACTCGCCCGTGTCCGAAACCCCAATATCAACAGCGGACATCGCGACTAATGTTGCGACTATAAGTCGCGAGTAACTCGCGTAGCTACCAAACTCTCAATCCAACAGTGAATGTCGCGGGTTATGCCGCGACTCCAAGTCGCGAGTAAGTCGCGAAACTCACTGGAAGTTTCCAGATTCACCGAAAACCACAAACTCGAACGTTATACAAAACGCGGTGTTAACGACAAAAGCTTAACACAAGAATACAACGATATACGTATAATGAAAATCCAAGGTGTTACATGTTGCATATGGGATTGTTGATACTTTTGTGCTGCAACGTCTCTTGGTTAAAGAGTAAGAATTTTAAAGTTAATTTGTGAATCTCTCCTTTGGAGTTGTACAAACATTTATTGCACATGTGGTGGTGCAGGAACTTATTTTCACAATTATAGGTAAATCGTTGTGCATGTTTTGTTATTGTCCTTATTAACTTAAGTACTGAACAAATGAGTTTTGGAAATGGTTTCATATGCGCTGTGTTGATAATCAATTTTGAAACCTATCGAATGATCGATAGTGTATTTTCACCGCACGTTTAAGTGCTAAAAAGCTTATGTATTTGAAAGTTTTATAAATTTCAAATTGGCTTACTGGTTGAAAAACCTTGAACTCATTGGGCCTATAGATTTAAACCCCTGCCGTGAAAGGAGTTGTAATTAGGGACTAAGGGAGTCCTTAGGAGTTGAAACGTCGGATTATCTGACTTGCGGTCAGTCTTGAATTTTGGATTTGGGTGTTCGAGTTTGTGCGCGTTTGTATTATTGGAAATAGTACACTTAAGCCTTCCCAGTTAATTAAGGTGTGATTTTATACTTCGGTAAACATGCGGGATAAGATCTTATGTGATTACCTGCGCGTAAATTGGGTTCATTTTGGTGGACTGCTCGTCGGTGTGACATCATGGTTTATGTTGATGGTGTACCGTTTTAGCGGGTTCCGCGATTAAAGAAAATTTTGGTGATCGGTCTGTTAGAAATGTGAGACTTGGAGTTCTAGCTTTCTGTTAGGAGTCAACCATGGTGCGACAATCCGTCTAGGTTGAAATTTTGGGTGGGATGCCCACGTCTTTGAGGTCACCATTTAGTCCTAAGTGTCTACTTGTTTTCTTGAAGTCAAAAGATCTTGGAATGTTCGGAAGTATCCCGGTTGGATCATGAGAAATAATGACCTTTCGGTGATGGAAATTTGAAAGAAGATTAGTGTTGATGAGCAAGTACCGATGGGTATAAGCATTCCTATGATGATAAAGGTTCTATTAAGGGAATGTTGTAAGGTTGTGCTTGGAATCGGAGTTGAGAGATAACCAACTCTGGGGTAACTAGTTGCTTGAAGGACGTATTAGTGCGCCTTGGGAGGACAACTTTATTAGCCTTAGGATTGGACCAGTTGAAAAATTAAGGATTTTGAGAGTTCGTTGACGATTCTTGGCTTTGGGTTCAGAATCGTGTGAATTTGAATTGTTTTTGTTGGGAACTGAAGATGTGAACAAGTCTTTAATGCTGCTAGTTCAGAATTACTACTGCTAGAAGACTTCAAAGTTAATACTGCTGAGTATTACTACTGCTAGTAGAATTAATACTGCTAGTCAAAGTTAGTGTTGCTTGAACAAAGTTAGTACTGCTTAGCTAGTTAGTACTGCTAGTGGTTAGTGCTGCTTAGTAGTTAATGCTGCTAAGACCAAGTTAATGCTACTAGAAGAAATTAATGCTGCTGAGCATAGTTAGTACTGCTTATGACTTAAAGAACCGGATGGAAAGGATGACAGCTGGAAAGAATCAAGATATTCATGGAAGGCTTGAAGATAATGATGGAAGATATACTGAAGATATTTTATTTATTGTAATTATCTTTTTGTTCAGTATATGTACAGATTTGATAGAATAGTTTAATAGAGATTAATTCATTCATTCTATTTTTTAGAAAAAATCAACCTCAAGGCATAGATCCTAATTCTAGAGAAGTAGAATTCGTATTGGTGAGCCTGTTCATCAATATTGAGGTTGTGTGTTTAATCTTGTAACTTCAAGCATTCAATACAAGTTTACAAGTTGTTGATTATATACTGTTTTGGTTTACTGTTTTATTAAATATCAAAGTGTTATTCCGCAAACTTCTTTGATATTAGTTTCTGAGAATTTATTCTTGTTAAGAAATCGATCCTGACAAGTGGTATCAGAGCCTAACTCCCTCAGAAACATCTATTCATTCATCATGGAAAACCTTGCAGAATCAAACAGTACTCTGGTCTCTAAGGTTCCAATGCTCAAACCAAGTGAGTTTGACATGTGGAAGATCAGAATTAGACAGTACATTCTTCTCACTGACTACTCAATGTGGGATATCATTGAGAATGGTCCTTCTGAAGCAGGAAAGATAGGACCAGATGGGAAAAGACCTCCACCAAAGACAGATGGTGAGAGGAAGATCAGACAGACAGAGATGAAGGCCTTGAGCACTCTGCTCTTGGCCATTCCCAATGAATATCAGCATCAATTTTGCAACTGCACTGATGCTCAGATTCTCTGGAATGCTCTAGAGAAAAGATTTGCTGGAACTAAAAGCATCAAAAGAAATCAAAGAGATGTTCTAAAGCAGCAGTATGAGAACTTCACTTCTTCAAAGAATGAGTCTATGACTCAAACTTTTGATAGATTCAACAAGCTCATTGGTGAACTGGCTATTGTAGGAGTGAAGATGGAACAAGATGATATCAACAGAAAGTTCCTCAGATCTCTTGGGGATGAATGGACTATGTACACTGTCTCATATAGACAGAGTGACAATCTGGAAGAGAAGGAACTTGATGATCTATATAATGATCTAAGAGTTTTTGAAACTGAGGTAGAATCCAAGAAGAATCCCACTGGTTATATCCACAATGCTGCACTTCTTTCAACATCTACTGATACTACTGCTAACCCTGAAGCAGTTAGTACTGCCAGTGGAGTAAATTCAGAAAAAGGCACTGGAACTATCTTTGAAGCCTTTTTGTCCAGTCATAGCAACAATTCATTGATTAATGATGATCTGGATCAACTTCACCCTGATGACCTGGAGGAGATGGACATTAAATGGCAGATGGCCATGTTATCTATGAGAGTGAAGAAGTTTATTAAAAGAACAGGAAGGAACAACTTCTCTCAAAGAAGAGAATATGGAGCTGGTTTTGACAAGACTAAAGTGGAATGCTATAAGTGTCACATGAAAGGACACTTTGCTAGAGAGTGCAGGAGTGTTGTTCCAAACAACAACCACCAACAAGCTCAGAATGGAGGCTACAATCAAAACAAGAATCCTGCTCAAGCCCTTGTTTCTCAATAAGGAATGGGATTTGACTGGAGTGATCAAGCTGAGGAAGCCATTCAGAATCAAGCTCTTATGGCAGAAGTGTCTGATCTCCCCTCTGAGGTAATCTCTAATCTTTGCACTAAATCTTGCATAGACATTGTCAAAAGATACAGGGATCACAATCAAAGTATGTGTGATGACCTCAAAAGATTAGAAAAGGACAAAAGAGATTATGTGTTGATAGTAGAGAGATTTGAAGAGCAAATCAAAGGCTTTCAAGCTAATGAACTTCAACACTCTTATGACACAAACTATTGGAAGTGGGAAAAGAATGAGTTAGAGACCAAACTGTCTGTCCTTAGAAGAGAATGATAGGCTGAAAGAGGAACTGTCTAAAGTTAAGCTTGACATAGAAAAGTTTTCATATGCTTCAAAAGCAATGGATTCTCTTCTAAAGGCTCAGATTCATGATAAGATGAAGCCTGGTATTGGATACAACAATACACCTCCTCCTTACAACAACAACTATATCTCTCCTACTTCAGACTTGTTAGAAACCAAGGATAAAAAGGACTTGTCTGAGGAAGCTCTTAAGATAGATCCTTTGGATGAGGTAGTAGTTAAGGATTTGACTGAGAAAGAAGCTAGTGAAAATAGGGATAATACTGTGAGTAAAAAGATACCATTAGAAAACAATATTATCACCAATGAGGGATGTGGGAAAATCTGGGTCAAGTCCAAGGAGATAGAGAAGACCAAAGGAAAGAATAACAAGGTCCATTACAAACAAACCACGGTTGTGAATCCTGGATCTTGTAAACAGTGTGCTTGCAATAAAGCTAAGAGCCTAAATTCTGGTATAAAAAGAGGTAATCAAAGAAACTGGAATAATCAATGGGCTCAGAAACAAGGAGTTGATCTGAATAAAATCAATAGATCAAAACCTTGTTTCATATGTGGCAAGTTGAATCATTTGGCTAAGTATTGCTTCTTTAACCCTACTAATTAACAGATAAACTTTCAAAGATTTGAGCAAAAACCTGTTGGTTATAGGAAGGCTGGAAAGAAACATGTGATGAAGAAATCTGTTGAAAGTAAAGGCCCTATGAAAAATAAGGTTTTAAAAGAAAGTATTTTACTATGGGTACCTAGAAGTACTAACAGTGTTAGTACTGCTGAAAATATTAGTGCTGCTAACACAGTTACTACTGCTAACAGTGTTAGTACTGCTGAAAATATTAATGCCGCTAACACAGTTACTACTGCTAACAAGGTTAGTACTGCTAAGCATGCAAGTTCTGCTAAGGCAGTTAGTACTTCTAAAACCAGTATTGCTTCTAGCAAAAATGTTTCCAAGCCTATTATTGTGACAAAGTACTCCAAGAATGAGGAGTCAAAATTTAAAAATCTTGTCAAGAAAGAATGCAAGTATTTTGATGAGAAAGGGGTACCCAATACCACTTTGGCTTGGGTTCCTAATTCAAACTAACTGATTTATCTAATGTGCAGGGCAACCAACAGCTCAAAGCAAAGAGCATTTGGCATGTTGACAGTGGTTGCTCTAGGCACATGACAGGTAACATGTCATGCCTTCAGGATTTCAAGCATATCAATGGAGGACATGTTGCTTTTGGAAATGATCTTACTGGTGGTAAAATAAGTGGCAAAGGTAATGTCACAAAAGGTAAGATGACATTTGAGGATGTCTACTATGTTGATCAATTGAAGTACAACCTGTTAAGTGTATCACAGGTTTGTGACAAACAACATAACATACTATTTACAAACACAGAGTGTATGATCCTTGCTCCAGGATTCAAAGTAGTTGATGAAAGCATGATACTACTTAGAACTCCAAGAAAGGACAATGTTTATTGTCTAGATATGGACAATGTTGATAGTGATTCATCCCTGAACTGTCTTGTTTCAAAAGCTTCTGTGGATGAATCCTCTCTATGGCACAGAAGGATGTGTCACATGAATTTCAAGACCATAAACAAACTTGTTAAAAACAACCTTGTAAGAGGTTTACCTTCAAAAGTCTTTTCATGTGATGATCATTGTGTTGCTTGTCTTAAAGGCAAACAGCACAAAACTTCTCATAAGACCAAAGAGTTAAATTCTATTTCTTCTTGTCTCCAGTTACTGCATATGGATCTGTTTGGTCCTACAAATGTTATGAGTATAGGCAAGAAATCTTACTGCTTGGTTATTGTTGATGATTACTCCAGATTTACTTGGGTATATTTTCTAAGGACTAAGGATGAGACAAGTGGACTGATCAAATCCTTTATTCTAAGAATTGAAAACCAAACTAATCAAAGAGTAAAAGTCATTAGATCAGATAATGGAACTGAGTTTAAAAATTTTGATCTAAACACCTTTTGTGAAGAGAAAGGCATTGAGAGACAATATAGTGCTCCTAGGACTCCTCAACAGAATGGAGTTGCTGAAAGGAGAAATAGGACACTAATAGAGGCTGCTAAATCTCTATTGGCTGATTCAAAATTGCCAATTACCTTCTGGGCTGAAGCAGTTAATACTGCTTGTTATGTCCAAAACAGAGTTCTAGTAGTCAAGCCAAAGAACAAGACTCCTTATGAGCTTTTAAATAAAAGAAAACCTTTCATTGGATTTTTCAAACCTTTTGGGTGTCCTTGTACTATTCTCAATACCAAATCTCACTTAGGTAAGTTTGATAGCAAAGCAGATGATGGATTTCTTGTTGGTTACTCATCTCAGAGTAAGGCTTACAGAGTTTTTAACTCTTCTTCAAGAATAATTGAAGAAAGTGACAATGTCAAATGCAATGAGAACACACCAAATCCAATTGGGTCTGGTCCTCAGTGGCTATTTGACATTGACTCACTAACTAACTCTTTTGTTGTCAGTAGTGATGATTATGCAGGTACAGGGAGTGGAGGATCAGGGACTACACAAGTCTCAGAAAGTATATCTCAATCTGTGATATTTCCCATACCCACAGTGAATCCTGTTGAAGACTGTGGAAAGGAACCATCTACTGGACCAAGTCAAAGTGAAGAAGAAAGTAGAGATGAGGAGACTCAAGAAAATAAAGAACCAGAAGTGGCTACTGAAAACACTTCAGTTGAGTTGAATGACTCTAATCTAGAGGTGGGAACTAATGAAGAACCTAGTCATCACACCAGAATACAAAAGAATCATCCTCCACAGCTGGTAATAGGAGATATATCCTCTCCTATGATGACTAGAAATCAAAGTAGACTTCAAGAAATACAAGATCAACAACACACAGTGCTTTCTTGCTTTTTATCCCAGCTTGAGCCTAAAAAGGCACATGATGCTATGAAAGAATCCAGTTGGATAGAAGCCATGCAAGAAGAGCTACTGCAGTTCAAGCTGCAAGATGTTTGGGATCTGGTAGACCTTCCTAAAGGCCAAAGGGCAATAGGAACAAAATGGGTCTTCAGGAATAAAAGAGATGAAAGAGGTATAGTGATAAGGAATAAAGCAAGGCTGGTGGCTCAAGGGTATACACAAGAAGAAGGAATAGACTATGAAGAAGTATTTGCACCTGTGGCCAGGATAGAAGCAATTAGATTATTCCTGGCTTATGCTTCCTACATGAAATTCAAAGTCTATCAAATGGATGTGAAAAGTGCATTTCTTTATGGTTCAATTGAAGAAGAAGTATATGTCTGTCAACCACCAGGGTTTGAAAACCCAAGCTATCCAGACAGAGTATACAAATTGAAGAAAGCACATTATGGACTACATCAAGCTCCAAGAGCATGGTATGACACTCTGTCATCCTATCTCTTGGAAAATGGCTTTGAAAGAGGAGTCATTGATAAGACTCTATTCATCAAGAGAAAGAAGAAGGATATCTTGCTGGTTCAAATTTATGTTGATGATATTATCTTTGGATCAACAAGAGACAACATGTGCAAGGAGTTTGAGGAACTAATGCATCAAAGGTTCAAAATGAGTTCCATGGGGGAACTTACTTTCTTCCTTGGACTCCAAGTTCAACAGAAGTCAGATGGAATCTTCATCTGCCAGTCCAAGTATGTGCAGGACATTCTAACCAAGTTTGGATTCTCAGATTCAAAACCTGCTAGCACACCTATGGAGACACACAAGCAGATAACAGCAGATCTTGAGGGGGAGGATATGGATGTTCATCATTATAGATCCATGATTGGCTCTCTCATGTATCTTACAGCCTCTAGGCCAGATATAATGTTTCCAGTCTGTGTGTGTGCAAGAATCCAAGTTAGGCCAAAGCAATCTCACTATCAAGCTGTTAAGAGGATATTCAGATATCTCAAAGGGCAACCCAGATTGGGACTTTGGTATCCTCATGACTCATCCTTTGACCTACTTGCATACTCAGATAGTGATCTAGGTGGAGCAAACTTGGACAGAAAATCTACTTCTGGAGGATGTCAGTTTTTGGGTGCAAGACTAGTTTCATGGCAGTACAAGAAACAAACCACAGTATCCACATCTACAACAGAGGCAGAGTACATAGCAGCTGCAAGCTGCTGTTCTCAAGTCTTATGGATTCAGAATCAAATGTTGGATTATGGGGTAACCTTTCTACACACTCCAATTTTTATTGATAATAGCAGTGTTATTAGCATTGTGAATAATCCTGTCAAGCACTCAAAGACAAAGCACATTGAGATCAGGTATCACTTCATAAGAGACTGTAATGAAAAGAAACTTATTCAAGTTGTAAAAGTTCACACTGATAATCAGTTTGCTGATCTATTCACTAAAGCTTTTGATGTGGGTAGATTCACTTTCTTGGTAACAAGTGTGGGAATGATCAACTCTGAATAAGCCCCTTCTTAAAAAGTGGTTCTATACCTGTATATTGTTTATTCTTGGTGTTACTAATCTTCTTTTTCAGGATATGTATAGCAGTACTCAGTGTTTCGCAAGATTAAAGGAGTAAGTATAGTTAATACTGCTAGTAGTTAATACTGCTCTCAGTTAATACTGCTAGTTAGTTAATACTGCTAGTAGTTAATACTGCTCTCAGTTAATACTGCTAGTTAGTTAATACTGCTAGTAGTTAATACTGCTCTCAGTTAATACTGCTAGTTAGTTAATACTGCTAGTAGTTAATACTGCTCTAGGTTAATACTGCTTATGTTCCGAATACTATAAATACTCTTTGCCCGCCTAACAGTTCATAACGACTCTTTGCATACTATTCTCTTGCGCTCTCAACCCTCTTTCTCTCAAGTTCAAAGATCTCAGGCAAGAAGTTTCAAAGATTCATGGCATCAATGGCGTTCATTGACGAGCACAATGAAATCGCGATGCTCCAAAAGCCAAAGCAAGCTGCAGGTTTTCATCAGATAGTCGACTTTCTGAAGTCTAGCCACATTGCCCATGCTCTCACTATGTCTCCTACTATCTTCATAGAGCATCAGAGGCAATTCTGGGCATATGCCACCATTGTTACTGAGGATGGTGTGCAAATGATTAAGACGACAGTATGTGGCAATCCATTGACAGTTACTGAAGAGGTAATTCGCATCAGTCTACGTCTAGACGATGCCTCTGGTATAACTTCTATCCCTAATGATGAACTGTTTTCTACTCTTACAAGAATGGGGTATGGAGGCCCATTGGGTATTTTTAAGTTCTCAAAAGCTAAATTCTCACCCCAATGGCGTTTTCTTGTTCATACCTTGATGCACTGCATTTCTAAAAAGACCACTGGCTGGAGTGAGTTCAGCAGTCCCATTGCTTATGCTTTGGTTTGTTTGGCCACTGCCAGAAGGTACAATTTTTCACAAATGATTTTCAATGATCTTGTCTCAAACATGGGAAACAAAAAGAGCTTTTATATGTATCCCAGGTTTGTTCAAGCAGTAATCAACCATGAATTGACGGATATTCCTCATTCTGATGGAATATATGTACCAAAACCCCCTAAAGGCAAGGTTTTCTCAAATATGAGAAGATCTGCTGGGGACTCGGAAGGAGTAGACACCCCATTGTTCTCTACAATGATGGTGGTGTCCCAAACTAATGAAGGTATGGTAGCAGGGTCAAGGCCCCCATTAGACCAACCCACTGCTAGCCAATCCCAACCTTCCATCTCTCAAATTTTCCCTCAGTCCTTTGCTGCTAAACCCACTCCCATAATATCCAAGACCTACGTCAAGAGAAAAGTACACAAGGCTCCTTCCCTTGGTGTACCTACTATTAACCAAGAGCCTCAAAGCCCTCTATTGGAGCATTCTCCAGTAGAGAATATCCAAAGGGAATCCACTAGGGTGTCTCCCAACCCCAAGGAGGTGCTCTCTGAGGAGGAGGTTGAGCATATGGGTACTGAGGCTGCCGCTACTTCTGCTAGCACAGAGAAGGACAGTGGTAACATAAATAAGACCTCCCCCATGGCAACTTTGAATGAGCAATCATTCAAAGGTCCCTGGTGCCAAGAAACCAAGGGGGTGGATAGTGCTTCTGCTAGGCAGAAGACTTCCACTATCAAAAGATCCAAGGATCCCTCCAGGATGGGCAAAACATCCAAAAAGGGTGAGGACAGAACTGACACTGATGAATTGATGGCAAAACATTCCAATGATCCTTCAAGGGTGGGTAAAACACCTAAAGAAGGTGAGGATAGATATACTTACTGGGAATTGATTGAAGCATTAGCCAACATCAATGTTGATGTGGTTAATCAAGGAAAGGAAATTAAAGAATTGCAGCAAGTGGTCATCTCCCAACAAGAGCAGATTTCCAAACTCAAACAATTGGTAGGAAAACTCATTGCCAAGAAAAGGAGAAAGCAGTTTGTTCTAAGGAGGAGAAATGGGGCAAACAAAACGGAGGAAAATGCTTCCAAAAAGGGGGAGAATTCAAGCTCAGAACAAGTAGATCAACAGAATGAGGGGGATATTGTTGAAGAAAGGGCTGAATTTGTTGAAGAAAAGGCAGCAGCAGAAACAACCCCAGCAGCAGAAACTGTTACTACTGCTAAGCCAAAACAAGCAGCAGAAACTGTTAGTGCTGCTGAAACTACACAAGCAGCAGTAACAGGATTGACATCTGAAGAGGTTGAAGTAGCAGAGATGCTGGTAAAAGCAAAGAATGACACTCCCAAAGCAAAGGGAGTGGTCATAAATGAAGGGGGAGCAAAGAAATCAGAAAAGAAAGACATGGCTGCAGATGTAAAAAGAAAAGGGAAAGAAAAGATGATAGAAACTGATCAACCAACTAAAAAGCAAAAGATGATTGAATCAGATGAAGCATTAGCCAAGAAACTGCAAGAAGAGTTAGAGCAAGCAGAGAAAGAGCAGGTTGAGAAAGACAGAGAGATAGCAAGAGCACTAGCCAATGAACTAAATGAAGCATTTCAGAAAGGGTTGGAAACAGAGAAAGCTAAGCAAAGAGCAATAAGCTTGAGAAAGGCTATGATGGCCAGATCAAGTGCAAAGAAGAGAAGACCTTCACAAACTTACCTTGCAACTCAGGAAAGGAACAAGATGATAACTTTCTTGAGGAGTGCAATTGGTGTGAAGAAAGAAATGTTCATAAAGATGACTTTTGATCAAGTCAAGGGACTATATGAGAAAGAAATGGGAAAGTTGAAGAATAATGAAAAGGACAGAGTGGAGTTTGAAAAGAAAGCTAAGGAGAGGCATGATGTGAATATCAATAAACCCTTCCCTGAAAGTGAAGAGGGAACTCCAACAAAGAAAAAGGCAGAGATTAAGGAAGAAGAGACTCTAGCTCAGAAAATCAACAAGATAAAAAGAGTTAAGTCTATTGCTTCTAAAGGCCCTAGATCAGAAGAAAGGAAAAAGGAAGAAAAGAAGAAAGAAGCTACTATAGGACAAGAGCAAAGGATTCTGAAGAGAACCAAGATGATGGCCAACAGAAAGAAAGTTGTCAAGAAGTCTAGAGTAGAAGAAGAAAAGAAAGTTGAATCTCAGGAAGAAATACCACAGAGTTCAGATGTAAACATGTACATGGTGGTAATGGATAAAATTCCAAAGCCTATTTCAGCTGAACCTGTTGGATTCAAACCTCCTGAAGTTATCCTCTGGGATACTATGGAGGTGGATGGCAAAGAATACATTAGATTAAAAAGAAAGGATGAGAAGTATGAAGTCTACAGCACCTGGAGCAAAATTGTCAGAGAGTGTTCCAGATCTGATTTGGAAGAAATGTTTGCAGTGGGGATGAAAGTTCATGCAGATCAGTTGACAGCTCCAGGGTTACCAATTGTGAAGCTAGTTATGGAATATTTGTGCATGTTGTTCAAACCAGAAGCAGTAAAGCATTTGATAAGAGATGTATTTAAAGCTGTTAGAGGATGGACTCTATATGAAAGGAGTGGAGTCTACGAACTGGCATTAGATACTTTTCACATGGAGTATTACTTGGTGGACAGGGTATACAATCATACAAATCTGAAGCTTCATGCCATGTTAAATAAGAAGTTGAGTTGTGCACCAAATTCAGAAATGGCAAAGTACTTAATTCAAAGAACTATTAATCAGAGCATGGGACTGGATCCTAACCTTGGAGTAGATCAATGAAGATTTTGGAAGCATTTGAAGAACTTGACTTCTCTTTCTAAAAGTCAAGTTAGGGGGAGATTGTTGGGAACTGAAGATGTGAACAAGTCTTTAATGCTGCTAGTTCAGAATTACTACTGCTAGAAGACTTCAAAGTTAATACTGCTGAGTATTACTACTGCTAGTAGAATTAATACTGCTAGTCAAAGTTAGTGCTGCTTGAACAAAGTTAGTACTGCTTAGCTAGTTAGTACTGCTAGTGGTTAGTTCTGCTTAGTAGTTAATGCTGCTAAGACCAAGTTAATGCTGCTAGAAGAAATTAATGCTGCTGAGCATAGTTAGTACTGCTTATGACTTAAAGAACCGGATGGAAAGGATGACAGCTGGAAAGAATCAAGATATTCATGGAAGGCTTGAAGATAATGATGGAAGATATACTGAAGATATTTTATTTATTGTAATTATCTTTTTGTTCAGTATATGTACAGATTTGATAGAATAGTTTAATAGAGATTAATTCATTCATTCTATTTTTTAGAAAAAATCAACCTCAAGGCATAGATCCTAATTCTAGAGAAGTAGAATTCGTATTGGTGAGCCTGTTCATCAATATTGAGGTTGTGTGTTTAATCTTGTAACTTCAAGCATTCAATACAAGTTTACAAGTTGTTGATTATATACTGTTTTGGTTTACTGTTTTATTAAATATCAAAGTGTTATTCCGCAAACTTCTTTGATATTAGTTTCTGAGAATTTATTCTTGTTAAGAAATCGATCCTGACAGTTTTGGTTGTCGAGAAGTTGGGGTCACAAACTACCCCGAAGATAGTAATGATCATTTAAGGTTGGGAGACAGCCGAGATCTTAGGGGTGGTAAGGTAGTCGATAGGGACTCGATGTTCATCCCATCCTCGGCAAGATTTTATGAATTTTGGAATTGAGCTGTAATCGGGTCGTGCATGAGGCAAGGATGTTGGAAGCCCTCTAGTTGGGTAAATAATCAATCTATCTCGTGGAAGGCAGTATTGGGTGTTTAGTAGGTGTCAGATTTCGAGGACGAAATTTCTTCTAAGGTTGGGAGGATTGTAACACCCGGAATTTGGAGACTTCCTTTAGTGATAGTTCGGGAGTCTTTTGGCTTTTGGAACGTAAAGGTGTTGGGAAATCAGATGAGTTTTGCTATGGAATCATCGAGGATCGAATAAGGTGAGAAGACGTGAGAAAACCGATAATTGGGTTGCCGCGAGTTGTGGCGCGACTTGGGGTCGCGACACAAGTCGCGTAACTCACTGGAAGTGAGTTCTGGGGAAACGGGCGACTTATGCCGCGACTTAAGATCGCGGCATAACCCGCGTGACGCACTGTGGAGCTAAAAGCCGATTTTTCAGCCATTAGCCTCATTCCTCTCAATCCCAAACCCTAAAACTTCTTCCCTTTTCTCTCCCAAACCTCAAATGTCGAACCCTTACCTATTTTGAGGGTTTTCTCTCCTCAAACCACATAAACCTTCTTCATCTAACTAGTTGGGATGATAACCCACAAAACCTCCATCTTCATCTTCCTCGTCAAGTTCAAAGTGTGGGAGCTCAGGTTGAAGAGTTGGATTGGGTGTCTTCGGAAAGTCTCGTCATCTTTAATGGTAAGTTTCCTTGATTTAAGGTTATAAATATTCTTCGGATGTTTCTCTAGTGTTGGGTTTGTCAGATCTCGGATTTGTTAGTTTTGGAGAAACTAGGGTTTTGATCTCGTTTAGGGATTTTGGTATATAATGTTGGAAAATGTTTCTATGTGGTTGAATGTGGATATTTATGGTTTGGAATGTTTGGATATAGGTTTTGGAAGTTTTCGGCTTGAGGATTCAAGCGCCCTACAAAAGAGCTCGTTGGGTGAAATCTAGATTTAGCCTAAATCTAGCAAGGTGAGTTCAAGTTGATTTGTGAAAACGGTGTACATGCCAAAATGTTTATTTTAAAGTGTTTTATATAAAATGGTTAACTGTTGATAAGTTTTGTGTATTTTGAAGTAAAAATATGTTTTACTTGGTTATATGTCAAAGAGTGGGTATTTTGGTAGGTTTTCATATTTAGTAAACTTGGGTTGTGTTAACCTCTTAAAATGCTTATATTGGGTTTTGAACATTTTGACAACTAAATAGCATGATTTACGTAGTCTTGGTGAATTTGTACAAGTAAGATTTATCTTATGATTTATGCATCTTCGAGGATTTTGTACAAATGGAGTCTATTTCATGTTATATGCATTTTGGTGTATTTGCATTCTTAAACCCTTTGGAAAACCTTTGGTCCCATTACGCGTTGAGTTTTAGGCAATCTCGTCTTTGAGGTATGTGTCTTCGTAAACGTTGTTTAAAGACATTTCATTATTTGGGGGACCATTGAGTATTGGTCAAATGGATTTTGAGCATTTTAGCTCGGTGTTGGCTTAAAAGAGTCTTGTGGACATTTGTCCGGGTTTAATGGCTCGATGTAGAGTCCCATTTCATGGCTTACAACTTAATGCATTTTATTGCATATTTATAATTACAGGCTCAAATGTTGTTGTCATACAGGTATAGTCGTGTAATTTTAGATTGTGTTGCATTGGATCCATAGGCACGTAAGTCAGTCTTATTTGATGGTCATTTGGGTGGTACGGGGTTGGACTCCGGAACTCATGGGTTATGACCTTGTCTATTCAAGGTGTACACTAGAAGGGCTGAGTCCGGGTTGTGCTATCATGGCGTTGGAGTAGTCATTTGATGGGCGTTTTGGGACCTCCGCCAGGTGGGGCAATGCCATGGTTGTATCCCCCTTGGGTCGGGCCTTTGAGCGGTATTCTCGTTAATATTTCGCTAAGGTCAGCTGACTCTTTGGTGTAGCTTGAAGGGAGTCGTAGGGACACTTGGGCTTGTGTGTCGTGAAGTGTCATACGATTAACGTTGTATGAGTGGCATACTTTTGTGTTCCTCCACTCTCAACGGATACGGGTAGCCCCCGTCGTCGGGCCGTCGTATTTTGGATATTTAATTGTCCACGTTTTAATATTTCGAGTTCATTCTATTTTATGGTCGTGTGGGTATTATTTCGAGTTACGGGTTTTCCATGACGCACCATATCTTTATGATTTGTCCTCCGTATTTAAGGGTCGATTATTACGCCCCACCCGTGTTTTGGGTGTTATGGGATATGACGTACTATTTACATTTTAGCACATTTGAGTATCGAACTATGACCCCGTTTTGGGTGAGTTACGGGTTGCATCGTTTTATAAGAAATGCATGTTTGGGAAGCATTGTCTTTAAAAGTGTATATTATGGGAAAATGTGTCGTTTCCATTTTGAAGTATAATATTTCGAAGGATCTTGCTTTACAACTGATTTCCTGTCTTTTAAAGATTTATTCATTCATGTTAAAACTCTTGAGCCCACTAGGCGTTAAGCCTAACCTTTTATTTGTCGGCATGTGCATCAGGTTCCAGTTGGGGTTTCGGTTCTAGTAAGTGCAATGAGGATTGAGCCTTAGCTTTATACAAGAGTGAGTAGTCGGTGAAGTCTTCCACAGGTTGGAGTTAGTAACTCTTATTGGGCTCAGTAACACCCGTTCTTTTCATAGAGTGTATGTATAGGATGAACGTGAGCGTTGAAGTTAATTTCTCAATTTATGTTTGTAGTTTGAAATATTTATTGATGTATTTAGAAAAAATTTAATAAGTTGTTATCTTCAGATTTGACGGTGTTACAGAACTCGTCCCGTGTATTTGTAAAAATTACGAAACCATCCTTCTATTTTTGGAATAGTTGCAAGTTTTGAGCGGTCAAAGCCGTAATTGTTGACCAGTCAAAGACGTAATATTTGACCGATCAAAGTCGATTTTGACCGAATGAAAGGCTAGGATTACTTCTTTAATTCTCATATATTTAGCATTTCTCAAATGAATCTTTTCCTATATATATATATATGATCAAACGAGAACAATGTCAATATAAGAGAAAACGAGAACGTATTATGGTCAATGCAAGAGTGTTCGAATGACTTGACCAAGACCTGAATCGTGACCAAGGTTGCATGTACTCACATATGATTTTACACATAAGTTTAGTATAAAATTTCATATGATATGATCGTTTTCATGTTCTCTTATTTGATCATTCTTCTTGCTTAAACCTCATCCTCTATATACATGTGTATGTGAGAAATAATTTTGTTGTATAAGAGCATGTCCAACAGCTTCTCCAAAATGGAGAAAATGAAGATTTTGAGCAACTGTTTGCTCCAACAGTTTCTCCAAAATGGAGAAAATAGGAAAGAAAGTGTAATTTTCTCTAAATTTGGAGATATCCCAAAAATGATTACCAAGAGAGAGAAATTATTTTTTATTATATCCACCATTGAGAAACTTTGAAATGAAATGTTTAGGTGAGATAAATAATATTTTATTAAATATATAGAATATTTTAATAATATAATCAATGATTTATCTCCAAAATGAGGAATCTCTTGAAGATAGATGTAACTTTTTTTTGAAAATTTTGACTATTGTTTCTCTATTTTAATTTTTTTTTAAATCTGTTAAAGATGCTCTAACAATTTACATTTCCCCATCATATACATGTTCGAGAAGGAAAAAAGTAGATCGAGACGGACCAAAATTGAAGATAATTGACATGGGCAGGTGGGCACAAAAAGATGATAGAGTGGGATCATGGCCAAATATCAACCAACCGACGAAATTAAATGTAACATTCAATATTTTTTGTTTTTTTTAATCATGGGTGTCCGGGACCAGTTTCTATGTACCTCGACTTATCCCAAACACCATGAAGAACAACCAGAAAAATCCCAAATAGCTTTACAGGACTCGAATCGGTGTCCTCTGAAGAGGATCCTCAAAGACCCAAGTTTTTTTTCTTTTTCTTTTTTCAGTTTGTACTATTTCTATGTGGAGTTTTAATTTTTTTTTCTTTTTGGTATACTTGTTTAAGTAATTCAAATTATTAAGTTATTAGCCAAAAAGTAAAACGTTAAATTTTATTATTAGAAAAGGGGTTCATGGACCACCATCCTCGACTAGTTATAATTTTCGAATACTAAAACCCAATCGAATCGGGTTTGGGCTTTGTTAAGGCCAAACTCGAATTGTAAAGTTTGGGATATGCTTCTTGGGGGTGGATTTTTTGTGCATATCAAGGAGAAGGACAAGACAACTATAGAGTTTTGTAAAATGTTGTGAAAGAAAATGGATAGATACGAAAGACATAGAATGGAAAAGAGACTTAGGTGTCGTTTGTTTTTTAAGAGGTCTAAAGTCTAAAGTCTTATTTTAGTTATGATTAATAAGATGTGGTGTGTAAAAAGGTCTGAACGATTCAGACTTAAGAGTCATTAAGAGGGGTTTTTTTTAAAACAAACAACCCCTTAGAATACTAAACACTATCATCATATTTATTTATGTGGCATTTGTTTTTTAAGAGGTGCTGAAATCTAAAGTCTTCATTTCTGATTGATAAGAGGTGGTGCTGAAGTTTGAAATCTAAATTAACAAAACTGTTTGTTTTTGTAAATTGATAAATGTCTATTTTACTCACTCAGAATATTATAGTGTTGAATTTATGTATAAATTTATAAAATTTTCACATATTTATTCATCATCATTACGAAATTTACATCTAAATTATAAAATTGGCATTTATTTAAACGAAAAGGGTTGATTGAGAGAGGTGAGGATCGATTTGGTAATGATCGATTGAGAGAAAGGATCGATTAAGGTTAATCGATTGAGAGAGGTGATGATCTATTTGGTAAGGATCGATTGAGAAAAAGGATCGATTAAGAAACGTAGCTGATGAGGGTATGGAGAACAACAAGAGACAAATAAGAGGTTGGTTTACCTCCTACTAGATAAGAGGATGGTAAGACAATAAGTGGCTCCAAAAATTTGGAAAAACAAACAGTTTGATCGGTTTTACCTATTACCGAACCAGACATAAGAGGCTGATAAATTTTTTTTTTTCAAAAATCAAACAAGGGCTTAGGGGTTGTTTGGTTAGCTCTTAATGTAACCATTAAGAGCCTACCTCTTAATCGGTAAGAGGTAGAGGCTGTTTGGCAAAAAAAAATTGTCCTCTTACTGGTTACAATTACCTAATTACCTCTTAACCATTTTGTGGCTAGGGCTTCCCTCAACCATTCAGACTAGTTATTTCCATTACTACCCTTCTTTCACAAAAAAAGAGGCGTTTGCTCCCTTCCACCCTTCCACGAACATCACCCCACCTTCCACCTCTCATCGGCGTCCCTTCCACCTCTTGCCGGCGTCCCTTCCAGACCTCTCTCCGACGTTCCTTCCACTTCTCAGCTGCAGGTATCCATCGACCCCTCTCGATTGTTTTCTTCTTTTCTTCTTTTCTTCCACAATTGCAGGTCGTACCCCTTGATTTTTTGTTTATTGATTTGTTGCTACATACTGTTGAATGGATCTTGATTTTTATGTTATTTATTTGTTATCGATTTTTTTGTTATTTATTTGCTGATTTGATGGATCTTGTTGAATGTTGTTGAATGTTGCTAGTAATGGATCTTGTTGAATGATGAATGTTGTTTGAATCTGAATTTTTTGCTTTGAATGTTGAATGTTGTTGAATCTGAATTTTTGTAATGTTGAATGTTGATTTTTTCCTTTTCTAGTAATGAATTTTTTGCTTTGAATGTTGTTGAATGTGGTTTTATTTTTTTATTTTTGCTGGTTCTTTGTAAATAGTAATGGATATTCCATACTTGATGCTATTCATCAGAGGGTTAAAATGGTAATTTATCGTCATTCAGACTGTCCATTCAGAGCAGTTACTAAACAACCATATTTCATTCCGCACTAAATCATACAGAGCCTCTTAAGCATTCTGACCTCTTAACTATTCAGCACTCAACCATTCAGCAACTGCCAAACAACCCCTTAGTATATAGGGTATTAAGGGGTGTTTACTCGTGGCTTAATGAGCTTAATGAAAAAAATGGCTTATTCGCGCAGACGTTTGGGGGTGTTTACTTATGGCTTAATGGCTTATTTGCGCAGACGTTAATGGCTTATTCGCTAAGTGGGGAAGGAGGTGTTGTCCTCATTAAGCCACAAAAATTACCCCTTTACCCTTACAAAATGACGCCTCGTTAAAAATTAAAAGAAGCACACCCTCAACCTTAACCCCCTTACTGCACAGTGTGACGTTCTATCCTCCGGCGACCTTCTCTCCTCCGGCGAACGTCTCCTCCGACGAACCTCTCCTTTCTTCTACATATTCTCTATTCTCCAGCGACATCGAATCCCTCTTCCCTGGTGCAAATCAAGTCTTTCTCAATACCCAATTCGAAAATGCCCAAATTAAACAGAAGCCCCAAGTGATTTCATTAATCACTTTCAAGAAAATTGGTTTAGAACCCTAAAAAAATTCAAACTTTCTTGTTGTAAATCAAAGAAAACAGAGACACTAGAAAGATTGATTTGATATCTTGAAGACCCAAATAGATGGTGAAATATCTTTTGTACACAAGTATTGATGAATATGATCATATGATATGCATACACGTATGTATTGATGGTGATGGAAATAGAGAAAATTAGAAGTTTCCTTTCTTATCCAAAAAATGGGAGTCTGGAAAATGAAATTCATGAGGTGGGGGTCAAGAGGAAAGATGGTTTGATTCTGATTGATTTTGGTTTGATTTTGATTATAAGTTGTATTGGTTTGTATTGATTTTTTATTTTGATTTTTGTTTGAGGGGTAGATCAGTCATTTATGTCATTCAGACGGTTGATTCAGGTAAAAAAAGTAAACAACACCACATTTTTACCCAGACAGACAGATTTATCCATACAGGACTTGATCAAAAATTTGGTAAACATCCCCTAAGTTTAGTGCATGCTAGTAGAACCCTTATCCTCGAAACAAAATGCAAAGCGAGGTCCAACCGTCCAAGAGAAGGAATATAGGTGCCAAGTTGCAAGAAAGGAAGTCGATGGGCGGAATGGTAAATGGTGAGAATTTGCGGACTAGAGTACAAATAAAGAGAACACGTTTAAAGATATTATGTTCATGGGAGGCTGTAATGCAAGAATATCCTAGGAGGATACAATGTTTTATTGTTTTATGGTGAAATTACGAAGTTAGTATTGTCTTTTCATCTCTCATATCAAAGAAAATACATGAGAAAATTCATGATCATTGGTGTAATGTGGAGGCAGATGTGTGAAGATAATAAACAAAGGTTGTTTAAGTATTGCAAAGAAGAAACCAACCAAAGTAACATATGATTTATATGTGTGTATTACTTTTCGTTGCTCGATAGGCAACATATGTGGTCATTAACGAGTTTAGAATAATAATGGACTTGAGATGGAAAACAATTATATATTTCTTGTGGTGTGAGTAACATGTAAATCTACAGATTAAATCATGGATTGTTGATTAAATTGGTGTTTAAGTGATTTATAAACTATATCACATTTAAGGGTGTTTAAATAACCGTCAGACCGCTCAAACTGGTCGAACCAAGTGAACATACCATTTTTGGCGGTTTGAGGGGTCTGGCGGTCCGATCCAGTCTGAAAAAATAGTCAAACCGACTGGTATGGTTCTGTCTGCATTTTGAACCATTTTTTAGCAGTTTAGACCGAACCGACCACCAAAATACACGTGTATTAATTATATTTATTTTTTAATGTTGTATATGCTAAACTATTATGGCCCATTAAAAAAAGTTTGTCCAATATATTAAGTTTTAGTTTTCACTTTTTAATTGTTCGCATTCCTTAAATCGGCAAAATTCCAAAATTCGCCAAAAATCAAAATCTAGAAGTTTAAATTGTCTTTCGACTTGCTAAATGTTTGTCCAAATTCCAACTATTGTTGGCGGGCTTGCTTAACTTTTCTTTTCCAACTTGCTCAATTTTTTTATTTTGAAAATAGATATTTATTTTATAATTCCATATAGTATTTTCCTTTAATAATGTTATGTTGGTGGAAAATTCAATTTGGAAATAAATTTTATGCTTCTTTTAGTTTAAAACCCATAATAGGCCCAAACCGGTTAGATCAGGCCGCCTTTTTGTGGTCCGGTTTGATCGGCTTGGTTCATTGCTACCAAACTGCTTGGTTTGTAAAATTTAACCGCCATTGCGTTTTGGTTTGTGTTGGGGTGTTAAACCGCCTAAAGCGGACTGCGAACACCCCTTATCACATTGACAAAGTTGTAATGCTAGAAAAATTCACTTTCTTAAGGAACAGTCTAAGGCCGGTTAGAAAGCCATCTATCGGAAGCAAGGGACAGGGTGAGAGGAACGGAGAAAACTCATGATTGGTGTGGAGGGAAAGGTCTGTTCATAATATAGTACGACTTCGAATGACTTGGTTATGTGTATGTGTCACGAAGTCGGTTCTAGTAGGTTATAAGTGACACGGAATGCAACATGGGAGGTCATGTGGTTAAAGTCATAAAGATGGAGGTCAACGAGTTAATAGGTGACCTGTAAGTCACATGTGATGTTGCGTAATGGCACAACTTGGAAAAGCGAACTAGAGCTCACATGAGACATTGTGTAGAACATGGTTAGAGTCGTCCTTGGGGGAGCGTAGGCGGTAGGCCAGGTGCATGCCCAGGCCCACAAGAAGTAGGGCCCCACATTTTTTAGTTGTAGTAATAGCTGAAAAAATTAGTAAATAAAAGAGACAACATTTTTTTTAGTATCTAATTGGACCAAAAAGAATTTAGTATTACATTAAGAGTCCATATATGTGTTAATTAATTATATTGAAGAAGAAAATATGTAAAAGGTTAATTGGTTGTTCATTTTATAGTATTCCTTATTGTTTCTCTAAAGTTTTTATCTAGTATCAAAATAAAAAACTACTTCTCTAAAAAACCTTCATATATTCTCTATCATTCATTTTCCGCCGACTCTTGTTTGATTATTCCATCAACATTAATTCTAATTTTGTATTAGAATATAACAAATTTCTTGTTTATTAACTAAGAAAACTCTTACCTTTTGGAAAAAAAAATTACCAAGTATATGAGACGGTCCAACTAACACTATATTTAGGATTTCAAAACTATTCTTATTTTTCATACATTATTGACTCCTTATTACTTAATAGTGAGTGCATGAATCTTAAATACTATCGTATCTCTAAAACAAAAATAAGATTTCAAACTATAACCAACATGAGTTTTTTATTCTAAGATTGGTGGTTCGGTAAAAGTTTGTTTTAACCCTAAAAGTTTAAAATGGTGATGAAAAACATTAACATAAGGTGAGATGGAAACCCAAACCGATTTATATGATATACATAGAGTGTTACTTTGAATAGTCAACGTTGTGACCCAAATGATGTCAATCTATATATTAAAGATATATCATAGGATGTTGACGGTGTAACAGATTGATGATGCTATGTAAAAATGTAGAAGTACTTATTGATTGATTTTGGGTCTAGGAATATTCGGAAAAATGATTTTATATGACTTATTAATATTTCTTGAATTCAGTGTTATTTATGATGATAAAAACGATATATCTAAGTTTTTCTTCGTACATATTGAGGTCCCTATTTTACATCTGGCCCAGGGCCTATAAAATGCCATGAACGAGCCTGTGTCAGTTAGAGTCATGCGAGCTACTTGACCTCACGTTTTGTGCTTTGCATATGAGTTTGTAAGCGACCATGAGTTCAAATAGGGAGGTTACCTTCACCCATTGAGGTTGTGACGTTGGAGAAACATTATCGCTATGTTAGTTATGTTATTGTAAGTGTTTAATAAGGTGACTCGATAGTTAGTGCACATGTTATGGTGTGTTTAGGTACTAATTCATGAGCATTTACCAACCTACATGGACATGTGAGTTTCATTTTAGTGTAAATAGGATCCACATTTATGTATGTTCTTAATATTTTTGGAAAATTAGTGCATGGTAAATGTTTTACTGCTTTCAAAATGTTCAACCAGTTAAGTAACGTTCAATATGAATTAAGTAATGTTATGCATACAAATGAGTTTTGTATGTATGTATAACCTGTGTGGACATCGATAGTCATGGTACTATGTGCCAATGCATGATCAGAACAAGGTGAGTCCATGGTGAGTAGGCCATGACGTGATGGGTAAACCCATCCAAGAGTCCAAGACGTGTCATAAGGAGAGTCGGTGACCCACAATAGATGAGGAAAAACGTGATCTCAAATGTCTCAAATTCATTTTGTATGCATGTCATACAAATGTGACTTTTATACAAACATAACCATTTTATGGTGAAGTGTTTTTCAATATGTTATATTGCATGTGAGGAATTATACCTTTGCAAATATGAAAACGAATTGGCATGATTAATTTCCATGTTTACATGTTTTGGAGTTAGTGTTTGTTTCACATGGTAGACCATAAACTAGTTGATCTTAGCAGTTGATTAGTTGTATGCATATTAGGGGAAGACAAACCTTGTAACAAGAAGGAAAACGATAAAGTCTAAGACACTAAACATAGTGAGATTTCATGTCATGTTGCTTTATTTTTTTTCAATGCTGTAATGTTGTGCAATAAAATTTAAGAAAATTATACAAAGTTAGCATGTTGTTTACGTCTTTGGATGTTATTTTCATATGAGATGTTGCGAGATTCCATTACGTGTCATTAAACTGTTGGGTCTGAATATGCTAAGGATGGATACTACTGCTAGTTAAGAGGTATTACTACTGCTTGTAATTTTAATACTGCTAGTAGAATTAATACTGCTTGAAAAGTTAGTACTGCTAGTAGTTAGTACTGTTGAAGATTACTACTGCAAGCATGGTTAATACTGCTCAAGGATTAATACTGCTGAGGATGTTTATGCTGCTCAATGATTAATACTGCTAAAAGAAGGTTAGTGCTGCTTCTAAAGATAAAGAAGACTTGAAGATAAAGATGAGCTGGAGATAAGGTTGAAGATAATTATGGTATTGATACTGAAGATCAATTTTATTTTGATAATTATCTTGTAATCAACTTTGTATATATAGTATAGAAGCCTTTGTTAGAATTAACAATTATTCATACGTTTTTGTTTAGAGAGAATTAACCTCAAGAATAGTTTAGATCCTTTCTATAGAGAAGTATAGAACGTCTGTTTAGCCTGTTAAACAGATTGAGGTTTTTGTGTGTAATCATCAGAGCCAGAAAATTCAGAAACCTTTAATCATGGACAGTTCAAGTGACAGTGTCTTGGTATCAAAGGTTCCCATGCTCAAACCCAATGAGTTTGACATGTGGAAGATCAGAATCAAGCAGTACATTCTTCTCACAGACTTCTCAATGTGGGACATCATTGAGAATGGTCCTTCTGATGGAGGAAAGATGGATGTAGAAGGAAATAGACCTCCACCAAAAACAGATGGAGAAAGAAAGTTGAGGCAAACAGAGATGAAAGCTTTGAGCACTCTGCTTTTGGCTATACCTAATGAGTATCAACATCAATTCTACAACTGTTCTGATGCACAAATTCTTTGGAATTCTCTGGAGAAAAGATTTTCTGGTACCAAAAGTACCAAGAGAAATCAGAAGGTCATACTAAAGCAGCAGTATGAAAACTTCATGTCTACAAAGAATCAGTCCATGACTCAAACTTTTGATAGATTTAATAAGCTAATTGGTGAATTGGCTACTGTTGGTGTCCAGATAGATCAAGATGATGTTAACAGAAAATTTCTAAGATCTCTTGGTGATGAATGGACTATGTACACTGTCTCCTTCAGACAAAATGACCAATTGGAGGACAAGGAATTGGATGACCTCTATAATGACCTTAGGGTGTTTGAAGCAGAGGTAGAGACAAAGAAGAGGCCCTCTGGATACTCATACAATACTGCTCTTTTATCATTCTCTACTGATTCTGCTACTAATACAGAATCAGTTAGTGTTGCCCATGGAACAAAGCAAGATGGATCCAATGACTCAGTTTTAGAAGCTTTTCTAGCCAGTCATGCTAATTCCTCTCTAATTAATGATGACTTAGAACAGATAAATGTTGATGATCTGGAAGAGATAGACATCAAGTGGCAGATGGCTATGTTGACTATAAGGGTAAAAAGATTCATTAAAAGGACTGGAAGGAACAACTTTGCTCAGAAAAGAGAAGATGGGGTTGGATTTGATAAATCAAAGGTTGAATGTTACAAGTGTCACAAGCTGGGGCACTTTGCAAGAGAATGCAGAAGTGGAATGCCTCAACAGCATACTAGCAACCATCAATCATCACAGTCCACTAGCTTCAACAGTAGGAACTCTTCTCAAGTTCTTGTTTCCCAAGAAGGAATGGGATTTGATTGGAGTGACCAAGCAGAAGAACCAGTTTAGAATCAAGCTTTAATGGCTAAAGTTTCAGAGTCAGCAAGCACTGATATTCCCACAGAGGTAACTTCTAATCTTTGCTCTAAAACCTGTATTGAAACTGTTAAAAAGTACAGGGTTCACAATCAGAGTATGTGTGATGACCTTAAAAGGTTAGAGAAAGATAGAAGAGAGTATGTTCTGATTGTTGAGAGGTTTGAAGAACAAATTAAGTCTTACCAGGCTAATGAACTTCAACATTCCTATGATACAAACTACTGGAAGTGGGAGAAAAATCAATTAGAGGTTAAGCTTAAAAAGTCTGAAGAGGAATGTGAGAAGATAAGGAGTGATTTTGATAAAGCAAAGCTGGACATTGAGAAATACTCCAATGCTTCTAAAGCAATGGACTCACTTTTAAAAACTCAATTCCATGACAAACTTAGAAGAGGAATAGGCTACAACACCGCACCTCCACCATACAATAATAACTATATTCCTCCCACCTCTGATCTCTTAGAAAGACAGGACAAGAAAGAATTATCTGAAGGAGCCACTGAAGTAGATCCTTTAGACAAAGTAGTGGTTGAGGCAGATTCTGAAGAAGAGGACTCTGAGAGTAAGAAGGAGAAAGACCAAAAAGATATTCCCCTAGAAAACCACATACTGACAAATGAAAGAGGGGGCAAACCTTTTGTCAAGAGTGAGAAAGTGAAGTCTGGGGAAGAGACTGTTAAGAATGAAAAGGCTGAGACCTCTGAGAGAGGGAAGGGAAAGGCACAAGGAGTTCATTACATGCAAACCACTGTTGTTAATCCCTGTACTTGTAAACAAAATCAGCCCCAAAAACATGATAAAACAAGGGGAAATCAAAGAAATAGAAATAATCAGTGGGCATTAAAACAAGGAATTGATCTGAGAAAAATTAACAGACCAAAGCCTTGTTTTATCTGTGGCAAGCTAAATCATCTAGCCAAACACTGTTATTTCAATCCTATTAACCAAAGGATCAGTTTTCAAAGAAATATACAAAAATCCTGTTGGTTATAGGAAGCAAATAAGAAATCATATGGTTGAGAATGTGAGAAGGGCACCTATAAAATCTCATGTTCAGAAAAAATTTGTAATTCAAAGAAAAATACTCCAAATAAGCCAAGGAGTAACTTAAAGAAAAAGACAGCAAACAACTTTGTCCAGGTTTGGGTTCCAAAAGTAAAGAAATCTGTTAGTACTGCTACTTCAAATAGTACTGCTGACAGAAATAATGTTGCTGCAAGCAATACTACTGCTAACCCAGTTAGTACTGCTAACAAAGTTAGTACTGCTAACTCAATTAGTTCTGCTAATGATGTTAGTACTGCTAACAAAGTTAGTACTGCCAATCAAGTTAGTACTGCTTCCAGTAACAGACCCATTATTATGACAAAGTATTTAAACAATAAGATTTCTCAATGTTATAATCTCATCCAGTCTGAATATAAATATGTTGATGAGAATGGGAAACCCAAGACCACTTTGGCTTGGGTTCCTATTAAAAACTAACTGCTTTATTAAATGTGCAGGGCAACCAACAGCTCAAGGGAAGGAGCATATGGCATGTTGATAGTGGTTGTTCCAGGCATATGACAAGTAACATGGCCTGCCTTTAAAACTTCAAAAGAATTGATGGAGGACATGTTGCTTTTGGTGATAATCCAGCAGGTGGTAAGATAAGTGGAAAAGGTAATGTGTCAAAAGGTAAGATGATCTTTGAGGATGTATACTATGTTGAGCAATTGAGATACAACCTGTTAAGTATATCACAGGTCTGTGACAAGAAACATAGCATATTATTCACTGATACTGAATGTATTATCCTTACTCTAGGGTTTAAGGTAGTTGATGAAAGTATGATACTACTTAGAACTCCTAGAAAGGACAATGTTTATTGCTTAGACTTGGAGAGTGTAGTTTCTGATTCATCTCTAAATTGTTTATTTTCAAAAGCTTCAGTAGATGAATCATCTCTTTGGCACAGAAGGATGTGTCACATGAACTTTAAAACAATGAACAAACTTGTGAAAAACAACCTTGTAAGAGGTTTGCCACAAAAGGTATTTTCATGTGATGATCATTGTGTTGCATGTCTTAAAGGCAAACAACACAAAACTTCTCATAAGTCCAAAGAGATAAATACAATTTCTTCACCTCTTAATTTACTGCATATGGATCTGTTTGGACCTACAAATGTGATGAGTATTGGCAAGAAATCCTACTGCTTGGTTATTGTTGATGATTTCTCTAGATTCACTTGGGTCTATTTTCTGAGGACTAAGGATGAGACAAGTGGACTGATCAAATCCTTTGTTCTTAGAATTGAAAACCAAACAAATCTAAGAGTTAAAGTCATTAGGTCTGATAATGGAACTGAATTTAAAAATAATGACCTAAACAACTTTTGTGAGGAAAAAGGCATTGAGAAACAATACAGTGCTCCTAGGACTCCTCAACAGAATGGTGTTGCTGAAAGGAGAAATAGGACTCTGATAGAAGCTGCTAGATCTTTGTTGGCATATTCAAAACTTCCAATTACTTTCTGGGCAGAAGCAGTTAATACTGCCTGCTATGTTCAAAACAGAGTTCTAGTAGTAAAATCTCAAGACAAGACACCCTATGAGCTTTTTTAAAAAGAAGAA
The DNA here is from genome assembly GCA_954870635.1 of Arctium minus. Taxonomy (NCBI): domain Eukaryota; kingdom Viridiplantae; phylum Streptophyta; class Magnoliopsida; order Asterales; family Asteraceae; genus Arctium; species Arctium minus. The sequence goes on along the minus strand of OX941089.1, from coordinate 75,103,643 downwards.
ACCTTTTATTGGTTTTTTCAAACCTTTTGGGTGTCCTTGCACAATTCTCAATACCAAAACTCACCTAGGCAAGTTTGATAGCAAAGTTGAGGATGGGTTTCTTGTTGGTTATTCATCTCAAAGTAAGGCCTACAGAGTTTTTAACACCTCTTCTAGGATTATTGAGGAAAGTGACAATGTCAAATGCAATGAGAACACACCAAATCAACTTGGTTCAGGTCCTGATTTGCTATTTGACATTGATTTACTGACTAATTCTTTGGGTTTCAGTAATGAGCATAATGCAGGAACAGGGACAGAACAGGCACAAGTTCAAAGACAAGAGTTTGTGCTGTTCCCAACACCTACTGCTGATCCTGTTGAATTCTGTGACCAAGATAATTCAGATTCAAAGGACACTGAACCAGCTCAGAATGAAGAGGACAGAGGTGAAAAGGAGGATCATCCCTCAGATTCAGGAATCAAAGGTCCTGAGATGCCAGTTTTGGAAGAGGAAGACACAGATGATGATTCTTCAGTGTATGGTGGAAGCTCTCCAGAAAAGAATGACACCAATCTTGAAGTAAATCTTAATGAGGAGGCTGTCAATGCTACAAGAACTCAGAAGAATCATCCTCCTCAATTAGTGATTGGTGACATCAATTCTCCAATGATCACAAGGCAACAAAGCAAGATAGGGGGATTGAAAGATCTACAATCAGGTTTATTATCTTGCTTTCTATCACAGGTTGAACCTAAAAAGGCATTTGATACAATGAAGGATCCAAGCTGGATAGAAGCAATGCAAGTGGAGCTACTGCAGTTTGTACTGCAATATGTATGGGATCTGGTGGATCTTCCAAAAGGACACAGAGCAATTGGCACAAGATGGATCTTCAGGAACAAGAAAGATGAGAGAGGAATAGTAATAAAGAACAAAGCCAGACTAATTGCACAAGGGTACACTCAAGAAGAGGGTATTGATTATGAAGAATTATTTGCACCAGTAGCCAGGATCGAGGCAATCAGGCTATTTTTAGCCTATGCTTCTTTCATGAAGTTCAAAGTCTATCAGATGGATGTAAAGAGTGCTTTTCTGTATGGAAAAATTGAAGAAGAAGTATATGTCTGTCAGCCTCCAGGATTTGAGAATCCAAATTATCCTGACAGAGTATACAAATTGAAGAAGGCACTCTATGGGCTACATCAAGCACCAAGGGCATGGTATGACACTCTGTCTACCTATCTCTTGGAAAATGGCTTTCAAAGAGGAATCATAGACAAGACTCTATTCATTCAGAGGAAGAAGAAGGACGTCCTAATAGTGCAAATCTATGTGGATGATATTATCTTTGGATCCACAAAATATCAAATGTGCAGAGATTTTGAAGATTTGATGCACAAGAGATTCAAGATGAGTTCTATGGGTGAACTTACCTTCTTCCTAGGGCTACAAGTTAAGCAGAAGAAAGATGGGATATTTATAAGCCAATCCAAATATGTGCAGGACATTCTTAATAAGTTTGGATTCTCAGACTCAAACCCTGCAAGCACACCCATGAAGACACACAAACAGATCACTGCAGATCTTGAGGGGGAGGAAGTGGATGTTCATCACTACAGATCAATGATTGGCTCCCTCATGTATCTCACTGCTTCAAGACCAGATATCATGTTTCCTGTTTGTGTATGTGCAAGATTTCAAGTAAGGCCTAAACAGTCACACTTTCAAGAAATCAAGAGGATATTCAGATATCTCAAAGGCCAACCTAGATTAGGTCTTTGGTATCCTCATGACTCACCATTTGACCTACTTGCTTATTCAGACAGTGACTTGGGTGGTGCAAATTTGGATAGAAAGTCAACTTCAGGGGGATGTCAGTTTTTAGGTGCAAGACTAGTATCATGGCAGTGCAAGAAACAAACCACAGTTTCCACATCTACAACAGAAGCAAAGTACATAGTTGCTGCAAGCTGCTGTTCTCAAGTACTCTAGATTCAAAATCAAATGCTGGACTATGGTATGACCTTTCTTCACACTCCAATCTTCATAGATAACAACAGTGTTATTAGCATTGTTAATAATCCAGTCAAGCACTCCAAAACAAAGCATATAGAAATCAGGTATCATTTTATCAGAGACTGTAATGAAAAGAAGCTAATTCAGGTTGTGAAAGTTCATACAAGTAACCAATTTGCTGATCTATTCACTAAACCTTTTGATGTGGGTAGGTTCACATTTTTGGTCACAAGTGTGGGCATGATAAACTCTGAATAAGCCTATTATCTTTTGTCTCATGTACCTGTATAGATTTCTTCCTGTCTACTCTCTCATATTGTGTTGTGCATGGTGCTACTAACCTTGTGTGTTTCAGTGTTTCAGATTGCTTCAAATGGTACTTAGTACTTCTAAATTAGTTAATACTGCTCGCTATATTACTCATAATAACTTTTCAAAAATGGTCAAGTATGGTTACTACTGCTAGGTGGTTTATACTGCCAGTGCAAAGTTACTACTGCTTGCCTTATTTATACTGCTAATCAATGTTACTACTGCTGGTATGTGTTAATACTACTAGTCCGTGTTAGTACTGCCAGTATGTGTTACTACTGCTAATATGAGTTAATACTGCGAGTTAGTTAATACTGCTAGGGTACTTAGTACTGCTTCTAACTGAAACCCTCCACCTATAAATACCCCTTGTGACCGCCAAAATACAAACGACTCTTTGAATTTCCATTGCTTCTTTTTCTCTCTCTCGATTTCTTGCTTACCAGTGTCAACCCCATTCACGTTTCGAACGCTAGAATTATCTAGAACGATGGCAGGACGAGCATTCTTTGATGAACACAACGAGCTCGCCATGTTATAGAAACCAAAGCAAGCTGAAGGTTTCCATGCCATAGTAGATTTCCTCAAATCCTCACACATCGCCCACGCTTTAACTGTCAATCCCACAATCTATGTGGAATATTAACGGCAGTTCTGGGCCAATGCTGCTATTCAATCTGAAGAGGGCAATCAGGTCATCAAAACAAGGGTATGTGATAAACCCCTGACCATCACAGAAGAGTGTATTCGTATCCATCTACGCTTAGATGATGCCTCAGGTATAACCTCTTTATCTAAGGAAGATCTTTTCCAAACTCTCAGTAATATGGGGTATGAAGGTCCCACTGATGTATTCAAGTTTTTCAAGAACAGATTTTCACCACAGTGGAGATTTTTTGTTCATACCCTACAACATTGCATTTCACGAAAAACAACTGGATGGAGTGAGTTTAGCAGTACCTTAGCTTATGCTTTGGTCTGCTTAGCTACCTCTAGAAAGTTTAATTTCTCACAAATGATTTTCAATGATTTTATGTCAAACCTGGATACCAAATCCAAAAGCTTTTATATGTATCCCAGGTTTGTACAAGAGATTATACTACAGGAATTGATGGATCTACCCTCTTTTCAAGAGGTGTATGTACCAAAACCTCCCAAAGGGAAGGTATTCTCAAACATGAAAAGGCCCTCCAAGGACTTTTCTGGCCAAGACACCCCATTGTTCTCTACAATGATGGGTGTGTCACATTCCCATGGTGAGGCATCAGAGTCAAAGCCCTCATCTGACAACCAAACTGATGACCTACCCACACCACTCATTTCTAGTAATCCTCCTCAGATTCCTATTGAAAAGCCCACATCCCCCATCACCAAAATCTATATAAGGAAAAAAGTAAAGAAGGTTCCTTCCCTTCTTGTACCTTCACCCCCACAGCCTTCAAGCCCTCTAATGGAGCATTCTCCATTAGAGAATATCGATAGGGAAACCACAGGGGTTTCTCCCAACCCCAAGAAGGTGCTCACTAAGGAGCAGGTTGAGCATGTGGGCAGTGAGGCTCACACTACTGACTTTGCACAAAGTGCAGAGCAGGACAGTGTGAACATCCCTAAGACCTTCCCCACGGCAACTTTGGGTGAGCAATCATCCAAAGGTCCCAGGTGCCAAGAAACCAAGGGGGTAGAGGCTGCTTCTGCTAGGTAGAAGACCTCTACTAAAAGATCCAAGGATCCTTCAAGGATGGTCAACACACCCAAAAGAGGTGAGGATAAATATAACTATGATGAATTGATAGAAACTATGGGAAATATCAATCTTGATGTCATCAAACAGGGTGCTGATATAGAAGAATTGAAACTGGTGATTATGTCTCAACAAGTGCAGATTACCAAACTAAAGAAGATGGTTCAGAGGTTGGTGCAGAAAAAGAGAAGAAAGCAGTATGTTTTAAAGAAAAGGGGAGATGTTTTCAACAAGGGGGAGAGACAAGCTGAAGGGGAGAAACAAAGCCCTGGTAGCATGGAAGCTCATTTTAAGGGGGAGTTGAATAGGGAAACAGAAAAAGCAAATGCAACAGAAAATACAAAAGAAGCAGTAACTGAGCCAGCAACAGTAATTGCAAAAGAAGTAGAAACAGAGAAAACTGCAGCAGAAATAGCATTGTCTAGAGAGGAAATTGAAATTGCAGAAACCCTTGTAAAAGCTAAGAATGACACTCCCAAAGCCACTCAAAAGGCTAAGGGAGTAATGATCAAAGAAGGAGGATTAGAGAAGAAACTAAAAGAAGTCAGTGTGGAGGATGCAAAGAAGAAGGGAAAGGAAAAGATGGTTGAGTCTGAGCTACCAGTGAAGAAACAGAAACAGATAGAGTTAGATGAAGAATTGGCCAAAAAGCTTCAAGAAGAGTTGGAAAAAGAGGAACAAATCCAATCTGCCAAAGACAGAGAGCTTGCATTGGATATGGCCAAAAAGTTGAATGAAGAATATCAAAGGAGTTTAAAGCCTGCTGTTGTTAAGAAAGTAATAAATAAAGCTGTTGTGCAAAGGCAAAGACAACCTTTCAAGACATACTTAGCAAATCAAGAAAGAAGGAAAATGATAAACTTCCTGAAAGGAGCTATTGGAGTTCCTGAGGGAATGTTTACAAGTATGTATTTTGGAAAGCTTGAAGATCTTTACCAGAAGAAGATGACCAAACTAAAAGGGGACTCCACTCAAAGGGAAGAAGCTGAAAGGAAGATGAAAGAGAGGCATGATCTCAATATACAACAACCCTTCCCAGAAAGTGAAGAAGGAACTCCTGTCAAGGAAAAGAAAGAAGAAAAGAAAGAAGAAAAGAAAGAAGAGACATTGGCTCATCAAATTGGAGTAATCAAAAGAAAGAAAACTATTGCCACCAAGCCAAAGGCAAAAAGGGCAAGAATTGAAGAAGAAAGAGCAGAAGCAGAACCTATTGATGAACCTTTAGCAGAGCCAGAGCAGAATCCAGAGCAGTCCAATCAACAATCAAATGAGCAGTTTGACTTGTACATGACAGTGACAGATGAAGATCCAGTACAAGCTGACCCAATATCAGTCCAAGCTCCTGAAATTATCCATTGGGATATCCTGGAAGATCAAAGGAAGAAATACTTCAGGATTAAAAGGATGGGAGACAAGTATGAGGTTTACTCTACTTGGGGCAAAATCATCAGAAGCTATTCCAGATCAGACCTAGAAGAAATGTTTAAGGTTGGAATGAGATTGTATGAAGAAGAATTGACAAAAGCAGGAATGAGCTTAATAAGACTAGCCATGGAGTACTTGTGCATGATGTTTGATCCTAGCAAAGTTCAACATGTGGTCAGAGATCTGCATCTGGAGAATAAATTCCAAAGAATAGAAAATTGGATGTTGTTTGAAAGGTGTGAAGTCTATGTCATCACTGTAGACAAAGCTTATCATGAGTATTACCTGGTGGATAAAATCTATGATCACAGCAAAGTCAAGTTGCAAGGTATGTTGAATGCAAAGCTTATATGTTCAAAGGATTCAGAAATGGCCAGGATAGTAGTCAGAAGAATTATCAATCAAAGTCTGGGACTGGATCCAAATCTAGGCAACTGAGTTGAAGTGTTGAAAACATAATGAAAACCTATGCTGAAGAACTTAACTTCTCATTCTAAAAAGATAAGTTAGGGGGAGATTGTTGGGTCTGAATATGCTAAGGATGGATACTACTGCTTGTAATTTTAATACTGCTAGTAGAATTAATACTGATTGAAAAGTTAGTACTGCTAGTAGTTAGTACTGTTGAAGATTACTACTGCAAGCATGGTTAATACTGCTCAAGGATTAATACTGCTGAGGATGTTTATGCTGCTCAATGATTAATACTGCTAAAAGAAGGTTAGTGCTGCTTCTAAAGATAAAGAAGACTTGAAGATAAAGATGAGCTGGAGATAAGGTTGAAGATAATTATGGTATTGATACTGAAGATCAATTTTATTTTGATAATTATCTTGTAATCAACTTTGTATATATAGTATAGAAGCCTTTGTTAGAATTAACAATTATTCATACGTTTTTGTTTAGAGAGAATTAACCTCAAGAATAGTTTAGATCCTTTCTATAGAGAAGTATAGAACGTCTGTTTAGCCTGTTAAACAGATTGAGGTTTTTGTGTGTAATCATCAAGTTGAATTAATATAACTTGTGATTTGAGTTATATATACTGTTCCATTGATTTTCTGTTAAAGTGTTTTTTCCGCAACTTCTTTAACATAAGTTTTTGAGTTTGTGTTAAATTCTTGTTTAAGTTTCGATCCTGATATCGTGATATTAACTGATGATTTGTAAGAAATATCCAATGCCATATAACCCTAATTTTTTAACTAGAAGGTGTAATAATATGGTATACACACAACTGATTATACACACATATAGGCATTTATTTAAGTCAAATTCTTACGAGGAGCGTAAGAATTTGATCCAGCGGTCGTAGTCTTACATGACCACAATTTCTTCAAAGACTGTAGACCACAATCCGGTGGGCAAAATGGTCATTGTCTATTTCTCCGTTACATTTAAACGGAACCAAACGAAAATGACTAAATTGAAAAGTTAAAAATAAAAATGGGGCAGACAGTAATTACTTAAAAGTCAGGTGGCGGGTTTAATAAAAGAAACCAATGGCAGATAGGTTAGGCCCGTACACGCGTGTTTCGTGTGCGAGAGAGATGCAGAAACGAGAGCTAGGAAAGCAAGGCGGAGGTTCGGGTGGCTCCGGCACACCGGCGGCGAAGAGAGGCCGACCTTTCGGAAGCACTAATAGCAACTCAGCTGCATCTTTGGCGTCCGACGCGGCAGCGCCATCTACACTCCTTGGCCCTTCGCTCCAAGTTCACTCCTCTTTCGCTGGTCAGTTCTGTTCTTTCAAAACCCTAATATTGTTATTTTTCATCAAGCCTTTCGAAAACATCAAAATTTTGTAGCTAGTAGTTTCTGAATACAAATTGATGTAGATTTTTGTTACTAATTTACCTTCAGTTCGTAATAATTTTTAGACATTGTCTTAATGTTCAATGCAAATCGTCAATTTTATGAAGAAAAGATTAGTATTCGTAAAAACCTTGAAGTTGAAAATCAACACTTGCAATTATTTTAATGTCAATGCTTACCTCAATTTTTGGAAAGAAAGGATCGTCATCAGTACTTCTCATTATTTTTTCATTTTTATTTTTTGTTGAACATTATATATATATATATATATATATATATATATATATATATATATATATATATTATGACCTCTTGATGTCGATATTCCAGTAGTCATAGAATTCGAATATTCAAATGACTAGGAACTGGCACAAACATGCGTGAATCCTTTTTACATCAGTCACATATTGTAGAGAATCTGGGTTTTGTGGTTGTAATCACTTGGATAGTTCCTGGATCGTGTATGGTTGCACTTGCCAAATACTATATTTCAACCTTTATTTGCCTTAGGTTGCACGAAATCAGTATTGTGATAATCCAGAAAATGCACACGTTTTGAGGCATAAACTCGAGTATATATATCCAGTAGATCAACTGTTTTATGTATGTATAAGAGAGATTGATAGTTAGGGCAGTTATGTGGTTAACATGTAACTGTAAGGCAGTTACAACCGCTTATAACACTTATGAATATGATTGTATAACAGTTGCAGCTGACTCAGAAGCTCTGAGTTATAGCACCAATCAAGGACCAAGTCCATAAGAACAAAACTCAGAAGGCTCGTAAGCAAAGACTCAGAAGCTCTGAGTGGAAGTCTTTTGATTTATACGTAGCCAAAATTATCAAGTTTCAGAACTTATCCAAGAAGCTTTCTAACCTTCTGAAATACATCCAGAGTGTCCCGACACCTAAAATTTCTAACTGAACCTCTTCATAAGGTGATATACTATATCACATTGACAATGTTGTAACTCCCATTATGTTTGCCTTATCACCTAGTCAATCCCAAGTAAATCACAATCACACCAAAATGGTTGATAACACTAAAGTCACCAACACATAATAGTGTCATATAATGAATATCCTTTGGATATGGATGCAAATTCAGTATTACCGACCAAACCAAATTAACCTAGTATTTTCCACTAAGAGGTGGTCGCCCCCCGGGGGGGGGGGGGGTATATGCCGACCTGACTTCTACTCCAAAGAGTAGACCAAATGTTACTGTGAAGACCCTCGACTTTCAGAAGAGTGTATATGATGAAAGAGTTTTACTCATGATTTTCAGAAAGGTTGTCATAAAGTTTGAAGAAAAATAAGGTAAAAGAAAAGAGTTCAAAAGAGAGGATCTTGAAAAGAAAAACTAAGGCTAAAAGATAATAAGCATGGCATAAAAACAGAAGTAGGGAACATAGCCGAGTTTTGAAAAACCCCTAACCCCTAGTCGCTGTCTCAATGTAGAACCCTTATAACCTATCTGACAACTCTCTATTCTTCCCCTCTTCCCCGACCTCTCTACCTCTCTAGCTCCTTCCCTCACATTTATGCTTGCTATGGGTCCCCATCCCTAATCAACTACTCTAATCCCGCATCTCCAAGAACTCCTATGTTGGAAATGTCCAAGGCAGCTATGGCCCTCCTTTATTGCTATCCCACATCCTCCTCGACCTAACCCTTTTCCTCGCCTGTAACAACCCGTCCCATATAGATAGAAAATTGGATTCTGTAAGCTTCTTACAAGCTCAAAGTTGTGGGCTATAACTTCCCCAATGGTTTTAAGTTGATTTTGAGGTTATTGGGTTAGTCTGCTGCTTTGGGCCATGGGGTGTTACAAATGGTATCAGAGCCAATTCTTGTACCATCGAGCTAGTGGGGCAAACCTCATTGAGAGTGATGAGTCCCCGAGGGGGGATTTTTGTAACATCTTAGGCAAATCCACATCGTGGTTACATGGAGGATTCTGGGAAGGCATGACTAGGACGTCAAGAATTTAAGTGGGGGAGCTTGTAACAACTCGTCCCACATGGATAGAAAATTGGAATTATAAGCTTCTTATAAGCTCAAAATTGTGGGCTATCAACGACTTCCATTATGGTTCTAAGTTGATTTCGAGGTTATTGGGCAAGTCTGCTGCTTTCGAGGTCAAAATTGTCTGCTTTAGAAGAATTTAGGGGTAGCTCCAGTTTATTGTAACTGATGCAATGTTCCAGATGATATGATCATCTGCGATGTGATCTTTAGATGCACCATCGACAAGGGATGGGAGGGTGTTAGAAGAGGTAAGGACATGCCAAGACTGACATAGGGGAAGTTGTCAAGAGCAAATCTGGAAGATCCAAAACATATCTAAGGAATTGGTTCTACATACGAGAGCTTGCAAGGATGTTGATTATGTTTTAGACTCTTAATTGTCTGATTTGTCTCACCTCGTAATCGATGCGTTATGGGATTTGTATATATTCTATTTAACCAGTTGGGGATAAAGGCTTGTTATTTTAATAAATTTTCAATATTCTTAGTGCAGTTTACAATTCTTTTAATAACAAAACCAGTTCTTATCAATTGCAACACTGAAGAGTAGACCATTCATGGTTAGAAGTCAAACATGGACTATCCTTTTGGGATGGAGTGAGTAACAATTGATATCGATGATGATGCATCTTGTATAGAACAAAGCCCTGTAACATTCGCGAATAAGGTGATAGTTATTTCTTATGTTATACAGATATGGATGCAAAATACAATCGGTTGTCTGTCAATTTGAAATTCTGCACGCATGGTACAGATTCAACTTGTCGTTACATGTCCCAGTAAATTATTTCTGTGTTGACCTAACACCAGGCAGACATCCCCGAAGTGCTTGTATGACAGACATGGACCCAACCCATTACCCATGCACTTGATTTCATATAAAATTGGCTCCATTAAGAGTCATGCTCTTTCTGAAGGAGAGCTTTAATCTTGGAATAAATTGCTTATTGCATCTATACAATGGTTTCTTTTACATTACTTGATTGATATGCAAGTATGCAACGTCATGTAATCATTACTTCTCAAATTCTTTATCCTCATGTTCAGATCAGAATAATAAAAGGATTGTTCTTGCCCTTCAAAGTGGATTGAAGAGTGAGCTGACATGGGCACTAAATACTCTAACTTTGCTCTCATTCAAAGAGAAAGATGAAGTGCGCAAAGATGCAACCCCCTTGGCGAAAATACCTGGATTGCTTGATGCTCTTTTGCAAGTTGTATGTGAACACTCTTACATAAATTTTCAGATTGTATCATGTGTTTTAATCATCTTCATTTTTTAAATTTTGTGAGAGCTACTATTTTTCTTATATATTTTGTATGTGCAATAAGGACAGATAGATGACTGGCGTGATATTGCACTCCCGAAAGAGCTCATAAAGACTCCACGAACACGGTCACTAGGTGCTAACTCCATTGTTACTGGTTTTGGAAATGAGTACAAAGCATTAGGCTCAAATGATGCGCCCCATCCAAAGTAAGTTCCATGCACCATATATTTCTTTAGGCTTCCACATTCTTGATGTAGAAGGTTTCATACGCAAGTAACGTAACCATTAATTTTGCTTTTTTTTTATGGCAGCATTGGATCTGCTTCTGTTTCAGAGGCATCCGTGCAGAAAAAGGCAACTAAATCTCAGCCTTCGGAATGGTGGCTTGCTGAGGATGGTCTGTTTAATCTGAATGATGAAGGGCGGGCAGAAAAGCAGCAGTGTGCAGTTGCTGCATCAAATATTCTCCGCAATTTCTCTTTTATGCCAGAAAATGAAGTCATCATGGGCCAGCATCGCCACTGCTTGGAAACAATCTTCCAGTGCATTGAGGACCATGTTACAGGTGAGATGATAAAATGCTGAATATTTCTTATCAAATATGAAGATGCAAAGAGAAAATAACACACTTCCTACTAATAATCTGTATTACCATGCTTTGTAATTACTCAGACTAATATAACCTCCATTCCTCCAAAAGTAAGTCTGTAAATCGTACAACTAGAAAATTGTTATACCCCATATTAAGTGGTTGGTCAATGTTGATGGCTAGTTAGGTCGGATTAGGAAGTACCGGGAATAAGTGGCTAGGGAGGGTCAAAAGACTTGGTTTGTTAGTGAGAGTGGGGACTGTTAAATACAACAGAAAGTGGATTGGGGGATTCTGTTTTGAGTGAAACCAAATTGGGCGGGACCCTGGGAGAGACTCCAGCCTCTCGAAAGCTGGAAACCCTATCTGTAACCATTAGATTGAGAGTAAATTCTAATGTTAGAGTCCAATGTTCATCAATTGGATCGAACTCCGACATGGGAATTCACTCTCAATCATGGGTTTCCAGCTTTCAAGAGGCTGGAGTCTCTCCTAGACTCCCACCCAATTTGGTTTCACTCAAAACAGAATCCCGCAGTATTTACCAATCACTTAATATGGGGTATAAGAACTTCCAGATGTCGTATGCATTCCGATGCTTAAAATCAGATGATTCAATGAGGATTCCAGCTTTCGAGAGGCTGGTGCTCTCCCCAAGGCTCACCGGCTATTACAAAATGTCAAAACAGAATAATCACTACAAACTCACCAGCCTTCATTAAACCCACCCCCAACAGAATAAAATAATAGACTGGTCTCCACCCATGCAAACGTGGAAATCAGGGGCTCTTATTTTAGCTAATAACATAATTCTTATTTACTGTTGCTGAAATAAAACTACCCCCAATACCATTCTCTCTTTCCTGCTGGTGCGACGGACATAAGTAACCTGATGGCAGGTTTATCTCTCCCTTGCTAAATCCATGGGGTTATCGTCTTGCATAAGAATCAAAAGTATAGATGTATTCATCTAATCGAAGCTAGAATAACACAAATACACTTTCGGTAGTCTAATAGAATCGAAATGGATCTATACACATCTAATTAAAACTAAATTGACATAAAATGAATCAAAATGGTATTAATAAACACAATGAATATAAATAACTATAACCCTAAACAAAGTAATTTGCGCAAATAGGAAAAACAAGTAAATCCACTACAACTTCCTTTGGCATGAGGGCAAGGTGTAACTTGTTTACCCATTAGTGGTGATTAACCACAGTGAATAAACAAAGGAATAAAAACTCTTGTTGAAAGAAACAATACACTACATTCAGGCTATAGCCCATCCAGCTTCCAAGTTAACTTAAGTAACTCATCATGATTAAGTAACTTAGTCTATTAATGACATAGTGAAAATAACAGAAAATGACATGTTCATGATAAGAAAACAACTTAAAGATGGAACCAAAAAGGAGAGAGTATTCTTCAGCTGTTGATTTTGTAGAAACTAAGAAATCATCTTATACGCCTTGGGACTTGGCCTTCTTCTTTCCACTAACTCTGGTTCCATAGCTGTCTAGTAGTGGGGACTGACCTGCACTGCTACCTTTGTTTTTGTGCTACTTTGTCGTTCTCGGCTTGACTTGGATTTTTCCTTCTTTTTAGCTTGTACTAGCACTGTTGTGTCTGCCCTCATGTAGCAAGTTTGCAAAACTTTGTGGCCCTTGTACTTCTTACTTTATTTTCAGTTATGTGCTAAAGTACCGGCTGCTGGGACAACTACTATTCCAGCCACCTGTTATGCTACCACCGGTTCGATTCACGTGTAGTTGGAAGAGAGGTCCAGGTCAGCTTAATAAAAGGGGGTTCCTGAGTCTTGATACCACCATCTTTATGTTTCCTACTTCAACTCCACGCCTTGTCCCTTAGCCACAGAAGAAGCGCATCCCACCTGATTCTTGTAATACGTCTTCCCAAGTTCCCATGCGTGTCCACCACCTAAAGTGCCTTTGAAAAAAATTCATCAAGTACAAACCAAAATATCTAGCCCTACCACCTAAAGTCCACCCATCATCAACTCAGAAAGAAGACGAGTAAAAAGATTCAAATAAGGCGGATTTAGACAAGAACATCACAACATCTATCTATTAAGAACTTGCGGCTATAGCATATAACTCTTGTTCTGGAGTTATCAGTTATACATCTTAACTCTTAAGGTATCCTAAAGGTGTTCCAAGACGTGCTATCTTTTTTATGCCTTTCAAGGATACATGAGGGTTGTAGCTTATTTTTATGCCGCTTGTATATGTTTTTATTACATCAGATATATAGTGGATATTGCATTTTCTTTCAAAGAATCTTGTGTCCTGGAAGCATACTTGTTTTTCTTTCTGTTACAGTCCAAGTATTGGAACATGTTGTATACAGCATCCAAGCTGACTTTATGGAGTTGACCGACTCTTCATGTGGTTTAGTGGAGATTCATTGCGATAATGATAATTTCTGCACATTGATGTAAGATGATGTTCGCTGTATTACTCAACAGAAAATGGAAAAAGTTTCATGAAGAATCCCAGAAATTTGAGTAGCTGGTTTATTCCCATGGCTCACGCCAAAATTGATTACAAAACTAGATACCCACCTTTTCTCTCTCTACTCCCTTCTATAATGTTTTTGCTAACCGATCACTAACAATACCCACCCAAGAGTTCCCCTTTTGCAAACAGCTGGGTGGTACTTCTTGTGAGCCTCCTACTATTCGTGAGATGCTGGGCATGTTTGACATTTATGCATCAACCAAAGGAGTTGGACATGTGGATCTTTATTTAATTTTAATCATGTTTCGTCCTTTTGGTGAATTCATGTACTTATTATGCTCTCATGATAATAGAGTGTTCTTTTTTATAGCCTTTACAGAAAAACCATTGAATGATAAAGTTGTTAGTTAGAAGAAATCGATTAACATCTCTTTAACGGTTTAGCATTTGATGAATTTTGCATGAAAGGTCTCATCTCATCATTTATGTTGTCTAGTAAATCTTCTTGGTCTCATCACTTAAGAGGTGTGCATCTGCAGTTGACTAGCATAATACTCTGGTTGCCAATCGGTTTACTTAGTTTATGATCAGTTTTTTCTTGCATTCCATACTCATATGTGATTTCTTCCGTATAAAGTAAATTCTTGCATTCCTGTAACTCAATTAGCCAGAAGATTTTGTTTATTCTTCTGGCTAATAAAGTAATAATGCATCAAGGGGGGCCATGTCTGATGATAATCATTCTTCGTTATTGACAGAGGATGAGGAACTTGTAACGAATTGCCTTGAGACAATTGTGAATTTGGCTCCATTACTGGACCTTCGAATCTTTAGCTCATCAAAGCCATCCTACATCAAAATAACGTAAGAATCTATATGTTCTTTTTGCTATTTTGGTTTTAAACATCCTACAATAAAAAGATGCATCATGCTTATGAATTTTTCTTGTTTTTGATAAAAAGAGAGAAACGAGCTGTTCAAGCAATCATGGGAATATTGGGATCTGCTGTGAAAGTTTGGCATTGTGCAGCTGCGGAGTTGCTTGGGCGTTTGATAATAAACCCCGAGAATGAACCTTTTCTTCTTCCTTCTGCTCCACAGGTTTGTGGTTGCTTTTATTTTTTTGTAATCTTTTATGCTCGGTTCAATACCTTCCGTTTAAACAGTTCTGATGGGGCTTGCAGATCTACAAGCGGTTGGTTGATCTTTTGAGCTTGCCAGCTGTGGATGCACAAGCTGCTGCAGTGGGGGCACTTTATAACCTTGCGGAAGTCAACATGGACTGTCGACTGAAGCTTGCTAGTGAACGATGGTGAGATGTTCCTTTAACTACATTTCAGTTTAACAGAAAATTTCTGCATCATTTAAGAAAAATATTCAAGAGTACTAGGGAAGAGAAATGCAAAATCTTATGTAATACTCCATTTGTTCCAAAATAAATTTCCATAATGAAAAAGGCACAAAGTTTTAGAAACTTGTGGTTATTAAACTTTTAATTAACTAAATGACAAATTTACCCTATAGAGGGTAGAATTGGAAAGTAGGCACTTACTTTTGAAAGTGGATTATTATTTTGGGACAAACTAAAATAGAAATGTTAGACACTTATTTTGGAATGGAGGGAGTATGAGAAAAAGGTACTAAATACAGGCCAGCATTTTTTTTATATAATTTAAATGGGTGAATCGCATTTTAGGTCATGCGTTCAACATTTACTACATTCTAAACGGTAGTTAGGTTTCCCGAACCCTAAGGTAGACTAGGGGTATGTAGCTCCACACCTTGGTTATGTTTCTCATCTACTGGCCTCTTTTTACATTGTTGTTGCTTACTCGTATCTCCTCTCAAAATTTAGCATATTTGTTTTTCTGGTTTCTTTTCCTATTTGTATTGCTATTGTTTACTCAATTCTAAGTTATCCATATTCAGTGGATCTGTTTTTCTACCTTTCTCACATTTTGCACTAGCTGGGAGTCTTCATGAAAATGGCCACTCTACTCTTTAGGGTAGAGGTCAGGTCTGCCTACATCTTACCCTTTCCAGATCACATATTCGGGTGGAATTTTCTGGGCTCGTTTGGTTTGGTTTGGTTTGGTTTATCATTTTTGACTTGCAGGATTCATGACTTGTTAACACAGGTGTTCTAGCAATTCCTGTTCACTTTTGTGGAATTTGTTATAAAGCAAGTGTTGTCCATTTTCAAGAAAAGAAATCATACTGGAATTTGTTAAAACAACATTGACCACCGACAACATTTTGTTGAGGATTGTTGACAGTTCAAGAAAACCCGAGAAAACCACCAAAACCCGGACCAAATTGTTATTCGATTTATTTCTATGGTTGGTAGAACTGACCATAAGCTTTTGTGTAACTGGTTAGGGCGGTTGATCGGTTGCTGAAAGTGATTAAGGCACCACATCCAGTACCAGAAGTGTGTAGGAAAGCAGCAATGATACTAGAAAGCCTAGTCTCAGAGCCACAAAACCGGCCTCTGCTCCTGGCCTATGAGAACGCATTTGCAGAGATACTATTCTCAGATGGAAAATATTCGGATACATTCGCTCGGATATTATTCGAATTAACATCAAAGCCCAACAGCAAAGTGGCAACGGCTCGCGGTATATGGGGCATGTAACACCTGGATTTTGGTTGCCAAAAAAAAGGTACATTTCTAACACCTGTAGTTGTACTGCATGTAGTTTTAGATTTAAACATGAATTTAACACCCTATGTTTTTCTTGTTGTAGTGGTGGGAAGATATGAGTAAATGTTGTGAATCACTTCTAAAGGTATTTAAAACTTTTAAGTAGTAGTAATGTTTTTTTACTTGGCTTTTTTTAGAGCTAACAAATCTAGAAAGGTAGAACTTTTATTGACGTAAGATACAAATCAAGTCAATAGAGTATTGTCGTGTGTATTGTCGATCATGAAAAAAAGGGTATTCACTATCCTCTGTAGCGACCCCACTGCACTGGTCCCACGATCGTCATGGGAAGAGGGTTGTTGCTTGGGTTTGAACCCAAGACCTCACACATATCGTTGGGACAGATTAACAGGGGGTTTACCTTTGATTTGTTGTTTGTCTCTTGATCCGATGCGGATAATCAATCGATGGAGTGGAGCTTACCTTAACTTTCTATATTAGTCAAGCACACTCACTCTAATGGCGCATCTTTTTCCGCGGTCCCTGAAGCTTATAGAAAGATTTCAAAAAACGAGCTGAAATGGGACCAGGAAGACGATACCTCATAGTCTATGACTTGGAGTACACCCTGCTTCGGTGCTCCGCATGGTTATTTTCATGTTTGCTTCGACTCGTCAGTCATCATGGACCCAACAATGGAATTAGGAATTTTGCCGGGCGGGTGCACTTTTAAGGTGGATCAAAGACTCGTAAATCGCTCGATGTTTTTTTAGCTGAACTCCACCTTTCCGAGGGATTTTTTTTTAGTTTTTTGGTTGATTTCTACAGTTATTTTTTATATATAGTTTTTGGCTGATTTTGTGAGATTTTTGTTTTTTTTGACGATTTCGAGACTTTTTCGGTTTTTTGGTTGATGTCCCTTGTATGTTCTAATATCCCAGAGCAGTCCTCAAAGATTTTTTTAGGGTTTCTATTGGGGGGGCATTCATAGTTCTGCCCCTATATGGACCACTTGTGATCATTATAGCAGTTCCTTTTAATCCCAGAAAATGTCTGCTACACAACTACAGATAAATCTTATCAGTAGAAAGAGATTTGAAGAAGTATATCATAATATCACATATGGATGTAATGTTAGGGTACTCTTGCATCCATCTGTTCTACTTTTTCTGATAATAGACTTTTATAAGAGTAAACACTAATTTTTGTCCTTAAGGTTTAGTGGAAAGTCTGAAAGTGAGACTTGAATTTTGACAAGTCTAGAAATCACCTTTGTAGTTTGTATTTTGCTTTGAAAATGGTCTTTGGTCACTAAACTTAGTTGAAAAAATGTCCGTTAAATGAGGAGTATTATGGTCTGTTCTGTTTCTATCTCATTTTTACCCAATAATATTAATATATTATATAGAGTATATATTATTTAAACCCCTAGATCAGGTCTATCTCGTGTTCGTCAGGATCGGCTGTCACCGACAACCACCGCACCTTTCCTCCACTGCCGGTCACCATCTCCAACTCGTAACCCAAGCAGAACCGACTTTCTCCCAACCCCTTTCACCATCCCTCCGTTTGTCGCCTTCACCTTCACCATTACTTATCTATGTGCGCATTAAAAACCAAGTAAAATTTAACGGAGTTAGGGACTAAGGATCAAGTTCAAAGCAAAAAAAAAGCAAACCATAAGGATGATTTCTAAACTTATCAAAGTTCATGTCTTACTTTCAGACGTTTTACTAAACCTCAATAACCAAAATTAGAGTTTACTCCTTTTTTTTTTTTTTTACGGTATAAAGTAAGAATAGAATAATTCTTATGAAATAAAGTAACACTTTTATGATAGAAGAAATCTAATCAAATGACTGAAAGTACAAGTGAACTGCATATATAACGTACAATGAAATTGATTACGCTAAGATTCAAAGTGAAAGACATGTGATTAAGCGTATGCATTAAGGAAGGCATCTACTTTTTGTTTAAATGTAACATCGCTCCACCCTGATCCCCACAGACGTGTTACATTTTTCAACAAAAAAATTACAGAAGCGTTTAAAATTCATTCTTTTTACTACAAGGAAAATCAATGGATCAGCTATTAAATAATCATACAACCAACAGCGGAACCAACACTTAAAATTATCATATCAATACAACACATGCAAAACTTACTTTACAAACGGGATCATGCATTGCAACAGTGGAATTGCATTCAAGATTTTGGTTCGGGGTTTTAGTTCATAATGTTCAGTGGATGATAAGTTATGTGTTTTCGTGACTCAAATGAGCTGTATCTCTGTAGGCAGCTATATTATTGAACTGTAATTGTTTGGGTTTGGTCTTTGTTTTGTTAATGTGTTTTTGACATGTTTTATTTAGTACCACCGAGTTTTTTCTGCAGAAAAACTTTGAAGACTTTTTTGTATTTGATTTATTTCCAATAAAATTTGTTGCCTATAAAAAACTTGCTTTAGAGCATCTCCAACAGCTTTGCTAAAATAGAAAAAAATGTGTTTTTGTTCTCTAAACCTTTCCAACAGCTTTGCTATCTTGTTTGCTATAATAAAAAAAACTTGAAAATTTTCTAAGTTTAGAGAATTCTCTAAAACTTAATGGTAGGAGAGAGAAATGATTATTTTATTCAATCTCACCAATGAGATTCAATTTTTATCATTTTATTTTAAGTTTTAAAAAAAATGTATTGGGATGATAAATTAGAGAATATTATAATAATAGAAGTTTTAAAATCTCTAAAATAACAAATCTGTTGGAGTTGAATGTAATACATTTTAGAGATTCTCACTTTTGGTTCTCTATTTTAGAAAAATTATAGGAAAGCTGTTGGAAATGTTCATACAAACTATTGCATTTTGGGGACTAGACTTTTCAAACTTGGTTCAAGTAAGAAAAAAAAAAAAAAAAAAGGAAGAAGGAACATGTCTTTAAATACGGGTGGGTTTTGGGTGTGAAATATGGGTCAAATTGGTTTTTTGGTGGCCGGATAGAGTTTTTTTCGGGCTTTATTAACAATATATTTATTTATTTATTGTCATAACTATGATAATTTAACATTAAAACAAACCAACGTTACAATTTAAATTATAAAAACATAAAATTGTATTCGCAATATTAAAATTATTCGGATTTGGATTACAAAACATTTAAACTGTACGTCAATATCCGTGTTTTGAAATTTTTGATATTCAACCTCAGTTAGTTGGGTTTTAAAATAGCCTAATACTCATTTTTTTTTCTTGAACCGTGCTTGCAATCGTCTTTAATTTTTAATTTTTAGTTATTCAATTCTCAATTTCATTGTTCTTGGACTGTTCTTGGGTTTCACCTTCTTGATCCTTTTGAATATTTTCTAACCACTCGTCGGTGGTGTTTGGAGTTGTGAATGTGCTTTGTTCTTTTTATAACGTGTCACATCATCTTCAACTTCAACCAGACTATTTTCCGACGATTAATTGTTTTGAATTCTCTGGTTGCTATCGTGGTAGTCCTTCAAACACACACATATCCATCGATTTTTTTTCGAAATATGTGATTCTTATTTGTTTAAAATCCTGTCACACTAATATCAAAATTCAACATCCATGCACTTTTTCAGACTTAAGACATATGTGATAGTACATCTCTAAGGATGTTCAAGGAATAATCCAGTATGCGGCCCACTAAGGTGCCGTTTGTTTTTTAAGAGATCTAAAGTCTGAAGTCTTATTTTAGTTATGATTAATAAGAGGTGGTGTGTAAAAATGTCTGAACGATTCAGACTTAAGAGTCATTAAGAGGTTTTTTTAAAAAAACAAACAACCCCTACTAGTCCATTCATTTATATGAAAAATATCAGTGCAAGTGATCTTCAATAACATTCAACCTAAAGCTCCCAAAATTTGTTGATATTTAGCACACTCCGCATAGTTGATATCCCAGTTTCATATCATTATTCTAAACTTTATTTTATTGGGCAAAAGGTTGATACCGGTAACCCTGACCGGCCCTATACCTGACCCTGCCTACTCGACCATCCGTATGAGGAGGCATTTTGAGGCTCACTCAGCGGCTGTTGCTAGCGCGCGCGTGCGCGCCCGGGGTGGGGGGGGGGGGTGTTGGGCTCGAACCCAAGATCTGTTAGTTATTGGGCAAGTCTCCCCGCCCCATTGCCAACTGAGCTACACACCATTGGCTCTAAACTTTATTTTGTGCCCAACAAGATATAGAGAAATCAAGATATAATAAATTTATCTTTTATCAAAATTAACGAGATGTGTACAAAATGTAAATTCAAAACATTCCAAAATTATAAACCTAAACCTACACGTACGGTAACCCCCTGGGTCATTTTTATCTGTAATAAGCCTCGACATAATCTCACCTTTTGAACTGTTTAAACCATTTACCTTTTTTAGTCCAAAAATAAGATCAATGGGCAAAATATGATCGACACATGAATAATTAATGATCTAAGAATTAACTTTTTAACAACCACAATGTATTTATTACATAATAAAAGAATCAAATACATATATATTTTTTCCAGTTGCGTCATTATAAAGAAAACTCCTTACTTCAATTAATAGAATCATACAACGAGCATCTTCCCAACCATAAACCCTATTTATTGTTATCCAAGTATTTGTTATTAATAGAGTTCGGCCAATTGAGACCATGTTAGGTTCGTTTCTCATCCAACAATTTAAAGAGAAGACATATTTCGAATAGAAAAAATAATGTACTTTATTTTTTCTACGCATAACTTCAAATAAAACGAAATATATGGTGAGGTAGAAGAGAATCATGTCGGAAAGAACATATTACCCATTAATACGCCTTTTAAAGGCAGGGCGGATTCTGAGGGTTTTCATGCGCTGGACGGAAAGACTGAAGAGTGCCTCTACTTAATATGAAAACAAATGGAACATATTAATTTTTAAGGGTTTGGAACGTATTCAAGCTCGGGCTCATCCCCACGTCGATTTTTGTTACCGTTCTTGATTGATAATGTGTTTTTCGTAATACACACCTTATAATTATATAAGCACCATAATGTAACATTAAGCTAAGTTCAACTTTAGAAGCTTGCATATAGTGGACGTTATGCTCAAACTAACCCTATACAACCCTATATGATGTTCAATTTGTCTGAAATCTTGGGAAAACTCAAGATTATAGTTATATGATATTTTAAAATGGTCTAAACATCTCTAAGAAGTGAGTGTTGTGTGGTCTAAGCAAATCTATATAGCCTTATGCAACAACCAAACTATAGGCGGCAACAATATTGGACCTACGAGACAATATTGAATCAAGAAAAAAGAAAACAAAAATCATCGAGAGTCATACTATGACTAGGGTTGCACATGGGTTGAGTTGGCCGGGTTGAAGACATTTGAACAATCCAACCCAATGTTTGAGGTTAGAAAATCCGAACCAAACCCAACCTAATCAAAACTACAACCCAAGCCAATACAAACCATGCGGGTTGGTATGGGTTGGTCGGGTTGAAACTTTGATACATCGTTTCATAATCTAGCTAAGCGTTTGTGTTTAAAAGAAGTAGAATCAAAATGAAAGAATACAAAAAACACTAACCAACTAAAAAAATTTAAGGTTCAGGCAAATATAAAAGTAAAATTACAGTTGAAACTTGAAATTGTAATATAATTTGGATATAGCTAATTACGGGTTTGTCTAATGACTAATGTACATATATTAATCAAGAACATAATAACTATATTAAAACCATAATTTAGAAAGACATAGAGTTCATCGGGTTGAGTTGGGTTCAAATTACGCTAACCCAATTTCAACTCAATAGATGCGGTTTGGTCTAATTTTGTGCCAATAGTTGGTCCAAAATCAACCAAACATGAAATACTTGAAATGAAACTTAGAGGAAGTAAAATAAATCATTTTAACATGTATATGGTTTTATAAAAGTGTAGAATGAACTCACAATGCTAGGTTTTGGTGAAAACCTAGAAAATCAACAAAACCCCTTAAAGAGAGAGATGAGAGCTTTAGCCTTGATCTAGCATTGAATCCTAGCTTGGATTGATGATTAAACTCTTTGAAAAGGTTGGGAAAGAGCTTGAAATGCTTCCAAAATTGAAATAAATTAAGAGAGAAGAGAGGAAATTGAGCAAGAGGGTGTTGGTGAGGAAATGAGAGTGAAAGACCCAAAACCCAGCCTTAACTGCACATAATCAGGCCTCACCGTGTATTTCCACGCGAGTTAACTCGTCAGAAAAGTCACCCGAAACATTTTCCTTCACCCGCGTTAGTTTCACCGTGAGTTAACTCAAGGTTCTCTCTGTCTCAAACCTCCAGTGACTAGCGCTAGTTTCACCGTGAGTTAACTCACGGTCAAACTGACTTGCACCCCAAACTTGCAGTTTCTTGGTTTTTCTCAAGTGACTTTCTACCAAAACTTTAACCAAGTAAAACCTCACTAAATTAGAGATTATTAGGGCTAAAACTAAGTGTTTAGTTAAAGCTAAAGGTAAACGAAATTCTGGGTGTTACAATCTTCTCGACTTTGGAATTGATTTCATCCTCGAAATCTTACATTACACAAATAAGGGTAATGCCTCTTCATGTCTTCCTCGGATTCCCAAGTCACATTAATGCCTCGATGGTGCTTTCACTAGACTTTGACCAATATGACCTCTTTGTGACACACCTTCTTGGACTTTTTCTCTAGAACTATTTCTAGTTCCTCCATGCACCGGTTGTTCTCATCCACTCGTATCTCCGAGAGAGAAATGACACCATCTTCCTCCACCAAAAACTTCCTCACATAATACACATGAAAAGTAGGGTGAATCCTATCCATTTCAAGAGGTAAGTCTAACTTGTAAGCTTGTAGACCAACCCGACCCAATATCGTTAAAGGTCTAATGAAGCAAGGACTGACTTTCCCGCACTTCCCAAAACGGATAATTCCCTTCCACGAAGACACTTTCAACATGACACAATCACCTACTTGGAACTCGATTGGTCGCCTTTTCTTGTCGGCATAACTCTTTTGCCGGTCTTGAGCCGCTTTCTATCGATCCCGAATGCCTTTCACTTTTTATCAGCAGTCTCTTGTACAATCTCAGGTCTGACAAACTGTTTCTCTCCCTCTTAAACCCAACATACGAGAGTTCTACATTTCCGACCGTACAAGGCTTCAAAAGGTGCCATCCCGATGCTCGAGTGGTAACTATTGTTGTAGGCAAACTCCACCAAGGGAATATGAGAGTCCCAGTTACTACCAAAGTCAATAACGCATGATCTCAACATGTATTCTAAAATCTAAATTGACTGCTCACTTTGTCCATCCGTTTTTAGGATGATTGTGCTCAACTTCACTCTCATACCCAATTCTTTTTTCAAGTCATCCTAGTAGTTCGAAGAAAACCGGCTATCCCGATTTGATACAATTGACAAAGGCACTCCGTTCCTAGAAATCACCTCATTGATATACAACTTTGACAAGTTATCCATCGGTAACGTTTCCCCGCACTACCAAGAAGTGAGCACTCTTAGTTAGGTGATCCACTATAACCCATATCATATTGTTACCTCTCAAAGTTCTCAGCAATTTAGTCATGAAGTCCATGGTGATATGTTCCCACTTCCACTTCAGGATCTCCAGGGATTGAAGACTTCCCTATGGTCGTTGGTGTTCTGTCTTTACTTGCAAGCACATCATACAACGCTCCATTTAGTTAGCCACATCTAGTTTCATGACGAGTCACCAGTAATTAAATTTCAAGTCCCTACACATCTTTGTGCTACCCAGATGTATTGAATATTTAGGCTTGTGAGCATCCTTAAGGAGTAGATCACGGTTACCCCCAATCTTAGGTACCCAAACACACCATTTGAATAATTTTACTCCCCGACCAGCTTTCGTAAACAGTAAGTGTTGTTTCGCCTTCACTTCACCTTTTATGATTCTCTTCCAACAACACATTGACTTGTGAAGTCTTAATCCTCTCGATCAAACTGGACACCAAATAGACTCTAGAAAGGGTGATCCCAACACCATCATTGTACTGCTTCCGGCTTAATGCATCGGCTACAACATTTGCTTTACCTGGGTGGTAAAGTAGCTCATAGTCATAGTCTTTGAGTAACTACAACTATCTCCACTGCCTCATGTTTAATTCTTTCTGATCGAAAACATACTTCAAGCTTTTATGGTTGGTGTAAAGTGTACACTTAGTATCGTAAAGATAGTGTCACCATAATTTTAAAGGGAACACCACCGCCGCTAACTCCAAGTCATGAGTAGGATAATTTTTCTCGTGCTCGTTGAGTTGTGTTGATGCATAGACGATCACCTTGCCTCGTTGCATCAAAACGCAACACAAACTCATCTTAGATGCATCACTATATACCACAGAGTCCTTGGACCCTCCTAGCAACGACATAATTGGAACTTCACATTACTTCTTATGAAGAGTCCGAATGGCATTCTCTTTAGTCTTGGTCCAAACCAATTTTACATTTTCCTGAGTCAAAGCCATCAAAGAAGAAGCGATCTTGGAGAAATCTTGTATAAATCTCCAATAGTAGCCTACAAACTCAAGAAGCTTCGGATTTCAGACTGGCTCTTGGGTAGCTCCCAGTTCATGATCACTTCAATCTTAGATGGATCCACCTTTACTCCGTCATGGTTGACTATGTGACCCAAGAATTCAACTTCCTTTAACCAAAAATCTCACTTGGATAATTTGGCATAAAACCTCTCACTTCTCAACAATTCTAAGAATTCCCAGAGGAGTAGCTCATATCAAACTCATTTTAGGAGTAAACGAATATGTCGTCGATGAATACGATTATCGACTTGTCAAGAAAAGACCGAAACACTCAATTCATCAGATCCATGAACACTTCCGGTGCATTCATTAAACCAAATGACATTATCAAGAATTCATAATGACCATATCGTGTCCTACACGTCGTCTTTGCCACATCATCTTTCTTTACTTTCACTTAATGATACCCCGATCAGAGATCAATTTCGAGAAACACCCCGACCCTTGAAGTTGATCAAACAAATCATCGATTCTTGGGAGCGGGTATTTGTTCTTCACGGTCGTCTTGTTTAGTTCCCAATAGTCGATGTACATCCTCATTGTGCCATCCTTCTTGTTCACAAATAAGATCAGAGTTCCCAGGATGACTAACTCGGTCTCACAAAACCCTTCTCCAAAAGATCCTATAGTTGTGACATAATCTCTTGCATTTCAGACGGTGCCAATCGATAAGTATCTCTAGAAATTAGAGTGGCCCCTGGAACTAGATCGATTCGTAACTCTACTTGTAGGTCGGGTGGAAAACCAGGCAAGTCGTCGGGAAATACATCAGGAAAGTTATGAACGACCCTGACGTCTTTAAGCTTCTTATTTTCTAATTTGGCATCCAACACGTATGCCAAATAGGAAAAGCACCCTTTCACAAAGCATTTACGCGCCTTCGCCATTGAAATAACCACGACGTCCCTCATTCTCCTCCCCTCATAGACGAGCATCACATCACCTTCCGACAAAGGAATCCTGATCATTTTTCTTGGAGCATAGAATCTCGGCTTGGTTTCCCACCAACCAGTCCATTCCGATTACCACATCAAACCCACTAACGGGCATCAAAAGAAGCTTCACTAGAAACTTCTTCCCCTCGATTTCGAAAACACAACATTTGAGAACTTCACGAATGATGACCCGACTGCCATTAGCTACTTCTACTATGAAGGCATCTCCTAAGGTACTAACAGGTACAAATAATCTTTGACAAAAAGAACTCGACACAAAAGAATAAGATGCACCTATGGGATAAAGGAAGAGGAAAAAACCGAATATTTCACATAGTGCTTTTAATCTATCTGATTTAGCTGAGTCATATAATACATGCGCAGGTACAAATTTAACGAAAAACGTACCCGACACAACATCCGTTGACGCCTTTGCTTCTTCGGCAGTCATTTGAAATGCCCTCCCTTTACTCTTGGAGAATTATCTTTCTTTCCTTAGGATCCTCCCGACTTTAGCTTAGGTCACTCACTTCGGACATGGGTTGACTCCTTACACTCATAGCAAGTGAGCCCTTTGACCGGGAAATCGTTATGGACGTGATAAACTTTCCACACTTGAAACAACTCTCATAATTAGAGTTGCATGGGCTGAAATGCTTGCTTCAGCACTTGGGGCACCACCTAATTTCTCGCCTAGGATCAGCCCCACGGTTGTTGATGAAAGTTCTTGGCTTCTTGGAAGGCACATAATTGCCCTCCCATTTCCTCTTTTCTCCAAATCCGATTTTCTTCTCTTTTCCATGATCATAGACATCTTCCATGAGTTGTGCCTCCTCGATTTCTTCTCGGAGAGTGGAGCTTTCGAGTTCTGAACCATCTTCATCATGTCAACCGACAAGCCTTTGAGGTAGGCTTTAACCTTCTCTTTATCACTTGGGGCCACATGGCCCACTATGTCGAACTTTTCTATGAAGAGGTTGGAGTATTCTCTTATTGACATACTCCCTTTTTGAGAGCCCTAAACTTGTCTTCAATGCGGTCAATTGCTCTCTTGTTGCAATATTCATCCTCATCCTTTTTCTTAAACATGCCCCAAATCAATTATTGGATCATGACCGCTTCAAGAGTGGATTTATTGACATTCCACCATCTAAGGGCCTTGCCCCTCAATATCTGGGAGGCAAACTTCACCTTCCCCCCCCCCCACACTCAATAGAGTCAAAAGCTTGCTCGATTTCTTCTAGCTAGTTTATACATGTGACTAGATCATCTACTCCTAAAAACGCTGGTGGCTTGCTACATAAAAAGGTCTTGTACGATAAAGTCTTCTCACCCCGCCTTGTGTTAGTAATAATCTGTTCTTTAGTCCTGACCACATTTTCGATGCCTCTAGAACCCACCACCATGTTTTCAACGATGGTTTATGCCTCATGTCATTGGCATCCTTGTACTCCAACAATTTCAAAAATCTTTCTTCTTGCCTCTCCATGGCTGAGTTAATCATCAGAACAACACTGGCCAACAACTTAGTTTGGGAGTTCACCTAGGGGTGAGCATAACCCGACCGACCCGAAACCCGAAAATCATCCCAAAAACCGATATTCGACTACCCGACCACCCAAACCCGAGAAACTTCACAGATATATCGAATCGGGTTGGATATCCACCCCGCCCACCCGACCCGTCCGAATATCCGAAACTTTAATTATTTTAAAAAAATATTATTAATGTTAGATATAAATACTATCTCCTTATTCCTATTCCAAATTCTTCCTAAACCAAAATCGTTTTTGTATGATTTCCGAATATCCGAAATAATTGGGTTTATCCACTTTTCGGTCAAATTTCAGGGTATATACTCTTCACCCGATATCCGATCGGGTTTTCGATTTTTGGGCCCGCCCCGCCCCGACCCAACTGATGCACACCCCTAGGTTCACCTATTGGATAATATGGTTGGTGGAAGCCAACTCCACCCTTGGTACGTGTTCTGGTCCCTTGACCAAGAATGGCGGTAGAGGTGGGGGTATTGTAGTGTTGGCTCCCCCAATTTGATTTGGAGTCACCACGCTCGCCTCGTGACCGTACCCTTGAGTCAGTAGTCTACTATGCGTGTTTACCATTTCAAACTGTCACACGAGAGAAAGAGAATAAAAGATCAGACATATACGTGATTAACAATTGAAACGTACTACTACATTCATTAATCATCGCAAAGTTGTACAATCAAGTATGCTCATGTAACAACATATTCATAATACCATTAGCTAAATGAAATTATGAACACATTTCACATAAGAATTCTCGTTACCATTCATTACAACTCTTAATTAGTGTATTTTTGTCGACTCAATAACCCTCTTATCTTAAGAGTTCTACCCATATCTCACAAATAATCACATAAAGTGTCAACTTAAGTCTAGGCATCTTAAATTCATACCTAGTTCTCTTAAACTAAAGCTTTGATACCAACTTGTAACACCCCTAAAATAGGAGTAAACTTAAACCTGAATAAATGGACCGAATTATGGCTAGATCAAACATAATCACCCAACAAAGGGGAAAGAGTAATAGAGTTTAGAATCAATAAATAGATGGTAGCTAACAACCTACTAATCTAAATCATTTCTAAATCTAGATTACAATCGGATGTCGTTACAATCTTCAAAAGAATAGATGCTTTACTTGTAACTCTACAATTGTCCTTCAACAGGTTGCAACCCAAAAATGCCTTAGCGGTCCACAACGCTCCACACAAACCTTAGGGGACCCTCACTAGAAGATCCTGATATACATGTCATTTTTAAGAAAAAGTGTTAAGATTGACGCCTAGTGAGGTCAAACAGTTATATGATAAAGCTATAAAACATTAAAAAGGATACATAGCTTTAATTAATGCATTTAGTAAGAATTGATCATTTGACCCTTGGAAATTTGTAAACATCATAAGATGACGGGGGAGACCCGATTCACCATTTCTTGTGACGGAACACAAAAGTAAGCAACAAACCAATGTTATATAAACATCACTCAAGGATAAACAAACATTTACATCAACCCTATCCGGGGCTTTAGTCCAATGATATAACAAGCTCAACTCTAACCAAGTCTTTCACTCATGGGTTACCAAGTTCAACCTTATCTGGGTCTTTACCTTGGGATCTCACCTTCCAAGATAAGCTTGTTCATTTGATTCGTGTATGAACTTTGGTTGTTCCAATTTTTTGTATACCAAAGTTCATAGGTGAAATCAGAAAGTGAATGAGATAATTAAGGACATTTTATAAAGTTCATAGAAGTTTAAACAAGTTCATAAGTGAAACCAGAAATTTCATAGGTGAAACAATAAAGTGAATGAACTTTAAATGATATTACTTAATAGAGTTAATTACACTCTAGGTCCCTGTGGTTAGCTCAACATATGGATATGGTCCCTATTTTGAAATAAGTACATCATGGATCCTTGTGGTTTGCATTTCGTTGCACTCTGGGTCCCTGTGGTTTGCATTTCGTTGCACTTTGGGTCCCTATAATTACACTGCTGGTCCCTGTGGTTAGGGACCCAGAGTGCAACGAAATAAAAACCATAGGGACCCAGAGTGCAACGAAATGCAAACCACAAGGATCCCTGGTGTACTTATTTCAAAATAGGGATCATATCCAGATTTTGAGTAAAGCACAGGGACCAACGGTGTAATTAACTCTACTTAATATTTAATGAACATGATAATTAAGGAGTATGCTAATTAAGTGAAGAAATTAGATATTTAAGGAATATGATAATTAAGTAATGTAATAATCAAGTGAATGAGATATTTAAGGAATGTGGTATCAATATATGAAAAAGACGAAAATGCCCCGGTTAACAAAGTTAACACTAATTATTTGGTTAACAAAAGAAGAGGACTCTCTCTCTCTCTCTCTCTCTCTATATATATATATATATATATATATATATATATATATATAGGCGAATGATCGTGTGAGAAGTTAAGATTAACGTGAGAAGCGTGATAAGTGGATCTGAACCATTGATCACTTTTAATCAAATGCCTCCCATGAATTACGGCTTAGAAGAGAATTGATCCGGTGCATCTTATCTCGGTGCATCTCATCCTAATGCACGTCCATTTCTCATCCAACGGTTGATAACCACTTCTCACGCTTCTCGTATTAACCTCAACTTCTCACCGGAACCAATCCTATATATATATATATTCATATATACACATACACACACAAATACATATGTGAGTGTTGGGGGTGCGTAAAAAGCCATCTCACATATAGGAAGATAGTAAGATTTGTGAGCTCCTCATAAACCTTAAATAGTGAGTCACCAATAACTTCTGTCGTATGATTTTATGTTAACTTGAAGATTATTGGATAAGTTTGTTGCTTTGAACTTGAGTCACTCATCCATTATATGTAACACCCCAAAATCTGGAAAGAACAAGTAATTTAAAATTTTCTAATAATACAACAAATAAAGGATAAATCGCTTTGCATAAATCAATACTTGAATTTCCTCAAATAGAAAATCTAGATTTAACCTCAACAAATAATAAACCAAGCCTTATATAAAGACTAGGTCAAGGTCAGGTGTTACTAAAACACAATAACAGTTGCTATCTCTAAAGTGCGGAAGACATCATCGAATAACAATATCCTTCTCGAGCATCTAATTAGCACTTAACTCTTCACGGTGTCATTGGTACTATTCTCCCAACAAGGACTTGATGCATATGACGACAAGTAAAAATGTTAGGCTTAACGTCTAGTAAGTTCAAACAGTTTTCATCATAATTGTAAAAATAGAAATATTGTTTATTTAAAACATAATTTTTCAAATGAAATGTATTTATCGTAAAAGAAACATCTTTTCAAAACCCATTTTTCGTGATGAAAACTCTAAATCAAAATAGCCATTCAATATGAATGCAAAACCCAAAACTCACTACAAAACGTAAATAAGGTTTAATGTCTAAATATTGTAAACGTGGATAAAAACTCTATTACCCAAAAATACTCGAAAACATGGATAAAATTCAATACCCAAAACCATAAATAATGGAAAACACTCCTAACTCAAAAACAACACCGAAAACACGAATAATACATTATCTGGAAATAACACCCTTTGGTGACGGGGGAGACTCGTACCCATCGAATGTGGCGAACACAAAAGTAAGCCACAAATCAACGTTAATGGGCCTCAACTATGGATCATTACGGTTACCGAGTTCAACCACCGATGATCTGTAGTTTGGGTCCTCCATTTATCCTAGTCATGCTCGTTTGCTAGAAATGACAGCCAGTATGGACTGCACGGTCATCGAGTTCAATCACCCATGGTCTATAGCTTATGTCCCCCGCTACGGATCATATGGTCCTCAAGTTCAACCACCCATGGTATATAGTCAAGTCTCCCGTTACATCCGAGTTTCTAGTAAGAAAATAGGGACAACATTTGCATTCCAAACCACAAATTCCTATGCCTAAGGATTCATTGCATTACAGTCTAAACTTACATTACTCCAAATGAATGACAACATACTCAAAGCATGTAACTGTTGATCCAAGCTCTCTCAGTGATTTGATAACGACCCTCTTTTATACTTAGTGAAAATTACGTTTTAATATGTATTAGTGTTTCACCATCAGCAATCAAACTGAGTATGTTCAGTTATCGCTGATAGTCTTTCTTGTAAACATTTCTATGTATGTGTTTCACTATCAGCGATCAGACTGAGTCTGTTCAGTTATCGCTGATAGTTTCTGATGTAAACAGCTAACGTAATCCCTGAAGACAAGCCTCGCGTCAACAGATGTTCATAGCTGAATCGAAGACGAAACTGCTGAACAACGAGAAGTCTACTAGTGACCTGATGCGGATATCGGTGAAGAAAAGACAACTCTACTTATACGCGAAGGAACATGAAGAAAAGCTTCAACGATCGCTAAACTCTTGATGTCTCTGAAGAAAGAGATATTCAGCGATCAAATGATCACTTAGCTTATGCCTCAAGTTTCCTTTTGTCTTACCTTGCACAAACCAGTACGATGTGTCAGAACGGACATATCTCTGCCACAAATCGTACAACAACTCTGTCAACTACACTGTTCATGATACGGCCGAAAGCATGTCTCCCAAAAGTCAGACTACCAAAGCCAATCACTGAATGACACGTGTAAAGTACCCTGCCATGCATTTAATGCATAGGGTATAAATAGAAAGATCACCTCTCCATTTGAGGGTGTGCTCAATTCTTGAACCAATTTAGAAACCTGTGTTTTCTATACTTCTAAAACCCCCTTTCTCTATATTCTTGTGCAACCATCTTAGTGTTTCTTAAGTTTGTTTAGATTGAGTCTGTCTTAATCTTATTCCGCAACAAACTTGTAAATTGTGTTTGATTTATCAATAAACAATTTATTAAACTTTAAATTTCTGTGTTTGTATTCAACCCCCCTTTCTACAAACTTGTTAAGCACCTCCGGGACCAACAGTAACATTTCAAATAAATATCTCGAAACTGCATATAACTTTAGAGGCTCGCCATAGAGAAAAATAAACCGGACGATTGTCCCTCAAGACTCATTTGAGTGAAAATCGAGCCAATAACTCAACAACCCGATTAACTATACAATGAAAGTCATCAAAAGAAGTAAGACATATTTAACCGGCGTTTATGCAAATACATGCTCCAAAGACTTGATTAACTCCAAAAAGACATCATTGGTTGTGACAAATCATTTTCCAATTAAAACCATACCATTCGTATTTCCAAAATGTCCCATAACACAACATGCATTTTTCAAACCAAATACACTAAAAATGCATTTATCACCAAATAATCTCCATTTATGAAATAAATTATTAAAAGTCTCCACACTTATGATTATTCATCCAAGTGTCCCAAACACAGGTATTTCATGAGATTTATAGAATAAAATATACCAAATATGCAAAACTTATCAAATAACTCACACATTTGATAAATATCAATAAAACACATTAGTACTTCAAAATGGACAATTTGGCATGTACATAGTTTTCACAAAGCAACTTGAACTCACCTTGCTAGGTTCGGTTAAACCTAGATTCCAAACCCAAACATTTAGCTTTCATTGGTGAAGACTTGAATCTATGAGCAAAGATCTCTACAAATCTTCTCTAGGCCATAACCCAAGTCTAGAAATGTAACAAATACCAACCACAAGTTAAATCCAAGAGGAATCCCCAAAATGGAGCTCAAAACACCCAAATATGCTTACCTCTCAAGATCTTGAAACCACCCATCAAAGATCTTAAATCTCCATGTTAACCCTTCCATTTTGCTCTAAAAAGCTCCCAAAACGTCTTCCAAACCTCTCCAAATCTCCCCAAACCCGAGAGGGAATGAAGGGGATAAAGTTGCGGGGCTAGTCGGGCCTTAAAAGATGTTCGAGAGGCTTCTCGCGACTTAGGCCCCATTTCCCCATTTTGCGAAGCCTCTCCCCATTTCCCGCGGCCTAAGTCGCGGGGCTAGTCGCGCGTATACAAAAACTCAAAATTTCAGACTAGAAAGTTGCGCGGCTTGCAGTGACGGGACAAGTGGCTACTTTCTATTTGCTCCTGAAACACCCATTTTTCTACCGAAACTCTCCCACACCAAATGTTTTCATGGTATAATGCATTCCACTCACTAGAAGACCTCCAAAAGTTCATAAAAAGAGTGTCAATCCCAAAATGTTGTACCCATAAAAATCCGGGTGTTACACTATATATCTCGTAAACAACCATATATGCTGTAACTGCAAAACTGCGTTAAGATTTTATTACGTATTTTTTTAATGTAACACTTGAAATTATGTTTTAATATACTTCAATAACACTTTCACATGAAAAGTTTGTATCTTGAGTTTATCATATGGTTTGAGTTACTTTTGATGGAATGATCGTCCATGAGATTCTGTTGATTATAAAATTTTATAAAAGGATAAAAGTTATAGTTTTGGTATGATTGAAAGTTCTTTTTTGTCTTTTATGTACAATGAGATAACAATGTGAATAACTAGTCATGTTAGCGTTATTTGTTAGTTAGACTTGTTAGTCATGATATCAACTTCATGTACGTTTTCATATTTATAGGGCCGACATGAACATTTTAGAGGTTATGTGCAAAACAAGTTAAATGTGTCCTTGTAGTTTTTTAAATATATTATTTACTAAATTCAAAAATAAATACATAAAAGTTTAGAATAATCTAATTCAATTTCTAGTTGAAAACATACTATCTTATAAACAATTATTCATCATGTGAGTAATAACAAAAAATATTAAACATGTATAAGCAAGAAGGTTATGTTGATTTATTATTACTAGACGAACAAATAAAGTTAATCTTTTTTATATCAACAAACTTCAAGACTAAAATAAGAAACAATAATTCAGATACAATTATAAGTACACTATTACATGAAAAAAGTTATGCATAAACGATTAAGCAGCAGAGAAATATTATACTCAGTTAAACAATTTTTAACTGTACATACATACATTTAAGTATTATACTCGCATAAACAATTATACTGTAATTTTTCATACTTCATTTTATAGTTCACGTGACGATTATTTCAACCAGATGATAGTTACAAAAATAATTTCATATCTTATTATATTATACAATGTAACATAAAAATAAACAAAAACAGTAAATATTACCAAATGGGCTTAAATAACCTTTTATTTATGTTCTTTTTTGAACGGCTCATGTGCCACTTAACGGGAACATAGAATATGGACAAAAGTAAATAGGCTACAACCGAAAAAGGTTGTTTCCCTCCTTGTTTGAATGTTTCATTCGTCTCAAAATGAAATCCGAACGAAAACAAATATTTGCGTTTTAACTTTGCATTTTCGGTTTGATGAAGTTAACTTTCTAATGGAAGTGATAAAGGTTTGGTCTTCAGGGAAGTTACATGTTTAAACGATTGGTCTCGATAAAATTAGTTTTCTTTCAATTCTTGTTTACTTAAATTCAAAGTATTGGAGAAAAACACATGTATATATGTATATACATGAAAATTTTCTTAACCTTCTAGTTTTACCTTCTTAAGTTATTTAAACTTTTTATTTGAAACGACCCGTATATGTGTGTATATATATATAGAGGGAAGATCATGTGAGAAGCAGACTAATTTGCGAGAAGACGAGAAGTAATGTGAGCCACATAATTTATTAATTAAAAAAACCATAAATAAAAAATAGTTTTAGAAAATAGGATAATTATCATTTTAAGTTGGATAAATCTTTAAAATTCTCATTATATCTTTTAGATTTATTTATTTTGTAATTTCAGTTATTTATTAATTTTTTTTCTAAATATACTTTTAATTAAAAAATTCACAATTTTAACCAAATATCACACGTGATATCATTATATAAATATTTATACATATCACATATCATATTATTAATGTGATAATTGTATATATTTTAGTTAATCATATGTGATTATGTATACTTTTATTTATAGATCTTTTTGTGATGTAAATATTATCACATGTGATAATTGTATATATTTTAATTAATCATATGTGATTATGTATACTTCTATTTATAGATTTTTTTGTGATGTAAATATTATCACATTTGATTATTGTATATATTTTAGGGGGCGTTTGGTTCATTTTAAGGAATAGGAATGAAAATGAAAATGGGAATGAAGTAGAATGTGAATAGGAATGAACATTGCATTGATGCTGTTTGGTTAAACCGATATAATCAATAAAAAATTATTTTATATAATATTTTTTAATACAAATATGTGTCGTCCAACATGAAAATAAAAAAATATGTTTCATTAAACATCGAGAGATGAAGGGCGTATGAGAAAAAGTGACTGAGCGGGAATAAGATTTTCATTCCCCCAATTTGGTCAGGAATGAAAATTAATGGGTTTGGGGTAATGGGCTCATTATATTATGTCAAACCAAACAACATTTTTCATTCTCATTCCCATTCCAAACCCCTCAATACCTCCAACCAAACACCCCCTTAGTTAATCACATGTGATTATGTATATTTATATTTATAGATCTTTTTGTGATGTAAATATTATCACATGTGATTATGCGTCATTTATATTCAGACATATATTATCATATGTGATATTTAGAAAAATCCACCTAGTGGGTTCATATGTGACTCTTATTCCTTCTCGTCTTCTCGTAAATTGACTACCTTCTCGTTTGAACCTGCCCCTATATATATATATATATATATATATATATATATATATATATATATATATGTGGGGGGGGGGGGAATTCAATCGAGAACGATACCATTTTACAAGAATGAGAGAACATTTGAAACAACTAATCACCACATTTGATAAACTGGTGATATACACATGATGGGCACGAGCGATCTTGGTCGTGACCAAGTCGTAAACCAAGTCGCCCACACACTATTTCGTCCCTATAATATCATATGTGATGGTTGTCTGTTTCAGGTGTATTTGTGAACTCATAAAATGGTACCAATATATATATATATATATGTGTGTGTGTGTGTGTGTGTGTGTAGGGGTTTTCAAACGCGAATAACACAATTTATGAGAACCTTGTTGAAACGTCATAAAAAATATAACAATATGAATGTCAAAAGAGAATATAATTCCCGTTTTTTATATAATTTGTTTGGCTCGAATTTTTGTTATATTTTGTTTTAGAAAATACGGGATGGTGGTTTTTTTATTTAAAATATTGGTTCAACATATATGGTTGTTGGGTCTGAAGTTAATGTTCAACATGGTTACTACTTCTTGTTCAACATGGTTACTACTTCTAGTTGTAGTTAATACTTCTGAGGTTAATGTTGCCAGTTGTAGTTAATGTTGCTGGAACAAAGTTAATGTTGCTGGAACAAAGTTAATGCTGCTAGAAGAAAACAGTTAATACTTCTAGTTAGTACTTCTGTTATTAATGCTGCTAGTTGATGGTTAATGTTGCTCAACAAGATTAGTACTGCTAGTTCAAAATTAGTACTGCTTGAAGAGATTAATGCTGCTGAGCATGGTTAGTACTGCTAGAGTTAATACTGCTCAGAGTATTAATGTTGCTTATGATTAATACTGCTTATAAGATGGAGATCTGTATGGAAAGGATGACAGCTGGATAAACTGAAGATATTCATGGAAGCTTAGAGATAATGATGGAAGATATTCTGAAGATATTTTATTAATTGTAATTAGCTTTTATCTTCAGTATATATAGTGTATTGTTTAGAATAGTGAGATAACTTTTGTTTTTCATTCTTTTAGAGAGAAAATCAACCTCAAGGTATAGATCTTAATTCTAGAGAAGTAGAATTCGTATTGGTGAGTCTGTTCATCAATATTGAGGTTGAGTGTGTAATCTTGTAACTTCAAAGCATTCAATACAAGTTTACAGTTTGTTGATTATATTCTGTTTTGATTTACTGTTTCATTGAATATCAAAGTGTTATTCCGCAAACTTCTTTGATATTGTTTCTGAGAATTATTTCTTGTTGAGAATTCGATCCTGACAAGTGGTATCAGAGCTAGTATTCTCAGAAACCTGCAATCATCATTCTTCCTTGAAATCAGAAATCATCAATGGCTAAAGTTTCAGATTCTTCAAGCACAGAAATCCCCACAGAGGTAATGTCTAATCTTTGCTCTAAAACTTGTATGGAAATTGTTAAAAGGTACAGGGATCACAACCAGACAATGAGTGATGACCTTAAAAGATTAGAGAGAGATATAAAAGACTATGTAAGAATTGTTGAGAGTTTTGAGGAACAGATCAAGAGTTTCCAAGCCAATGAGCTTCAACACTCTTATGACTCAAACTACTGGAAGTGGGAGAAAGATCAGTATGAGTCTAAGCTTAAACAGAAAGAAGAAGAGAATGAGAAGATAAAGAGTGAGTTTGAGAAAGCAAAGATGGATATTGAGAAATTTTCCAATGCTTCTAAAGCAATGGACTCTTTGCTCCAAACTCAAATCCATGACAAACTTAGAAGAGGAATAGGTTATAACACCACACCACCACCATACACCAACAATTACATCCCTCCTATATCAGACTTGCTAGAGACCAAGAATAGGAAGGAATTGTCTGATGAAGCCACTAAGGTAGATCCATTAGACAAAGTGGTGGTTGAAACAGACTCTGAAGAAGAGTACTCTAATAATAAGAGTAAGGAGAACACTGTGAGTGGTGAGATTCCCCTAGAAAATCACATTATCACCAATGAGGGATGTGGAAAGACTTGGGTTAAATCTAAGGACATAGAAAAGACAGAGGGAGAGTCTGGTAAGGTCCACTACAAACAGACAACAATTGTGAATCCTGTCCCTTGCAAACAGTGTACTTGCAATAAATCTGAGCCCCAAAAACATGATAAAAGGAGGGAAAATCAAAGAAACTGGAATAATCAGTGGGCACAAAAACAAGGGGTTGATCTGAGTAAAATCAATAGACCAAAACCTTGTTTTATCTGTGGAAAGCTTAATCATGTTGCCAAATACTGTTATTTCAATCCTATCAACCAAAGAGTTAATTTTCAAAGACAAACTCAAAACTCCTTTGGTTATAGGAAGCAAGGAAGGAATCAAATGGCTGAGAACAGAGCACCTAAAAAGTTTCATGTTCAAAACAAGTTTGCTAAAACTAAGAAAAATACTTCAAATAAACAAAGGAGTAACTTAAAGACAAAGAAAGCAAACAACTTTGCTCAAGTTTGGGTTCCAATTGCAAAGAAACCTGTTAGTACTGCTATCCCAGATAGTATTGCTAACAAGAATAGTGCTGCTAACTTGATTAGTACTGCTAACCAAGTTAGTACTGCTAACAAGGCTAGTGTTGCTTCTATTAGTAATGCAGCCAAGCCTATAATCTTGACAAAGTACTCCAGTCATGAGATTCCTAAACAACTCATTCAGACCAAACTGACAGATTATATTAATGAGAAAGGTCAACCCAAGACCACTTTGGCTTGGGTTCCATCCAAGACTAACTGATTTATCAAGTGTGCAGGGCAATCAAAAGCTCAAGAGGAAGAGCATTTGGAATGAAGATAATGGTTGCTCTTGGCACATAACAAGGAACATGGATTGCCTTCAAATTCTTCAAAAGATTTGATGGAGGACATGTTACTTCTGATCCAGCAGAAGGTAAGAAAAGTGTTTCAGGTTGCTAATACTGAAAGGTAGTTAGTACTTCTAGTTCAGTGAATACTGTCAGACTGTGTTAATGCTGCTGGTATGTGTTACTACTGCCAGTCTGTGTTAATGTTGCTGATAAGTGTTACTACTGCTAATGTAAGTTTTCTATACCTAAAAATGATCTTCAATGATTTAATGTCAAACCTGGATATCAATCAAAAAGTTTTTATCTGTATCCAAGGTTTGTACAAGAATTACTTAATAATGAATTGACGGACATACTTCACTTTGATGAGGTATATGTACCTAAACCCCCTAAAGGCAAGGTTTTCTCAAACATGAGAAGATCTGCTAGGGACTCTGAAGGAGTTGACACCCCATTGTTCTCAACAATGATGGTGGTGTCCCACAATCAAGAAGGTAAGGCATCAGGGTCAAAGCCCTCATTAGACCAACCCAATGATGACCTATCCATACCTTCCACTACAAAGCATAAATCTTCAGATTTCTTTTGTCAAACCAACATTCCCAATTACCATACTATATAAGGAAAAGATACAGAAGGTTCCTTCCCTTCTTGTATCCTCAACCTCAAAACCTACAAGCCCTCTGATGGAGCATTTTTCATCAGAGAATATCCAAAGGGAAACCATAGAGGTGTCTCCCAACCTCAAGAAGGTGCTCAATAAGGAGATGCAAGAGCATATGGGTTGTAAGGCTCACACTACTGACTTTGCACAAAGTGCAGGACAGGACAGTGTGAACATTACTAAGACCTTCCCCATGGCAACTTTAGATGAGTAATTATCTAAAGGTCCCAGGTGCCAAGAAACCAAGGGAGTAGAAGGTGCTTCTGCTAGGCAGAAGATCTCTACTAAAAGATCCAAGGATCCTTCAAAGGTGGTAAACACACCTAAAGGAGGTGAGGACAGTTTAACTACAAAGAATTGATGGATACACTTGGTACAATTAGTCTGAAAGTTCACAATCAGATTATGGAGATAAAAGAGATGAAAAGGAGCACAGATCATGATTATTTCAAAAAGGGGGAGACTTAAACAACTGAACTTGAGAAGACATGAGAAGGAGAATCAAGTTGATATGAAATCTTATTTTGAGGGGGAGATAAGTGAAGAAGCTGAAATAAAGCATTAACTACAGCAGAAAGAGAAAAGAAGATAACAGCAGAAACTGAATCAAGAAGAACTAGTAATTGCAGAAAGTTTTGAAATTATCATAAAGACCTTATGCTGAAGAACTTAACTTCTCAGTTTTGAAAAGTTAAGTTAGGGGGAGATTGTTGGGTCTGAAGTTAATGTTCAACATGGTTACTACTTCTAGTTCAACATGGTTACTACTTCTAGTTGTAGTTAATACTTCTGAGGTTAATGTTGCCAGTTGTAGTTAATGTTGCTGGAACAAAGTTAATGTTGCTAGAAGAAAACAGTTAATACTTCTAGTTAGTACTTCTGTTATTAATGCTGCTAGTTGATGGTTAATGTTGCTCAACAAGATTAGTACTGCTAGTTCAAAATTAGTACTGCTTGAAGAGATTAATGCTGCTGAGCATGGTTAGTACTGCTAGAGTTAATACTGCTCAGAGTATTAATGCTGCTTATGATTAATACTGCTTATAAGATGGAGATCTGTATGGAAAGGATGACAGCTGGATAAACTGAAGATATTCATGGAAGCTTAGAGATAATGATGGAAGATATTCTGAAGATATTTTATTAATTGTAATTAGCTTTTATCTTCAGTATATATAGTGTATTGTTTAGAATAGTGAGATAACTTTTGTTTTTCATTCTTTTAGAGAGAAAGTCAACCTCAAGGTATAGATCTTAATTCTAGAGAAGTAGAATTCGTATTGGTGAGTCTGTTCATCAATATTGAGGTTGAGTGTGTAATCTTGTAACTTCAAAGCATTCAATACAAGTTTACAGTTTGTTGATTATATTCTGTTTTGATTTACTGTTTCATTGAATATCAAAGTGTTATTCCGCAAACTTCTTTGATATTGTTTCTGAGAATTATTTCTTGTTGAGAATTCGATCCTGACAATGGTTTAGATCTTTTTTTATATATAAATTGAGAGTGTTCTTGTTTGAACTTCCAAACACACACACACATATAGAGGGAAGTTATTTGTTAACCATCTCATTCTTATTAACTTATTAACCTCTTTCAACCAATAAGAAACCATTTTGAGTCTTGGTTTGACATATATGTGTAATAAATATATGGGGGTATGATTGGAATTTTTTATTTTGTTAGTTGTAAAATTCATTTAATGAGGAGTTACAATTAGGGAGCGTTTGGTTTGCTGGATTGGAATGGATTTGGAGGGATTTGGATTTCAAATTCATTCCAATCCTATGTTTGGTTTGCATGAATGGAATTTGTTGACCGGATTTGAAATCCTTTGACCTTTTTAAAATCCTTTACCTAATGGATTTGAAATTCCTTTGCAATAGGTTGGGATTTCAAATCCCCCCAAATCCAAATCCAAATCCCTCCAAATCCAAATCCTTACTTGAAATCCAATCCATTCCATTCCAATCCCGCAAACCAAACGTGCCTAGTATATGATCCTTATATTTAGCCATAGTTTTAATTTTAAAAAAATGTGGTAAGATACATGATTGGGTTGTACACAATTAGCCAACAAGGATTGACGAACATAGCCAAAAAGATTTGTAACATTCATTTTAAGATTCATGTATGGTAAAATGGGTTTTCAGCATGAACATAACCAATAAGATTTGATGAACGTTGTTACGAATCTGAGGGCTTTTAACGATGACTTTCGGGGAGTCGATGTAGAGGGTCGTTCGACAATAATAACAACAACGACGAGTGAAGATGATGAGACGCAACTCAATCACAGCGTTGGTACGGAAAGTCCCATCGAAGGAGTTGAAAACGTTGAATTCGATTGAGATGATTGTATGGACAAGGTTTTTGTATGTGTGAGAAAGATCTATTTTCATAGTTAGTTTCATGTTTATCTTATTTGACTAGGTGGTAAGCAACCAAGTTTATTCATATGGTAATAACGAATGTCATTGTATGTATGACATTGAGTTTTAGTTCATAATTATTCATTGTGTTGGTTTTTGGAGAAGTAACATCGACTAATGATGGAACCTTGTCCATAGTTGTGTTATGGTGAATTTATCAAATTAAATGTTGGTACTCCTTCCGTACATTCTGTTTTGGGTAACAAATGCAATGTAGCATGCACGCCTTTTACTTTTAGCATTCATTTGGCCTATGCTAGCACGTGCTAACATCAAGAAACCAGATGATATTTTCCACAGATGAACACCATGAACACTAACAGGTAGTGTTCATTCATGTTCATGAATATACACCAATCAAATCACCATGGTTCATAAAGTTGGGAGTGTTCATATGATCATGATTGTTCATGGTTCGTACGTATTCATGATTGAACAACAAGAACATGCAAACTTTAGTGCTCATGAACATGCAATCCAATCAGATATATGTGGTTCATAAATTATGAGTGTTCTTGGTATTCATGATTGTTTATATAGATTACTCATGTGAACACTATAGTGTTCAATAAATTTGAATGATCATATCTCCAATATGTATTCGTCAAATATTGTACCTGTCATGCGGTCACTCACGAACACGTCTCGGGGGTTCATGATATCATAACCGGTAAACTTTAGTGTTCACTTAGGTTCATTTGTGAAACAAGGTTGTGAGCTAATTTCCTCAAATGCCCTAATACATTACAGATGTTCATTATCATTAATTATTACAAGGCTCATAAATCATAATTAATGTTTATTTGGTTTTGATCTCAACCCTCTGTTTTAATATCAATGGATGATATTTGGGTTCACAAAGTTAGTATAAAATATAGGGTTAACAAATGAACCCAACCTCATATATATATATATATATATATATATATATATATATATATATATATATATATATATATATATATAGGGAGAGGCTCATTTGAGAAATGTTAAATATATGAGAAATAGAGAAGTAATCCTAGCCTTTCATTCAGTCAAGATCGGCTTTGACCGGTCAAATATTGCGTCTTTGACTGGTCAACAATTACGGCTTTGACTGGTCAAAATTTGCGGCTATTCCAAAAATAGAAGTATAGTTTCGTAATTTTTACAAATACACGGGACGAGTTCAGATATGAACCTATATGATTCTATGTGAACCA
The DNA here is from genome assembly GCA_954870635.1 of Arctium minus. Classification (NCBI taxonomy): domain Eukaryota; kingdom Viridiplantae; phylum Streptophyta; class Magnoliopsida; order Asterales; family Asteraceae; genus Arctium; species Arctium minus. Next base: position 75,060,406 of record OX941089.1, on the reverse strand, counting down.
GTGTAAGGGGTTGTTCGGTTCGTTTTCTATTAAGACCTGTATAGATAAAGTTGTCTGTATCAATAAAGTTGTCTATATGATAACAGATAAATTGTTGTTCGGTTGTTGTGCTGAATATACTATCTGAATAATATAAATGACCATTTTACCCCTTTCATTCTTTTAGCTTTTTCATGAACACAAAAAAAAAATCTTGTTCATCTTCCCAAATTCGCAATCATATTTCTATCTGTGAACATACCCAAAAACAATTAACAAAACCCATAACCAACAAAATTAATAAAAATCACCAATAATTAATATAAAATACAAAACCTCTTAGCAAATGGGATTTTAATCTGTTTTCTTTCTTCCTATACCAACAGATCCTACACCAAGAGATCCTACCTCTAATGGTTTTGTTCCAAGCTAACAAGTACAAATGGGTTTTGTCGCCGGTTTTCTTTGTCTTGGAAGAAAGAAAACAGATCTGTTGTCTTGGAACAGATTGAAAACCCACTACACCAGACGAGGAGGAGAACACCGGCGGCGGCGAGGATCGATTTCAAGGAGGGGCAGATCGTTTTAAGGAGATGATCGATTTCACCACTACACCAGACGAGGAGGAGAGGATCGAGTTTAAGGGCTGGAACACCGGCGACGGAGACAGCGATAGCGATGGCGGCAGCGAGGATCGATTTCAAGGAGGCCATATCGTTTTGAGGAGAGGATCGATTTCAGGATTAGATCGATTTGAGGGAGGAGAGATCGATAAATTTCTTGAGGTGGGATCCATTGTTGATGAAAGAAAAGAGTAGGCGTGCATTTCTTGTGTTTTATCAGAAGGGTAGTAAAGGAAAATAAATGGCTGACTGGATATGACTTTACAAATTGGGCTGAGCGAATAAGCCCATTTCTGACCCAATAAGCCACTTCCGAACAACAATATATGGCTGAGCGAATAAGCTATATAGGCTATACATCCCATTAAGCCACTACCGAACAACCCCTAATTCACATATGAACTCTTTTAATTGATTCATATATGAACCAATTAACTGATTCACATATGAAATAATTAACTGTAGGTTCATATGTGAATCAATTGAACTAATTAACAAATTCATATATGAACCTTTGTGATTCACATATGAACTAATTAACTGATTCATATATGAATCACAAAGGTTCATATATGAATCAGTTAAAAGAGTTCATATGTGAATTACACTGGTTCATATATGAACATATAATTCATATTTGAACTCGTCCCACGTTTTTTACGAAACTACCCCTCTACTTTCTACAGACCACACAATTAATTATCCGGTGCTTCACGGTCAAAGCCGCAAATATTGACCAGATAAAGGGTTATAATCATTTCTTTATTTCTCATATTTTTAGCATTTCTCAAATGAACCTAATCCTATATATATATATATATGTATATATATATATATAGGGGAGGGATCAATTGGAAACCAATATTACATTGGAAACTTTGGAAACCGAAATCAACCAATCATTGAATTTCTTTTTTTTAATTTTATTTTTAATTGATAAGGTTATTTTAGTCTTTTACATAATTTGATAATATATATGGTAATTGTTATTATTATTATATTAATAATTATTTATTTTTAATTTATTTTATATATGGTAATGTTAGTCATTTATTAATATAAAAATGAGATATTTAATTTAGGAAAACATATTTTAATCATACGGATCCTTTATTTTTGATTTTGATGAATCATTGATTGATTAAAATATTAATATAAAAAATAAATATTTAATTTTTCAAGTATTCATAAGAAATTACCTCCAGGCACAAAATATTAATATCGTGAAACATAATATTAATATAGTGAAACCTGATGAAACATAAAATTTTAATATAGTGAAACCTGATGAAACAGATTTGATATAGTGAAACATAATATTAATATAGTGAAACCCGATATAATGAAACAAAATATTAATATAGTGAAACAAAATATTAATATAGTGAAACCTGATGAAACAGATTTGATATAGTGAAACATAATGAAAATGTAATGAAACAATAATGGTAATGAAACTTAATTGGGTTTTTACATATTGCATATTGATGAACAGGTAATAAAAAGATAGTCTTGATATATTGTTATTATCTTTTATTAATAAATTAATTAATTTATTATCATATTTCATCTTTGTTGCCAAATTTGAAACACAAAAGAAAAAGACACATTTACCTTTTTGGCATATTATTATTATCTTTTATTAATAAATTAATTAATTTATTACCATATATAATTCAAATAAATCTTAACCATTGATTAAAAAGATCAATGGTTGAAATTTGGTTTCCAAAGTTTCCAATGAAATTTGGTTTCCAATTGAAACCACCCCTATATATATATATATATATATATATATAACATTTTTATATTAACATATATAACATTTTTATATTAACATGTGTTAATATTTATTTTATGATAACATTTATACACTTTTTACAAAATTTGAGTCTTTCACGTGATCCCAGTTCTCTTAAATATATGACGATGTGGGCCCATGAGAAAGTGTCATTACTTTGTTGAACTACCCTTTCTTTACTTCTCTGATTTAGGTTTAAATTCCTTACACAAGACTACTCCCAAAACTAATAATAATAATAATATACTATAATAAATATAATTTTAAAAAAGTCAATTAATATTACAAGAGTCAAACCCAATCTTCAATTAACCGGAATTATAATCCCAAACTATGGAGAGTAATCGTGTACGTTAACCATCATTTTTAATATATAATGCGTAACACCAGAATCGTGTTTTACACAATGCAATGCAAACATATATATATATATATAGGAAGAGGTTTATTTGAGAAATGGTAAATATATGAGAAATAAAGAAGTAATCTTAGCCATTCATCTGATCAACATTTGCGGCTTTGACCGCGAAGCACCGGATAATTCCTTGTGTGGTCTATAGAAGGTAGAGGGGTAATTTCGTAAAATACACGGGATGCGTTCATATATGAATCTGTATGAATCACAAAAATTCATATATGAATATGTTAATTAGTTCAACTGATTCATATATGAATCTTTGTGATTCATACAGATTCATATATGAATCACAAAGGTTCATATATGAATCTGTTAGTTAGTTCAACTGATTCATATATGAATCACAAAGGTTCATATATGAATCAGTTAAAAGAGTTCAGTTGTGAATTGTACTGGTTCATATATGAACATGTAGTTCATATGTGAATTATACATGTTCATATATGAACACAACCCGTGTGCTTTGTAAAATTTATGAAATTGTCCTTCTATTTTTGGGATAGCCGCAACTTTTGACCAGTCAAAGCCGCAACTTTTGACCGGTCAAAGCTATTAGACAATAAATTTAGCTTTTAATACTTGTGTATTTATGTAGGTGTATTATGTAAGTTTATTGTATATAATTTGATGTCTCCTCTCTTATTGGATAAGGAGATCATAATTCTATCATGGTATCAGAGCCACATAACCTCCCAACCCTCTCCTCTTCTTCTTCTTCCCACCCATCGGTTTTCCTTCCTCTTTGGAATCCATTGTACCCTCTTAAAACTAAAGCGGATTTCTCTGGCGTTCTTGAGAAATTTATACGATTCGCTCAAACACAATTTTCCACCAAAATTAAAATTTTTCAAAGTGATGGCGGTACCGAATTCTTGAATCATAAGGTGAAATCTTTATTTAATGACAATGGCACATTTCATCAAATTTCCTGTCCTTACACCCCGCAACAAAATGGTCAGGTGGAAAGGAAACATCGCCATATTGTCGAAACTGGGCTTGCCATGTTGTTTCATGCTCGTGTTCCTGTCACCTTTTGGGTTCATGCGTTCAGCTCGGCAGTTTATATCATCAATCGGTTACCCACCAAAGTTCTCTCCTCCAAGTCCCCATTTGAGGTGTTGTTTGGACGAATCCCGCAATATGCCAATTTAAAACCTTTTGGTTGTCGTGTATATCCATTCTTACGGGACTACGCTTCTAACAAACTTGCTCCACGGAGCATTCCATGCATCTTTGTAGGTTACAACCCGCAGTACAAAGGCTATCAGTGCTTTGACCCAGATTCCTCTCGCACTTACGTTACACCACATGCTCGTTTTGACGAGACATACTTCCCTTTTACCAATATGTCAAATGAAACTTCGCTCTCTGACATACAACTACACACCTTTTTAGATGATGTTCCTCCATCCGCATTACACACACCTCCCACACCTCCTACCCCTCCAACTCTCTCACCTCCGTCCTCAACTACCTCACCCTCACTTAATCCTTGTGGCCTTTGTGACGGCCACTCTCATGCCCCGACAATCGGTGACCCGCCCGGTTCTTCCGTGCACTCCTCACCCATCACGACGCCACCAACTAGTTCGACCTCCACGATGCCAACCCCTAGCTTGAACTCCTCGACGCCACCCACTAGCCCGATCATCACGACACCACCTTCTAGCCCACCCGTTCTACCCACCCCACCCCAACCGCCCACAACCGGGCACCCAATGACTACTCGTGCCAAGGCCGACATTTTTAAACCAAAACATCGTGCGGATCTATCTCATGTGCGTAGTTATGGTCTCTTCTCCGCACTTCTAGCCTCCCGTGATCCGACTCATCCTTCCGAGGCTATGTGTGACACCAAATGGCTCAATGCCATGCAATTAGAAATGGATGCTTTATCACTTAATAACACATGGACCTTGGTCCCGCGACCCAAGGATACCAACATTGTTGGGAGAAAATGGTTGTTCCGTACCAAGTTTCGTGCAGATGGATCCATTGAACGCCACAAAGCTCGGCTTGTGGCACAAGGGTTTAGTCAAATTCCGGGCATTGATTTTTCTTCTACTTTTAGTCCGGTTGTTAAAGCCTCCATCATTCGGGTTGTGCTCTCCTTAGCCGTGGTTAATAACTGGGTTCTACATCAATTAGATGTCAATAATGCATTTCTTCATGGCAAGCTCACTGACACTGTATTCATGCAACAACCACCGGGGTTCGTTGATCCGAATTTTCCCGATCATGTTTGCCGCAAATAAAGCTATCTATGGTCTCAAGCAAGCTCCTCGTGCTTGGTTTCAACGCTTGCATTCCTTTCTCATACAGGACGGGTTTACTTGCAGTCGGGCTGATCCATCACTCTTTGTTTTTAAACGAGACACGTGCCTTCTCTACTTACTTGTGTATGTGGATGACTTACTCCTCACCGGCAATGACTCCAATGCCATTCGATCTTTTATCACACGATTGCATACCGAATTCCGCATCAAAGATCTTGGGCGGTTAAACTATTTTCTTGGCTTGGAGGCATCTTATACAGATTCGGGTATTTTCTTGAGTCAAGTCAAGTATGCCAACGAGATCATCCATCGGGCCGGCTTGTCCGACTCGAAATCAGTTGCCACACCGTTATCACCTTCGATCTCCCTCGTTCGCGATGGTGTCCCATTTGACGATCCTACACAGTACCGTTCCATCGTCGGTGCCCTTCAATACTTAACTATCACACGCCCTGACATTGCGTATGCGGTCAACCAGGTGAGTCAATTCCTTCACTCCCCTACGGTTGACCATTATCAGGCTGTAAAGCGGCTTTTACGGTATGTTAAGGGTACTCTCTCCTTTGGGCTTACGTTCTCGAGGCCCACAACCACCCATCTTGTGGGTTATTCGGATGCTGATTGGGCTCGTTGTCTTGATACGCGCCGTTCCACGTTTGGATACTCGATATTCATGGGGGGTAACTTAGTGTCATGGAGCGCAAAGAAACAACCTACCGTCGCTCGCTCGAGTTGTGAGTCCGAATATCGAGCCATGGCAAATACGGCCGCAGAGATCATTTGGCTTACTCATCTTCTTCGGGAACTTCATGCATTGCCACATGGTCGACCGACTCTCTTATGTGACAATCAAAGTGCGTTCTTTCTCACACAAAATCCGGTTTCACACAAGCGTGGTAAACACATTGAACTCGATTACCACTTCATTCGTGAACTTGTGTCAAGCGGCAAACTCCATACCATGTTCGTACCAACCAAGCTTCAAGTAGCGGACATTTTTACGAAAAGCTTACCGCGCCAACAATTTGAAATATTTCGAAGTATGCTACGTTTGGGTCCGCCACCGTTTCGCTTGAGGGAGGATATTAGACAATAAATTTAGCTTTTAATACTTGTGTATTTATGTAGGTGTATTATGTAAGTTTATTGTATATAATTTGATGTCTCCTCTCTTATTGGATAAGGAGATCATAATTCTATCAAAAGCCGCAATATTTGACTAGTCAAATCCGATCTTGACCATATGAATGGCTAGGATTACTTCTCTATTTCTCATATATTTACCATTTCTCAAATGAACCAAACAATATATATATATATATATATATATATATATTTTTTTTTTCTTTCCATAAATAATAGACTAAAATATGTTTTCGGTCCCAATCATTTTTTGATTTCAATGGTTTTCGTTTCTATAATTTAAAAACTACAGTTTAGTTATCGTCAGGGACGAAGCCAGAAAATTAATATAGAGGGGCTAAAGAAATTAAAGGAAATCAGTGCTTTCACAGCTGACAAGATTGTTTTAAATATTCTTTTTATTAAATGCTTATCCATATTTAGTAGCTATTTTTGGACAAAAAGTTGGTTATCGGCAAACCAAGGATACCAATGTGAGGGGACATTTTTTTGCTCGCTCACCGGCTGAGTCTAGCATAGGAACTCAGGATTGAACCCAAGATTTGTCTTATATTTGGACAAAGTTGTATCGCTCATTTACTAACTGAGATACACGTCGAAGGCCGGTCCATACTTAGGCTATGGTTGGCAAAAAAACTAGCTTATCAGCTAGCTTTTTTTCCTGATACATGTTTGGATGACCATAACTAGCTTATTGAAAAGTTACTCATAGTAGCGTTTTGAAAAGCTAGCTTATCAGCTACCAACTAGCTTATAAGCTAGTTTGCCAAACAATGCCTAATAACTAATAAAATTCAAACAAATTATAATTTTACATTATTTATAATTACAATAACATAATTTCATTAAAAAAAGTATTAAACTAAATTAGTTAACTAAAGTTTAGATAATTAGATTTTTGTAGACTTTTATCATTTGCTTAAACATACCAAATAAAAAAACTTGTTTTTTTATTATTATTAAAATGCATCAAAAGTGTGAGTCTCTTCTAACTTTGGTGTTTTTACGTGTGTTTCCTAATAATAATTATTATTATTTTAAGCCTTTAACTTTTGGGATTTTTTTTTCGTGTGTTTCCTAATAACAATAATTATTTTATGTTTTTGACTAACACTATCGTCCCTCCATTGGTTACACCGGTGGTTATCGTTGTTTGCAAAGACTCTCGACTTAAAAAAGGAGTTAGTTCCAAGGGCAACAAATGTAAGAAACATTTTATTAGCAGATATTCATATAAATTAAATTGTTAATGTACATTAACATATGTTAATATTTAATATTAATTTATTTGAATTCATGCTAACATTTTCATATTAACATCCCTTGACATTTTGTTATAACATTTATACAGTTGTCGAAGGATCGTGCGAGAAGTCGATCTCAACTGTTAATCTCTTTTAATCTCAAGCCCTCGAATGAATTGCGACTTAGAAGGGAATTGATCTGGTGCATCTCATCCTAATGTGCGTCCATTTCTCATTCAACGGTCGATAATCACTTCGCACGCTTCTCATCATTAACTCAAAAACCTCAACTTCAAACCTTATACAACAGTTTTTACGAAATTTTAATTTTTTACACGTGATCCCAATTATGTCAAATATACGACGATGTGGACCCATGAGAAATTGTCCCATGTGCTATTACTTTGTTGAACTACCATCTCTTTACTTCTTTAATTTGGTTTAAATCCCTTACACAAGAGTACTACCAAAGCTAATATTTTTTTTTTAAAACAGCCAATTAATATTACAAGAGTCAAACCCAAAACTATGGAAAGTAATCGTGTACGTTAACCATCATTTTTAATATATAATGCATAACACCAGAATCGTGTTTTACACTATGCAAACATATTTTCATAAATAATACACTAAAATATGTTTTCGTTCCTATAATTTAGAAACAACAGTTTAACGATCGTTGTTTGTAAAATCATTCGGTTTTGATCCATTCGCTAACACGTTAAGTTGACTCTAAGGCATTTTAGTCTTTCTATTTGGAGTAAATTTCAATTTTGGTCCCCGTGGTTTTCACCCATTATCAAGAGTAGTCCCTCTTTCAAACTAATTACAATTTTGGTCATTGTGGTTTCCATTCTATTTCACTTATGGTCCTTATGACAACTTCTATCCAAACTCTCTGTCAAATGTTAGTAAGTGCCAAGGGCAAAAATGTCATATCCTTTTTCCATTTAAATAATCAAATAGCCCTTTTTTGCTTTAACCCAATCAAATCCTCGATCCAGAAGACCAAATCGATTTCATCTCTCTCTGCTCTGGTTCTTCACCTCAAACCCTAAATTCTTTAATCTCGCTTTTACATCTCGTTTTTCCTTTGATTTCAAAGATCCCAGATGGTGATATGCAACTGTGGTTCAAGAGCCATCATACGAACTTCTTGGACCTCCAATAATCCAGGACGAAGGTTCTTATCATGTTCAAGGAATGTAAGTAAAGATTTGGCGATTTTAGTTTTGTTTTCGGTTGACATAAAGGATTCTTCTTCTTATGTTGTTACAGGGTTCAAGATGTAGGTTTCTTGGTTGGGTTGATGACCCAATGTGTCCACTTATCTCTGCAGATAATCCTTGGTTTGTTGCGGTTAAGGAACCAACTTGAAGCTGCTTTGGAAACAAGTCAAAAAGAAGCTCATAATTGGAAGATTGGGGTTTTCATAAGTTGGGTGACATTTGTTGTTTGTTCTTTTTCTGTTGATCAATTAGTAGATGATTGTTCAAAAGTTAAGCTTGCAACACTGTGATTTTTGTGAAATGAAAAATAGCTCCTTTTTTGTGCATTAGCCATATGTTGTGTTGGTTTGTTAAGATTCTCATTTAATTGGTTGGATCATTTACTCATTAATATACTAACACATTAGTTCTTCATCAAAACTATGGTTCATAACATATAAAAACCACAGTGACTTTACTGTGAAAACTGTGAAATTAAGAAATGGAACTAAATTGTTAAACTGTGAAATGGAATCTATGGAAGTAAACTGTGAAATGGAACCTGTGAGATTGTACTTGAAACTGTGAAATGAACAAAACATAAGTTGTTAAACTGTGGAACTGTTGAACTGTGAAGCTGTGAAATTATGGAACTGTTAAACTGTTAAACATAAAAGTTGGGATGTGAAGAAACTACAACATCTTTCTGCTTTCGAACATTCCTTAACTGTTTTTTCCTTAATGATTCAAATCAGAGTCTGATTGACTATCAAAATCAAAGTTTGATTGACTATCAAAATCTTTAAGGTTGGTCATATCTACCTCAACATCATCTATCACATTCTCTTTATCAACCAAAGCTGCCACCATATTATCTGATTCATCTACCTTCATAGCCTCTAAATTGTTTTCATATTCCTCCATGCTCTCTTCACTGTTTTCATCTTCCTCCACATCCATGTGTAGATCCCAGAAACAGTGCAATCAACAGTAATAATCAAGAAACAATAAGGATTGAATCACAATTACTAGTCATATGATTTGATTTATCAATAAAGGGTTTGAGGTTTACAGAGAGAATTTTAATACGACTAGGTAAACCTTCTAATGACCATTCAACTTAAAAACTTGGTTTATAAAGCTATAAATATGATACGCTTAAGGCTTAAGGCCCAAAAGCTCAACAACCAAATAACTTTAAGAAAAATTACATTTTGCACCCTGAACTTCTATTCAACATAAATTCACCCTAACAATCTCCCCCTTTGAGTTGAAGTTCAAAATCCTGCCAGTTTGAAACATATGTCTTCCGAAATCCAAAACTGATCTCGAAGTGTCTCATTGAAGTTCTGTACTCCAGCCTTTCTTTAATCTGACCCAAAGCTTTGAGGACAAGGCATCTGTAATTCAAATCCAAAGACTGGACCTCTTTGTTATCTTGATCAATGAAACGCCTCAGCTTGTCTCGAAGCAAAATCAGTGCACCATCGCAATATCGGGCAATATGACTGAATCGAATGAACCACATTTCACCTTTACCATTAGTGTAAGTCATGCCGAATTCTGGATATTTGATCATTGTATAAGCAGGTACGTTTTGAACATTGGGAGAAGACTTTGATAAGGCTTGAGCAGATTTATCTTTGCTTGGTTGCTTTCTAACCCAATCTGGAAGTCTTCAATAGATGCAAGCTTCATGACACACTTCATGTATCGTTTGACAGCTTCCAGTGCATCTGTAACTTCTACTGGTCGAATAGTTCTAGTCTTCATGTCTTGGAGCAAAAATAGAAGATCTGGAAACTCGAGGCTTACAAAATCAGCTTCAGAAAACTGCCATTGATTTCCATCTTCTATGGTCACAACAAAGTACGAATACCATATGCTCATAAAGCGACATGAATAAATCTGATCAACCGATCTGATTCTGTGCTTTGTTCTGTCAAGGCTGTTCACTTTTCTTAGACTTTTGTACATAAATATATACTCGTGTTGCTTCTTTCTGTCTGTCACTGACTGAAGACCATACATTGCGACCTCATCATACGGGCGAATCCAATGGGCAAAGAGCTTCTTCTGACTTTCTTCAAGAAATGGAATGTTGATTCTCACTCTTTCCCATTTCAATGGTGGAGCAGGCTGAGTACTTGTTGTCAAGTACATCAGAGAACCAATCATTCCCCTATAGGTCTTAGCATCCACATCCTTTCCGTCAGGATCAAAGTGTAGCTTAGTACCTGTAGACATGGGGATTTTCATGGGTGCAAAATTTTCCATCTGGTATTTCCGAAGAATATCCGAGATGTACTTAGAATGATTTATGAAAATTCTTGTGGAAAATTGTTTAACTTGAAGACCCAAGAAAAAATTCATTTGACCCATCATACTCATTTGAAAATGTTTGCTCATTAGGACTGAGAAGTTATGACAATACTTGGGGTTTGTTGAGCCAAAGATTATATCATCGACATAGATTTGTACAAGAATGATATCATGCTTTTCCTTTTTAATAAACAATGTGGTATCGATCATACCTTTGGAAAATCCAGCTTTAATTAAAAATGAATAGAGTGCATCATACCAGGCTCGTGGTGCTTGCTTGAAACCATACAAGGCATTATCAAGAATGTAGACGTGATGTGGTTTGTCAGAACTCACAAAGCCTTCGGGTTGCGATACATACACTTCTTCCTTGAGAACGTCGTTTAAAAACGCGGTCTTCACATCCATTTGAAATTCTATGAAGTTCTTGTATGCGAAGTACGCAACGAACATTTGAATCGCTTAAATGTGAACGTCTCATCGTAATCGATTCCTTCTTGCTGGCGATATCCTTTGGCTACCAGACGCGCTTTGTTTCGTACCACTATTCCATCTTCGTCCTTCTTATTCTTGAAGATCCATTTCGTCCCAATCACCATCTTGTTCTTTGGCCTAGGGACAAGTCACCACACTTTGAGGCTTTCGAATTGATTGAGCTCCTCTTGCATGGCTATTACCCAATCTGGATCATTTAGCACTTCGGAGACGGTTGAAGGTTCAATGCGGCTAAGGAACGAAGAGAAAAGGCAGTCATTGGCAGTAGCGGATCTAGTCTGAATAGGTGCGTTGGGGTTGCCTATGATCTGATGGAGGGGGTGAGCTCATGTCTACTTGGTGGTATGTGGGAGAGGTTGATATGTCTGTTGAGAAGTATCGTGGTCCACATAACAACCTGGGGGTAAGTCTTGAACAACTTTGAGTGACGACGACTTGTGAAGTGGAAGCTCTGGTGCTAGGGTCGTGCGAGTAGCGGATGGTGACTCAACAGTAGATATGTCTGGAACAATTTCCGGGATTGCCGAAGATGGAGCTTCTGGAGCAGCTTCAATGGGCGTAGAAGTATCTACTATTGTTGGTGCTTTTGGATATGCTTCAACCGTCGTTAAGGGATTACTCGAGCTTGGAGTCTCTGATTTTGAGACAGTAGGAGTAGCAGCATCTGACGAGATTGATGCCCTTGATGTGGACGGGCCAGTGACAGTTGTCACATCCTGTACCTGAGTAGCTGCAATCCTGTTACATGAGAGATCATTAGGCTTAGGATTAAAATATTCATCTTAGAAATGCTTAAAAAGTAAATCCAAATAGAAAGATGGGCTTGTGACGTAGATGCTTGGTTTAAATTTACTGGGGTTTATGCAGATCCTGGACGAAGTTGTCCAGAAGCTAACACACCAGTTAAAGCGGGTTCTGAACTGAGGTGTTCAGAAGCCATGTCAACGATCTCGTCAAAAGTCACATTCACACTCTCAATAACGGTCTTTGCCCGTTTGTTGTAGACTCTGTAGGCTTGGGCTTGAGATGAGTAGCCGATGAACACTCATTCGTCCGCCTTTGGGATGAACTTGCCGAGATCGTCCTTGTCGTTCAATAAAAAGCACGTGCACCCGAAAGCATGGAAATACTTGATATTCGGGACACGATTGTTGATGACCTCGTATGGCGTCTTGTTGAACCGTTTGTTGATGATAGAACGATTTTGAGTGTAGCATGCGGTTACAACTGCCTCTGTCCATAAGAAAAGCGGAAGCTTGGACTGGGATAACATCGTGTGTGCGACTTCCACAAGAGTTCGGTTGCGGCGCTCTACTACCCCGTTTTGCTGAGGAGTACGAGCAGCTGAGAAGTTGTGGGTGATGCCCACTGAATTAAGATAACCGTCAAGCACTTGATTATTGAACTCTGTACCGTTATCCGTCCTGATGGTCTGAACTGATTGATTGAGATTGATTTGAACGCTCTTCAGATGTGAGATGATCAGTTCGGGGGTATCATCCTTGGATCGAAGGGATTTGACCCACGTGTATCGAGAAAAATCATCGACCATGACTAGAACGTACTTCTTGTGGTTGATACTCTGAATGCACATCGGTCCACACAAATCCATGTGGATGAGTTCGAGGGACCGTGAAGTACTCGGAGCGGCTTTAGGCTTGTGTGAATCCTTCTTCATCTTACCCATATCGTATACGGCACATAGGTGATCCTTTTCGAACTTGAGATCTGGCATGCCTTTCACGTGTCCGCCGAGCACTAACTTGTTGATGTTCTTGAAGTTCAGGTGCGAGAGTCTACGATGCCATAACCAACTTTTTTCAGTTGAAGCTTTGGACATCAAACAAACTTCCTTTTCTACTTTCGAAAATGAGAGATCAATCGTGTAGAGATTGGTGCGACGCATACCAGCAAGCAATTCTTTTCCATCTTCAGTCCGGACACTGCACCGTTTGGCTTTGAAGTTGACCTCCAGATTCTTGTCGCCGAATTGACCGATGCTGAATAAGTTGTGACCAAGACCTTCGATGTAGGACACCTTCTTGATGGTGAGGTTGTCCTTAACTATGTCTCTGTATCCCAAGATTGGAGAGTAGTGATCATTCCCAAAACGTACATTCCCACAAAATTTCTCGGTGAAGTTCGTGAGAAGCTCCTTTCTTCCTGTCATGTGTTTGGAGCAACCTGAATCTAAATACCACACATGATCGTTCTTCAAAACAGGTTAAGTTTTTTTAGGTACCCATTCGTAAATGGGTCCTTTGGGGTTAGTAGGAACACCCGTCTTGGATACCCATTTGGACTTAGGTCTGTTTTGACGACATGGTGCATCAAACTTTGAACGATAATTAAACACATGATAAGAACCAAACCAATCATATGCATATCGACAATCAACAAAATCATTCAATCCACAGTTGGAACAACAAACACAATCATGAGATAGTTGAAGTAATTGTTGAATTGAATAAACTTTCAAAGGAAACAATCCACTACGTTCAACCAAAGTATTAGAATTTAAAACATCATGACTGTTATTGTTTTTTCTAGAATTCAAAACTGGATTAACTGATTCCATCTTCGTTGTGCTCTCCTTAGACTTCTTAGCTACCCACTTGTATTTGATTCCTTTCCTTCGACCAAAAGTATCTGAAATACCGTTAAACTCACAGTCAGAAGCTTTGAATTTTGAGGATTGTCTCTTGTTTGAGCGTCCGGTCTTTTTCTTCTTCTGTAAATGACCTTTTGATTTAGATTTAGAAGATTTGTTCACAGAAGTGTTTTGAGGGGCTAATTTGGAACACTCACCCTTGTAAAAATTTACCGGAGGCTCACAAGTGGAATTCAGAAAATCAACATGACTTGGAAGTAAATGATTGAAATCAAATTGGTCTAATTAACTGTCTGGACACACATCGGAATTCATAATTGTTGAAAATTCCATTTCCTCATCAGAAGGGACCTTATCACTTGTGGGATTAGAGAAACTGTAAGAATTTGTGCTTTTCAGAGGATCATGCACGGAAGCATTTTGAAAATCAGAATTTAACTGAGGCTATTTTCCTTTATCAGAAGAATTTGGTGAAGAATCACCCAAAAAGGCTTTACAGGAAGAGGTGTCTGAGGGTGGATAAGAATTTTCTGACAAATTAATTTTCTCACCTTGGAGTATGTCAAGCTTAGCTTGAAGTTCAGCTTTGTGAAGTTGCTCTTTCATCAGATCTTCTGCCAAGGCAGACATTTGTGAAGTAAGCTTGTTTATATCTGTCTGAAGATATTCTTTGCCTCCCTAGATCCGTATTCCTTTTGATCGGAATTGAGGCACTCAAGTTTGGATAATAAATCTTGTTTTTCCTTTTGAAAATTTGTTCTTTCCTGTTCAAATGACTCTTCTAGCTAAACACTTTTCTTTTCTAAAATTAGAGGTGGAACATATATTTTGTGATCCATAGATTCCTCCTCAGGTTCAACGGATTTTGAATCGAGTTCAGCCTGAGTATAGCTTCAAAAATAGTCATTTGACAGAAAAGTGGCTTTATCGGTGTTATATGACGCATTAATGAGTCATACACAAAAGGAAGTTGCATCGTGACAATATTTTTTTTCTCAAAGTTTCCAGTTCCGGATCCTCATCATCAAGTGGCTTGGTCCATCTGATTTTGTACTCTGGATAAGTCTTGTCCAATCCCAAAAATTCGAAAGCATATAAGTGGGTACATTGGACAAGGCCTTTTTCAGTTATCGTAATCGAGACCCTTTTCTGGATTTGAGAACTTGAATTCTTTAGGTGCGTTCAGATGAATAGTATGTTCAGTTTGACCAATTTTATACAGTTTCAGTTCGAGATCCTTTAACTTGTCAGATAACCTTTTATTTTCATTTTTACAAGAAACACTTTGACTGACAATCTCAATTTTCTCATTTTCTGATATACGAACTTTGTCAGTAAGTTCATCTACTTTAGTCTTTAACTCCTTGGACTATTTTGAAAGGATCTCACATTGTTCCTTTAGACTTGAAATTTCGCACAATTGTCCAGCATTTTCTGTAAGTAGATCCTCAAGGGTCTTATGCTGAGTGGACACTCGTGTTTCTGAAGTGGAGATGAGGTAAGACTTTTCTCTTAAGGTTCGCTTGTAAGAGTCTAACTTTTGCACAGTGATTTCCATCTGATCAATTAAGGTTTTATGGATAGGAGCATTTACCTGACAAGTGGAATCACGATCATCGTTGTCTATATCAGACTGTGTCGAGTGCTTACCCATGAAACATATGTGAGCTTCTGCATTATCTTATTTTTCATCAGACAGGTTGAGCCAATGGTCATCTTCCGCCATGAGAGCCTTACCGTCGTTTGAGTCATGTAACGTTTTAGACTGTAATGCATTAGATCCATAGGCATATCAGTTAGTCAGTTGGTTTAGTTGGGGACTTTATCCCCGTTTTGAGACTGGAAATTGTTTATGGATAGGGGGAGCTTGAGGTATAGATCGTCGGTGGTTGAACTCGATAATCGTGTAACCTTTATTGAAGGGCTCGAGGTATAGATCGTAGGTGGTTGAACTCGATGCCCGTTTGTAATCCAGTCTATTTACTCATCGTGGAATTTAGTGTCCGCGTTTGAAGTCTAGTGAGTGGTCCCCAAGTCATGTTTTTATGGAAGCTTGCGGTGGTGCTCTGGAGAGCCGTATACGGAGCTAAGCCTTGCGGTGGTGCCCATGGTGAGTCGGATACGGGGACTTGTGGCTTTTGTGGTGACATTCATCTAGAGGTCGAGTAGACGCTAGGGTCATTTGGGTATCTTGCGGTGGTTGCTCGGTAGGGAGCCGTATACGGGGATCCATGACTCTATGTGAAGCTCGAGAACATCGAGAAGTGGCTTAACTTTGTGTGCCCGCCATTTTCGATGGAATTCGGGTCTCCCCCGTCACCGAAAGGTGTTGTTTTGGGTATTCAGTTTTATTATCCATGTTTTAGGTGACGTTTTGTTTATATGGGTTCTTACCCAAGGTTTATGGGTTTAGTATTATGCCTCACCCGTGTTTTTGATGTTTCGGGATATAGAGTTTATCTGCGTTTCAAAAATTGGGAGTCCACTTTCTATTCTCCTTTTGAGTAAGTTTTGGATTGAAATTAATTTACGAAGGAACGTTTTATTTTGGGGTCTTAGTCCTTAAAACAGTTTGATTTGGAAAACGTCTATTTTGGTGTCTCCTTCGTCTAAAATGCATATTATAGGAAAACGAGTCGTTTTCATATTTAAAGCATATCATTTTGAAAGACTATGATTTCAATTGCATTCTTCCTTTTTAACGATATATTTATTAATGTTGAAAACTCTTGAACTCACTAGGCGTTAGCCTAACATTTTTATTTGTCGGCATGTACAACGGACTTCGTTGGGAATAGTTCTAGTGACACTGTGAAGAGAGAAGTTCTAGTTGAGTGCCGAGAGGTGAGTAGCTTAGTGAAGTCTTCCGTTTTGGTTTTGTGAAGAACAACTTGTATTGGGGTTAAGTAGCACCAGACTTCGGTTTAGTCTTTGTTCATTACTATAGTTAATTTATAATGAGGTTATTCATCGAATTTTATACTTGAGGTATACTGAGTTTTGAATTGTATGAGAAAGTTTAGTTTCTTATGTTGATATTATATCGAAATTTTAATTAGTTGTTCTTACCAAATTTGAGGGTGTTACAATTATAAAGACCATAATTGAAATAGAATGGAAACCACAATGACCATCCATGTAATTAGTTTGAAAGAGGGACTACTCTTGATAATGTGTGAAAACCACAGGGACCAAAATTGTAATTTACTCTTCTTTTTATTTTCTTTAATTTTCTGTTAAAAATCTAAATACATATATTATTATTTTTACACATAATATATAATCAATATAATGTATATTAATTATTATTTTTGGGTTTAAAGATGGAGAGCCGGAGAGGTGGCCTGAGATGACAAGCTCGGCATCGTTTGACAAAAATAAGCTAACTTATTTTCAGAGTACATGTTTGGATGGACATAAGCTAGCTTTTCGATAAGATATACTTAGAGTAGAGTATGAGGAGTTTTTTGTGATTATTCCAATGATACCCTCATTAATATTTATTATTATATATTAATATTAATTATAAATAAAATATTAAATATTAAAATTTATTATTATTAATTAATATTATTTGAAAATTCTAACAAAAAATTTAACTGTACATTGATATTAATTTTTAATAATTTAAAATTATTGATAATTATAT
This sequence comes from Arctium minus, assembly GCA_954870635.1. Classification (NCBI taxonomy): domain Eukaryota; kingdom Viridiplantae; phylum Streptophyta; class Magnoliopsida; order Asterales; family Asteraceae; genus Arctium; species Arctium minus. Next base: position 75,042,637 of record OX941089.1, on the reverse strand, counting down.
CAATTGTTTTTAATATTGATCAATGTATTTTGTTATCAATTATTATTATTTTTGTAATTATTAATTGATTATTTTTTCTATATTATATGTAACGGTTATTTAAAATCAAATTTTTTTTTAAATTTGGTTTAAAGTTCAAAATTTATAATATATATAATAATAAATTTTAAATTCTTTTAATTAATATATTATATTATTTACTACTTTATTTGTATTAACCAAAGTATTATATTACTATAAATTTGTTAATTATATTATTAAATAATGTAATTGATTATTTTTTCTAAATGTCTTTTTTGGTAATTTTACATGCTCATAAGCTAGTTTTTGTCAAACATGACTTTTTCATCAGCTAGCTTATCAGTTAGTTTGACAAACATAGCCTTCATCGGAGATGTATGGGTGTTCTTTTGGGTTGGGAGATGGACAAATAGATGTGTACTTAAAATGTTTCACTTAACGGTTTTCTAAATGTCCTTTAGTGGAAGAGACCAAATTAAGTGTTTTTGCAAACCACAATTATGAAGATATAGTTTCTAAAATGTAGTGATGAAAACCATTGAAATCAAAAAACCACATGACCATAAATCTATTTTACTCTAAATAATATATATATATATATATTGTATAAAATAGTTGTATGATATAAAACTTAGGTAGCGTTTGGTTCGTGGAATGGAATTCGATGGAATTGGAATTCATCAAGAAATTTGACTTTGAAGAAATTGAAATTGGAATTTGACCACGCATTTTGGTCGCGTTTGGTTGGATGGAATTGAAATTGGAATCTTTTTGTTTGGTTCACGGAATTCGATTGTAGATCTGAGATAACATACCTGATCTGAGATTGCAGATCGAACCGAAGAGAACAAATCGAGAAGAGAAGAGATCGATCGCGTAATGAATCTGTCGGAAAGAAAATGAATTCCGTAGGATACCCCGTGGAATTGTGAAATCTGTATTTGAAGGAATTTGATGGAATCCGCAGGATTCCTTAGTTTTAATTATGTGAACCAAACAAGACTTTGGAATTTGGTCAATGGATTTGGACATTCCAATTCCATTGAATTTCATCCAATTCCGCAAACCAAACACCCCCTTATAGTTACATCTAACAAATATGATAGTAGTCAACCACAGTCGTACCATCTCAATCAACCTCCCACAAGTCCATCGCTGCATGAGCTGTGTAACAAGTCTTAAATTCCAGTCAAGCTGGCTGGCTGGAACATCATGGTATTTATTATTTGTCTATAGTCTTATTTATTCATGACATTTCTAATTTTGAACACAATCCAAGTTTAAATTTTACTCTATAATTAAAACCCAATACATCATAAGTCAAAAGGGCAATTGCCTCTTTCATTTCTACAACAATATTACGCCAATCTGTATTTTATCATATATCAAATCCTTAATAAAATTTCCCCAAGAATCGAAAAAAAAAAAAAAAAAAACCGAACACTTTTAAGAACCGATCTTTTCGATCTTCGGAACATGAACCGGGAAATCATCGATCTCGTCCGTCCAAGGATTTTTCTCCTTAGCCGGATCAATCGTCTTCAAAGCCTTCCACACAGCACTGTTACATTTGAACCCTGACCCGAAAGCAATTTGCCACGACCGATCACCTTTCCTTATCCTGCCCTTGGCCTCGGAATAAGCTAACTCGTACCACAACGAGCTACTCGAAGTGTTTCCGAACCTATTGAGGGTCATTCTAGAAGGTTCCATGTGCCCGTCAGATAAATCAAGATTCTTTTCTAGCTCGTCCAGAACCGCTCTTCCTCCCGCGTGAATGCAAAAGTGCTCGAACGCAAGCTTGAAATCCGGGATGTAGGGTTTGATTTTCATTTGGAACACTTTCCTCGCGACCAACGTGGCGAAAAACAAGAGTTGTTCGGACATAGGTAGCACCAACGGTCCAAGCGTCGTGATGTTTGTTTTCAGGGCCTCGCCGGCAACCGCCATCAGGTCTTTCGAAAGTGCGACACCGATTTTCTTGTTCTCGTCCTCTTCTTGGAAGACGCAACTGTAACATCTGTCGTCGGCACCTTTATGTGTACGAACCGTGTGAATCAATTGGTATTTCGAACGACGACGATCAGAAGACCTATTCGACAACAGAACCGCTGCTCCCCCCATTCGAAAGAGACAATTCGACACAAGCATCGACCGGTTATTTCCGAAATACCAATTTAACGTTATGTTTTCCATGCTAACAACCAATGCATACGAATTAGGGTTCACCTGTTTCAAAATATAAATAAATACACATTAATAACATACGACTTTTATCAGAAATTTTATCTGGAAACACATCCAATCTTAATTATTTCCTTCAAAATACATGTTTTAAAACACCATTAAATACTGACATGAGAAAGTGAAAGAATGAAATTACCTGCAAAAGTTGCTTTGCGAGATCAATGGCGATCAATCCAGCACTGCAACCCATTCCACCGAGATTATAGCTCATAATGTTCCCTCTAAGCTTGTAATGGTTTACCACCATGGAAGCCAGTGATGGTGTTGGGCAAAACAAGCTACAATTAACAATAAGTATCCCGATATCCTTCGCCTTCACTCCGGTTTTCGCCAACAGCTCGTCGATCGCTCCATACATCACCATCTCCGCCTCTTTCCTTGCCTCCGCCATGCACGGATTCGGCGGAACCCTAAGCACCGCCTCCGGAAAATACGTCTTCTGCCCTAATCCGGATCGTTCCAGGATCTTCTTCTGGAATGCTAAATTCTCCGGAGTAAACGTTCCGGCCTGAGTCGACCGGTCCATGAAAATCTCCCGAGTCACCATCCGTGCGTCTTCGGGTTTGTAACAGGCGAAATCGACGAGGTACACCTTCTTCGGCCTGCTCATGAAGTAGAGTGTGGCTACGAACACCAACAGGGCCGAACAGATGATAACGGTGACCAAATTGAAGCGGAGTTGGTCCCATAAACGGATCAGATCGTGGGATGTAAGTGTCGATAAATGAACGGAGACGACTGCGAGGATCGGAGTTAGCACGAGGTACATGGCGTGTGAAATTAAGTAGTGGTAACCTAATTTGACGTATTTGAGTTTTATGGATAGGAGGAAATTGGGGAGAGGTACAGTGGCGGTGGTGGCCACTGCCACTGCCGCCGGTGGTTGCTGTGGGTCTGCCATGGGATTAAGTTTGGTAAAATGGAAGAATAGGGTTTGAAATTTGTTGAGAAGAAAATGGAATTTAGAGAGGGAAAATAAAAGCTGCGAAATGTGATATGGAAGAAGGGTGGGAAATGGGAATTTAAAGGGGAAGAAGTCGGGGTGGGGGTGCAACTACCCCAACGAACTTTTTAATGCTAAATACCGCCCCATATATATATATTATAATTAAAATTAATTTTTTATTTTTATGTTATGGTTTCTATCTTATCCAATTAATATTATAAATTGTTTTCTGTAACATTTTCTAGATTTGTAATTTTATATATATTTTATAGAGATAATGGCATAAATGGTCAAATCACGGAGAGGGATTGACCTCTTAGTCATCCCTCTTCCTGACTTGCAAAAATGTTTAAAGGGACGCAATGGAGCCCCAAGGGCGTAAATGGAGCTCCTACTTGTTTTCAGTAAAAAAAAAATTACTTGTTTTCATTAAGATTATGCGTAGGACGCAATTGCGCCCTGGGCTCCATTTACGCCATTGGGGCTCCATTTGCGCCCTTGAGCTCCATTTGCGTCCCTTTGGACATTTTTGCAAGTCAAGTAGAGGGATTGGCCTCTTTCCGTGATTTGGCCATTTGAGCTAATTATTATATTTTTTATTTACTAACTTTTTTTGTCTTTTTTTGTTTTGTTTCCTTTTCTCCCACATTTGAAAAAAAAAGGTTAGGTGGAAAATTAACATTATTTTCCTTTTACCTCTTTGAAAAAGTTTTAAAACACTGACATTTTTTTCTTTCATCTTACTTGTCTTTCCTTTTCTTTGTAAAAAAAACTCAAGAACACATAGTTAGTTAAAAATGAAAATCCAAAACTTGAATAAAATAAATCGTACTTATATTATTAAAATATTTCATATATTTAATAAAATACTATTCCTCCTCTAAATATTTAACTTCAAGGTGTTTTATTGTTGAGATATAATGAAAAAATATTTCTCTTTTATAGTAATATTTTTGGAGAGTTCTACAGATTTAGAGAATTTTCACTCTTTTTACCTACTTTCTCTATTTAGATTTTGGAGAAAGTTTTGAAGAATCTGTTTAAACAAAAATCATAAAACTTTATATTTTCTTTATTTTAAAGAATCTGCTAGAGATGTTCTCAATATATTCACAATTTATACTTAATATTTTATAAATGATATGCTATTTAAACAAAAGAGTTTAACCTAAAACCAAAGCGGTGGACTCATAGCGGTTGTCCGGATTCAAGCCCCACTTGCAGCATTGTGGCCACAGGATGAATGTCCGCGGGCCATAGGTCTGTTTTCCAGGAGATTAGTCCGGGCCCAAAGTGGTCTGAGATACTCCTTTACAAAAAAAAACGATGGACTCATTTTATAGGAATGAGGTTGACTCCACTTTTTGTTACTTAGCTACTTGGGACAAATTTATTGGTACTTAATGCTTTATAGATGTTGTATTATTAAAATTAAAGAGTTTTATCTAAATATTTTATAAAACAATATAGATAATTATAATTTTTTCTTTTGTGAACATTTTACCATATGTATCATTCAAATATGGTTTGATATATTTCTATAAAATTAGCCTTATTAAGGCTTGGTTGATTTTGAACATATCTACTCTTTGATTTCAAATTCTATGGTAGCGGCGGTGGTGTTCGAATGTCGGCGAAGGAAGTGTCCAAGTTGATGAGCGGGTCTTGTTGGCGAGTGACACGAGATTTCACGTCATAATGGTTAAGAAAGATCTTTATCTTTGTATTTTTTACTGATATTATATATATTTTTGTTAAAGCTTTGTTCCTAAAATCAGATCACTCATTTATTCAGAAAAATTAACCGTATCAATGGGGATAAGTATTCACATCAATCATGATTGGATAATTATGATCTGTTGTGGACAGTTAATCTACATAAGCTAAATCAAACAAGATCGATAAAACTATTAAAAATAATAACAAAACAATTATATATATATATAGTTTATGTTAAAAATAGTAATTATCATGAAAAATGTAAGAAAAGATCTCCACATTTGGATCAATCCTAATTGAATATTCTCTTTTAAATTAATTTATGAGTTATTTTGGGAATTAATTTGAATCATTAAATCAACACTAAATAAAATTGATCAAGAGTCGACATCCCTTCTTACACTTCTCAATTTAACTCCTATTAAAAGACGATTGTGTGTGTGCCTGTGTGTGGACAATCATTTGCAAACCTTATAAACCCATCTAGACTATCCCTTTTTTAATCAACGGTTGGTATGAATTGGAAGAATTCTGGCTTTTGAATTAATTAAAAAAAATTTAAAAATGGTAGTTTTGAAAGATATTTAAGTTTTAATAAATTATTAGATGATTATCTATTTTTGGTGGTTATCTATTCCATGATTATCTCCACCACTTTCATACTAACCTACAAGTAAAGGTGTAACTCTGGCAGAAGGTAGAGGAAAAAACTACGAAGAAGGTGAAACTTATTTCTTTGGCGGCTAAAAAGACCAATGACGACAGTAATACCACCCAATCTGGTAGCAACGGATTCATAAACTCGTCTGGTGACAATACCACCTAGGGGTGCATCCGGCGGATTCATAAACTCGTCCGGTGGTTTCATAAATGACGGCGACAAATTCATAACCGACGACGGCAAATTCATAAACCATTGCAACAATACCACCCAGGGGTGCGTCTGACGGATTCATAAACTCGTTCAATGGTTTCACGTATGAAATGTTATTATGAATTGTTTAAAAAATTAATATATTGTTTCATAAGTGAGACAACACTAAACGTGGGTAACAAAGTCTGTTATTGTTTCATATGAGAAACAAAAATAATTGATTTGGTTTCATATAAGAAACAAAACGGTTTCAATGAAGATGGTTGGAGAAAGGGTGATGGATTCAGTTATGACAAATGAAAATGAGATTTTTAAGGAAGAAATTATTCATGAAATAAATTTCTTAAATATGATATTTTATGAGATATTTAAGAAAGATGGTTTTCTAAAATGCCATTTTTTTAAAAGACACAAATACACTTTTTTGTATTGTTTGCAACATTTGGATGTTTTGCAAAAGGAGCCTATAGGGGGAGAGAGAGAGAGAGGAATGATTGTGTAAGAAGAGTTAAGGTGAGAAGGTAAGAAGATATCTGGACCTTGATCATTTTTTATCTCAAACCCACCCATAAATCGCGCTTGATAAGGGTGCTCAAAACCCAACCAACCCGGCTAACCCAACTCGAAAAAACCCAAAAAATATCAACTAACCGCCATAAAATCGATTCAAACTTAGGGAAAACCGAATCCATTTGGTTGAAATTGGATTAGGCCCAAAGTAATCCGGCCAACCCGATAACCCGATGAAAGTTTTAGCGTCTTCTCTAAAATTATTTATATTTCTCTTTTATATATATAGGTTACCAAAAACAACTCGGTAACAAAAAGCAAAGAAACTCATAAGAAGACATTATTGGAAAGTTATATGTAATACCTAAATATTTGATGACCTATATATTCTTTTGAATGATTGATCGTATTTCAAAGGAATATTTCCTTTATTTTTATGTTCTTAATGTTGATTTTACTTTGTTTAAACACAGTCTGACCAAACCGAATGGGTCGGGTAGGGTTCAAAACTTTTAAACCATTATTTTTTAGGTTGAGTTATTCAAATGCCTTTAACCCGATCAATCTAACTTATGAGCACCCCTAGCGTTTGATACGAGAATTGATCTAGTGTATTTCGGTGCATCTCATTCTAATGTACATTCAAGGGTGAAAATCTCTCCTTACCTTCCCATCATAACTTTTATTCTCATCGGAATCCAACTCTGTATATGTGTGTATAGGCGAAGGATCATGTGGAAAGTTGAGTTAACAGTGAGAAGCGTGAGAAGTAGATCTAAACCGTTGATCTCTTTTAATCTCAAGCCCTCCCATGAATTACGGCTTAGAACGGAATTGATCTGGTGCATCTCAGTGCATCTTATCTCGGTGCATCTCATCCTAATGTGCATCCATTTTCATCCAACGGTCGATAACCACTTCTCACTGGAACCCAACCCTCTGTTTGTGTGTGTGTATATATATATATATAGGGTTGGGTTCCGGTGAGAAGTTGAGTTAACGGTGAGAAGCGTGAGAAGTGGTTATCAATCGTTGGATGAGAAATAGACGCATACTAGGATAAGATGCACCAAGATAAGATGCACTGAGATGCACCGAATCAATTCCTTTCTAAGCCGCAATTCATGGGAGGACTTGAGATTAAAATAGATCAGCGGTTTATATCCACTTCTCACGCTTCTCGCCTTAACTCAACTTCTCACACGATCCTTCGCATATATATATATATATATATATATATATATGACGTCGAAGGATCGTGTGATAAGTTGAGGTTAACGTGAGAAATGTGAGAAATGGATCTAAACCGTTTATCACTTTTAATCAAACGCCCTCCCATGAATTGCGGCTTAGAAGGGAAATGATTCGCTGTATCTTATCTCGGTACATCTCATCCTAATGTTTATCAATTTCTCATCAAATGATTGATAACCACTTCTCACGTTTCTCATGTTGACCATAACTTGTCATCGACAATGTTTTAAAAACCGGGTCGACCCGGTCGGTTGAACCGGGACCCGGGGAAGAGGGCGGGTCAATTGCGACCGGGTTCATGGCAATTTATGGCCCGAAGTCAATGTTCTAAAAAACTCGCCGCACAGCCGCCATGGCGCGCCATGGCACCAAGGCTTGTGTGTCACGCCACGTTAAGCCCATGGCACGCCATGGCCAAATGCGCAATTATCGTAATGAGATATTTGATTTTTCTTTACGTTTTTAATGTCTTATTTGCAAGTTTTTAATATATAATGTAATTTAATTTGCTTATTACTATTGACTCATTGAGTAACACTACAAAACATACGTTTTTATATATAATATTATATATGAATTAGAAATTTGACGCCATAAGTCACGCCTTGAAAACGCCATGGCTTCGATATGGCTCCTAAGGCTTGAGGCTTAGCCTCGCCGCCACGCCACGCCTCACGCCATTTAGAACCTTGCCCGGAGTGAATCGACCGGTTTTTATCAAAACACCGGTTGAACCGGTCGTAACGAACCGGTAAAAACCCGGTTAACCTGGTAAAAAAAAGTAATACGTATTTTTACAAGTTATGTTTTATTTTTTTGTGAATGTTTTTGTAGACTCAAGGTTGATAAGAGGTCTTATGATCCTATTGATTACGAATGCATTGATAAGCTGGTCTTTTGGGTGGTCGAAGAAGAGTCGGAAGGAGAATTTGATTACAATAATTTAGAAAATATGCTTGACGAGCAAGCAATGGCGGAGCTAGCCTTGGACTAGAGTATTCCTAGGCCCACCCTCACTCATGTAGTAAAAGTTGATATATATATATATATATATATAGAGAGAGAGAGAGAGAGAGACAGGCCCATTCATTTGTTAACCAAGACATTTGTGTTAACCGTGCTAACCAATTTTCAATCAATCAGAATGATCCTAGATTGTCTATCAACTTAAAAGCCTATTAAATCTCAAAGGGGTAATGTAACACCCGTAATTTCCAGTAAGTAAAGATCACCCGGACATTTTTTGAACTTGTAAATGGTGGGATTTTGTCGGGAAATCAGTATTTAAAGTCCTTTAGAGTATCGGGGGCGTTGGCGTTGAAAAAGTTGAGTTTCGGGGCTTAGGAAGGGTTCCGCGACAATGCCCGGCGACTATGAAAGTGTCATAGTCGCACTGTCACAATCGCATGGAGTGTACCATGAGCTGGTACACACCAGCGACTATGACCAATGACATTGCCCAGGGCAATGTCGCACCAAGGGCCTGAGAGGCTGTCAAATACGGGATTTCAACCATTATTCCCATTTCTTACTTCTAACCTCTTCCCTTTCTCTCACAAATCAGTTCCCTTCTTCCCTCAAACCCTAAACCATTTTGAAGCCTTTTCTCCTCTAAAACAAGTGTTTCTTCTTCATCTAGCATCTTGGAAACTAGAGCTAAGATGTCTTCATCTTCTTCACCATCCTCTTCAATTTCTAGGGTTTTCACCCAACCTTTTTTATCATTTTGAAGATTGGGAGTGTATGGCTCATCTTGGTGTGAGCTAGAAGTGTTTTGTTGATGGATTGGAGTTATGGTTAAGGTAATCTTTATTTTCTTCATTTATAGAAATTAGGGTTTTGACATAAGTTGAGATATTTACGTAAAATGTTTGAGGAATAATTCTAAATGGCTAAATATGGATATTTATGGTTGGACCCTTGTGGATCTAGGTTTTGGAAGATTTGGGCTTGAAGATTCAGATTCTTCAAGGAAGCTCAAGTTGGGGTAAAATCTAGATTTAGCTTAAATCTAGCAAGGTGAGTTCAAGTTGCTTTGTGAAAACTATGTACATGCCAAAATGTGTATTTTGAAGTAAAAGTATGTTTTACTTGGTAATTGTTAAAGTGTGAGTATTTTGATAAGTTTTTCATATTTGGTAAAATTGGGTTGTCTTAATCTCATGAAATGCTTATATTTGGGTTTTGAATATTTTAACAAGTAAATAACATGATTTATGTATTCTTGGGGATTTTGTACAAGTAAAGTCTATTTTATGATTTATACATCTTTGACGATTTATGTACAAACGAAGTCTAATTCATGACATGTGCATTTTTGGTATATTTGATTTCACAAACCCATTTGGAAAATGATATGTCCCAATCGGGGTCAAGTTTTAGGATTAATCACATCTTTGAGGTATGTGTCTGCATAAACGTCATTTAAAGGCGTTTTATTATCTGGGAACCGTTATTTGTTGGCCAAATGGAATTTAGAGCATTTTAGCTCGGTTTTGACTTAAAAGAGTCCCGAGGACACTTGTCCAATTTTAATGGCTCAATGTGGAGTCCCATCTATGATTTACATCTTAATGCATCTTATTGCATATTAATGATATTTACATGCTCGAGTGCGTTGGTCATTCATGTGTAGTCATGTAAGGTTAGACTGTGTTCATTGGATCCATAGGCACGTAAGTCAGTCTTTATTTGGTGGTCAACTGGGTATTACGGGGTTGGACTCCGGGACCCATGTTTTATGACCTTGACTTTTCAAGTGTACACTAGGAGGGTTGAGTCCGGTTGTGCTATCATGATGTTGGGCGTTTCATGATGGGCGTTTGGGACCTCCGCCATTCGGGGTAATGCCATGGTTGTAGTCCTCGGATGTTGACGGGCCTTTGGCGGTATTCGTGATAAGATTTACTAAGGTCAGTTGTCTCTTTTGGTGTAGCTTGAAGGGTGTCGTAGGGGCACTTGGACTTGCGTGTCATGAAGTGTCATACGATTAACGTTGTATGAGTGACATACTTTTGTGTTCCTCCACTCTCAATGGATACGGGTCTCCCCCGTCGTCGGCCAACAGTATTTTGGATATTTAATTGTCCATGCTTTAATACTTGGATTTCATCCCATTTTATGGTTGCGTGAGTATTGAATCTTAGTCACATGTTTTCAATGTCATATTATATTATATGGGTTGTTTTCCCATGATTTTATGAGTTGAGTATTATGCCCCACCCATGTTTTGAGTGTTTCAGGATATAAAGTTTTATCCACGTTTCATTATTGGGAGTCGTCTTCTATTCACGTTTGAGTGAGTTTTGGGCGACATCATTTTTATAAAGAATGTTTTGTATTGAGATCTTCGTCCTTAAAACGTATGTCATTGGAAAACGAGTCGCTTTCATAGTTAAGTTAAGTCATTTTGAAAGATCATGATTTAAACTACATTATTCCCTTTTAACTAAATATTTATTCATGTTGAAAACTCTTGAACTCACTAGGCGTAGGCTAGCCCTTTTTATTTGTCGGCATGTGCATCAGGTTCCAGTTGGGGAAGAGTACTAGCGAGACTGTGAAGATATGAGAAATAGGGTTATGCTTGAGGGTGAGTAGTTTGATTAAGCCACCTCCCGTTATCTCGGGTATAGCAATTTGTATTGGGTTTAGTATCACCCGACTTTTAATTAGTCTATGTGTAAGACTTTATTTGTTTGATTGATGGTTATATCTAGAACAGTAATACAAGTATGGTCATGTTGTATGATATCTTACCTGTTGGTCCCAAATAGCAGATAGTAAAGAAGAAAAGTATTGTAGAAGGGGGGGTTGAATACAATACACACAGTTTTTCACTTACTTTAATTCTTATTGATTTGAAATCAAGAATTACACATAGAAAACTTTTGATTGTTGCGGAAGAGAATAGATGAAATCTATTCAAACAATCTTACACTAAGAGAAATGAAGAACAATTGTAAAACACTTAGAAAACAATAAGAACTTCTTAGAGAGAGAATGCCAGTGCACTTAGAGAGCTTGAATGCTTGAGAGCTGGTGATCTTGCATGTTGAACCATCCTCCATATTTATAGTGCCTCGTGCATTAAATGCATGGGACACCTGTTGAGCAAGGGATGGACACAGGTCTTCAGCAAGGTACAGGATGTACTTTTTGTCTTGAGGTGCTTTGGCTTGAAGTGTTGACCTGCAGAAGGATGGTAGAGACCTTTCCTTAAAATGGTGTAGTAGACAAAACTTACTTTATCTGATCTCCAGATGAGGTCCACGTCAATGCAAGATATCACAATATACTATGAGTTTGAAGAAATCTTCAGGCCTTGAAGATTAAGAAGTCTTTGGTTACCGAAGAGATCTTCGGGCTCCTGAAGACTGAGAGGTCTTCGGCTCCTAAGACTGAGAAGTCTTCGGCTCCTAAGACTAAGAAGTCTTCGGCTTCTGAAGATTGAGAAATCTTCGGCTTCCGAAGATGTCTTCGGTCGAAGACGTCTTCGGGCTGAAGAGGTCTTCAGCCGAAGAGGTCTTCGGCTCTTAAGACTGAGAAGTCTTCGGCTCCTAAGACTAAGAAGTCTTCGGCTTCTGAAGATTGAGAAATCTTCCGCTTCCGAAGATGTCTTCGGCGAAGACATCTTCGGCCGAAGAGGTCTTCAGCTCCTGAATACTGAGATCGGCACCATCCTGGCCAATGGTGTTGATCAAGTGGGCATACTTGGCTTTAGGCTGAGGAGTCTATCTTCAATCCGCTTTGAAAGATGTTCTCCTTCTTTGTCTTCTTCGGTTGATCTTCGACTTTACCGAACATTTGTATAGAAACCAAGTTGCTAAAAGAACCTCAAAATATTCTAAGTATGATGATATAAAATGGAAGATCGGGAGGTCATCTTCAAATCTTCAGATGACCCAACAATCTCCCCCTATTTGACGATGACATCCATACTAAAGAATAAAACAAATAGAGTACTGAATAAATTCATTTTGACCCATATTTACTCTTTTTGGGTTCTTTTCACATAGATTTTTTTTTTTTTTTTTTTTTTTTTTTTTTTTTTATAAGGATTTATAAGTATATCCGACATTTACAAAAGAATAAAAGAATGAAGTGTATATGTACAAACTAAATAAAAGAAATGCACTTGTATTAAATATGACTTAACAAAGCAAAAGTTACAAGTACATAGGTAAGATAGAGCATTGCTTCATTCCTTCTTCTGTCTTTTATGAAGTTCACCCATAATGTCATGTCGAAGAAATGCAGCTTGAGAATTAACGGGGATAAGAGAGAGAATGGCTACCAGAAACTCGGTGTGAGCGATAGATATTTCTTCATGTCTGAAGAATCTCTTAGTTTCCGTCTCATCCAAGAAATAGACTCCTTTGTATGGACGCCCTGTCACAGTGCCTGGACCCAAGGACGGACCACCTGGTATCTTCAGATTCAGATTTTGAGAATTGGGAGTCATTCCTTTGGCAGCGAGATCCTTGAAGATGTGTTGTTTGTCAGAATGAGAGATTTGTGGAGGGGAGGAGAGACACATCTGCTTTAGAATCTCAACTTGAACTTCTTCATCATGAGAGTGCTTGTACTTCTTGCCAATGTTCTTCATTCTCTCCAGAAGAGTGTTCAGAGACCTTTTGACCGAAGGCTTGTGTCGACTAAGGGACTTGGATAAAAGTTCAGAAATTTCATACCATTCAGAAAGTCCGTAGTCGTCCAAGTCGCAGAATTTGGTAGCCTGCTGAGAGCCGTCTTCTCTGCGGATGACAATTCTGATATCTATCTCTGATCGTTTGGAGGTGCCAAACTTTACTTCAACAATTTTAGATTTCAATTTTCGTTCCATCAAAGATTTTCGGTACCATAGAATGTCATCAGAATCAAGCTTAGCTACTTGCTGGATGTCAACTTTAGAGGGAGGTTGAAGTTTTAGTCGATCAGCTTCACAAACAAAGGCTTTTATAGCGGAAGCCTTTTGTTGTTGGGAAAGCATGGCCTCTTCATCAGCAGATAGCTTTTTCTTTCCTTTGTCTATCCCTTGTCCTGGAAGTAGCTCCCCCTCAATTGGAGCATCAGTAGAAACAACAGAAGTGGAACCCTGACGGCCGATGTCCGAAGAGACTAGCTGTTTCTCCCCCTCAGCGGCTGTCGGGGGAGTAACCAATAAAGAATCCAACCGCTGATGAAGAGACAGAAGAGACTGAAGAATCTGAGTGGAAATGGCACTGTGAGCCTGTGAGGCTGCCTGAAGACGCTGGACCTCCGCATCACGAGCATCAGAGGCCGCTTAAAGAGCAGCAACTGAGGACTCAAGAGATAACAACTTGTCGCAAGTAACCTTCACGAGGGAGCCCAGAACGTTCTGATGTTCGCGAAACTGAGCACCAATGAGACGATGTTGTTTGTTAGCTTCCTGAATATCGGCTAGGATTTCTGGGGGAAGGACAGGAGCAGGAGGAGTGTCTCGCGCTGCCGCAGCTGATGCCTGACACCGTGAAGGCGTCGGTGGATGATGAGGAAGAGGAAGAATCCGAGACGGTTCTTCGTAGTATGCATTGCTCTGGAGGAGAGCATCGGTAGCAGGTGGTTGTGGTGATAAAGATAAGTCATCGGAGGAGCTACCGTCAGCGGAGGTAGCCATAGGAGAAGAAGAGCTCTCTGGAGAATGTGGAGGAGAGCGGTAGGCGGAGGTAGAAGGGTCTGCTTGAGTTGTCACCGTGTCTTGACCCTGTTGCAAGTAAGCTAAATACCGTGAAATACCCTCAACACTGGCCTTGGGTAAGACCAGAGTCTCACCGGGTCGTGCAAAAGTGTCGACCATGAAATGGTCGGGTGATAGGCCGTGCAGTGAGAAGTCAGAGCCTTGGTCCGGGGAGAAGACCAAGTCATCCTCATCCCCGAAGGAGGAGGGGGAAGAGGGAAGGTGAGGGTCCCCGAAAGTCTCACATGCATCCTGTGGAGAGGATACAGAGGAGGTGGCAGTAGGTGTAGCAGATTCCCTGGGCCTGGATGGGACAATTTCAACACCGACCGATTTTGAAGAATCGGTGGGTGGAGTATGTGGGTTGGCCCTAGAAACCTTCCTCTTTCTTTTGGGAGAAGAGGGAGGGGAAGAGGTAGAGTGCCGCCGCTTTGAGGTGTGGAGGTTGACCTGGGCAACCACCGAAGGTCCTTTCGGTGGTATGGTCATTTGGGCAAGTGCGGCGGTGCCTGTAGCCTGTGAGGAGTGAGTGCTAGCAGGCGTCACTAGGGAGAGGGAAGAGGGGTCCACTACAGAGGAGGGACCTTTGGACACCGGAGTGTCCTTGGCATCTCCCCACTGTAGATCGGGAGAGTTGATGAAGGAGACCATACCTGGAAGGAGAGGATTATCAGTCGCCAAGGGACCCCGTTTGAGAAGGGGTCTTGTCACAAGCGGGGAATGATAGTCATAAACGACCCGATGGTCCGCCTCAATTGCATCAGCAAGTAAGTTGTTGATTATAAGCCATATGAACCGCGGGTAAGCAACATGCGGTCGCTTAGGCGGTGTAATGACAGAGATCAACTCGTGAAAAAAATACTGAGCGTAATCGATTTTACGCTGGAACATGATAGCATGGGCTAGTTGCGTAAGGTAGGATGGACATTGATCATGTCCACCAGTCTTCTTACTCAGGCAGAAAATAATATGAGAGAAAAAGAAGTTCCAGATACCTACCATATGCCGGCGGAGAAGTGTGCCACGACCCCGATCATTGTCGCCATGAATATAGTTCAAGGCCGCAACCACCTCATCATGTTCGGTGCCAAGAGGAAATGCGTCATAACAATCGTAGGATGGAAGAGCAAGGGCTCGCCTAACGTCTTCGACACCGAAGGTGATGTCCGGAGACGTTGGTTCCGAAAGAATGGAAGCGGAGACTTTGTTGGTTGTTGCATCGTAAACACATGTGAGCCAAAAATTCCCAATGAGCATTTTGCTCATTTTTGGCGGGTTTTTCGTCAACGCAAACCGAAGAGGTGATTTTTGAAGAAAGGAAGAAATAGGATTAAATTCCTTATGAGTGGGATCACACTCCAATCGTGCAACATGGTTGCATGGATTGAAGACGAGATCCGAAAGAGAAGTGGGAGGAGGAGGGGGCATGTTCTTCTTGGGAGCCTTGGAGGAAGGAGAGGTGGAAGATGCCATGAGAGAAGAAGAGAAAATAGAAGAGAAGTAGGAGGGATGGTAAAAAAAATGAAAGTGGGTTAGTATTTATAGAAGGGAGGAGGTAATTTTGAATTTGAAAGAGAGAGGTAAATAAGGAAGATATTATAGGGATAGGAAGAAAAGAGAAGATTTGATGGGATATATGGAGAAAATATGGGAAATAGGGAAGATAGGGAGGAGATTATGGAAGGATTTGGAAGGAAAGAAGAGGGAGTAGGAGATGTAGGAAAAAGGAGAAAAGAGGGGATGAGTGAGAAATCTTGGGAAAGGAAAAAGGGAAAGAAAAAAAATTAAAAAAAGGGGGGGGGGATTGGCCGAAAAAAAAATTTGAGAAAGAGGGGGGGTTTCGGCCGAGTGAATGGTGTGGGAGAGGGGAGGGGATGTGATTTGGGTAGTATGGGGGAGCCGAAGAAGGAAAGAAGAGCCGAAGGGGGGGGGGGGTTCGGCGGGAGCATAAGGGGGTGCTTCGGATTTCGGTGGGGTGTGGCTCGGTTGGTTAGAGGGAGGTGCGGTTGAATTTGGAAAAGGAAAAAAAAAAAGGAGGGGCTTCGGTGGCTGGGGCTTCGGTGGCTAGGCCTTCGGTGGCTACGGGGGGGTGTTGGGTTCGGTGGGAAGGGGGGATGTGGGTGGTTCGGTGGGGAGGGGAAGCCGAAAAGGGGGTATAAGGGGGTGTTTGGGAGTTCGGTGGGTGTGGGAGGCCGAAGGGGGGGGGGGTTCGGTGGGTGTGGGAGGCCGAAGGGGGGGAAGGGCCGAAGAGGGAGAGGGGTTCGGTGGGTGTGAGAGGCCGAAGGGGGGAGGTTCGGTGGGTGGGGGAGGCCGAAGGAGGAAGGGCCGAAGAGGGAGAGGGAGGGGGTTAGTTCGGCTAGGGGGAAGAGAGGGAGGGAAGAGAGAAAGCCGAAGGAAGGAGGGAGGAGAGAGGTTCGGTGGGAGAGGGGAGGGAGGAGAGAGAGAGCCGAAAGAGAGGGTTTAGAGAGAGAGAGGGAGACCGAATGAGAGGGTAGAGAGAGTTACCGAAAACACAATTTTTTTTTTTTTTTTTTTTTTTTTTTGATTTCTTTTCTTTTCTTTTCTAACTCTCAATTTTTTTTTTTTTTTTTTTTTTTTTGAATTAAAAATCGGCATTTAACATACCGAGTTCGCCGATGAGGAACTTGAACCTAGCTTCGTCAAGAGGCTTGGTGAAGAGATCCGCCAGTTGGAGGTCGGTAGGGATGAAATGGAGTTCGACATCACCTTTGGAGATGTGATCCCGGATGAAATGATACCGGATGTCGATGTGCTTGGAACGAGAGTGCAGCACCGGATTGTTTGCGATTGCGATCGCACTTGAGTTGTCACACAGAATCGGGATATGAGAGTACAGTTGATTGTAGTCTCTCAGTTGGTTCTTCATCCAAAGGATTTGAGCACAGCAACTTCCAGCAGCTACGTACTCAGCCTCAGCGGTAGAGGTTGAGACTGAGTGCTGCTTCTTGCTAGACCAACTAACAAGCTTGCCACCAAGGAGTTGACAGCTGCCAGTGGTGCTCTTCCTGTCAATCTTAGAGCCTGCAAAATCAGAATCTGAATACCCCATTAGATCAAAACCTGAGTCTTTGGGATACCAAAGACCCAGATTCATGGTACCTTTTAGATACCGAAAAATGCGTTTAACCGCAGCCAAGTGAGATTCCTTCGGATTGGCTTGGTAACGCGCA
Organism: Arctium minus; assembly: GCA_954870635.1. Lineage (NCBI taxonomy): Eukaryota > Viridiplantae > Streptophyta > Magnoliopsida > Asterales > Asteraceae > Arctium > Arctium minus. Next base: position 75,025,175 of record OX941089.1, on the reverse strand, counting down.
CACAGGCAAGTAGCAAACATGATATCCGGTCTACTCGCAGTAAGATAAAGAAGAGAGCCGATCATGCCTCGGTAGCTGGTGATATCCACAGATACACCATCCGGATCAGCATGGAGTTTCAAAGGTGGTGCCATAGGAGTTTTCATGGGAGAGGAGTTTTCAAAATTGAACTTTTTCAGAAGATCACGTATGTATTTGCTTTGATTTATAAAGATTCCTTCTGAAGATTGTTTAACTTGAAGTCCTAAGAAAAAGGTAAGCTCCCCCATCATACTCATCTCATATTGGCTTTTCATGAGAGAGGCAAACTCATCACACAGTGACTCATCAGTGGCACCAAAAATGATATCATCCACATAAATTTGAACAAGAATAAGATTACCTGAGGTTTGCTTGATGAACAAAGTGTTGTCAATTTTACCTCTTGTATACTTGTTCTTCAGGAGAAAGTCAGCAAGAGTGTCATACCAGGCACGGGGAGCCTGCTTTAGACCATAGAGAGCTTTGTCTAACCTGTACACATAGTCAGGATGGACTGGATCTTCAAAGCCAGGGGGCTGTTTCACATAGACTTCTTCAGCTAGCTCCCCATTCAGAAAGGCACTCTTGACATCCATCTGGAAGACTCTGAAGTTCTTGTAGGCAGCATGAGCAAGGAAGATTCTGATGGCTTCAAGTCTGGCAACTGGAGCAAATGTTTCATCATAGTCAATTCCTTCCTCTTGCCTATATCCTTGTGCAACCAGTCGGGCCTTGTTTCTGATCACCGTGCCTTCTTCATCCATTTTGTTCCGAAAGACCCACTTGGTTCCTATGATGGTTTTTCGGGAAGGACGCGGAACCAATCTCCAGACTTTGTTTCTTTCGAACTGAGAAAGTTCTTCTTGCATGGCAGTGATCCAACATGGATCAGCTAGAGCTTCGTCAACTTTCTTTGGTTCAAAGAGAGAAAGGAAGTTAACATAGAGACAAATGTTACCAACACCTCTTCGAGTCTGTACACCAGCCTGTTGATCACCAATGATTTGATCAATGGGGTGATCTTTTGTCCACTTGAGGGCAGGAGGTAAAGGAGGAGGGTAAGAGATTTGTAGAGGAGAGTTGGAAGGGAAATTTTGAGGAGAGATGGATGGAGGATCGGCTTGTATAGGTGAGGAGTGGATGTTAGATGGAGAGACTGGGATGATTTGGAGTGTATGTTGAGGTTGGGTAGGCTGAGGATCATCTTCTGGATGAGAGGAGGGGTTGTGAGATGTAGAGGGTTCATTGTTTTGGTAGAGAGAAGTGGGAACTGTGTAGGGAATATCTGATGATGTTGGAAGAGGACTATCATCAACACAGGAGGATATCCATCTGTTCAATTCTTCATCATCACAAGAGAGTGATGATATCTTGAGGTCATCAAACTTGACATGGATGGATTCATCAATACACTTCCTTCGGAGGTTGTAGACTCTGAAAGCTTTGGAAGTGAGAGAATATCCCACGAAGATTCCTTCGTCAGCTTTGGGATCAAATTTTCCCAAATTTTCTCTATCATTGAGAATGTAGCAGACACATCCAAAGACATGAAGAAAACTAATGTTGGGTTTTCTACCATAAAAGACTTCATAAGGAGTCTTATTATGTCTTTTTACAATGATAGACCTATTTTGGGTGAAGCATGCAGTGTTGATTGCTTCGGCCCAAAAGTAGGTAGGGAGGTGAGATTCACTCAACATGGATCGGGCAGCTTCACATAGCGTTCTGTTCTTTCTCTCCACTACACCGTTCTGTTGCGGAGTTCTGACGGCAGAGAAGTTCTGAGAGATGCCTTTTTCATTGAAAAAGTCATCCAACATACTGTTCTTGAATTCTGTTCCGTTGTCACTTCTTACAGATCTTACCAGCTGCCCATTCAACACTTCAGACTTTTTGATGAACTTTATGATTTCTTCAGTAGTGTCACTTTTATACATGAGAAAAAATACCCAAGTGTAACGAGTGAATTCATCAATAATAACCAGAATGTACCTTCTACCACCAAGGCTTGGAGTACTGACTGGTCCACACAGATCCATGTGGAGCATCTGAAGAGGCTGAGAGATGGAGAAGCATTGCTTGGACTTGAAGGAAGATTTTGTGAGTTTCCCTTTCTCACATGCAGCACACAGCTTTTCTTTCACAAAGGATAACTTTGGCATGCCCGTAACAAGCTCCTGGTTTGAAAGGACATTCAAAGTCTTGAAGTTGAGGTGAGAGAGACGCTTGTGCCAAAGCCAACATCTTTTGGCAGAGTTTTCAGAGACAAAACAGATGTTTGTTCCAAAGGATGAGCTATGTCCCATGTCTATGACATAGACATTTTCTTTGCGGTAGCCAGAGAGTACAGTTTCCATCTTTTCGTTGAAAATGATGCATGAAGATAATTCAAACATCACCTTGTACCCCAGATCACACAGTTGGCTTATGCTTAGGAGATTGTGCATCAAGCCTTCAACATAAGCTACTTTATTAAAGGTGATGGAACCATTTGAGAGTGTTCCATAACCTTTAGTCCTTCCTTTAGAGTTATCACCAAAGGTGACAGAAGGACCTTTGGTAGGCACGAAGTCAACAAGGAGGGATTTGTTGCCGGTCATATGTCTTGAGCACCCGCTGTCGAGATACCAGATTTGTTGGTGCCCTAGACCCTGCAATCACAAGAAAATCAGTTCTTTGGTACCCATTTGGAAATGGGTCCTTTTGAGTTAGAAGGAGAAGAAGTATCCTTGGAAGCATTTTTATCAATTCTCTCCAGAGGACAATTCTTAGCAAGGTGAAAGGTATTACCACAGTTATAACATTTTCTATATGTAAAAACCTTTTTGGAGCTTTGACCAGATTCCTTGTGATGACTGGTCACATTGACTTTCATGGCCTTGGAGGTTAGAGGAAAGTCAAGAGGCTTAGGACCCAAGATACCTTTGCCAGATTCAGTTGAAGGAATAGAAGAGGGTGTCTTGGAATTTAGCTTATTTAACATCACAGCTCTGGGGATTGGAAGAGAAGATGGTTTCTTTGAGTTTTTCTTGGGAAGTTTCTTTTGGTGAGGAAGATTGGCAATAGATTTTCCCTTTTTGGAGAAAGAGATTTTGTTTGAAGAAGGCTTAGAAGAAGAAGGTTTGGGTTCAGAAGAGGAAGACTCATTTATTTTTAAGGAACACATAGACTCAGTAATGGGTTTAGAAGGGTCATTTGAGTCTTGGGTTTCCTCACTTTTATTGGGTGAATCAATGCTCTTAGCTTTGATGAACATTCCAAACTTGAGATCTTTAGAGGGATCAGAAGAGTCCAAAGGTTCAGAGTTGTCATAGTTCTCTTCAGAGGATTCATAGAATGAGGGAAGAGAGAAAGGAGCATGAGTGTCAGAAGGAGGTTCAAGGTCGTATTTCCCGAAGCCTAGTCCAGACTTGTCATCACAAGATATTTGATCCTGAAAAATCCTTTCTAAGTTCTTGGAGGAGCTTGTCCACTTTTTCACAGTTTCTTGCTCCTTTTTAAACTTTTTAAGAAGTTTATTTTTCTCTTTAGCAAGAGTAAAATTTATAGTTTTCAAATCTTCAAGCTCAGCCTTGATTTTGTCAAAGTGTTTTAGTTGAGAAAGACAGATTTGCAGTTGAGAAGAAAGAGATTTTATCTGAGCCTTTGCCTTCTTCTTTGCATCCTTGGCTTCATAGAAGTCAATGGTCAAAGAGTCAAAGGCTTCAATTTTCTCAGCATCAGAGAGAGAGAAAAATGGATGTACCTGAGAAGATGATGTGGAGCACTCAGCAGACACAAGAGCCATGGAGGTGGAAGAGGTTTCACCATCATCAATATCATCTATTTTAGCCATAAAGCAAAGGTTGGCCATTTCCTTGTCACTTTCGGAAGTTGGTTCATCTGCCCAATCATGAGATTCGGCAAGAAGGCCTTTTCCTTTGTTGGCTAGAAGAGCATTCCTTTCCTTCTCTCTCTTGTATTTGGCCTTGTACTTTTCAGCACGGTCAGAGTTTGAAGGAGCAGAAGTTTTTGATTTTTGAAAAGAGGGTTGAAAGGAATCAGACTTGGTTCTGACAAACCTAGAGGATGTACGGTTGGAGGAAGGCAGTCTAGACTTATCAGAGGACCTGCTTCTGCACTCAGAAGCAAAGTGTCCCTTCCTCCCACATCTGTAACATTCCTCATTTGATTTGTCAGAGGAAGCATTTTTTGAAAGAGTAGAAAAGGGTTTTCTAGAAAACCTAGGTTTTCTAGAAGTGAAGTGAGGTTTGCCTTTAGAAAAGCCAGCCAGCATGGCAACACCATCTGACAGCTGAGCCACAGAGGTCTCCTCTCCTTCATCATCAGCCTCACTGAGATAGACTTCTGAAGGGTCATTGGGGTCCTCTTGACTATCGTTGTCAGAGTCAGAAGGATAGGTGATCCTAGGGACACACACAGTACTTTTGGAAGATTCACCAACAAGGGCTAGAGAAGAGCCTTTGATGTCTTTTGTGAATGACTTCCTAAGCAGTTTAGACTGTTCATAGTTGAAGAGGGTGCCATACAAGGCAGTGAGAGGCATAGAGTCAAGATCCTTGGTAGACTTGATACAAGTACAGATGTTTTCCCAAAACTCAGGAAGACAGTCCATGAACTTGCACAAGACTTCCTCATTGTCATATATGCGACCCACAAGTTTAAGATCATTGAGAAGACTGTTAAAGCGATTGTAGTAGTCTGAGAGAGACTCACCCTTCTCATGAGAGAAGAGTTCATACTTTCTTACAAGAGCAATCTTTTTGCTCTTTTTCACCTCAGACGTACCTTCATAAAGAACACACAGAGTGGACCACATTTCTTTTGCAGTAGAAAGGTTAACAAGAGAATGATAGACCTCATCAGGCAGAGAGAGGGCAATGATGGCTCCGACTTTAGTATCAAGAGCTATAAGACGTCTGTCTTCATCATTGTATTTAATGGGGTCCTTTAGAATGTATCTCCCATTAGCTGAAGTTCTTTCTTCTTCAGAAGAGTCCTCATCAGCTTTTCCCTTGTCTGCATTATATCGGTCCCAAACTCTAGGAATAAAAGGACCTTCATGTAAAATAGTTGGATATCTGCTGTCAACTCCTTCTAGAAAGAGTATCATACGACTTTTCCACAAGAAAAAGTTATTGGGGTTAAACCTTGGTGGTTTGGCTATAGAGCCATTGTCGTATGAAACAGCATTGAAGTTTTGAGAAGAATCATTTTTTAAAGAAGAAGAGAAGGTTGCCATCATGGATCTAGTTTATTGTGTTAAACTAAACCGCTCTGATACCACTTGTTGGTCCCAAATAGCAGATAGTAAAGAAGAAAAGTATTGTAGAAGGGGGGGTTGAATTCAATACACACAGTTTTTCACTTACTTTAATTCTTATTGATTTGAAATCAAGAATTACACATAGAAAACTTTTGATTGTTGCGGAAGAGAATAGATGAAATCTATTCAAACAATCTTACACTAAGAGAAATGAAGAACAATTGTAAAACACTTAGAAAACAATAAGAACTTCTTAGAGAGAGAATGCCAGTGCACTTAGAGAGCTTGAATGCTTGAGAGCTGGTGATCTTGCATGTTGAACCATCCTCCATATTTATAGTGCCTCGTGCATTAAATGCATGGGACACCTGTTGAGCAAGGGATGGACACAGGTCTTCAGCAAGGTACAGGATGTACTTTTTGTCTTGAGGTGTTTTGGCTTGAAGTGTTGACCTGCAGAAGGATGGTAGAGACCTTTCCTTAAAATGGTGTAGTAGACAAAACTTACTTTATCTGATCTCCAGATGAGGTCCACGTCAATGCAAGATATCACAATATACTATGAGTTTGAAGAAATCTTCAGGCCTTGAAGATTAAGAAGTCTTTGGTTACCGAAGAGATCTTCGGGCTCCTGAAGACTGAGAGGTCTTCGGCTCCTAAGACTGAGAAGTCTTCGGCTCCTAAGACTAAGAAGTCTTCGGCTTCTGAAGATTGAGAAATCTTCGGCTTCCGAAGATGTCTTCGGTCGAAGACGTCTTCGGGCTGAAGAGGTCTTCAGCCGAAGAGGTCTTCGGCTCTTAAGACTGAGAAGTCTTCGGCTCCTAAGACTAAGAAGTCTTCGGCTTCTGAAGATTGAGAAATCTTCCGCTTCCGAAGATGTCTTCGGCGAAGACATCTTCGGCCGAAGAGGTCTTCAGCCGAAGAGGTCTTCAGCTCCTGAATACTGAGATCGGCACCATCCTGGCCAATGGTGTTGATCAAGTGGGCATACTTGGCTTTAGGCTGAGGAGTCTATCTTCAATCCGCTTTGAAAGATGTTCTCCTTCTTTGTCTTCTTCGGTTGATCTTCGACTTTACCGAACATTTGTATAGAAACCAAGCTGCTAAAAGAACCTCAAAATATTCTAAGTATGATGATATAAAATGGAAGATCGGGAGGTCATCTTCAAATCTTGAGATGACCCAACATTACCTTTCTTTGAGCATTATTGAAAATTTTAAATTAGTTGTTCTTAGCATTTTCGAGGGTGTTACAGGTAATATTGGAATTCCATTGTTTCACGCCTATCAAGTTTGTTTCCATATTTTAAGAATTTCTTTAATTTGGTAATTATCTATTTAGTTATTAAATAGAATAATTTAAATTTAAAATTAGATATTATCTATAATATTCATCTTCTTTTTGGGGAAGTTATATTTTTCCTTATTTTAAGCAATTATAAACCTTATAATTGCACAATTATTCCGCCAATCTCCGCCACTACCACCACTGCCAAAACGGCAACCATCACTACACCGCTACATACTCTGACTTCGTATAGACTCCTCACCTCGTTCCCCAAAAAACGATTCATGGGGCGAAGAAAACTCTCTATACCCACCAAATAACGATCCTATAATGGCGGTGACTACGACGGCGGCCGGTGGTTTGACTAAGCTCCGACTGATGTGCAACTACGACGGTCACATAGTCCCTCGTCCTCATGACAAATCTCTATGTTACGTCGGCGACGATACATGTATCGTTATCGTAGACCACCACACCACACTTTCCGACCTCACTCACCGACTCGCCAAAACCCTATTCCGATCACCTATCTCGTCCACGACGGCGTCGTTTTCACTTAAATTTTGTGCATATGCATGAATGTGCATGTGTGCACATGTGCATATACATGAATGTGCATGTGTGCACATGTGCATATGCATGAATGTGCATACATGCATATCCACATATGTAAGAATGTGCATATATGCATTTGTACATATGTGCATATATGGATATGCATTTAAGCATATTAATTTGCTGGTACAGTGCATAGCTTTGTTTTCATTTGTTTATGTGTTTTCTGGTCATTTTGTGATGTAAGTATCTTCCAGTTTTTTTTTTTACGATTTGCACAGGTAGCATTTTAACGATATCTTCTAGAACATCAAGAGGTTATTGATGTGCATATGGTCAGTGGTTGGTTGGCGTTGAATGTGCATATGTGCACATGGTCGGTGATTGGTCAGCGATGGAGGTGGCTGGTGGTTGGCCGGTGATGGAGGTGGCCGGTGGTTGGCCGGTGATATGGTGTGTTCGTGAGTTTTGGTTTGGCTAAATCTATCTTGGGGGAAGAAATCCCTAATTAAATGGAATTTGTTTTGGTAAGCACGTGTTCCCTAAAATAAATGGGATGATATTTTTGGTAAAATACCCTTGTGCATATATGTAATGTTTATTATCAACCATTTGGGAATTTTCTATTTAAATGAAAAATCAATTAATTGTGAACCGTCGATCTCAGCAATCTACGGTTGATATTGGTTAACACGGTTAATACCAATGTCATGGTTAATAAAAGAAGGGGACCATATATATATATATATATATATATATATATATATATATATATATATATATATATATATATATATATATATATATAGTGGAAGGATATTTTGCAACCCTTAAAAATGTTGCAACCCTTGCAACCCACATCTTAACCGTTGGATTCATGATCGACGGTTATTTTATTTTTATTTTTCTATTTTTTTAATTAAAAATATTGGACCCCATATCTATTGTAACCGCCGATCATGAATCCGACGGTTAAAATGTGGGTTGCAAAGTTTGCAACCTTTTTAAGGGTTGCAAATTAAACAACCCCTATATATATATATATATATATAGGGTCAGGTTCAGAAGAAAACTATAAATAAATGGAAAACCGAAAAACCACGAAAAAACGAATGAAAAAATATATGAATATGAATGTCAAATTAACGAGAAAAATATGATCGTTTATTTGGTGTAATTTATTTGGCTCGAATTTTGTTCATTTTTCGTATTTTTTCGAATAAAAATAGAGGGTGGAGGTTTTTTTAATTTAAAAAATATTGTTGTAAACGTCTGTTTAATCATATCGATCATCTAATCTAACGTTTGATAAGGTGTTTTTTAGTTTTTCAGTTATTTGAGGTTTTTCCCTTGAACCTCCGTCAAATATGGTGAAGTTTCTTGGCCTAGAGTATACTCACACAATCTATGTACCAATTAGCTTATTATACACTTTCTTTTAATAATTATTAAATATATTTTTTATGTTTAAGTTTATCACTTATACTCATATTTTAAAACATTGGAAAATCGTGTTAGTAAGGGGACGTTTATTAAACAATTATCTTGGTAAATATTTACCGGTTTTAATCACCTTACCGGATGAACATAACAAGAACCAAGAATCTTACCTGGTAAAGGAATATAAAGATCGAGTCTTACTCGATAGGTGAGGGTGGTGACTCTTATCCGATAAGCGCTTACCGGATTATAAACACTTACCATAATCCATTTTGATGGTCGGGAATGTTACCCCATAAGGTAACATTTATGTACGTTTATATCATTTTCACATGAATAAATTTGTTAAAATTTCGGTAATGATGATAAAAATAGGTAAATAAAGATAGTTGAAGGTATTAAAGTCGAGATCGACCACATCTGGGTAAAGACTCAACACACTCTAAAAATGATTGTTGATCTTGCACATAAATGATTGAAACAAGTGGACCACCCTCAACGAAAATCCTGCCTCCGCCTTTGCAAGCAAGAGCACAAACCGGCTTCTCAAATGCAAGATGACATTTTTTTTTATTTCTATATATATTAATTTGGTGTTGTAATTTAGTTTATTATTAGTTATTTACGTGATATTAATATTTTGTTTATTTGATATTGTAGAAAGTGACCATATTGTTGATGACAATGAAGTTGATAGTGAATTTCAATTACTAAGTGATCGTGAGCTTGATGCATTTAACACTCCAATGTCTCAAGATCCATGAGTTGGTTTGATCCTTATGTTTCGTTTTGATGTATTTTGATTGATGAAAAATTTATGCTTATGTGTTTTTTTTTAATATATTTGGTTGACCCGGTGGTTGAACCGATTGAACCGTGACCTAATCGCCATACAAGGTCAACCAAAATACCGAATTTTAAAACATTTGTCATCGGAACCCAAGCCTATCGGAACACGGTTGGAATTGGTTAACTTTTATTGTAGTAATGAATATGAGACGGCTGGAATTGGTCGGTGTGTACTTCGCGTATTGTTGTGCGTTACTGTTTCCGGTTGGGGGTGGGGGCGCTGCTGTGCCACGTGGGCTGCCCTTGTTGGTTGTGGCTGGTCAACTAATTATGGTGTTGAGGTTTCTAGACCAAGTCCACGCGTAAAAACGGAACATGACCAATTGAGTTGACTTATTATTATTTTATTTTTTTCAAAGGGAGTGATTTTATGAACAGCTTATTTTTTACTCCCTTCCATTCAAAATAAATATACACAACAAAAATAGTACATAATTTTAAAATTATGTAATTATTATAATTTTTAATTAATAGAAGAATAATTTTATCTTAATATAGATAAATTTATTTTGTCACGTAATTAAGGGTAGAATGAAAAAAATACGTATTTATGTTTAAAAGTTGATATTTATTTTGGGACAAATTAAAATAGTAATATAGACACTTATTTTAGGACGGATGAAATATATATTTTTTGTTATATTTTTGTAAGTTCAACAAATTAAAAGCTACTATAAAACTTTACAATGGCAGCGATTAAATAGAACCTCTTTTTATCCGTCCTATTTATTATTTCAACATCAATAATATGGATATAAAAATTATAAAAATATATAAAGAAAACTAATAAAAAGTTATTTTAAACAAATTTCAAGGTAAGAACCAATATTCTTATACAAAACTCTTAAAACATGGATGACTTATAAAAACTCTTGTTTATTATAGTCCTTATAAGTCATTAAACTTTTTATTTATAACAACCTCCCTCTAAAATAAATTCATAACTTAGATATAGGAATGTCAATTTATGTTGACCTAACTTTTAGCAAATAGTTTAGTAGTTTAATTGAAAAGCTATTTATTAGTGACATTGGTATTGTTTTTATCCCAAAATAAGCGTCCATAATGAAAAATTCACAATTTTAATTTTGTAATTATTACACCTTTTATTAATTAAATGACCATTTCTCAAATTTACCATTAACTTTTCCATCTTATAATTAAGAATAGAATTAAAAAGTAGTCACTTATGGGCCATTTACCTAACATTTACCTGGTAAATGGTTACCGGTAAGAATCAACACTTCTGCTTAACTTACCGGCAAGATTTTAGTAAACAGTCCATTACTTTTGAAAATGGACACTTATTTGGGACAGATGAAATAAAAACTAGCGGATAAGTTTAATGATAATATAAACAATCTAAAAAGAAATGTTGAAATGTTAGTTGGAAAATATAAAAAGCATAATTGGAATAAAACAGGAAATCCCAAATAAATTTATTAAAATGCTACTTGAAATAACTTTTCAAAAACTAATTGGAGTTTTTTCAATAACTGAAAAACAAGCTAATTTGTTGTTAACAAAGATAACCTAAAAGTTTAACTGATTTATGTTGAGATATTTGATGAACACAATCTGAACTAGTTAAGAGATTTATTACAAGTAGGGGCGTTAACGAGCTGAGTCGAGTCGAGTTGCAGGTTATTTGAGCTCGGCATGAAAAATAGTACTGGTCTCGAGCTCGAATAACTTTCTCACAGTAGGGCTCGAGCTCGAGCATTTTTTTCAATGTTCGAGTTCGAGCTCGATACTCGTTTACGGGCTCGAACTTGAGATCGATTAGCTCGCTTATTGGCTACCTCAATAATTTTTAGACTTTGATCATATGATCTATGAACATATGAATTTGACTCGAAAAAGTGTATGTTTGGCTCGGATCGACTCGAAAAAATTAATCGAGTTCTCCAACGAGTCGAGTCGAACATTGGTGTTATGGAGCTTAACTCGTTAAGTTAAACGAGTTTTAATTTGCGTTCGAGATCGACTCTGTAATAAGCCTAAACCTTAAGAATCTGAATTTTATGGAAGATTGGGGGTGTGAATGTAATTTCCTTAATTTTAAGGACCTTATTGTGATTAAATGGTTAAATAGGGAAAACCCCTTCATTCACTCTCATTTTGGAGAAATCAGACGTTCGATAAGAAGGTAGAGAAGGAGGGCTTTTGATAAGAGAAAGAGAGCTCATTTGGATTCTTGGTGAAGAGTTTGAAGGAAATCAGTGAAAAAAGAGTCATCTCATCCAAGGTAACTCCTCCCTCTCAAGCTCAACCCCTCCATTAATGGAGTTATGGATTTAAAGTTTGGAGTTTTACCTTTCTTTTCTTATTGGATTGAAAAACCCTAGATGGGTGATTGTTTTGGTTGATTCTTAGTAGTTTTCAAGTATTCATTTTGAGAAAACTCACCATTGCTAATGGTATCTTTAAGGATGTCAAGGGTTTATGTTTTTGGTTTAAATGTTGGATCAAGTGATGGATTTTGTTTGGATTAAATGTTATTTTGATGTTTGAATATTGATTAAAATGATTTAGAACGTTGATTCTATCGATTTTGAGGCTTAAAACCGATTTGGGAGAGTTTGGGGATAAATGGCATTGAGGAATTTTAGCTGAAATTTGTGCAGACCTAGACCAGAGTCTGGCGCGACTTCTGGCGCAGGTTGGGTCGTGTGAAAGGTGCGCCAACAACTATTTGGCCGATCTTCCGTTTTGTCTCGTTTGTCGTATGGGGCTAGAATCGAGACACAGATTGGGGGTTTGTCTTAGGGGTTGTAAATGATGGATTTAGAGGATAGTTAAGCGGTTTAGTACTCTCGTATGTCGTCTGATTTAGGTGTTCGGTTTGGACACTCGTAGCTTGCAGTGTGAGATTTAAGCGTGGACGACAGGTGAGCTTTTCTTAACTTACTTTATTTGACGTACCGACTCTGAATACGTATGATGCTTATCAAAATGCATGTTTTATCTTGTTTTAAAATATGCTTGATGGTGTGGATATTAAGTCTTCATGCATTTGCGATGGGGCATGTGATGGATTTTATATGGGAGGTGTGACCCATCTAGAATGCAATGAATTCGTTTCATGTGATTTGATTGAGGGCAGGTGTGATCCCGAACACGTTGTCACAATTATGCGTGACTTAAGTGTGTGCCATCTACATGTGTTGTGTGTGTACATGGTGGTTTTAAAGGTGTGGATCTTTTGTAAATGCCTATAACTCATTTGAATGATATTTTTGTGGTGTGATACTGAAACGTAAGGGAACTCACTAGACCTTCGGTCTAACCCTCGCTTTTATAAAATTGAAAACCATTTTCAGGTAAGTGTGATGTGGGAGTTCGTCCAAAGGGAAAGTGTAATGGTGATGTCGTAGAAGAGGCGTGGTGGAGGCTTATAGTCACCGGTAGGTTTTAGTAAATCTCAGTTGTGGTTTTGTATGTCCATTTGGAAGATTTGAGTTGCGTTAATGTAATTAGTTTATTTGGGGACCATTTTGGTTGTAATGCTATATTTATGTTATTATTGTAGTTTGGGTCGTTACAGACTCGAGCTCGAAAATTAAGCTCGAGCTCGTGATAAACGAGTTCGATCTCAAGTAACTCGATAAAAGTTCGACTCGTTAGCACCCCTAATTAGGAGTATTCATAGTTTAGTTCAATTACAAAATGTTGAACCTAACCTTTAATATGGTTTGATAAGAAAATTGTAACCTAAACATGAACTTGTTTTCTAGTTAACCTAAATTTGAAGTTGACTATTTAGTTTAGTTAACTATTACCATCTATACATAAAACAAAAAGAATGTGTATAAAGCTACAAGACCAATGGTGGTTGCTTATCCAGAAAAGCCGTAGGTTATTTAGAAAAGAATAATAGAGGGCACTCTGATGAGTCGGATTTAAAAACACAATGAATAGACCATCCACCGTAAAATAACACATTTTAACATTGAAAACACGTTAAAGACTGTGTTGATCCTTTGCCAAGATTGTGGAAACGGTGTGTGAATGTTAGTGACTACCCCACATACATTCATGACCATAACGTGCACCCACAACTATTTTCTTTTTAAAATCTAAATCAAGTATGTATTTTAGTTTCAATGCTTTTAATTCAGAAGATAAGTTCAAATTAATTTGCTTTCCTAACTTTTTGCGGAATGTCTAAATTTAATTTTAATGTATTAACATTTTTCAATAAAATAACTCCAATCATTTGATTTACCTTGAAAAATTTTCATTTTTCTTCGGTCGTAAATCTAGAATTAACTTTAATATTTGCCATATTTTATGAGGTTGAATTCTGAGTTCCAAATGATATTTGTAAACCCTTCTTTTAATTTTGTGTAAATGATTTTCATTTTTGCTATGGCACCTTAAGCTTAAAGCCATAGAATACCAGTAACTTTCACTATTATTTTAAGTCAGATTTAGAAATTATCGGGTTATTGCATTAGGCTTTGAGACATTATAAATACTATTAAAGCCAATCCTTATATCATCTGAATAGGAGGGAAACATCATTAATGACGATGAGTTACTAAGGGGATGTTTGTAACATTTTAGGCAGATCCCACATCTCCAATGAACAAAGAGGATGTTGGGTAGGTCTGACGAAAACAACCAAAATTTAGGTGGGGGATTTTCAACTCCGTAAGGAATAGTCAATCACCAACACGAAGTATATGTATATTTATATAAATAAATTCACATAATTCATATGTAAACATAAATTATCAGATCGTATACGTATAAAATATATTGATAAACATCCAAAAATCTTACTTAAATTTACCTATTCTTGTAATGTTGAGATAAGATTGAGGTCCTTCATGTATGCAGTGTCTTAAGATAGAAATTCGCCGATATAATCGACGTCCACCAAGAAAATACAACAATCTTTTCAAGATATACTCGAATTTAGCGCAATAAAACTTATGTTTTGGTGATGGAAATTGTGAAGAACATCATCCAAAAACCTCCAAAATTGTGATAATTTTTTTTTTGTGTCCAGAAGAAAGATACACACACATAATGCTCTTAATCGAAATTAACCCGTATCTCTCTGTCTTCATCGTGCAATTCCAATGAGTTATGTGACCTCGCATAATTCTCCCTATCCTAGAAAACTTATCATTAGATTTATAGGAATTACTTTGTTAGCGATGTTCACATAAGTTATGACCTACTTCAAATTTTCAAAATGATTTTAAGTTGATTTAAAAGTTATTGGGCTTGCTTGTGTTTTGTGATGTGACAAACATCTTGAATCAACTTCAATATTTGACATGTTTTATGAGGTTGGATTCTACATTTTAAATAATAATTACAGTCATTTTCTATTCCTAATAACTTGTAATAAAATCACAAAATGCTAAAAAATAGCTCGTTTGTTTGTATAACTTCACAACTACATAACAATAAGGATACGAATTTTGATGTATCCAAGAGTTTGATTAGATCATGTATAACGACAATAAAAATTATAATTTATTTATTAAAATATTCTAATTTATTTTTTCATGATATAGACATACATATTCTAATTTGCATAGTAGGTCGGTCCATTAAGATGGACTTTCACTTTCATCGACATTTATAATTCTAGTGCAACAATAAGATTTTGTGTTATGTCATATACTATCCAGTATAACCCATGTGATGATGCGAGTTAATGGCAAATATGTGTTTTGTCGGCACGCTACTAATCAGTTAGATACTAAACTATTAAACCCAAAATGTTGATTTTCAAAATGCATTCTATTATGCGACAATTTAGTAAGTTAGCACATACAATTTGTCCTTAAAAATATGATTCATATTAAAAAACATTTAAAAGAAATTATTGAAAGAGTAAAACATTAATTTTATTATATATATATATATAGTGTTTGGTTCATTTGAGAAATGATAAATATATGAGAAATAGAGAAGTAATCCTAGCCATTTATATGGTCAAGATCGGATTTGACTAGTCAAATATTGCGGCTTTGACCGGTCAAAAGTTGTGGCTTTGACTGGTCAAAAGTTGCGGCTATCCCAAAAATAGAAGGACAATTTCGTAAATTTTACAAAACACACGGGCTGTGTTCATATATGAACATGTATAATTCACATATGAACTATATGTTCATATATGAACCAGTGCAATTCACAACTGAATTCTTTTAACTGATTCATATATGAACATTTGTGATTTATATATGAATCAGTTGAACTAACTAACAGATTCATATATGAACCTTTGTGATTCATATATGAACCATTGTGATTCATATATGAATCTGTATGAATCACAAAGATTCATATATGAATCAGTTGAACTAATTAACAGATTCATATATGAATCTTTTTGATTTATACAGATTCATATATGAACTCATCCCGTGTATTTTACGAAATTATCCCTCTACCTTCTATCACAAAGGTTCATATATGAATTTGTATGAATCACAAAGATTCATATATGAATCAGTTGAACTAATTAACAGATTCATATATGAATCTTTGTGATTTATACAGATTCATATATGAACTCATCCCGTGTATTTTACGAAATTACCCCTCTACCTTCTATAGACCACACAAGGAAATATCCGGTGCTTCGCGGTCAAAGTTGCAAATGTTGACCAGATGAATGACTAAGATTACTTCTCTATTTCTCATATATTTACCATTTCTCAAATGAACCTCTCCCTATATACATACATACATATATATATATATAAAGAAAGGGAAATGTTTAAATAATTGAAGGAGACTTGTAAATGCGACGCTTCTTTAGTCCAACCAAGAAAAAGAAAGTTTTCTTTTATCTTTGTCTTATCCATCTCATCAAACAATCATTTTTTTTGGTGTCAAACCTCATTCCTTTAATGTTGATTTCAAGTCTCAAATTGATTTATGATATATATATATATATATATATATATATATATATATATATATATATATATATATATATATATATATATATATATATATATATATATATATATATAGGGGTTAAATCAAATGAAAACCAAAAATATGTTACAAACCGTTGAGAACCGATATAAAAATATTTTTTCACATGATACATTTTCACCAAATGTTTGAATTTAAGATATTGTTTCATATATATTTGTTTCATAATATGATAGTTTCACATGTATTTGTTTCACCACATGAATATTTTTTACCTGTATTTTTCATTTCACTAGATGAATCAAAAATCAAATTTCACGTGCAATCTTTTCACAAGGTGAACAAAAATATAGGTGAAACAATATCTTAAATCATAGGTTTTGATTGAAAAAAATCATGTAAAAAAATATTTTTATATCGGTTCTCAAGGGTTTGTAACATATTTTTGGTTTTCATTTGATTATCGCCCTATATATATATATATATATATATATATATATATATATATATATATATATATATATATATATATATATATATATATAGGGGTGGGTTCAAATGAAAACTCATTTTTCATTGTGCACATGAGGACAAATCTTAACCATTGATCAAAATTTAGTAAATTAATCAATATATAATACATAATAAGGTTAATTGGGAAGTGATTAAGGACAAAATTGTAATTTTGAATCAACGCCTACCTTCTTTGATTTTTTATTTTTATTTTTAATTAAAAAAAATTTCCCCCCTTAAACTTTAAAATAATTTATCTTAAAAATTACTAATATTTTAATCAAATAAATTACATAAAAAAACGAGAATTTCGTGCTCTTCGATATGATATCCATCTCGATATAGTTTTTTTTTTTTTTCGTTTTAACCGTTTTTTATGTGAAATTTTATATACGTGTTATATTAATTATGAATATGCATGCACGTCTTCGGGTGTCCACATTCAGTATGAATAACAAAGATGAACGTTCATTCACTATTCATGATAAATAATACCGTATGCAGGATGAATAATACAATATTCAAGATTTTTTTTCGTTTTAACCGTTTTTTACGTGAAATTCTATATATGTGTTATATTCATTATGAATATGCATGCACGTCCTCGGGTGTCCACATTCAGTATGAATAACAAATGTGAATGTTCATTCATTATTCATGATGAATAATACAGTATTCATGATGAATAATAAAATATTCAGGATGAATAATACACGAATCTATGATTCATGTATTATTTATCATGAATCGTGTATTATTCATCCTGAATATTCTATTATTCATCTTGAATGATACATTATTCATGATGAATAATATAGTATTCAGGTTGAATTACACAACATTCATGAACGAATAATATATGAATTCATGAATCGTGAACTATTCACCCTGAATGTTGTATTATTCATCCTGAATGATACATTATTCATGATGAATAACACATGAATGACCTGTGAAGATGTGGAGACGTGACACGCTCTCTTTTGTTCCCCGATTTATAACAGAATTACTCGATAGGTTATCGATTCGTCTTGATGGGTGTTGGGTTACGGTGCTGAAGAAACGTGATGCCTTACGACGTTGAAGAAAGTGTTGAAGAAGGTGATGTCGAGTTACATACTTACGATGTCGAGGCGTTGTACAAACTTGAACGTACATAAATATTCATTATGAATATAACACATATATAGTATTTCACGTAAAAACGGTTAAAACGACAAAAAAACTATATCGAGATGGATGTTATATCGAAGAGCACGAAATTCTCGTTTTTTTGATGTAATTTGTTTGATTAAAATATTAGTAATTTTTAAGATAATTTACTTTAAACTTTAATTGGGTAAAAAGTTTTTAATTATAAAAGAAAATAAAAAGTCAAATATGGTAATGGTGTGTTTAAATTTTCTTCCATTTTTACCCATAAACATTTTAAAATTAAAAACTTTATTTAATATGAGTTGTTGGATCAAAAGGGATCGAGTGACTGAGATTTGTTCTCACGTGCACAATGAAAAATGAGTTTTCATTTGAACTTTTTTTTATCTCTCTCTTTCTCTCTCTCTCTTTCTCTCTCTCTCTCTCTCTCTCTATATATATATATATATGAGTTAAATCAAGTGAGAACTACAAAAATGTTGAGACTATAAAAACCAATCTCAACCACAATCAAGAATAATCAATGGTGAGTGTTGTGAGGTAACATTTTGCATATATTAGGTCATTTACGTACAAACATAACTCTTAAAAGGCATAAAAGTAAATCTCTTCACTTTTTATCTCTTATTGAAATTATATAATTTAAATTAAACAACACCTCATTTTTAAATCAAAATTATATTAACTACAATAAAAATTTTAATCAAAAAATTTATATAAGAAGCGGACATTTTATTTTCTTTAATTTGACACTTGTATCATTATATATATATATTTTTTACATTTTCTTTAATAATTGCAATTTTTACATAAAACAATAAAACCGATTTAACTCGTATGCTGTTTCACCTTGTGAAACAACATTTTAGTATTCCACATCACATTTAACATCATTTTAGTTTCTTTTCACATTGTGAACAACAGTACGTTGTTTCACCAAGTGAAACTATACTACGTTGTTTCACATTAACAACATTGTGTTGTTTCACAATATAAAACAACACTTCAGTGCTTCACATCACATTTCACGTCAACTTTTGTTTTGTTTTGTTTTCAAATTGTGAAACAACAGTACATTGTTTCACCTTGTGAAACAACAATTTAT
The DNA here is from genome assembly GCA_954870635.1 of Arctium minus. Lineage (NCBI taxonomy): Eukaryota > Viridiplantae > Streptophyta > Magnoliopsida > Asterales > Asteraceae > Arctium > Arctium minus. Next base: position 75,006,074 of record OX941089.1, on the reverse strand, counting down.
TGTTTCATTTTAGCGACATTATACTATTTCACAATATGAAATAACACTACATTGTTTCACCATGTGAAACAGCAGTACATTGTTTCATCATGTGAAACAACACTACATTGTTTCACATTAACAACATTGTGTTGTTTCACAATATGAAGCAACACTTTAGTGATCCACATCACATTTCACGTTAACTTTTGTTTTGTTTTCATTTGTGAAACAACAATACATTGTTTCACCTTGTGAAACAAAAATATATTGTTTCATTTTAGCGACATTAATTATTTCACAATATCAAATAACATTACATTGTTTCACCATGTGAAACAACAATACATTGTTTGTGAAACAACAATACATTGTTTTACATTAGCAACATTGTGTTGTTTCACAACATGAAACAACAATTTAGTGTTTTACATCATATTTTACGTCAACTTTTGTTTTCAAAATTGTGAAACAACACTACATTGTTTCACCTTGTGAAACAACATTTTATTGTTTCACTTTAGCGCATTATCTTGTTTCATAGTATGAAAGAACACTTTAGTGTTTCACTTTCACATCATATTTTACATCAACTATGTTTTGTTTTCATAATCTCAAACAACACTAAATTGTGTGAATTAAAACTTTGGTGTTTCACATTGTATTATTAATTGTGTGAATAAAAACTTTGGTGTTTCCAGAATTCAAAGGTGATGTTTTAATTACAATATCTTTATATTTACTATATTTTCTTTTCCTATATGATGTTTTTATTATATAAACAGTGAAAAATATTTTATAAAGATGTATTTTTATATACATTACCATTAGATAATGTATATGTGAAAAAGTAAGTGGGTAAAAAATTAAATTAATAATATAATGAACTAATGAGATATAAAATATTATTATCAATTAATGAAAATTAAAATATCTTATTATTACATACAAATTACATCGTATAAGATTGAATAAAAATAAAATAATAATTGATTTTAAATTTTGATACCTATAAAAAAAGGAAATAGAAAATAATCATGAAAATGAAAAATTACCATCGTGTTCTTCCTTAATTATATATGAAACATTAATTAAGGTTGTTTGATTTAAGTTATTAGATGGTTGAGTTTGGTTCTTAAGATTCTCAACATTTTTGTGGTTCTAATTTGATTACCGTCCTATATACATATATATATATATATATATATATAAATATATATATATATATATATAAATATATATATATATATATATATATATATAAATATATATATATATAAGTTATTAGATGGTTGAGATTGGTTCTTAAGATTCTCAACATTTTTGTGGTTATCATGTGACTACCGTCCTATATACATACATATATATATATATATATGGGGGTTAATCAAATGAGAACTAGGTAGTTTGTGGTAACCATGAGATCCAACCACAACCAATCAATTAGTTTTATTTAATGATTTTTATAAGTTAATTGGTGAGGGTATATTGGTAATTTATTAAATTTTGTTTAATAAATAATTATTTTATTTTACAGATTTATATCAATCAAATTCAATGAAGATTACGTTTCCTAATTCTACTCAACTAATTGATTTTTCATAATCAAATCTCTTTCCACATTTACGATTCATCCTGAATTAGCACTGGTCTGAAGAGTTGCCGGAGGAAGAAGAAACTGTTGGAGGAAGAAGGAAGCTGTTGGAAGAAGAAGGAGGACGCTGCTTATGGACAGGGACAATGTTCCCTACTCTTTAACATTGTCCAACAATGGAGATGAAGACGCGGAAAATAATATGGATATTCAATTATGGGATAATCCAGATTTTTTTGATACAGATCTATCACCATACCAAGCATATGAAGAATTATGTAATGATGTTAATGTAGGAGAAGAGGATTCGTTATATGATGATCTTTCCCACGATATTGCAGATGAACAAGGTTATGTAGCAGATGTGCAGAAGCAGAATGATGTAAGGGGAGGTAGGTCTTTTTAATGTTAGTGATTTCATATATTGTCGACAGAGTATATGTTTCATGAAAATGGTATCACAGTGTGATACATTTTGATAATACTCACATAACATTATTACGAGTTTACGTGAAATTGGTTTAACCTAATTAAAGTCAATGTGATGCTATGTGATACCATTCATGAAGTTATTATGGTTTGGTACTCACATAAAATTATTATCAAGGTACGTGAAATTGGTTTAAACTAACTGAAGTCGATGTGATGTTATGTGATACCATTCATTAAGTTATTATGGTTTGGTAAATAATAGATATTAGAGTTGCTTGATGTTTAGTTTTGATAGGTTATTTAGGTTGTGTGTTGTGATAACTTCGTGGTACCTGAAAGATGGTGACCCTGTGTGTTTTTGAACACATGAATGCAGGTTCAGGTAGTGGTCAATCAGACATTCATTCATTTTCTTTTTCACCGGGTGGAACTCGATGGTAGACTCCTACAGTTGATGAATCCTTGAAACCAGCAATTGGCCATATATGTTCTTCCCTGGATGAAGCAGAGTCTGTTTACCAGAAATATGCTGAGAAAGTGGGATTTGAGATACGACGATCATCACAAAAGATTAATAATGATGGGTTAATCCAGAATAAGTATTTTGTATGCAACAAGTTTGGGTTACCATTGAAGAAGTCATTTGATTCGCTGAATCATCATAAACGTCAAAGAGAGGTACGTAACTCGAATATTAAGAGGACCGAGTGTACCCCATGTGTTAAGTTTCGGTTGTTGAAAGGATCAACAACCTATGAGTGTTATGGTTTTGAAGAGCAACATAATCACTTTCTATTGAGAGATCATGATATTGATTTCTCACGAAAAGCCCGACAAATGAAATTTTCAGATCAACGTTTTGTTCATGACGCTGGTACTTCAAATATGGGTGCCACACTGGCGCACAAGGGGAGGGGGTATGAATACGGTGGTCCAACCGTTGTTGACTATCATAATTATAAGAGGGGTTGTGACAATTTTGTTGGACGTGGTGATGCCAAAGTGTTGGTTGAGCTCATGGCCAAGAAGAGGGAAGCCGATCCTAATTTTTTTTCGTATACAAATGAATTGGTAGTGATTTGCATACGGTTTTTTTGGGCTGATGAGGTATCTCAATTAAATTATTCCGAATTTGGAGATGTAATTTCTTTTGATTCTACATTTCGTACAAATAGGTTGGTATATTTTTTACAATATTTTATTTGTAGTTTCTGTAATATCATTCTTACGGTATGTTATTTGTTTTAGACACTTCATGGTGTTTGTTCCATTTACTACGGTGGACAACCATAACTGCAACGTCGTTGTTGGATCGACATTGGTTGGACATGAGGACATTCCTAATTACAAGTGGTTGTTGCAAGCTTTTTTGAAGCTCATTCGAAACCACCGATCATAGTTCTTACTGACCAATGTGTTGCGATGAAGCAAGTTATTGCAGAAGTGTTTCCTGATGCAAGACGTAGGTTGTGCATGTGGCACATTGTTAAGTCAAAATATTGTATCCAAGATTTAATAGGAAAGTCAAAGTTGTAAGGTCAACATTGTCAATGTCAAAATAGTCAAAGTTGTATTTGTTTTCTTAGTGGTTTAGTCTTTGTTAGATGTGTGGTATAAATAGGTTTGCTTTGTAATCTTTGGTAAGAACGTCATTGTAAAATTCATATTGTGAGATTAATGTCAGATCTACTTTCTCTCTCTACTCTCTCTCTCTAGTTCATATTGTTACATCTTGTATGAGAATAGCTTGATTTGTTTGGGATTTTACATTCACAATTGGTATCAGAGCCGTACCAAATATTTTCAGAAATGATTTGAGCAGAAAATTGGATTGAAATCTGGATTTTTTGGATCAAAAAGTTGGATTTCCTTGAAAATTTTCAAGAACATGCAGATTTTTTTTATTGATTCCTTGTGCTTTGATGTTGTTAATATGAAATTAGTAGTGGATATGTGTTCTAAATCTGTTTTTGATCATAGTGATACAATCTGTTTAATAAGATTGCAGAAAATTGTGGATTGAGTTCTGGAAAAATCAAGAACGCAGTCGACTTTTGATTATTCACTGTTTGAATCAAATCTATGTGTTTTGTTATTCTTAATCTGAAATTGATATTAGATTGGTGTTTAGTATTGATTTTCGATGGTTTTGATACAATTTTGAGAATCAATTTGCAGGTTTGAAGAGATTTGATTTGTTTTGAAGAACACTGGGCCGATTTTCTAAAAAGGATATGAACTAGCGCAAAGTTTTATGATACTGGCGCAAGTTGTTTGAATCTGGCGCAAATCAAGAATCGGCGGATTTATTCATGAAATCGGCGAGCTTGTTTTGTAAATTGAAATCGATGGAAAGCTTCAAATTGTGATTGGATTGTTTTCAATAGTGGGTCGGTGGAATAAATAAATGGCCGGTGAATTGAAATTCTGGCCGGCGGTGAAATCTTGTATGTGGCCGGCGATGGAAACCACTTGATCATGAATCGGTGTTAACACAGATCACTTTGAAAACTTTAATTGGTTGTCAAAGTGGTAGTGGGTCGGTGAGGTTGAAATCCATTTGGATTGAAGCTGGCGCAAACCTTATATGGAACTAGCGCAAAACCTTCTTGAATCTAGCGCAAAGTTATATGAGGGTAGCGCGAATCTGATTAAAGCTAGCGCAAAATCTGATTGGATGAGTTAGTTGTTAATGGGTTGGTTAATTAATTGCAATCGGTGGAAGATGCAGCAAGATTGAGTGGATTCAAGTTTAGTAAGTCGATGGAATTTCATAATCATTCGGTGGCTGCAAGTTCATTTGTGGTTAAAAATTGATTGGTTGGTAATCATTTAGTGGGGCGGTGGTCAAATGACAGTAGAATACAAATTTGATTTTGTGTCATCCAAGTGTTAGTGGGATAATTGTTTATCTTGTATCATTTTGCAGGTTTGTTCATAACTTTGCGCCACTAGCACCTCGCGCAAAAGAATGATTTGCGCCATTCATTTTTGAAGTAAATGTGAATTTGCGCCACTCAAAGGAATTTGCGCCAATTTTTTTAAATTGAAGTGTAAATCATTCGGCCACTAAACATTGGAATTTGCAGTTTTCATGGAATCAAAATTAGTGGATTTGCTCCAAATTCATAATTTTGCGCCAATTGCATCCAAACTTTGCGCCAGTGCCTTTTAGCGCAAACCTTGATGTTGCACCACCTACATCTTGCACACTTTGTAAATTTGCAGATTTTGTGATTGCATATTTTCAATTGATCTGATTTTCGACTTTCTGATTTGCAGGTTTTGAGTTAATTTGATCTGCAAGTTTCAGTGATTTGAAGAGTTCCAGAAATTGAATTTTTTCTGAGATTATTTTGTTTGTGATCCAAAGTCAAACTTTTCTGAATTGTTTGGGAACGATCATTCTTATCAAGCTTATTTCTCATTCAAGATGGGATTTGGATATTTTGCTGAACTTGAAGAGAAGATTAAAAAGCTCGAATTAGAGAAAGTAAATCTTGAATTAGCTGTTGATTTCTATTCTAAGAAGACAAAAGAATATTATGATGAAAGCAACATTCTGAAAGAAGAAGTTAGTGCATTAAAGACAATTAATGAAGATCTTCTGAAAAAGACTTCTGGGCTGAATGATGAGAAAATACTGAGTTTGGAATCTGAGAACACAGAGCTGAAGAGAAAGATCTCAGATATGGAAAATCAAAAAAATTCAAATTCAGAACGCATCCGTTGAAAGTTATGAAGAGCAGATTAAGAGTCTGAATGATGCTAATGCTGAGCTTCAAAAGAGAATATCTGATTTAGAGCAAAAGATGGTTAAAAACAAATATGATTTTGAGAGTGAAAAGAAAGGATTTTCAAAGAAGTTCTCAGATTTTTCAAGAAAGTGTTTTGAAGAAAAGAAGATTGTTGAGCTTAAATGTATAAAGCTTTCTCAGCAAGTTTCTGATTTTGAGAAAGTACTTATCTTGGAAAGAGAAAAGTTTTCCAAGGAAAAGAAGGCCATTGAACAAAAGAATGTTGGATTCTTCAAAGAAATATCCGGCCAGAGAAAGAATGACGAGAAGGGATTTGAAGAAGAAAGAAGCATGTTTAAGACTGAAATTAAAAAGCTGACTGCCAAGTTATCTGAACTATCCGAGAATGCACTGAAAGAGCAGAAAACGAAGTCTGAATGCAAGACGAAGATTGACCAACTTGTTAAAGAAAGAGACAGCTTTGCTTCAAAGATTAAAGAGCTTGAAAAGACAACATCAAGTTCAACTCAGAAAACTGTTTCTTCACAAAGGTCAGTTAAATCTTCTGATCAGATTCGTAGAACTAACCTTTTCTATGATAGAAATATAGATGGTTCAGGTACACATCAAAGAAGAAGAAGATTTGTAGAAAAGAAAATGGTCTGGAAGAAGAAACCAGTTGAAGATGAGAAGAAAGACAACATGAAAGGAAATAAATCATGTGTCCATTCATACAAAGCCAAGAAGAACAATGTGCGTAAAGGTAAACCTGATCATATCTACTCGAGAGATCAATTAATCAAGTTATCAGGTAAGAAATACTATTGTTCTTATTGATGTACACATGATCCTGTTCACAAAACGAGTGATCATTTCTTGTATGGTTCTCATTCAATTACCCCCACAAGAACTGCAACTAACATTCATGGACCCAAATACTAGTGGGTACCAAAGCCGAAAACTGATTCTGTGTTGCAGTACATCAGCTTAGAACCCGTACTTCAACGGAGTTTGACTTCTAAACACAACAGTTTAGGACTCGTACTTCAGTGATCAAAAGACCTTACTCCGGTAATACTTTGCATCCGATAAGATATGACGGTCTACAATTCACAAGGGAGTTGTATTGATCTCTATCCTGTGATTTTTCATTGACAATATACTTACGATATGACGATCTACAATTCAAAAGGGAGTTGTATTGATCTCTATCTTGTGTTTTAACTGACATATTTCAGATGCATAATTTAAGGGGGAGTAAAGGTGATGGCTTCTGATTACAACAGATCAGGACCCGTTCTTCAACGTTCAGACTTGGATATTTTGCAAATATCCAGGGGGAGCTTAAAAGTAAGTATCTTCTAATCCTAGATCTCTGATTGTTTGAAAGAAGAACAACTTTCAAGCATGAAAAACGTTTTCTTAAATGTTCAAACCACTTCTGATTCTCAAAAGATTTCATGAATTAAGAAGTGTGCTTTTAAATGTTTTTCAAATTTTAAGCTTTAATGTTTAACTGACCGTGTGTTTCCAAAGATCAATACTTGCGTATTATCTTTTCCATATACTGTAAAGTATTCCCACACACCGGTTCAGTACTTCATTTGAATTTGTTATTACCATGTCTCATAATGAAACAATTTTTCGATGGTAATACTCCCGTTTGATTTCAAATGTTGTTGAGCATCAATCATTATTTCTAATCTTGTGCTTTCATTGCAAAATTGTTTATATTCGTTCATATAAACAAAATATCCAATTCTTTGATACCCTAACCATTTCATTTGATCTGATTGATACATTGTCAGATTCTCAAAACAATTCTCTTGATTTCATTTCATTCATTCAATATCTTTGTTTTGAGAAATCTTCAAAGATTCAATTGCTCAAATCTCATGAGCATACATTTTGACAGTGTTATCTTATCTGTGCTTAATTGTCAAGTTAAACTGTTGAACAAACATTCTTTATAGGGTTTACATGGTATTCATGTGTGAGCTTAAACATAACTTCCATGGATTCACGTCAACCAGTGTTTCCTACCCCGGAAGTTATCCTTGAGTGATTGAGGGGTGAGGGGTCAAAATCAAAGAGTGGGGGAGATAACTCATCCGGATGAGTTTTTCTCATTGTGCTGAGCGGAAAAATGAAAAAAAGAGTTTGGTTATAAGTGAGCATAATGATAAAAAGAAAGAGGGTGTGAGAACAGAGTTAAAAGAATATCAGAACTCTGCACCAACCACTTTCTGAGCCGGGCAGCCACAAAATCTGATTGGTTCACATTCTTTGGTGACCATCATTGAAACAGGCAGTGAGCCCATGCCAACTCTTGCAATTACCGCACCAGCCACTCGTTTCTTTCTCGAAAAAGAAATGTTTCATTTTCTTTGGGGACGCAACATATATGCTATCTAATCTTCACTCGGAAAATTTATATATTGAAAAAGAAGGAAAGTTGCCCCACCTTCGCACCTCTTTAATGCACATTGAGTCCGTGTAATATCTGTTGTTGTCTCAACAGTTTACACAATTTGAGCCTTATGAAATACAATCATTGTGCTAAATTCTTTCATACACAAGCACGAGCACACATAAAATATTTTTTTTCTGTCAGAACATTCATAGATAAACCTTGTGTTTTTAAATGATTGAATGGAAGTCCTGGGGAGTCATCATCAAAACAGCTCCTTCAATTGTACATTCGTTGTACACAGTAACTTTGTGTTACTGACAGGAATTCCTAACTGTTTCATCCGTTGAATCAGGGTTACACGTTCATTATGTCTGAATTTGAAAAGATTCGGATATATACATTTTATGAATTGACGGTTATTCAGATCAAAGGGTGGAGAATGTCAAATCATTATAAAGGGGAGATTGTTTGTTCATTACAAAAAGGGGGTAATCAAAGATAGCGCTGAAATTGAAGAAGTTTTGATGATCATGATGCTCACAATCATCAAAAAGGGGGAGAATTTTACAAAGATTCAATTTCAAAGTCATAAAGAAAGAAAGTTCTGTGAAAAGATTTGTGGAGAAATTTTAGAAAGTTCAAGTTATTCAAGGATGGTGAAAAGAAATCATTCCAAATTGATTCAATTTCCGAATGAAGATGATTTGAGAAAGTTTTGAAGATGATTTGAGAAAGTTTTGAAGATGATTCAAAGATAAATCAAGATTCGTGAAAGTTTGTTTTTCTGAAGACAGTCCAGAGATCACAAGAGATGAAGATACAAATTTTCAAAGACAAAGTTTTCAAAGAAGTTTCAAAGGTTTCAAAGATTTTCAAAGTTTCAAGAGGTTTGTTCAAGACATGTTGACTTTCAAAGCTACAAAGTGAAAAAGACTTTTCAAGATTCTTCAAAGGTTGAAAGCTTGAAGATTGATTAAAGCTTCAAAGTTCAAAGTTGTTAGAGACAAATGTTGAAGAATCAAGAGCTGAAGACTAGTGTCAAATTTTTATTAAATCTTGAATACAAAGGGGGAGATTGTTAAGTCAAAATATTGTATCCAAGATTTAATAGGAAAGTCAAAGTTGTAAGGTCAACATTGTCAATGTCAAAATAGTCAAAGTTGTATTTGTTTTCTTAGTGGTTTAGTCTTTGTTAGATGTGTGGTATAAATAGGTTTGCTTTGTAATCTTTGGTAAGAACGTCATTGTAAAATTCATATTGTGAGATTAATGTCAGATCTACTTTGTCTCTCTACTCTCTCTCTCTAGTTCATATTGTTACATCTTGTATGAGAATAGCTTGATTTGTTTGGGATTTTACATTCACACATATTATGATGAAAGTCCCAAATAAGATTAGGAAGTCTAAAAAAAATTGTGGTCGTTTATGTTAGAGCACAGATTGTTGACTTCAAGATCATATAGATTGAAAGTCTAAAGCCCAAGTCAAAGTCTCCATAATGTAGAGTCAAAGTCACTTAAAGTGGAAAGTCAAAGTCAACTTTATCAAGCTTGTTAGTTTTATGTGTGTTCCTTATAATGTGTCTAGGTATAAAGACTTTTGTCCTTGTAATGTTTGTAATGAAGAGAGCTTATTAGAGAAGAGCATATTGTATATCTTAGTGAGAGAAAGTAGAGAGAGAAAGTGATTGTACTGTGAATTTCAAAGATCAATGAATATGAGGTTTGATTGAGAAATCATTGTATCTTGGTAATCTTGCATCAAACTGGGAATAATAATTGGTATCAGAGCAAGCACTGAATCAGATTTGATCAAATTTCAAGAACTCGCACATCTTCACTGTTCCAGAATCGAATTCTTGTATTGGTGTTGTTTTTTTATTGTATTTTGATCACACTATACATGTTTTATGTTCTAGAACACATTTGTTTGGAATCACATCGTCCAATTCACAACTGTTTATGTGAATTTTGGATTTGTGATAGTTTGTTGTTCGAAAGTTTGTACGTACTGAGTTTGTGATTGAATTGTAATCCTTATTGATTTTGTTAAAATCATTTGTTTGTAATCTGTTCAGAGTGAGATTGAGATCAATTTGACAAAGTTTCTTGGTTTGATTTGGAGTATTGGATCGATTTTGGGTTGAAATTGAAATTTTGGGTCGAGATCTAAGAAATTCGCATCCCTTTACGTGCGAAATCTGAGGAATTCGCATATCAAGTTTGGAAAATTTTCTAAGGCAAGAATTCGCATCAATACGAAAAGTTTGGGTTTGAGAATTATTCTAAGTCCAGAATTCGCATCACAAGCTTGTGCGAAAAGTTTTCAAGATTAGTGAAAAATCTATGTCTGAAATTCGCATATCTCTATATGCGAAAAGGCTGAAATTCGCATCGAACTATATGCAAAAAGCTCAGAACTCGCATCCTTCAATGTGTGAATTCTATCAATTCGTATTCTTCCTTGTGCGAATTTCTTGCTTGTGCGAAAAGCTTGGTGGCTAAGTCTTTGGTGTGCAAATTTCATCATTGTGTGCGAAAAGTTTCTTCTTTGGCGTGAGAATTCCATACTTGGTCATTTTTCTGACTGAGTTTTTCTGAGATTTTGAAAAATTTCTGATTCTGTGTTTAAAGATCAGTGCATGTTTTATCAAGGTTGATATCAAGATGTCATCAAAAGAAGAGATTTCTAAACTCAAGGCCAAAATTTTCTCTCTTGAAGAAAAGATTGTACAAATCAGAGAAAGCTATGGCAAAACTCTTGCTGGAAAGGCAAATCAGATTGATTACTATAAAAAGACAGAAAATGATCGAGTTGCTACTTTCAATATTCTTAAAGAATGGCTCCACGGGCATATGGTTTTACTGAAAAAGGCAACTGGTTCGGAAAAATATTCAGAATTCTTTGCTGAATATAAAGAACATATAAAACAACTTGAAAGAGAAATTCTTCAAGCTTTGACCATTGATAAGTGGTTCGAAGTTGGGAAATTGAAAACTGAGAACTCTGAGGTATTAAAGAAGTTTGAAGAGATGAAAACAGATGCTATTAAGAAGGAAGAAGAGACAGCTAAGGTTTCAGATAGTGAACATACTGAAATGAAAAGGAAGATTTCAGATTTGGAACAGAAGATTGCCAAAGAAAAAGATGAATTTGAAAAAGAAAAGAAAGGATTTGCTCATAAATTCTCTGAATTCTCAAGAAAAACTTTTGAAGAGAAGAAAGCTGTTGATCTGAAGTGTGAAAAACTTTCTCAACAAGTGTCAGATTTTGAGAAAGTGATCATCATGGAAAGGGACAAGTTTGCAAAAGAGAAGAAGATAATTGAACAGGAAAATGTTGGATTTTTCAAAGAAATATCTGATCAGCGAAAGAATGTCGAGAAAGATTTTGAAGAAGAAAGGAAGATTTTTGAGTCAGAGATTAGTAAGCTTACAAAATCATTATCTGAACTATCAACAAAGGCCATGAAAGAGCAGAACACGAAGTCTGAATTTCAGAAAAAGATTGACCTACTCATCAAGGAAAGGAACAATTTATCTTCCAAGATAACATAACTTGAAGAAATTTTTTCTAAGGTGGTTTTGACTGAGTAGAGGACTCCAGATTGAATTCTTCAAACACCTAGATGATTCAGCTGATTCTGAATGCTCATTCAAGACAACATCAAGTTCATATCAAACAACTGTTTCAACAAAAAAACCAGTCAATTTAAAAGATCAGATTCGTACTACTAACCTATTCTATGATAGGAATGTTGATGGTACAGGTAAATATCAAAAGAGAAATAGTAAAGAAAAGCTGGTTTGGAGAGTGAAAGCAACTTATGATAAGAATAATGATCAAAAATCATTTGTGCATACATCCAATTCCAAGAAGAACATTGTGCATAAAGGTAAATATGATATTGTTTATTCGATAAATCAATTAATCAGGTTAGCTAAAAACAAAATTAACTGTTCTTACTGTGGCTTAAATGATTTTGTTGGTAAAGATTTTGCTAATTACTGGTATGGTTCTTATTATATTACTCCTAACAGAACTACAACTAACAAACATGGACCCAAATACCAGTCGGTACCAAAGCCAAAAGATCCATCTGTGTTGCAGGCACCTCAAGTCTAGGGGGAGTAAAGGAACTATAGCTTTTGGACAATACAGTTCAAAACCCGCACCTCAATGTTAAAAAGTTAGACTTCTGAGTAACTCAGCTCAGGACTCGGACTTCAATGTCAAAGAGTTTGACTTCTAGACAAAGCAATCTAGGACTCATGCTTCAAAGATCAAGTTTGACTTCTAAACACAATAGTTTAGGACTCGTACTTCAAAGGTCAAAAGAGATTGTACTCTGATGCATAAAAGAGATGATCAACCTTAAAGGGGGAGTACATATCATCCTTTCTGATAAATATTGTGAATGCAATATTTCAGGGGGGAGTAAATGACTTCTGATTACTTCAAATTAGAACTCGTTTTTCAAAGTTTACTTTGGATAAGACTTTGTTGCTTTGACGCCTTTTTGACTATTTGCAGAATTTGAGGGGGAGCTTACATGATTATATCAATCATGACTTTGGAGTTGACTTTATGAGATTAATGCTGAGTGTAAGGATTATTCTACTCTTAATCTCATTGTGTTTGAAAGATGGACAACTTTCAGACATGAAAACATGTTTCTAAATGTTCAAACCACTTCTTATTTCCAAAATGTTTTCATGAATTTAGAAGTGTGATTTTAAATGTTTTCATTTTATGAACTTTAATGTTTAACAAACCGTGTGTTTCCAAAGATAAATACTTGTGTATTATCTTTTCTATATACTGTCAAGTATTCATACACATCGGTTTAGTATTTTTGTTGACTTTGTTATTATCATGTCTCAAAAAGAAACAATTTTTCGATGGTAATAAACTCCGTTTGAAATTCAAAGTATGTTGAGTGTTAATTCATTCAAAGCGTTTCTTTCAAGAATGTCTATATTTGGTTCATATAGACAACATCCAATTTTTCATGACCTAAGCTTTTAATGATAATCATTCATATTTGATCTTTTCATACATTGTCATATTCTCAAAACAAATATATTGATTTCATTTCATTAATTCAATTTCTTTGTTTTGAGAGAATCTTCCATGTTTAAAATGCTCAAATCTTCATGATTATCTTCCTGAGCATACATATATCTGATATGTATTTCATACTGTACTTTAACTGTTAAAGTTAAACTATTGAGCAACTTTGTGCTTTTAGGACAATTACATGGAATCATTGTGTGAGATTTTTAATGAACTTCTATGGATTCACGACAACTAGTGTTTCCTACCCAAGAAGTTATCCTTGAGTGATCGAGAGACGAGGGGTCTTTATATGAGTGTGGGTTTGTGATGAGATAAAATGAAAAGAGAGATTGGTTAGAAGTGAGCTTAATGTTAAAAAGAACGAGGGTGAGAGATTAGAGTAAAATAATATCAAACTCTGCACCAAACTTTTTCTGAGCCAGGAAGCCACATTACTGTTGTTTCACAATTGTTTCATGAACTTCATTGAAACATGCACTAGACCATGACAACTCTTGCTTAAACCCCACCAACTACTTATTTCTTTCTCAACAAAGAGATGTTTCAATTTTTCTTGGGGACGTAACACATAATCTATCTCATCTTAATTTGGAAGATGTGGATATTGAAATAGAAGGAAGTCTACCCCACCTTCGCATTTCGATCATGCACAATTGAGTCTGTGTATGACTATTGTTGTCTCAATGGTTTACACATTTTGAGCCTATTTGAAAAGCCTAAGTAGCTTCATTCATTCTACACTATGCACGAACACACAAGGAATACGTTTTCTTGTCTTAACATTCGTAGAAAATTTCTTTGTGATTTTTCGATGATTGAATGGAAGCCCTGGGGGAGTGACCATCAAAAAGCTCCTTTCCAATGTGTATCCGTTGCACAAAGTGGCTTTGTGCTACTTACAAGCATTATAACTGATTCATTTGTTGATTTAGAGTTACATTCTTATTTGTTTGAATTTGCAAAGATTCGGATGAATACATTTTATGAATTGACGGATGTTCCAAAATCTATTTGGAAATATCATAGTCAGATATTGGATACATGACATTTCTTGAAGATGTTTTGATGATTTCTACTCTACATCATCAAAAGGGGGAGAAATAGTCAAGAAATGTTATATATGGGAGAAATTGTCAAGAAATGAAAGTTTGTGAAAGTTCATTTTCAGAGATATGAGGAGAATTTCAAGAAGTCAAGAAAGTTCAAGAAATTGTTTTTTAAGATCATTTTGGAAAGAGAAAAGTGAGCTACAACCGAAGATAATTCTTTACTAAAGATGATGATGTTTGTCAAAGTCTTTGGGGGAGAATGTTAAAGATCACAGGAATTGAAGATTATCAATTTTCATCTCAATAAGGGAGAATGTTGATTACTTGAGAAAATCAGTTTTTGTCCCAAAGGGGGAGAATGTTCTTGAAAGGGGGAGAACATGCTTTAAAGATGAAATTCATTTGAAGATAAGTGCAAGTTTATCCAAAGGGGGAGATTACTTGTTTCTGAATCAAAGAGGGAGAATTTGTTTTGAAGATGAATTTTTTTTTGAAGATGATCTTGAATCCAAAGGTGGAGAATGTTAGAGCACAGATTGTTGTCTTCAAGATCATCTAGATTGAAAGTCTAAAGCCCAAGTCAAAGTCTCAAGAATGTAGAGTCAAAGTTACTTAAAGTGGAAAGTCAAAGTCAACTTTATCAATCTTGTTAGTATTGTGTGTGTTCCTTATAATGTGTCTAGGTATAAATACCTTTGTCCTTGTAATGTTTGTAATGAAGAGAGCTTATTAGAGAAGAGCATATTGTATATCTTAGTGAGAGAAAGTAGAGAGAGAAAGTGATTGTATTGTGAATTTCAAAGATCAATGAATATGAGGTTTGATTAAGAAATCATTGTATCTGATTAATCTTGCATAAAACTAGGAATAATAGTTTGTTTTGTTCATAGTGTATTTTGGTTGCAGTTTAGCAATGAACTCCTTAATCATACCATGTTCAAGAAATAGTTTTTCAAGTTGGTATGGAACATTCCATATGCACCGATGAATTTGAGAGGAGATGGAAGATTCTTATTGAGGAGTTCTCGCTTCAAGACCAAACATGTCTAAAAAATATGTTTGCCGTGCGATCACAGTAGATCCCAACTTACTTCAAAGATATTCCCATGTGTTGTCTTTTGAAGACGATGTGTAACACCCATAATTTTTGATGAGTGAAAGTCAACCCGTACTTCGTGGCATCTCATATATAGCGGGTTTTATTAAATAACCATTTTAGATGGTCCCTAAGAGTATCGAGAGTATTGGTGTTGAAAAGTCGAGTTTTGGGGAACTACAATGCCCGACGACTACGATAAGTCATAGTCGCACTTGACAAAGTAGCATAAGGGAGACAGCAGCCTGGGGCATGTTGGCAACAATGCCAGGCGACATTGCCCTGGGCATAGTTGCCTGAAAATGTCGCATGGTGGGTGCAGGTGGCTGCTAAGTTACGGGTTTCAACCCCTTTTCTCATTTGTCACCTCTTACTTTTTCCCCAACTCTCTCAAAACTCTCCCAAGACCAACCCACTTCATCTATGGTGTTTTTGGAGTACTAAATCCTCAAATCTCCAAGTCTTGAAGTATCAATACTCTACCTAGTGCAAGGATGTAAACTAGATTACAAGGATCTTCATCTTCATCTTCAACCTCAAGCTTCACTTAGCGTTTCTAGGTTTTTCTAATAAAACCTAATTTGGTTTTGGTGGTTTGGGTTTTGAAGTCCAACTCATTTCTCTATAAGTGTATTATTGGTGGGTTCAAGTGTCGTCGTTAAGGTAATCTCTTCATTCTTCCACCCAAGAAACTAGGGTTTTGTCATTCTTCCATTTATTCCATTTTATTAAGGCTTGGTATAACTTGGAAGCATTTGTGGTTAAGGATCTTTGTTGAGAGCTTGAAGCTAAGATTTAGAAGGTTTCAAGTCTTCAATCCAAGGAACTCAAGCTTTGGGGGAAAAACCTAGATTTAGCCTAAATCTAGCAAAGTGAGTTCTAGTTGCTTTACAAAACTATATACATGTCAAAATATAAATGTTTTGGGCTTTAAATATACAATTATGTGCTCACTTTATATTCAATGGGTTTTGATGGTTTTAGGATTCTTGAGCATATTGGGTTGTTAAATGTTTATTAATAATTTATAAAGTGATATTGGGTGTTTTGGCCACCAAAGTGGATGTTGATCCATTAGTAAGCATTTTATGGGGGTTTTGAAGGATTTGAATAACATAATTCGTTGCTTTCTAAAAGTGCAATTTGGGTTACAAATGGGTTTTGATGGATTGATTTTAAGAGTTGGAAACTTATGAGTAATTATTTGGTTAAGGGTTATTTGGTGATTTTACCAAGCTAACGAGATTTGAATGTTGGAACTTAATGGCTTTTACTTGGGTTATTGGGAACGGTCATTCTTGACCCTATGAATATTGGTTAATTGTAAACCTTACGATTTGGCCTTCGGCAAACCATACTTTGGAAAATGTCTTTTTTGGAAAAGTTGGACTTTGGCTCATGTAGCCATAATGGGTTTATTATTTTGTCAACGTCTTATGATGCCTTATGGCTTGTTTATTACTCAAATGAGTTTTGGGACGTCGTCCGGTTTAAATGGCTCAACGTGGAGTTTATATGAAAAATGCAATTATTGCATAATTGTTGATTATTACATGTGTGAGTGCGTAGTCATTCATTTGTGTCATGTAATGTTTTAGACTGTAATGTATCAGATCCGTAGCATATGAGTCGTTATGTTCATCATGGAGTTTCTTTGATGTCCATGTTTGAGTCTAGTGAGTGGTCCCCAAGTTATGTTTTTATGTAAGCTTGCGGTGGTGCTCTTGGAGAGCCGTATACGGAGCTAAGTCTGGCGGTGGTGCCTATGGTGAGCCGGGTACGGGGACTTGTGACTTTTGTGGTGACACTCATCTAGAGGTCGAGTAGACTAGGGTCATTTGGGCATCTTGCGGTGGTTGCTCAAAAGAGCCGTATACGGGGATCCATGACCCAAAGTGAATCTCGTAAACATTGATAAGTGGTTTAACTATGTGTTCTGCAACATTTGATAGAATCGGGTCTCCCCCGTCACCGAAAAGTGTCCTTTTCGGGTATTCCCTTACCCGCACTTTTGGTGTTAAAAACGTACCATCTTATTTGCATAAATAACATTTTGATGAAATAACTCGTGGGTGTGTTATGGAGAACTTGAATAGTGAACATTATTTAAAAGGGATGTTTGGTATTGGGAATATTACGGTTTGCGATCAAGCTATTTTGCAACTAATATTTCAGGGACGATCGTTTTTAGAATAAAGTATTCTTTTTAAACGTTTCATGATTATATGATGAAAACTGCTTTAACTCACTAGGCGTTAAGCCTAACACTTTTTCTTATCGACATGTATATCAGGTCTTAGATGGATCTGAGAGGCGTTTAGATATTGGTAGAAGTTCCGGAAGGATGGCTTAGTGACGTCATCCGGTTTTGCGAAGATAGAAGATTCGGTGGTTTTAGTAGCACCCGTTAGACTTTATTCCCATTTGTGGGACTAGATAGTTCCGTTTGAACTCTGATACATGTTATGGTGTTTATTTCCCTTGTAATTTTAGATATTTGTCAATCCAAGTGTAAAACTTAAGAGATGTTTAGAAGTGTTAAATTATCTGCTATTTTCAAATTTAGGGGTGTTACACGACGTCCAGGTCTGAAAGTGCAAACTCATTTTTTAATTCGTTTTCAAAGAGTGCGAACAATCTTTCTCAATTTATGTTGGGTTTTGAATTTGCATTGGATACACAACGTAAGGAACAACATCGTCTTGGTTATCAAACTAGAACAACCTTACCTCAATTTTTGACTCGTAGCAAGATGGAGATGCATGCTTGTGATGTATATACACATTTCGTATTCTTCGATGTGTAAACCGAGTTAGATTGGGCTGTGTGGTCATGTTCAATTAAGAATGTCGAGATAGGTGGAGAGGTTGACACATATTTAATTGAACATTTAGATAAAAGAGTGGAGAAGATAGAAAAATATAAGGTATGATTTCAATTCATATATGTCATGTAGTCTTATTTGTTGCGTAGTTACTGTTCATCTTCATGTTGGCGTCAATTTTTTTTTTCATTTGTTGTATTGTGTGTAGGTTGTGCGCAATTTAAAGGATGCAACTACCGTCTGTAGTTGCAATCATTTCAGGCGACATGGATTCATGTGTAGACTCGTTTTCAAACTGTTTTTGAATGTGGGCATTGAAGCTATTCATGAGAAATACATATTGAGACGATGGAGATGCGACATTATGCCTATCGAACTTTAAAATGGTCGTTAAAGAAAATGCGACGTAAACGAGGGTCAACGTAGATTATTGAATAACACTTATGATGTTATTGATGATGTGTTTGACATCTTAAGGTATGACAAAGAGAAAATAGCATCATTTTTGTCAAGTATCAAGGAGTTAAGGAATGGATTTGCTAGAGAATGAACATATGAACCGACGATGAAACGTAAAGAACGTGGTATTGAACAAATACTTTGGTTTGCACGACCCAATAACATTGATATACACCCCTACAGGTATTAGGAACAAAGGTTGTGGAACGTCAAAACGATTGGTTGGTGCAACAGAAAAAGCAGCAGTGAAGAGTTCCAAGCCAAAGAGGATGTGTAGCGGATGTAATGTGCCTTCGAATCACGATATATGTAACTGTCCAACGAGGAAGAAAATGAGTTTATGCTGTAATGTGCCTTCGGATCACAGTTTAATTGAGTTTATGATGTGTTTGAACCATTAGTTTCCATACAATTTTGGTTTTATTATTATTTTCATTGTTGGATTGAACAGTGTTTTATGTTTGGTTATTTGGTTTTCTTTGAAATATTTGTTTGCAAGCTTAACTTATGATTTTCATCAATGTGTCATACTGTTTTTAATGTGTTTGCTTTGTTTGATATGTGTTAATGTGAAGGCTATTGTTGTTTGATTGTGTATGAAAGATACCATGATATATTGTGATACACCTAATAGCATCTGAGCTTCAAAACAAATTAATTTGGTTTGCCTGGGCAAGTATCCATATTGATCGATTTGTTTTGAACATAACAGTTCTTACAACTATCATATCAATTGGTTTTGTATATCATAAGTTTTAGTAATCACATATGAGTAGTTGGGTACACACATTTTTTATATACCGTGTACACATGGTTTTGATATATTATGGTTCACATGGATCACATATGAGTATACCTGATTACCCATACAGTTGTGATATATTGTGGTTCACGTGGATCACATATGAGTATAAACGTTTGATATTCTATGGGAACACAATGTGATGCATTGTGGTTCATATGGAGTATACATGGTTACCCACACAGTTGTGATATACTGTGGGTACACACAATTGTGATATACTGTGGGGCCACACAGTATGATATATTGTGGTTCATATGGATCCCATATCAGTTTACATGAACACACACATACACACACACACTTGTGATTCAATACTGTATTTACACACAGTAAGCTACCCAATATGACAATTTTACAGGTAAAAGTTGGAATATATGTTAAGTCTGATTTTATAGTAATCATTGTTTTTATAGGCTTGGTCAAATACTGTGTTTAATGTCTAATACTGTGTAGTATTGACCAAGGGTATTTAAGTCCCTTTGGTCTTTTTTGTTTGTATCACATTCACGCATACATCAATACAACAGTAACTTTGCGCTTACATTGCACTCTATCTACTTTCTCTCTCTAGAGATTCATTGATCTTGGACTAACAATTGGTATCAGAGCCATCTGAATCTTGAGAGGATTGAGAGATTGTATTTTTTGTCCCTGAATTTGTAGATTAATTGAAAATTTGATTGATTTTCTTGAATTTTTCAAGAAAATCTCGTTTTCTTGAGTTTTCATCAAATTTGGGATGTGTTTTTGAACGAATTTCATTGAAAATCAGTTTGTTGGATTCGATTTTGATAGAAGAAAACTTTTGATTCACATTGTTTTTCAAGAAATTCAGTTTTTGAGGTTCGATTTTGAGATTTTTGAAAATTCTGGAAAAACGTTTTTACATTCTGTTCATCTTACGAATTTTCAAAATTGTGGTAGTTGATCGAAAAGTTTTTTTGAAATGTGTTAGAAAGTTGTTTTCGAAATTGGTTGTGTAAGAAAGTTTAGAAAATTTCGTTTTTGAAATCGATTTCTGAATGATTTGTGTTTTTGCATTCGGTTTGCGCTAGATCTCTACTTTGCGCCAGTTCATATGCGTTTGCGCGAGTTCATCTTAGTTTGCGCAATCAACTAATCTTGTCTTAGTGTTTCAATTGGTTTTCTTTCAGGTTTTCTCTTTCAGTTCATCACGCAAAGTACAATTTGCGTTTCTCGTGGATCACGCAAAGAGAACTTTGCGTCTCCCTTACTTCAAGAGAAGTCAAGTTTGCGTTAGCCTCCTATCACGCAAAGCTACTTTGCGTTTCCTTCAGTTCAAGAAAAGCTTTCTTTGCGCCTTAAGTGACTCACGCAAATCCAAGTTTGCGTTTTACTTAGCTCACGCAAATCATAGTTTGCGTCTCCCGCTACTCACGCAAAGTTGGTTTTCGTTTCCAATAGCTTACGAGAAGTCAAGTTCTCGCCTCGGTCTACTCACGCAAAGTTGGTTTGCGTTTCCAACAGCTTACGAGAAGTCAAGTTCTCGCCTTGGTCTGCTCACGCAAAGTCAGTTTGCGTCTTAAGTGCTTCACGCAAACCTAAGTTTGCGTCTTCCCTTGCTCACGAGAATCATAGTTTGCGCTTCAGTCTTATCACGCAAAGCTCAGTTTTCGCTTTCTGCCTCTCACGCAAACATCAACTTTGCGCCAGTCTCAGACTTAGAATTTTTCTGGATTCTCTGAAACATGGTGTTAAGTCTGATTTTATAGTAATCATTGTATTTATAGGGCTTGGTCAAATATTGTGTCTATTGTCTAATACTGTGTTGTATTGACCAAGGGTATTTAAGTCCCTTTGGTCTTTGTGTCTTGCAAGAACTTGCACGCTCTCATATTGAATTCTGTTACTTTGCACATATTGTATCTCTCTCTCTACTTTCTCTCTCTAGAGATTCAGTGTTCTTGGACTAACAATTGGTATCAGAGCCATTTGAATCTTGAGAGGATTGAGAGATATCTTTTTCGTTTTTGAATTTGTGAATTAATCTGAAAATTTGATTGATTTTCTTGAATTTTTCAAGAAAATCTCGTTTTTAGATTTTTCATCAATTTTGGACTGTTTTGTGAATGAATTTCTCTGAAATTTGATTTGTTGGATCCGTTTTTGTTTACAAAACATTTTTGATTCACATCATTTTTCAAGAAAATC
The DNA here is from genome assembly GCA_954870635.1 of Arctium minus. Classification (NCBI taxonomy): domain Eukaryota; kingdom Viridiplantae; phylum Streptophyta; class Magnoliopsida; order Asterales; family Asteraceae; genus Arctium; species Arctium minus. The sequence goes on along the minus strand of OX941089.1, from coordinate 74,984,434 downwards.
AAGTTTGATTGTTCGATTTTGTGATTTTTCGATTTCTGGAAAACAATTTTTTCACGTACTGTTTGATTTTCGAAATCTTGAATTTGTTGTTTTTGATCGAATTTGTTGTTTGCAAGTTGTTACAAATCAGTTTTCGATCTTATATGAGAAAGAAATTGACATTAATTTCTAATCTGTAATCGAGCTTCTTGATTTTTTTCATGTTTTCAGCTGTTTGCGCGAGATCTACACTTTGTGCAAGTTCTTCACAGTTTGCGCGAGTTCATCAAGGACTTTGAGCTAGTTCATCGAGGAGTTCTAAGTTCACGCAAACTCAAGTTTGCGTCTTCAGTGCCTCACGCAAACCTAGTTTGCCCCATTAACTTCTCACGCAAAGAGAGGTTCTCGCCATTGCCTTCTCACGCAAAGTTCAGTTTGCGCATTCAACTGGTCACGCAAAGCTTGGTTTGCGCTTCTAACGAGTCACGCAAAGTTTTGTTTGCACGACCCTCGGCTCACGCAAAGTTCAGTTTGCGTCTCTCTCGGTTCACGCAAACCTATTTTGCGTCTTTCACTGCTCACACAAACTTCTAGTTTGCGCCATATCTGTCCAATCTTAAAAAAAAAAAGAGTCTGGAAAATTTTAAGTTTGTTATCTATGGATTCTGCAAAGTTTGCTTTTCAAGCTAAGTTCTACACAAATGACCTCATGATGTCATTGGGCACAGAAACTCGTCCTCCGGTCCTAGTTGACGAAAACGAATTCACTCAATGGCAAGATAGGTTCCTGAACTTTATTGAGCGTCAAGCTAATGGAGATAACATGTTGAAGTCTCTAACTGAAGGACCTTTCTTAAAGCCTAATAAAGAGACTCCTGCAACAACTGAAGAGGCTTCGCGAATGAAAGCAGATCGAGAATTAAAAGCTAATTTGATGCTAGCTTTACCAAACTCTGTCTACAACCGGGTTGATCATTGCAAGGATTATCCAAATCTGTTGTGGGCACAATTGGAAAAGATCATGCTTGGTTCATCGGTCGCAACTCAACTCCGTCATACACGTTATATGAACAATTTTGAGGAATTTAAAGCCAAAGAAACTGAGTTGCTAAAGAGTGTTTATGACAGATTCTGTGCCGTTATAAATGATCTGAGGAAAATTAAAGTTGAAAAGACTGAGCTGGAAACAAATATGAAATTCCTCAATGCACTTCAACCAGAGTGGAATAAATCTTGCCACAGATTGAGGAATGATGTCAGAATATCTTCAATGCATATCCAAGAGTTGTTTGAGATCTTAATGACCGATGAGTGCATTGTAACTGAGAAAAAGGCCAAACTGGAGAAAAAGAAGAAGAAGTCAGTAGACCCGGTTGCACTCCTCACGAGCCAACTGGCTGAACAAGCGTTGTCTGAAAATGCTTTCAACGGGTCAACTGATGATGATGGAGAGGCTTTGCAGAAAGCTATGATTCTTCTCTCTAACCATTACCAGAAAAAGTTCCAACCAAAGTCGGGTTCTAATACTTCTCGCTTTACTTCCGGTTCAAGAGTCAAAGTACCCGAGCCAAAGACTGCTGCATGCTACAACTGCGGAAAGCCGGGTCACATGTCAAAGGAGTGTCGAGCAAAGGTGATTAGGGATTCGGCTTACTACAGAAAGAAAATGGAACTGGCTGAAAAGAGAGAGAACGGAACTTCTTTGTTGGTCGAAGAAGAATTCTGGTTGGATCACTCTGACGACGAAGCTGCAAACGTCGAGATCGCTCAGATGTGCTTGGTTGGAGATGACCAGTCAGACGATTCTGATTCTGATGAAGATGAGGTATATTATGAATTTGAGTATAATTTCATTACCTCTCAGATGAATATCATAATTACTGCTTTGTCTGATTTGCGTTCTAAGTTAATTTCTGAAAAGAATTTAAATGCTGAAAAGTCAGATTTGATTGACAAATTGAAGATTTCTTTGAAAGATGAAAATTTTATTTTAGAAAATACAAAAGACATCTTTCAAAAGAAATTGGATGATTTGGAAAATTCAAATAAGACTAATCTTGAATCTTTGACAGCTATGACTAATTTAAAAGATGAATTTTCAGATAAAATAAATAAATTAGAAGGAAAACTTTATCGAAGAAACCAATCTGAACAAACAATTTTTATGAACAAACCGAGGAGTGAAGAAGCTTTAAAACAAAGGTGGGGACTTGGTTTTGAAAATCCTCGTTGTTTAAACAATGCTATTGAAAAATCCCCAACTTTATATAAATACGATTATCTGAATCTTGCTCATTATGCTCCTCAATTTAAAATTGATTGGATGAATGAGAAGCAAGTGTTAGATATGGAAAATGAGAAAAGAATGAATAACCAGAAAAATGAAATTCCTTTTTCTCCTATCAAAGAGAGGCAGAATAATTTTAAATGATATATCTCCTATCAAATCTTCAATGTCTGATGATTTTATTAATCCTTATGCTTCTAATTCTGATAAGGAAAATATTTCTCCAATCATTTATGATTCTAAGAAATATACTCCTCCATTAGTATTAGAAAGCAAAATCATCGATCTTGAATATAAGATAGAAGATCAAAATATTTTAAAGGAAATTGAATCTGATATCTTTCTTTCTTTCATGACGTCTAGTCTTGAAGAAAAATTATTTTCTCCAAAATCAGATTCTATTTCTAGCCTTTCTTCTGATGATCAAGTAAACAAAAGTGAAGTTTCTAATTTTAAAAACTTTTCTCAAAATTCTTCGGACTCCGAGGAAAATTCAGACTTATTAGTTGATCAGATTGGTTGCTTGGATAAAATTATTCTTTCTGATTTAAATATTAAGTCTAAAATTCTTGATGATTCTTTTACGCTAAATGATCAATATTATAAACCTAAGTGTAAAAGAAGACGGTCAAAGAAGTCGAAGAAACAAGATATAGTTATTTCTGACTGTTCTAATTCTTCCAATTCTAATCTTTCAGATAGGACTTTGAGCAAGTCAAAGAAGCAGATCTGGAGAACAAAGCGGACATCTGATGAACCTACTTTTGACGGGGATAAATGTGTAGACAAATTGTATAAAAGCGATTCATTTGTTTCTTGTAAAAATATTTCAAAATACTCTATAAAACAAATGATTCGAATTTCAAAACATGTCTCATGTTCTTCCTCAGATTCTAGTTCTGATGATTATGCTTTCTCTTATGATGGTTGTGATTATTTTTCTGATAATATTTCTTGTGCTTATCGTGTTAAATCTAACAAATATTTCCTCATACGAACTGCAACTAACTTTCATGGGCCCAAATACAAGTGGGTACCCAAGTCTAAATCTGATTCTAAGTTGCAGACATCTCATGTTAAGGGGGAGTAAGAGAAATTATGGTTTTTGAACACAACAGTTCAAAACCCGGTCTTAAATGTCAAGACTTTGGCTTTTGAGTACTTCAACTCAGAACCCGTGCTTCAACGACTACGACTTCTAGACAAATCAATCTAGGACTCGTTCTTCAAAGCATTATGCTTCTGACTAATGAGAAACTGTGAGTGCATCTATTCTTTTCCGCTGCATTTATATCTGATAATGATGTTGTTCCAGTTTTCTCAATATGTTTTAAAGAATCTGAGCAATTTTTTTTCAACTCCTGATTTTGTTCAAACAAAATTTTTTTTGAGACACATATTCTTTATACACTGTATGGAAGTTGATATTATTGAATTATATTTTGTTTCAACTGAATATAAACTTGCCGATCAAATATTTCTAATTTTAAAATTTCGGCATGTTGTTTTAAAAGTTTAAACCTTTACAAATTTTATTTTATAAAGTAAAAGTTTTACAATTTTTCTTTCTTTTGAATAAAATGTGTGTCTAGGATAAATTTTCAAGTTGATTTGTTTATATTGAAGTTTTTATATGTTCAAATTTCAGTTCTAACAAAAGTCAAAAAGTCAAGCAACATGTTTATAGCTTTTGATATTGCTTTACAGTTGTGTGATTCGGAATATTTATAGTTTACAATGCTTAGAAAAACTAAAAAGTCGGAATTTCGGATTGTAATGAAAATATGGGCTAAGCACTTAGATGTTGACCTGAGTGATTGAGATGATTTATAATTTCATAAAATACAGAAATCTCTGAGTTTAAAAGTTTGTACCTGTGACCTTTCTGGTTTGGGAAAGTAAGTTCCTTGGGATGCTTGTCATCTGGTCCCCTAAGGTTATTTGATCTGGGAGTGATCGAACCAAAATCCTTCTATAGAACCAGATCGAAAGTCATGTTCTACTGGTATGAATGGGTATAGAATGTGTCTATGTAGCCTTTCTGATCTGGGAAAGTAAGTTCCAAGGGGTGCTTGACACCAAGTCCCCTAAGGCCAACTGGTCTGGGAGTGGCTGACCCAAATCCTGCAATAGGGTCAGATAGAAAGTTACGTTTACGGCATGTTCTTTACTTAATAAACTTTTTGATTAAAAGATGCCAAAGTGCACACGTTTAAAAGATGCCAAAGAGCACACTCATGTAAAGATGCCATAGTGCACAATGCTAAAAGATGTCAATGAGCACACATCTCATGATAGTTGGTTATATATTTCGGAGTTGCAATAAACCTGTAAATTTGTAAAAGTCTGAATTTTTGATGGCTTAGTGTGATTACATGCAAAGTTCTCTATTATATTTTTAGAATTGCATTTTCTTGAAGCTAATCGAAGTTCACATTCGAGCACACTGAATAGATTGATGAAAGTTTTTGAAAGTGAACATGTCTTAACTTGATATGCAATAAAACTTGTTTCTGTATCCAAACACATACATTTGATTTCATTTGATGGATTTTATTGTGATATTTTTACTAAGTAGAATTTTATTTGTTTCTGTTTAAATTTTTATATATTTAGTCATTTCAAAATACATATTCAGTATATTTTTCTTTCTACATTGATGTTTACATTCATTGTGTTCTCATAAATATATTTCAAATGGGTTTGAGCATTATTCAAAGGGGAGTGAAAAAGGAGAATTTTTCTTAATGATCATATCTGTTTTTGAAGGGGAGTATCTGATTTTCTTTATATGAATGCTAACTTGAATTGTCATATCTAGTGCATTTGTGTAGGGGGAGTCAAAGAATTTCAAAAGGTAAAATCTTTTCTAAGGCTGCTATGCGCCATCAGTTGGTCGCGCAAACCTTGCTTTGAGCCACCTTCGCTTCGCGCAAACCTCTCTTTGCGCCACCTTGGTGTAACGCAAACCTCAGTTTGCGCAACCAACGTGACGTGCAAACCTCCCCTGTTTTCTCTGTGTCTATGATTTTGCAGATCTTAAGTTGTCTCGTCTCCAACATTGGCATGACTTAGTTGAACCAGTTCTTCAAGGTCATGAGGGGGAGAAATCAGAGAAGTCAAGGAGATGATAAAGAGACAAAGAGCTCAAAAGTTTATCTGCTGATCAAGATTCGCTCAAAGATTCTATTCTCTCAGCTTAAGTTTTTTCTTTTGCTGTTCCTGCTCCGACCACTACAGTTCATTCAAGGTCTTTCAAAAGAGGTGTGCCGTCTAGAGCACAAGCTGATGAATCAACTGTTCGTTCAAGTTTATTCCAATCTGGTCCAGACTTGTCAAAGGCAGCAAAGACAAATCAAACTGAAAGATGCTGAGAAGAAGTTTTTCTTTAAAAGTCATAAAGCTTCATAAAGTCGCTTTAATGGTCAGTGCTGAATTAGAAGATGAATTTTTGAAGACCAAAGCGCCAATGATTACTAAGGGGGAGATTGTTAAGTCTGATTTTATAGTAATCATTGTATTTATAGGGCTTGGTCAAATACTGTGTTGTATTGACCAAGGGTATTTAAGTCCCATTGGTCTTTGTGTCTTGCAAGAACTTTCATGCTCTCATATTGAATTATGTTACTTTGCACATATTGTATCTCTCTCTACTTTCCGTCTCTAGATATTCAGTGTTCTTGGACTAACACATGGATTCTGACAAATTTGCTTATCAAGCTCAGTTTTACAAAAGTGATCTTATGATGTCTTTGGGTACTGAAAATCGTCCACCAGTGCTGATTGATGAAAATGGATTTACACAGTGGCAAGATCGGTTCCTGAACTTCATTGAACGTCAAAAGAATGGTAACGACATGTTGATCATTCTATCTGAAGGACCGTTTGAAAAACCCAAATTGGCTTATGGATTATATAATCCCACTAAAGAATATTCTTCTGAAGAGTTGTCGGCATATCAAGCTGATCGTGATATTAAAGCAAATCTGATGCTAGCCTTGCCAAATTCTATATACAACAGAATTGATTGTTTCAAAACTCATCCTAATCTGATGTGGCAACAGCTTGAGAAGATTATGCTTGGTTCTTCGGTCGCAACTCAACTCAGGCATACACGCTACATGAATAACTTTGAAGAATTCAAAGCCAAGGATGGGGATCTACTGAAAACGGTGTTTGACAGATTTTGTGCCATTATCAATGATCTGAGGAAGATTAAAGTTGAAAAGACTGAGCTTGAGACAAATCTGATGTTCCTTAACACATTGCAACCAGAATGGAATAAAACATGTCATAGACTGAGGAACGATGTCAGAATCTCCACTATGCAAATCCAAGAACTTTATAAAATTCTGATGACTGATGAGAGCTTGGTGCTTGAGAAGAAGGCCAAACTGGATAAGAAGAACAAGAAATCAGTAGACCCGGTTGCACTCCTCACGAGCCAACTAGCTGAACAAGCGTTGTCTGATAACGCTTACAACGGGTCAACTGATGATGATGGTGAGGCTCTGCAGAAAGCGATGATCCTTATCTCTCAGCATTACCAGAAAAAGTTCCAACCAAGATCGGGTACCAACACTTCTCGCTTCACTTTAGGTCCTAAAGTCAAAGTGCCCGAGCTAAAGACTGCTGCCTGCTATAACTGTGGAAAGCCGGGCCACTTCTCAAAGGAACGTCGAGCAAAGAAGGTTAAGGACTCAGCTTATTACAGAAAGAAATTGGAGCTGGATGAGAAAAGAGAGAACGGAACTGCTTTGCTTGCAGAAGAAGAATTCTGACTGGATCACTCTGACGATGAAGCTGCAAACGTAGAGATCGCTCAGAAGTGCTTGGTTGGAGATGATCAGTCAGACGATTCTGATACTGATGAAGATGAGGTATATTCTGATTTTGATTACAACTTTATTGCCTCACATATGAATATTATTATTTCTGCTTTATCTGATCTTCGCTTAAAGTTATTATCTGAAAAAAACTTAAATTCTGAAAAGTCAGATTTGATAGACAAACTGAAAATTTCTTTGAAAGATGAAAAATCTATTTTGGAAAAACACAAAAGACATATTTCAAAAGAAATTGGATGATTTGGAAAATTCAAATAAGACTTATCTTGAGTCTTTGACTAAAATGACTACTTTAAAAGATGAATTTTCAGATAAAATATATAAATTAGAAGAAAAGCTTTATCGAAGGAACCTGTTAAGTCTAAATATTGTATCCAAGATTTAATATGGAAAGTCAAAGATGTAAAAGTCAACGTAGTCTTTGTAATAGAATGTCAAAGCATGTTTAGTTTTACTTAGTGGTTAAGTTTTGTATTAGTTTGGTTGTTTAAATAGGCTTTTAGCCTTGTGGCTTTGGTAATCAGAAGTAACAAACTAGAGTTGCACGTTTTGTATAATTGAGACTTGTGGTTAATAATCAAGATCTACTTTCTCTCTCTAGTTTCTCTCTCTAGTTCTTGATCATATTATGAGTATTGCTTGATTGAATTGGGATTTTATGATTAACAATTGGTATCAGAGCTGAACCAAACTTTTCAGAAATGATTTGATCAGAGTTTGAATTGAAATCTGGAGTTTTTTTAGATCGAAAATTTGAGATTTTCTGAAATTTTTTCAAGAACTCGTGTATTGATACTGTTCATTCGAATTGTGTTGAAAAATCGTTTTTAGTGCAAGAAATTGAGTTCATTGGATTCGAATAGTGTTCAGGATTGTTTCTTATTTTGATTTCATTTCGTAATTCGATCAAATTCAATGTCAATTTTTGAATTTTGAAATTTTCTTGAAATGACATTCGAACACTGTTCTTGAACGAAATCGTGTGAATTGTTGTTTTTAATCAAAGTTTGATGATAAATTTGTGTTTCGAAGTGTTTTTCGATGATTCTGATATATTTTTGAGATCAAATTTGCAGGTTTGAATTGATTTGAGTTAGAAAGAGCCAAGATCCACGGTTTGCGCAAGTTCATATGGTTTGCGCAAGTTCATCTTCGAGTTCATAGACATTTTCGCAAGATTTTCCGGACTTTGAAAGTTTCATTTGCGTTTCAAGGCTGTCACGCAAAGCATACTTTGCGCATCCTTCTTATCACGCAAAGTTCACTTTGTGCATCCTTCTTATCACGCAAAGTTCACTTTGCGCATCCTTCGGTTCACGCAAAGCTACCTTGCGACATTCGTGGATCACGAAAACTTCACTTTGCGTTTCAAGGCTATCACGCAAAGTCCACTTTGCGCTTCAAGGCACTTACGCAAAGCTCAGTTTACGCAATCAACTCCTCACGTAAACCTCATCTTGCGTTTCACTTGGCTTACGCAAACATCATCTTGCGTTTCACTTGGCTTGCGCAAAGCTCTCTTTGCGTTACAAGGCACTTACGCAAACCATACTTTGCGTATTCAGCGGGTCACGAGAAGCTACCTTTGAACAATAATCAGTTCACGTAAAACTCGACTTTGCGCTATATCAAGTGTTGTTCAATTTTTAAAATTTTGTGCTAAATTTCAATTTAATCTGATTTTTGATTTTCTGATATATAGTTTGGAACGATCATTCTTATCAAGCTGATGAACTCATTCAAGATGGGATATTTTGCAGAACTTGAAGAGAAGATTAGAAAGCTGAATTTAGAGAAAATTAATCTGGGTCATGCTGTTGACTTTCATTCACAAAAGTCAAAAGAGCATTATGAAGAAAGCTTAAGACTGAAAGAGGAAATCAGTGCTTTAAAGAATATCAATGAAGATCTTCTGAAAAGATCTTCTGGGCAGAATGATGAGAAGATAAAGAAATTGGAATCTGAGAATGCTGAGCTTAGAAAGAATTTATCTGATTTTGAAAAGCAGCTTGCTGATAATAAAGCTGATTTTGATACTGAAAAGAAAAAAATTTCAAAGAAGTTCTCAGATTTCTCAAAGAAATGTTTTGAAGAGAAAAAGTCAGTTGAGCTTAAATGCATAAAATTTTCTCAACAAATTTCCAATTTTGAGAAAATACTTATTTTGGAAAGAGAGAAGTTTGCTAAGGAAAAGAAGGCCATAGAACAGAAGAATGTGGGATTCTTCAAAGAACTATCTGGCCAGAGAAATGATTCAGAGAAAGGATTTGAAGAAGAAAGATCCATATTTGAGTCTGAAATCAAAAAGCTGATTTCAAAGTTATCTGAACTATCTGCTACTGCGCTGAAAGAGCAGAAGACGAAGTCTGAGTTCTCGAAGAAGATTGACCAGCTTGTGAAAGAAAGAGACAACTATGCTTCAAAGATCAAAGAGCTTGAAAAGTCTGTTTCAAGTTCAAATCATAAATCTGTCTCTTCACAAAGGTAAGTTAAATCTTTTGGTCAGATTCGTCAAACTAACATTTTCTATGATCAATATTTAGATGGTTCAGATACATTTCCAAGGAGAAGAAGTTACAAGAAAGAGAAACTGGTCTGGATGAAGAAATCAGTCAAAGATGACAAGAAAGATGAGCTGAAAGGAAACACGTCATGTGTACATGTACATCAAGCAAAGAAGAACAAAGAGCATAAAGGTAAACCTGACCTTATATACTCAAGAGATCAATTATTCAGGTTTTCAGGTAATAAATTTTATTGTTCTTACTGTTGTACACATGATCATATCCACAAGACCAGTGATCATTTCTGGTATGGTTCTTACTCTATTACCCCCACACGAACTGCAACCAACATTTCTGGACCTAAATACTAGTGGGTAACAAAGAAGAAAACTGATTCTTTGTTGCAGGAACCTCAAGTCAAGGGGGAGTAGGAGAACAATGGCTTTTGAACACAGCAGTTCAAAACCCGGACTTCAATGTCAAGATTATGTCTTCTAAGTACACAACTTAGGACCTGTACTTCAAAGGAGTTTGACTTCTAAACACAACAGTTTAGGACTCGGACCTCAGCGATCAAAAGACCTTACTCCTGTTTTTGCATCCGATGGATATGATGGTCTACATCCCAAGAGAATTGATCTGATCTCTATCCTGTACTTTTTCACTGATATATTTTACTGATATGATGGTCTACAATTCAAAAGGGAGTGTCTGATCTCTATCCTGTTTTAACTGACATATTTCAGATGCTTAATTTATAGGAGGAGTAAAGGTGATGGCTTCTGATCAAATGACATATCAGGACCCGTTTTTCAATGATCAAAGAAGGATATTATGCTAATATCCAGGGGGAGCTCAAAAGACATAAATCTTTATATCATGTTTTGAGGGGGAGCTGAAAAGGTAAATATGTTCTGATCCTAGATCTCTGATTGTTTGAAAGGAGAACAACTTTCAAGCATGAAAAACAATTTCTTAAATGTTAAAACCACTTCTTTATTCTCAAAAGATTTCATGAATTCAGAAGTGAGCTTTTAAATGTTTTTCAAATTAACTGACCGTGTGTTTCCAAAGATCAATACTTGTGTATTATCTTGTTCATATACTGTCAAGTATTCACACACACCGGTTCAGTATTTTATTTGAAATTGTTATTACCATGTCTCAAATTCGAACTAAATTTTCGATGGTAATACCCCCGTTTGCTTTCAAAGTTGTTAAGAATTATTCATCTTTTTCATATTTGTGTCTTTATTGTTAAATTGTTTATATTTGTTCATATAAACAAATTTCCAATTCTTTGATACCCTATCCTTTTCATTTGATCTGATTGATACATTGTCAGATTCTCAAAACAATTCTCTTGATTTCATTTCTTTCATTCAATATCTTTGTTTTGAGAGATCTTCAAAGTTCAATTGATCAAATCTCATGAGCATACATTTTGACAATGATATCATACACTTTGTGCTTAACTGTTCAGTTAAATTGTTGAGCAACCATGCTTTTTAGGACTTACATGGGATTCGTGTGTGAGCTTAAACAGAACTTCCATGGATTCATGTTAACCTGTGTTTCCTACCCAGGAAGTTATCCTTGAGTTATTGAGGGGTGAGGGGTCAAAATAAAAGAGTGGGGGAGATAACTCATCCGGTTGAGTTTTTCTCATTGCGTGGAGCGGAAAAATGGAAAAGAGAGTTTGGTTAGAAGTGTGCATAATGTTAAAAAGAAAGAGGGTGTGAGATCAGAGTTAAAAGAATATCAGAACTCTGCACCTACCACTTTCTGAGCCGGGCAGCCACATCTACTGATTGGTTCACATTCTTTGGTGACCATCATTGAAAAAGGAAGTGAGCCCATGCCAACTCTTGCTTTTACCCCACCAACCACTCATTTCTTTCTTAACAAACAAATGTTTCATTTTCTTTGGGGACGCAACATATATGCTATCTAATCTTCACTCGGAAGATTTAGATATTGAAAAAGAAGGAAAGTTGCCCCACCTTCGCACCTTTCTCATGCACATTGAGTCCATGTTCAATCATTGCTGTCTCAGTGATTTACATACTTCGAGCCTTATGAAACACAATCATTGTGCTAATTCTTTCAAACACAAGCACGAGCACACAGAAAATCTGTTTTTCTGTCAGAACATTCATAGAATTACCTTGTGTTTTTCAATGATTGAATGGAAGTCCTGGGGAGTCAACATCAAACCAACTCCTTACATTGTACATTCGTTGTACACAGTAACTTTGTGTTACTAACAGGCATTCCTAACTGTTTCGTTTGTTGATTCAGGGTTACCACGTTCATTATGTCTGAATTTGAAAAGATTCGGATATATATCTTTCATGAATTGACGGCTCTCAGATCAAAGCACGCCAACTGTCAAAGGGGAGATTGTTATTTGAATACAAAGGGGTGATCAAAGTCTGTGCTGAAATTGATGAAATTTTGATGATCATGATGCTCTCAATCATCAAAAAGGGGGAGAATTTTACCAAGATCAATTTCAAAGCTATGTAGAATTGTCAAAGTGAAAAATGCTTCCGCTTATTCAAAGACAAAAGATTCTGAAGAAAGTTTGTTCAAAGATAAATCAAGATTTGTGAAAGTTTGTTTTTCTAAAGACAATTCAGAGATCACAAGTGATGAAGATACAAGTTGTTTCAAAGACTACTCAAAGTTTCATCAAAATTGTTTCAAAGTTTAAAGCCAAAGTTTCAAGTAGTCTGTTTCAGTTCAAGACATGTTGACTTTCAAAGATACAATGTGTTAAAGACTTTTCAAGATTCTTCAAAGGCTGAAAGACTGAAGATTGTTAAAGCTTCAAAATTCAATGTTGTCAGAGACAAAAGCTGAAGAATCAAGAGCTGAAGACTAGTGTCAATTTTTATTAAATCTTGAATACAAAGGGGGAGATTGTTAAGTCTAAATATTGTATCCAAGATTTAATATGGAAAGTTAAAGATGTAAAAGTCAACATAGTCTTTGTAATAGAATGTCAAAGCATGTTTAGTTTTACTTAGTGGTTAAGTTTTGTATTAGTTTGGTTGTTTAAATAGGCTTTTAGCCTTGTGGCTTTGGTAATCAGAAGTAACAAACTACAGTTGCACGTATTGTATAATTGAGACTTGTGGTTAATAATCAAGATCTACTTTCTCTCTCTAGTTTCTCTCTCTAGTTCTTGATCATATTATGAGTATTGCTTGATTGAATTGGGATTTTATGATTAACAGAACCAATCTGAACAAACAATTTTTATGAACAAACCGAGGAGTGAAGAAGCTTTAAAACAAAGGTGGGGACTTGGTTTTGACAATCCTCATTGTTTAAACAAAGTGATAAACGAAGTTCCTACTTTATATAAATACGATTATCTAACTCTTGCACACTATGCTCCTCAGTTCAAATTTCATTGGACTAGTGAAAAGCAAGTGTTAGAACTCGAAAATGAGAAAAGGACAAATAACAAGAAAAAGGAAATTCCTTTTGTTTACACAAGCGAAAATGCAAAATATTTCCCTGAAAAATCAAGGAGAGGCAGAAGAATTTTAAATGATATATCTTCTGTCAAATCTTCAATATCTGATGATTTTATTGATCCTTATGCTTCTAATTCTGATAAGGAAAATATTTCTCCAATCATTTATGATTCTAAGAAATATACTCCTCCATTAGTATTAGAGAGTACAATCATCGATCTTGAAGATAAGATAGAAGATCAAAATATTTTAAAGGAAATTGAATCTGATATTATTCTTTCTTTCATGACTTCTAGTCTTGAAGAAAATTTATTTTCTCAAAAACAAGATTCAGTTTCTATTTCTGACCTTTCTTCTGATTCTAAGGAAAATAAAAAGGAAGTTTCAAATTTTAAAATCTTTTCTCAAAATTTTTCAAACTCCGAAGTAAATTCAGTTTTATTAGTTGATCAGATTGGTTGCTTGGATAAAATTATTTCTTCTGATTTAAATATTTCGTCTAAAATTCTTGATGATTCTTTTACGCTCAATGATCAGTATTATAAACCTAAGCGTAAAAGAAGACGGTCAAAGAAGTCAAAGAAACAAGATAAAGTTATTTCTGACAATTCTAATTCTTCCGATTCTAATTTTTCAGATAGGCCTTTGAGCAAGTCAAAGAAGCAGATTTGGAGAACAAAGCGGACATCTGATGAACCTGCTTTTGATGGGGATGAATGTGTAGACAAACTTTATAAAAGTGATTCATTTGCTACATGTAATAAAATTTCAAAATATTCTATAAAGCAAATGATTCGAATTTCAAAACATGTCTCATGTTCTTCCTCAGATTCTAGTTCTGATGATTATGCTTTCTATTCTGATGATTGTGCTTATCATTTTGATCATATTTCTCATGCTTTAACTGTCAAATCTAATAAGTACTTCCCCATACGAACTACAACTAACAAACACGGGCCCAAATTCAAGTGGGTACCCAAATCTCAATCTGATTCAAAGTTGCAGGCACCTCATGTTAAGGGGGAGTAAGAGAAAGAATGGCTTTTGAACACAGCAGTTCAAAACCCGGTCTTAAATGTCAAGACTTTGGCTTCTAAGTAATTCAGCTCAGAACCCGTGCTTCAAAGAATATGACTTCTAGATATATCAGTCTAGGACTCATTATTCAATGCTTGAAGCTTCTGACTAATGAGAAACTGTGAGTACATCTACTTAATTTCCGCTGCATTTTTCTCTGATAATGATGTTGTTCCAGTTTTCTCAAATTGTTTTAAAAGAATCTGTGCATTTCAATTCAACTCCTGAATTTGTTCAACCCAATTTTTCAAAAGAGACACAAATTTCATTTTACGTTGTGTGAAAGATGATATTATTGAATTATATTTTGTTTCAACTGAATATAAACTTGTCGATCAAATATTTCTATTTTTAAAATTTCGACATGTTGTTTTAAAAGTTTAAACCTTTACAAATTTTATTCTATAAAGTAAAAGTTTTACAATTTTCTTTCTTTTGAATAAAATGTGTGTCTAGGATAATTTTTCAAGTTGATTTGTTTATATTGAAGTTTTTATATGTTCAAATTTCAGTTCTAACAAAAGTCGAAAAGTCAGCAATATGTTTGTAGCTTTTGATATTGCTTTAAAGTTGTGTGATTCGGAATATTTATAGTTTACAATGCTTAGAAAACCTAAAAAGTCAGAATTTCGGATCGTAATGAAAAATATGGGCTAAGCACTTAGACGTAAAACCTTGTGTATGAGATGATTATTAAATTCTTATAAATCAGAAATCTCTAAGTTTAAAAGTTTGTACCTGTGACCTTTCTGGTTTGGGAAAGTAAGTTCTGTGGGATGTTTGTCATCTGGTCCCCTAAGGTCATTTGATCTAGGAGTGATCGAACCCAAATCCTTCTATAGAACCAGATCGAAAGTCATGTTCTACTGGTATGAATGGGTTTAGGATATGTCGATGTAGCCTTTCTGATCTGGGAAAGTAAGTTCCAAGGGGTGCTTGACACCTAGTCCTCTAAGGCCAACAGGTCTGGGAGTGGCTGACCCAAATCCTGCAAAAGGGTCAGATAGAAAGTTACGTTTACGACATGTTCTTTACTTAATAAACTTTTTGATTAAAAAGATGCCAAATGTGCACAAGCTTAAAAGATGCCAAAGAGCACACTCATGTAAAGATGCCGTAGTGCACAACGCTAAAAGATGCCAATGAGCACACATCTCATGATACTTGGTTATATATTTCTGAGTTGCAATAAACCTGTAAATTTGTGAAAGTCTGAATTTTTGATGGGTTAGTGTGATTATTTGCAAATTTATCTATTATATTTTTAGAATTGCATTTTCTTAAAGCTAATTGAAGTTCACATGCGAGCACACTGAATAGATTGATGAAAGTTTTTGAAAGTGAACATGTCTTAACTTGATATGCAATAAAACTTGTTTCTGTATCCAAATACATACATTTGATTTCATCTGATGGATTTTATTGTGATATTTTACTAAGTAGAATTTTATTTGTTTCTGTTTAAATTTTTAATATATTTAGTCGTTTCAAAACACATATTCAGTATATTTTTCTTTCTACATTAATGTTTACATTCATTGTGTTCTCATATCCTTTTAAATGGGTTTGAACATTATTCAAGGGGGAGTGAAAAAGGAGAATTTTCTTAATGATCATATCTGTTTTTGAGGGGGAGTATCTGATTCTCTATATAAATGCTAACTTGAATTGTCAAATTTAGTGCATTTGTTTAGGGGGAGTCAAAGAGCTCAACAGGTAAAAATTTTCAAACTTCAAGTCAAATTTGCGCCACCTTGGTGTAACGCAAACCTCACTTTGCGCCACCTTGGTGTAACGCAAACTTCACTTTGCGCAACCTTGGTGTAACACAAATCTTACTTTGCGCCACCTGCGTGTCGCGCAAACCTCTCATGTTTTCTCCGTTTCTTTGATTTTGCAGATCTTAAGTTGTCTCGTCTTCAACATTTACATGACCAAGTTGATCCAGATCATCAAGGTCATGAAGGGGAGAAGTCAAGGAGAAGTTAAAGAGACAAAGAGCTCAAAACGTTTATTTGCTGATCAAGATTCGCTCAAAGATTCTATTCTCTCAGCCATTTTAATTCTTTTACTGTTCCTGCTCCGACCACCACAGTTCATTCAAGGTCTTTCAAAAGAGGTGTGTCGTTTAGAGCACAAGCTACTGGTCCAGACTTGTCAAAGGCAGCAAAGACAAATCAAACTGAAAGATGCTGAGAATAATTTTTCTTGTAAAAGTCAGATTGCTTCATAAAGTCGCTTTTATGGTCCGTGCTGTTTTAGAAGATGATTTTTGAAGACCAAAGCGCCAAATACTGTGTTTAATGTCAGATTTTATAGTAATCATTGTATTTATAGGCTTGGTCAAATACTGTGTTTAATGTCTAATATTGTGTAGTATTGACCAAGGGTATTTAAGTCCCTTTGGTCTTGTGTCCTTGTAAGAACTTTCACGCATATTCAATACAATCTGAACTTTACGCTTTGAATGCTCTCTCTCTACTTTCTCTCTCTAGAGATTTAGTGATCTTGGACTCACAATATATATAAAGTCTAACATCCATTCATTGAACATCAAAATAGGTTCTCCACAACATCTCAAACTAATACCAAAATATATGTCTAAAATTTCCCAAAAAAACTGTAATAATCCGACTCTAATTGTAAATATTTGAAATTTAGGGATAAAAGTGGAAAAGAAGTAAAGTAGAGGTCTATAGTGAAATGTTCAAATTATAACCCCTTTTTGGTAAGAAAAACCCTAATTCCCTTGTCATTTGTTGAGTCGTCGTCGAGAAAGGGAAATAAAAGGGAGGAACTCAAGGGTGTCTGAGCAAAGAGAGTATTGGGAGTTTTGAGAAGATTCCATGGTTACAGGTATGTGTTTCTCACCCTAGCTTCTTCTTTTCTCGCTGGTAGGGGTAACCCTTGTTTTAGAATAGTGAAATTGGGAAGAAATGCTCTTATCAGGGAAATCTTGGGGTTTTGATCGTTGTTTGGATTTGGAACAGTAGTTAAGAGATAGGAATGTTAATTTATTAGTTAATCTTCTTCTAATAATTATTTTGGTTTGGATCGCTTTTGTTTATTGATTTGAAACTGGATTATATATGCGTTGGAGTAGTGAGATTATCGACTGAAGGGTTTTTTTCCCTAACTCGGACCGCACCGGGAGTTCCCTCCTTGGGTGCGCCGATAACCCCAAACCCGGGTGCCACCGAGAGATCATAACCCGAGCACCACCGGGAGTTCACAACCCGGGAGGTACCGGGAGTTCACAACGTGGGAGGTACCGGGAATTCATAACCCGACTGTATCGGGAGACATCATGACTCGGGTGAGCCGGGAGGTCTTGAGACTCACGCGCCATTGAGCCCAGACCCGGGCGGTCCCGGGTGGCACGGTGAGCCGTGGCCCAAAATGATTATTTGGGATTTATAGTTGGGATCGATAAGAGTAACCGTGGTTGGAAGAAAATTTGGGGTTAGGTAATACCGAGGACTTCTTAGCTTGGTTGGGTTTCATGGGATTTTAGTTCGAACCTAGTAGCTGAAAGCTTAATTGCGCACTTTTAACAATTGTAGGAGGCGGTCTTTTTGGAAATTTATTCCGCGCGTGCCAAGATCCAATCTTTCAGTTGAGTTCCCTTTTTCCAAGTTCTTTATAAATGGAAATTGATTCTTATAACGGCTTTACCTTATTTTCAAGAAAAAAGTATGGTATTTTGGATAAAAGGAGGAATGTTGTTTATCATATTTTTTTAATATGCTTGCACTTATATGAGCTTTGCATAAGTCTGGATTGTGTAATTCTATTGTGAGAACGGTGCGCCATGGCTTGTTAAGAACCATCGGGGATGGTTAATCGCGTATCTAGAATTCGTTTCCTGCGCATGCGTATACGACAACTACTGGGGGGACGAATGGGGATCTACTGGGGGCCCCGAGAGCAATATGTCGATTATGGTCCGATGGTCGGTCTTAATCATGGACGTGTTTATGATTACTTACTTACTGGTCGGTACATGTTTATTCGATGATTTTACAGTTTCTTGTCTCTAATTGTTATAATTATCCGAGGTTGGGAATTCACTAGACCTTTGGTCTAACTTTCTCTTTCAATTTTCCTAAAAACCCAATTTCAAGTAAGGGAGCCGTTGGGGCTTCGTCCAAGGGGAAGAAAAAAAGAAATTTGCTGAGAGCTAGTAAGAGTCGGTGGCAGTCGGGTTTAGATGCGGTGCTAGTCGTGGACTTTTAGTTATCTTGGCTGTGATAGATCCCTTATGTTGAAACAATGTATCTAAATTTCTGTATGCTTGTGATGGGACCCGTTTTTGGGATCTCATCCCTATGTTATAATTATGCATTTTTTTAGGGTTGTTACAATTGGTATCAGAGGCAAGGTTTAAGGGATTTAGGTGACCGGATGGGCCTAAACTTAAACTGTGAGGTAGAGGGGACGCAACCGAGATGTAGGATGCCTTTAGGAAGATAACTCTAAGTGCACTAAATATGAGGTAGGTAGTGTTGTCATGTAAGATAAATTTACATTGCACCTGCTAGTGTAATTGCAAATTTACGAGTACATGTATGAACTCAAATTGCCTTACTGTGCGTAGTTGTCAATAGAGTGTTAGGTTGTGCGAATAGATGGTGTTCGTCATGACCGGAAGGATGTTATTGATGAGGTAGTCAATGGATGGGGGTAACATGGAGTAAAGTTCTGGCCTTGCAGCGTTAATAATGGTTACGATGTGATGTATGACGTCGATCATGGTGTATTTGATGATACCCTAGAAGGAGTATTATTCAAGACGATATTAGACCGACCAGAGTTAGAACTTCATGAGTTCGGAGTGAGTGAATGACTGATTAAGGATAAACTCTTAGTCCTAGTGAGTCCCCATGCTGGAAGTTGTGATGCCGATCATTTCAGACAGGAGATGAGGATTGGGTTAGGATTTTTGAAAGTTTTACCTCAAATACGAGTAGAGGAAGTGACTCTATGACCCACAAATCAAGATAGAGCGGCAAGGTTGTTGGAGAGATGGTATCGGGATGGATTAAATTATTGGAGGGGCAGATTGTGAAAAGAATTTGGTGGCTTATCGATCTACTAGGGGTCAAATATTGAAATCGTAAGATATGTAAATCGTTGCACAAGATGAGAACTTTGTGGGTGATCAAACAGGTAGGTTGTGAAACACTTGTATGGCAAGTGGTTGCTAGGACAAGAAAGCGACCGTTAATCAAAGGTAGGGTGCAATGATAGTTGTGTGGATGTAGCGATTGACCTTGACTGAGTGAATAGCCTTTAATTGCAAGTGAGTTCATGCATTGTGTCTTTAAAGGTATTACAAGGACTCGTTCATGATTTAACAGTAGATGCATACATAACGAATTTCATGTTTTGGAAATAATTCGACGCGTGCAAGAGTGTGTTTAAAGAGGAAAGACAAACCTGTTTTCGTTGCGTAATAAAATTTTCTTTAAACTTAGTGATTTGTGAAATATATCACTTCTTTTCATGTTGAGATAAAATTTGTTGCGAAAACCATGAACACGTTTGGCAGCAAGCCTTTATAACCAAAATGAGTTTGAGATGATATCTTATAAATGAGTGTGAGAGACCATTGTTTTATTTCGTGCAAGCGGTTTCGTTCAGAACTTTCCTAGTCGTATAAGGAAGTTTTCTTTCCATATTACGGCTGTCACGACATCGTTTAGTTGATCAAGGTGATGTTTTACCGAAAGATTGCTCGTGAACGATTCTCGATATCGTTGTGCATGACTTTGAAGTATTGAGAGTGTTGAGTCATGTGTGCTCAAGATGTTTTCAAGTGTTTTGCCTTTTGAATGTTCAATTATGAGAAATGTTTTTTTTAAATTATCGAGTCGTCATGCATGAAGGCTATGAACTCATGAGGTAGTGAAAGTTATTGGATTAGGACAAGGAACGGTTCGAGCATGGGGAATGTGTCGGTCAAGCCAATGATAGATGATTTATATCTTCGGTATTCTTATTAAGGAAGAGAGGGGGATATGGAAAATGTCGAAAATGGACTTTGACATTGATGGTATTATGGTAGTTCTAAATCTTGCTCGGTAATTTGGCATGTTGTTGTTGATGAATGGTCATATTTGGGGTGAAAGACTTGAAGTCGTCAAAGTGCTGATGTTAGTGAATGGTCGTACTTGAAGTAGAGTTGAGCTTCAAAGATGAAGTGTTAAAGAGTATTGAGCCTAAGATTTTGGAATGGTCTTGTAAGTTAGACCTCACACCAAGTAAATCTTGAACCTCCTTCAGGTGAGAATGGTGAAGTGCAAAACTAAATGCGGTGTGTTTGGGAAAGGTGGATGGCATTAGAAATTCTTGCTGTCGGAGATATTGCGGAAGTATTAACATATTGCGCCTTTTTATGACTGAAGTTAAAAGCTGTTTAAGATATGCCGAGTTAAGGGCATCGTCAGGAGTTGGATTTTAAGAATCTACCTTTATGTACATAGACGAAGTAGGTCATTTAGGAATGGTGTATACTTTTCGGATACTGGATAACCTTGTGGGGGCATTATCCTAGGACATAAGCCTTTACTTAAACTTGAGCGGTTGTCTGGAATTGATGCTACACCTTGGGATGGTAATGGAAGATTGCTGCGTGGAGGGGTGTTTTCCCTGCGAGGTTCTAGCGGTTCGTAAATGATGAAGTAATTAGTATAAGCAAAGTGAGTGCATGGTTTACATCGGGAAATTTGAGTTGTGGTTCATCTGAATTTGGGAATAGACAAAGTGGTGAGATAAAATGAGTTTTATACGCATACAGATGAATACGAAGGAAGGATTGGCTAAGTAAGCAAATAATCGTGAGAATCTGATCTACAGTGTTATCAGGGTGTGGTAACTGTGTGAACAAGTTGGTAGCATTATGGGCCAAGGTGGACGTGTAAGTCATTGATGTGTTAATGGGTGGTTGTCATGTTGGGTGATGATGTGTATGGTGATGTGGGACAAGGGCAAGTGTAAATGTTGAATTTAGAGATTTTAAGGAGGGGTTCAAATGTGGCAAGTATTTTGCATATAGTTGTGGTGTTATTGTTGTTCTTGAGGTCAAAGGGTGAGTGATAATTGACGATCACCTAAAAGGAGAACTCGTGTTTCTCTTGGTTGTGTTGAACTCTGGAGGAGTTTCTGTTAAACCTATGAGGATGTCTTTTTTTTTTTTTATTGATGGTGGTGCATCATTGTAGATTTGAAGTTAAGTGGCAAAGTTGAAGTATCCGAGTGAATAGGTCGACTCTGTTTGAATAATGAGAAAAGACTTGGTATAGTGAGTGTTGGTATTGTTATGTGACCCACCTGAATGCCTCAAGCGAGAATTGTGTGGAGCAAATTACGTAATGGTGATATGTCAAGCGAGAATTGTGTGGAGCAAATTAATAATGGTGATATGTCACCTGAATGATAAAGGTGATTTAGGAGTGCGTGAGAAGATAATGTCGGCATGTTGCAATAATTGAGCAAAACTGCGGCTAAGAAGCTCGTTTAGTGAAATAGAAGGATGTGGAATATGTCTAGAAGTTGAAATTTTTCAAGGATAGAAAAAAAAAGATTATTGCGTACGTTATGGTTAAGGTGTTGGAAAATTAGTCCAGGACATGGGCCGAAAGCTTGCACCGTTTAGAAAGTCTTTATTTGGCAGTGGGTGTCTTATGATTTGAAAAGGCTTGGTAAGGTAGTGGATCGAAATGCTCGGATGGAAAGATCGGCAGACATGAGTAAGTTATAATGCGATGGATGTTCCGAATGAGCATTGTGGGTAATGTTGTGAGAATTAAGCGAATTCTTTGGGAAAGTGCCGCTCCTCACTGTAAGAAAAGGAACTAAGTTTTGATTAGGAAGTTTTTGGGTTTTGATGGGTGCAGTAATATTTCTGTCATGTGTTTGTGAGACTAGCTCAGATTGTTAGTGGAATAAATGGATGATGGAATCAAATATTGGTGTATGGTTATATATATATATATATATATATATATATTAATTGTGCAGTTGAACTGTTTCTATCGACGGATTAGTGATTAATGTTGTGTTATTCGTCGATGTGTTGTTATTGTTGGCTGCTAACCACATAGTGGGCTTTACTAAGAATTGTGTCCTTTAATAAAGGAATTCTTACCAGTGGCCTTGGAGATGACGTACAAGGTGACTCTGTGTCAGGTTGGCTTTTTGGGAAGATATCATTTTAGTACGGGAAAGCTTGAAGGTAGCACATGATCATCAAAAGAGTTATGCAGATAAGAGACACAAAGATGTAGAGTTTCAAGTAGGGGATAGAGTGATGTTGAAAATTACCCCATGGAAAGGGGTGCTACGTGTTTGGAAGAAGGGCAAGCTAAGCCGCGGTACTCTGGCCCTTTTGAAATTTTTGAGAGGGTAGGAGAACTGGCATACAAGATGGACTTACCCAAGGAGTTGCAAGGGATTCACAACACATTCCATGTCGTGAATTTGAGAAAATTTTAGCGACAGCGGAGTTGGTCGTACCCTTACTGGAAGTGCAGGTGGATGAAAAGTTAAATTTTGTGGAGGAACCTGAAGCAATCATCGATCGCAAAGTCAAGAAGTTGAGATCAAAGGAAATTGGTCTTGGGAAAGTCCAATGGCTTTTTTCATAAAGGGTAAGAGGCCACTTGGGGGAAGTAGAATCCAAGATGAGATTAAAGTACCCTCAATTTTCTAATCAAGGAATTCCGGGGACGGAATTCTGTTAAGGGGGAGGTGTTGTAATAATCTGATTCAAATTGTAAATCTTTGAAATTTAGGGATAAAAGTGGAAAAGAAGTAAAGTGGAGGTATAAAGTGAAATGTTCAAATTATAACCCCTTTTTGGTAAGAAAAACCCTAATTCCCTTGTCATTTGTTGAGCCGTCATCGAGAAAGGGAAAGAAAAGGGAGGAACTCAAGGGGGTGTTTGAGCAAAGAGAGTATTGGGAGTTTTGAGAAGATTCCATGGTTACAAGTATGTGTTTCTCACCCTAGCTTCTTCTTTTCTCGCTGGTAGTGGTAACCCTTGTTTTGGAATAGTAAAATTGGAAAGACATGATCATATCAGGAAAATCTTGGGGTTTTGATCGTTGTTTGGATTTGGAACAGTAGTTAAGAGATAGGAATGTTAATTTATGAGTTAATCTTCTCCTAGTAATGATTTTTGTTTGGATCGCTTTGGTTTATTGATTTAAAGCTCGATTATATATGCGTTGGAGTAGTGAGATTATCGACCGAAGGGTTTTTTTTCCCTTTCTCGGACCGCACCGGGAGTTCCCTCCTCGAGTGCGCCGATAACCTCAAACTCGGGTGCCACCGGGAGATCATAACCCGGGCACCATCGGGAGTTCACAACCCGGGTGCCCCGGGAGACATAACGACCCGGGCGAGCCAGGAGGTCTTGAGACTCGGGCGCCGTTGAGCCTAGACTCGGGGTCCCGGGTGGCACGGTGATCTGTGGTTGGAAGAAAATTTGGGGATAGGTAATACCGAGGGCTTCTTAGTTTGGTTGGGTTTCATGGGATTTTAGTTCAAACCTAGTAGCTGAAAGCATAATTGCGAACTTTTAACAATTGTAGGAGGCGGTCTTTTTGGGAATTTATTCCGCGCGTACCAAGATCTAATCTTTCAGGTGAGTTCCCTTTTTCCAAATTCTTTATAAATCTTATAACGGCTTTACCTTATTTTCAAGAAAAAGGTATGGTATTTTGGATAAAGGGAGGAATGTTGTTTATCATATTTTTTTAATATGCTTGCACTTATATGAGCTTTGCATATGTCTGGATTGTGTAATTCTATTGTGAGAAAGATACGCCATGGATTGTTGAGAACCATCGGGGATGGTTAACCGCATGTCTGGAATTTGTTTCCTGCGCATGCGTATACGACATCTACTGGGGGGCCGAATGGGGATCTACTAGGGGGCCCCGAGAGCAATATGTCAGTTATGGTCCGATGGTCGGTCTTAATCACGGACGTGTTTATGATTACTTACTTACTGGTCGGTACATGTTTATTCGATGATTTTACAGTTTCTTCTCTCTAATTGTTATAATTATCCGAGATTGGGAATTCATTAGACCTTTGGTCTAACCCTCTCTTTCAATTTTCCTAAAAACCCAATTTCAGGTAAGGGAGACGTTGGGGCTTCGTCCAAGGGGAAGAAAAAAAGAAATTTGCTGAGAGCTAGTAAGAGTCGGTGGCAGTCGGGTGCTATTCGTGGACTTTTAGTTATCTTGGTTGTGATAGATCCCTTATGTTGAAACGATATATCTAAATTTCTGTATGCTTGTGATGGGACCCGTTTTTGGGATGTCATCCCTATGTTATAATTATGCATGTTTTTTTTGGGTTGTTACAATAACATCCTTTGAATATTGTTCCAAAAAACTTGTTCAAGAAACTAATAACCAAAAGAATCCCTATTTCATAAAAAGAAAGACAAATATGTTTTTTTTGCCCAACTAGATGCTTTCGAGTCTTGTTTCCATGTTTGCCTCCGCATATTGTAGAAGACGTGCTCTCTCTTTGACATCCAATGCATTAAACTTCTCACAATCTGCTATCACAAATGATCGCCTTTAGTTGATATCTGAAATCAAGAGCTTGACTATGTATTTGTTCCTCAACGTCTGTAATTGTTTAACCTGGTTTGGTCCTTCCACATGAAGACCTGATTTCCATCGGTAAGGTAGCTCTCCTATGTAACACTCCATATGACGCATCAAGAACACACCGTAGTCATGAGAATTACTTTGTATGCACCATTTGACTGCAATCCGTACTGGTTCCAACCCAGCAAAGGAATCGTACGATGAGTGTCTTACGTTATATAGTTGTTGTATCATCAAGTTGTGTTGCAACCAACAGTTCTAATTGTGTGTTACAAGATAAATTCAATTATGCATGAAGTCGTTGATGTAAATCTAGAGTACGTTTCATAGTTCTCACCAAAATGTCCGGTATTTCTTCGAACTGAGGAGGGGATTCCATATCTTGTGCCAGGTTGTCTATAACCATTGCGGATAGACGTTTAAAGTTGAACACCACCACAAAGAAGTGCATGTCTCGAACGATCGGAAAGAATAACTGCGAACGGGTGTTTTGTATAAAATGATAGTTTAAAAAAGAAAGAAAAACATTAATTATTAAACATTACCGTACCAAATCGATCGATTTGAATGATAACACATCAGCATCCCCTCGGATCGCTGTTGATAGATTGTCAGTAAAAAGCTTCAATTTGACATCATCTGATGTGACTTCATCAACCATTACTTTGGGCTGCTCTAATGTGGTAGCATTGATTCAATATTCATGTTTATCTACTTATGTATAATAATAAACAAAGTTTTTTACTCACAAGGATTGCACTATGCATGAAAAGCCTTCGTGGTGATGTCTTGCTTCTGAATCGTTCTTCATTGTTTAGCAAGGCCGTCCAACTGTCGGTAACGTTACTATATATTTCAATTCTTGCACAAAGTGACTCAATTGTTCCTCTCAAAGCAACAACCCCTGTGGTGGTTTCGAATACAGGTTCACTACAATATAATTTATGACAAGTTAATTCCAAATAATTTTTTTTATGATATATGCTTTATAAACAAAAGATTTAAAATTAATGTGCATACCAGATTGGTTCGATGTCAACATTTATCCAAGCACATATTTTCTTCTCCGATGATGTCTCTAACGCATCAATCGCTATTGTTCTATTAACATAAGGTGATCTCAATGAGTCTCCTAATTTCGATTCCCTCTTCTTAACCATTTGTGCATTACATATTGCTTTCATTTTTGAATTAAGGGTAACAAAAAACCCTTTCATAGGTGGAATGCTTGAAATTGGTTTTGGACTATCCAGATGTTTATCAGGGGAGAAACATAGATCCATCTTTGGTATTTCATATGCCTTGAACTCCTTTTTCTTCCCATAACTGTTGAAAGTATCATCAATCTCCATTTGTGTTCGAGGACTGTTCCAGTACTGTGAGGTTTCAAGTGGTATACCCAGGACAAGTTGCAACCCTACTGTTGTGATTGGACTTTGATCCTTGTCTTTAGATGCCTGCTCCTGTTGATGTTTGTGACGTCCAGTGATCTTGTTGGGCGTATGAAACTGTTGATCATTGTTTTGATCCTTTTGGGCACCTGTGTAACTATCGTGTGGGTTGAACAAGTTGCGAAACTCAATATCTAATGTCCTTAAGTCTAAGTCTGCTGGGAAATCTGAAATAGCCTTTTCTATGGTCATTTCTACAATTTGTTTATGGGCTAATATTGCATTCACCTTGGCCCGTATGTTATCCTTGTAATCCTTGTATGTATAAAGCATGAAAAGCAAGTGTCACATGAAAAGATTATAATCTACATATTCAATATCATAACTAATCAGTATAGAAGATAATGCACCAACATTTCTTAGGTTTATGAGTGTTTTCAAGTGTGATAATCATGTTTATTCCATGTGTTCCACAATCCAAAGGTTTTAATAAATGATACATACCATTTTCAAAAATATATCACATCGTGATACCAATTGTAATACCCAATCTGGTAACAAAATGTATATCTTAATTGTATCACATAGTTTCATAAAATTGTGATAACCCCCTATTTTGTCACTGTGATACCCCGTTTAATGCCACTGTGATAACCCCCTTTTATGGCACTGTGATACCCTGTTTTATGCCTCTATGATACTTCATTTTATTACACTGTGATACCCTATTTTATGCCACTGTGATACTAATTTTGGATACCAATGTGATTTACAGTGTGATACTCATTTGGAAACTACTATTACAACCATCATGACATATGTCTAGTTCCTTTGCTTAAACAAAATATGTAAAGGTTTATACTTGTAACTTTGATTTCGAAGAAATCTTTGGATTTCCACTTCTTTCAGCAAACACATCCAGTGATCTTTCCTTTTGTATACCATAATCCCCAATGAGCAGCCAGGTTCCAAAAACTCCATCACTCAGCTCTAGATATTCTCTGCGACGAAGGTTTTCCATATTCCAAACACTAATCGCTGGTCTCCTCCTTTCGACATCCAACTTCTTACATTCGGTAATATCCGCATACAAAAGCTTTTTAGAGAAATTAAGAAAAGGATTAGCATGTGAGTAAGCAATTATGAAGTTGAAAAGTTTCAAGTAACAACATACGTACCGTCAAAAAAGTGATCGACCCTGAGTAGAACGTATCGCTGCTGTTATTTCCTTTCTAGAGGTCTTTGCTAGTCCTTAAGCAATCTAAGACATATTTGTTTCAATCTATCTTCGATATGTCCGTTTCATCCGTGATGTAAGTAAGAACACTAGGGTTGCAATAACCAAATGAATTGCACTCAGCCATTGTGCAAACAAACCACATTAGAGAAGTTAATCTTGAATTTCAAATCAGCATCTTCTGAATCTTTTATTCTCTTCATAACAACGGATATACGAACCCTCTTCCCAGGAAATTGCTTCCTCCAAGCCATCTTCACACACTTTGCACGCGGAGCAAGATCTGTCAAGTATATATCGTTTCCTCCTATTGGGGTCCCCAACATATCGTGAACCATTTGTGTATTCAACTTTATGGTACCTTGTCCCAACCGAAGTTCCATTGTATATGGGTCAAGATTGTCCAACAAATAGAGGCCATTTTTGAAGCTATATGATTTGTCTTCATTTTTAACAGACCCCCAAATCCCATTTCTTCCACCACCTTTTTTTTTATCATTGTTTAAAGATTTAATTGCCTGATAAAATGGTCGTGGGGTAGTGCGGACTCTTAGTGTAAGAAGCTTACCACTCTTTTTGTTTTTTATACTTTTAACAACCGCTTTTTTTACAAGCTTCTTCTTAATAGTTGTATCACCTTCCGCCTGTCTTGTGACATTTGATTCTTTCTTCTTCGAGGTATGGCTCCTTGTTGTCATTGAACATAGAAACTTTGAATTAGAAGCTGGTGATTCACAAGTATCGTCTTGATCAGGAGTCCTTGTTTTCCTTGAGTAGTCCACTACACCTGTACGATATTTTCGCTTTGGACTCTTCGCTTTCACGTGTGACATAGGACTTTTATATTTCATTGGTGACTTTGAACCCTTAGCTGCCACCGATGACTTGGAAATCCCAACTTGCTTATTTGATTTTGCACTATTAGCTTTGGAGGGTGAACTGCAACTTTTATCGTTAACGGTTGTCTGCTTGTGTGCAGCAATACGAACCGATGGTAGGATTACCTTAACTCCTGAAGAAGTTGTTACCACAGTCGGCTTTTCTACAAAATTTAACAATTGATAGTTATCAAACGTTGAATTCTTATGTTATTCTTTAATTTTATGTGTAACTATTAATCATTTAGATGGTGACTTATGAGGGTTATTGAGCCTTGATACATCCCTATCTGTATCATGCTTTTCATTGACTTTCGATTCCACATTGTGTTTTGTTCTTTTATTGGGTGTCACAGTTTTTCCTTTGTCACCCGAACCTTCTCCTTTGCCAGATGGACTTGATTCCATGTTTTGCTTCCTTTTCTTTGTTCCTTGACCTGAAAAGTCCAAAATGACATCACAAACAATAGAATTTAACACATGTTTTTACCACACATAACCAATTTACTGCATACCAATCAACATTATATGTACATAATCCTATCTAATTTGATAAGACATATGTTATATCGATTTGAGATGCCCATTTGGGGGATAATGTGGTCATTCATGTGTTTGATCCATGCCACAAAATACAATATTGACAGTTATACGTTCTAGCATTGTAGATGGTGTTATCTTTGACTTTCAAGTGCTAAATAGAAATCTAGAACCCAACTTCTGATATCAATTGTGATACCAAAATGAGTGTTCAACTAAACTGCAGGTTCAAACAAGTATGTGTATGGTTTGAGTGGGAGAGATTTCAACACAAATATAAACAAATTCAGCTATGAATCAGAAGCAGAAGAAGTGGCATTATTCCATACTCATAGAAAGCTTCGTATTCAAGGCAGAAATACAACTCAAGATGCATATGTACAACCTTTTGCTCCCATTACACATTTGGAAACATAGACCACAATTTAGTTCTGTTTCTTTCTTTCGTATTTTCTTTCTTTTGCTAAAATTTGAGATATAATAGACAAGATACAGCTAAACATGCACATGTTACAACTAACAAGGATTGAATTTTGCAAAACACAAACTGGGTCTTCTTGTACATGCGTAGATTTGAGCATTTCACAAAGCAAAAAGTATCCGTAAAAAATTTGTTTACTAGGTCTCTTCTATTGTTCTTTATTGATGGATGTGATTCATATTAGTTGCCTCTCCCATATATATACACTCATATCAGTTGCACCAATCACAAGGTATAACCCTATACAAACAGATACAAGATACACGAAACCATATACAAGATAATAATTGAGAAGATATCCCCTTAGTTAGTTTGTGGTTCAATGTGATCACCTTATTAATCCCATTTTGACATCCAAGGTGGTTCACTGTGATTATCCCCTGCATCCCACTTCGATTCATATTGTGATGTATTTAGTCGATAAACAGGTATAGAAACCACAGTGAACCACATATGAATCGACAAATGATGAAAAAGGAAAAATAGGTAATGGCGAAGATATCCCCTTAGTTGTTTTGTGGTTCAATGTGATCACCTTATTAATCCCGATTTGACATCCATGGTGGTTCACTGTGATGATCCCCTGCATCCCACTTCGATTCATATTATGATGTCTTTAGTCGATAAACAGGTATAGAAACCACAGTGAACCACATATGATTCGGAAAATCATGAAATAGTGAAAATAGGTACAAACTGGTTCCCATATTTATTTAATCACATTGAACCACATATCTTGAATCAAATCAAGTATCACATAATTTCTTCTATGATATACCCATTTATCAACAAAAAATGTACAGATACCCAAAAAAAAACCCTAAAATTAATTTCAATCTCTCACTAAATCTTTATTTGATCACATCAAGAATTGATTACCTGTGCTTGGTATCATATCTCTGTCAATGTCGTCTTCTCCAGTAAGATCTAGGTCTATTGCTTCGTCGACTTTGTTTGAAAAGGTAAAGGTATGTTTGCATTTGATTCTGATACTCCTTCTCCCTGATTAATATGCAACGAAAGACTGAGAAATATGTGGTTCAATGTGTAATAAATGAAAGTAAATCTATTACATTATCTATTGTTGACATCGACATTGTTGTCATCCATTGTCGATTGAAGGATGTCACAGCTACCGTATTCTAATCCTAGGGTTCTATCGATTTCAAAGTGGTAATCTTAAATGGTATTTTTTTTAAATTGAACCGGTATCTGTGATATCACTTCCCCGGTTAGAATATTAGGATTGATTTGATCCCGTAATTTTTGGTGCACGCTCAAAATAGATCACTATGAATCACCAAGCAAAATGACTTACTTACCCTTTTTTGGGTACAAATTGATAATTAACAGCTTGTTATTTATGGTTATTTAATAATATAATTTTTTAAACCATTGATTATGATTTTGTGTGGATGAGATTGGATCTCACAGTTACCACAAAATACTCAGTTCTCCCATTAAGGGCCCATATATATATATATAGGTCGATAATCAAATGAAAACCAAAAATATGTTACAAACCCTTGAGAACCGATATAAAAATATTTTTTTACATGATTTTTTTTCATCAAAACCTATGATTTAAGATATTGTTTCACCTATATTTTTGTTCACCTTGTGAAATGATTGTACGTGAAATTTGATTTTTGATTCACCTAGTGAAATGAAAAATACAGGTAAAAAATATTCATGTGGTGAAACAAATACATGTGAAACTATCATATTATGAAACAAATATATGTGAAACAATATTTTAAATCCAAGCATTTGGTGAAAATATATCATGTAAAAAAATATTTTTATATCGGTTTTCACAGGTTTGTAACATATTTGTGGTTTTCATTTGATTTAGCCCCTATATATATATATATTGTCCGTATATATATGTTATTATCCGTAGATCTATCTATCTATCTATATATATATGTTATTATCCGTAGATCTAAGTCAAATGAGATATATTGATTATGTTTGATTAGATTAAAAAATATATATGAGTTTGTTATAATAACAACTGTCCAGAGTCATTTATTAGCATGTTAAATCTTGTTATATATATATATATATATATATATATATATATATTATAAGTTTTTTTTAATGTTTTGAATTTTTAATGTTTTAGAATTGGTTATAACTTATAAGTTTGAACTATATAATTTGGATTTATAATGTTTTCATTTGAATTTTGGATTTGTACTTTTTTGTTACTTTTCGATTTTTAATTTTTAGTTTTATAAATGTTAAACGGGTTAGGCAGGTCATGTCGGGTTGGAGTTGAGATTTTCTGACTCGTTTATTAAACGGGTCCGGTTAAGGTTAGACACTCTCAACCCGTTTAACTTTGAACCCGACCCGACACGTTTGCCATGTGTACGCTTAGGGTCAGGATTTATATTATATAGCCCAATATGTGAACCTACCTCACTGAAGACCTCAATACTTTTTTTGAAAATCAAAAGCGATTATTTGACTTTAGAATTTGTTGATCAAAAACAAAAATGACTATTTAATATTCTTCTTACTTTATCATTTTAAACATTTTTGTTGTTTTAATTTATAAGATTTTTAACATGATATAAAATTTTATATTTTATTTTGTTTGTTACTAATTTTAGACAATCTATAGTTTTAGTACTGGTATAACATGATCTCCAAAAAGATTGGGACGACCCTTCGAATGTCTTATAATTACTATGAATATCGGTGTTAAAGCATCTCCATAAGATTCTTAAAAAAAAGATTTTCAAAATGGAGAACTAAGTCAAAATCTAAAAAGAAGATATCTTCTCTAACACAGCTTCTCGGTTTTGGAGATTTTGGTATTAATTATATATTGTTGTAGGATAAGTGTGGCATCGTCTAAAGGATATGACGATAGAGATAGAGATAGAGATAAATATATCAGAGTTAGATTATAACTGAAATATATTCTAACTATCTACTTGTAACTCCTCCCTATTTAAAGGGCTTATGATTAATGAGAAATATAGATTTCTTCTCTCTGTCTTATTGTTATTCTCTCCATATTGTTGTTCCATTTGTTTTTCCCTTTAACACGTTATCAGCACGTACCCTCAGTCAATTCACGAATAGTTCGGCTTTCAACTTCATCAATCAGTCTCGAATACTTCTACAATCCAAGTAAGAATTTTTCGACTTCTAACTCGAATATTGTTAGTATATTTGTCTTTAATTCACATAAATCTTGAAAATTAATACCATAAGAAATAAATATGGTCATTGCTTTCATTAGAATAATTACGACATAATGCAAAACTCTTATGTTTTGATGATATAATATAGATAATCAGTATCTTGATGATGTTACTTTGTCAATCTCATGATTCGTAACCGATGTATTGTTTTTTTATGCTTACGGAACTTGAATATAAATTTATTTGCTTCTATTTAAATTTATGGTTAATATTTGTATGATGACAATCAAATATAGTGATAAATATATATGACTATAAATATATGAAAAGATTTTTGTTTTTTTTCTTTTATTCATCTGATTGAGCCTTAAATATAAAAAGAGATTTTTTTTTCTACGTAGTAATTTATAAGGATATACTATTTTATTGAAAAAAATAGGATGAAATTCGATGTGTTCTTTTTTATTATTTTATTTCATTTAGAAAAAGGTCAACTCATGTCTCTATATATAATTATAAAGTTATTTTAATATTTTATGTTACAATTTCTAACTACGATTTTAATTTTATCAATAATTCAATATGTGTCATCTATTAACTATGATTTTATTATTTTTTTAATTAAAAAAATCTTTATTATAAGGAATTGATAACTAAATATCATTACTTATATTTTTTTTCTTTTAAATTGATTGATTATTTCTTTTAGTACGTATATCTTTAAGATTGTAACCAACTATAAAATATATTGGGAAATTAATTAAAATACCCGTATTTCGATGCCGTATTACCAATATGCCCCAAATCTCTCTCATTTTGCCGAAATACCCCTTTTTCCGGGATCCGTGGCCGGGATGCTTACCAATCCCGGGGTTACATTCAAAGACACCGTAAATAGTGAAATCCCGGCGTTAGGCCGGGATGAATAGTGAAATCCCGGCGTTAGGCCGGGATGAATAGTGAAATCCCGGCGTTAATCTGGGATGGGGGCCGGGATGGGGGCCGGGATTGGGTAATTTAGGGTTAGGGTTTGAGAAAAAGAGGGTTAGGGTTTGAGAAAAAGAGGGTTTGGTCCTATGATTTCATGTGATTCCAGTGTTTTTCACGTTTTTGTTGCTGATTCTTTCTACTATTTTTTTCTACTCTGTCATACAATAATTGTACTTGTCATTGAATTGTATTTGTCCTTGAACTAATAATAATCGGCTATAAATTTTTCCTTTAAAGATCAGTATAATGCAAGGCATTCATCATATCCATTGCATTTTTCTTTCTTTCTCTCAACTTTCATTGTTTGAATTGCTTCATTTTTCATACAATTGGAAAGATGAGTTCACCTGTTGTAAAAGCTAAGCTCTATTTATGTTTCGATGGTCAGTGGGTTCAAAACAACAATGAGTGGGATTATATTGGGTACACAAAGCGTGGTGTACAGATTCCAGTAATCTATACATATAAGAGGTTTCTTCATTACGCCATGGGAAAATGTGGAATCGAAGATTCTGCTATTTGCAAGTTGGTGTTCAAACATGAAGATCGCTCACTAGTGGAGCTAAACAGCGATGAACTAATCCTTGGTTTTATGCAAATTGCAGCCGATTCAGAAACACCTCCAAAAGTCTTTGTGTATGAGGCAACATTGATGTGCGACGAAGGTGATGACGAAGATGATGCCGGAGGTGATGACGAAATCCATCTCGGTGGTAGTCAACAGGAGCCTGATTCTCAATTTCAGGCATCCTACGACACCACACTTTATTCTGATCATTCATATCGTCCTTACGACTCTTATCCCGATGTTGTTCCGGAGACACAACTAGAAGAAGAACAACAAGCAGAGGAAGAAGAAGAAGAAGAAGACGAAGAAAGACGGTTTGCTGGAGTTGCTCATGACGAAACCCATGTTTTCACAACGGGTATTTCTGATCTGGACAGATCAAATACCGATAACGATGAGGACGAAGAAGAAGAAACATATACCCCTAGCAATAAATCACTTGGTGAGTATAACGATTATTTTGATATGCCTCTTTCCCTTCCAAACCCGGAGACCAATATACCACCCTACCAACCCGTACCTTACAATCGCGGTACAAGCATACATGAAGGACAACTATTTGATACTAAGGAGGAAATGGCCATACAGCTCGGAATTAAGTTCTTGGAAGAGGGTTTTGTGTTTAGAACAGATAAATCCGACAATAGCAGATACGTGGCTGTCTGTGAGCAAGAAAATTGTAAGTGGCGTATGTCGGCGAAGTCCGTGGGCCCAAAAGGAGGGATGTTTGTCGTTAGGAAACTGAACGACGTGCACACTTGTTCCAGGACGCAACTGAATTCCAGACACCGACAGGCCAACAGAAGGACTTTGGGCCACATTTTGAAAGGTAAGTTTATTGACGCTAGCAGGTCATTTCGGCCGAATGACATCGTCGACGATATCAACCAGCAGTACGGGCTCAATATTGGTTACCACCAAGGATGGCGTGCGGGATGCAAGGCCCTACTAATGGTGAGAGGCACTCCCGATGAGTCGTACGAACGACTCCCTATGTACTTATATAATTTGGAGTTCAAGAATCCGGATACACATACCAGAATAAAGACGGATTCGCACGGACGTTTTGAGTTTTGTTTCGCTGCTCTTGGATATGCGGTACGTATATCAACATGCCATATCTTTACATATTATAAATTATAACATTTACAAAGTTGCTCCACGTATATGTACAATAATTGTACGTTATTTGCAGATCCGCACGTTTTTGGCAAACCTACGTCCTGTCATCGTAATAGACGCTGCCCATTTAAAGGGACCTTACCTAGGTATGATGTTCTTGGCGGTTGCCATGGACAGAAATAACAACATCGTGCCCTTGGATTTCGGAGTAGGCAAGTACGAGACGGGGGAGGAGTGGGGTTGGTTTCTATCCAGGTTGAGAGAATGTATCGGAGTCCCAGAAGGGCTGGTGTTTATGTCTGACAGGTCTCCTTCAATAAGTGCCGCAATTTCTGCCGTGTACCCATCGACCCCTCATGCCCTATGTTGTCGACATTTGGAGATGAACGTGAAAAGCGTGGACAGGCGTATTACTACAAACCGCCTGACCTACTGGAAGGCATGCAAAGCATATACGGTTACGGAGTTTGACCGGTACATGGATGCACTACGATATGAAGTAGATCGTGGAGCACAAGTTATGGACACTGCTGGGAAGGAGAGGTGGTCAAGGGCCGATTTTCCTGCACATCGATATAACATAATGACCTCTAATAGTGCAGAGTCGGTGAATGCACTGTCCCGTTTTGCTCGTAGGTTACCGATTGTCGGGCTTATGGAGTACGTCCGATCTTTTCAACAAGAGTGGTACCTACTTCGACGACAAAAGGGAGGTTGATAAACTTTGAAATCTTAAACTTATATGTTATTTTCTCTTCTTGTGTTATTTATAATTCGTACCATAGTTAACACACACATGTTTGTAGGTGAAATGCGTAATCATCTCACTCCAATGGCGGAGGCGAAGATTCTCAAAAGGGCGGGAAAGTCTGCGCAATGGAGGGTAAGAGGGATTGGATATGATAAGTTCGATGTTCGGGATACCCGTGGACACGCGATTGTCGATACGCTCAACCGTGTTTGTGAATGTAAACAATGGCAATATTCTGGGTTACCATGTGGTCATGCCATCACAGCTGCAAGGTCTATGAACCGTAGATATTGCAACGATCTAGCTCTAGGTTACTTCACGTCCCATACTTACCGGTAAACATATCATGAAGTAATCAATCCAGTTGGACCCCCTCAATCATGGGTTTTGCCACACGTCCCCCTTCCGCCATGCTATCCACCGTTAATAACAAAGAGACGTGCGGGGAGGCCAAGAAAGAACGATCGGCGTCCATCCCGGGGTGAGGATCTGATACAGAGAACTTGTACTAGGTGTGGAGCAGTAGGACATACTCGTGGTGAATGTCCAACTCTTGCCCCTTCAACCGTGCCCAGGAGTAGAGCTTCAAGTAGCCAAAGATTTCGCTCTCAGGGGCCATCGAACCTAGAACCACATGGAACCCTAAGGCATGATAGCATTGACCTTAACATTGACTTCCCTTGATTGTAACGACCTCATCTTGTATGCGAAGTGATATGATATTTATGTTCATTGTTCATTTAAAATACCTTTTCGTGGTTGTGGAATTATATTGTGTAAAAACAAGTTAATCATTAAAGCATCCTTTTATTAAAGCATCGATAAAGTAAACATTAATAAAGAAAAGAA
Source organism: Arctium minus (assembly GCA_954870635.1). NCBI lineage: Eukaryota > Viridiplantae > Streptophyta > Magnoliopsida > Asterales > Asteraceae > Arctium > Arctium minus. The sequence continues at coordinate 74,947,653 of OX941089.1, read as the reverse complement.
AACATTAGACCATCGTTACGGGTAGATTAACCACCCTTTGAGAAACCTACTACGGATAGATTTCTCGGATGTTCTTGACCCAACCAGCCTTTTCCTTCATTTGCTCCTCCATGCCGGTGTAGTTTTCTTTGATTTATACCAATTCATCTTCTAATTTTTTAATCTCCTTTTGCTTCTCCCTAGCATCCCGCTTCATCATCTCCAAGAACTCCTTCTGCTCCGAAATAATGGCCTCCTTCTCTTTTTGCAATTCCATGTTGCGTAGCCAGTTCCTGCCGATATGTCGTATCTCCGCATTTGCCTCATCACATGAGTCTTTCAACTTTGTAGGCAGTACTTGAGACATTGGTAGACTCAGTCCCTGGTTAGTGGGATACGTAGGTGGGTATTGTCCCCCATGAGCATTGTAGTATGCCTCTCGTGCAAAATCATATTGCTCCCACTCTTGCGGCGTAATTGGTTCATCATAAGCACTTATCCCAAACTTCGCCCATTCCTCCGTTGTGTCTGGTACTCCCCAGTCAACCTTCGTAGCTCCATCATTTAATTGTTCGCTGTAGGCGGAGCGTGAAGTGCCAGCCCCATTCGCTGACCTTCTCCCCCTTCCACGTGAACCTCCAGCCATTAAGTTATGAAAATGTAGAGAATGTTTGTAAATGACGAAGAGAGTAAAAATGATAGATAGCAAGTTGTGAATTACTACTTCACCGGAGCATCTACTTATAGTCCATGCGGAGATAGGTTTGTGCACATGGTCATACGATTCCTTTGCAAAGCCTGAATGATGCTGAAAGATGCCTCTGGAAAGACTGAAATGATGCCTTCTGCAAAGACTGAAATGACGCCTTCTGCAAAGCCTGCAATGATGCCTTCTGCAAAGCCTGAAAGATGCCTCTTCAAAGCCTGAAATAATGCCTCTGCAAAGACTGAAAGACGCCTCTTCAAAGCCTGAAATGATGCCTTCTGCAAAGCCTAAAAGATGCCTCTTCAAAGCCTGAAATGATGCCTCTACAAAGACTGAAAGATGCCTCTTCAAAGCCTGAAATGATGCCTTCTGCAAAGCCTGCAATGATGCCTTCTGCAAAGCCTGAAAGATGCCTCTTCAAAGCCTGAAATGATGCCTCTGCAAAGCCTGAAAGATGCCTCTTCAAAGCCTGAAATGATGCCTTCTGCAAAGCCTGAAAGATACCTCTGCAAAGACTGAAATGATGCCTTCTGCGAAGCCTGAAATGATGCCTTCTGCATATCCTGAAAGATGTCTCTGCAAAGACTTAAACGATTCGTTTTTTTTAACAATGCTCCTTGTGGCTATAAATACCCGTTTTATAGCAACTGTGAAATTCACAACAACCACACACCATTTTCATATCATAAGTCTCCCCTTTCACCAAACACATGGCTGGAAATGTATCATCTTCAAACCCACCATCTTCACAAATAATGCCCTCGAGACTGAAAAAAGCGATAGAGAAAAGTGAAGCGGAGATTGAGCAACTCACTCAAGAGTGGAGGGAAATGATGGCGAAGAAGGACAGACACTTGAGAAGGATCGATGCGGACAAGGAGGAGGTAAAAAGGTTGAAGAGGGAGATGAAAGAGAAAGAAGAACGAATCCTCTACGACAATGAACAAGTCAATAAGATTATGCAAGACTTCGCAACACTGCAAGCGCAGGTAACAGAGAAACAAACTTGGATTGATAAATGTAAAGCACTATATCCTTAGATTGTGTTTGTGTTTTTGGTTTCGTGTTTGGAGTTTCCTATGTTGGTAGTTTGTACCCGGAGTTTATGTGTTGGTGTTTTGTACTTGTACTTTCTATGCTTTTGTTTCATTAATAAAATCGTCTAACGTATTTTGTGGTATGATGCGTTTATATTTTTATACTACAAAATTATAAATTCATACAGTAAAAAAACAACTGGTACAAGACGCTGTGAATCTATAAGGCCTTTTTCCAGACGAATCTATAAGCTTTTTTACAGGCGAATCTGGAATCTTTTTCACAGGCGAATCTGTAAGCCCTTTTACAGGCGAATCTGGAATCTTTTTGAAAGGAGATTTGGAAGGCCTTTTACAGAAGAATCTATAAGTTTTTTTTCAGGCGAATCTGGAAGGCCTTCCAAATCACTACCTTTGGCTATAAATAAAGAGATCTGGGTGGTCCTAAACCATAGAAAACAAAACACGGTTTATAGCAAGGAAAAAGTATTACACATCTTCTTACATGGCATCTCCAAATCTTCATGTATGGAATTTCAGATGTTTATCTCAATCGCTTCCAGCCTCTACCACCGAGTTATATGGTTAGTGTTTATATTATAAAAGGTTTTGCTTGCGTTGAATATTTTGTAAGGCTAACGTTGTTAACCCTTACCATGAACAGATGAGTATCCACAAATGTTCACCATGAAAGTCTACCATCAAGGGTACTTCACTGAACCACCTAGAAGACAATACTTCCGTGGTCTAGAAGTCTATGTTGACATGTTAGATGTCAATGATCTTTGCATGCCAATGCTTCACCAGATCATGAAAGAGCTAGGATACGACGACACTAGATATTATAAGTTGTATTTTAAACGTCCAAATGCAGACTTATTGAGCGGACTGGAACCTATGGCTACCAACGAAGATGTCGCCAATATACGTCAGTATGTTGACGGCCATACCGTCATTGAAGTGTACAGCGAGAAAGTGGAGCTTAACACTACCAGAATTGTATCACCAGAGCATATAAGAAGTCGTTGGGGATTCCCCAAAAACCAAGCGTCGTGTAGCCGTAGTTTGACATTTAAATGACCAATAATGTGACCTAATCACTTTGTTTCATGTCGTTGTTTCAAAGTCTTTTTAGATGTGATATGTGACGAGACGTCTTATTTATGGAGTTATTATGAAAATGATCTCTGCGTTTTCGAAACCTATCAGTTTCTAAGTTCGTTTAGTTCACCAAATCTTAATTCTTTTTATGTCCCTCGACACGAAAAATCTATGAAAACAATATTAATATATATAAAAATTGTATTACATACATAAAAGAACAACAAAAACAATCTACTCGTCTAACCGAAAAGACAACGCATATAAGGTCTCCGCCATGTAACGCCGCCATTCCTTGGCCACAGATTCAGTTGCATCTGGTGCAACTAATGGATGCATTTCTTCAACAAACTTGGATAAATTATGACACACCCAGACACCGCAATCCCCAAACGCCCCTGCCTGTTGTGGTGCATCATTTTCATACTGATGCTTTAATTTCTTGCTGGCATTTATACGACCCGGTGTGTCGCGGATCTTATTTAACAACTTTGGCAATTGTTTTTTGAAGATCTTAAGGCGTTCTTCCAAGGGACTGGTGTACCTGGACGCTCGTAAATTGTCATATATAACCATCGTCATTTCGTTAAGCAACAGAACTCCAAGCACCCAATGTTTGTCCATAATACAGATTGGGATGTATACCTGAGATTTTACAGTGACGCACAAATAGTTAGTAACAAACAAGTTAAACAAAAATTATGTAAATCGATTTCCATACCCGCTCGATGTCCTTCCAATATGGATGGTTTCCCGTCATTCCATTGCAAGTTTCTTATACGGACTTGTATCCTTGCTCCGGCAGGGTGAGCCACTCAAAAAAATTGTTGTCCATCACCGCCCATGTCGCATGTGGAGAGCGGGAGTCTTGGATCATTTTGACCCAAGCGTCGATGTGCTATACACAAAACATAGATTGTTAGACCTGTAACTACAAATGTAGTTGTTTATATGACTATATTTAAATACTAACCAAATCCTCCAAATCACCGTTACAACCTACAGCAAGCAGTTTCATGAAAAAACCGGTATCCATTTGAAGGTCGCCATAAAATGGACTACACAGGTTGGGGAGCTGATTGTGTTGACATTGGTCCACGATCTGTGCCGCCGAAACGTGCATCGATTGTCCCTTTGTAGTCATCGTAGTGGACCCCCCAACCTGCCCCTTACCCTTTGCCTTCACCCTTGGCTTGGTCTTTCTCGGAGGGGCCGGTGTGGTCGAAGGTTGTTGGGTATATGGGGAACGTAAGTTTGGGCCTGCTACAATGTCTCGTCTCCCCCTCCCAAGTGTTACCACCTCCAACTGGTCAAGCATGGGAGCATCATCCTCGAAGTGGCACTCAACGATATCACTACCCATAGGAGAGCGGAGTCGCACCTGGGTGGTGTCAACCGCCGACCCCATCGAACCCGGGATGGAAGGTCCCAAAAAACCTTCCACCATATCGCTAAGGAATGACCTACCCTGATCGAGGTGTGCTGGCGGTGTCACGTACGGCGGCCCTGACACATTGTCGCTCGTCATCATTTGGGGTATGTAACAATCGGCCTGCGTGTGTCCCTAACCAGCCGACGTGTTTCCCCACCCACCTGACGTCTGTCCGTAACAAGCCGACGTGTGTCCCCACCCACCCGAAGTCTGTCCGTGCCCAGACGACATGTATCCCCACCCACCCGACGTCTGTCCGTGCCCAACCGACGTGTGTCCCCACCCACTCGACGTCTGTTCGTACGCAGCCGACGTGTGTTCGTACCCAGGGGACGTGTAGGTCGGCGCCGAGCTCATTTCCAACTAATACAAGTATTAAGCGTCATATCAATATACAAACCAATATACAAGTATGGAACGTAATATCCTCAAATTAAGTTAAACACTAACTTGAGTGTGGCGAAGGTGTGCGGTGAGGGCCTCGAGATCTCTTAGGCGTGCCTCGACAGACCCGTGGACGTAATCGTGCAGCGCATCGTAGCGTACCCACCTGTATTGGTATGGGTCGGGAGGCGGCGCTCCATGATGGGAGGAGCTAGGGGGAGCCTGATATCCCGTGCCATCATCGTCATCTTCATCATCTTCATAATCATCGTCATCATTGTCCTCATCGTGGTCATCGTGATCAATATCTCTTCGTCGGGACCTCTTCGTCGGTCGCCTGGCCTCCTCTCTTTCCAAATAGGCGACGCTGGATAGATACCAACGACTCTGTTGTTCGACAGCCGTAGGAGTGAGGCGCTCGAGAGCCGGATGCCTCACCTAAATATATTGTAAAACATATAAGATTTAATATGCAGGACTAAGTTAAACAGTTAATTGTTTACTTACTAAAATTAGAAATATAGTAATAGAGCGTACGTCCGAAACTGAGTTGAAGATTGCAACGCATGCAGCCTTATTCAGTACAATCTTCTGGTCCCAACGAGTTCCCCTAATGGCCCTGTCGGTGTGACTGGTGAAATGGTGACGGCAGACAGGAAACATCTCCAAGATCCAAACCTGGAATTACACAACATAGAGAAGTAAGTAAAAAAAAAAACGAAAGATGCCATAATATTTATGTTATACTACTTATCTAACCTTCAGAGCGTGTGCGAACCCATTCAACGTACTCTTGTTGATGTTCTTGTTCTTTTCTAAATGGCGTCTGGCGGTGGCGTGGTGTAAAGACCTGTATGTGTGGCTCCAGATGTGGCTACCCCACGGGTAGTTGTCGAATATCACAAGGTCATCGACGGCTCTAATGACAGTGTCGGTAACCACCTGACTCAACTCACGACCCATGAACATGATTTCCAACATCACTACCAAGCAAACACACACAACATCCTCATCAGATAGCTCCTGCATGCCGCCTCTCATCATCTGGACGATGGTTTTCATCTTCAAATTAGCGGGGGCATGATTAGGCCAAAGCCTCCTGACGAAGGACCCTTCCGATATGACAGGAAGGTCGGGTGTTTGTCCGAAAAGGAGTCCTGTTAAGACAGAACTCAAGACGACCAAAGCGCATGTGGTTCCCACGCACATCAAAATACATTTCCTCCTCATCGGCATTCATTACGTCAACCTCGAACTGTAAAAACATGTACACTAGGAGGGGGTCCTGCGCAGTATTGGTAAGCTCCAACCATGGACCAAATGGTGTCCGTCCGAATATTTGATGTAAGTTTTGTGCCCGTTCTGGTGGACACGCTGCAACAATATCTCTAATTTCCTTGGCAAACCCAAGGCGTGTTTTGAAAGGCAGATCGACGTAATGAAAATCCTCCTACATAGTAACGAATAAAAGACAACGACTTTTGGTTATAGTTAATATTTCTGTTTTTTTGCAAAGTTAAGGAGACCTACATTTTGTTGATTTCGTCTATTTATTAAGTTTAGAAAAGAAACCACTCAATCTATTGGACTTCCAGGTAGTAGGGGAATCACATGGATTACTTAAATCCCTACAAACCTTAGGGTTATTTACACCCGTTTGACAAAATCCAAATCGATATGTTGCGATTAAAAGGTTTATGATTATAGTTATTTAAAAAAAACACAACACTTGGAGATGAACGCAATCTCTCTAAAATTAAAGCAACACTCTAAAATTAACGCAACACTCTAAAATTAACGCAATCTCTAAAATATTTAAAATTAACGCAACACTCTAAAATTAACGCAACACTCTAAAAGTAAAGCAACACTCTAAAATTAAAGCAACCCTCTAAAATTAACGCAACACTCTAAAATTAAAGCAACACTCTAAAATTAACGCAACCTCTATATATGAAACTTTGTCTACACTTTCCAAAAATACTTATTTTAAGTTGGGTTTAAAAACTGTATCGTTATTTCATTTAATTAAATGTTTTTGGAAATATGTACCAAATAAAAAACTTTATGTAACAACCCAACCAAAGAATAGCAAGATAACAATTTAATCTTCTTATAATAATGCCAAAATGGCCCCAAACATACAATATAATATCAAGCAACACTCTAAATGAAACGCAACACTCTAAAATTAACGCAATCTCTCTAAAATTAAAGCAACACTCTAAAATTAACGCAATCTCTAAAATTATCGCAACCTCTAAAATAAACGCAACACTCTAAAATATTTAAAAGTAAAACAACACTCTAAAATTAACGCAACACTCTAAAATTAACGCAAAATATTTAAAATTAAAGCACCACTCTAAAATTAACGCAACACTCTAAAATTAACGCAATCTCTCTAAAATTAACGCAACACTCTAAAATTAATGCAACCTCTAAAATTAACGCAACCTCTCTAAAATTAACGCAACACTCTAAAATTAACGCAACACTCTAAAATTAAAGCAACACTCTAAAATTAACGCAATCTCTCTAAAATTAACGCAACACTCTAAAATTAAAGCAACACTCTAAAATTAACGCAACCTCTAAAATTAACGAAACACTCTAAAATTAACACAATCTCTAAAATTATCGAAACCTCTAAAATTAACGTAACACTCTAAAATTAACGCAACACTCTAAAAAACACGAAATACTCTAGCATATTAACAACATAAACATAACACATAATCTCTAAAATAAACGCATAATCAAACACATAGTCTAAATAACATATAACAAATATTTTATAAAATATAAAACTACAATGGGGTTAAAAGAAAACTTACCAAAGTAAGTAGATGAGACATATCGAAGATTGCTAAAACTCCAATAACTCGAGTCGAAATCCGAGCGTGATATACACGAGATAGAAGAGAGAGTTAGAAGTAGAAGAGAGGAAGTGGTTGTGTGGGGTGGGGTTTGAATTGGGGACCATATGCTTTTATAATAATGGGGGAACATTTCTAAACCTAATTTAAGTTAATCCCCACCGTCGATTTTATTTTGATCAAACATCTCTTCCATCCCGGCCCCCAACCCCGGGAAATTACTGTTCATCCCGGACTAATGCCGGGATTCCCTTATTCATCCCGTCTTAACGCCGGGAAAACCACTATTCACGCCGCCGATGATGCTAACCCCAGGATGGGTGTCAATCCCGGCCACGATCCCGGCCAAAAGGGGTATTTCGGTCACTATTCATGCCACCGATGAAGGTAACCCCGGGATGGGTGTCAATCCCGGCCACGATCCCAGAAAAAGGGGTATTTCGGCAAAATGAGAGAGATTTGGGGTATTTCGGTAATACGGGATCGAAATACGGGTATTTTAATTAATTCCCCAAATATATTTTTTACGCTTATCTCTCCTAAATATTATTTAATATATTTATTGTTATTTTTATCTCAATTGATATGTATATACTTGAAAAAAAAATCTATTTTTTTAAAGTCCTTGTTTTTATTATACATGAACTCTTTTGGCAACTAGATATAGAATTATTGTGGGAGAATATTTGAGTATTTTAATTATTGTATTTAAATGCTTACACTTTAATCATATATTACTTTTTGCATTGATTTATGTATATATTATTCAAATGTTTATTTAAATGTTTTTTTTAAGGATTTAACATTTGAATTTGATCTCTCACATAATATATTCAATGGATACCTTAATTATAAGTTCCTACTTATAATTTCAATCATAAAATTAAGTTTTTGGAAGTTATACTTCCAACCCTTAAATATTTTGGTTTCTACCAGAAGCTCCAAAATGTTATTAAGATATTAAAAGTTTGAATTTGACTTTATGTCAAAACCAATATTTATTTGTCTAATGACAAAATCTCCTAAAATACTATTAAGGTATTAAAACACTGAAATTGGTTTCATATGTCAATTCATTTTGGCCTCATGCCAAAAGCCCTATAATCATCAATGTTATCTAAAATTAAATAAATCGTAAAACATTGATTGGATTTTGTCAAACGGGTGTAAATAGCCCTAAGGTTTGTAGGGATTTAAAAAATCCATGTGATTCCCCTACTATCTAGAAATCCAATAGATTGAGTGATTGTTTTTGCAAATTGAAATATTAATGAAGTATTATCAATAAAATTAAAGCATACAAAATCCGATATGGTTATGATAATGAAATTTCATACATAAAATAATAATTATAACTACACTCCACTGTCTTATCAAACAGAAAATCATATATTATCCCTTATATATGTAAATTGATGAAACAAAACTCAAAAGAATCTGAGTACCATAAATGAGCATATAAATCTCCTTTTGAAAGGTACAAGAAAATACCTAAAGTCCATCAACTCCTATTGACTCTAAAACCAACCTCTTGAAAAGGTACAAACAAATACTCTCATGTTTCGAGACGACATATAAATCCTAAGTTTCATAGGAATACCTTTACTAGAAACCCCCAAAGAAATGTGGGATGTCCCAAAAGGGATAATCGGGAGTACTCATGAATATGTACTTCCTGAACTAATCGTATAGTGAAATGAAACCCACTTACTCGATTACAAAAAGGTAATTGGTTTCAACTAAGAAATGTTATATCCAAAACACGTCTCAATCTCTGTGGCAAGGAACTCACAGAAGATGACATGATTCTTAACATTATTTCCACCTTTCATATATCAAAAATATTAATGAACTAATATAAGTTGGAATGTAACATTTAGCCAAACTCATCAACCTACTGCAAGTTGTTGAGAGACATAACAAGGTTCTTTCGAATAACAACTCCACATATGTCGAGACAAAGAAAATTCTCGAGATCAATAATGAAAGCATTAAAGGTGGAAACAACTCGAAAGAACAGAGAGTTAAAAACAATTTTACACATGTGACATTTATGCACTATGTGGACGAAACCCTAGAACGGGTCAGGGTCTTGGTAAGAGTCGGGAATGATTTTTCAACATGTGGAGTAAATATATAACTACTGCCCCATGTGATAATGGAAAGTCAAATAAGAAATGCACTAAAGAGTGCTCCTGTCGAAAAAGGGAACATGTTAAAAATGAACTATATCATATTAATTTAAGAATGATAAAGCATACGTTTCTTTGAAATTTATTTTATAGCATTTTAATTAATTTCTTTTGCTTAAGTAAAATCGAATATGTAACCATTATAGATATAAAGAAATACATCAAAACAAATACAAAACTTTCAATATTCTCCATTTCATATAGGAATGTATCGAGAAGAACTTGATTTTTTGTAGGACATATTCCACACAATCTAAAATGATAGACAAATGCTTATTTTATAATTCATCCAATCGAAATACTTAGACGATGAACTACCATTTTCTTGTTGGTACAAGATCAATAGGAACCTTGTAAAGATATTTGTATCAATGGAAATTATAATGGAAATGAGCATATATACATAAGTTCTAATGAATATGAAAGTAAACATATATGATGGAAACTATGTGTCAAACTAGTAGATTATTGAGTCATCGAAACATTTTTTGTCACCAATAAAGAACTTTTGGGAAATGACACATATATGTTTTGACATGACCATGTTTGACACCATGGTTATGACATAGTGATCCCTGTATTGCAAAATACACATAAACACATTCTCTTTCAAGTGAAAGGCAAAACGAGGCAAATTGCAACTGTTGATTTCTACAACATAAGAAACAATATTGCCATCATAACATGCCCTCTCGAATACCTAAAACTTTTGTATATACCCTAATCCTTAGCCAAGACAGGAATGAGATCATCCTAACGATAAGGACATAATACAAAAATATTCCATTGTTACAACGAATACAAGGTGATATTTATGGACATAAACATCCAGAATGCGGGCAATTAGAGTATGTTATGGTTCTGGTTTCGACACGATGAACGCATGTCGTATTATAGTCCACATTAAATCCTGCACTCCTAGCACTAGTTATACGTTTAAGGGCTCACCACCCTGATTATTTCATCAAGTCTACATGACTTGGAATGCTAAAGAATTTACATCATAAGGATTTGATGTTAATTGCATACGTATTAGGATCAATGTAGAGTTTCCTATACCCCATGTGTATATATAAAATGGTCTCATAGAAGTTGTTATCAAAAGAATATGATGACATCTAGGGTATTAGTAATGCGCACCAATTTACCCACATCTACCTGGGTTATGCAATTATTATATGCAGTTTTTTTGTTCGTTTTTAGACCCATTGTTTGCTAACCAGCCTCATGCGTACCAGTTGGTAACTGGATATAAGCCTGATAGTTTACATTTACGCATGTATGGTTTTGTAGTGTATGTGCCAATTGCGCCCCCATAACGCATCGAAATGGGTCCGTAAAGACGACTTGGTATATGTTGGATATGAACCCCCAACAATTATCTGTTAATTAGAATATTTGACTAGTGATCTTTTTACCGCTAGATTTGCGGGTTGTCACTTTCATGAAACAGTCTTCCCGTCGTTAGGGGGAGATAGGAAAAATGATTTTCCATGGGAACAATAGGAAGTGTCATTGAATATTCCCACTCTGTCTCATTTCGATCCCCAAAACTTCACAACGTAATGTTGAAGTGAAACGAATCAGACTCGATACCTGATACGTTTAATATTCCAAAAGTGACAAGATCACATATATGAGATGCAAATATACTCGTAAGGTTAAAAAGTCCCAAACAGGAGCACAACGCCACTGGAAAGTGTGTTGCAATCACACATGGTGGAGGTGTGGTTGAGGTCGTAGCTCCCAAACGGAAATGGGGGAAGCTACTTGGTTCGATAGATACTCATCTAAAGGAAGAGAAGAGTAAGGCACAACTATTTGTCATCAATACATAAACCTCTCATGAGATTGTCTCTAATTAAACTATGTTTATGAATCATCACTGGAGGACGCTCCGAAGTTAATATTGATTCTAGAGATGAATATTAATCTCAAATGAACTATGAGAGTACATATTAGTCGATGGACAGATCATATATAATCATTGATGATATATTTCGCATATATTGTTGCTTATGAGGTGATAGAGCACATTGACATCGAACCATGCTCAGTTGAAAAATATCAACAAATAGCAAATTGGCCTAAATAAGCAATCCAGGAGAATCATATTATTTGACAAATGAACAGGTATTTGGTTTGGTAGTGCTAACCCACCAAGTGTAAAGCCTGTAATACATAGATAAATCATTTGTCCTAAAGCGTAATGAGAATAATCAAGTCATAATGTATGAGACTCTCCTTTGGCGCAAGGTTTCTCACAACGCCCTGGATTGACCACGAAAAGACTTACTCTCTCGTGAAGAACGTTATAACGTTCTGCTAATTAATTAGCCTAGTAATTTCCGAAGGACTGAAAATGCAGCTCATGGATGTGGTTACTACATATCTCTATAGGGATCTAGATTTAGAGATATATAAAAGTGCTTGATGATGAGAACCCATCCAACGACCCGGATGATGAAGATCCATTGAGATGGAAGATTGGACCAATCACAAGGTCAAAAGCTAAGATGTTCAGTGATGCTCTTAACGGTTTGATAAAATCCTGTCGGAAAGAATCAATCATCAATTCATCAAGTAGCCAAGGAGACCTTCGAATTTTGATCCGAATTGAAGGCCAAGATTAGCCCAAGGCTTGGTAGCCCAAGTTGTGATTATTTCATTTAAATATCACCCAAGTCCAAGAAAATTCGGCCAAGTCTACACATGGCCCATGTTTTGGTCATAAATCATTCATTTCAAGTCCAAATGGACTCAAATCAAAGCCCACTTAAAGAGTACTCCTTTTCCTACATTTTAATAAGGATCCAAGCCCAAAATAAAGGTGGAATTTCGTCCATGAATCTGCCCAACAATAGATCCAAGTTCAAGTAACTCATAACATTGAATTAGAAGGCATTTTGAAGGGTCCTATCATTATGAAGTCATTTACTTAGAAGATATTAGAAGGTTGCCTCAATTATTGTCTAGAATTTATTTGAGTCCTTTGATTTGTCTTGTGTATCCTATAAATAGGTTGTCTTTGTAATCTTTTGAAGGACCTTTGATTTGAATGATAATTGTGAGTTTAAACTCTTTTTGTTCTTTGTGAACTTTAGAACTTATCAAGTCTTCTTGCTTGTGGCGTTCAATACTTATCAATCAACTTGGTGGGTTGATTGTGGCGTATCTTATACCAAGGTTCTTGTCTCTTTATAGACAACGGGTCGCGGTTTCACCAATACTATCTCGGGCAACCAATAGACGGTCGGGAAAAACACATCATTTGGTATCAGAGCTAGCACTATTGGTTTGCATATCATTTCTTTTCTATCTTTCCTTCTTGTTAATTTCCTTTACTTGAGATCCAATAATCACGTATTGGTAGCGGGTCTTGTCACAAGTTGACACGGTTCCTACTAGTGACTATTGAATTCTCCACTTCAATCTTTCGTTTCTTCAATTTCGTTGGTATATAGCTTCTAACAAAAAGAAAAAGAAAAAGAAAAAAAAGAGGCCGAACAAAAAAAAAGGAAAAAAAAAACTATTTGGGCAAAAAAAAGGCATAAAAAAAGAAACAATAGAAAGAAAAAGAGCACGAAAAAAAAAAAGTCGAGTTTCATATCTTCTTCTTACATTGTGATTATTTGACAATATTATAGTCAAGTTGTTTGGTAAGTTTGAATCCCTCAAGGCCACAAGCCAAACTTGATAATTGCTTCTTTTGTTCTTTTAGAACTTAAAGAGATTTAAAGGAGTGGTAAAAGGCTGTGTGGTGAGATTAATCGAGGGTAAAAGCCATTTGTGAGATACACGAGGGTTGAGTGAATCATTTCTTGAGATAAACACGTGAGGGAGTGTTGAGAGGAACTAACCTTTATTTTTGCAGAATTTTAAGATGGGGGATGATCAATCCCTTCCGAATCTTCAAATTCAAGCCATAATGGATGAGATGCGGCGGATGATGACCAATGAATTCAACCAAGTTCATGAAAGAATGGATCGAATAGAGGCAAACGCACGAAGACCACCATCTCGTGAAGGTTCCGTTGTGAATGAGGAAGAAAGAAGCGACGAATGGGATAGGGAATCTGAAAGGAGATCGGCTAGGAGAAGGCGGCGTATAGACAATAATTTGAGTTCCATAAAGATGAAAGTCCCTTCATTTCAAGGAAAGTCAGATCCGGAAGCATACCTCGATTGGGAGAAGAAAATGGAGTTCATCTTTGATTGTCATGAATACTCCAACCGAAAGAAGGTAAAACTTGCTGTCATTGAGTTTTCTGATTATGCACTAACATGGTGGGATCAACTTTTGATTAGCAAGCGAAGAAATGGAGAAAGGCCTATCGAGAGTTGGGAGGAAATGAAGTTGGTCATGAGGAGACGTTTTGTGCCTAGTCACTACTTTCGTGACCTTCACAACAAGCTCCAAAATCTCAAGCAAGGGAACAAGTGTGTGGAAGATTATTTTAAAGAGATGGAGGTTATCTTGATTAGGGCCAACATTGAGGAGGATCGAGAAGCTACAATGGCCAGGTTCTTACATGGTTTAAATTTTGAAATACGTGATCGTGTTGAAATGTATCATTATGTTGAAATTGAGGATATGGTTCATATGGCTGTTAAAATTGAGAAACAACTTAAGAGAGGGGGAGGATCACGAAATAGTACTTGGAAGACGAGTTCTTCAAAGAAAATTGAAAGCACATCTTCTTCTTCTAATCCCAAATCTGGTTCTAAAGATATAAACTCTTCGAAAGGAAAAATTGATTCTTCTACTCCTAAGAATCGTGACATAAAGTGTTTTAAGTGTCAAGGCAGGGGTCATATTGCAAGTCAATGTCCAAACAAGCTTGCAATGGTGATTCGAGAAGATGGGGAAATTGAGACAGATAAATCAGATTCCGATGACTCACCGGATGGTTTGGATGATGATGAAGAGGTGGCTGTCCAAGGAGACTTGTTGGTGGCTAGAAGAGCCCTAAGTGCCCATTCCAAGGAAGATGATGATGCACAAAGGGAGAACATCTTTCACACTCGATGCTACGTTCAAGGCAAGGTATGTAGTGTTATCATTGACGGGGGGAGTTGTACAAATGTAGCAAGTTCAACTATGGTTGAAAAGCTTGGTCTACCTACTACGAAGCATCAAAAGCCATACAAACTCCAATGGCTTAATGATAGTGGTGAGGTACGAGTTTCAAAACAAGTGTTGGTTTCTTTTCGCATAGGTAAATATGAAGATGAAGTATTGTGTGATGTTGTACCTATGCAAGCAAGTCATATGTTGCTTGGGAGGCCATGGCAGTATGATCGACATGTAAAGCATGACGACTTTACCAACAAATACACTTTTGTACACAAAGCCAAACCCATAACTCTTGTACCCATGTCACCTAGTCAAGTTTTTGAAGATCAAGTTAAACTTCAAAAGGATGCAAAAAAAATAAATGAGCCAAAAGAAAATAATGAACAAGGCTCAAAAGAAAAAGGAAAGGATAAAAAAACACCCGTGGAAAAAAAAGAGGGTCAATATTGTGCTTTGGCAAAAAAGAGTGAGATAAAAGAAGCTTTAAACTCTGAAATGCTTTTTGTGCTTCTTTTGTTCAAAGAAGCTCAATTAGCCACTAACAACTTGACCGGTACCATTCCGAGCAATGTTATGTCTATCTTGCAGGAATTTGAAGACTTGTTTCCGGAAGAAGTTCCTGATGGATTGCCACCAATCCGTGGAATTGAACACCAAATTGACTTTGTACCCGGAGCTTCCATCCCAAACAAACCAACCTATAGAACAAGTCCGGAAGAAACCAAGGAGTTGGAAAGACAAGTTAAAGAGTTACTTGCAAAAGGATTGGTTCGAGAAAGCATGAGTCCTTGTGCTGTTCCAGTCTTGTTAGTACCAAAGAAGGACGGCTCATGGAGGATGTGTGTGGATTGTCGCGCCATCAACAATATCACGGTAAAGTATCGTCATCCAATTCCTCGATTAGATGATATGCTTGATGAACTGTATGGAGCAAAATTATTTTCGAAAATTGATTTGAAAAGTGGTTATCACCAAATCCGTATGAGAGAGGGTGATGAGTGGAAAACCGCTTTCAAAACAAAACATGGTTTATATGAATGGTTAGTGATGCCCTTTGGTTTAACTAACGCTCCTAGTACATTCATGAGACTAATGAACCATGTTTTGAGAGATTTCATTGGAAAGTTTGTGGTTGTTTACTTTGATGATATTTTGATTTACTCCAAAAGTTTGGACGATCATCTTGAACATCTAACTTCTGTTTTGAGTGTGCTTAGGATGGAAAAGCTTTTTACAAACTTGAAGAAGTGCACCTTTTGTACCAATCATGTTGTTTTCCTTGGATACATGGTAAGTTCACAAGGAATTTCTGTTGATGAAGAAAAGGTAAAGGCCATCCAAGATTGGCCAACTCCAAAGAGTGTAAGTGAAGTGCGAAGTTTTCATGGTCTTGCAAGTTTTTATCGTAGATTTGTTAAAAACTTTAGCACTTTGGCATCACCACTCACAGAAGTCATTAAAAAGAACGTCGGTTTTAAATGGGGCAAAGAACAAGAGCAAGCTTTGAACAACTTAAATTTCATTTAACCCATGCTCCTTTGTTATCTTTGCCCAACTTTGATAAAACCTTTGAAATTGAGTGTGATGCATCAGGTGTTGGAATAGGTGCAGTTTTGATGCAAGAAGGTAAACCATTGGCCTATTTTAGTGAGAAGTTGAATGGGGCGACCTTGAACTACCCCACTTATGACAAAGAACTGTATTCATTGGTCCGTGCATTAAAGACATGGCAACACTATTTGTGGGCCAAAGAGTTTGTGATACATTCTGACCATGAGTCCTTGAAGTTCTTAAAGGGACAACATAAGTTAAACAAAAGACATGCTCGATGGATTGAGTTTCTTGAGACATTTCCTTATGTCATCCGATACAAGAAAGGTAAGGAAAATATTGTGGCTGATGCACTTTCAAGAAGATACTCTTTACTCTCTTCTCTTGACTGTAAAATTCTTGGTTTTGAGCAAATCAAAGAATTGTACCACAATGATGCCGATTTTGGACAAATTTTTCAAGCATGTGAAAAATGTTCTTTTGAAAAGTTTTTCAAACATGAGGGGTTTTTGTTTAAGGAATCAAAGCTTTGCATTCCTAACTCTTCCTTGCGAGAGTTGTTGGTTAGGGAAGCGCATGGTGGAGGCCTTATGGGTCATTTTGGCATGGCAAAAACTTTGACACTTTTACAAGAACATTTTTATTGGCCAAAAATGAAAGTCGATGTAGGACGAGTATGTGAAAACTGTATTGTTTGCAAACAGGCAAAATCAAAAGTTCAACCTCATGGTTTATATACTCCTTTGCCTATACCAAGTGAACCGTGGGTTGATCTTTCAATGGATTTTGTGCTGGGTTTGCCAAAAACCAAAGGCGGCAAAGACTCAATCTTTGTGGTTGTTGACAGGTTCTCCAAAATGGCTCATTTCATTGCATGCAACCGAACTAATGATGCATCACATATTTCTGATTTGTTTTTCAAAGAAATAGTGAGGTTGCATGGAATGCCAAGAACCATTGTCTCAGATCGAGACACAAAATTTTTGAGTTACTTTTGGAAAACCTTGTGGGGGAAATTGGGAACAAAACTCTTGTTTTCCACAACTTGCCATCCCCAAACTGATGGGCAAACAGAAGTTGTGAATCGCACTCTTGGTACTTTGTTGCGTTCCATTATTGGAAGAAATGTCAAAACTTGGGAACAATGCTTACCACATGTTGAGTTTGCTTATAATCGTCATGTTCATTCTGCGACAAAGTTTTCCCCATTTGAAATTGTGTATGGTTTTAAGCCATTAACTCCAATGGATTTAACTCCTTTACCTGTGGGTGAACAAGTGAATTTAGATGGCAAGAAGAAAGCTGAATTTGTTAAACAGATCCATGAGAAGGCGAAAAGCAACATTGAAGAGCGCACCAAGAAGTATGAACAACAAGCAAATAAGGGCAAAAGAAAGATCACATTTGAACCAGGAGATTGGGTATGGCTTCATTTGAGAAAAGAACGATTCCCAAGTAAACGAAAGTCAAAGCTGATGCCAAGGGGAGATGGACCATTCCAAATCATGCAGAAAATTAATGACAATGCTTACAAACTTGACTTGCCTGTTGAGTATAATGTGCATGATGTCTTCAACGTTTCTGATTTGAGCCCCTTTAATGCAGGTGAAGATTTGAGGACAAATCGCATTCAAGAGAGGGGGAATGATGAGAACCCATCCAACGACCCGGATGATGAAGATCCATTGAGATGGAAGATTGGACCAATCACAAGGTCAAAAGCTAAGATGTTCAGTGATGCTCTTAACGGTTTGATAAAATCCTGTCGGAAAGAATCAATCATCAATTCATCAAGTAGCCAAGGAGACCTTCGAATTTTGATCCGAATTGAAGGCCAAGATTAGCCCAAGGCTTGGTAGCCCAAGTTGTGATTATTTCATTTAAATATCACCCAAGTCCAAGAAAATTCGGCCAAGTCTACACATGGCCCATGTTTTGGTCATAAATCATTCATTTCAAGTCCAAATGGACTCAAATCAAAGCCCACTTAAAGAGTACTCCTTTTCCTACATTTTAATAAGGATCCAAGCCCAAAATAAAGGTGGAATTTCGTCCATGAATCTGCCCAACAATAGATCCAAGTTCAAGTAACTCATAACATTGAATTAGAAGGCATTTTGAAGGGTCCTATCATTATGAAGTCATTTACTTAGAAGATATTAGAAGGTTGCCTCAATTATTGTCTAGAATTTATTTGAGTCCTTTGATTTGTCTTGTGTATCCTATAAATAGGTTGTCTTTGTAATCTTTTGAAGGCACCTTTGATTTGAATGATAATTGTGAGTTTAAACTCTTTTTGTTCTTTGTGAACTTTAGAACTTATCAAGTTTTCTTGCTTGTGGCGTTCAATACTTATCAATCAACTTGGTGGGTTGATTGTGGCGTATCTTATACCAAGGTTCTTGTCTCTTTATAGACAACGGGTCGCGGTTTCACCAATACTATCTCGGACAACCAATAGACGGTCGGGAAAAACACATCACTTGATGATATTACATTACCAAAATTAAGTAACTATAAACCACAAAATGCGTTTGCAATAAAATTAAAACGCCCACTTTATAGATTAAAGCAATCTAAGCGGATGTGGTATACCCGCCTAATGGAATACTTGATTGGGAAAGGATATATAAGAACGATGAATTGTTCTCTTGCGTATTTATTATGGAAAACAAGTTCCAGATTTTCAAATCAGCTCTATATGTCATTGTTATGAACATAATAGGCACTCTTGATGAAATGAGAGGGACCACAAGCTACTTGAAATCTGATTTTGAGAGGAAAGATCTTGGGAAAAATTGGTTTTGTCTAGATATTTGAGCTAGGACACTGAGTTTGTGAAATATTAATTCACCGATCGCATATGTGCAGAAAATAATCAGGCAATTTAATATGGACAAAGCGCATCCGGTTAGCACTCCCATGATCGGTCGAAGTGTCGGATATAAGGAAAGATCCATTTCTTCTAAAGGATGATGAAGAAAAATGCTGGGAGTTAGAATTCCCTATCTAAGTACAATATGCGCATTATCGTACTTAACATAATACACTGGACCATATATTGTATTTCTCAGTGAACTTGTTAGCTAGATTTAGGTCAGCGCCAACACAAAGTCATTGGAATGATATCAAATTAATCTTTTGGAACCATTGACATGGATTTATACTTTCCCTATAGAAAGAAAAATGGGATTGATAATGGAACTTCAATACCTACTTAGAATGTAAGCAGCAAAAGTACTAGCTCTTATAGAAAAACACCAAACAATGTCTTGGTATGTGTTTGATGATATTAGATATTTGTCTGACCCATACAAAGGTTGTTCCCAAACTGGATAAAGAATTACCACAAGGAACACATCGATTGCTTGGAAGTAAACTAAGCAATCCTTTGTAACTACCTCCTTGAACTAATCCAAGAATATGACTCTCTATGAGATAATAAAATAATGTATATGATTAAGGACTATCATTACATATATTAGAGGAGTTAGTAATTTTGGGTTCAACCAGTATCCTACTTGCATATATGGAAATAATGCATCATGTATCGAAGAAATGAACATAAGATACATTAGGGGTAATAACACAAAGCATATTCTACTTAAGTTTTTTTACAATCAGCAATAAAAGACTCTTCTTTAGATTCAAGTGAATCAAGTAAGGTGTCAAAAGAATGTGACATATTTTACCAAGTCATTACCTAAAACCATATATTGGGAAACGTGTAGAAAGTAAATGGAAATGTTTTCCAAACTCCCTTGATTAATGCATGAATCAGGGGGAGTAGTAGACAAAAGGGGGAGTCTACTATATTTGTGATATTGGTATGTTGTGCTCTTTCCTTCAACCAAGGTTTTATTTTTCCCATTGGGTTTTGTTCCTTGGTGTAAGGTTTTAGTGAGACAATTGTTTATATACCATCGTGATTTCCTAACTCTCATGATTAAAGTACGAATCTAAGAGAAAACTAGACTGAAGGAAAAGTCTATGTATTGCAAAGGAAACTGGTGCGTTGTACTATTTCCTTCGTCATATTTTTATTTTTTCCCGCTGGGTTTTATTTTGGCGTAAGGTTTTAACGAGGCCATGTTTGACACTCGGTACAAGGGGGAGTGTTGTAGAATAAGTGTGTCATCGTCTAAAGGATATGACAATAGAGATAGAGATAGAGATAGAGATAAATATATCAGAGTTAGATTAGAATTGAAATATCTCCTAACTATCTACTTGTAACTTCTCCCTATTTAAAGGGCTTATAATTAATGAGAAATATAGATTTCTTCTCTATGTCTTATTGTTATTATCTCCATATTGTTGTTCCATTTGTTTTTCCCTCTAACATATATTAAAATATCCACTAAATTTAATTTCAAAAAGTCTTGTAGGAAATAATAAAAAGAGAATTTAATTAAAATGTTCCAAGTTCACGCATCACTTGCCTAAATGTCCAAAATCTTCTCACGTTTGCCCAAATAACCTATAACCCCGCGATTTTCACCTTCGATCGCGGGGTGGGCCTAAAAAATAAAATTCGCGGGGTGGGTCATGTATTTAAATAATCCCTCGATATAACCTCTCGATTTTAATATATAATCCGTGATTTTAAATAGGGATTGAAGTCAAATATTTAAAATTTAGCTTATAAAATACATTTTTATGATAAGTAATTGGTCCTCCATATTAATAGGTCATCGATTTTAATATATAACTAGTGGCAACCCCGTGCGTTGCACGGTAGCAATAAATTTTTTAAAGAAGTATTTGATCGAGTTAAGATAGAACATAATTTCTTGCTTAATAATTAATGAGATACAATTTAAAATGAAGAATGTATTTACATAAGTGGTTTATTTTCACGTATTGATAACCTTTTATTGTTACGAAGAGTTTGACACGTATTGACATTAACTTTTTTGTTATGTTATTTAGAATAAAACAACATGTCATACACCCATATCATTATTGTTGTTACGAAAGTTTTGAGGAATCACCGTCTGGCTCAAATTTGAGTTTGATAATTTTGAAGTTTGAACTTAAAAAATGTTGCTTATTATTTTAATGAATCAAACTTGTAATGCGCTAATATGATATCCAACTTGATTCGTTCCAAACGTTCGTTTAATGCTCTTGAGTTTATATATAAGGTGACATATAATAAAAACAATCTAACAAACATGTTGACATTAAGTTTTAAACTTAAGTCCTAAAGAGTGATGTGGTGGGATATCTCATCCACCCCAGGTTCGAATCCAGGCGTACGCATCCTGTGGCCACTGTGTTTAATCTCAGGGCTGCATGCTTTCGCAGTCGGTTGCTTTGCCAAGGGATTAGTCTGGGTCATAGGCCCAGGACACCCTTTACAAAAAAAAAGTAGATGTATAGATTTTTTGAAAAATTATTGTTGGCCAATATATTTAGTCAAACCTATTTTTAAATTTTTCAAGCCAACTTCTACTCATATATAACCATCTATTTTTAAATTTTATCATCTTCATAGTAATGTGGGATAATTTAACCAAACCATAATTTAACGTTTAATAATACTCAAACTTGGTTAGGCCACATCATCAGTTGTGGCGATAATTATTTCAGGAAATATATGTATCGAGATAAGATATATAAAACAAAATTTCTCGGTTAACAGTTAATTGAATACAATATAAAATAATTAATGTGTTTCAATGAGTGGTTAATTTGTGTGTATATATATATATATATATATATATATATATATATATAATTTTTTTTTGGAAAATGAGAGTTGACAGTCAATATCAACCCTCTCTTCCAAATTCTACTTTCTTGCTAATTTATTATGGGATTCCAACCGTGAGCTAAAACATATTTATCCAACTAAAATTTTGATTATCAAAATCAACCCTTGTTTCTTACAGCCATCTTCATTCTTCAATCTTGCACCTCGCATCAAGGTGGGATAATTGAACTACAACACAATGCAATATTTTAGAATACTGAAATCTCACAATGTCATCTCATGATTTATGGTTGTTCTTTTTATATAAATAAAGTCACATAAAGATTAATATTTTATAAAATTTGATTTTTAGCAAAAGAGGTCGACTAAAATGAGACAACCACATAGGTTGCCACAAACTTTTAAACTTGTAAGTCATCTTATCCTCCTTTTCTTTTGTTTACCTCATCTTCCAAATTTATTATCTTTACGTTGATGTGGATTAACCAAATAAGATAGCTCATGCACCTTTTATATACTAACCTCTTCTTCCAAATCTATCTTTTTTTACCGATGTGGGATAAATAAATAAGACATTTCATCCAGCTTTTATATACTAACATCTTCTTCTAAATCTATTGTCTTTATGTCGATGTGGGACAATCAAATGTTATAGATGCTCTATTCATCAAAAAGGGGGAGATGAATTACAGAAATGTCAGATTCAGAAATTTCAAAGTTAAAGAATTGAAGAAGATAAAGTTGAAAGTTTGAAAGATTGTACAAGCAAAGTCAAAGATGTTTGAAGATGTGCTGAATTTACAAAAATTTTCTTTGAAGATATTTTGCTAAAGTAATTCGAGCTAACTCTGAAGATAATTTCTTTCCAAAGTCTGAAAGAGTTTCTGTGATAGTTTTTGGGAAGATTGTTAATATCCTTTTAGAGACAGATTTGGAAGAATACAGTCAAAGAAAGAGAAGATCGCAATGCTTGTGCCTAAAGAAGAAAATTTGTTGAAAAAGGGAGATTGTTATAGTGAAGCCTAAAGAGAAAACTGAATTGCAAAATCTTTCAAAGATGATCTTGAATCCAAAGGGGGAGATTGTTAGAGCAGAAATATGTTGGATACAAGATCATGAAGATCATAAGTCAAAGTTCAAGAAAGTCAATGCTGAAAGTAAACACTCAAGTGAAAGTCAAATTCTTTTGTTAATAAAGTCAAAGTTAATTGTGTTGTATTGTGTATTGTCTTAGGTATAAATAGCTTGTCTTTGTATTCATGTTTGTAAGTAAGTCATTGTAGTAGGGTAACAATTCAAATTGTAAGAAGTGAAGTGAGCAGATTAGAGAAGAGCAGATTAGAATATTATTTCTAGTGAGAGAAAGTAGTGAAAGAAAGGGAGTTTGTAATCTTTGTGTCAGGATCGAAATTCAAACAAGAATTTAAATAACACACTCAGAAACTTATGTTAAAGAAGTTG
Organism: Arctium minus; assembly: GCA_954870635.1. NCBI lineage: Eukaryota > Viridiplantae > Streptophyta > Magnoliopsida > Asterales > Asteraceae > Arctium > Arctium minus. Next base: position 74,924,135 of record OX941089.1, on the reverse strand, counting down.
CGGAAAAACACTTTAACAGAAAATCAATGGAACAGTATATATATCTCAAATCACAAGTTTATATTGATTCAACTTGATGATTACACACAAAACCTCAATCTGTTTAACAGGATAAACAGACGTTCTATACTTCTCTATAGAAAGGATCTAAACTATTCTTGAGGTTAATTCTCTCTAAACAAAATGTATGAATAGTTATTGTTAATTCTAACAAAGACTTCTATACTATATATACAAGACTGAGTACAAGATAATTATCAAAATAAAATTGATCTTCAGCATCAATACCATAATTATCTTCAACCATATCTCCAACTCATCTTTATCTTCAAGTCTTCTGTATCTTTAGAAGCAGCACTAACCTTCTCTTCTTTTAACAGTATTAATCATTGAGAAGCATAAACATCCTCAGCAGTATTAATCATGCTTGCAGTAGTAATCTTCAACAGCATTAACTACTAGCAGTACTAACTCTCCAAGCAGTACTAACTATTCAAGTAGCAGTACTAACTTTTCATGCAGTATTAATTCTACTAGCAGTATTAAAATTACAAGCAATAGTAATACCTTTCAACTAGCACTAGTATCCATCCTTAGCATATTCTGACCCAACAATCTCCCCCTAACTTAACTTTTCAGGATGAGAAGTTAAGTTCTTCAACTTAGAGTCTTCATGATGCTTTCAACACTTCAGCTTAGTTCCCTAAATTAGGATCCAGACCCAGACTTTGATTAATGATCTTGCTAATCACAAACCTTGCCATTTCAGAACCTTGAGGACAGATTAGTTTGGCTTTCAGCATCCCCTGTAGCTTGGCTAGGCTATGGTCATATATCTTATCCACCAGGTAATATTCATGGAAGTTGTTGTCAATGGTTAAGATATACACCCCACACCTTTCTATGAGCATCCAGTTGTCCACAGACTTGAAAACTTCCTTGATTACGTGCTTGACAAGGTCTGGACTGAACATCATGCATAGATACTCCATTGCTAGTTTCTTGATGTTCATCCCTGATGTCTTCAGCACATCCCCATACAGAGTCATTCCTACTTTGAACATTTCTTCCAAGTCTGACCTTGAACAACTTCTGACTATCTTACCCCAAGTAGAATAAACTTCAAAGTGATCACCCATCCTCTTGATTCTGAAATACTCTTTTACTTGATCTTCTAGAATATCCCAGTGGATGATTTCAGGGGCTTGAACTGAAATGGGATCTGCTTTTACTGGTTCATCATCTGTTACAGTCATGTAAAGACCAAAATGCACATCAGATTGACTTGGTTGTTGTGCACTTTGACTTGATTGCTCTGTATGACCTGTAACAGATGGTTCTGCCTCTTTTTCTGCTCCTTCAACCCTTGACTTTTTGGACTGTTTCTTGGAAGCTATAGTTTTCACTCTCTTGGCAGATTTAGTTTTCACTCTCTTGGCATATTTGACTTCCACAGCAACAGGTTCTTCCTTCTTTTCTTCAGCCTTTTCTTTTGAAGGGGTGGTTTCCTCACTCTCAGGGAAGGGTTGTTGGATATTGAGATCATGTCTCTCTTTCATTTGTCTTTCAAACTCAATCCTTTGAGTGAAGTCCCCTTGAAGCTTTGCCATTTCCTTTCTATATAGCTCTTCAACTCTGCTGTATGACATTCTAGCAAACATCTCTTCTTTTACACCAATTGAGCCTTTCAGAAAGTTTATCATTTTTCTCCTTTCTTGATTGGCCAAAAAGGTCTTAGAAGGTTGTCTTTTCTGAGTCTTTGTTGGCAGTTTGTGCTTGGATGCTTTCACTGTACTTTTCTTGGCCTCAGCTGCAGCTTTCAAGCTGTTTTGATGTTCCTCATTCAACTTAGTAGACAGATCTAGAGCAATCTGCCTATCTTTGGCCTTTTGAGTCTCTTCTTCTTGTTCTAGCTTAGCCTGCAACTTCTTTGCTAATTCCTCATCAATCTCTATATGTTTTAGCTTCTTGGGAGGTTGTACAGATTCATCCACTTTTGCCTTGCCTTTTCTTTTCATTTCTGCCTCACTGATTTCTTTTCTTTTCTGCTCAAGACCTCCTTCTTTAATTTCCACTCCCTTGGCCTTTTGAGTGGCTTTGGGGGTGTCTGTTTTGGCCTTTAGAAGAGTTTCTGCTATTTCTATCTCTTCAACAGATAGCCCTATTACTGCTGTTGGCTCTGTTACTGCTGCTAGCCCAATTTGTGTTGCTCGCTTAGAAGTTTTTGCTGCTGGCCCTGTTTCATTACCCTGCTCCCCCTCAACTGTAGACTTCATCCCATCAGGACTTTGCTTGTCAGATCCAGCTCTTGACTTCCCCTTATTCTCCCCCTTTTTGGAAGCATCATGAAGGATGCTCTTCTTTTTTAGTATGAACTTGGTTCTTTTCTTCTTTTGCACTTGCTTTAGAACCAATTTCTTGAGGTTGTTGATCTGTACCTGTTGGGAGAGGATTATCTGTTGCATCTCCTCTATGAGTTTGCCCTGAGATAGGACATCCTCATTTATATTTTCCAACGTTTCCATCAATTCATCATAGGTATATCTATCCTCACCACCTTTAGGTGTGTTTACCACCCTTGGAGGATCACTGGAACGTTTAGTAGGGGTCCTCTGCCTAGCAGAGGCACCTTCTACCCCCTTGGTTTCTTGGCACCGGGGACCTCTAGATGATTGCTCACCTAAAGTTGCCGTGGGGAAGGTCTTAGGAATGTTCACACTGTCCTGCTCTGCACTTTGTGCAAAGTCAGTAGTGTGAGCCTCACTGCCCACATGCTCAACCTGCTCCTTAGTGAGCACCTTCTTGGGGTTGGGAGACACCCCTGTGGTTTCCCTATCGATATTCTCTAATAGAGAATGCTCCATTAGAGGGCTTGAAGGCTGTGGGGGTGAAGGTACAAGAAGGGAAGGAACCTTCTTTACCTTTTTCCTTATATATATTTTGGTGTTGGGGGATGTGGGCTTGTCAATAGGAAACTGAGGAGGATTACTAGAAATGAGTGGTGTGGGTAGGTCATCAGTTTGGTTGTCAGATGAGGGCTTTGACACTGATGCCTCACCATGGGAATGTGACACACCCATCATTGTAGAGAACAATGGGGTGTCTTGGCCAGAAAAGTCCTTGGAGGGCCTTTTCATGTTTGAGAATACCTTCCCTTTGGGAGGTTTTGGTACATACACCTCTTGAAAAGAGGGTAGATCCGTCAATTCCTTCAGTATAATCTCTTGTACAAACCTGGGATACATATAAAAGCTTTTGGATTTGGTATCCAGGTTTGACATAAAATCATTGAAAATCATTTGTGAGAAATTGAACTTTCTAGAGGTAGTTAAGCAGACCAAAGCATAAGCTAAGGTACTGCTAAACTCACTCCATCCAGTTGTTTTTCGTGAAATGCAATGTTGTAGGGTATGAACAAAAAATCTCCACTGTGGTGAAAACCTGTTCTTGAAAAACTTGAATACATCCGTGGGACCTTCATACCCCATAGGACTAAGAGTTTGGAAGAGATCTTCCTTAGGTAAAGAGGTTATACCTGAGGCATCATCTAATCGTAGATGGATGCGAATACACTCCTCTATGATGGTCAGGGGTTTATCACATACCCTTGTTTTGATGACCTGTTTGCCCTCTTCAGATTGAATAGCAGCATTGGCCCAGAACTGTCTTTGATGTTCCACATAGATTGTGGGATTGACAGTTAGAGCGTGGGCAATGTGAGAGGATTTGAGTAAATTCACTATGGCATGGAAACCTTCAGCTTGCTTTGGTTTCTGCAACATGGCGAGCTCGTTGTGTTCATCAAAGAATGCTCATCCTGCCATCGTTCTGGTTAAATCTAGCGTTCAAATCGTTACTAGGGTTGACACTGGTAAGCAAGAAATCGAGAGAGAGAAGAAGTAACAATGGAAGTTCAAAGAGCCGGTTATAGGTGGAGGGTTTTAGTTAGAAGCAGTACTAAGTACCCGAGCAGTATTAACTAACTCGCAGTATTAACTCATATTAGCAGTAGTAACACATACTGGCAGTACTAACACGGACTAGCAGTATTAACACAGACTAGCAGTATTAACACATACCAGCAGTAGTAACCCTGATTAGCAGTATTAAATAAGTCAAGCAGTAGTAACTTTGTACTGGCAGTATAAACCACCTAGCAGTAGTAACCATACTTAACCATTTTTGAAAAATTATCATGAGTAATATAGCGAGCAATATTAACTGATTTAGAAGTACCTAGTATCCATTTGAAGCAATCTGAAACACTGAAACACACAAGGTTAGAAGCATCATGCACAATACAATATGAGAAAGTAGACAGGAAGGAATCTATACATGTACATAAGATATAAGACAATAGGATTATTCAGAGTTTATCATGCCCACACTTGTGACCAAAAATGTGAATCTACCCACATCAAAAGCTTTAGTGAATAGATCAGCAAATTAGTTACTTGTATGAACTTTCACAACCTGAATTAGCTTCTTTTCATTACAGCCTCTGATAAAATGATACCTGATTTCTATATGCTTTGTTTTGGAGTGCTTGACTGGATTATTAACAATGCTAATAGCACTGTTGTTGTCTATGAAGATTGGAGTGTGAAGAAAGGTCATACCATAGTCCAGCATTTGATTCTGAATCCAGAGTACTTGAGAACAGCAGCTTGCAGCAGCTATGTACTCTGCTTCTGTTGTAGATGTGGACACTGTTGTTTGTTTCTTGCACTGCCATGATACTAGTCTTGCACCCAAAAACTGACATCCCCTTGAAGTTGACTTTCTATCCAAATTTGCACCACCCAAGTCACTGTCTGAATAAGCAAGTAGATCAAATGGTGAGTCATGAGGATACCAAAGACCTAATCTAGGTTGGCCTTTGAGATATCTGAATACCCTCTTGACTGCTTGAAAGTGTGACTGCTTAGGCCTTACTTGAAATCTTGCACACACACAAACAGGAAACATGATATCTGGTCTTGAAGCACTGAGATACATGAGAGAGCCAATCATGGGTCTGTAGTGATGAACATCCACATCCTCCCCCTCAAGATCTGCAGTGATCTGTTTGTGTGTCTCCATGGGTGTGCTTGCAAGCTTTGAATCTAAGAATCCAAACTTATTAAGAATGTCCTGCACATACTTGGATTGGCTTATAAATATCCCATCTTTCTTCTGCTTAACTTGTAGCCCTAGGAAGAAGTTAAGTTCACCCATAGAACTCATTTTGAATCTCTTGTGCATCAAATCTTCAAAATCTCTGCACATTTGATCTTTTGTGGATCCAAAGATAATATCATCCACATAGATTTGCACTATTAGGATGTCCTTCTTCTTCCTCTGAATGAACAGAGTCTTGTCTATGATTCCTCTTTGAAAACCATTTTCCAAGAGATGGGTAGACAGGGTGTCATACCATGCCCTTGGTGCTTGATGTAGCCCATAGAGTGCCTTCTTTAATTTGTATACTCTGTCAGGATAATTTGGATTCTCAAATCCTGGAGGCTGACAGACATATACTTCTTCTTCAATTTTTCCATACAGAAAAGCACTCTTTACATCCATCTGGTAGACCCTGAACTTCATGAAAGAAGCATAGGCTAAAAATAGCCTGATTGCCTCTATCCTGGCCACTAGTGCAAATACTTCTTCATAATCAATACCCTCTTCTTGAGTATACCCTTGTGCCACTAGTTTGGCTTTGTTCTTTATTACTATTCCTCTCTCATCTTTCTTGTTCCTGAAGATCCATCTTGTGCCAATTGCTCTGTGTCCTTTTAGAAGATCCACCAGATCCCATACATCTTGCATTACAAACTGCAGTAGCTCCTCTTGCATTGCTTCTATCCAGCTTGGATCCTTCATTGCATCAAATGCCTTTTTGGGCTCAACCTGTGATAGAAAGCAAGATAATAAACCTGATTGTAGATCTTTCAATCCCCCTATCTTGTTTTGTTGCCTTGTGATCATTGGAGAATTGATGTCACCAATCACTAATTGAGGAGGATGATTGTCTTGAGTTCTGGTAGCATTGACAGCCTCTTCATGAAGATTGACTTCAAGATTTGTGTCATTCTTTTCTGGAGAGCTTCCACCATACACTGAAGAATCATCATCTGTGTCTTCCTCTTCCAAAACTGGCATCTCAGGACCTTTGATTCCTGAATCTGAGGGCTGATCTTCCTTTTCACCTCTGTCCTCTTCATTCTGAGTTGGTTCAGTGTCCTTTGAATCTGAATTATCTTTCTTATCTTGGTCACAGAATTCAACAGGATCAGCAGTAGGTGTTGGGAACAGCACAAACTCTTGTCTTTGTAATTGTGCCTTTTCAGTTCCTGTTTCTGCATTATGCACATCACTAAAACTCAAAGAATTAGTCAGTGAATCAATGTCAAATAGCCAATCAGGACCTGAACCAAGTTGATTTGGTGTGTTCTCATTGCATTTGACATTGTCACTTTCTTCAATAATCCTAGAAGAGGTGTTAAAAACTCTGTAGGCCTTACTTTGAGATGAATAACCAACAAGAAACCCATCCTCAACTTTGCTATCAAACTTGCCTAGGTGAGTTTTGGTATTGAGAATTGTGCAAGGACACCCAAATGGTTTGAAAAATCCAATAAAAGGTTTCTTCTTTTTAAAAAGCTCATAGGGTGTCTTGTCTTGAGATTTTACTACTAGAACTCTGTTTTGAACATAGCAGGCAGTATTAACTGCTTCTGCCCAAAAAGTAATTGGAAGTTTTGAATCTGCCAACAGAGATCTAGCACCTTCTATCAGAGTCCTATTTCTCCTTTTAGCAACACCATTCTGTTGAGGAGTTCTAGGAGCACTGTATTGCCTCTCAATGCCTTTTTCCTCACAGAAGCTGTTTAGGTCATTATTTTTAAATTTAGTTCCATTATCAGACCTAATGACTTTAACTCTTAGATTTGTTTGGTTTTCAATTCTAAGAACAAAGGATTTGATCAGTCCACTTGTCTCATCCTTAGTCCTCAGAAAATAGACCCAAGTAAATCTAGAGAAATCATCAACAATAACTAAGCAGTAGGATTTCTTACCAATACTCATCACATTTGTAGGGCCAAACAGATCCATATGCAGTAAATTAAGACATGCAACACAATGATCATCACATGAAAATACCTTTTGTGGCAAACCTCTTACAAGGTTGTTTTTCACAAATTTGTTCATTGTTTTAAAGTTCATGTGACACACCCTTCTGTGCCAAAGAGATGATTCATCTAAATAGGCTTTTGAAAATAAACAGTTTAGAGATGAATCAGAAACTACACTCTCCAAGTCTAAGCAATAAACATTGTCCTTTCTAGGAGTTCTAAATAGTATCATACTTTCATCAACTACCTTAAATCCTGGAGCAAGGATGATACATTCAGTATCAGTGAATAATATGCTATGTTTCTTGTCACATACCTGTGATACACTTAACAGGTTGTATCTCAATTGCTCAACATAGTATACATCCTCAAAGATCATCTTACCTTTTGACACATTACCTTTTCCACTTATCTTACCACCTGCTGGATTATCACCAAAAGCAACATGTCCTCCATCCATTCTTTTGAAGTTTTGAAGGCAGGCCATGTTACCTGTCATGTGCCTGGAACAACCACTATCAACATGCCAAATTCTCCTTCCCTTGAGCTGTTGGTTGCCCTGCACATTTAATAAAGCAGTTAGTTTTTAATAGGAACCCAAGCCAAAATGGTCTTTGGTTTTCCATTCTCATCAACATATTCATATTCAGACTGGATGAGATTATCAAACTGAGGAATCTCATTGCTTGAATACTTTGTCAGAATAATGGGCCTGTCACTGGAAGCAGTACTAACTTGATTAACAGTACTAACTGAGTTAGCAGTAGTATTGCTTGCAGTAGCATTATTTCTGTCAGCAGTACTAACAGATTTCTTTACTTTTGGAACCCAGACCTGGACAAAGTTGTTTGCTTTCTTTTTCTTTAAGTTACTCCTTGGCTTATTTGGAGTATTTTTCTTTGAATTAGCAAACTTATTTTGAACATGAGATTTTATAGGAGCCTTTCTCACATTCTTAGCCATATGATTCCTTATATGCTTCCTATAACCAACGGGATTTTGTATATTTCTTTGAAAACTGATCCTTTGGTTAATAGGATTGAAATAACAGTGTTTGGCTAGATGATTTAGCTTGCCACAAATAAAACAAGGCTTTGGTCTGTTAATTTTTCTCAGATCAATTCCTTGTTTTAAAGCCCACTGATTATTTCTATTTCTTTGATTTCCCCTTGTTTTATCATGTTTTTGGGGTTGATTCTGTTTACAAGTACAGGGATTAACAACAGTAGTTTGCATGGAATGAACTCCCTGTGCCTTTCCCTTCCCTCTCTCAGAGGTCTCAGCTTTTACATTCTTAACAGTCTCTTCCCCAGACTTTACTTTCTCACTCTTGACAAAAGGTTTACCCCCTATTTCATTTGTCAGAATGTGGTTTTCTAGGGGAATATTATTTTGGTCTTTCTCCTTCTTACTCTCAGAGTCCTCTTCTTCAGAATCTGCCTCAATCACTACTTTGTCTAAAGGATCTACTTCAGTGGCTCCTTCAGGTAATTCCTTCTTATCCTGTCTTTCTAAGAGATCAGAGGTGGGAGGAATATAGTTATTGTTGTATGGTGGAGGTGTGGTGTTGTAGCCTATTCCTCTTCTAAGTTTGTCATGGACTTGAGTTTTTAAAAGTGAGTCCATTGCTTTAGAAGCATTGGAATATTTCTCAATGTCCAGCTTTGCTTTCTCAAAATCACTCCTTATCTTCTCACATTCCTCTTCAGACTTTTTAAGCTTAACCTCTAACTGATTTTTCTCCCACTTTCAGTAGTTTGTATCATAGGAATGTTGAAGTTCATTAGCCTGGTAAGACTTAATTTGTTCTTCAAACCTCTCAACAATCAGAACATATTCTCTTCTATCTTTCTCTAACCTTTTAAGGTCATCACACATACTCTGATTATGATCCTTGTACTTTTTAACAGTTTCAATACAGATTTTAGAGCAAAGATTAGAAGTTACCTTTGTGGGAATATCAGTGCTTGCTGACTCTGAAACTTTATCCATTAAAGCATGATTCTGAACTGCTTCTTCTGGTTGGTCACTCCAATCAAATCCCATTCCTTCTTGGGAAACAAGAGCTTGATAAGAGTTCCTACTGTTGAAGCTAGTGGACTGTGATGGTTGATGGTTGCTAGTATGCTGTTGAGGCATTCCACTTCTGCATTCTCTTGCAAAGTGCCCCAGCTTGTGACACTTGTAACATTCAACCTTGGATTTATCAAATCCAACCCCATCTTCTCTTTTCTGAGCAAAGTTGTTCCTTCCAGTCCTTTTAATGAATCTTTTTACCCTCATAGTCAGCATAGCCATCTGCCACTTGATATTCATCTCTTCCAGATCATCAGCATTTATCTGTTCTAAGTCATCATTAATTAGAGTGGAATTAGCATGACTGGCTAGAAAAGCTTCTAAAACTGAGTCATTAGATCCATCTTGCTTTGATCCATGGGCAGTACTAACTGATTCTGTATTAGCAGTAGAATCAGTAGAGGATGATAAAAGAGCAGTATTGTATGAGTATCCAGAGGACCTCTTCTTTGTTTCTACCTCTGCTTCAAACACCCTAAGATCATTATAGAGGTCATCCAATTCCTTGTCCTCCAATTGATCATTTTGTCTGAAGGAGACAGTGTACATAGTCCATTCATCACCAAGAGATCTTAGAAATTTTCTATTAACATCATCTTGATCTATCTGGACACTAACAGTAGCCAATTCACCAATTAGCTTATTAAATCTATCAAAAGTTTGAGTCATAGACTCATTCTTTGTAGACATGAAGTTTTCATACTGCTGTTTTAGGATGGCCTTCTGATTTCTCTTGGTACTTTTGGTACCAGAAAATCTTTTCTCCAGAGAATTCCAAAGAACTTGTGCATCAGAACAGTTGCAGAATTGATGTTGGTACTCATTGGGTATAGCCAAAAGCAGAGTGCTCAAGGCTTTCATCTATGTCTGCCTCAACTTTCTCTCTCCATCTATCTTTGGTGGAGGTCTCTTTCCTTCTGTATCCATCTTTCCTCCATCAGAAGGACCATTCTCAATGATGTCCCACATTGAGAAGTCTGTGAGAAGAATGTAATGCTTGATTCTGATCTTCCACATGTCAAACTCATTGGGTTTGAGCATGGGAACCTTTGATACCAAAACACTGTCGCTTGAACTGTCCATGATTAAAGGTTTCTGAATGTTCTCGCTCTGATACCACTTGTCAGGATCGAAATTCAAACAAGAATTTAAATAACACACTTAGAAACTTATGTTAAAGAAGTTGCGGAAAAACACTTTAAGTTTGTGATTGAATCAAAGACTTGTGATTACGTTTGTTGAATCATATTTCTGTTTACAATTAGAACTTGATAATATTTGGGAATAACATATATATACACACATCCACACATCTTTAGACATAAAAACATGCATACATTAATAGACGGATTACTGCATAACAAAATCAAGGAAAAACAAAAAAAAATTATCCGTCGGTGATCTGTAGCAAATTACCGACGGATGTCCAATGGAGAAATTGGGTATTAACTTGGTTGCCTTTTTTGGGATTGAGGTGGGGAGTGGTAGTGAGACAAGCTTTTGGTCGGATAGGTGGGTTGGGGGTGAAAGGTTAGAGGATAGATTCAAGAGGCTTTACCGTCTTGATTCAAAGAAAGATGGGTCGATAGCCAATAAGGGAGAGTGGTCTAGGGATAATGGGAATGGAAATGGAGTTTGTAACACCCTCGAATTTGGTAAGAGCAACTAATTAAAATTTTTAAACATAACATCAAGTAAGGGACGAAACTTCCTCTTACGAATCAAAACTCTATATGCCTCAACTGCGAATTCTATAATTAATCTTGACAATTATAAAACTCCAATAATATGTACAACTAAATTGAAGTCGGGTGTCACTTAACCCAATTACAAGCTGCTCTCCATAACCTAGTGCGAAAAACTTCAACAAGCTACTCACTCCTCGGGTGCACAAAAGGTACTCCTCCCTTCACTGAGATACTAGAACTATTCTCAACCGGGACCTGTTGCACATGCCGACAAATAAAAAGGTTAGGCTAACGCCTAGTGAGCTCAAGAGTTTTACATGAGTAAATATCTTTAAAAATAATGAACGTCGCTTAAGATTATAACCTTTCAATTGATGTACTTTAAACGTAGAGAAACTCTTTTACAATGTCATGCACTTTCAAAGATGGACACCTCATTTCAAACATGCTTTATAAATTGATGCAACTTATACTAATTCGAAACATGAATATGAAATGACTCCCATTTAAGAAACGTGGAAAAACGTTATATCCCAAAACACCCAAACTCTGGTGGGGCAAAATACTCGACCCATGATTCTTCATCAAAACCACATATACCGTACGTCTGAAAACATGGACACTAGGTCCAATACTCATGCGACCTTAAACGAAAGGAATCTAACTACCAAAACAAGGGGTTGACATAATTCATTCAAACCTTAATATACGAGGAGGGAGGTCCAATATTAAGGCCCTCATTCATTGTCGACCATAAAGAACTAATGACAATAAAATATGACATCATTTTATTTGAAATACTGATAGCCGACAACGGGGGAGACCCACATCCGTTGAGAGTGGAGGAAACACAAAAGTATACCACCCAAGCAACGTTAATCGCATGACACCTCCCAACATCACAGTCAGGTGTCCCTACGACTCCTTTAACAAACGTCACCCCAAGTCAGTTGACCTTGATGGATCATTCCGAAGAACTCCATCCCGAAGGCTCGGCACACTTAAAGACTACCTCCCAGGCATTACTTCAAGCGGCGGAGGTCCTAGCACCTACTCCCCCGAAACACTAACAGACTCAACCCTCCTAGCGATCGCTTGTAAAGTTTCCGGTCATAAAACATGGGCACCGGAGTTTAACCCCGCAGCACCCAATTGACCATCCCAAAACAGACTGACTTACGTGCCTATGGATCCAATGCAACACAGTCTAACCTTACCGGACTACACATGAATGACCAAAGCACTCGAGCTCGTAACCAACCTCAATACGCAACACAGCGCATTAGTACATACGTCATAACTGGACTCTACATTGAGCCATATAAAACCGGACAAGTGTCCTCAAGACTCCTTTAAAACAACATCGAGCCAAAATACTCAAAACCTCTTTTTGACCAATGATTAACGCTTTTCAAATAATAAACGCACTCGACCCATACCATGAAATCACATGCTCCAAAATACTTGAATGGACTCCAACACAGTTTAAGTCGGGACAAAAGGTTTTCCAAATAGATTTATACTCTCAATCCTTTCAAAACATCCCATAACACCAAATTAAACCTTTTACCCAAATAAACACTAAAAATGCCTTTTCACCAAATAATCTCATTTATGCAATAAATTACTAAACACACCCATTTATGACTCATTTATCAAAATGCCCAAAAATCTCCAATACGGGTGTTTTACAAGGTTTATAAAATTAAACTTCTCAAATAACCAATCCCATCAAGTAAATCCACAAATGATAATTCCATGTTAAACACATAAATACTTTAAATTAAACATTTTTGCATGTACAACGTTTTCACAAATCAACTTGAACTCACCTTGCTAGGTTTAGGCTAAATCTAGATTTTACCCCAACTTGAGCTTCCTTGAAAAAATCTGAACTTCAAGCCAAATCTTCTGAAACCTAAGTTCACAAGGGTCCAATCATAAACATCCACATTTAACCATTTATAACCGTTCCCTAAGCATTTGCATAAAGATCTTAACTTATATCGAAACCCTAGTTTCCATGAATGAAGAAAAGAGGAGATTACCTTGTCCACCACTTGCATCCGCTAACAATAAACTTTTAGGGTCACTACCTTGACATCAACTTAAGTTCTTCAAACGATGGGAGATAGATTGATGAAACCCTATAAATCAAGGGGAATGAGGAAGAAACTCAAATCATGGGTTCACCCTTGAAAACTTTGCAATAAATAACCTAAACACAATACTTGAGACCCACAAGATGATCCTACTAACCTTAGATGAACATTTGAAGAAGGAGAAGGTAAGGAAGAGAGGAAATCATCCCTAGTCTCCCAAAATCGCCTCCAAAAATGAGTGATAGCAGAAAATAGGGTTAAAATGGGTTAAGTTCATTTTTTATACGCACAGACGTCGGGGGCGACTATGCCCAGTGGCAATGTCGTCGAGGCAATGTCATTGAGTCCTAGTCCCTCTCGGTACAGGTCAGGCGACTATGACAGGCGATTGTGCCTTTGTCACAGTCGCGAGGCACTCTCGCGCCCCACGTACCGCGGCCACAAAATCCCTTCCGCGACCTTGCCCTAGCAATAGTGACACATGTCACAATCGGGGCACTGTTGCCGATGCTGTGCAGGGCTCCGAAATCCTTCTCTTTCGCGTTCTAAAGCTCCCAATTCCCCGAGGGATTTTAAACAATGCATTTCCCAACAAAACCCCACTGTTTACAAGTCACAGAAATTTCCGGGTGACATTTACTTACCGAAAATCACGAGTGTTACAGAGTTGGAGGAGGGAACCCTGAGATAGGGAAGAAGGGGAGCTAGTTTCTCTAAGGGTGGAGTCCGAAAAGAGGGGTAGAAGATAAAGTGAAGTGGTTAGTGAGTGAGGAGGGATACTTTACGGTGCAAGAATTAAAGTCATTGATTGATGGGAGGGTGGAGATGGGAGGTGATAGATATGAAGAAACTATTTGGTCAAGGGAGGTCCCGAAGAAGATTTGTATCTTTTTTTGGGAAGGCGAACATTGATAGACTCCCGTGTAGAGTGGTTTTAGATAAGATGGGGTTGGATGTAAAGTCTGTGCTTTGTCCAAGATGCAATTTGGAATTGGAAACCGTAGACCACGCTTTGGTAAAATGTCAAGAAGTGTACAACTTGTGGTGTTCGGTGCTTCGGTGGTGGAAAATCCGAAAAGACAATTTCAATTCATTAAAGGATCTCTTGGATTTATCTTCTAACATGATAGGTAAATCTTCTCGGCCGAAGTTATGGTTGGAGACGGTGTGGAGTTTCAGATATATTATTTGGGCAAACCGGAACCAAATCGTGCTCAAAGGAAACAAAAGAAAGATGGAGGACCTCCTCTTCGAATTTCAGCGTAAGTGCTTTGAGTGGATTGCATTACGAGGAAAATAGATTGGTACAAGTGGCTGTCGAACCCAGTTTTGTTGAGGTGGTAAAGCTCGGTGGCTTCTAGCTATCAGTTGCGTCAAGACTTGTGCAAGTTGCGGTTCCAGTTTGGTCGTATTTTGTTCGTCCTGGGTTAGGTTCGCCCATTGCGAACTAGCAAAGGAGCTGTTGCGGTCGGTTGTTTTAGTTTTGGTGTTTTGGTCTTAGTTTCGTGTTCTCTTGAACATTGTGATTGTTGTGAATCGGTTATATTGATTGGTTTTATTTTGGTAATAAAATGTCTTGCCTTTCAAAAAAAAATTGTATTATATATAACTTTGAAAAACATTCTAGAAAATAATGGTCGAACATATGAAATGGGAAAACACTATGGTTCATATTCTAGACATTGACTTTTTAGAAATCAATTTTCTCTTAGTTGTTTTATTTAATGCATTGCTTTTAATTTTTTGGTTGTAGGTAGGTTGGCAAATAACTTGTGGTGATGGGTCAAAAAAATAAATATTATAGGAAAAAAGTAGGAAATTATTTTAAAATTTATGACAAGCATCAAATATTTTATTGACTTTTGTGTAGTATTACATTCTTCTACAAATCATTTTAAGACTTAAAATACTCTTCGTAATAATTTATTTTATATGAATATCAAAATTTATTGGATAAGCATTTATCCACAATAGTCGTTACTCTCATTTTCCTTATCAGGTAACATTCTCGACCATCAAAATGGATAGTTGCTAAGGGGTTGTTTATTAAACGTTTACCTGATAAGTATTTATCGGGTCACTTTACCTTATTGGATGAACATGACAATGATTGATGAACCTTACCCGGTAAGAGCAATGACAAGTACTGAGAGTCTTATCCGGTAAATGAGAGAGACGACTCTTACCTGATAAGCACTTATGGATAAATTGTTCCATACGATGTCGTTTTAATGGACTAAAATTTTACTCGGTAAGTTAAGTGAAAGTGTTTTTTTTTTTTGGAAAAAAGATCAAGTGAAAGTGTTGACTCTTCCTGGGTAAGCATTAGGTAAACGGGTCGTAACTGTCTTTTACCTAGTAAACGCTTACCGGGTAAGATTATTAATCCTTGCTATATCTCTTATCAGGTAAGGGGTTGTTTACTAACTGTTGACCAGACTGACTCGGTCAGCAAATCTGACTCGGTCAGCAGTCAGAGCGTTTACCAAATCCTGAATCTAACCGAGAAACTAACCGAGATCTTACCAAGCCAGATCCAAAATGATGCTTACCTAGTCATTACCCCAGTCAGATTCACGATTTTCTGCCCCTTCCCAAAGTGCGATTAGGGTTTTTCCCCGCTTCTCGTCGCTCTTCCACCATCACTCCTCCTCCGTCGCTCCTCCCGTCACACCGCTGAAAGTGGTTAAGATAAAATCAGCAGTTGGAAGTCGGTGAGGTTGAAGTTGGCATCGCCGAAAGTGGAAGCATGGAGAAGTAACTTCCACCGGATCTGTTATCACCTACGGCGAAATTTTGATAACGACGACGGTGTAATGGCGGTGGATCTGTCGTCACCGGATAGTCAGGGTGGATCTTGTTACCGGTGGCGGCGCAGGCCGCAGTGGTGTTATCTTTGTGGTTAATGTGTTGGTGGTGGGGTGGTGGTAGTGGGAATGTGGGTGGTGGAGGGACGGCGGCGTAGTGGCGGAGGTCTTGACGGAGAAGGAGAGATGAGAAGGGAAGGTGCAGAGGTCTTGGCGGAGGTCTGGTGTTTGGAGAAGAGGCTCAAAACTCGATGAACTTTTCCTTAGGGTTTTCTATTGTATCTATGTTGACTTTGACCATTTTTTTAGGATAATAGTCTCTCTTTTTTTTGGTAGTTATAAAATTAATTAATTATTTAAAAATTATGAATCCATCCATTAAACAACGGATAATAGAAAGGATTATATTTAATTTTAACATGTAATTGTAAAAGGGCTATAATGGTTATTTTCTGTCCGTAAGCACCTACTAGAAAAACACTTGGTAAACATTTTTATCCGGACAACACTTACCTGAGACAGCACTTACCGGGGACAACACCTTACCCAGACAGCACTTACTCGGTAAGAGTTGGTAAACAGCCCCTAAGATTATTGGTTCTTGTTATACGTACCCGTTAAGGCAAGTGACACCAAATAAATGATTATCTGATAAGAGTTTGATAAACGGCCCCTAAAGGTCATTTAAAATGATCAATAAAAAGATGTAATATTAATCCAAAATTTTCCCGTGAGATAGATGGTTTTGAGAAGTATTATTCATATAATTATTTAAACTGATGTGGTGTTTTACTATTTAAAAGATTATACAAATTTTTTAGCTTTGAAATATATATTTTGTGGAATAATCAATTGTGGTTGGGGTAGAAGAGAGTTAGAGATGGTAGACAAGAATTTTAATGCAACTTATAAAAAGAATATATAGAGAGAGAGGAAGGATCATGCGAAAAGTTAAACATTTTGCGAGAATGCGAGAAATGTTTAATCATCTATGATTACACGGCCTGTAGGTGTGTTTAATCATATATGATTAAGCTTGTGTATCATATATGATTAAACACTTCACGCCTTCTTACAAAATGTTTATCATGCGAGAAGTTAAACATTTTGCTAGAAGAAGAGAAGTGTTTAATCATATATGATTACACGGCTTATAGGTGTGTTTAATCATGTATGATTAAACGTCTATGTATTGTCAATATAACATGTGTTTAATCATATATGATTAAGCTTGTGTATCATATATGATTAAACACTTCTCGCCTTCGCGCAAAATGTATAGCTTCTCGTTTGAACCTATATATATATATATAGGCCCATTCATTTGCTAACCACGGCATTGGTGTTAATCGTGCTAACCAATCTCACAGGAGGTTCAAGGGAAAACCTTAAAAAAATGGAAAAGTGAGGAACACCCTGGTAGCCTTTGATCTGGACGGTATGCACTTATGCATACAAGTAAATTAAGTTGTTTTTTGATTTTATGCACATGTGTATTATGCACGTGTGCATGTTACAAAATACTTTTTTTAAGGTTGTCCTAGGCTATGCCTAGACTAATCCTTTGACAAAATTTTGACTGTAAGACATTAGCCCTGATTAAACCTTAGTGGCCACAATTGTTGTGTACGCATGGATTCGAACCCTGGGCAGATGGGATATTCCACCACATCCCCCAGTGCCTTAACCAGTACGCCACAACCCTTGTGGTTATGTTACAAACTACTTGTATGCACAAGTGCATACCGTCCAGCATGGACGGACCTAGTGTAATGGTTATTGTGGCACGTGCCACCGTATTATTTCTCCGCCGAAGGGTAAAAAATTTTAGGTTCGTGAAAGGTGCAACCGTATCGTTTTGAATGGTGCTACCATATTATTTTGGGAACTTCAAAAAAGTGCAACCATACCTCGTAATCAACCAAAAAAACTCTTGAAATCAACCAAAAAACCGAAGAAAATTCTTGAAATCAACAAAAAAAACCGAAAAAATTTCTCGAAAACAGTAAAAAGCTTAAAAATATGTCGATATTAAACAAAAAACTTTAAAAATCCCTCGAAATGGTGGAATTATGCTAAAAACACATCAGACAATATTGAACGTCGGTAAAAAGATGAAGACACGTCGATAAAAACCGAGTTTTTTATAATTATTTTTTGTCTATATTCTATGGTGCCACTGTATGAAAAAAAAATTGGGTTCGTCCCTGCCGCAAGATGAAGGGTTACAAAGTGTTCCTCAGTTTTCCGTTTTTAGAGGTTTTTCTGAACCTGACCCTATATATATATAGGGTCAGGTTCAGGATAAAACCTTAAAAAACGGAAACTAAGGAACACTCTGGTAGCCCTTCATCTGGACGATATGCACTTGTGCATACAAAGTAACTTGTGACATGCACACGTACATATGCACAAGTGCATAAAAACCAAAAAACTACTTAATTTACTTGTATGCATAAGTACATACCGTTCAAATCAAAGGCTATCGGGGTGTTCTTCAAGTTTCCATTTTTTTGAGATTTTCCCTTGAACGTCCCTCTCTCTCTCTCTCTCTCTCTATATATATATATAATATATATCTAATAGAAAATGTCATAAATTACCAACCTACTTAAGGAATATATATATATACATATATATATATAATAGAAAATGTCATAAACGAGGTGGGATTAATGTCCGCGCGTTGCTGCGGATGGAAAGAAATATTAAGACCATAAATTTGAGCATGACCAATTATAAGAACAAAACATTTTGTGTCTGTTAGCAGCATGACTATAATTTACAAAATGCCCTATCAGGATGATGTGTGTGTATGATAGGAAGCGAAAATAAATTGGCAAATGGTACATTACATCATTAAACCTAAAAAAAGTTACATTGTTATTAAACCTAAATTAAATTATAATAAAAATATGAATTAAACAAATTTTACATCATTATTAAACACAAAATAAATTATGATAAATTACTTTATTAATAAATAAAAAATTGGTGCGTGAATCACCTACGACTATGTGCTTGGATTACGACTATGTGCTTGGATTGATGGGGAAGGCGGAAGGTTTTGGGTTGGAGAAGACACAGTCATTGATATGCGATGCATGTTAAGGGATCTTTATTTTATGCTTATAAAATAAATTTTTTTTTTATAAAATAACTTTTATTTATTTAAATTAGAAAATGAAAAAGTTATAAATGATCGAAATGTCATTTACTTAACGGTCAGGAGCTAACAACTTTTAGTTTCGAGGACCAAAACGTTACGCAAATGCAAAATCGAAAGTCTATTTTGGAATCAACAAATTATGGGGACTAAATCCAAGAGGAAAATAAAACTATAGGGACCAAATCTGTAACTCTACAAACATAGGACTAAATCTAACAAGGAGATAAAACCTCAAGGACCAAATCTGTAATTTACTAAAAACCTCAAGGACCAAATCTGTAATTTACCAGTACTGTTCATGAACAGTACTGGTAAATGTTAGTATTTATAATTACCAACCTACCTAAGAAAAAAAGTCAAAATTTTGTGAAGCTTGTATAAACGTTACGACGTATTTTAAAATATATTATTTTGAAAAACATTTATATATGTATCTATATATATATATATTAAAGGAAAACCATGGAGTGATGATGTGGTCACTTGAGAAGGCTTAATTCATAGTTTACTATTTTTTCATGTTTTTGAATTATTTTATGAATAAAAATTGTTATTAAATGAACAAGCCTTTCATTTTCTCTTTTGGTTTTGAATATTTTTAAATATTAAATGATAACACTTTTATAATTATTAATAAATTTTATTCATGAAAACTAAAGAGAAAATGAGGAAGCCTTTCATTTTTTTTCTTATTTATATACATAAATATATAACTAAATAAAATTAGGAATCCGACTTCCCCAGAGCCTCCGGTAGCACAGGATCAATCAGACCCCGACAGGTAAATGATCAACTTACCACCCTTCCTTTCAGAGGGATTCAAAGATACTATGATGGCTCCGTAACGGAACAAGAAACTTTGGTTTCATTCGGCTCCTTTATAAACATATAGAAAGTTTATTAAAATTGATATATCGATATCTATTTATATCTATATTCTATATCTATATGTAAAAAGAGAAACATAGAGAGATAAGGTGATAAGTTGTTAGAGTAAGAGATATGTTTTCCAATTTTCTGAATTTTTTGATTTTTTAAATGTTTAATATGTTAAAGACTTTTATACCCCTATATGGAAAATGTGTAAATTTATTATTAACTTGGGTCTTTTTTTCTGTAAATTTGCATTATGAGTTTAACCCCCAACTCTTGATTTGCTTCTTCATTTATTTTCTTTTATTTCTCAATTGATTTGCCTTTTAAAGTTGTAATAATAAACAAAATGAATTTGTTCATTTGATGGATGATGAGGTGATAAGTTTTTAGAGTAAGAGATATGTTTTCCAATTTTCTCAATTTTTTGATTTTTTAAATGTTTAATATGTTAAATACTTTTATACCCTTATATGGAAAATGTGTAAATTCATTATTAACTTGAGTCTTTTTTTTATAAATTTGTATGTACGAGTTTAACCTTCAACTCTTGATTTGTTTCTTCATTTATTTTCTTTTATTTCTCAATTGATTTGGCTTTTAAAGTTGTAAAACAAAATGAAATTGTTCATTTGATGGATGATGAAGAGAATGAAAGTTGAAGATATGAAATTTTCTATACAAGTATGTGGAATTATGTTCTTCAAAAAATGTGATTTGTTATTATATTATTCGTTTTTCTCATACTGTTAGATTTGTTGTTATCATAGTACCTGATTTTCTTCATGATTGAATCATATATATTCAAATTAGATTTTGATATTTTGTGATTACAAGACCTGATAAAAATTCATTAACAATAACCGTTTATACATGATTGATACATCATATCAAGTTTTGATTACTTCAAGTGGCATAGATTTTTTCTATTGACATTAACGTTGTCATTGTTATGATAATTTATAGTGTCTATGAATTTATCCTCAAGAAATCATGCTCAAATCTTAGCAGAAAAGTTCAAATGATTACAAGGATTTGATGTTTTAAGGATCATTTCTTTGGCTTTTGATGTCGCACACTCGAAGTCTATGATACAGGTTTGTATATCCATCAAATGTGGGTCTTCTAAGAAAGTACAATTTCTTTTAATTATCAAACGTCGAAATATTTTTTGTTGAAAATGTTCGTAGATTTGGTTTATGGGCTAAAAGTTTTTCTTATTTATATATTTTCATTTTAACTTGTATGTTGCTTATTTACAAGCTCTCTAAAACTTAGTTTTATATTTTATTTTTTTAAAAGATGGTAACATCTTTAGGAAGCTTCAAATATTACTTTCTATTTTCTCTAAATTTAAATTAATTTAAATTAAAAACCTTATCATTTAGTTAATGAGCCTTTCATTTACTTTATTTCAAGTTACATGTAAAAATCTAATGATATATATATATATATATATAAATTTTTCATGATTAAATTATAAGCATTGATAATAAAAATGAAGAAAATTGATCATAATAAAAATAAATGTAAATGATAACAATAAGAATAAAGTCTTAAAAATCATTTATCAAGAATAAAGTTTTCTCTAATATTTTTTTAAAATTTTCATAATGATCAATATAATAAATTATTTAGTTTTATAGTATCTTTTATTTCGATGACAATTAATATAATAAAAATATTAATATTATGATACAACACATTTTGGATTATTTCACTCATTAATTAGAGAAACCTATCACTATTTTATTTATTATTTATAATATTATATATATATATATATATATATATATATATATATACTACCTTAATATGCATTTAGGAAAAAAGTCTTAAAGACAAGGACCAAAGAACCGCCCTTCTACCACAGCCCATACCCTCAATACCATATCCCACACGCTTCTTCTTCTTTCTCTTTCACGTCTCACAGAGACACCATACTGAGAGTACGGACCATACTGAAGAAGATTTCTTCTTCTTCACTGCTTCGTCCTCTCTGTCCTCTGCTCGACGGCTTGAAACCCTTAACGGCTTAACCCTCATCTCCATTCTCCTCTCAGCCCTCTGGTCGACCTCGACACTGCTCGACACGACGCCTCTGCCTCTTGACCGACGATCGGACTGCCAGACTGGATCTGGATCACCGCAGGTGGTAGCAGCAGCCAGCACGCCAGTCGCCAGCACCGCCTTGTCTTCAGAGAAAGTTGAAACAGGAGGTCAGACTCAGACTTTAAGGAAAGAAAACCACGTCAGTAACTTGTCTTGATTTCCCATTTTTTTGATTTCCCGTTTTTTGATTTCCCATTTTTGATTTGTCTTGTCTTGATTTCCCATTTTTGGGAATCTGAAGGTTGATGCATTTGGGCATTACATCGCTCAATATGTTCATTTCTTCAAATGCTTTACACAAGCATAAGTAAATTAATTAATTAATTGTTTTTCTGTCATTTTTTTGTGTTTTGGAGTTTGGGGTTCTTGAATCTGCTCATTTTTGTGTATTGGGTTATAGTTGATTTTTCATTTTTGTGTTGATTGTGATATATATGAACTAGCAGAGGATTGTGCAGATGATGATGATGCTAAAGTTTCCATTCTTGAATTGAGAAAGAGGGTCATTGAAGAGATTAAACAACATGGGTCTTTTCACTTTTGTGCAAGTAAGCCTTAAATGTTTAATTTTGATTGTGTGTTACTTTTATGCAATTATTGTTTTTGATCAAAATAAAGAATGCAGATAGATTTCAATATGGGGTTTGTGAAATGTCAAATCATGTTTATGGTATTTCCTGAAAAATGGTTATGTTTCTTGATGTTGGTTTTCACTTTTCCCTGCATTCATATTGTATCTCTGATGTGGGGTTTTTGAGCATTTATCTTGCAACTTCCAATTGGATGTTGTTTTTTAGGATTAGGGTTTGAAAGGTTTGTTGAAGTAATTGATGGTTTTTTATAGAATTGCATTCAATTCATCACTCGACGTTTAGCCTAATTCCACCGTTTCGATGGATTTTTATAGCATTTTGCTTGAATTCGAGAGATTTTTAAGTTTTTTTATCGATTTCGAGAGACTTTTTCGGTTTTTTAGGTTGAATTCAAGAGTTTTTTTGGTTTTTTAGTTGATTATAAGGTGCACCATACCTTCTTCAACTTTTGAATATCATACGGTGACACATTTTAAAACGATACAGTTGCACCTTTCATAAACGAATTTTTTTTACCTTTCGACGGAGAGATAATACGGTGGCACGTGCCACCGGTGACCCTTCTTTAGGTCTGTCCGGCCCTCGGTCCGGCCCCTGCGGTTGGAAAGCTTGTGCAGCCATTGGAGTTGTTATGCTTTGATACATACATGTTAATGACTATAACATTGATAAGACATAATCTTTTTTTTTTAATGAAATTAGATACTTTTCTAATGGGAGTTGTTTTTCTGCCTTTGATAGGATTTTAATGGATGCAATTTTTTGTCCCTCTATGTTGTTTGGTAAATAGATGATTGAATATTGAACATCTCTATAAGCAATGATTAAATATTGAACTTCTAATTTTCATGAATTATTTGTGATGAATAACAATACAGTATTCGTGAATATTATTCATTATTCATGATATTCTACATTTGCTTGGAAGTAGCTTGAGAAATGGAGGCCCCATATAATATTGATGTGTTTTCATCGGTACAACACGTACATAAGATTGCCCCTTCAACCTTCTCTCACGACTCATGCCTCTCTCCTCCTCAATCAAATCTTCGACATTCTTCAGGTAAACGACCCCTTACTTGATAAATTAGGGTGATGAATCTTACCCGGTGAGCACTTACCGGGTAAAAATGTTGCATCTGATGTCGTTTAATATACTAAAATCTTGCACAGTAAGTTAAGTGAAAGTGAAAGTGTTGACTATTAGTCTATTACAAGTAAGTGCTTACCGGGTAAGCGACTCCTTAGATTCTAAATTCAGTAATGCAATATATGCGTGTATATAGTTAACTTGAACTTCATGTATTTTCACACATTGATTCAGTTGTTGTGTCCAACCCGTATTAAGGTGCGTCCGATGTACATGAAAACATGTAAAAGTGGATATTATTAACTCCATCATTTCCCCAATCTGTCTATGCCTATGTCTATTCCCAGTCTGCAACTTCTTTCACTGTTTAACTTAGAACATTTTCGCATGGTTGTAGGGAAAAGTTGTCTAGAATGGATTACGATGGTTTAGTATCGGTTTTCTAATTTTACTTCGAAACAACCAGCTTTAAAGTTTTCTATCTCCTTTTTTTTGTGTTGTTGTAAATTTAGCTGTTGTCTAGGTTAGTCTGATATGGTATTGAAAGGTCACAGAGCTCTCAAGTTGTAAGAAACCCCACCTCCAACAAGATGCTTACATCCGGGCAAAGAAACCTTGCACTGAAAGGGCAGCTGAACCTAAAGGAGAATACCAAAATGCTTTGCACACCCCAATTGATGCTGAAAATGAAAACCATAAGGAGTAGAGTAGGACTGCACATAATGTACATGACTTGCATACAACAATGGAATTAATATGTGGACACAAATTCTCACACAATAAGAGACTTGGAGTTGTAATACAATGGTACCCAATTATTGTAGTCATTGCTTTGATTTTATGTTCACCTTAAAGGATTGTGTAGATAAAGAAAGGAGTATTTATTTATGTATTTATATATTTAACAAATAAGAATTTATTCATATGGAGATTTGAAAGCAATATCTTTTGGTCTATCTGTGTAGTGGCCGTAAGCTAAACTGCCTATTGGCCTGGTATTTGCAAACAGTCCTTATATATTGGTTACAATCCAGTTTGCTTCCATGTTATGTATTTGAAGACCACTTTTTTTTTTTAACCATAACCATTTGGGACTGATTGGATTTTGGAGGGATCAATTCTCCTTTTTTGGTATTGCATGAGATTAAAGATGATTCACAGAACCAAATTGTGGGATCTAGATATGGTGTGGGTTTGATGCAGGGACGGATCTAGAATTTTTTTTATACGGTGGCACCACATAATATAGACAAAAAACAATTACAAAAAGCACGGTTTTTATGGACGTATCTTCATCTTTTTATCGACGTTAAACATGGTCTTATGTGTTTTTTTGGCCTAATTCCACCATTTCGAGGAATTTTTAAAGTTTTTTGCTTAATTTCGACGAATTTTTAACCTTTTTATCGATTTTGAGGGATTTTTTCGGTCTTTTTGGTTGATGTCAGGAGTTTTTTTCGGTTTTTTGGTTGATTTCAAAAGTTTTTTTTTTCGTTTTTTGGTTGATTACAAGTTACGGTTGCACCTTCTTGAAATTTCCAAAATAATATGGTAGCACCTTCCAAAACGATACGGTTGCACCTTTCACGAAGCTAAAATTTTTACCCTTCGTCGGAGAAAATATAAGGTGGCACGTGCCACCCATTCCACGAAGGTAGATCCGTCCATGGTTTGATGAGAATAAGAAGTATTGGGATTTCTAGAAAATGTTTCATGAAATGCTTCCCTATATTTGTTTGGTTCTTGTCTAGAAAATCTAAAAAATATATTTTTTCTTAGCACGTTTTAAAATTGTGAGAATAATTGGTAAAGTTTGAAGTAATTTGAAAGGGTACCTATTCGTCTTTACATATTCCCAAGATGGATGTAGATGAAATGTACTTTTACATGTACTTCATTTGGAAATAGGATTTCATGTATTATATTCTATGTACCAATCTACAAGATGGGCAACCATTCACTATAAACTAGGCAATCTATGTTTTTCCTGAAGTGTAGTTTCTCTTTCCAACTCTTTAGGTGTTAAAGAGTTAGACATTGTTTTAGTTTCATCCAGCCAATTGGATCTTGATTCTGATAAGCAAATGATGCAATAGTAGAGGACCAACAGGTCCTCATGGCTATCTCATTCTATGGGTGTGGTGGCTAAATACTATTTTTCTAGCTTGGGTAAGGATTGACATTCTTATTTATGTTCATGGGATTGGTTTTAAGGATTCAAATGATGAGTGAGCGGTTGTTTAATGGGTGAACACTTATTAGCAAGAATCACCACTCTCACTTACATTATCGAGTAACATCTAAATGTATCTTGATAGAACTTTTACATCCCGCCGCATTGTGCGGGTAAACTACTACTACTAGTATATATATATATATATATATATATATATATATATATATATATATATATATATATGACGGTAATCAAATAAGAACCGTAAAAAGGTTAAGGACCGTAGGGACTAATCTCAATCATTAAAGCGTTTTAATCAATGGTTATTAAATATGGTGGCATTTTTGTAATATTAGTGAAAGTTTTGAAAGTGTTAAGGGTAAACTTGTAATTTAAGACATCAAAACTACCTCTCACGTCCTCATCTTCTCCATATAGGTTATCAATCCATCAACACAGTCACCAACACAACCCTTCAAAAGCAAATCCCAAAAAGAATTGGAACACCATCGCCACCGACTTTTCGACGAGATCCAGATCTGTAATACCCTGGTAATTTTTTCTTAACTGGTTTGGAGAAATCTCTACCTTCCTTTTTCGTTGTAATACCCTGGTAATTTTATCGATTTTGTCGAGATGGAAATTTTCGAAGATGGATTTGATGGAGGTGAAGGCATTTGAGATGCAGACTGTACGAAACCCTCAAATCTTTACGTAGTTGTTTTAATTTCTGGTACGAATTAAATTTTGTATTTGATCGTGCCCTGATAACACCAATCGATACCAAGTTGCAGGTCACGAAGATAGGATTTTCACACACAGTCCCATCATGACCTGCAATCATCACGTTTGGGTTTATGTATAATTTGAGTTTTCTTGAATCACAGATCTGGGTACCAGGTGTTCCAGGAGCAGATTCGTAGAGAACCGTGGTGATGGGTTGAGCAAAGAGCAACGACCGGGGGCTTCGCCAGGAAATCAACATATTTGTTTCCAAATGCTTATAGGATGTAAATCAATCAATAATCCATTTTAGATTCTAACATCTTCGGTGGATTAGAATGCGACGAAGACGATTTAGATGATCTAATCAACTATTACGATACTAGATGGGTTTCTGATTTTGTTCAAAGTTGGGGTTTTTTGTTTCTCAAAATTTTGTTTCATTTCATGAGGTGAAATAACATGTATACGAAAATTGTGTTTGATTTCATGAGGTGAAATAACACATAGACAAAACTTGTGCTTGATTTCATGAGGTGAAACTGATTACTGGTAAAAATTGTATTTGATTTCATGTGGTGAAATAACATATATATATATATATGAACATTATGTTTGGATTTCATGAGGTGAAATATCATACTTATGAAATTTTTGTTTTTGTTTCATGAGGTGAGATAGTATGTGTTTCATCTGGTGAATCTCTATTACAAAATGACGATTATGCCCTCTTCATATGGTGAAACAACTTTTAATTAAAATCATGGGATCAAAACCAAATTACGGCTTAAATCGGTTCTCACGGTTTTCAACCTTTTTTTGGTTCTCACTTGATTTAACCCCTATATATATATATATATATATATATATATATATATATATAGCAAAGCAAAGCAAAACTCCGTGTTTACTGAGGATATCTTTCATATTTAATTTTTGCCTATTTTTTATTTACATTTAAATGATTTCATCATATTAATTGTAAAAACTTTCTTTTTTCTTTTTTCCGTTTAAAATCAAAATGAAACAATCAATATACAATCAAAATCAAACTTTTCATCTTTCATATTTATTATTATTAATTTTCATCTTTTTTTATATTAAAAACCATTATACCTCATCAAAACTTTTCATAATTATCATTATGAAAACACACACACATATATATATAGGGGCAGGTTCAAACAAGAAGCTAAACATTTTGTGAAAAGGCGAGAATGGTGATATAATATATGATATACAAGCTTAATCATATATGATTAAACACATGTTACATTGGCAATACATAGACATTTAGGGTGCGTTTGGTTTGCAGACTGGATGGGACAGGACAGGACAAAAACTCATTGTCCCACGTTTGGCGTGACATGGGACAGGACAAAAATTCACTGTCCCACGTTTGGCGCGACATGGGATAGGGACAAAGACTGGACAAGGTGGGACAGGATGAGACAAAAAATGGTATTTTCTTGTTCCACCAAAATAGGTGGAACAACATGGGACAAAAGTGAGACAGAAACTAAAAATCATTGATTTACCGCTATTTGATGTATAATCCTAATATGGTATTAGTCTTAAGGGTCACCACTACCCATCGCCGCCATTACCACCATCAGCGGCCACCAGTAACCATCGCCAACCACCATCGGCCACCTCTACCTATTTCTCCACAATAACAACCTCATCCACACCTCCACAACCATCGGCCATCGCCACCACCACTACCATCGTCGACCACCTCCACTAACACCGATCACCACCACCTTTGGCCGCCACCACCATCAACGGCCACCGGTAGCCACCACCAACCATCGTCGACCACTTCCACCTCTTCCTCCACTACTACAACTTCCTCCACCACATCCACAACCACCTCCTATCGCCACCTCCATCGATCACCGCCACCCATTGCCGCCGCCACCACCGACGCTTACCGCCAACTACCGTCGGTGACCTCCGCCTCTTCCTCCACTACAATAACCTCTATTACCCCTGTCCACCACCACCACCACTACCATCGTCGGCCACCTATACCTCAACCACACCAACCATAACAACCACCTGCACCACCACCATCCACTATCTTTCACGTTCTTCACAACTACCGTCCTTCACGGGCCACCCATCGCATTTATCTTTACCTGTCGCTACAACTATGCATCCGTCAATTCATTAAGATCTTCCAAATTGAATCAAATATTATATTTTCTTTATATGAATCAAATTTTTTTGAACTACCATCAATTATTTCAGATTCTTCATTCAAATTTCCTACCCTTGTTTTTCTATGTATTTATATGTATGAAAATCATTTAAAAAATAAAAATGTTTTTAATTAAATTATTTAAAGATATACTTTATTTGTGTTATTTATAACTATTATATGATATATAAAATCATCAAAAAAACTTTTAGGGAAAATTTTCCAGTCCTGTCCTATCCAGTCCTAGCCATACCAAACACAAGACAGACATTTGTCTTGTCCTGTCCAGTCCCGTCCAGTCCTGTCCTAGCTTCTTGTTCTGTCCTGTCCAGTTCTGTCATGTCCAGTCCCGTCCAATCATGTCTGTGTACCAAACGCTACCTTAATGATATATGATTAAACACACCCCAGGTCGTGTAATCGTATATGACATCACACTTCTCGCCTTCTCGCAAAATGTTTAACTTCTCTCATGATCCTTCCCCTCTCTCTCTCTCTCTCTCTATATATATATATATATATATATATATATATATATATATCTCAAAGATTAATGGCAATTAAAGAAAACTTATTATATTCAATATATATTGATATGGCTACTCCTCCAAATCTGTAAACAAGTGGTTTTTTTCAAACTATTTCACTATGATACATGATATTATGTATATAAGTTCATGTATTTACAAGAAATCTCTATACGCCAAGTGTTACATGTAAGTTTTCAAAGCATATCAATATATGTGATACATGTCATTGATTGTACATATAAATGATTGGTAAGAGATCTATTGTAAGGGGTACAAAAGGTACTTCCAATCCCTTGACAAACAAATCAAATACAATGTCTCACCCGAAATGTGCACATATCTAACATCTTTCATAATCATATTCATTAAATAAACTGGAAACCAATATTTAAAAGCTAAATTGAAAATAATAATATTTTTATACACTCAGTTTCATTACCTACAATATTCCATATGAATATGCATAATCAATGAAAACACAATTTGCTTTTTTTTTCATAAAGTGAAATTTGATCACCACGCAACGCACGGTGCCAAACACTAGTGTGTGTGTGTGTATATATATATATATATATATATATAAGCAAAATCTCCTAAAAATGACGTGGCACATTCTTAGAGCATCATTCTCCCAAAGGAATTTTCTGTTTTTTTTTATTTTTAAATTATTTATTAAATTAATATCGTTTGTGTCCCTATATGAAAATTGTGTATTTCATTATAAGTAGGTCTTTTTGGTCATTTTGCTTCCAATTTAATTAATTAACCATAACCCCTAAACTATCCAACTTCCTTGCTTTTACTCTTTCTACTTAATCTACGTTAAAGAAGCATCACCGATTCTCCGAGTCGATGAAAAATTGGGCAGATCCCCTCCAAGGTAGTGTGGGGTTCTACTCTTAGTTGGCCCACTACAACAGGGTATTTTGAGGTCGGGAACTATTAGTTTACGGTGAACAACTCACTTTCTCCCTACGGGAATTCCAACTTACGCATCAAATCATTTGGATTGTATGTATTTTATTCATTCATAATTATTCTATTGCTTCTCTTGAGTTATTAATTTATACCCTTGATAGTGGTTTAGAGTTTTTTTTACCACCCCCATCGACAGAGATTGATGTACTATCGCATATTGTAACAGAAGCGTTGTACATGCCGTTATTTGCACATCATATTTTTGATAATGCTCCTGATACATCTTATTACAACTTTCAAAGTTAGGCATGCACATAACATTTGAGGTAGATAATGATGTTGTAGAACTTGAGAAAAGTAACATTCTTTTAATGAGGCCAATATTTTATTTTCGTAATTCAAAATCATTGTTCCATATTGTTGGCAATGTATTAAGTGGTTCTCGGTGATCAAGTTACCTTATGGTTATGTCATCTTTATTATTCCATGGGTTGTTAATATATATATATATATATATATATATATATATATATATATATATATATATATATATATATATATATATATTCTGGTCTTCATAAGAATTTTATCATTGTAGTTGTTGCAGTGTCTTTTTAAGAATCATTTGGCCCCGTGTTTAAATTAAATATTTTGAAGTTGTATCCCTTGACATTAAATGATAGTGGGGGTTTTAAAAACTTATTTGATTGGTAAACGATAGTTTTAAGATAAGTTTTTATTTCAAATGAATCGTAATTAGTGTTTATCTTAATCTTTTAAACCTACATAATTACATTTAAAATCAATAAGATAAACTTTATTTCAAATATGGTAATTCAGTTTTATTTTTGATCTTTTAATTTACATAATCACTATTAAACATCATTTGTTACAATTAATAAGCTCTTTTATAATGTGAATATAGAATACATGTTTATTTTATGTGCATAAAAGAGAATTTCTTTAACATTTGTGGAAAATACGTGTTATGTCGTCTATATTCTTGGTATTTAATAGACTATATAAAATTGAAATACTTGGGAGAAAATAATGAATGTTGGGTGGTTAAGGTAAGAGTTTGCTGATTGTGGGAGTCTTTGAACTAAAAAAATAGAGAATCAATCAGTTTGGATACGGTCCTCGTTAATGAAATGGTTTCCCCATTTTATAATATGGATCAATGTGTATCCATATGTTTAAAACTACAATATTCTATATAGGAGCTTTATACCGACCTACTTTATTTTTCATCTTAGTTTCAGGAAACCCTAATAGCTACTATAATCTGGAATAATTTGGTGTCAAAGTTCACGCATTTGTTGAAGGAGGGTTTGCTATATACCATGTAAAATTTCATGGTGGTTGTGAATTCTGGAGATTATATGGTTAATTTAAAGTTTAAAATTTTGTACTCTTTTAATAATAGTCAAGAAAGTAGTGGACAAATCCACCTTTGTACTAATTTACATGATTTATGAATATAATCGTGTACATGTGTGTTGGAGGGGGAGGACAATTGTATTGTTGATGAGTAACCTTATAGTATTCAGAAACTATAACTCTTACAATGTGGGTCATTGTGATTTATTTATTAACTTATGCTACTACTAAAAACAATATATATGTTTTCTAAATACGTGCAACACGCAGTACAGACCACTAGTTATTGTATAAGTTAATTCTTTAGTATGACACATAGGAGTATAAATAAAGAACAATTAATGGTTTTTGCTAAATCACATATTATATTGTAAGTATGATATTTTCAATCAAGGCCAATAATTTTTTTATGTGAAATGGTGGAAGAAAAATGATACATTTTTTTGTTGTTTGGAAAATCATAAAGCCAGAACATTAAAAACAAAATACTTTAGAAGAGAAAAAAACTATCAAAAAAGAGAGCAATGAATAAACCAATTTTTTGACTTTCTATATCAAACGAATCATCACACATTTAGGGGTTGTTTACTAAGTCTTATTGGGTAAGAGTGCTAACCCGGGTAAGTGTTGTCCGGGGTAAGAGGTTGGTAAGTGTTGTCCGGGTAAGTGCGTTTACCAAGTGTTTTGTGGTAAGCGCTTACCAACAACAAAATGACCATTTTAACCTTTTTCATCAAATTTAGATAACCCACATCAGTTTAAGCAACTAAACACACAATTTACCCTCAAAAAAAAAAATTGGTCTTTCTAATGTTATTGCATTAGAAACTAAATAAGATAATCAGTAATTAATTACAAAATCATCGATAACCCTTTGTCATAATATGAATTTTATCCTCTCTCTGGTCTTTCTAATGTTATTGCATGTTGCTTCAACGTAGCTACCTAAAGGCTAAAGTTGCACATGCATCCATCATACACGCTTCAAGAAACGGGAACATCATTCATGGCTGCAATCAGGTAAAAAAAAGTCTTATCTATATATAACGTAGAATCATGGAGAGATGATGTGACATATTAAGAAAGTTTGATTCATAGTTTTCTATTTTCTCATGTTTTTTAATAAAAATTGTTATTAAATGAACAAACATTTCGTTTTCTCCTTAGGTTTTGAATATTTTTAAATATCAAATGATAACACTTTTATTCATTAACTATTAAATGATAAAACTTTTATTCATTAATAAATTTTATTTATTAAATTTATGAAAACGAAAGAGAAAATGAGGACGCCTTTCATTTTTTTTCTTATTTATTTATATCTACCTATATCTATATATAAAGGAGAATCATGGAGATGTGACGTGGCATGCTAAGAAAGTTTGATTCATACTTTTCTATTTTTACCTGTTTTTGAATTATGTTTGAATAAAAATTGTTATTAAATTAGCAAACCTTTCATTTTCTATTTATGTTTTGAATATTTTAAAATATTAAATGATAACACTCTTATTTATTAATAAATTTTATTTTTTTATCTTATTTATAAAAACTAAAGAGCAAATGAGCAAACCTTTCAGTTTTCTATTTATATCCACAAAAATAAAAATAAATGAAATTGGAAATTTATTAACAATTAAAAAAAACTTATTAAAATCGATAAATAGAAATGAAAATGTACAAAGAATGATGAGACACATTGTTAAAATAAAATTCTCTACACAAATTATTTTTCATTGTTTTGAATTTTTAAAATATTAAATAGGTTAAAGACTTTTGTACACTTAAATAAAAATTAGTATGTATTTCATTATAAGAAAACTTATTTGGTAATTTGACTTCCAATTTAAGTAGCTAATTAAACTCCAAACTATCTAACTTTTAAGATAGTTTAATTTTACTTCTTCATCTTTCCATCTGTTAATTAAAAGAAAACATACAATTAATAACAATTAATAAATCTTTATCTATATAAAAGCATCAACCATGGAGAATGCGGTGACAACTACTAAGCATTAGAAATCATTTTTTCCTCACATTATTGTTTGCATCCCACATTGGATGAGAGAATGAAAAAGACACGAGGAGATAGACACAAAAAGAAAAGGGCAAACTTTTTTCTCAATATTTTTTGCATCACAAATCCTATGATGGAAAGAAAGTGGCAAGAATGAGGTAACTACAAAAACAAATGACTAACAATGGAACAAATATATCTTTCTTGGATCTCGACCTTTTAGTTAAGATCAAATATAATATATGTTCCTCGTAGTTTAACATGTCTTTCCCGAATCCTGGGCTTTTTGTTAAGATCAAATACATTATATGTTATTCTTAGTTTGATATATAATGTTTGGGTCATCAACCTACTTGGTATTTTATTTAAGTTATATGTGAATGCCCATTATACTACTTGGTGATGTAGTTCTTTAGCGTCGTCTTGGTGTTATACTGTTATCAAGGCTTGGCACCTTTCTAATTGACAATTCAAATATTATAGAATGTTTTTTCATAACTTCAAATTATTATAAAAGATAAACTTTAGTTTTGAAAGAATTTTTATATTTTATTTTATCTCATATTATTGTTTTCATGTCAAATCGGA
Organism: Arctium minus; assembly: GCA_954870635.1. Lineage (NCBI taxonomy): Eukaryota > Viridiplantae > Streptophyta > Magnoliopsida > Asterales > Asteraceae > Arctium > Arctium minus. The sequence continues at coordinate 74,889,972 of OX941089.1, read as the reverse complement.
CGAGAGAATAAAGAGACAAAAGATAGGTGGGTACAAAAAAAAGGACTAACTTTTTTATCAGTTTATTATTTGCATCCCCACATCGGATGATGGAATAAAAATGGAAAGAGGAAGGTGATTAGAAAAATAAAAGGGCCAACAGTGAAACAAGCATATGTTTATTGAGTCTCAACCTATTGGTTAAAATTAAATATAATATTTATTTTATCAATATAGTATCTGATATGTGAGCCATCGACCAACTTAATATTTTTTTTATAGGGGAATATTCATCATCTTATATTGGTGATGTGGCTCTTCATGCAGTGTCTTAACTACACACCCCTCTAATTTTCACTTGAATATTATCGATTTTTTTTTTCATAACTTCAAATGAGACTTCAATTAAGTTTCTTACAAAATTAAAATTGTAACTTTGTCACCTTAAATGAGATTTCAATTACAATTGTGACTTCTAATTAAACAAACAACTAACATTAGTTAAACATTTGTAAAGTAATTTGCATGACCGTTGGATCATAGTTAGAGAACATAAATTGGCATACGTACGGTCTAAGGTTGTTGTCAACTTCTCTTAAAACTTAAAAGTTTTAATTATTAGTAAATAGTTTCCACACATATTTGTCTAAAAGAATCTAGACCGAGGGCATCAAATTTTAGTATATAACATTACTCTTGAAGATGATATGATTTTTGGATTTTGAATTCCTCAATAAGAATAAGATAAGTAGTTTTTGATATACTCACTACAAGAAAGTGATATCATTAGTTTATAATAACATAAAAACAAAACTATTATTGGTGCATTTTAAACTCTTATTAACAAAAATTATTATCAATATATGTATATATATAAATTAACCACTTATTAATATATACTTTATTGTTTTACATCGCATTCCTTTAAGAAACAATTATTGTCACCGAGCAACGTACGATGAGCAATACTAGTTATTTGATAAAGGGAAATGTACGGTAAATTGTAATGTTCTTCTACGATAAATCTTTAGAACTTAGAACTTTATATTATTTGATCAAAGATGTAGAAGATGAATATGTAGAGGTGATCATTTACGGGTTTGGACGGGCCATGAGCCGGGCCTAACATATTGATAAGGACTGATTTTGACCTTATTAAAGATCTAAAAACGAGTAGAGTTGTGAGTTTTAGAGGAAAATAGCGATGTATTTTAACCATTGAGCAAAAGTTAGTACAGGTCGATAATTATTGAAGAAAAGAGAGAAACATGAGCTATTTCTACAAGTTCATCTTTTGGTGCTGATTTGTGGCCAAACATGGTAGAATGCGACCCACATGCGGGTCAAGCCGCATCAAACCCGCATTAAGTTCTGTTTGTCAAGATTATTCCAGAGACTATTGCGACTTACATGCGGGTCCAGCCGCGCTGTACCCGCATTAGAATCTGTCCGTGTACTTTTTACCTATAGCGGGCGACTTCCATGCGGGTTTACCCTCATGGAACCCACATTCGGCCCAGATCTGGTGTATAACTTTCTGCAGCTAGGTCGGTAGCCGTCATCTTGGATTGGACACATTTTTCGGAAGGGCAAAAAGGCGAGAGGACAAATTTGAAGAGAAAGGAAGGCGATTCTGAAGACGAATTGGGAGATTAACAAGAGAAGGGAAGAAACCAACGATTAATACGAGGAGATCTACGTACGACGGGTACTGAAGGCTAAAGAAATTCTTCTTTAGGGAGTTTCTAGTATTTTTATCTTTCATTTCAATGGTTTCAATTGTTAGATTTAGTTTTATGTTTGTGTTTGTGAAAAATCCCAACATGAGTTAAGCTTCTCATGTTGGGGGTTGGACGAATATTTTGATGATGTTCTTGTTAAACATGTGATTTGATTTTGGGTTTTTGATTAATGTTTATCAATGAATGTTTATCAATGAATGCTTATGATGAGTTTTAATGAAATTCATTTGGTCTGATCAACTATTTGGATATTTCTTGATTATCTTGTATCTTCGAGAGAAGTGGAGGATGATTCGATGTGTTTATCATAGGCCTATGGTGTGGATAGGATAGAGATATACTGATTGCACCATAGATGTTTTAATCATGTTTTTCATAAGTACTTTAACTCGGATTTGAGATCGAAAGATGAAGAGTTCCTTGTTAATTGCTTTTATCATTATAGCTTGAGAAAATGTAGTGGTTTCCTTTGAGATTAAGTTCATTGAATCATTTGTTGAAACCTTAACCCATTCACAGTTTAAAAAGGATTGATTTAAATATAGCTCTAACCCCCAACTTTTCTTATCAGCAGTTAACCAATCCAGTTTTCAAGATCTAGTTTTCTACCTTGATTTCTTCTTATTCTATCTTTTGCATCAAACAAATCATCTTTTTATAAAGTCTAGTTAATAGTTGATATAGATTCGTGGTACTTAACACCAAGTTCCTGTGGTTCGATACTCGTACTTCCGTACGTATTACTTGATACGACACCGTACACTTGCGGTCCGTTTGGGAAGGGTGTAAACCCGACCTATCAAGTTTTTGGCGCCGTTGTCGGGGAACTTGTTTTGTGTTGATATCACTATAGTCTATAGAGATTATTAGATTAGGCATTTTTATTTTTCACTCCTATTATATCAATTCAATTTTGAGGTACTTACGACTTGTGTTTTGATTGCAGGATTCTTTTTGGTTTATGCCAAGAAGAAGACTCTTCAGAGATCTTGAACCGTTAGACCCAGAGATTGAAAGGACCGCACGACAACTGCGTCGAGAGGCCAGATACTGAAATCATAGAAATATGGGCGACAACAACGCGAATGGCGAGGTTCCGGTCAACAACAACAACAATGCGAATAATAATAATCCACCACCACCAAATCGAATTCCCATGAGGAATTATGCTACACCAACGGTAGTGGTGGGATTAAGAGGAGTACAAGCACCGACAGTTGCCGCCAACTCCTTTGAAATCAAGCACGAAATGATCCAGCTACTCCAAGCTCATCAATTTGGTGGAGGGCCAACCGAAGACCCTCATGGCCATCTACGTTCCTTTGAAAAAATCTGTAATACTTTCAAATGGAATGGGGTCTCTGAAGATGCTATTAAGTTGAGATGTTTCCCATTCTCCCTTCGCGACAGAGCAGCAACATGGGAAGAGAATTGCCGCCAAACTCAATCAACACGTGGGACGAGATGGTCACTGCATTTTTGAACAAGTTCTTTCCTCCCAGCCGTACCGCTCAATTACTTGCCGAGATCACTCATTTCGCACAATGGGATCAAGAATCTTTGTACGAGGCATGGGAATGGTACAAGGGCATGTTGAAAAGATGTCCGCATTATAATCTACATGGGTGGGTAGTCATCCAAACGTTCTTTGGAGGATTACACCCCCAATTCAAAAATGACATCATTGCGGCTGCGGGAGGAGCCTTAATGAATAAAACATATGAAGAAGCATGAGAACTCATTGAAAATTTGGCCGAACATAGCTATGCCACGCCAAGATCTGATGTTAGAAGGGTAGCTAAAGTTCAGGATACTGATGAGCTTCGGCAGATTAAAGCACAACTGTCCGTGATTACAAATTAGTTGAAGAGCACTTCCCTTCAAGGCCAGACATCAAATGATGGAGTATCGGAGCAATTTTCACCATTCGACTCACCGGAATAAGTGAACTTTCTTCAGAACCGTAACCGTCCATGGAATGACCCTTTCTCAAACACATATAATGAGAGATGGAGGAAGCACCCCAACTTCTCTTGGAGCCAATCACCAAATGACCCAAAAGAAACAATGGGGAATCATCAAAATTTTGGTAACAATTCTAACTTTACTCCTCCATCTAACTCTAACAATGTTTATCGTCACCCAAGTCACAACCAGCGGAGGCAAGAAGAGGGACAAACTTCCAATAAAAAGACGGGCATGGAGGAAATGATGATGAAGTTCATGACTAATATGGATTCAACGGTTGATGGCATTATGTCTTCTGTGAGCACACTAACCAATACGGTTAGTACAGTCAAAGCGGCCACCAATCAGAATACCGCCTCTATCCAAATTCTAGAGAGACAGGTGGGCCAAATTGCGGAGGCATTGCAATCAAGAATCCACGGCCAATTTCCAAGTCAAACGGAGAAACCGCAGAGAGAAAATTGTAACGGGATCAAATTAAGAAGCGACAAAGAATTGGAAAATAATTTGAATAGAGAGTCGATGGTAGAGAAAAGAAACGAACCGGAATTGGTGATGGAGGACGGAGAGAATGAAGAGAAAGTGGATGAAATCATAGAGATGGAGAAACCGGAAAAGAAGGAAGAAAAGAAAGAGCCGGAACGAGCAAACGATAAGGCACCGGTCAAACCCGTAGCACCAAGAGTGCCATTTCCTAACAGACTTAAAGCATACAAGGACGATGTTAATATTGCTAAATTTCTTAAAGTATTAAAAGTTGCATATTAATATTCCTTTTGCAGATGCGTTAGCTGAAATGCCTTGATATGTGAAGTTTTTGAAGGACATCCTCTCTAATAAGAGGAAAATTGAGGAACAGGTTACCATTGTACTTACTGAAGAGTGCAGTGATATTATACAGCACAAGCTTCTTCCGAAGCTCAAGGACCCAGGGAGTTTCACTATACCTGTTCATATTGGCAATTCTGAGTTTAGTAAAGCATTGTGTGATTTAGATGCAAGTATTAACTTGATGCCTTTATCTATTTTCAGGAAACTTGGACTTGGAGAAGTGCAACCTACGAATGTCACTCTACAACTCGCCGATCGATCAATCAAATTTCCTTACGGAGTGATCGAAGACGTGCTCATCAAAGTAGACAAGTTCTACTTTCCAGTGGATTTTGTGGTTCTTGACATGGACGAAGACAAGGAGATACCATTGATCCTTGGACGACCATTATTAGCCATTAGTGGAGCATTGATAGATGTGAAGGGTGGAAAACTTACACTTCGAGTGGGGGAAGAGGAAGTCGTGTTCAATGTCTTTCGAGCGGCTAAACATAAGTCGGTATCGAATGGATGCTATCGAGTAAATGTCATGGAAGCAGTCGTTCAAGAAGGGTAGCGCGATGGTGTCTGAAGATCCTTTACAAAATGCACTTACTGGTGTCGATTCCAATGAAGAAAGTGAAAGTGTAATGCAGTTAAATGCATTACCCAATTACAAGGGACACCGCAAGTTAGCCATTGAGGATTTGGGAACTCCTATCCCAAAATCTCAACCATCATCAAAGACACCACCAAAGGTAGATCTTAAACTGTTACGAAAGCACTTGGAGTATGCATACTTGGGCGACAAGGAAACATTACCAGTGATTATCTCATCCAGTTTGAGTGCAGCAAATAAAGAAAAGCTTCTTAGAGTTCCCCGTAAGCACCAAACTGCAATTGGGTGGACCATAGCTGACCTGAAAGGCTTAAGTCCAACTTTTTGCACACACCAGATCACATATTTTTCTTGTCCAATGTGCCTAATATAGCAAACCCAAGCCCGATTTTGTGGGCTTGAGAACTTGTCTATACCCGTCCTATAAACGGGTTGTACATACCAACGGGCCAAAAAAATTACATTTAAAAGAACTTATATAAAATGGAAGTTATGTAAAATTATTCAAAATACATAAATCTTTTTCCAACAAAAAAAACGTAAAATATACTAATGTACACAACGCAAGAAAAAATATTTTTCACAAAATATGGAGTATGGACACATCCTCTCAACGAATTATCACCCTTCGAAGTTCGAAATTCTTCAACAACAATATATTTAACCACATAATATTTCAAGATCGAGATCCGAGACGTACTATATGACATATGACATATCACATGTAGTATATATTTGGAAGTGGTTGGTACTAAGTGGAGGGGGTCCAACCCAAAACCACTTCTAAACTTTTTTTTAATAAAATGTTAATTATATAAAAATAATTTATTGATTATAATTACATTACGGGTCGGGTGGACGTGTCCAAATTTCTTTTTTCATCGCCTGAGCCCACCCATTAATTTGAACAGTCTTGCCCGTGCCTTCCCATATTTTTTAAAATGGTTGTCCAAGCGCGTTTTTCTAACAGGGACAGGTCTAGCGGGTCGTACCACCCATGAACAACTCTAACAATATGTTGTCATGTTGAATACAAAATATGTTTTTGACTCTTTTGAACTGCAGTTGAAACTTGCCATTGCTTACCGTAAATCTAAAGTTGCACAACTTTACATTGATATCAATCATCCAAACTACATTATGTTGAAGCACTCGGTTTATCTCAGAACATCATCAATGGTCATACTATCTTGTTTACTCATACTAAATTAATAGTTTCTCTATGCGTAGTTCATAGATTTATAATTCACGATAAAAACAAATAAGTCCTCCTTTCTGAATCTACTAGTTGAAGCTCTGTTTTTTTTTTGGGTAACCGTGGGTTTTCGAGTCAGCTTACGCGCACCGACTAATCTCCGGGCGACCACGAATGGTCTGGAGTCATCGCAGGTGAACCTCCATAGCCACAAGGGCTTTGGCAGGCCTGGATTTGAACCCTGGGTAGATGAGATTTTCCACTACATCCCCCAAAGGCTTTACCAGTGCGCTACGTGGTTAAGCTCTGTTAATTAATAAGGTAAAATGTTGATTCATATTCATGATTACTTCAACTTAATAGGTTATACGTAAAAGGAACACAAATGTTGATGATGAACTAACTTGCAATGTCAATTTCTAACGTCCAAATCAATTTCTAAAAGAAAGTTATATAAATTAATCACTACTACTTAGCAAGTTTCAACATTTCAATTGACTCATCGCTCAATAGTTGACCTTAATTCTAGACCCTAAAACTCAAAATTCCTTATAATCATTAGACATTGACTTTCCCTTTAGTTGATTAAAACTTGTATCTACAACATAAATTACACAAATGGAACTTGGTCAAATATGCATTATGTGTGATTAAGGGGGTGTTTATTTGGGGCTTAATGAGCTTAATGATAAAATCGGCTTATTCACACAGACGTTTGGAGTGTTTACTTGGGGCTTAATGACAAAACCGGCTTATTCGTGCAGACATTTTCGGCTTATTCACTAAGTAGGGGAAAGATGTGTTGTCCCCATTAAGACACATCTTTGACATTTATACCCTTTAAAAATAAAGACATGCCTATCCTCCTACTCAATAATCACGCAATAAAAACCTTGCTGCTCGATTTCACCTTCACTGCTTGTTCGATTTCGATTTCACCTTCACCGCTCGTTCGATTTTACTGCTTCGAGTTCATTGCTGGTTCGATTACACTATTTCAATTCACTGCCGGTTCGATTTCAACCCTAGACAATAATTTCCTTTGGTCGATTTCTCCAAAGGTAATGCTTTTACTGATTGTTCGATACTTGTTTCTTCTCCATACTCGATTGTTGTTTCATACTTGTTTCTTCAGTCGATTGTTGTTCCATACTTGTTTCTTCAGTCGATTGTTGTTCCATACTTATTTCTTAAGTCGATTGTTGTTCCATATTTGTTTTCTTCAGTCGATTTTTGTTTCTTACTTGTTTTTTCAGTCGATTTTTGTTCCATACTTGTTTCTTCTCCATAGCTGCTCGACATTTCTGCAATGTAGATTTTTTTAACCATAATTTCTACAATGTCAATTTTGGTGTAGATTTTTGTAACCATGATTTGTAACCATGATTTCTACATTGTGTTTGAACTTGGAAGTTTAATTACTTAATGAATTTTTGTTTGATTTTTGGATTATATCAATGAATTTATGAATATATGGCAAAAATAAACAACAATTTATAAAACAACTTAAAATTCATATTCAGGGGTAAATTGGTCATTTTTGTCATTCAGACTGTTAATTCAGATAAAAAAGTAAACAACATCAATTTATCCAGACAGACAAATTTATCCAAACAAACCTATTTATCCATATAGGACTTAATGGAAAATTTGGTAAACAACCCCTAAGCGTGTTGATTAAACCGTACAAACCATCCGCACCACCAACACACATATTGTAACATTTGGTTTAGGACTTCGCGGTACCGTTTGAGATTTGCATTTTCATCAAACCTTACTTTGCAGTGTGGTTTGCGGTTTTGAAACATCAAATTGCAGTTTAAACCGTACAACATATTTTTATTTATTCTTTAAATATATATTATATATACATGATCATTTATCAAATGGACATATTTAATGCATTATTGATTATTTATTAATTTTTCAATTTTCTTTTTAAGTTTTACGTTACAGATTTCTTATTTGAGTTACCTTTTTTTGTCTTTTTGTCAAACATCATAGTCGAATTTATTTCAAATTAACTTTTTAGATGTATTTGGATTGTTTACCGAACTCTTTAGTTTGCGTTACAATATTTTTAATTACGCATTTCATACGTATTGGAACTTTTTATTGTACGAAACATATGGAAATGTCATTATCAAATTTATTTTGAAATTGTGATTTTATAATTATTAGATTAATGAAGTGCGTTAGGTACAAACTACATAAACCGCACCATAACGCTCCTATGTTTTACAATTTGAGGTATATACGATACAATTTAACCCTAAATCACACCACAAACCACACCACAAAGATCCATAAGTGTGGCCAGTGGCGGAGCCACAATTCTAACTTTGGGGAGGGGGGGCTTACAGATGTAAAGTGGAATGAACTTAATTTGTCGACCAAAGGTATTTAAACAAAATGTTAATGTGATAAATGCAATTAATGTTAGTTGTTGTAAGTCTTGTCTCACTTGAGAGGAAATTTGAGTTGTCATGAGTGGATTATTATGAATATTTAGAGATTATAGAATAAAACACAAAAAAAATCATGAATATTTGTGACTTTTGTTTGTGACCGTTAGAAAAAAAAAAGACGAATATTTCATATTACAGTGTTAATTGAAGCAAATACTTATTTTTATCAAGTGAAACATTATTTCACTTATATTTGTATTATATATTATATCTATGGACAAAAAACATATTTCATTATTTGGGATCAAAGCATGTTTGGCTCAGTGGCAAGGTAACATCCTTGGGGGGTCAGTGGATGGTATCCCTGACTACCAGGGTTCGAACCCCGTGGCAAGCATGTGGCGATATCCGATCATGGGCCCGTATTCCCTTAACTGGGCCGGCCCATGGTCACCGGGGATTAGTCGGGTGACACCCTTTAGTGGGAGCCCGGATACCCCGGGAACGTGTGTGTGTGCTGATGTCGTTAAAAAAATATATTTCATTATTTGGGAGATGAAAAATGATATTATGGACGTCTATGATCTAAAAAATGACCTTATAAGAACCTTAATATATATACTTTTAAACTTTTTAAACAATGATATCAATATTGATTTAGTGTATCTTAATGTAATAATGTTTTTTTAAACATGAATGAAAAAAGAAATATAAAAAAAATAATTGATAATATAAACCGTAAATATGAAAACATCAATGCCTATAATATAAAAGTTCTAATAACAAAAAGAAATTGACTGTTGAAACCATAAATTTAGAATCAAAAAAACATTGATAATTAAATAAAAAGATAAAAACCAAAAATGCTATTGTATATGGGATTTAATCCTAGGTTTTGTTAGGTATTTCAAAAAAGCCTTGACCAGTCAACCATCTAGTCTAGAGGGAGTTTGTCCTTCAGTTTCTACATCATGTTATTAACATGGGCGATTGGGGGTGGCTAAGCACTAGCTTAGTCCCCCTACTGGCTACGCCTCTGACTGTGACACGGTACTTTAGTGCTTTTTTACAACTTTACGTGTCTATAAAATATTAAGACCATGTTTAATGAGTTCTTTTTTTGGGTTTTTATTTATGTAATGTAATTACATAAGCTTCTTTTTTCTCAATAAATTAGGAGACTTTTTGTTCTAATCCTAACTAGTAGACGGGTTAATAGCTTCCAAAGCCATCAAAATGGGTGTAGAAATTAAGACCATTATAGCTGGTTTGACGGTATATCATCAAAATTAAATAAAATTTAATTATATGATGATAAAACAAACTTGAATGCAAAATCCACTTAGTGATTATTTAAATAAAAAATTAAATTCTAGGTTCATTAGGTTATATTTGACAAATAACTGAGGACTGAGTTAGTTGTTAGCTGATAAGTTAGCTGATGAACAAATCACGTTTAAAACTCCAGATTGTCGATAATAATTATTTTTCCATCTCACAAAAATGTAACTTTTAATAATAATAAAACAAAATCTATGTTTATGCAAAAAGTAACAAAATTAATTTTAGAAAATAGTGATGTAGATTTTTGTTTTGTTTACCAATTGTAGTTTTCACATATGATTTGTATAAGACTAGCAACACGTCGAGTATAAATCAGATTATTTCATTACTCTATAATCATATAACTAATTAGATCTCGTTATTCCCATCAATTTGCCCTCCTGTCATACCTTCTTAAGCAAGACGGATATCCATATATATTTTCATTGGTGATACCAAATAATTACTCTAATGTAAAATAAAAATAAATTTAATTGTTTATATTACGACAAACAATGTCAATGGTGACACAGGCCATCCACTCTTTCGTTAGTAGATCCACGCATTGTTCCCAATTGCATAGGGGAATCGTCATGTAGACTTTGTGTATGATTTCTCGTCATGAGTTGCCATATCACGTATTGTATAGATTTCTACAAGTGTATCGACCTAAAACCATTTACCCAACTGTCATTGCTGCTAAACATTTAAATTGGTTCACAAGTTGGATACAAGTACAAATTTCTATAAGATACGCTGTCAATTTTCATGTATAAACGCAAGCTATTTGAAGCTCGATGATAAACACATATTCTTGAAAATAGAACTATTATTAATAACATACTTTAGCTTCTCTTCCAATTTTTGAAATAACATACTTTTGTGAAATTACCAAGACCAAATAGCATAAGCTCGATAGTTGCTTTTAGATAAAAATGCAAATAACCCAAGAACAAATGAACTAAAATTCTATATCGAGATTGTAAGCGGAATAAGATTGACAATGCACGATCAACCACTATGTAATGACGAATATCGATGTACTAATCTTGACCACTTTAACACCACCTTTAGCTACTACCCCACGGACATAGTGATGTCGAATATCAATGTGCTTCGTCTTATCATGAAACTTCCTATCTTTGGTCAAAAGAACAAAACCTTGAATATCACATCGAACCTCTTCAACCTTCAGATGATCACTCAATTCACCAAAAAATCACTTGAGCTAGACAACTTCTTTCACAACTTCATTAACAATCATATATTATTCTTCCGTTGTAGACAAAGCAACAACAGGTTGCAAATTTTCCTTCCAACTAATGACACACCCATCAAGAGTAAAAACATATCCAGTGATGGATCTTTTATTGTCATGATCCTTGGCATGATCAACATCCTCATAGCCAAGCACACCCGACGAATTCTTTCCAAAATGTAAACACAACTCTGTTGTGCTCCTCAAGTAACAGAAGATCCACTGGATGACCCTCCAATGTTCTTCACCGGGTTGGCCATATGTAACACCCTAAATTTAGCGGAAATAAAAATTCGAAAATTCTGCAATATGACGGCTATAAATTGGTAAACCTGGGTATATAAAAATCTGTTGTAAACAACCCCAAAGTATCATCCCGATAGAACGGAGAAACAAACTATAACCATTACAATTAAACAAATGAAGAATATACTAACAACCTAATAATCTAACTTAAATAAGAAAGATTAATATCGGGTGTTGATATTCTTCCAAAAATATGTCCGCTATCCAAAATATCGGTCTACACATCTCCCAAAAAGACTGCTCTTGGCCTCATAGCCATCCACTCAGTCCAGACGAACCCCTTCAGAAACCTGACCTGTTATACACGTCATTTTAAGAAAAAGTGTTAGGCTAAAGCCTAGTGAGATCAAACATTTGCAGTTTAAGTAATCAAACGTAAAAATGAGTAAAAGAGTTTATTTTTTTATGCAACAACAATAATGGTAATAATAAACAATAATGCTCTTTGAAATGTAGCAAATACCTCTTGGGTTAACGGGGGAGACCCACTTACTAACACAAATGACGGAACACAAGAGTAAGCCATTCGATGAGTCAGTAAAGCCAATAAACATATAAAGCACACGCAAGGGATGTCAGGCTCAGTGGCTTTAAACGTACACCCACGGAAACTCAAGTTCAACCCCGAAGGGTTCCTACGTCGAGCTCCTCATCCAATATCGTAATACTTGAGCACGAAGGACTTATAACCCAATCCGATGCCAAACGTGCCTCGACGTGGAAAACTAGTCGTCCCAACGCCGGAACAATAATAAACCAAATACGGGGTCATGACTCCCAATGCATCAAATAAGCCAATTAATGGTTAATATGCATAAGTGATATGAAGGGTGATTTCCACCAAAACCATTTCCATCGTTTACCAATAGATCTATAATCAAAATATATTTGATCTATGTTTCATTTCCAAATCCCAAAACATGGTGCAAGTTGATTTACAAACTTATCAACAGTTAACCATAATTTCCATATTCTTAAAATCATAGATTCCACATAGTAATTATCATTCCCTTAAAAGTATAACCCAAGTAAAAACAAGTTAAAGAACATTATTACAGTTCATAATTCGTCATTTCCCCAAAAATCATCATAAACACTAATATCCCCAAAAGTTAGGTTTAGCACAAATTTATACAAATCAAGTATATGAAAAATGAGATATTAGGTATCCAAAATCGACCTTTTGACATGTATAAGGTTTAGTAAAAAGTGTAAGAACTCACCTTGGTAGTTTCCTTAAGAAAGAAACTAAACCCTAGAAATGGAGGAGATGAAAAACCACTTGAGAGCTCACCACAACACTTCCTAAATGTATTAAGGACCACCATTAATGACTATGAATCACCATTAATGAGGAGAGAAGTCTAGAGGAAGAATACTTACCGAAATCAGTAGAGAGAGTCTCCTCCAAACCCTAGATAGCAGATAAAAATGACTGAAATCGCGACCTATGCTTTTTATACTCAATCACCCGCCGGCGATAGTGACACGGCGAGAGTGACACTTGTTACTCTCGCGGGCATAGTCGCGAGGAACCACTCACCCGCGGTACAAACTGGGCGATAGTGCCCTGCGATTGTGACCATGTCACTCTCGCGTGGCACAATCGCGAGAAATGTACCGTAGGTCATTGACCTCCGGCGATTGTGCCCTCCGCGATTGTGACACAATGTCACTCTCTCGGGCATAATCGCGAGCAACCCAAATTCTCCAAATTTTGATGTTTTTCAATCCACGATACTTAAACCAAACAAACTCGATAATTTAGATAAATTCATAAGATTAGAAGGTTCCAAATAGTGAAGAATAATACATAGGTTTTCAGAATTCGGGGTGTTACAATCCTCCCCAACTTGGGAATGATTTCGTCCCCGAAATCCTACTAACTAAACAAATGAGGGTATCTATGCCTCATGTCTTCTTCCGCTTCCCAAGTCACATTGGTGCCGCGGTGGTGTCTTCATTGAACCTTTACCATCGCCACCTCTTTATGTCTGTGCTTCTTAATTACCCTTTCCAAAATGGACTCGGGCTCTTCGATGCAACGGTTATCCTCTACTCGAATCTCGGACAAAGGTATGACACTTTCTTCTTCCGCTAAGCATCTCCGTAAATAGCATACATGGAAAGTGGGGTGAATCCCATCCATCTCCGGCGGTAAATCCAATTTGTAAGCTTGGAGCCCGATGCGTTCGAGTATAGTAAACGACCCTAGGAAACGGGGACTTAGCTTCCCGCGCTTCCCAAACCGAATCAATCCCTTCCAAGGGGACACCTTTAACATCACACGATCTACCACTTGAAACTCTACCGGTCTTCTCTTTTTGTCAGCGTAACTCTTCTGACGATCCTGTGCCGCTTTTAACCGCTCTCGAATTGATTTGACTTTGTCGGTCGTCTCTTGCACAATTTCCGGGCCGACAAACTGCTTCTCCCCCGCCTCTAACCAACACACGGGGGTTCTACACTTCCGTCCGTACAAAGCTTCAAATGGTGCCATCCCGAGACTAGAGTGGTAACTATTGTTGTAAGCAAATTCCACCAAAGGTAGATGGACATCCCAACTACCGCCAAAATCGATCACGCATGATCTAAGCATATCTTCAAGCGTTTGAATCGTCCTTTCACTTTGTCCGTCCGTTTGTGGGTGATATGCCATGCTCAAATTCACCCGTGTGCCCAACTCTTGATGCAAGGCTCCCCAAAGTCTCGACGTGAACCGACTATCACGATCGGAAACTATCGACAAGGGTATACCGTGTCTAGAGACGATTTCATCTATGTACAACTTCGCCAACTTATCCATTGGCAACGTTTCCCGCATCGCTAGAAAGTGAGCACTCTTCGTCAATCGATCGACAATGACCTATATGGTTTCGTTCCCTCGCAAAGTCTTCGGTAACTTGGTCACGAAATCCATGGTGATCTTATCCCATTTCCACTCGGGTATTTCAAGCGATTGAAGGATCCCATAGGGTCGTTGATGCTCGACCTTCACTTGTGAGCAAGTCACGCATCGCTCCACATAATGGGCTACATCCAACTTCATAATTGGCCACCAATAATGTAGCTTCAAATCCCGGTATATCTTGGTGCTCCCCGGGTGGATAGAATACTTGGATTTATGTGCATCCTCCAAGAGTAGCTCTCGGCAACCACCAAACTTTGGTACCCAAACTCGACCATTGAAGCACTTTATCCCTCGACTATCTTCGGTCAACAATAACCGTTGCTTTGTCATCACTTCCTCCTTGAGGTTTTCTTTCTTTAATGCTTCGGTTTGCGCTTCTTTTATCTTTTCCATGAGACTTGACACCAACTCGATTCTTGTAAGCTTGGCTTGAAGTCTCCCGCTATACTCTTTTCGACTCAAAGCGTCGGCCACCACGTTTGCTTTACCCGGATGGTAGAGTAATTCACAGTCGTAATCCTTAAGTAACTCCAACCACCTTCGTTGCCTCATGTTGAGCTCCTTCTGATCAAAAACATACTTCAGGCTCTTGTGATTCGTGTACAAGGTACACTTTGTGCCGTAAAGGTAACGTCGCCACAACTTTAATGCAAATACTACCGCCGCCAACTCCAAATCGTGAGTGGGGTAGTTCTTCTCATGCACCTTCAATTGCCTAGATGCGTACGCGATTACTTTTCCTCTTTGCATAAGTACACATCCAAGTCCCCTTTTGGACGCATCACTATAGACCACAAAATCCTCTGATCCCTCCAGTAAGGATAAGATCGGAGCCTCGCATAATTTTCTTTGCAACGTTCTAAATGCTTTTTCTTGCTCCTCGGTCCACACAAACTTTACATTCTTCTTAGTTAACATCGTCAACGAAGAAGCAACTTTGGAGAAGTCTTGTATGAACCTTCGGTAATACCCCGCCAAGCCTAGGAAGCTCCGAATCTCGGATGGACTTTTGGGCGGTTCCCAATTCATCATAGCTTCAATCTTGGCCGGATCCACCATCACTCCATCCTTTGAAACTACATGCCCCAAGAACTGCACTTCCTTCAACCAAAACTCGCACTTGGAAAACTTTGCATAAAGCTTCTCCTTCCTCAAGATTTCCAAGACATCTTGAAGATGACGCGCATGATCGACTTCATCCTTCGAGTACATAAGAATGTCATCAATGAACACGATGATCGATTTATCTAAAAAGGGTCGGCACACGTGGTTCATTAAGTCCATAAACACCGCTGGGGCGTTCGTCAAACCGAAGGGCATTACTAAGAATTCGTAGTGACCATAACGCGTCCTAAAAGCAGTTTTAGGAATGTCTTCTTCTTTGACTTTCACTTGATGATAACCCGAACGGAGATCGATCTTCGAAAAACAACTCGCTCCTTGAAGTTGGTCGAACAAATCATCAATCCTAGGGAGTGGATACTTGTTCTTCATGGTTACCTTATTCAACTTCCTATAGTCGATACACATTCGCATGGTACCGTCCTTCTTCATCACGAATAAGACCGGTGCTCCCCAAGGCGAGGAACTCGGTCTTACGAACTCTTTCCCTAAAAGCTCTTGCAATTGGCTCATCATTTCCTTCATCTCTGACGGAGCCAAACGATAGGGAGCTCGGGCTATAGAAGCCGCTCCCGGCGTCAGATCAATCTTGAACTCTACTTGACGGTCGGGTGGTAAACCAGGCAAGTCGTCCGGGAATACATCGGGAAACTCCCTTACCACCTCGACATCTTCTAGCTTCTTCTTCTCGAGTTTGGCATCTATCGCATATGCCAAAAAGGATAAGCATCCTTTCGCCAAACACTTTCGCGCCTTCGCCATACTAATGATTGCAACTTCACCCTTTCGCCTCTCACCATACACGGTCACCGCATGACCATCCGAACCCGGAATTCGGATCAACTTTTTAGCACAAAGAATCTCCGCGTGATTGGTCGACAACTAATCCATACCGACTACAACATCAAATCCGCCGATGACCATAGGCATTAGATCGATCGGGAACTCTTTCCCTTCGATTTCAAGATTGCAATTTCTTAGAATATTCCGAACCACTACTTGATCACCATCGACTAGCTCTACCACTAACGCCTCGTCTAAACTAGTAGTGGGCATGGATAGTTTTGGGCAAAACGAGCTCGATACAAACGAAAAACTAGCTCCCGAGTCAAATAATACACGCGTAGATATGAAGTTTAGGAGAAACGTACCCGACACTACATCCGTTGATGCCTTCGCCTCTTCGGTGGTCATCTGAAAAGCTCTCCCAGTTGCTTTAGGAGTGTCCACCTTTTTGCTTCCGCTAAAGTTCGCCTTTGACTTCGGGCATTCGTTCCTAACATGGCCCGACTCTTTACACCCGAAACAAATTCGCTCTTTGATTGGACAGTCACTGTAACGGTGGCCGGGTTTTCCACATTTAAAACATGGGTCGGACCCCGAATGGCAAGGACCATTGTGCTTACTTCGGCATTTTGAACACCACGGGGTATCCCTCGGACCATTATCCTGTTGATTGTTGTTGAATTGGTTTGGCCTCTTCGAAGGTGTGGGACCCCCTTCCCACTTCCTTTTCTCGACCACTCCGCTCCTCTCCATCTTGCTCGAGCCGTAGGAGTCTTCTATTAACTGTGCTTCTTCTATTGCCTCTCGGAGAGTAGAGGCCCTTGATACCCGAACCATATTCATCATTTCTGTAGGCAAACCTTTGATGTATGCCTTGATTTTCTCTCTTTCGGTGGGGACCAGATGTCCCACCAACCCCAGCTTGTCCATAAAAGATTTGTTGTACTCCTTCACCGACAGATTTCCCTTCTTCAAACCCCGGAATTCATCTATGATTCAATCCATAGCTCGTTCATTGCAAAATTCTTCCATAACCTTCTTCTTGAAGGCCTCCCAGCTCAGTTGGGCCAAAACGGTGACCTCAATAGAAGCAGAAAATACATTCCACCACGTGAGAGCCGCCCCTCTAAGCATTTGAGACCCAAATACGGCCTTTTGACTTTCCCGCACTCGCTTGATCAGAAAGCATGTTCCATCTCTCTAATCTAGTTCATGCATGCTACCGGATCATCTGTGCCCTTGAATTCTGGTGGTCAGTATCCAAGAAATGCCTTGAAGGTACAAGCCTTAGGCAGTTGCCTTACTTCGGGAGGTGGAGTTTCATTAGAAGGGACAACGGGTCCCGAACCTCCGGATCCCACCCCAATTACATTTTCCGCCACCGCCTCAGGCCTACGGTGGTTAACATCACGGTCGTCCAAAAGCGTCAGGAATACTTCTTGTTGTTGAGCCATAGTTGCGTTCATCGCTTGCATCATCCGTTCCATCATTCTAGATTCTAGAGTTACCTCTTCCATAATCGGATGAGTTGCAGTTAGGTTTCGTCGAGGTATGAATTCCGGTCCTCCACCCAACGCGTTTGCCAAAGGTGGGGGCAAATCATTATTAGTTACTCTCGGTTGATCAGTTGTGGACGCCGTAGTATCTTGCCCTTCTGGCCGATTACGCGTATTAACCATAGTCTGCCACGCACGCGAGAATATAGGTGAGATGAAGATGAACATAATATAAACAAGGAAACGTACTACCACGTTCATTAATTATCATAACAACGGAAAACAAGCATAATCACGTAAAACATCTTCATAATAACGTTAGCTAGGCGAAATTATGAACATGCGATAAATAAAAATTTTCATTCCCATTACCATAACTCTTAACTTGTGTAGCTTTCGTCGACTCTAAAACTATCTTATCTTAAGAGTTCTACCCAATCTCACAAAATCATTGCCTAATTTCACAGCTTAAGTCTAGTTACTCTACATCCATACCTAGTTCACTTAAACTAATGCTTTGATACCAACTTGTAACACCCTAAATTTAGCGGAAATAAAAATTCGAAAATTCTACAATATGACGGCTATAAATTGGTAAACCTGGGTATATAAAAACCTGTTGTAAACAACCCCAAAGTATCATCCCGATAGAACGGGGAAACAAACTGTAACCATTACAATTAAACAAATGAAGAAAATACTAACAACCTAATAATCTAACTTAATTAAGAAAGATTAATATCGGGTGTTGCTATTCTTTCAAAATATGTCCGCTATCCAAAATATCGGTCTACACATCTCTAAAAAAGACAGCTCTTGGCCTCAAAGCCATCCACTCAGTCTCGACGAACCCCTTCAGAAACCTGACCTGTTATACACGTCATTTTAAGAAAAAGTGTTAGGCTAAAGCCTAGTGAGATCAAACATTTGCAGTTTAAGTAATCAAACGTAAAAATGAGTAAAAGAGTTTATTTTTTTATGCAACAACAATAATGGTAGCAAATACCTCTTGGGTTAACGGGGGAGACCCGCTTACTAACACAAATGACGGAACACAAGAGTAAGACATTCGATGAGTCAGTAAAGCCAATAAACATATAAAGCACACGCAAGGGATGTCAGGCTCAGTGGCTTTAAATGTACACCCACGGAAACTCAAGTTCAACCCCGAAGGGTTCCTACGTCGAGCTCCTCATCCAATATCGTAATACTTGAGCACGAAGGACTTATAACCCAATCCGATGCCAAACGTGCCTCGACGTGGAAAACTAGTCGTCCCAACGCCGGAACAATAATAAACCAAATACGGGGTCATGACTCCCAATGCATCAAATAAGCCAATTAATGGTTAATATGCATAAGTGATATGAAGGGTGATTTCCACCAAAACCATTTCCATCGTTTACCAATATATCTATAATCAAAATATATTTGATCTATGTTTCATTTCCAAATCCCAAAACATGGTGCAAGTTGATTTACAAACTTATCAACAGTTAACCATAATTACCATATTTTTAAAATCATAGATTCCACATAGTAATTATCATTCCCTTAAAAGTATAACCCAAGTAAAAACAAGTTAAAGAACATTATTACAGTTCATAATTCGTCATTTCCCCAAAAATCATCATAAACACAAATATCCCCAAAAGTTAGGTTTAGCACAAATTTATACAAATCAAGTATATGAAAAAGGAGATATTAGGTATCCAAAATCGACCTTTTGACATGTATAAGGTTTAGTAAAAAGTGTAAGAACTCACCTTGGTAGTTTCCTTAAGAAATAAACTAAACCCTAGAAATGGAGGAGATGAAAAACCACTTGAGAGCTCACCACAACACTTCCTAAATGTGTTAAGGACCACCATTATTGACTATGAATCACCATTAATGAGGAGAGAAGTCTAGAGGAAGAATACTTACCGAAATCAGTAGAGAGAGTCGCCTCCAAACCCTAGATAGGAGATAAAAATGATTGAAATCGCGACCTATGCTTTTTATACCCAATCACCCGCCGGCGATAGTGACACGGCGAGAGTGACACTTGTCACTCTCGCGGGCATAGTCGCGAGGAACCACTCACCTGCGGTACAAACTGGGTGATAGTGCCCTGCGATTGTGACCATGTCACTCTCGCGTGGCACAATCGCGAGAAATGTACCGTAGGTCATTTGACCTCCGGCGATTGTGCCCTCCGCGATTGTGACACAATGTCACTCTCTCGGGCATAATCGCGAGCAACCCAAATTCTCCAAATTTTGATGTTTTTCAATCCACAATGCTTAAAACAAACAAACTCGATAATACAGATAAATCCATAAGATTAGAAGGTTCCAAATAGTGAAGAATAATACATAGGTTTTCAGATTTCGGGGTGTTACACCATATATCTGCTCGACATAGAAACTACGTAAGCAAGGTTAGGACGAGTATAAATCATGGAATACATCAAAGATCCCACCGTACTAGAATATGACAATCTTGCCATATAGGCAACATCGGCTTGAGTTGAAGGACTTAAAGCAGATGATAACTTGAAATGAGGCCCAAATGGAGTATTGACAGACTTTTCTTCAGACATGTAGAACCGACGAAGATCTTTCTCAACATACCATTTTTACTAAGGTATAATTTTCTTGCCTTGTTGTCACGAATAATCTCCATACCAAGAGTTTTCTTTGTGGCTCCCAAGTCCTTCATATCAAATTCTAAACTTAACTAGTTTTTAACTTTCTGAACTTCTCCCATATCTTTAGATGCTAAGAGCATGTCATCCACGTACAAGAGTAAGTATCACATCGATCCGTCATCACACTTTTTGAAATAAACGCAGCGAAGAATTAGATAAGTCGTGTGCGATCACAAAGGCGTTGAATATCTTGTTCCATTTCCTAGGAGATTATTTGAGGCCATAGAGAGATTTTATAAGCTTGAGCACATGACCCTATTTAACCGGAATCTTGAAACCTTCGGGTTGTTGCATAAAAATCTTTTCCTCAAGTTCACCATTCAGAAAAGCGGTCGTTACGTCCAATTTCTCAAACTCAAAATTATTGGATGCGACCATCTCGAGCATTACTGTAACAACCAAAAAATTGTTGAAGACAAACCCATAAATATAAAAGCCAAAAGGTACCACTATAAAAAATTTAATCCATAACAATATTCTCATTGACGAACAAGTTTTTGTTACTTGACGGCTCATTGCGATCTACCATAAACAAGTTCAGGTAGTCCATAAGATAAAGCGCACTACCTCGCAGACCATTGTAATCATTGCGTACCCACTTCAGTTATGCTAAATACTTCATTCCTAACGAATCATCAAAACCTCATAGGAAATCACCTATTCAAACTAACATTCTTCCACTTTCATAACGCCCACACAAGGTGGTCCAACATCATACCAGGTATACACCTTTCCCGAACGACCTCTTACATCCTTGTATAAACTCAACAAAATAACCACACCAGAGTTACTTCTCAAATTTTCAGTCTCCTGCCAATGACCTCAACAGTGGACACTTATAAGCGGTCCCTGACTTCAACATCAACCATCGACATGGTTTCACCGACAAATAAGGATTCCCAACGGAGCCTACTTCTCTCCACTCATCATAACTAACTTTATGTCTCACAGTCCTCACATGCTGAAGGCACAAGACTTAGTTGTACGTAGTCTAATTACGAGACCACCTCAAAACTCCGGCTCGACGCTGATAACCTTTCATCAAAGTACCACAACGCTACTTATTAACATGAAACTATTAGAAGTGTCTTGACGACTTCGAATTTCACCTCGGACATAACCACCCACCGACAACCACATCTCAAATTACCGAACAAGAGTATAAGTTACCATAATACGAACACTACTAAAGTCAATGACTGAGACTTCCGTTATTCACCGCCCTTCCCTAGTGGGAACACCAAGGTCATGAATCGACAATCAACGGCTTAACCGACACATTTCCACTCTCAAAACCTTTCCACATCCTTAATTGCAATATCTTCCACGACCTAGCGAGTTCATAGCCTTCATGCATGACGACACAATGACTTAAATCATTTTGCACATGAAAATTCAACGAGTATAACACAATGAAACAAGCTTAGGTATGCATGACACGACATCACACACACAACGATATCAAGGATCGTTTACACGTAACCCCATGACATAACACCACCTTGCTCGATCAAATTGATGTCGACACCAAACGAAAATGTATTCAATGAAACTCTCTCTTATGCGATTATAAAATACTGGGCGAAATCCTTTACACCAAGTACGTCAATCGACTCTCACACTCATTGGTAGGACAACAATGTTGGGAACTGAAGAATTCTTCAAGTATGGTTAATGCTGCTAGTTCAGAATTAATACTGCTAGAAGACTTCAAAGTTAATACTGCTGAGTATTACTACTGCTAGTAGAATTAATACTGCTAGTCAAAGTTAGTGCTGCTTGAACAAAGTTAGTACTGCTTAGTTAGTTAGTACTGCTAGTGGTTAGTGCTGCTTGGTAGTTAATACTGCTTAGACCAAGTTAATGCTGCTAGAAGAAATTAATGCTGCTGAGCATAGTTAGTACTGCTTTTGTGTTAAAGAACCGGATGGAAAGAATGACAGCTGGAAATAATCAAGATATTCATGGAAGGCTTGAAGATAATGATGGAAGATATACTGAAGATATTTTATTTATTGTAATTATCTTTTTATTCAGTATATGTATAGATTTGATAGAATAGTTTAGATAGAGATTAATTCATTCATTCTAAGTTTAAGAGAAAATCAACCTCAAGGCACAGATCCTAATTCTAGAGAAGTAGAATTCGTATTGGTGAGTCTGTTCATCAATATTGAGGTTGTGTGTTTAATCTTGTAACTTTAAGCATTCAATACAAGTTTACAAGTTGTTGATTATATACTGTTTTAGTTTACTGTTTTATTGAATATCAAAGTGTTATTCCGCAAACTTCTTTGATATTAGTTTATGAGAATTTATTCTTGTTAAGAATTCGATCCTGTCAAGTGGTATCAGAGCCTAACTCCCTCAGAAACATCTATTCATTCATCATGGAAAACCTTGCAGAATCAAACAGTACTTTGGTCTCTAAGGTTCCAATGCTCAAACCCAGTGAGTTTGACATGTGGAAGATCAGAATTAGGCAATACATTCTTCTCACTGACTACTCAATGTGGGATATCATTGAGAATGGTCCTTCTGAAGCAGGAAAGATAGGACCAAATGGGAAAAGACCTCCACCAAAGACAGATGGTGAGAGGAAGATCAGACAGACAGAGATGAAGGCCTTAAGCACTCTGCTCTTGGCCATTCCCAATGAATATCAACATCAATTTTGCAACTGCACTGATGCTCAGATTCTCTGGAATGCTCTAGAGAAAAGATTTGCTGGAACTAAAAGTATCAAAAGAAATCAAAGAGATGTTCTAAAGCAGCAGTATGAGAATTTTACTTCTTCAAAGAATGAGTCTATGACTCAAACCTTTGATAGATTCAACAAACTCATTGGTGAACTGGCTACTGTAGGAGTAAAGATGGAACAAGATGATATCAACAGAAAGTTCCTCAGATCTCTTGGGGATGAATGGACTATGTACACTGTCTCATATAGACAGAGTGACAATCTGGAAGAGAAGGAACTTGATGATCTATATAATGATCTAAGAGTTTTTGAAACTGAGGTAGAATCCAAGAAGAATCCCACTGGTTATATCCACAATGCTGCACTTCTTTCAACATCTACTGATACTACTGCTAACCCTGAAGCAGTTAGTACTGCCAGTGGAGTAAATTCAGAAAAAGGCACTGGAACTATCTTTGAAGCCTTTTTGTCCAGTCATAGCAACAATTCATTGATTAATGATGATCTAGATCAACTTCACCCTGATGACCTGGAGGAGATGGATATTAAATGGCAGATGGCCATGTTATCTATGAGAGTGAAGAAGTTTATTAAAAGAACAGGAAGAAACAACTTCTCTCAAAGAAGAGAAGATGGAGCTGGTTTTGACAAGACTAAGGTGGAATGCTATAAGTGTCACATGAAAGGACACTTTGCTAGAGAATGCAGGAGTGTTGTTCCAAACAACAACCACCAACAAGCTCAGAATGGAGGCTACAATCAAAACAAGAATCCTGCTCAAGCCCTTGTTTCCCAACAAGGAATGGGATTTGACTGGAGTGATCAAGCTGAGGAAGCCATTCAGAATCAAGCTCTTATGGCAGAAGTGTCTGATCTCCCCTCTGAGGTAATTTCTAATCTTTGCACTAAATCTTGCATAGACACTGTCAAAAGATACAGGGATCACAATCAAAGTATGTGTGATGACCTCAAAAGATTAGAAAAGGACAGAAGAGATTATGTGTTGATAGTAGAGAGATTTGAAGAGCAAATCAAAGGCTTTCAAGCTAATGAACTTCAACACTCTTATGACACAAACTATTGGAAGTGGGAAAAGAATGAGTTAGAGACCAAACTGTCTAAGTCCTTAGAAGATAATGATAGGCTGAAAGAGGAACTGTCTAAAGTTAAGCTTGACATAGAAAAGTTTTCATATGCTTCAAAAGCAATGGATTCTCTTCTAAAGGCTCAGATTCATGATAAGATGAAGCCTGGTATTGGATACAACAATACACCTCCTCCTTACAACAACAACTATATCTCTCCTACTTCAGACTTGTTAGAAACCAAGGAGAAAAAGGACTTGTCTGAGGAAGCTCTTAAGATAGATCCTTTGGATGAGGTAGTAGTTAAGGATTTGACTGAGAAAGAAGCTAGTAAGAATAGGGATAATACTGTGAGTAAAAAGATACCATTAGAAAACAATATTATCACCAATGAGGGATGTGGGAAAATCTGGGTCAAGTCCAAAGAGATAGAGAAGACCAAAGGAAAGGATAACAAGGTTCATTACAAACAAACCACGGTTGTGAATCCTGGATCTTATAAACAGTGTGCTTGCAATAAAGCTAAGAGCCTAAATTCTGGTATAAAAAGAGGTAATCAAAGAAACTGGAATAATCAATGGGCTCAGAAACAAGGAGTTGATCTGAATAAAATCAATAGACCAAAACCTTGTTTCATATGTGGCAAGTTGAATCATTTGGCTAAGTATTGCTTCTTTAACCCTATTAATCAACAGATAAACTTTTAAAGATTTGTGCAAAAACCTGTTGGTTATAGGAAGGCTGGAAAGAAACATGTGATGAAGAAATCTGTTGAAAGTAAAGGCCCTATGAAAAAATAAGGTTTTAAAAGAAAGTATTTTACTATGGGTACCTAGAAGTACTAACAGTGTTAGTACTGCTAAAAATATTAGTACTGCTAACACAGTTACTACTGCTAACAGTGTTAGTACTGCTAAAAATATTAGTACTGCTAACACAGTTACTACTGCTAACAGTGTTAGTACTGCTGAAAATATTAATGCTGCTAACACAGTTACTACTGCTAACAAGGTTAGTACTGCTAAGCATGCAAGTGCTGCTAAGGCAGTTAGTACTTCTAAAATCAGTATTGCTTCTAGCAAAAATGTTTCCAAGCCTATTATTGTGACAAAATACTCCAAGCATGAGGAGTCAAAGTTTAAAAATCTTGTCAAGAAAGAATGCAAGTATTTTGATGAGAAAGGGGTACCCAAGACCACTTTGGCTTGGGTTCCTAATTCAAACTAACTGATTCATCTAATGTGCAGGGTAACCAACAGCTCAAATCAAAGAGCATTTGGCATGTTGATAGTGGTTGCTCTAGGCACATGACAGGTAACATGTCATGCCTTCAGGATTTCAAGCATATCAATGGAGGACATGTTGCTTTTGGAAATAATCTTACTGGTGGTAAAATAAGTGGCAAAGGTAATGTCACAAAAGGTAAGATGACATTTGAGGATGTCTACTATGTTGATCAATTGAAGTACAACCTGTTAAGTGTATCACAGGTTTGTGACAAACAACATAGCATATTATTTACAAACACATAGTGTATGATCCTTGCTCCAGGGTTCAAAGTAGTTGATGAAAGCATGATACTACTTAGAACTCCAAGAAAGGACAATGTTTATTGTCTAGATATGGACAATGTTAATAGTGATTCATCCCTGAACTGTCTTGTTTCAAAAGCTTCTGTGGATGAATCCTCTCTATGGCACAGAAGGATGTGTCACATGAATTTCAAGAATATGAACAAACTTGTTAAAAACAACCTTGTAAGAGGTTTACCTTCAAAAGTCTTTTCATGTGATGATCATTGTGTTGCTTGTCTTAAAGGCAAACAGCACAAAACTTCTCATAAGACCAAAGAGTTAAATTCTATTTCTTCTTGTCTCCAGTTACTGCATATGGATCTGTTTGGTCCTACAAATGTTATGAGTATAGGCAAGAAATCTTACTGCTTGGTTATTGTTGATGATTACTCCAGATTTACTTGGGTATATTTTCTAAGGACTAAGGATGAGACAAGTGGACTTATCAAATCCTTTATTCTAAGAATTGAAAACCAAACTAATCAAAGAGTAAAAGTCATTAGATCAGATAATGGAACTGAGTTTAAAAATCTTGATCTAAACACCTTTTGTGAAGAGAAAGGCATTGAGAGACAATATAGTGCTCCTAGGACTCCTCAACAGAATGGAGTTGCTGAAAGGAGAAATAGGACACTAATAGAGGCTGCTAGATCTCTGTTGGCTGATTCAAAATTGCCAATTACCTTCTGGGCTGAAGCAGTTAATACTGCTTGTTATGTCCAAAACAGAGTTCTAGTGGTCAAGCAAAAGAACAAGACCCCATATGAGCTTTTAAATAAAAGAAAACCTTTTATTGGATTTTTCAAACCTTTTGGGTGTCCTTGTACTATTCTCAATACCAAATCTTACTTAGGTAAGTTTGATAGCAAAGCAGATGATGGATTTCTTGTTGGCTACTCATCTCAGAGTAAGGCTTACAGAGTCTTTAACTCTTCTTCCAGAATAATTGAAGAAAGTGACAATGTCAAATGCAATGAGAACACACCAAATCCAATTGGGTCTGGTCCTCAGTGGCTATTTGACATTGACTCACTAACTAACTCTTTTGGTTTCAGTAGTGATGATTATGCAGGTACAGGGAGTGGAGAATCTGGGACTACACAAGTCTCAGAAAGTATATCTCAATCTGTGATATTTCCCATACCCACAGTGAATCCTGTTGAAAACTGTGAAAAGGAACCATCTACTGGACCAAGTCAAGGTGAAGAAGAAAGTAGAGATGAGGAGACTCAAGAAAATAAAGAACCAGAAGTGGCTACTGAAAACACTTCAGTTGAGTTGAATGACTCTAATCTAGAGTTGGGACTTAATGAAGAACCTAGTAATAACACCAGAATACAAAAGAATCATCCTCCACAGCTGGTAATAGGAGATATATCCTCTCCTATGATGACTAGAAATCAAAGTAAACTTCAAGAAATCCAAGATCAACAACACACAGTGCTTTCTTGCTTTTTATCCCAGCTTGAGCCTAAAAAGGCACATGATGCTATGAAAGAATCCAGTTGGATAGAAGCCATGCAAGAAGAGCTACTGCAGTTCAAGATGCAAGATGTTTGGGATCTGGTAGACCTTCCTAAAGGCCAAAGGGCAATAGGAACAAAATGGGTCTTCAGGAATAAGAGAGATGAAAGAGGTATAGTGATAAGGAATAAACCAAGGCTGGTGGCTCAAGGGTATACACAAGAAGAAGGAATAGACTATGAAGAAGTATTTGCACCTGTGGCCAGGATAGAAGCAATTAGATTATTCCTGGCTTATGCTTCTTACATGAAATTCAAAGTCTATCAGATGGATGTGAAAAGTGCATTTCTTTATGGTTCAATTGAAGAAGAAGTATATGTCTGTCAACCACCAGGGTTTGAAAACCCAAGCTATCCAGACAAAGTATACAAATTGAAGAAAGCACTTTATGGACTACATCAAGCTCCAAGAGCATGGTATGACACTCTGTCATCCTATCTCTTGGAAAATGGCTTTGAAAGAGGAGTTATTGATAAGACTCTATTTATCAAGAGAAAGAAGAAGGATATCTTGCTGGTCCAAATCTATGTTGATGATATTATCTTTGGATCAACAAGAGACAACATGTGCAAGGAGTTTGAGGAACTAATGCATCAAAGGTTCAGAATGAGTTCCATGGGGGAAATTACTTTCTTCCTTGGACTCCAAGTTCAACAGAAGACAGATGGAATCTTCATATGTCAGTCCAAGTATGTGCAGGACATTCTAACCAAGTTTGGTTTCTCAGATTCAAAACCTGCTAGCACACCTATGGAGACACACAAGCAGATAACAGCAGATCTTGTAGGGGAGGATATGGATGTTCATCATTATAGATCCATGATTGGCTCTCTCATGTATCTTACAGCCTCTAGGCCAGATATAATGTTTCCAGTCTGTGTGTGTGCAAGATTCCAAGTTAGGCCAAAGCAATCTCACTATCAAGCTGTTAAGAGGATATTCAGATATCTCAAAGGGCAACCCAGATTGGGACTTTGGTATCCTCATGACTCATCCTTTGACCTACTTGCATACTCAGATAGTGATCTAGGTGGAGCAAACTTGGACAGAAAATCTACTTCTGGAGGATGTCAGTTTTTGGGTGCAAGACTAGTTTCATGGCAGTGCAAGAAACAAACCACAGTATCCACATCTACAACAGAGGCAGAGTACATAGCAGCTGCAAGTTTCTGTTCTCAAGTCTTATGGATTCAGAATCAAATGTTGGATTATGGGGTAACCTTTCTACACACTCCAATTTTTATTGATAATAGCAGTGCTATTAGCATTGTGAATAATCCTGTCAAGCACTCAAAGACAAAGCACATTGAGATCAGGTATCACTTCATAAGAGACTGTAATGAAAAGAAACTTATTCAAGTTGTAAAAGTTCACACTGATAATCAGTTTGCTGATCTATTCACTAAAGCTTTTGATGTGGGTAGATTCACTTTCTTGGTAACAAGTGTGGGAATGATCAACTCTGAATAAGCCCCTTCTCAAAAAGTGGTTCTATACCTGTATATTGTTTATTCTTGGTGTTACTAATCTTCTTTTTCAGGATATGCATAGCAGTACTCAGTGTTTCGCAAGATTAAAGGAGTAAGTATAGTTAATACTGCTAGTAGTTAATACTGCTTTCAGTTAATACTGCTAGTAGTTAATACTGCTCTCAGTTAATACTGCTAGTTAGTTAATACTGCTAGTAGTTAATACTGCTTTCAGTTAATACTGCTAGTAGTTAATACTGCTTTCAGTTAATACTGCTAGTAGTTAATACTGCTTTCAGTTAATACTGCTCTCAGTTAATACTGCTAGTTAGTTAATACTGCTTTCAGTTAATACTGCTAGTAGTTAATACTGCTCTCAGTTAATACTGCTAGTTAGTTAATACTGCTAGTAGTTAATACTGCTTTCAGTTAATACTGCTTTCAGTTAATACTGCTCTAGGTTAATACTGCTTATGTTCCGAATACTATAAATACTCTTTGCCCGCCTAAAAGCTCATAACGACTCTTTGCATACTGTTCACTTGCGCTCTGAACCCTTTCTCTCTCAAAGTTCAAAGTTTTCAGGCAAGAATCTTCAAGGTCAATGGCATCCATGGCGTTCATCGACGAGCACAATGAAATCGCGATGCTCCAAAAGCCAAAACAAGCTGAAGGTTTTCATCAGATAGTCGACTTTCTGAAGTCTAGCCACATTGCCCATGCTCTCACTATGTCTCCTACTATCTTCATAGAGCATCAGAGGCAATTCTGGGCACATGCCACCATTGTTACTGAGGACGGTGTGCAAATGATCAAGACGACAATATGTGGCAAGCCATTGACAGTTACTGAAGAAGTAATTCGCATCTGTCTACGTCTAGACGATGCCTCTGGTATAACTTCTATCCCTAATGATGAACTATTTTCTACTCTTACAAGAATGGGGTATGGAGGCCCATTGGGTGTTTTTAAGTTCTCTAAAGCTAAATTCTCACCCCAATGGCGTTTTCTTGTTCATACCTTGATGCACTGCATTTCTAAAAAGACCACTGGCTGGAGTGAGTTCAGCAGTCCTATTGCTTATGCTTTGGTCTGTTTGGCCACTGCCAGAAGGTACAATTTTTCACAAATGATTTTCAATGATCTTGTCTCAAACATGGGAAACAAAAAGAGCTTTTATATGTATCCCAGGTTTGTTCAAGCAGTAATCAACCATGAATTGACGGATATTCCTCATTCTGATGGAATATATGTACCAAAACCCCCTAAAGGCAAGGTTTTCTCAAATATGAGAAGATCTGCTGGGGACTCGGAAGGAGTAGACACCCCATTGTTCTCTACAATGATGGTGGTGTCCCAAACTAATGAAGGTATGGTAGCAGGGTCAAGGCCCCCATTAGACCAACCCACTGCTAGCCAATCCCAACCTTCCATCTCTCAAATTTTCCCTCAGTCCTTTGCTGCTAAACCCACTCCCATAATATCCAAGACCTATGTCAAGAGAAAGGTACACAAGGCTCCTTCCCTTGGTGTACCTACTATTAACCAAGAGCCTCAAAGCCCTCTATTGGAGCATTCTCCAGTAGAGAATATACAAAGGGAATCCACTAGGGTGTCTCCCAACCCAAAGGAGGTGCTCTCTGAGGAGGAGGAAGAGCATATGGGAGAGAAGGCTGCCACTACTCCTGCTAGCTCAGAGGAGGTCAGTGGTAACATCCATAAGACCTTCCCCATGACAACTTTGAATGAGCAATCATTCAAAGGTCCCCGGTGCCAAGAAAACAAGGGGGTGGATAGTGCTTCTGCTAGGCAGAAGACTTCCACTACAAAAAGATCCAATGATCCTTCAAAAGAGGGTAACACTTCTGGAGAGGGTGAGGACAGATATACTTACTATGAATTGATGGAAACAATGGGAAACATCAACCAAGATGTTCTCAAACAAGGCAAAGAGATAGAGGAAATGAAATTGGTAATCTTGTCCCAACAAGTGCAGATTACCAAACTCAAGAAATTGGTGATGAAGCTTGTCCAGAAAAAGAAGAAGAGACAATTTGTGCTAAGGAGAAGGAAATCTAGGAATGATGCTCCCAAAAAGGGGGAGATCAACATGGAAGAAGCTACAGAAAAGAGGGAGCTGGATCTTGATGGTATGAAATATGGTGGTGAGGGGGAGAAATTTGATGTTGAGGGGGAGCAGGAAGCAGAAACAGAAAGAGAACCAGTGCAAATAGAAACACAAGAAGCAGCAGTAACAACAGAGCAAGCAGTAGAAATCATTAATACTGCTAGTTCAAGTAAAGCAACAGAGATAGTGAAAGAAGTATTAACAGATCTTGAGATTGCAGAAACCTTACTTAAAGCCAAGAATGATACTCCTAAGGTCACTTCAAAGACCAAAGGAGTAATCATCAAAGATCAAGGTGAAGTGATCAAGAAAGATAACAGTAAGAAGGCAATGAACAAAGACAAAGGAAAAGCAAAGATGGTGGAATCTAATCAACCAGTCAAAAAGCAAAGGTTGTTTGAATCAGATGAAGCCCTAGCCAGGAAGATGCAGGATGACATTGAAAAGGAAGAAAGAGTTCAGGTTGAAAAGGACAGGGAAATGGAAAAGGCTCTAGCTGCTGAACTAAATGAAGCCTATCAACAAAGCCTGGCAACTGAAATTGCACAGAAGAAAGCTGAAATTCTGAAGAAATCAGTGGTAGTAAAAACAGCTGCAAAGAAGAGAAAACCCTCAAAGACATTCCTAGGTACCCAAGAGAGAAACAAGATGATTATATTTCTCAAAGGTGCTGTAGGAGTCAAAAAGGAGATGTTTTCCAAAATGTCTTTTGAGAAGATTAAAGAGTTGTATGATTCAGAGATGTTAAAGCTTCAGGGGAATGAAACTGCAAGAGTGGAGATAGAGAAGAGGATGAAAGAAAGTAATGATTTTCTGATACAAAAGCCCTTTCCAGATGAGCAGGAAACACCATCAAAGAAAGAAGCCACTCTGGGTGAAAGTCTAAGGACTTTAAAGAGAACCAAGATGATGGTAAGGAGAAAGTCAATCAAGAAGCCTAGAATAGCTGAAGGAAAGGATGAGAAGGTTGCTGAAGAAGAAGGGGAGCCTGAGTCATCTGAAAAGAAAGAATTCTCAAGTACTGATGATTTAAAGATGTACATGGTAGTGATGGACAAAGTTCCTGAACCAATTTCAGCAGAACCTGTTGGTATAAAGCCTCCTGAAGTTATTCACTGGGATACATTGACATTGGATGGAAAGGAGTACATTAGACTTAAGAGGAAGGATGATAAGTATGAGGTATTCAACACTTGGGTCAAGATTGTCAGAACATGCTCTAGGTCAGATCTTGAAGAAATGTTTGAGATAGGAATGAAGTTGTATGCAGATATACTGAAGGCTTCACGGATTTCAATTACAAAACTGGTGATGGAGTATCTGTATATGATGTTCAAGCCTGATGAAGTAGAGCATGTGATCAAGAATGTGTTCAAATCAGTCAACAAGTGGACTCTATATGAAACTCGTGGAGTATATGCAGTGACTTTGGATTTAACTCACACTGAATACTTTCTAGTGGATAGAGTATATAACCATAGCAGATTAAAGCTTCATGCCATGCTGAAGAAGAAGCTAGGATGTGTTCCAGATTCAGAAATGGCTAAATACTTGATTCAAAGAACAATTAATCAGAGTTTGGGATTGGATGCAAACACTGGAATTTAGGCCATCATAGAGTTTTGGGAGCATCTTGAAGAAAATTTGAAGAACTTGACTTCTCTTTCTAAAAGTCAAGTTAGGGGGAGATTGTTGGGAACTGAAGAATTCTTCAAGTATGGTTAATGCTGCTAGTTCAGAATTAATACTGCTAGAAGACTTTAAAGTTAATACTGCTGAGTATTACTACTGCTAGTAGAATTAATACTGCTAGTCAAAGTTAGTGCTGCTTGAACAAAGTTAGTACTGCTTAGTTAGTTAGTACTGCTAGTGGTTAGTGCTGCTTGGTAGTTAATACTGCTTAGACCAAGTTAATGCTGCTAGAAGAAATTAATGCTGCTGAGCATAGTTAGTACTGCTTTTGTGTTAAAGAACCGGATGGAAAGAATGACAGCTGGAAATAATCAAGATATTCATGGAAGGCTTGAAGATAGTGATGGAAGATATACTGAAGATATTTTATTTATTGTAATTATCTTTTTATTCAGTATATGTACAGATTTGATAGAATAGTTTAGATAGAGATTAATTCATTCATTCTAAGTTTAAGAGAAAATCAACCTCAAGGCACAGATCCTAATTCTAGAGAAGTAGAATTCGTATTGGTGAGTCTGTTCATCAATATTGAGGTTGTGTGTTTAATCTTGTAACTTTAAGCATTCAATACAAGTTTACAAGTTGTTGATTATATACTGTTTTAGTTTACTGTTTTATTGAATATCAAAGTGTTATTCCGCAAACTTCTTTGATATTAGTTTCTGAGAATTTATTCTTGTTAAGAATTCGATCCTGTCAAACAACGTGCCCATACCAGTTTTAATTATAAACTATGCAATCAAACTTTGTCATGGTTTCCAATACGAAGGTTAACTCAATCATGAAAGAAGTGAAATAATTCACCAATCACCAAGTTCAAAATTTAGTAAATAAGTTTGCCTTTTTCCTTCAAACACACGCTTGCACACGCCAACTCATTTTCAAAACAAGAAACTCACTAGGCACGCATATATCTTTAACATGAAGGAATCATGTAATTCGTTTAAAACACTATGCATGAAACTCATTTTATATTTGAAAGTTATTCACTCTAGCAAGGTTAATCGTTTGCATTCACAACAATTTATCACTGACGCCATACATCCGACCAAATAGTCAGGTTTCCCACATTTGCAACAAACTGTGGTACAGGTGCTTCCCAACATACTTGTGTTTCCAAACTACACAACGATATCAAGGATCGTTTACACGTAACCCCATGACATAACACCACCTTGCTCGATCAAATTGATGTCGACACCAAACGAAAATGTATTCAATGAAACTCTCTCTTATGCGATTATAAAATACTGGGCGAAATCCTTTACACCAAGTACGTCAATCGACTCTCACACTCATTGGTAGGACAACAACGTGCCCATACCAGTTTCAATTATAAACTATGCAATCAAACTTTGTCATGGTTTCCAATACGAAGGTTAACACAATCATGAAAGAAGTGAAATAATTCACCAATCACCAAGTTCAAAATTTAGTAAATAAGTTTGCCTTTTTTCCTTCAAACACACGCTTGCACAAGCCAACTCATTTTCAAAACAAGAAACTCACTAGGCACGCATATATCTTTAACATGAAGGAATCATGTAATTCGTTTAAAACACTATGCATGAAACTCATTATATTTGAAAGTTATTCACTCTAGCAAGGTTAATCGTTTGCATTCACAACAATTTATCACTGACGCCATACATCCAACCAAATAGTCAGGTTTCCCACATTTGCAACAAATTGTGGTACAGGTGCTTCCCAACATACTTGTGTTTCCAAACTACACAGTTACCACCTTAACCATTGATTTGCAAACTAGGCGGCTTTAACTTTGACTCAAAAAGGCCAATCGACGACCCCCCCATCCTATCCTTACTCCGCATTATCAAACAACTATTATATTTCCTCAACCATCCTTCCCACCCTTCTATTGACTAACTAGTCAAAAAGGCTCATTTATATTACTCGATCTTGAGTTGAAGCTCTCAAGATACCAATGCAGTCCTTTCCCTCTTATCCCAAATGGTCGACACATCAAACTCCAAGAATGGAGACTCACTAGAAAACTAGGAGCCCATTTTCAACCAGTTATTCTTCCCTTTTGAACCCAAGAAGTTCTACCTCAAGTTGGATCATCAACATCCCAAACAATACTCATTCTAGAAGGTGCTAACATTTACACCATGAACAATCTCACACAACACACCAAAACCATTGCTATCATTACAAGGTTAGAACTCACTACACACTACCACATTCATCGATCATCTCAACAATAGTAATCGAGCATACCCATGCATATGTATATTCATAATGGCATTACACAGATGCGATTTTGAATTTACCTACATGAGAGTCCTCATTACCATCGTCATGATTCTCGATGATCAAGGTCTTTCTTAATGGTTTCCTATATCTTAGTTGTATCCCGCTACTCCACAGTTTAAGTTTAGGCTTATCCGGTCACCTAAATCCCTTAAACTATGACTCTGATACCATTTGTAACAACCCAAAATCCATACAAGACAAATCCATAAATATAAAAGCCAAAAGGTCCTACTATAACAAATTTAATCCAAAAAAATATTCTCAGCGGAAAAGTCAACCACAACTGAGATATTACAAAATTTTGAAACGAACTAAAGGGGTTCATTCTAATTTGACTCTACTTGTCCTTGCCCTTAGAGGAGCCTCCCACCGCTTTCCTACCTGAAAATGGTTTTAAGTTTTGAAAAACAAGGGTTAGACCACGAGGTCTAGTGAATTCCCTCCCGAAAACCATTCAACAATTCCCAACAATAAAATGAAAATCGCCATAAAGGCCCATCAACAACCAATTAACAAATCAACTTCAAATTTGGGTACTTGGACAGTGTTCATAGCCCTCCCTCACTTTACAGTGATATCCATGATCGGGGCCCGACAGACTAAGCAGACTCCTAGTGGCTCCCAATGGGTGCCATTGCCACGAGTACAGGAAACGGATTCCATGCACACGATATGTTTAAGTAAACTCCCAAGGGATATTTACAATCCCAAGGTATAATATTCCCATAGCGCAACCCGACTCCAAATCAATATATCACTTCATGAAAAATATGTAAATAAAACATATACAATAATAAACAGTTTATGTCATACGTGATCAAAATCTCCATAAGTGTTAATCATGCCATAATGCTCAATAACAAATTCAATAATTAAAAACCTTGGCAAATCATTTCATATGCATAAAAAGTGTTAAGGGAACTCACTTGAGCTTTGGCAAAAATGCCACACGTCTTAAAGCTCACTTTTATTCAAATTGAACACCTGAATTGGACGTCATACGAAGGTATTAAACTACTTAATTGTCCCCCCAAAGCACCCCTTACAAATTTTGAGACAACCCCTAATCAGTGCCTCGATTCTAGCCCCATAGATAAACGAAATCGCACGACAGAGCCTGGCGTGGCCTTTCGCGCGACCAAACTCCCACCAATAATCCTTCCCATTTCTCAATCCTACAACTTCGCAATTCGATTTAAAGCCTCCAAAATGAGGGAATCAATACTCTAAACCTTTCCCAACAATAACCACACATTAAAATACCAACTTCACCACAAAATCCATCCATTAAATGATCATTTTCTTCACAAAACCCACCAAATGGATAGTTCTTGAAGATTAACACCATTAATGGTGGTTTTGAACCAAACCCCAAGAACACACCCAAAACTCAATATAAACCTTCAAACCAAAATATTTCAATTCAGAAATGCATAGATAAGAAAACTCTCATACTCCCCAACATCTAAACTCATTAAACAACATAAGAAATCAATGGAGGAGGTGCTTACCTTGGTGTAGAAGATGATGAACCTTCCCAAATCCGATTTCTTCCTTTGATTTCTTCAAGAACATTCAAAAGGCACACACACACACACACACACTTTCTCTCCAAGCCTCTACTCTAGCCTCCAAATACGTCTGAGGAGAAAATGAGAAGACAAATGAGTGTTTTGCCCTCTTAAGCTACTAATTGCATCCAAGTCCCTACACCTATAATTTTACACCACACACCCTAAAGTTTTATTCTTATCATCAATTGGGAACATGGTTATTACAATTGCACATATAGAATATGTTTCACCGATGGTGAGAAAATGTCATAAGTCAATACCAGGAATTTGACTATAACTTTTAGCGACCAACCAAGATTTATATCTTGGGTTTTCACTTGGAGTGGTCCCTTCCTTCAACTTATAAACCCACTTGCACCTAACTGGATTTTTGCCTTTAAGAGCTGACACAAGCTCCCAGGTTCCATTCTTTTGCAAGGACTCCATCTCCGCGTGCATTGCCATTATCCATTTATCCGCATCTTTTAATTTCGTAACCCTACTATAAGAAGTAGGCTCAACGGTGCATTCCATTTATTCCGCTACACTCAAAGCATATGCTACTAAATCGGCTTCTTGAGTAAACCTTGCGGGGCATAGAATTTGTCTCCTTCCCCTATGACGTGCAATGCAAGGTTCAGGCTCTTGTGGCGAAGGTTGTGATGGAGAATCACCCACCACTTGGACATCTGTAGTAGAAGAAGAAGAAGCATTAGTATCATTAAT
Source organism: Arctium minus (assembly GCA_954870635.1). Classification (NCBI taxonomy): domain Eukaryota; kingdom Viridiplantae; phylum Streptophyta; class Magnoliopsida; order Asterales; family Asteraceae; genus Arctium; species Arctium minus. The sequence goes on along the minus strand of OX941089.1, from coordinate 74,852,625 downwards.
AACATGAGGGATCGATGTTTGAGCCATAGGTAGCTCCACCTCCACCAGAGGTTTCTCCATAGGAGCTTTAGAAATGGTCTCGGATGTAAGAGACGGTGAATCCTGCAACATGGAAGATTCATTAAAAGTGACATCTCGACTTATAATAAATTTCTTTGTTTCCGGGAACCATAGCCTAAAGCATTTTACCCCATTGTTGTATCCAAGGAATTTGCATTTCAAAGTTGTTGGTTCCAATTTCCCATTATCAACACAGGCATAAGTTGGGCAACGCAAGATTTTTGATTTTGTGTAATCGTCCGGTGATCCATTCCAAACTTCCATGGGAATATTCTTCTCAATAGCAACAGAGGGAGACCGATTAATGATATAACAAGCAGTAGAAGCCGTTTTCGCCCAAAAAAGACATAGGCATTTTTAATTTGAAAGCATGCATCGAACTTTCTCAAGAATAGTGAGGTTCTTTCTTTCAACTACACCATTCTGTTGAGGAGTATGGGCAACGGTATGATGCTTTGTAATGTCTTCCTTCCGAAAATGGGCATTGAACTCCTCGGAGCAAAATTCTAAGCCATTATCCGTTCGGAGATATTTCACCTCTTTACCAGATTGCTTTTCGATCATGGTCCTCCATTCTTTAAATATCTCAAAACATCATTTTTGCATCTTAAGTAGAAAGTACACACTCAACGAGAGAAATCATCAGGAACATTGAGCATATAAGAAGTTCCACCATAAGAAGTAACACGAGTCAGACCCCAAAGGTCGGAATGAATATTGTCAAGTGGCCCTTTAGTCGTGTGAATGCCACTTGAGAACTTGACTCTCTTTGTCTAGTCGTACACACAATGCTCGCATAATTGCAAATCGGTAGCTTCGTGGCCATTCAACAAACCATATTGACTTAGCTCGGTCATGCCACTAAGGTTCATGCGATCGAGACGACGATGTCATAACTTGGATAGATCACCTTCGGACATTGACTTGGAAGCTATCGCAAAGACATCCATAACGGTTTGACCTTGCAAAATATTTTCTTTGAGCTTTCATTGCGACTAGCGCCCACATTTAACCATGATAGATCCACCTTACCCAAGAACTCGTAACCTTTCTCATCAAGGGAACTAAGAGAGATGAGATTTCTTCGAAGCTCGGGAACTTGTTTCACATTCCCAAGTGTTCGAGTGACGACATCATGCATTCGGATTCTAATTGTGTTTTGACTAACAATAGGGAATATATCATTGTTTCCCATCATCACAACACCTTTGGAAACTTGTTCATATGTATGAAACCACCTAAAGATGGGACACATATGAAATGTTCAACCCGAGTCTAGAACCTACTCTTCTATGGAAATTGAATTACCAACAGAGACTGTAGTCTTGTTCTTAGCTTTGTTTTTTGCTTGAACTTAAAACATTCATCAATGGTGTGAATTGTAACACCCGGTTTTTCGTAAGTAAGTTTCCGCCCTTCGTTGGCAATCACTCCGCCTTTCGCCTATCTTTTTGGGTGGAAAATATTGTGCTTTCTAACCTTGAGTCGACCCATGCGAGAATCTCGAGTTTTGACCTTTTTCTGGCTTCAGTACGAGTGGCGCGATTGTGACCCGCGATAGTGACATGTGTCACTATCGCGTGGCACAATCGCCGGGGGTGTACCACCCGCGGTACATTCTCCGTGATAGTGCTCTCGCGATAGTGACAATGTCACTATCGCGTGGCAAGGTCGCACGGGACGTCTGGTCTCTTAAATGTCCGAATTTTCACCCAATTCCCTCATTTTGATTTTCTAATCCCTTCCCTTTTCTCTCCCAAACCTCAAAGTCGAACCCTAACCCATTTTGAGGGTTTTCCCCCTTGAACCACATGATTCTTCATCATCTAGTTGGTGGGATCTTGAACCACCAAACCTCCATCTTCATCTTCCTCATCAAGTTCAACGTGTGAGAGCTCTGGTTGAAGAGTTGGATTGGGTGTCCTCGGAAAGTCTCATCATCTAAAACGGTAAGCTTCCTTGATTTAATGTTATAGATGCTCCATTGGTGTTTCTCTAGTATTTGGTTTGGCAAATCTCAGATTTGATAGTTTTGGAGAAACTAGGGTTTTGATCTCGTTGGGGATTTTAGTAAATAATGTTTTGGGATGTTTCTAAATGGTTTGGTATGTATGGATCTAGGTTTTGGAAGTCCTCGGCTTGAGGATTCAAGTGGCCTTCAAAAGAGCTCGTTGGGTGAAATCTAGATTTAGCCTAAATCTAGCAAGGTGAGTTCAAGTTGATTTGTGAAAACGGTGTGCATGCCAAAATGTTTATTTTAAAGGGTTTTACATAAAATGGTTAACTGCTGATAAGTTTTTGTGTATTTTGAAGTAAAAATATGTTTTACTTGGTAATATGTCAAAGAGTGAGTATTTTGATAAGTTTTCATATTTAGTAAACTTGGGTTGTGTTAACCTCTTAAAATGCTTATATTGGGTTTTGAACATTTCAACAACTAAATAGCATGATTTACGTATTCTTGGTGATTTTGTACAAGTAAGATCTATCTTATGATTTATGCATCTTTGAGGATTTTGTACAAATGAAGTATATTCCATGTTATATGCATGTTGGTGTAATTGCATTCATAAACCCTTTGGAAAACCTTTGATCCCATTACGTGTTGAGTTTTGGGTTAAGCTCGTCTTTGAAGTATGTGTCTTCGTAAACGTTGTTTAAAGGCATTTCATCATTTGGGGGACCGGTAACTGTTGGTCAAATGGATTTTTGAGCATTTTAGCTCGGTATTGGCTTAAAAGAGTCTTGAGGACATTTGTACGGTTTTAATGGCTCGATGTAGAGTCCAATTTGTGATTTACGTCTTAATGCATTTTATTGCATATTATCGATGGTTACAGACTCGAGTGTTGTAGTCATTCATGAGTAGTCGTGTAACTTTAGACTGTGTTGCATTGGATCCATAGGCACATAAGTCAGTCTTATTTGATGGTCAATTGGGTGGTACGGGGTTGGACTTCGGGACTCATGGTTTATGACCTTGACTTTGCAAGTAGGCACTAGGAGGGTTGAGCCCGGTTGAGCTATCATGACTGTGGGCAGTCCTCTGATGGGCGTTTGGGGCCTTCGCCGCGTGGGGCAATGCCTTCGTTGTATCCCCTGTGGGCCGAGCCTTTGGCGATAATTTCAGTGGTATTCGCTAAGGTCAGCTGTCTCTTTGGGTGAAACTTGTCAAGGAGTCGTAGGGGCACTTGGGCTAGCGTGTCGTGAAGTGTCATACGATCAACGTTGTTTGAGTGGCATACTTTTGTGTTCCTCCGCTCTCAATGGATACGGGTATCCCCCTGTTGTCGGCCCGCTGTATTTTGGATATTTAATTGTCCATGTTTTAATATTTGGATTTCATTCCATTTTATGGTCGCGTGAGTATTAAGTTTCAGTTCCATGTTTTAATGCTGTATCATATTTATATGGATTGTTTTCCGTTATTTAAGGGTCGAGTATTATGTCTCACCCGTGTTTTTGGGTGATTTGGGATAGGAAGTATTATTTACCTTTTCACAAAATTGGCTATCGAACTATGACTCCGTTTGGGCGAGTTCCGGGTTGCATCGTTTTATAAGAAAGGTGTGTTTGAGAGCATCGTCTTTAAAAGTACATATTATGGGAAAATGTGTCGTTTCCATTTTGAAGTATAATATTTCGAAGGATCTTGCTTTAAAATGAATTCCTTTCTTTTAAAAGATATATTCATTCATGTTAAAACTCTTGAGCTCACTAGGCGTTAAGCCTAACCTTTTTATTTGTCGGCATGTGCATCAGGTTCCTTTCGGGGGTTCAGTTCTAGCAGTGCTTTGAAGAGTTGAGCCGTAGCCTTACAAGAGTGAGTAGTCGGTGAAGTCTTCCGCAGATTGGAGTTAGTAATTGTTATTGGGTTTAGTAACACCCGTCCTTTTCATAGAGTGTATGTATAGTATTTATTGATGTATTTAGAAAAATTTTATAAGTTGCTATCTTCAGATTTAAGGGTGTTACAAGTTGGTATCAGAGCTTATGTTTGAGAGAATTAAGTATCGATTGTTGGATACCTAGACTCAAACTAGCGTTCTTATAAGTGATTGTAAGTGAAGTTGCATATTAGGTACCTTAAGATAAGATATTTTGAGGTTAAGCAAGTCGCTAGAAACGGGAAACTTGTCGAGAGTCACAAGGATGATCATGTTCGGTACGTTCATAATGGCACCTGGCCAGTGTTATGGTGAACCTACATGCTACATGTGTATACTTGAACTACCTTGGTATGATGACCGTTGGGGTAGTGAGAAAGTTTCTAAGTGATTAAGCTAAGGGAGGATTGATGCTTATAGCAATGTCACTTTGGATTGATAGTTAAGTGCGATGAATGCATTAAGTTGGCCATCTTGGGTCAGAGTTATTGGTTGGAATAGAACTATCAGTTTGACAGACCGATTCTATTTCGAGGAAAAAAAATTGTAAGTTAACCAATTAGTGGGATTGTTGCTCTAAGATGTTGGATACATCCGAATGACGATAGTATGTCGGGAAAATGGAGGAGTGTAGTCCTAAGATGCTGAGTGCCGACCAAATTCATGCACGAAATCTATTTCTAAAATAAGTTTGCATCAATTGTTTCTCATGTATTCGAAGCATAAAGTGTGTTATACTTTGAAGTCTTGGTAAAACATTTAGCACTCATCAGATTTTAAACCGTGAGCTTAAGCATGCATGGAATTGTTTTGTTGCAAGTTACTGCAATTTATATGGAAAAATCTCCCCGTCCCTGTTTTGTGTTTAACGCTATCTTTGGACATCTTAAGATCCGTGTTTTAATGCCATATGTGGTATTGGGCAAGTAACTGTAGAATTTTTAACCTTAACATTGGATCTCCTTCACATATGTTAAGGTTTTAAAGGAAGAGTTGTCCCACTGTTCTCGAGTCGGAATTTTCTGGAGAATTTTAGTCTGTACGAGTCGTGTTTAATTTTACGGGGTATAGTTTTGCAACCTCTTTGAGTTCGTGAGTGTATTTTGAGATGCGTGGGTTTTAATTTTATAAACTGTTACATTCAAGATCAATGACATATGAGATTTGATTGAGTTCATTGTTAATCTTGATAATCTTGCACAAACTGGGAATAACAATTGGTATCAGAGCAAGCACCAATATGAGTTTTCAAGATTTTGAGAATTTATTGGCCGAAAATCAAGAACTTGCAAAACGCCCTTGTCTAGATCAATTTCTTTGATTTAGTGTATTTTTGGATGTAATTTTGATTCAATTGTAATCGTTTTGTTGTATAGAACAAGTATTGTTTAAGTCGATTTGTCCCATTCACAATTGTTTGTGTGAATTTTGGATTTCTATACATTTTTTGTTCGAACACTTGTAAGTAATGTATCTTGATCAATCTTGAATTTTGTTGTTTTTAGACAAAATCATGTATTGAGTTTGTGTTCAGATTGTGTTCTAGAGCAAATTTTAAAAGTTTCTGGATCAATTTACAATGTTTGGATCGATTTTAGGTTGCTTCTGTGTTTTTTAATTCGAGAAAATCAAGAACTCGCAAGATCTGAGGAATTCGCAACTTTCAGATTCCAAGAACTCGAAGAGCATTTAACTTGTGTTTGTGGAAAAGTTCTAAGTCAAGATTTCGTAGAAGGCTTGTGCGAAAAGTCAAGAATTCGCAGATCTCTCTTTGCGAAAAGCATCATATCGCAGGACTCTTCGTGCGAAAACCTTAGAATTAGCATGCTCTTGTTTGCGAAAAGTTACTGTGCACAACTTTTGACCTGTGAAAAGCTTCAGAATTCACACGCTATAGATATTTGAATTTTTTTTTCTAAGTCAACATTTCGCTTAATCTTTTGCGAAAAGTGAGAATCTTGATATTTTTTAAACTCTAGATTTCGTAGATCTTCATGCGAAAAGGTCAAGTGATATTTTCAATTTTTCAAGTCTAGAATTCGCAAGCCTTTACTTGTGAAAAGCTCGGATTTCGCATACCTATGTCTGCGAAAAGCTTAGAATTCGCATAACTCTTCATGCGAATTCTTTAGTTTGTGAATTGTTAGTATTCTTCAGTCTGAGAATTGTTGGTTTGCGGATTGTGAAAGTTCAGTGTTGTGCGAAAAGTGTTCAACAATGGTCTGAGAATTCTATACTTAGTCATTTTTGATTGTTTTTTCAGAATTTTGGATTTTTTCTGATTTGTGTTTAAAGATCTGTGCAAGTATCAAGATGTTATCAAAAGAAGAGATTGCTAAGCTTAAAGCCAAGATTGTCTCTCTTGAAGAACAGATTGTACAAAAGCATGAAAGCTATTACAAATCTATGTGTGGAAAGGAAAATCGAATTGAATACTATGAAAAGTTAGAGAAAGATCGAGTTGATTCTTTTAATAAACTTAAAGAATGGCTTCACCTGCATATTGCTGAACTGAAAAAGGCAACCAATTCTGGTAATTCTATGATGAATATAAACAAAACATAAAAGATCTTTAGAGAGAAATTGTTGAAGTTTTGAAAGGTGACAGAGTTAAGAGTTTGGAAAATCAAAATTATGAATTAATGAAGATTTCAAAGATGGAGCAAGATAAAGATTGCAAGAAGAATAAGAAGAAAATGCAAGGTTTGGAAACTGAGAATATTGAGTTGAAAAGGAAGATCCCAGAGTTGGAAGCTCAAATTGTCAAAGACAAGCAAGAAGCTGTCAAGAAGAGTGAGGAGAAATATAAGAGTTCAGAAGATGAAACTACTGAGCTACAGAAGAAGAATTCAGAATTGCAGAATCAAATTGCTCAGATGATGGAAAAGTTTAAGAAGGAAAAAGAAGAATTTGAGAAAAAGAAGAAAGGATTTATGAATGAAAAACAAATGTTTGCACGAAAACTCTCTAAATTTTCAAGAAAGACATTTGAAGAGAAGAAAACAATTGATCTTAAATGTGTAAAACTTTCTCAACAAGTATCAGATTTTGAGAAGGTAACAATTGTTGAAAGAGACAGGCTTGAGAAAGAGAAATCTGAGTTTGGTTCTGAAGGAAAATCTCTCAAAGGAAAGATTTATGAGTTAGATAATTTGTTGGAAAAAGAGAGAAAAGAGTTTGAGAAGGATAAGAAGAGACTAGAGTAGGAAAAATGCTTGAGTTTTTAAAGAAATATCTTATTAGAGAAAGAATGTTGATAAATATTTTGAGAAAGAAATGAAGGTTTTTGAGACGGAGATTAAGAAACTGACAAGGAAGTTATCTGAACTGTCAACAAAAGCAATGAAAGAGCAGAATGCGAAGTCTGAATTAAAGAGAAATATTAACTTACTCTCCAAAGAAAGGAACAGTTTTATCTTCAAAGATAACATAACTTGAGGAGATCGTTCTCAAGGTGAACTTAACTGAGCAGAAGACTCCAGACTCAATTGATCAATCACCTATAAATGATTTAGCTGACTCTGAATGTTCATTCAAGACATCATCAAGTTCATATCAAACAACTGTTTCAACAAAAGGGTCAGTCAATTTAAAAGATCATATTCATACTACTAACCTATTATATGATAGGAATGTTGATGGTACATGTAAATATCACAAGAGAAATAGTAAAGAAAGTTGGTTTGGAAAGTGAAATGATCTTCTGATGAGAAGAAAGATCAGAAATCATTTGTGAACACACCTACTACCAAAAAGAACAACAATGTCTATCAAGTAAATCTTTTGGCAAACCTGATCTTGTTTATACTGCCAATCAATTGATCAGGTTAGCACAAAAGAAAATCAATTGTTCTTACTGTAGTTCAAATGATTTTGTTAGTAAAAATTATGTGAATTACTGGTATGGTTCTTATTAGTGGGTACCAAACCAAAAGATTCATATGTGTTGTAGGTACCTCAAGTCTAGGGGAGTAAAGGAACATAGGCTTTTGGATAAATCAGTTCAGAACCCGTGCTTCAACGAATGATGGTTTTTGAATAATTCAGTTCAGAACACGTACTTCAACGATTAAAAAGAACGTTGGCTCTTGGATAACACAGTTCAAGACCCGTTCTTCAAAGTTAACAAGTTTGACTTCTAGACAAAGAGTCTAGGACTCGTACCTCAAAGATCAAGTTTGACTTCTAAACACAACAGTTTAGGACTCATACTTCAAAGATCAAGAGATTTTGTACTCCGATGCTTAAGTAGATATGATCAACCTTCAAAGGGGAGTATATATTTTTCCTACTGACATATATTGTGAATGCAATATTTTAGGGGGAGTATATGACTTCTGATTAATTTAAATCAGGACTCATGTTTCAATGTTTTAGTTTGGCTAAGACTTTTATACTTTGACATCTTTTTTACTACATGCAGATTTTGAGGGTAAGCTTACATGATCATATCAATCATGACTTTGAGGTCGACTTCATGAGATTAACGTTGAGCGTAAGGATAATTCTAACCTTAATCTCATAAATGTTTGAAAGATGGATGACTTTCAGACATTAAAACATGTTCTTAAACGTTCAAACCACTTCTCAATCCTTAAAAGTTTTCATGAATTTCAGAAGTGTGTATTTTAAATGTTTTCACTTTATGAGCTTTCATGTTTCACTAACCGTGTGTTTCCAAAGATATATACTTGTGTATTATCTTTTTTATATACTGTCAAGTATTCACACACACCGGTTTAGTATTTTTTATTGAATTTGTTATTACCATATCTCATATTGAAACAATTTTTCGATGGTAATACACCCCGTTTGAATCTCAATATTCGTTGAGCGTTATTTCATTCAAAACGATTCTTTCAAGAATTGTCTATACTTGATTCATATAGACAAATTCCAATTTTTCATGACCTAAACTTTTATTGATAAATCATTCTTATTTGATCTTTTCCATACATTGTCAGATTCTCAAAACATATCTATTGATTTCACTTCGTTCATTCAATTTCCTTGTTTTGAGAAAATCTTCCATGTTTAAAATGCTCAAATCTTCATGATTATCTTAATGAGCATACATTTATCTGACATATGTACTTCATATTACTGTGTTTTAACTGTTGAAGTTAAATTGTTGAGCAACATTATGCTTTTAGGACAAATTCATGGGATCAGTATGAGAACTTACAAGAACTTCTATGGATTCACGATAACCAGTGTTTCCTACCCAAGAAGTTATCCTTGAGTGATCGAGAGGAGAGGGGTCAATATTAGAGTGTAGGTGTGTGTTGAGGTAAAATGAAAAGAGAGTTTGGTTAGAAGTGAGCTTATATGATAAAAAGAGAGAGGGTGTGAGATCAGAGTTAAAAGAATATCAGAACTCTGCACCAAATCTTTTCTGAGTCGAGCAGCCGCATTGCTGATTGTTTCACAACTTTTTCGTGAACATCATTGAAACAGGCACTAGCCCATGCCAACTCTTGATTTAAACCCCACCAGCTAATCATCTTTTTCTCAATAGAAAAATGTTTCATATTTTCTTGGGGACGCAACACATACACTATCTGATCTTCATTTGGAAGATTTGGATATTGAAAAAGAAGGAAGTCTGCACCACCTTCACATTTCGATCATGCACAATTGAGTCCGTGTATTACTATTGTTGTCTCAATGGTTTACACATTTTAAGCCTAATATAACACAAAATGCTTAAACTCTTTCATACACAAGCACGCACACACAGAAAATTTATTTTTCTGTCAGAACGTTCATAGAATTACCTTGTGTTATTCGATGATTGAATGGAAGACCTGGGGAGTAAACATCAATAAAACTCTTTGTAGAGTACATTAGTTGTACTCAGTAGCTTCCTGCTGCTTACAGGCATTTCTAACTGATTCACTTGTTGATTCAGGGTTACAATCTTATTTGTCTGAATTTGAAAAGATTCGGATGAATAAATTTATGAATTAACGGATGTTCAGATGATTATATGGATAGATCAGTTGGTCAAAAATCGGAAGAGTACATTTCTTGAAGATAGTTTTGATGATTTATGCTCTACATCATCAAAAAGGGGGAGAAAGTCAAGAAATGGAAAAGAAGCTATGGGAGATAATCAAGAAATGAGAAAGAAATTGTGAATAAAGTTCAATATTTCAAGAAAGTTCAAAAAAAATTCTTTGAAGATTATTTTGGAAAGAGAAAAGTGAGCTACAACTGAAGATAATTTCTTTACTAGAGATGATGTTTATCAAAGTCTTTGGGGGGGAGAATATTAAATATCACAAAAAGGGGAGATCAATATTCAAGATAGTTTGTTGCTATCAATATTAGTTTAAAAGTGAAGATTATCAATTTTCATCTCAATAGGGGAGAATGTTGATTGCCTGAGAAGATAAGTTTTTGTCCCAAAGGGGGAGAATGTTCTTAAAAGGGGGAAAATGTGCTTTGAAGAAGAAATTCATTTGAAGATAAGTGCAAGTTTATAAAAAGGGGGAGTTTACTAGTTTGTTGAATCAAAAGGAGAAGAATTTGATTTGAAGAAAGATCTCTACATGTTTCACAAAGATATTAGCTAATCATTTTGAAGATGATCTTGAATCCAAAGGAGGAGAATGTTAGAGAATAAATTGTTGTCTTCAAGATCATCTAGATTAGAAGTCTAAAACCCAAGTCAAAGTCTCAAGATTGCAAGTCAAAGTCATCAAAGTGGAAAGTCAAAGTCATCTAATGTCAAGCTTGTTGTTTGGTTAGTTTGGTTTTGTCTTTTGTAAGTATGTTGGTATAAATAGCTATCTTTAGTTATGGAGAGGTAGATAACTTAATTGTGTGCGTATTGTAAATTCATATTGCATATCTAGTGAGAGAAAGTAGTGAGACAGAGTGATTGTAAACTGTTATATTCAAGATCAATGACATATGAGATTTGATTGAATTCATTGTTAATCTTGATAATCTTGCACAAACTGGGAATAACATATACACTTCCTTAAGAGTAACGGAATCCATACTATAAATGATTGTATCCACAAAGTAGCGAGTGATGGTGGTAAAAAGCATAACAAAATTAGACCTAAAGCTCCATCCTCATATTTCACATCAAGATTCTTCAAATCACCAATTATCTCTTTAAATTTTGATAGGTGTGCAGTAATTGAACCACCTTCAGATAAACAAAGGGACCTATGACTTAAGCTTCATATGGAGCTTATTGGGCAAACTCTTTGTCATAAGCATTTTATGTAGCTTACACCATATTTGATATGTCTTTTCCTCTTCCACAACATTCTGTAAAATATCATTAGACAAACGCACTCTAATCAAGGATGAGGCTCTCAAGTCATTTAGTTCTTTTACCTCTTCTGTACAAGCAACGACCATATAAACCCACCCTAAAATGCATTTACGCAAATTTTTTTGGACAAGAACATCTCTCATCTTTATCTTCCATAATGGATATCGGATATCTCGTTCCAACAAAGGCAAATCGAATTTCATTGTCGACATAAATGAAACCCTAGCAAATTAGTAATCCCACTGTCTTCAATCAATCAAAAATCTCAATAATAATCCTTGAGCTCTGATACCAATTGTTGTAAAATTACCAAGACCCAAATAGCATAAGCTCGATAGTTGGTTCCCGATAAAAACGCAAATAACGCAAGAACAAATGAACTAAAGTTTTATATTGAGATTGTAAACGAAATAACAATTGACAATGCAAGATAATAAACCACTAAGTAACGTAAACAATAATCAACCCAATAAATGCAAAATAAAGCATAAGTAAGAGAGACACTGAGATTTTTACGTGGAAACCCGGAAAGGGAAAAACCACGAATGGAGGAAGCCGAGAACTAATCCACTATCAATTTGATGATGATACACTTGAGAGATTACAACTTTATAATAGAGAAATCAAAAGGGTTCTTGATTTCTTGAGAGAAACTTGGAGACCAAGTTTTAGAGAGAGAAAATACAAAAAGGTATTTCTTAAATTTGATCTATTCCTTTTTTTCATACCCATTTAAGAATTAAATGGGTTGGATCCAGGAAACCATACACACCATAAAAAGGGATGCGAGCGACTATTTGTGCGGGTAAATCCGTGGGGGACATTGTGTGGCTAGGGCGGCAATTTAGGCGACTAAAGTCATTGGGCTATACGATCGGATCAGATTGGAGGCAAGTCTTCCCATATGGAACTCATATGCATATCCCTGACTTTTTTGAAATTTCCCTTACATGATGATGACAACTTATATGAGTTGGTCGTTGAATTTCTTGTCGATTGGTCAAACAAAAACAACGTAACTTATGCATTTATGTTTATCCAAACTATTACAGTGTCATCATGTACATATTTTTAGGTACTTCTCATATATACCAATATTCCAAATATTACGTATCATGCTCTATTAATAAAGCGAGCCATAACTTATAATTTCTTTCGTAGAAACGTTACAAAACTTACTTGAACACATTAGGTAAAAATACACAACTTTTACTAAATGTGGTAAATATTTATCCTATTTATAAGAAAATAATTTAAAGATGGTACAATCATCATCAATTGTATTTCTTTTACTTAATGTTTTTTCTAATATGATTTTTATTAACAGTTTTGTGGCAAATTATCATAAATTACTTAAGAGTTAAGAATATTCAAAATAGTGCCTAAAATTGTATTTCTAGAACTGTAGGGGCTTAAATAAAATTTCCTGAAATTTTAGAAAAAATAACATGGGTAAAAAATATAGATCCAAGCCCCAACCCGGGTGGCCCATTGTTGCACTTGGTTAAAGGCATGTGGATCTCACGTGCGTTCAGATCTAGGAGGTCAGGAGTTCAGATCTCACCAAAGGTGAGGAAACATTGTGAGTTCATTTGCTATGATTACACTAAGGTCCCTCATGTAGTCATGTTTCATATTAATACGATTTTATTTTATTTGATTGTAAATGATATTTTTGGTTATAATATTATGTTATAAATTATATTTTATTATGATGTGTAACTTTTTTTTTATGTTTCAAACTTACTTACAAAGTTAAATATTTTTAAAAAATATAGAACATAATAACATATTTAAAATAAGGCACATCATTGACATATATATTACAATACAATAAAATAAAAAATAATATAATATAACCAGAAAATAAATTTAAATAACATATTGTACTAACATAAAACTTTATGAATCGAATTTGTAAACAATTAATAAAAATAAGGGTAATATTGAAAATCTATTAAAATTAGGAAAAAGAAATATGCTTAGAGAATTCAATTTGGTATTAAAAATGAATGAAAGTTTACACCAAAATTCACATCATTTTGATACAAAAATATGGTGCAAACGACCAAAGATAGTCTTAAAAAAATGACTCAGTACTAAACTCTATAAATTGGTCTTGAATTCGAAATCTTTTATCATGTAAATTTTAATACTCGTGAATCGAGGATGAGTTTGTATTTTATTTCGTATCTTAAATTTAACGGTTTTGATATAATTTTTGGAACTATCCAAACCTAACTTCTACCAAAAAGAGTAGAACATACGTTCTCGTAAGACCGATGTTAGTGAAATGTGTGAAAAAGAGAGAGACATATATGCTAGCAACACAACCACATAAATGCTTAAATTTTGAAAAACTATAAATTACGAGCCAAACAGTATATGTTAACTAATACTCTTTTTGTCTCAACATAATGTCCACAATGAAAATAATACATAATTTTAAACATGAATAATTATTATACTTTTTATTTAATCAAATGACAGCCTTTTTCTTAATTAATATATCTATCTTATCAATTCAAATATTTATGTATTAATTAGATGTTCATTTAAAAATTTGTTTAAAAAGAGATATAAAAAGAGAGCACTATATTAACTTCAATTAAGAAATATTTTAATTGTATACATGGGCTATTCTCCCACCTAGATGAAAACAAGTACTATATGTATCCTATGTATAACCTAACAAAATCAAACAAGTCCAGTATATCCGATCTGAAGGTAGGTGTGACTATTTACATGAAGACCCCTGGCTTCAGATTACCACAAAAACGACAATGTAGGACTATAAGACGGTGCCCATGGCATCTCATCCTGCAAGAACATTTACAAACCAAACCCAACCCGATGGTGGAGTCAGAAGAGGATATGATGTATGCAGACCTGACCTCTATCTCAAAGAGCAGAACGGTTGTTCCCGTGAAGATCATAAATCTAGACGGAATCTTTACCCACTAATTCCAGTAACAAGTGAATTTGATCGACGTGAATGACGTTCAATGAGCAACAATACTTTAACGGCCTTCCTCTGAAGATGCCCGTCTTCGTGAATGCTGCCTCCGGTTAACCGAACAAGCGGTATCCGAGCCGTTAACCCATACGTGTCAACCATTTCCGTCACCATAAACACTTTCTCCAACACTTCTAGAGCCTCCACCTTTAAAGACTCGGAACCCCAATTCAAAACCTCTAATATAGGAACCACGGCCCCGCTCTCGTCTAAAACGTGGGCCCCACGGCGTGGCGACTCCTTTTGTACCAGAGTCGAAAGCGTCTGAATCGCTTCGTAGGTCGTGGCATGCACCTCCGATTGTAAAAGTTTGACCAACTCTGGTAACGCCTTCGCTTCCAAAAGACAAAACGTACCGTTCACGGTGCATAAACCGCCATGAGCCGCGCAAATAGCAGCGCGGGTCCCGCCGAAACAAAAGCACCATCGACGGGTGGTCGGTACCATGGTGAGCTCGGAGCTCCGCATCGAGAGATCGCCGATGAGAGCGGCGGCTCGTGCCTTTGCTGTCACCGAACCATTCTTGAGAAACTCCACAAGCAAATCATAGGTCCCGAGTTCGACCACCATTTTCTGAGCTTCGAAATTGGTTGGATCCGTGAACCGAAAAAGAGCACTCAAAGCGTTTTCTTTCGCTTCCATGTTCCCAGATTCCAATATCTCGATGATCGCTTTAAGTCCTTCTAACTCGATTAGTTTTCTCGTGAGAATAACTTCTGATTTCGGAACATTTGCTAATAAACCAACTGCAGCCTTCTGTACATCACCTTTCGTAGAGTTTTCAAGAAGACCAACAAAAGCCTCTAATCTTCTCGGTTTCAAAAGGAACTCCGCTACTCCCTGCGGTTCGTGACTCGAGAACAAGAACAGGAGGTTGATGGCGGCTTCACGGGTTTCACTATCAGGATGATCAAGGAGGGTTAGCACTAAAGACACACCGCTAGCAGTAAGAACCGCGGTCTTGATGAGCCCGCCATAAGATTCACATATTTTAAAAAGAGCCCGTAAAACAGGCCTCAATACATTGTAGGGTAAACGGGGATTTCGTAGAAAAGCCAGCAGGTTCTCGACTAAAGAATTTAGATCGAGTTGGACTCCATTCATGTCGACAAGAAACTTGATCCCGTCGCCATTGGAAGAAAGTTTATCGAGGATTTCTGAGCATTTAGCGAGAATGATGATGCGTAAAGGGGAAGAACACATGAGGTCCACCATAAGAGGAACTGCACCAGCGGCTGCGAAAAGCAGTTTGTTCTCCCGACTTCCTAAAAGCTTTATGAGCATAGATAGCGACAGTTCCTTTGCTTCCAGATCAGAAGATGCCATTTCGAGCAACGGCGGAATCAGCCCTTGTTCACCTAGGAACTTTGTGTTATTTTCTTCAAGCTCCAAATTTACAATCCCTCTCAACATTGCCATTTTTGTCGATTTTGAACCTTCGGTAACAATCAAATCAATTATTAGTGTGAAAATTGTTCAGTTGGATGCAAAAAAGAAGCCAAAAAAAAAAAACATTTCTTATTCTTTTTGAATGATACCATAAATGATCAAAAGTCCATCGATTTAACTATACAGGTGTTTTTGGTATACGGGACAAGACAAAACAAAAACCTGTTGACACAAGTTTTATGCGACATTAGACTTAGACATGACAGGACAAAATGGGACAAGATTAGTAAATTACTAAACTACCCACGTCAGATTATAACCTTCAACAATTCTTTCACCCCACCTCACTCATCCCGTCCAATCATGCCCAGTCCAGTTTAGTCCGGTCTATGTTCATGATAAAATGAAAGAGAAAAAAGTTTTCTAACCTTGAACAATCCGATCGACAAGAGGTCCATACCATTCCTCTTTGGCGGCCCTAATAACATTTTCTTCATCAACATCTACGAGTTTCTGCAAGATTTCCTGCGCTTTCTCAGCTAAAGCCACCTCTGAACCCTTTAGGATGGTAACAAGAAAGGAAACCGGATTACATTGCTGCGAGAGGTCCCTGGTATAATCTATATTTTGGCCAGACTCCTCGACCACTAGTTCAAGTATCAAGTCTAACGCAGCTTTAGATAGACTTGATTCACACCCTAAGCATGGAACAATGTGACAAAATCCCTTATTCTCAAGCAAGAGATCCTATAAGATGAAATCAAACATTACGTCAAGAACATTTAAATATATATATATATATATATACATCTTGAAGTATATAATATTTATATACAGCAGATGCAACAAATAAATTCATACACCCTGCTCGCATTTGGTGAGGATTGAACTCCTGACCTCCTAGAAGGCCAAAGTCCCAGGTCCTGCTAGACCAAAGACCCTTTGGTAACATTTCAATATATTTTTCGTGATTTATCAATCTATGACTAGTTTTCCATCTTCTTAGGGCCTGTTTGTTAGCAACTAATGAGCTTAATGGGACTCACAGCTTGTTCGGTCAGCTATACATGACTATTTGGTAGTGGCTTAATGATATAGAAATTGGCTTATTCAGTAAGCTTCTATGGGGAACTTTATGCAGAAAGCCAAGTTTTTTCCAAACTTGGCCATCCCAATTAAAAAGCAAGCTCCTTCCATCTATGAAAAAACCCTCCGAAACAAAAACCTTCTCAATTTATACAGACAGGTTAATCCACACAGACAACTTTATCCATACAATGGAAAACCAACCAAACATCCCCTTAGACTCATCGAGAATAAGAAGAAAGGTTTTTTTTTTTTTTTTTTTTTTGGCTAAATGACCTCCTGACAAGTGTTTTTTAAATCTATGATCTGACGGGTTTCTAGGCTAGCAGTGTCATCCTCAAACCTGTCATGACCCAATAAGAAAGAGCATTGTCTAACCTTGTTTCTTGCATGTCCTTCAACGGCATCCTTTAATGTAACTAATAATTCTGTTTTGACTAGTTGGTTATCCACGTTTGGGAGTATGCTAATGAGCAATTCAGTGAGACCACCAATGGAAATCCAATCTTTATTGATCGAATCCTCTGTTATAAGCTCCTGGATTTGGGAAAGGGCATCTTTCACAGATGAATCTTTTTCAGACAGCAATTTCGGCTTGCAGGATCTAATTCTCATGCAGTAGTTGAGCTCTTTCCACTCTTCAATCGACTCTCTCAATTGAATATTTGATCTGAAAGATAAATCTTCAAGTGGTTCACCCGTGACAGGATCGGTTTTTTCTCCAGACTCGAACCATTCTTCAATAGCCACCCTTGAGTATGCAGTACCATTGGAGAGGCTAACAGGATCCACCATTACGGTTTTAGTAATACCACATATGAAAGCTTTATAAGGTGGAATAGATTCTTCTCTCGAATCGTAGCATTCGATCGCCCGTAGCCTTTTCATATACTGATCTTTTATGTGCTCATAGTCTCTAGCAGCATCAGCTCGGGACAACAACTTAATAATCTGCTCCAAGAAAAAAACCTCAGCTCTTTCTTTTCGGTTTTGCGCTTCTTCTTTCTCTCTCTTGAAGCTGTCTAGTTCTTTCCTTATCTCAGAAGGCTCAACCGTCACGCCAACCGCCTTCGCTATATCCTCAATCATATCATTGGCAAAACCCTGATCAAGTTTTTGATTCGTAAGCCCCTGATCCAATTTATCGAGGATTTGGAGCTTAGATTGACTGGTTACAAATTCGGCTCTTTGCATCTCGTTTTGTAACCTGGTTACTTGATCGGATATCCCAGATAGGACCTCGGTGTTTGCAAGGCATAAAGCATTTAGCGACTTCCCAATATCTCTTGTTACATCTTGTACCTCCTTCACAATGTGCCTACACTTTATCAGCAAGTAGAAACGACCTCGATTCTTGTACTTCTCCACAAGGGCATTGGCTCTTTTGACATCTGTGTCAAGATTCTCCAGAGCTTTTCCTGCAGTCGGTGATTCGTTCAATTTTCCTAGCTCCAGCTCCTTTAGGACACGCGCGATATCAAATAGGTGAGCGGAGAGGATCCTGAAACTCTCCTTTTCTATAACTATATCTTTGGCAGCATGAGCCGTTTTGATGACTTGGTTAATAGCTACGGCCAAGATTGTACCAAGTGGTAGGAGATCTGCCATCACCGCTATGGCAAAAAGAACCAAAAAGACTACAAATACTAATTGCCTTTGATTTTGATATCAGAAGTGAGCACCTATAATGTACAATCTTCCAAGTTCATTCACCAACTTCTTTTCTTGCCAAGAATTGCTAGCATTAATCTGTGACCACCACCTAATTCAATTCGAATTGCTTATAAGAAGATAATTCCAAATATTTGAGAATCAAGAACTATATTGCAATTAGTTGATGTAAAAATTTGAGAGCTGCTAAGGAATAAAAAAACCCAAAAGGAATGTTGATACACCTTCATCAATGATCATGATTCATGAAATATGATAACTTATGTAAAAGGGTATGTGTAAAACTCCAAACAAATAATATGTGTGTTGATCCGGTGGATAATGGTGGTTATGGGTGATCATTAGAGGGGAGGGTGTCAATATGGTGGCGATGGTGCCACCGGAGGTCGGAAAAGGCCTATATGACTTTATCCTTAGATTAGGGAGTTGGATTGTAATATTCTCATACATTTGTCAATTTTTTGGCCTGTCAAGTTTCAAGCTTTCACTTTTTTAGTTTGACCCATCTAATAAATATATATGTAGCTAGAGTAAGGTCCTGTTTGTTAGCAGCTTAGTGGGCATAATGGGACTCACAGCTTATTCTGTCAATTATATATGACTGTTTGGTAGTGACTTAATGATATAGAAAGTGGCTTATTCGGTAACCTTCTAGGAGGAGCTTTATGCCAACAAATGTTTTTTCAAAAACATGTCGATCCCAATTAAAAAACAAACACCTTTCATCTATGAAAAAAACCTTCCCAACAGTGGCAGATCCAGGATTTTTTCCTGGTGGAGGCACCTTTTAAGGTAGATTAAATACATGTAAAGTTGTCCGGTGCATTTTAGCCTAGATCCACCGTTTCGAGGGATTTTAAAGTTTTTTTTGGTTGATTTCAAGGGATTTTTAAGCTTTTTTTTTGGTTTTTTTAGTTGATTTCGAGAGTGTTTTTTGGTTGGTTCCGATGCTTTTTTTTGTTGATGGGTCCCAAACAAGAAATTACTGGGGGACTGAAGGTATAAAATTAAAAAAAAACATATTTTTACCTAAAGAAAATTTCTCTATTTTTCCCATTTAATGGGGGCCATGCCCCCCCCCCCCTTAGTTTCATACTACATCCACACCTGCTGCCCAAACAAAAACTTTTCCAATCTATACATAGATTAATCCACACACATAACTTTATTCAAGACTTAATGGATAACCAACCAAACAGCCTCTAACTTAAAAACAAAAAGATTTTCGTTCTCCTTGAAGAAATTTTATCAATAAACCAGTTTTACGAGCAGGCAAAGTGGCAAACACACCTCAAAGAAGCCTAACGATTTATTACATTATTTTGGTTATTTTGTGAATTAAAATCAATATGGGGGACAAGGATTCCATAGATTTCAGCAATCAATTCCTACAGATAATTGTTTTATTTTCAAAGCTTGGAGTTTATTTTATGATTGTTGTAATCTTCAAAGCAAGTAAAACATATTGAAAATGATGGTGAGTAAAGATTTAGAACATTTGAAACCAGTGACAAGCAGAATACCATCAAAAAAACCACAAAAGGACAAGGTCCAAACGAGTAAGCTTATCATCAAACACTTGGTGGGCATGAAACTGTGGTTAATAGAATTTTGCCACAATCTTGGAAAGAACTTGATTAAAAAAACTACCTAAATGCAATTCCTTGACTTCATTACAAACAATAAATCAGAAAAGCAAATAAAAAGACATGGGTTTTGGAGAATTACCTGTAAACAGCTGAAAATAGGTCATGAAACGTTGATTGTGAAAAACCTGAAGGAACATTAACATTAAATATGAAGACCCAAAAAGGAAGAACGACCGAGTTTTCTTCCAAGTCAATAACTGTCGGTGAAATCCTCATAGTCGTTGATGTTGGCATAATTACGAGTTGTGTTCCCACGAAATTTCTCATGAAATTAACAATTTTGGTCTTTCCTCACAATCGTTTTTCCCACGTAAAAACTTGTTTATTTATATATTTTGCAATCAATTTTGTTTAATTTTTATTGTCTCACTCAAATTTAAAAATCACTAACAAAACCTTAAACTTTCCGAAAGAAATTTGTATCCTCACTATATTATTATTTTTAAAATATATTAAAGTTTTAAATTCATATTTATAAATTATAATTGCATATGTACAATTTCCAAAAACTACACAATTTTATAAAACAGATTGATAATATGTTTAAATACAAGATAAAGGTTGAGTTATACTGATACGACATAATACTCTATGGATTTTGGATTTTATTTTATTCGTAAGGAATTGCATTAACTTTTCATTATCGGTTCACAATAAATTTTCACATTCTAATGTATTGCACATGTATACAACTAGTTCATAATAATATAGATAAAGTTTTTATTTGGAAGGTGTCCTAAGCTATGTCTAGATTAATTCCTTGGCAAATTATGACTTTAAGACATCAACTCTGATTAAATCTCAGTGGCCACAATTGTTGTGTACGCCTGGATTCGAACCCTGGCAGCACATCCCCCAGGGCCTTAATCAGTACGCAACAACCCTTGTGGTTAATATAGATCAAGTTGAATGTTACATTTAACTAGAACACAGAATAATAATCAATTTACCTATATTTATCTGAATGAAATTTTCTTTGTATACATATAGTTACACCATATACTTAGGCATGGGAATAAGACCTTGCCCCATTGGGAAACCCGGTGTAGCTGCCAAGTTGGCGTCGAGGATTCCCCGCAAAACCGGGGACTGGGGATGGGGATGACGATCCCTGAAAGTTAAAACTTGGGGATAAGGATGAAGCCAAATAACATGATTTCCGACCCGCCCCATTCCTAAACATTAAATACATTGTATACTTATTATTAAATATATTATTTATAAAAAATTAGATTTAGTATCTTTTATATTTGAGGGTGGTGTTTAACATATTTGATTTAAAATATCTCACATATAACGGGAAAAAAAATCACCGATCCCAGTTACGAATCGCCGTTCCCCATTAGAGACGGAAAGGGGATGTGATCATGTTCCTCAATGAGGACAGGGACGGAGATTGGGATTATGGACACTGTAAGTTATTATATGCCCACGACACGTGTCATACAGAGATATTACTGAGGAGTATGTAAACCTATAGGGTCGCACACAAAGAATACGTTTGTTTTCATTTTTAGAAACCTGGATTAAATCAAGTTGATTAAGGAAATAATTATTCTTGAAGAATATTTATGAAAATATGTGTTAAAAAGTTGATTAAGGAAATAATTATTCTTGAAGAATAATTATGAAAATATGTGTTAAACTGTAATTATGATAATTACAGGGTGAAAACGTAATTATGTTAATTACGTGGTGTTATCTGTAATTATATATGTAATTATATTTAAAGTTTAAAAGATAGTTATATATATATATATATATATATATTTGAATTTGAATTTGAATTTGAATATTACATATAAATACTAAACTTTATTTAAACCTTATTTGAATTATAGTCTAATTATAACTCTTCTGGTATAAATAGGGCGTTGGGCTAAACCTTTTTATGAATGATTTGATTTTAGAATTAGTCTTTCAGTTAAATACAAAAAAGAAACGTTTTCTTTTCTGTAAAACAATATAGATCTAGGGTTCTTGGGCTAGTACCCGGTGGAGACGGAAAACGTGTTCATGTGTGGACTACCGATAGAGGAAACCTGCTTTGGTTTCTTGGTGCTCCGTTTCAATCCGGACTGATCTTCAAAAGGTAAGATTCTAAACATCCTATGGTGTGGCTTTTTTATTTAATTAAATGCATCATTGGATCCGATTGAGTTTTAAGTTTTAGAAAAGTTTTCTATTTAATATTTCGTAACCAAAATTTCTTTTAATTTCCGCTGCGTATAACGGTTACAATTTTTTTATTAAAACCCAACAGTGGTATCAGAGTCACTTTGATCATTTAATTAAAAAAAAAAGGAAAGGAAGATTTATTATATGGCAAATTAAAATTGAATAAGACCAAATTTTAGTTGGACCTAAATCTTGTTGGGCCCTTCCCTAACATTTGTTTGTTGGATGGCTTAAAAGGGTTTGCTAACCCTGATTTTATTTTTCAACGCCACTTCTCAAAATCTCACCCCTGGTACAAAACTCTTTCTATCGCCGACCGTAGTTGATCAAATCGTCGCCGACAGTCACTGATCGAAGAGTGGTTGACTGTTGTCGACCATCATCATTTTCTGCGGTGGTTATGTCACCCCTCTGATGCGGTTGCTACCACCTCAGATCGTTACACTGCCGCGTGCTGCCTCTTCTCCCTCACTAACCACCGTCGTGGTATGCGGTTGTTGCCGCTGTTTGTTTTTCGTCGTAGCTGCTGCCCTATACCTACCGATCGCCGGCCGCCGCTGGCCATCTGCGGCTGTTGCCGCTGGCCTTCCCGTCCCATCACTTTCACTCACCAAAATCCGCAGAAAGTTTTTCTTTAACGCCGCCGACCATTCGCCGGTCGTTGCCGGTATTCTGCGACCGCTACCAGCTGCTAACTGTTGGTGACTCCTTTGCCAGACATTATAGCCTTACCCCGTGGGGCTCGTCTTGTCGACGACCTTCGTTGTTCTTCCACGTCGGTCATCACCGATCGACCCTCTCGGATGGGTTGTTGTTCTTTTTTTTTTCTTTGGCAACGTTATTTAGAACTGGTGGTAGGTTATCACTGGACTGTGGATCAACAATTCATTCAAGTCGCGCCTTATGCAGCTGTTTGGTTGCTTTCGTCGCCGTGAATATCACATCTGATGCCACTGTCTTATGCAGTCGACATTGAGCTGATATTTTCAGATCTCCAAACCATCGCCCTAGCGGTTGGTGTTGGATCTGCTTTTATCGTTGCCGACCAAACGGCTGATCTGTTTTGAGTGCCATAGCAGGCTTTAGAGCCTTGCGGTTTGGGTTGCGTCTTGTGTGCACCACCGCTAACCTATGGGTTGTGCGGTTTGTGCTTTTCTCTTTGTGTGTTTCTTTAAACTCGGTTAGATGATGTTCTGTTAATCGTTGGCTATAAAAGAAAACGGCAGGTCGTATTTCGGAATTGTAAATTTGGTTTTCGCCAATTTTCATGTCACAGTTGGACTAGGGCCGAACTGGTGGTGTTCCACACAGATGGTCAGTTGTTTTACTTTATTTTATTTTTCTTTCCGGCTAGCTTCGATATTCTGTAGTGGGGCTATGGTTTTGAGCCGGTAAGTTTGGACCGTATTTTCAATGTTCCGGTTGTTGTCGTTCCATCTTGGGTCGATGTCTTATTTTGGATTTGGGCCCGGGCTAGTAGGCCCAAGTATTATTTTTGGATGTTTCCCTAAATAGTATGTTCTTGGGTTGTTACCCAAGATTTCCGTTTTGGGCTTAGGTCCAAAAAGGGGTTCGGGTATGGTTTGTTAACCTACAATTAAACTAGGTCAATAATTTTAATTTTGCCATATAAAAATTTGTTCCATTAATCGGTCTTTTTAATTATGTTAATTATCTCGTCCGAATGCTTTATTTTATGTTTAAAATGATAACTGATAATATATGGTTTGCCCCAAAGACCCGTGGTTGATTTATTTTTGTATTTGGAAAATTAAAATGTATTAATTGCAAGGGTTGTAATTTTAAATTTTCCTAGATAGGGGCAATTATAAATAGATTTGGAATGTTATCTTCCTATTTTTAAATTGTAAATCAAACGAAGACGGAGTTCCAAGAGGTCGAGACGGAGTCCCTGGAGTTCATCAAGATGGTGAGGCCAGTGGGAGGTTGAAGACGTCTTTAGAATTGACCGTGGTTGTTGTATTGACTCACAACACCACATTAGGGGAAAATCCATATATTATTGTTGTGATTGTTTATTTTGTGTTTGTTTTTATTTATTGATTTATTATTGTTATGATAATTGCAAACGCTTTAAAATAAAAATCAAACGTAAAACAAGTTTAAATCGGTAAATAAAATATGATATTTTAAAATCGATATGCTTATCAAAATCAAACCGATTTAATGAGATAAACTTTTAAAACAAGAGTTTTAGAAATAAAATCAAATGTTTTAAAAGAATTAGAATGTTTTCTAAAATTAAACCTTCTTACAAAAATGTAAACTTAACGCCACCCATTTAGGGTACTTGTCGAGCATACAGGATTCCGGTATGGTCAGTGCTCGACCAATCATACTGGTTGAATATAGTTTAAGACAAGGAGCCAAAATAACGAGATTTAAGTGGATAGTTGCTTGGCCATCCACTTAAATAGTCGTATTTTGAACGACTGATCCCAGTAAATCCTAAGTTTAGTATTTAGGTGGGATCACGATACCTTAGTATGGTTTGTTTGCTTGAGAATATCATAGATAGTTGCTTAGCCATTTATGAGTATTTTCAAGGCGTTGAAGTGGGATTAAATGTGCCAATTTCAATATATGATATATTGAATAGGATCCTACGACATCTAAGAGTTATACTAAACATAACTGGATGATGCCTACCTAAATAGCCTAATTCTATAGATAGTTGCTTGGCCATTTATGGAAATAGGTGAAATATGGATCTTAGATCAAATCAAATGATTTTGAAAGGTTAATCCATTTATTTGAGATATTAAAGTTACTAAATTAAATCATGTTTTTGTAGATGTCTACCTCAAATTCAAACTCAAACAACTTATCCCAATTCACACTACGGTCAATCATAGATAATGAAAAATTGGACGGAACGAACTTCATCGAATGGTTTCGCCTCCTAAGGGAGGTCCTTAGGTATGAAAAGAAGTTCTACGTTCTTGAAACCCCCCCTCCAAATGCTCCTACCAGAAATGCTCCAACTGAAGTCAGAACTGCTTATGATAAGTATCAAGATGAATCTCTGATTGTTGGTTGCCTAATGTTAGCCACCATGACTCCCGAATTATTAAGGGATCATAAAAACATGACTGCTTGGGATATGATATCTTCAATGAAGTCTATGTTTCGGTTACAAATAAAACGGGAGAGATTTGATACAGTTAAAGCATTGTGTGCTTGTAAAATGACTGATCGTTCGTCAGTTAGTACCCACATTTTGAAAATGAAAGGGTACTTTGACCAACTGACCCGTCTTGGTTTCCCACTGGGTCAAGAGTTGGAAATCGATATGGTTCTCACCTCTCTACCCAAAATATATAAGCAGTTCGTTAAGGAATATAATATGAAAGGTTTGAATAAGACTCTCACAAAGCTTTATATCATACTTAAAACTACTGAGAGAGATATGAAATCCAAGTCGGGTTCAACCAAACCAAAACAGGCTTTGATGATCAAACCTGATAGTGGGATAGTCAAGAAAAAGGGGGACAAAACCAAGGGTAAAACATATGATGGAAGTTCCAGCATAAATAAGGGCAAAAGAGAAATTCCTGAGGTTGCAGTATGGTATAATTGTTTTCACCATGGGCACCAAATGAGAACTTGTCCAGCCAATTTGGCAGAAATCAAGAAGCAAAAGGCTACCAGAGTCGAACCTTCAGGTATGTTTACCATTTGATTTAATTCACTTCTGACTAAGTGTTACATATTGAGTATGATACTCATATTAGTACTACTTTTCAGGAAATAAGAAGTGAAGAGAAGTGAAACCAGACCAAATGGAGCTAAGCTAATTGTTGTTGCTTAAAGGGACATATGATATGAACTTTCCAGATGGTCTTACATTAACACTTAGCAAGTGTCTTCATGTACCTAGTTCTACTAGGAATTTAGTTTCATTTTCTAAATAGCAACGAACCGAATTTATGTTTTCAGAAATAAATTTTCGTTTTATCTTAATAAATGTTTTATGAAATTAATAGTTGCAATTATAAATCAATATAATGAATTAAGCGGGGCTTAAAACTGATCTGTTTGTGACATTTAAACAAGAAACACATAGCCAAACTCCAGACGGATGGAGAGCTGGAATCATATGATGATTCATTTGATACATGTGTATCTTGTTAGTCAAGATGACAAAAGAGCCTTCAAAGGGTAAACCTTTATGGGCTACAAGAACTATTAGAAGTTAACCATACTGATGTATGTGAGACTTATAGTTATGTCACAAGATACGGTCATCACTACTTTATTAAATTCTACTGACGACTTCAGTAAACATAGGTATGTTTACCTAATAGAACAAATATAAAAGCTTTGAAATTTTCAAAGAGTTTTAGAAAGAAGTAGTGAGTATACTTGGCAAAAGATAAAGATGCTTCGGTTAAATCGAGGTCATGAATATCTAAGCTAATAGATCATCCTAGAGATTTTTGGGATTGTATCTGTAACACCCCTAAAATTTGAAAATAACAGACAAAATAAAACTTCCAAAAACTCTTAAATACAAAGCTTTGAAATAACAAACATCTAAAGTTACAAGGAACTATCTTCACTATAACAATGTATCAGAGTTCTAACGGAACTATCTAGTTCCACGACTAGGGACGACATTAGACGGGTGTTACTAAACCACCAAAGCTGCTATCTTCACCAAGTCGGATGACGTCTGTAACACCCTAAAATTCAGAGTAAAATAAAACTTAAAATTTCTGCAATATAACGCCTAAAAATAAGGCGAATCCAAAACATGTAAATGTGTCGACTAAAACCCAAAAGAGACGGGGTAGTTCTATAATGAAGTAGCGGAATAAATAAGACATTTACATGACAACCTATTCAATCTAGAACAATTAACAACTAGATTAAAATGGGTGTCACTATGACTTCAAAAGCGCTCTTTCTCAAATCCCAAAAATGCCCGGTCCAAGGAGGAATCCTAGGCGCGATCCCGACTGATCAAGACATCCTACTCGCACCACTAACGAAACCTGTGAACCATTTAAACATGAACACAAGTGTTAGAACGAAGTCTATTGATTGTTATACCGATACCAATTATAATGCAACAAGTACAATAATTAAATGTTACCGGCTCCCAATGCATGGAGGTCAAAGCCAAACCTACCAATAGGGACATTGTAAATTCCTGTACAAATAATACACAAATATCTTCCATATAAAGAGGGTAACCCGCGATCTAGATTGGATTTCACCGTCCAGCCCGGTTCTAGTTCCCATGCCACGCCGGACATCACAATCCTCAAACCCTCTCTGCCTCTAGTGCTTACCCCGTCGGGTTACACCTCAAGGTCTTACAGGCAAGGGTGCCTATCCAATCTAGCCGAGTGTACAACTAAGGGACTTGCGCCCCCTATTGTCCACTCAAAATGCCCAACGACAATGACCATGCAATAATCATGCATACCAACTAAATCCTCGTGCACAAGGAAATAGATATAAAACTCCCAACAAGAGTTATGAACAATTATAGATGACAAACTTCATGCAACCATATATTGGCCCAAATAGTGTGTTCATGCTTGATACGTATTCACCATAAGAAACTACAACTCATTTAACCACATACAAATCCCCAACTAGTATAGTGACCCCAACTGCTGATAAGAATTTAGGCATTTGACATTTCATTGTGTAGAGATGAAGACCTACACCATGATTCGTCTCTTTTCTATAATACTTGTAAATAACACTCTTCCACATGTTTAAACACTCCCACCAACCCCAAAAATCTTATTTATTGAAGATAAACAAAACCCTAGTTTTTAGGTCACCATCATGCATTTCATGTATTTCATATAAACAAGTAATAGTGCAAGTATGCATGTACATAAGTTAAGAAAACTTACTTAGAGGTTAAATGAACAAACCCTAGAAGTGAGGAATGAATGGGATTGAGACTTCCACCCTTTGATCTTGAAAGAGTAACTCCTATGAACTCAAAACCTAAGGATCATTAACCATTAATGATTTACCCACCTAACAATTAATGGAGAGAGAGGAAGGGAAGAGTGTGTGAAAATCGCACCTCTAGTGTGTGAAAATGTCTTCAAGGAGCTGCAACTTCAAATAACGAACTAAACCCCAAAAATGGCATTAAATGAGAGTTTAGTCGTCTAGACACCGCGCGCGATAGTGCCCACACGATAGTGCCCTTGGCACAATCGCGGGCACAGTCGCGGCAACTGTACAGAGACCTCTCCCCCTCTCGCGACCTTGACATTACGATTGTGACCATGGCACTATCGCCGGTCACAATCGCGCCATATGTACCGTGGCCTCAAACTCCCTCGCGATAATGCCCATGCGATAGTGACATTGTCACTATCGCGGGCACAGTCTCCGAGCCCCCTTCCAACTCTGAAATCCGACGATTCGACCCGATTTCACCCAGATACAAATGCCATGAATGAGAACTCTTAAACAAAAACTTAAAGTAATTATTTTACAAAGAGGTCTAAAATTCGGGGTGTTACAATCTTCTACCCCTTAGAATGGATTTCGTCCTCGAAATCCAATCTAACCAAACAGATGAGGGTATCGCCTCCTCAATCTTCTTCTGATTCCCAAGTTACGTTGGTTCCGCGATGGTGCTTCCATTGAATCTTTACCATGACCACTTCTTTGTGCCGTAGCCTCTTCGTCTTCTTTTCGAGGATAGATTTAGGTTCCTCTATACATCGATTGTTGTCCACTCTGATTTCCGAAAGTGGGATGACACTTTCTTCTTCGGCTAGGCATTTCCATAAATAGCACACATGAAAAGTGGGGTGAATTCCGTCCATCTCCGGCGGAAGATCCAACTTGTAAGCTTGTAGACCAATACGTTCAAGGATCATGAAAGGCCCAAGGAAACGGGGGTTGAGCTTCCCACGCTTTTCGAACCTTATCAATCCTTTCCACGATGACACTTTCAACATCACCCGCTCTCCCACATGGAACTCGACCGGTCTTCTCTTCTTGTCCACGTAGCTCTTCTGCCTATCTTGTGCCGCTTTCAAACGCTCTCTGATGACCTTCACTTTTTCGGCCGTCTCTTGAACGATCTCCGGTCCGGCAAACTGTTTCTCACCCGCTTCCAACCAACACACGGGTGTCCTACACTTCCTTCCATACAATGCCTCGAATGGCGCCATACCAATACTTGAGTGGTAGTTGTTGTTGTAGGCGAATTCCACTAGTGGAAGGTGTGCATCCCAACTTCCCCCGAAATTGATAACACACGACCTCTCGCTCTGACCGTCTGTCTGCGGGTGATATGCATTACTCAACTTAACTCTTGTGCCCAACTCCTTCTGTAAACTATCCCAAAAGTGTGATGTAAAGCGGCTATCGCGGTCGGACACAATAGAAAGTGGCACTCCATGCCTCGAGACTACCTCATCAATGTACAGTTTGGCCAACTTGTCCATCGGTAGGGTCTCTCGCATGGACAAGAAATGCGCGCTCTTGGTCAAACGATCCACTATTACCCAAATGGTATCATGGTTCTTTAAAGTCCTCGGTATCTTGGTTACAAAGTCCATGGTGATGTGCTCCCATTTCCACTCCGGTATTTCCAAGGATTGGAGACTACCGTATGGTCGTTGGTGCTCCGCCTTCACTTGCAGGCAAGTTATGCATTGCTCCACATAACTAGCCATGTCTAGTTTCATCACTGGCCACCAATAATTGAGCTTTAAATCGCGATACATCTTAGTGCTTCCCGGGTGTATCGAGTACTTGGACTTGTGCGCGTCCTCCAATAGTAATTCCCGACATCCTCCAATCTTTGGCACCCAAATTCGACCTTGATATAACTTCAAACCTCTTCCATCCTCGGTTAATTGGAGATGCTGCTTCACCATAATTTCACTTTTGAGGTTGACTTCAAGAAGGGCTTCCGACTGTGATGCTTTGATTTTATCGATTAGGCTTGAGACTACTTCTACCCTTGCAAAGGTGGTTTGAACTCCACGACTGTACTCCTTCCGGCTTAAGGCATCCGCGACCACATTTTCTTTTCCGGGATGGTATTGAAGTTCACAGTCATAATCCTTGAGTAGTTCGAGCCATCTCCTTTGTCGCATATTCAACTCTTTCTGATCGAAGACGTACTTCAGGCTTTTGTGGTCGGTAAAAAGGGTACACCTCGTCCCGTAAAGGTAGTGTCGCCATAACTTCAAGGCGAACACCACTGCCGCTAGCTCGAGATCGTGAGTTGGGTAGTTCTTTTCATGCTCCTTCAATTGCCTGGATGCATAAGCTATTACCTTGACCCTTTGCATCAAGACACATCCCAAACCCATCTTAGATGCATCGCTGTAGACTACAAAGTCTTCTGTCCCCTCGGGTAGAGATAAGATTGACGCTTCACACAATTTTCTTTGGAGGGCCCGAAAGGCTTGCTCTTGCTTCTCGGTCCAAAGGAATTTCACGTTCTTCCTTGTCAGAGATGTCAACGGTGAGGCGATCTTGGAGAAATCTTGGTTAAATCTTCTATAGTAACCGGCTAGACCCAAGAAACTCCGGATTTCCGTGGGACTTTTTGGCGGTTCTCAATTCATCATAGACTCAATATTTGATGGGTCCACCTTTACTCCCCCACTTGACACCACATGACCCAAAAATTGGACCTCTCTTAGCCAAAATTCACACTTGGAGAATTTGGCATAGAGTTTCTCGTCCCTTAACACCTCTAACACTTATCGGAGATGTCGTTCATGCTCTTCATCATTCTTCGAGTACACCAAGATATCATTGATGAACACTATGACCGACTTGTCTAGGAAAGGCCGACAAACACGGTTCATCAAATCCATGAATACCGCCGACGCGTTGGTTAGCCCGAAGGGCATAACCAAGAACTCGTAGTGACCATAACGGGTTCTAAAGGCGGTCTTCGAAATGTCTTCTCCTCTAACTCTAACTTGATGATAACCCGATCGAAGGTCGATATTTGAGAAACATCCGGCTCCTTGCAGTTGATCGAAGAGGTCGACGATTCGAGGTAATGGATACTTGTTCTTTACGGTCACCTTGTTCAACTCCCGATAGTCGATGCACATCCGCATCGATCCATCCTTCTTCTTGACGAAGAGTACCGGAGCTCCCCAAGGCAAGGAACTCGGCCTCACGAATCCCTTCTCCAACAACTCTTGAAGTTGTGACATCATTTCTTGCATTTCGGTCAGAGCAAGACGGTACGGTGCACGGGCAATCGGCGCTGCCCCAGGGATTAAGTCGATTCGGAACTCCACCTGGCGGTCGGGTGGCAAACCCGAAAGATCGTCCGGAAAGACGTCTGGGTACTCACTAACGACTTGAACATCTTCAATCTTTTTCTTCTCTGCTTTGGCATCCATTACGTAGGCAAGGAATGAAGGGCAATTCTTCGCAAGACACTTACTTGCCTTGATGGAAGAAATAAGAGCCACTTCCCCCTTACGCTTCTCCCCGTAGACATAGACAAACCTTCCGCTGGAAGTCGGCAATCTGATCATCTTCTTTGAACAAAAGATCTCCGCCTTGTGATGAGACAACCAGTCCATTCCGATCACCACATCGAAACTCCCGATTACCATAGGGAGTAGGTCCACAACGAACAACTCCCCACCAATATCTAGCTGACATTTTTCCAACATTTCCCGCAATAACACTTGTTCCCCATTTGCTACCTCTACTACTAAGGCATTGCTAAGAGTACTAGAGGGCACGTTCAATTCTTTGCAAAAGTCAAGAGACACGAAAGAGAAATTCGCACCAGAATCAAATAGCACCTTAGCAGCAAGTGAGTTGAGTAAAAACGTACCCGACACCACGTCGGTGGTTTCCTTCGCTTCATCTCAGGTCATTTGGAAGGCTCTCCCTTGAGCTTTAGGGACGACTTCCTTCTTTGGTTGAACCGGTGGATTTCCTCCTCTAACTCCTCCCCTTAACTTGGGGCAATCCCTCTTCTTGTACCCCGACTCCTGGCATTCGAAACAGAGTGTCCCCGTCATGGGACATCGCGGACTTGTGTGACCCGGCTTATTACACTTGAAGCACACGACTTGCCGGGGGTTGGAGTTGCAAGGACCAAAATGCTTGCTTTTGCACTTGGGGCACAAATTCGCCTCTCGGCGATCATCAATGTTTCTAACGTTCGGTTGAAACTTTGGTCGCTTGAATGAACTCGGCGGCACTTCGCTCTTCCTCTTTTCTGTGGCCTTCGACTTCTCTTCCTTGTCTCTAGCGTAGACTCTTTCCATTACTTTGGCTTCCTCAATGATCTCTCGTAGATTTGTAGCTTTCGATTTTTGGACTCGGTTTCCCATATCCGCGGGTAGGCCCTTCAGATAGGCCTTTATCTGTTCCTTCTCGGTCGGGGCCACATGCCCTACAAGATTTAACTTCTCCATGAAAAGACGGGTATATTCCCTCACCGTCAGATCCCCTTTCTTTAGCGCTCGGAACTCTTCCTCGATCAAATCCATTTCGTTTTCATTACAGTATTCTTCCATAACCTTCTTCTTGAAGGTGACCCATGACATCTTTGCTAACACGGCTTCCCCTATGGTTGCGGTGTGGACGTCCCACCATATTAAAGCCACACCCCGAAGCATTTGGGAACCAAAATTCACCTTCTGATTCTCATCACATCCGCAAGCCCGGAAGGCCTGCTCCGTCTCTCTCAACCATTTCATACAAGCTACGGGATCGTCGGCCCCGGCGAACTCTGGCGGTTTACACCCCATGAAGGACTTATACGAACAACTCTTTCCTGTCTGCCCTGTCGCTAAGACCACCACTCCCTCAGTACGGTTCTCGCCCCCGGTACCACCCGAGCCAGCTACCGCGTTCTCTGCCACCACCTCTGGCCTCCGAAGACTGGCATCTCTGTCTTCTAACATTTTCAGGAATGCTTCTTGTTGTTTTTCCATGGCCGATGTTACCATTTGCATAACACTGGCCACCATGTCAGCTTGCGGGTTTGCATCCTGAAGGACCGGACTTGTGGATGCTAGTTCCACTCTAGGTATGATTTCTTCTGGTCCGGTAAATATTGGCGGCATGATGGGAGGAACCACATTTGCCACTCGAATCACGGGGTTCGGGTTAGATGAAATATCCTCGAGCACCTCTCCCTCGTTCAGTGGGCGACTCCGAGTATTTACTATTTCGGATCTGCCACACAAAAAGTAAGGAAATGGAAATAAGCAACACTAAAGTACACAAGAAACATACTCGTACGGCCCATTGATCATCATAATCATAGTAATTCAAGTACGTTCACGTAATCATATATTCATAACAACAGTAGCTAATTGAAATTATGAACATACACTACATAAAAATTCTCGCTACCACTTTTACAATTCTCAATGACGTAGTTTCTGTCGACTCTAGGGTCGTCCCATCTTAGAAATTCTACCCAAAGCTCACAGTTCATAGCTTAATAATCTCAGCTTAAGTCTAGGCATCGTGTATACATACCTAGTTCACTTAAACTAGAGCTCTGATACCAACTTGTAACACCCTAAAATTCAGAGTAAAATAAAACTTAAAATTTCTGCAATATAACGCCTAAAAATAAGGCGAATCCAAAACCTGTAAATGTGTCGACTAAAACCCAAAAGAGACGGGGTAGTTCTATAATGAAGTATCGGAGTAAATAAGACATTTACATGACAACCTATTCAATCTAGAACAATTAACAACTAGATTAAAATGGGTGTCACTATGACTTCAAAAGCGCTCTTTCTCAAATCCCAAAAATGTCCGGTCCAAGGAGGAATCCTAGGCGCGATCCCGACTGATCAAGACATCGTACTCGCACCACTAACAAAACCTGTGAACCATTTAAACATGAACACAAGTGTTAGAACGAAGTCTATTGATTGTTATACCGATACCAATTATAATGCAACAAGTACAATAATTAAATGTTACCGGCTCCCAATGCATGGAGGTCAAAGCCAAACCTCCCAATAGGGACATTGTAAATTCCTGTATAAATAATACACAAATATCTTCCATATAAAGCGGGTAACCCGCGATCTAGATTGGATTTCACCGTCCAGCCCGGTTCTAGTTCCCATGCCACGCCGGACATCACAATCCTCAAACCCTCTCTACCTCTAGTGCTTACCCCGTCGGGTTACACCTCAAGGTCTTACAGGCAAGGGTGCCTATCCAATCTAGCCGAATGTACAACTAAGGGACTTGCGCCTGTTGGATCAAATAATTGTATTCAAGATTAAAGTTAAAGTTCAGGGTCTAAACTGTATTTACTTGATAGTTAAAGTTCAGGGTTTAAATTGTAATATGTTAATAGTTATTTGTAAATGGGCCTAAAGCCTGTTAGAAAGCCCATAAGCCCGTTAGGCCTAAAAGCCTGGGTATTTAAAGTTATGTTTAGTTTAGTTTTAGGTTAACTCTGATAATATTCTAGTTAATAGCCGTAAGTTTTCTCTGTATTCAAGGGTATCAAGAACACTCAAGGGTTTCATTGTTTATTCAAGGGATTGGTATGTTACTCTGATTTATATATCTCTTGATTATTATTGTGTTTCTTGATTACTTGATTGATTATTTACCAACTAGATTAAATCTGGGATAACAATTGGTATCAGAGCCAAAAGGATCAATTTTTTTTTTGATTTCACTATTCATGAAAATTACTGTTCATCGATAATACTGTTCATCGATTTTTTTTTTCTGATTTCGTGAATTTATGTGCTTTTATGTTTAAAGTTGATCTGATTAGTTGAGGTTCATGCTTCTGAATGCTATCTGATTGATTAATCGCATTTTAGATCATCAAGTGATTGAATTTATTGATTTTGTGTTTTCTGGGTTTGCATGAATATCGACACTGTGCTCATGAAATTAGAGTATGAAAGTTGATTTTAATCTTTGTTATTGATTGGGTTGTGTTCGATACATGTTTCTGAGTACAAAGGACTGATTTTTGCATCTAATTTTGAGACTGTATTGATTTTATGTGTTGATTATTGCCTCTGTTCTTCGAAGTTCTGGGCTGGTTTAAGAACATATCGGTCGAACGTACTTTATCGGTCTTAATCTTTATCGTTCCTTAGCCTTACCGGTCATAGCATTATTTCGGTTGAACATAGTCTATCGGTCATAGAGAAGTCTTGCATATTATCGGTCGAACTCAGTTTATCATTCAACCGATACACTCACAGTCCACCGATCTAAGATTATATCGATCGAGTTCTATCGGTCAAAGCATCACTATCGGTCTAAGCACTCCACCGGTATTTACAAGTTACCGGTCGAACACTATATCGGTCCTTAGCATTCTATCGGTCTAAGCACTTTACCGGTCGAAGTGGTTTACCGGTCTTACAACCTCCCGGTCGAAGACTTTTATCGGTCGAATATTTTTATCGGTCTTCTCCAATACCGGTCATTACAAGCTCCCGGTCAAAAGTCTTACCGGTTGAAGCAACTTCCCGGTCGAACCCGATACCGGTCCTCACACCACCCCGGTCGCCCGGTACTCACGCAGATCTCTACCGGTCGAAGCACTTTTACCGGTCGAACACCATTATCGGTCGAAGCACATTTTCCAGACCTAGACATTTTTTTTGCAAACTGTAACAGGACCCCCGTGCTAAGTCTGCGAAGGGGGACAAAGTTCTGTTCGAGATCAACATTTTCTTTTTGTTCAGTATTATTTGAAGCGTTATACTGATTGAAAGGACTGCATTTAATTATTTTTGGAAATTTTTTTTTCTGGAAATTTTTGAGTGTGGTTTTTATTTTGATTCTAACGATCTCTTCTAGTTGATTGTGTTGATACAAAAAAGTTTGATTACTAACCATACAACCAGGATGTCGAATCAGCTAAATATGTCTGAAGGTTATAGCCATGATTTTAACAACATGCCTCTTTCTGAAGTAAAAGAAAAGGCTAAATATCTTGCTAGACAGTTGTCAAGAAATAGAGACAGAGCTGATGATTGTGAAAGGGAGATTACAAAGCTCAAATCCGAGATGTTACCTCTTGAAGCTGAGATTGAAAATCTAAAGATTCAGAACTCATCTCTTCTTATTCAGGTCAATGCTTTAAAAGAAAATTCAAAAGATTCTGATTCTTTAATTGACTTTGCAGGAATAATTGCGTCTAAAGAAAAAGAGATCTTAGATCTTCAAGCAAAGTTGAAAAGATCTGAATCCAGCTCTACATGGTCTAAGAAGGAGTTAATGCAAAAAGAGCTTGATGAGCTTAGAAGAAGAGCAAAATTGCTTGAGAAACATCTGAAGAGCTTAGAAAGTCAAATTCTCAAGTCTTTGCTGAAAGAGTCAAACTGAAAGATAAAGTTCTCAGTCTTGAGGTTGAGATTAATAAGCTAAAAGAAAAGGCAACCCAAGACAGAGACAATACAATAGCTCAAGATGAAATGCTGAAGATTGAGAAAGAAAGAAAATACTTTGCTAAGAAATTCTCTGATTTATCCAGAAAAGCCTTTGAAGAAAAGAAATCATTAGAGCTTAGATGTGTTAAGCTTTCTCAACAAGTCTCAGACTTTGAGATGGTTATCATTCTAGAGAGAGAAAAGGCTGAGAATGAGAAGAAGAAAGCTGAGCTGAAAGATACAAATATAGACTTTTCTGAAGAAAAGAAAATATTTGAGACCGAGATAGCCAAGTTGACAGGAAAGCTATCTGAATTGTCAACAAACATCTTGAAGGAGAAGAATGCAAAATCTGAGTTGCATAAGAAGTTTGATCTGATTGAAAAGGAAAGAAACAGTTTGTCCTCAAAGATAAAGGAACTTGAAGAGATCGTATTCAAGGTGAAGCTGACTGAGCACAAGACGCCAGAGTCAATAGCTCAATCACCAAGAGATGATCTAGCTGATTCAGATAGTTCATTAAAAACAGCTTCAAGTTCACATTTTTCAAATGTTTTCTATAATCCTTTCTATGATTTAGATGACTGCCTTACTTCTAAATCTACTGATCAGATTCGTCCTTCTAACCTTTTCTATGACAAAAATGTTGATGGTTCAGGTAACTTCAAGAAGACTAAGTCTCAAAAGAAAAGCTTCTGGAGAAGGCATGATGAGAAAGAAAAAGGAAACTGGATCTGTAAAGTTAAAGGATCTCAAGAGGAAAAGAAGAAAGACAAATCATACGTGCGTACATCAAATGCTAAAAGGAACAATGCTACAAAAGGTAAAACTTTTGGCAAACCTGATCTGGTTTACACAATCAATCAATTGATCAGGTTAGCACAAAAGAAAATTAGTTGTTCCTACTGCGGCTCAAATAATTTTGTAAGAAAAGATTATGTGAATAACTGGTATGGTTCTTACTTCATATCTCCTACTAGAACTGCAACTAACCCGTTAGGACCCAAATACCAGTGGGTACCAAAAGCTAAATCTGTGTTGCAGGCACCCAATGTTTAAGGGGGAGGAAGAACTATGGCTTTTGAACAAAACAGTTCAAAACCCGGACTTAATTGTCAAAAAGAAGGCTTCTAAGTAAATCAGCTTAGAACCCGTACCTCAACGGAGAATGGCTTCTAATCACATCAGATTAGAACCCGCACTTCAGTGCTCTATTTATTTTCTGCTTTATGTTAAAAAAAATAATAAAAAAAAAAATCTTCAGTTAAGGGGGAGAATATCTGTGATATTAACAGATTTTTGGATACTTAAATGCTTATCTGACCGTGTGTTCTTCAAAGATAAATACTTGTGTTTTATCTTGTCAATATACTTTGTCTAGTATTCATACACATAACGGTTCAGAACATTCTATTTGACTTTGTTATTACCATGTATCAAAAGTTAAATCTTTCTATGGTAATACTCACGTTCTTTGTATTCACTGTTGATTGAATCAAACGTCATTTCATGTGCTTTCATTGAAAATATGTTTATATATTGTTCATATAAACAATATTCGTTTTTGATTCTCCAAAATATTATTCTTCATGATAAAATGATATGAGCTTAATTGTCAAACTCTTTTAGGTTGAGGGGGAGAATTGCATCGTCAAACACGACTGTTTTGACTTCTCCAAAATTTTTATGCTTCATGTAACAAGTGGTATTTGGGCTTACATGTACAAAAAGCCTGTTGAACAACATGTTCTTTTAGGAAATTACATGGGATTCAGTGTGAGAACTTAACAGAACTTCCATGGATTCACGATAACCAGTGTTTCCTACCGAGGAAGTATTCCCTGAGTGATTGAGGGGAGAAGGGTCAAAAGAATTGAGTGATGGTGTGTGAAGAGGTAAAATGAAAAAGAGAGATTGGTTAGAAGTAAGCATTAAAAGAAAGAGGGTGAGAGATCAGAGTAAAAGAATATTAAACTCTGCACCAAACCACTTTCTGAGCCGGGCAGCCACATAATCTGATTGGTTCACATTCTTTGGTGACCATCATTGAAATAGGCAACTAGCCCATGCCATCACTTGCATACAACCCCACCAGCTACTCATTCTTTTCTCAAAAAGAGAATGTTTCACATTTTCTGGGGAAGCAGCACATACGCTATTGGTTCTTCATTTGGAAGATACTAATATTGAAATAGAAGGAAAGTTTCCCGACCTTCGAACCCTTTCTCATGCACATTGAGTCTTTGTATAATTTGTTGCTGTCTCAACAAGTTTACATATTTTGAGCCTATATTAAAAAGCAATCATCTATGCTTAATTTTTTTTCTAACACATGCACGAGCACACAAAAATTTGTTTTCTGTCAGAACGTTCATAGATAACCATGTGTTATTCGATGATTGAATGGAAGACCTGGGGAGTCTACATCAAACCAGCTCCTTATATAGTAATTTTGTGTTACTCAGTGACTTTGTGTCATTGACAGACATTCTAACTGAGTCATTTGTTGATTCAGGGTTACACCTATTGACTGTTTGAATTTGAAAAGATTCGAATGGTTACCACGTTTCTATTTTTATCTGAAAAGATTGAAATAATCACTCTTTCCATCAGGGAAGACTGCTCTTATTTCCATACAGGGCTCGTTACATGAAGACTGTGCTTACGTGATCATTTAAAATGGGGGAGATTGTCTTGAAAAGGGGGAGATTGTTTTGCAAAGTTTTGATGATGATGATTCTCAGCACTCATCAAAAAGGGGGAGAAGATACAAAAAGGGAGAATTATCAAAGAAGGAGAATATAATCTGAAGATTGCTGAAGATTTTCAAAGATTTGAAGTTTTGAAACGATCAACGTCATATCTGAAGAAAAGAGAATACAAGTGAAGACCCGAAGACAATTGCAAATTTTTTTAATCTTGAATCCAAAGGGGGAGATTGTTGGATCAAATAATTGTACTCAAGATTAAAGTTAAATTTCAGGGTCTAAACTGTATTTACTTGATAGTTAAAGTTCAGGGTTTAAATTGTAATATGTTAATAGTTATTTGTAAATGGGCCTAAAGCCTGTTAGAAAGCCCATAAGCCCATTAGGCCTAAAAGCCTGGGTATTTAAAGTTATGTTTAGTTTAGTTTTAGGTTAACTCTGATAATATTCTAGTTAATAGCCGTAAGTTTTCTCTGTATTCAAGGGTATCAAGAACACTCAAGGGTTTCATTGTTTATTCAAGGGATTGGTATGTTACTCTGATTTATATATCTCTTGATTATTATTGTGTTTCTTGATTACTTGATTGATTATTTACCAACTAGATTAAATCTGGGATAACAGCGCCCCCTATTGTCCACTCAAAATGCCCAACGGCAATGACCATGCAATAATCATGCATACCAACTAAATCCTCGTGCACAAGGAAATATATATAAAACTCTCAACAAGAGTTATGAACAATTATAGATGACAAACTTCATGCAACCATATATTGGCCCAAATAGTGTGTTCATGCTTGATACGTATTCACCATAAGAAACTACAACTCATTTAACCACATACAAATCCCCAACTAGTATAGTGACCCCAACTGCTGATAAGAATTTAGGTATTTGACATTTCATTGTGTAGAGATGAAGACCTACACCATGATTCGTCTCTTTTCTATAATACTTATAAATAGCACTCTTCCACATGTTTAAACACTCCCACCAACCCCAAAAATCTTATTTATTGAAGATAAGCAAAACCCCAGTTTTTAGGTCACCATCATGCATTTCATGTATTTCATATAAACAAGTAATAGTGCAAGTATGCATGTACATAAGTTAAGAAAACTTACTTAGAGGTTAAATGAACAAACCCTAGAAGTGAGGAATGAATGGGATTGAGACTTCTACCTATTGATCTTGAAAGAGTAACTCCTATGAACTCAAAACCTAAGGATCATTAACCATTAATGATTTACCCACCTAACAATTAATGGAGAGAGAGGAAGGGAAGAGTGTGTGAAAATCGCACCTCTAGTGTGTGAAAATGTCTTCAAGGAGCTGCAACTTCAAATAACGAACTAAACCCCAAAAATGGCATTAAATGAGAGTTTGGTCGTCTGGACACCGCGCGCGATAGTGCCCACGTGATAGTGCCCTTGGCACAATCGCGGGCACAGTAGCGGCAACTGTACCGAGACCTCTCCCCCTCTCGCGACCTTGACATTGCGATTGTGACCATGGCACTATCGCCGGTCACAATCGCGCCATATGTACCGTGGCCTCAAACTCCCTCGCGATAATGCCCATGCGATAGTGACATTGTCACTATCGCGGGCACAGTCGTCGAGCCCCCTTCCAACTCTGAAATCCGACGATTCGACCCGATTTCACCCATATACAAATACCATGAATGAGAACTCTTAAACAAAAACTTAAAGTAATTATTTTACAAAGAGGTCTAAAATTCGGGGTGTTACAACGTCACTAAAGCCATCCTACCGGAACTTCTACCAAGCTCCACTCGCCACTCAGATCCATCTAAGACCTGATATACATGTCGAAAAGAAAAAGTGTTACGCTTAACGCCTAGTGAGTTAAAGCAGTTTTCATCATATAAACCATAAAACATTTAAAATGAATATTTTACTCTGAATAAGGTCATTTTAGAAATACTGATTATAAAGAGGCTTTATTGGCAATTCAAGTTACTTCTAATTTCAAACACCCATTTTAAATAAATAATTGACGCCTAATTTCCCCAAAACGCACCCACACGTAATTCTCCAAAAGACTCTTTGTATAATTAAAATGGTACGCTCCAACATCGAAAGTAAAGGTAAGGGAATACCCCAAATAACACCTCTCGGTGACGGGGGAGACCCGATTCCATCGAATGTGGCGGCACACAAAGTTAAGCCACGTATCAACGTTCTCAAGTTTCACATAAGACCATGGTTCCCCGTATCCGGCTCATCTGAGCTACCACCGCAAGACACCACTGATCCTAGTGTCTACTCGACCTCTAGATGAGTCTCACCACAAAGTCACAAGTCCCCGTATCCGGCTCACTCTGGGCACCACCGCAAGACTTAGCTCCGTATCCGGCTCCTCAAAATCACCACCACAAACTTACATAATCAACATGACTTAGGGACCACTCACTAGACTCAAACATGGACATCAAAACTCCATGATGAACATAAAGACTCATATGCCTATGGATCCAATGCATTACAGTCTAAACATTACATGACTCCATATGAATGAACTAACACATCCAAAACATGTAATAGCCAACATTTGTATCATAATTGCATTTCCATAAAACACTCCATAAGGAGCTATTTAAACCGGACAACGTCCCGAAACTCGTTAGTGTACAATTTAAGTCGTAAGGCGTCATAAAACATTTGACACTCACATAGAGTCAAAATGGCTACATAAGTCGATATACAACTTTACCAAATATTCCCACGTAGAAAGGTATCCATTCTAACAACTCACACTTTTGATGTCAAAGGAGTTAATGTTTTCAAATATAGAACCCGTAGGTTGAGTAAAGCTCCAAATGACCATTTTTAGTAACCATTCTTTAAAATCCCCAACACACACTAAAATCCCATTTAAACCCTTTGTACTCCAAATCTTCCCATATTAGTGACTCAAGCAATACAATACCCACATTTATCAATTAGCCAAGAACAGGAATGGTGGGTCAAAATCCCCTTTTTGGTGACTCAACATATCATTTTCAAATATTTATAACCCACATATGTGCAAGTGTACAAATCTTTACAAAACTTATCCAAATGAAGTAAACTCATGGACATACTTTCAAAATCCCAAAATACGTGCATTTTGACATGTATATAGTTTTTCAAAGCAACTAGAACTCACCTTGCTAGATTTAGACTAAATCGGTTTTTACCCCAAGCTTGAGCTTTCTTGATGAAGGCTTCAGATCCACAAATATCCACCACAAGAAACTTTATCTAGGTCATAAACAAATCAAAACACAACGAGAGTAGTTCCAATCATCAGATCCACACTAACCTTTACTAAAACCCACATCTCTAAAATAACCAAACTAGATCGAACCTCATAATACAAGAGATACATCACGGGAGATGTTCTAAGAGGTTAAGATAAGAGGTTTTATAGCAACAAAGGTCCATAAACGGTTAGAGTAACTTACAATGGATCTCTTGGAAAAACTCCAAGATATGGTCAACAATGGTGAGGAGATGATGAAGAAGATGAAAGTCATGATCTTGGGTTGATGTTGAAGACTTGAGGAAGGAAATGGTTGAACACTTCAATGGAGCTCCAAAATTGGATCTAACCCTAGTTTTCTTGTTGGAAGAGTTTTAGAAGAAGATGAAATGGGGTGAAAGCCGGTTTTCCCCCCTTTTTAGACGCACAGGG
The DNA here is from genome assembly GCA_954870635.1 of Arctium minus. Lineage (NCBI taxonomy): Eukaryota > Viridiplantae > Streptophyta > Magnoliopsida > Asterales > Asteraceae > Arctium > Arctium minus. The sequence continues at coordinate 74,809,593 of OX941089.1, read as the reverse complement.
GTTTTGCGCGGGTGACGGCGCGACTTGACCTGCGCGGAGAACCGCACAGGCTTCTGGAGTTGGGACGGAACAGAGATCCGCGCGGTTCCACTCGCGCGGAGAGCCGCGCGGAACACTGCTGGCGCTCTCTTGCCATTCTCTTGGCCACTTCGCTCCACAACGGATCAGGTGAAAACTACTAGAGTTCGGGGTGTTACAATCCTCCCCACCTTGAAAATGATTTCGTCCTCGAAGTCTTGACCCGGAATCCCCAAAACTCCACGGGGCACGGGCATTACTAACGAATCTCAACCTACCACAAACGCGTCACATTCCGACATTTGGCTCCTTAGCCGAAAAACATAACTCTCGCTCTTCTAACAATCCTTACTGACGGGCAAGCATTGGTCAAGGGATACCACACCCTTTTTACTTCACAGGGCATTCTCACACCTACATACCAGGGTTATGAGAAGTGGTTCCACCACCTCATTTGCAATGACAATTATTTCCACAGTCTTTCACCTGAAAGACTTGGGCGGATTACCCGATCTCCAAACCTTCAACTATTCCTTGCTCCACGAGGTTTTATGAAGAGGCGCCGACCTAACAAACCCCTTATGCTCGAAAGATGCACCCTCGATTCGCGACTTCTAGCAATTTATCTTAGAACCCCCAATTAAGAGTCCGGGTTAAGAACAACCCTACGGACGACCCTTCCGACAAGACCCCTTAACGAGGACCCAAACCTCGGGATATCTCTCACAACTCTAAGATCATTCCTAAAACCACCACTGGTCTCGAATTAGCTCTCGCCCAACAAGCTGCAAGGAAAGCCTAGTGTTAGATCACATATCTATTGGATTCAAGATCATCCATTATGAAGATCCAATCTGAAGCTAATGCCGGAAAGTCGACTCTCGATATCAAGTCTAATGTCATTTGTAATAAAATGTCAAAGTTTGTTTTATTGTATTTTAATATTTCTAAGTATTTAGTTTAGTTAGTTATATTGCAAGTATTTAGATATTAGTTAGTTTAGTTTAGTTTTATATTATATTTCTTGCAAGTTGTGTTTGCAAGTTAGTTGATTATAGTGTAAGAGAAGCTAAGATCAGATCAAGTTTTAGATCACACAAAACACACACATAAAGGTGTAAAACGAGATGTAACACCCGAAAAATCTAAGGTAAGTATTCCCCTCGTTCCTTGACTTTGGTTAATTTGAGAATCTCTTTGTGTGCTTAATTGGAATTTTATCAACCTGTTATGTGTATGTTAATCTGCCTTTTTAGCTTCGCTTTATCGAACCTTAGAAAGTCAAGTTTTCAGTGTCAAAGGGGATGGTCGCGATTGTGCCATCGCGATAGTGCCCTTGGCACAATCGTCGGGCACTATCGCTGGATATGTACCGAGAGGACAGGGAGGTTCGCGATTTTGCCTTCGCGATAGTGCCCTTGGCACAATCGCCGGGCACTATCGCCTGGGATGTACCGTAAGTCGTTTGAGTGTCGCAATTGTGCCTTCGCGATAGTGCCATGGGCACAATCGTCAGGCACTATCGCCGGCGGTGTCTGAGAGTATAAAAATCCAACTTTGACTATTTTGACTTCATTTTCTCATCTCCAATCGTTTTGGGGCCGACTTAGAGCTAGTTTGGGCGATTTTCTTCTAATTCTAAACTCACCAAACATTTATTGAAACCCTAGATTAGTTGGGGACATTTATTAGTGTTAGAGGGAACTAGAAGATCACTCAAGGGAAGCATTCAAGCCACATTGCAAGTCTCCACCTTCTCACCATCCAATCCAAGTTTTCTAGGGTTTTGTACAAACCCTAGATAGTGAGTTTCTTACATTATTTTCAAATGAGATACATATTTTATATGCTTTCATACCTAATGTATTATCGTTATGAGAAGATCTGATCACCTGATAAGTTTGACCTAACTGTTCATGTTGGTATTATTGGTATCTTAGCCTTGAATATGGTTATGGACATGGATGAGATTATTATTCTTGATGTTGGAGCATGTTTACATATTTGTCTTGATGAATCATGGATAATATTGAGTATTTGCATATCTTGGAGTTTTGTACCTAAGTTATGCTTGGGATTGTTGTAGTCTTATACATGTATCTTATGGGTATGAAACTATGTATAGAGACGGACATGGTAAGCACACAGAACGAACCATGAGTAAGTGCTAGGAGGATGTAGTCTTAGGTGCCACTATAATGGTATGCACCTAGACCTCCGCCTTTTGGAGTAATGCCTGGGAGGTAGTCTTCAAGTGTGTCGGGCCTTCGGGATGTTGCTCAAGCGAGTGAACATCAAGATACATTGACTCGAGGTAAAACTCATTGGTGATGGGTCTCCCCCATGATTGACCCCATAAGGACCTTGGTGATTGAAGTGTCATAATTGTTCATAATATGCTTCATGTTAATATGCTATGTTTTTATGTAACTCACTGGACCCGTTTGGTCTAACACTTGATTGTTGATATGTATCTCAGGTTCTAGCGGCGCGAGCGCCAAGGAAGCTTAATCGACTTTAGTGGTGAGCTTGGGAGCATTTTGGGATGCCAATATTGAAGACCATTACTTTGGACATAGTTGACAACCTTTTTGTAATCTTATGTCTAGCGAGACTTAGATTAGGGAGTTGTCATCTATTATTATGTCTTATTACAAACTTGTAATTAGCAGGCATTTGTTGTTCCTTTTGTATGAGCTCGTGCTTGGCATTTATGCATACCACATTTCTATTTTCGGAAATTTTTGTTAGTCCCATTTTTGGGGTGTTACAAGTTAGTATCAGAGCTCTAGTTTAAGTGAACTAGGTATTGACCTTAGCATACCTAGACTTAGACTGGCGATGCTTATAAAATCACTGTCCTCTTGGGTAGAGCATCCCTAGCTGGGGAGAGTATTAGGAATTCGGAATTGCATTGATTAAGAATTATGATGATGATAACAAGGATTCTTGTGTAAAATATGTTCATAATCTCACTTGGCCAGTGTTGTTCTGAATCTATGATTACGTGAGCATGTTTGAAATTATTATTATGATGATTGATCCTTGTAGTAGTACGTATTGAACCGGTTATCTTTTAAAGAATTAACCGGTATTACTCTTGTCATGTGTGACTGTCCATTATGGTAAACACGAGGAGTCGGGTCGGGGCGACCGAGGAAGCAAATGAAGTAAGTGTAACTGCTCCGGATATTTCCCGACCGGTAAACGCACCGATTAATCAAGTCATTCCACCAATACCCCTAATGCTAGAGGGTATCGTCGACGCGAATCCCCAAGTGAACTTGGAAACCGAGGATCCAGTTATTCAAGAAGCGGACCCTCAGTCAGTCCTATTAGCCAGCATAATGCAAATGATGAACTCTGTAATGGACAAGCGGGACGAGAGACTCTTGAAAGTCCTAGAAGACAGAGATACAAGTAACCGTAGGCACGAGACGGTGGAGGACAATGCGGTTTTGGGATCGGGCGGTGCGTATAATGCTATGGGTACCGAGGAGCATGCAGTTAGAGTTGATAAAGGGAAGGAAAGGGGCTGTTCTTTCAAGACCTTCCTGTGTAGTCGAGCTTCGGAATTCTCGGGAACGACTGACCCGCTAGCCTGCATAAAATGGATTCAAGATGTAGAGATGGCTTTCGAGTCAAGCGAGTGCGCGGACTCTCAGAGAGTCAGGTTTGCCTCTCAACTGCTTAGAGGGGATGCTCTGAGTTGGTGGAACATCACCCGAAGGGCACTTACACCGGAAGTTTTGGCCAAGCTCGCTTGGCCAACTTTCAAGAAGAAAATCATGGAGAAATACTGCAACGAGAGAGCCCTCGAAAAAATAGAATAAGAGTTCAAGAATCTGAAGATGGGAAATATGTCAGTCGCGGATTATGCTAAACAGTTCTTGGACAAGCTCAGCATAGTCGAACATTTGGCAACAAATGAGGGGTCCAAAATAAAAGCCTTTGTGAAGGGACTACCTGCGGATATGAAGACGGGCGTGCGGAACGCTCATAAGGTTACGTTGCAAGAAGTGATCGAGGCGTCTCAGTTGGTGGAAGATGATCTGATTCAAGAGAGAGAGGAGAAGAAAGTTCAAGGAGAGAAACGTAAATGGGAGGGGCCAACCGGGTCCGTGCGATCTTCCAAACCCTTTAGCGGGGGAAGGAACACTGATCCGCGCCGAGAGGCGAGGTGGTGCCCCAAATGTAAGAGTAAGCACCTCGGACCTTGTAATCCGAGGTCGTTTTCAGGATCTATGGAATGTTTTAAGTGTGGACGAAATGACCACATGAGTCGGGATTGCCCCTCGTGGGGAGTTTGTTATGAGTGCCGAGAACCGGGGCACATCAAGCGCGATTGCCCTAAGTTAGCGAGAGGTGGCCAAGGGGTGCCAAGTGGGGCCTTGCCGAGGAAGGAAGTTCAACAAAAGGCGCCAAGTCGGGTCTTCCAGATGACGGATAGTGAAGCAAAGGAGGCGGCAGACATAGTGTCGGGTACGTTTCTAGTGAACTCTCTACCTACCCGTGTTTTATTCGATTCCGGTACGAACCGATCTTTTGTGTCTACCTCCTTTTGCAAGAACCTCTCTACTCCTTGTAGTTTGTTGAATGATGCTCTAGTGGTAGAGGTAGCCAATGGAGAGCATATGGTTGTTAGGAGTTGTTATGTAGGATGTACCTTAGAGTTAGATGGAGAGCCCTTCGTTATAGATTTGTTACCGGCCAATATTGGAGGATTTGATGTAATAGTGGGAATGGATTGGTTAGCTAAGCACGACGCCGGTATCTTTTTTTCTAAGAAGTTGATTCGGGTACCCTTGTCTAAGGGCGGTGAAGTGTTGGTTTACGGGGAGAAGAATCGAGGAACCCATATGATTATATCATCACTCAAGGCACGCAAGAGCCTAGTCAAAGGATGTGAGTCGTACTTAGCTTATGTAATCGACGCGAAGCTAGAGAAAAAGAAATTGGAAGAAGTGGAAGTGGTGTGCGACTACCCGGATGTCTTTCCGGGCGACCTACCTGGACTTCCACCGGAACGACAAGTGGAGTTCCACATCGACCTTACTCCGGGAGACGCTCCGATTGCTCGTGCTCCTTACCGTTTAGCCCCGACATAAATGCAAGAGATGATGACGCAACTCCAAGAGCAAATCGAGAAAGGATTTATACGACCGAGCTCGTCGCCTTGGGGAGCGCCGGTGTTGTTTGTAAAGAAGAAGGATGGGTCTATGCGAATATGTATACACTACCGCGAGCTCAACAAAGTTACCATTAAGAACAAATATCCACTTCCCCGGATCGACGACCTCTTCGATCAACTTCAAGGAACGGTATGTTTCTCCAAAATAGATTTGCGATCCGGCTACCATCAAGTGCGGGTGAAAGAGAGCGACATACCGAAGACGGCGTTTCGGACGAGGTACGGTCACTATGAGTTTTTAGTTATGCCATTTGGGCTGACTAATGCTCCGGCCGTGTTCATGGACCTAATGAACCGAGTATGCCGACCCTTTCTAGATAAGTCGGTCATAGTCTTTATCGATGACATCTTGATCTATTCGCGGGATGAGGAGGAGCATCGACAACATTTGCGGGAAGTTTTAGAGATCCTTCGAAGAGAGAAATTATTCGCCAAATTCTCGAAGTGCGAATTTTGGCTACAAGAAGTGCAATTCTTGGGACACGTGGTGTCAAAGGATGGAGTAAAGGTGGACCCGGCTAAGACCGAGGCAATGATGAATTGGGAACCACCGACGATCCTAACGGAGATAAGGAGCTTCTTGGGGCTAGCCGGTTACTACCGACGGTTTATCCAAGATTTTTCGAAGATCGTGTCTCCACTCACGTCGCTGACTAGGAAGAATGTGAAATTCTCATGGACCGAGGCGCAAGAGAAAGCCTTCCGAACCCTCCAACAGAGGTTATGCGAAGCACCGATCCTATCCTTGCCCGAAGGATCCGAAGATTTTGTGGTTTACAGCGACGCCTCCAAGCTTGGACTCGGATGTGTATTAATGCAAAGAGGGAAAGTGATCGCGTATGCATCACGGCAACTCAAGGACCACGAGAAGAATTACCCCACGCATGACTTAGAGCTAGCGGCGGTGGTTTTTGCCTTAAAGTTATGGCGGCATTACCTTTATGGGATGAAGTGTACGTTGTTTACCGATCATAAAAGTTTAAAGTACATCTTCGACCAAAAGGAGCTCAACATGCGGCAAAGGAGATAGTTGGAGATCTTGAAGGATTATGATTATGAATTGCTTTACCACCCTGGTAAAGCCAATGTTGTAGCTGACGCCTTAAGCCGGAAGGGCTACGGAGGGGAAAGTAGAGTAACGTTTGCTAAGATTGAGGTAATATCAAGTCTTATGGATGATATTAAGAGGAGTCAAGTCGAAGCACTTCGCGAGGAGAATCTCAAGGACGAGGTCATGGTGAAGCAAAAGGATCTATTATCGGAGGATAGCCGCGGTCTCAAATTATTCCAAGGGAGGATTTGGGTGCCGAAGATCGGGGGAAATCGTGAGTTACTTTTGGCAGAAGCGCAAAAGTCTAAATACTCTATACATCCCGGTAGCACCAAGATGTATAGAGACCTAAAATTGCACTACTGGTGGCCGGTGATGAAGCTCGATGTGGCCAAGTACGTGGAAAAGTGCGTCACTTGTCTTCAAGTCAAGGCGGAACATCAGAAGCCTTACGGGAGTTTGCAGCCGTTAACCATTCCGGAGTGGAAGTGGGAGCATATCACAACGGACTTCGTCACTAAGCTACCGAAGACCCTGAGAGGCCATGATACTATTTGGGTAGTAGTGGACAGACTTACCTAGAGTGCTCATTTCTTGGCAATGAGGGAAACTCTACCAATGGACAAACTCTCTAAACTTTACATTGATGAAGTGGTGTCTCGTCACGGTGTTCCGTTATCCATAGTCTCGAATAGGGATAGTCGGTTTACTTCCAAGTTTTGGGATGGATTTCAAAGGGAGTTGGGCACGAAGATTAAGTTGAGTACGACGTATCACCCCCAAACAGACGGACAAAGTGAGAGGACGATCCAAACTCTCGAGGATATGCTTCGATTGTGTGTTATAGATTTTGGAGGAACGTGGGATTCACACCTACCGTTAGTAGAGTTCGCCTACAATAACAGTTACCATTCGAGTATCGGGATGGCTCCATTCGAGGCGCTCTACGGACGGAAATGTAGGACACCGGTATGTTGGCTCGAGGCGGGAGAAAAGCAGTTTGCGGGCCTAGAAATTGTGCAAGCGACGTCGGATAAAGTGAAGGGCATTCGAGAGCGATTGAAGGCGGCCCAAGACCGACAAAAGAGTTACACGGACAAAAAGCGAAGACCGATGGACTTCCAAGTGGGAGACTGGGTCATGTTGAAGGTATCGCCATGGAAGGGAATCATCCATTTCGGAAAGCGCGGGAAGCTTAGTCCCCGTTTCCTTGGGCCCTTCACGATTTTAGAGAAGATCGGACTCCAAGCTTATCGGTTAGATCTACCGCCGGAGATGGACGGAATCCATCCTATCTTTCATGTTTGTTATCTTCGCAAGTGTTTGGCTGAGGAGGAAAGTGTTATTCCATTGACGGAAATCCGAGTGGACAACGGGAATCGATGTGTAGAAGAACCAAAAGCTATCCTAGAGTCAAAGACAAAGCATTTGAGGCATAAAGAAGTGACTATGTTGAAGGTTCAATGGAAACACCATCGGGGTGCTAACGTGACTTGGGAATCGGAGGAGGACATGAGGAAGAGATATCCTCATCTATTTTAGTGAATAAGATTTCGGGGACGAAATCCCTATTAGGTGGGGAGGATTGTAACACCCGAAAAATCTAAGGTAAGTATTCCCCTCGTTCCTTGACTTTTGTTAATTTGAGAATCTCTTTGTGTGCTTAATTGGCATTTTATCAACCTGTTATGTGTATGTTAATCAGCCTTTTTAGCTTCGCTTTATCGAACCTTAGAAAGTCAAGTTTTCGGTGTCAAAGGGGATGGTCAGTGCCCTTGGCACAATCGCCGGGCACTATCACTGGATATGTACCGAGAGGTCAGGGAGGTTTGCGATTGTGCCTTCGCGATAGTGCCCTTGGCACAATCGCCGGGCACTATCGCCTGGGATGTACCGTAAGTCGTTTGAGTGTCGCGATTGTGCCTTCGCGATAGTGCCATGGGCACAATCGCCAGGCACTATCGCCGGCGGTGTCTGAGAGTATAAAAATCCAACTTTGACTATTTTGACTTCATTTTCTCATCTCCAATCGTTTTGGGGCCGACTTAGAGCTAGTTTGGGCGATTTTCTTCTACTTCTAAACTCACCAAACATTTATTGAAACCCTAGATTAGTTGGGGACATTTATTAGTGTTAGAGGGAACTAGAAGATCACTCAAGGGAAGCATTCAAGCCCCATTGCAAGTCTCCACCTTCTCACCATCCAATTCAAGTTTTCTAGGGTTTTGTACAAACCCTAGATAGTGAGTTTCTTACATTATTTTCAAATGAGATACATATTTTATATGCTTTCATACCTAATGTATTATCGTTATGAGAAGATCTGATCACCTGATAAGTTTGACCTAACTGTTCATGTTGGTATTATTGGTATCTTAGCCTTGAATATGGTTATGGACATGGATGAGATTATTATTCTTGATGTTGGAGCATGTTTACATATTTGTCTTGATGAATCACGAATAATATTGAGTATTTGCATATCTTGGAGTTTTGTACCTAAGTTATGCTTGGGATTGTTGTAGTCTTATACATGTATCTTATGGGTATGAAACTATGTATAGAGACGGACATGGTAAGCACACAGAACGAACCATGAGTAAGTGCTAGGAGGATGTAGACTTAGGTGCCACTATAATGGTATGCACCTAGACCTCCGCCTTTTGGAGTAATGCCTGGGAGGTAGTCTTCAAGTGTGTCGGGCCTTCGGGATGTTGCTCAAGCGAGTGAACATCAAGATACATTGACTCGAGGTAAAACTCATTGGTGATGGGTCTCCCCCATGATTGACCCCATAAGGACCTTGGTGATTGAAGTGTCATAATTGTTCATAATATGCTTCATGTTAATATGCTATGTTTTTATGTAACTCACTAGACCCGTTTGGTCTAACACTTGATTGTTGATATGTATCTCAGGTTCTAGCGGCGCGAGCGCCAAGGAAGCTTAATCGACTTTAGTGGTGAGCTTGGGAGCATTTTTGGATGCCAATATTGAAGACCATTACTTTGGACTTAGTTGACAACCTTTTTGTAATCTTATGTCTAGCGAGACTTAGATTAGGGAGTTGTCATCTATTATTATGTCTTATTACAAACTTGTAATTAGCAGGCATTTGTTGTTCCTTTTGTATGAGCTCGTGCTTGGCATTTATGCATACCACATTTCTATTTTCGGAAATTTTTGTTAGTCCCATTTTTGGGGTGTTACACGAGAGCTTCTTCAAGAACTCTAAGATCAACCTTGTAATCGTTGTTTTATCTATCAAAACAGGTTGGTAATCGTTTATTTGATTTATCTGGTAAAGATCCTTGTTAAAATCAGGGACACACAATTGGTATCAGAGCTGAAACCAGATCAAAATCAATTTTTCAAACTCGACACTGTGTTCTTCACTTTCAAAATCATTTTCGAGTTTTAGTGTGTTTTAGGTGTTGAAATCTATCATGTTGTGATCGTATAGGGTGCTAGATTGATTTGTTGTTGTTTGATTTCAGTATAACTCTTCAATCGAGTCTCATTTTGAGATTTTTGTGTCTCTGTTCACGTTCAAAAATAAGCACTGTTCCATCGATCATATTCTCAAAAAGTGCTTTTTATCGAGATCGAGTGGTTGCTATCTGTTCTGGAAGTGTTAGTGGTCATTTTAGTGCATATTGGGACTGCTAATCGTGGTCAAACAGGTCGATTTATCGAAGTCAGATCGATTTTTCGAAGTACAGGGACGAACTCGCGCAAACACAGGGACGAACTCGCGCAAACCACAATTTGCGTCAGCCATTTATCGCGAGAACCATACTTTGCGCCACAAGCTCGTCGCGCAAACCTCAATTTGCGCTACCAACGTCTCACGCAAACCTTACTTTGCGCTTCCAATGACTCGCGCAAACCTTAGTTCACGCGACCCTCAATTCATGCAAACCTCAGTTTTCGCCAAAGACTTCTCACGCAAACCTCACTTCACGCAAAGCTCAAGATCAAAGCAAGTACATTTGCGCCAGTGTCTTATCACGCAAAGTTCTACTTTGCGCCACCTAAATCTCCCGCGAAGTTGTAATTTGCGCCAGTCACTGCTCGCGCAAACCTCATTTTGCGCCAACTTCTGTTCGCGCAAGTTGCCTTTTTCGCCAATACCAGACTTAGTCTTTTTCAAATCAAAATGACTTCAAGAGAAGCCCTAGCAATCAGAACTGAATCAAAACCACCAGTACTCTTCAGGGGAGAGTATGAACAGTGGAAGGATCGGTTCATGGACTTTATTGAAAGACATGAGTTGGGTGAATTCATCAGGAAATCAATAGAAGAAGGGGTTATGAAACCAGTTTATGAAACTCGTATGGAAAGAACCGTGGAAACAGAGTTTGAACTAAAGTTTCATGAACTAGAAGGTGATAATCTCAGAAGAGCTAAAGGTGATAGATTAGCAAAGTATTATATTCTTCAAGGCATTACAAACGAAATTTATGTGAAGATAGACAGTTATAAGGCCTCAGGTAAACAGATGTGGGATCAGCTAGAAAAGATGATGCTAGGCTCAAAGGTTGGGAATCAGCTGAAAATATCCAACTGCCTAAACAATTATGAAGAATTCAAAGGCAGAGTTGGAGAATCACTAGCAGAAACATACGACGGGTTTGTAACCTTGCTGAATGAACTAAGCAAGAACAAGGTAAACAAATCACAAATCGAGCTGAACGTCAAGTTTCTCAGCATCCTCCAGCCTGAATGGAAGAGATTTGCCAGGCAGATGAATCAAATCAAAGACTTAAACGAGATTCCACTTCATGAGGTGTATGAAACCCTCAAACAGAATGAAGAAGAGGTGGATGAAATACTGGATGAAAAGAGGCAGACTGGGAAAACAATTGATGATGATGTTGCTCTTGTTGTTCAAAAGAAGAAAAAGAAGATGATTATGTCTGAACCAGAAGAGGTTGAAGCTGAAGCAAACTCTGACTCGGACGACTGTGAACAACTAAAGCAGGCAATGCTCATGTTGACTAAGGCTTTTCAGAAGAAATTCTACAAAAAGCAAAGCTCAAACAGTCAGAGGTATTCTTCTGGTCCTAACAATTATATTCACAAGGAAAAGGTTGAAGGAAATAGATTTGAAGGTAAAAGAATAGAGGAGAGGAAGCTTGAAGAAAGAAAGTTTAAAGCTGAAGGATCCAGTCAGTCAGAATCACCAACGTGCTATAACTGTGGCAAAATAGGTCACTTTGCCAAAGACTGCCGAAGACCCAAAGTCAGAAACTCCGACTACTACAAGAACAAAATGCTTCTTGCAAAGCAACAGGAGGCGGGTAAGGCATTGATGGCTGAAGATGAGTATTGGCTTGACCATTCAGACTAGGAAGATGACGATGAAGAGAATGACGAGAAAGCAAACATGTGTTTGATGGGAAAGATAGAAATAGATGATGAAGCAGATTCCGATGAGAATGAGGAAGATGAGGTATGTGATTTATTTTATTCCGATTTCTTAAATCAAATGCGTGCCATGAATATAAAACTCCAAGAATTAGAGTCGAAACTTAAGCGAGAAAAGGGTGTTATTACTGACAAAAACCAACCGATACAGAAACTTAGCAATGAAATTGCTGAGAAAGAAGTATTGATTGAGGTTTTACATAGAAATAATGACACCAGCGCCAAAGAAAAGACAATAATTCTTAAGGAGAATTCTGAAATCAAGTCTAAACTGAGAAAAAGTCAATTTGATTTAAAAGAGCTTACGAAAATGCATTCTTCATGTACTGAAGAAAACAAAACTTTAATTGCAAAATTAGATGCTTTGGAAAAGAAGTTATACTCATTAGGTCAAACTTAGCAAACCATTCATCTTAACAAAACCAAAGAGAATAAAGATAATTGGGGAATTGGTTATGAAAATCCTCACTACCTGAAAAAGGGTAAATCTGAAGTGCCTGCACTTTATGATTTTACATTTATGAAACTAGCTCGAAGAATCCCTGAGCTTAAAGTTTTCTGGACTGGATTGTCAAAAGAGGATGAAGCCAAGGAAACGGAAAAACGAAAGAACACAACTAAAGTTCAACTTCCATTTCGTTATGCAAAGTTGAATAATAGTTATAATGATGATCCTATATATCAAAAGAAAACTCTTTCAAATGACTTCTTTCAGAGTTATTCTGTCAAAGAAATGGAGGCGAAGCCTATTCAAGGTAAACTATATGTCCCTCCTCTCGTTTTGGAAAGTAAAATTTCTGAACTCTGAGAATTCTTTAACAGATGAAAGACTTTTGGCTGATATTGAACAAAAAGTTTTTTCAACTGTGTTTCAAAATGCTGTTCTTTCTAAAGCTTCAAAATCTAATGATAGTTTTGGTCTAACTGATGGAGGGTTTGATTTTCTTAACTCTGACGGTGGTTTGGATGATTGTTTTGAACAATTTGATTTTAATGCGAAACTTCCTAACCATTCATCCTTTGTTGTAAAATCATTGGGAAAAACCAGTACGACTGTAAAAAGTGCAAAATCAACGAAAGTTGATAAATCAGTCTCTGTGAAAGCTAAGAATGCTAAAGGTAAAATTAAATCTCAGCATTCACAGAAACCGATCACTACTGGTAATCCAAAGAAGAAGCATTCAGTTGTTGCTCAAAAGTCTAACTCACAAGTTTCAACTGTTTCAGATCTGAGCAAGAAAAGGCCAAAAGTTAAATCTCAATGGAAACCAAAACAGGAGACTGACAAGACTGTTAAATCTTTTTGTACTGTTGATTGTAATAAGACTTCGCTTAGTAAAGATGTTTTAATTGCTGATGTTGCTATTTTGAAACCAAAACTTGTCGTTTATCGCTGTTGGGAACTGAAGAAATGCTAAGTACAGTTAATGCTGCTAGAAGAACATGGTTACTACTTCTACGATTAATACTGCCAGTTGAAGATTAATACTGCTGAACAAGATTAGTACTGCTAGTTCATAGTTAGTACTGCTTGAAGAAATTAATACTGCTGAGCATAGTTAGTACTGCTGGAGTTAATACTGCTCAGAGTATTAATGCTGCTGAAGATTAATGTTGCTTATAAGATGAAGACTTCGCATGGAAGGATGACAGCTGGATGGACTGAAGTTATTCATGGAAGTTGGAGATAAAGATGGAAGTTTATATTGAAGATCTTTTATTATTGTGTAATTATCTTTTGTCTTCAATATATGTATAGTTTTGTTTAGAATAGCTAAGTAACTTTTGTGAGAATTATTATTCTGAGTTTAGCTTTCAATAGAGAGAATCAACCTCAAGGTTAGAACCCTAATTCTAGATAAGTAGAATTCGTATTGGTGAGCCTGTTCATCAATATTGAGGTTGTTTGTAAAAGCTTGTGACTTTCAATCATTCAATAGAAGTTTACAAGTTGTGATTTTGATTCACTGTTACATTGTTTGTTTGAATATTAAAGTGATATTCCGCAGCTTCTTTAATATTGTTTTCCGAGTGTTTATTCTTGTTAAGAATTTAAGATCCTGACAAGTGGTATCAGAGCTAGTATTCTCAGAAACCTACATTCAAAATCACATCATCATGGCTAAAGGTTCAGAGTCTTCAAGCTCAGAAATTCCTACAGAGGTAACATCTAATCTTTGTTCTAAATCCTGTATTGAAAATGTTAAAAGGTACAGGAATCACAACCAGACAATGAGTGATGACCTTAAAAGATTAGAGAGAGATATAAAAGACTATGTAAGAATTGTTGAGAGTTTTGAGGAACAGATTAGGAGTTTACAAGCCAATGAGCTTCAACACTCTTATGACACAAACTACTGGAAGTGGGAGAAAGATCAGTATGAGCTTAAGCTTAAACAGAAAGAAGAGGAGAATGAGAAGATAAAGAGTGAGTTTGAGAAAGCCAAGCTGGATATTGAGAAATTTTCCAATGCTTCTAAAGCAATGGACTCTTTGCTCCAAACTCAAATCCATGACAAACTTAGAAGAGGAATAGGCTATAACACCACACCACCACCATACAACAACAATTACATCCCTCCTATATCAGACTTGCTAGAGACCAAGAATAGGAAGGAATTGTCTGATGAAGCCACTAAGGTAGATCCATTAGACAAAGTGGTGGTTGAAACAGACTCCGAAGAAGTGTACTCTAATGATAAGAGTAAGGAGAACACTGTGAGTGGTGAGATTCCTCTAGAAAATCACATTATCACCAATGAGGGATGTGGAAGACTTGGGTCAAATCTAAGGACATAGAGAAGACTGAGGGAAAGTCTGAGAAGGTCCATTATAAGCAGACCACAGTTGTGAATCCTGTCCCTTGCAAACAGTGTGCTTGCAATAAATCTGAGTCCCAAAAACATGATAAACCAAGGGGAAATCAGAGAAACTGAAATAATCAGTGGGCACAAAAACAAGGGATTGATCTGAATAAAATCAATAGACCAAAACCCTGTTTTATCTGTGGCAAATTGAATCATCTTGCCAAATACTGTTATTTCAATCCAATTAACCAAAGAGTCACTTTTCAAAGACAACCACAAAACTCTTTTGGTTATAGGAATCAAAGAAGGAATCAAATGGCTGAGAAAAGAGCACCTAAAAAGTATCATGCTCAGAACAAGTTTGCTAATACAAAGGAAAATACTCCAAATAAGCCAAGGAGTAATTTAAAGACAAAGAAAGGAAACAACTTTGTTCAAGTTTGGGTTCCAATTGTAAAGAAACCTGTTAGTACTGCTATCCCAGATAGTACTGCTAACAGAAATAGTGCTGCTGCAACCAATACTACTGCTAACAAGGATAGTGCTTCTACTAGTATTAATGTTGCAAAGCCTATAATCTTGACAAAGTATTCCAGCCATGAGATTCCTAAACAACTCATCCAGACCAAACTGACAGATTATATAAATGAGAAAGGACAACCCAAGACCACTTTGGCTTGGGTTCCCTCCAAGACTAACTGATTTATCAAGTGTGCAGGGCAACCAAAAGCTCAAGAGGAAGAGCATTTGGAATGTAAATAGTGGTTGCTCTTGGCACACAACAGGTAACATGGACTACCTTCAGATTCTTCAAAAGATTTGATGGAGGACATGTTGCATTTGATTCAGAAGGAAGTATAATAAATGCTCAAGGCATGAGTTAAAAGGTAAGTTGACTTTGGAAGATTTCATTGAGCATGATGCTACTAACCTGTGTGTTTAAGTGTTTCAGGTTGCATTTAGTAATACTCCAGAGGGAGTGATGATCATGAAGGATCAAGTAGAAAAGGATCAGGGGATGAACAAAGTAGTAAAAAGTATGAGTAAAAGGATGGTGTCAAAAAGAGTAAGTGTAGTTAATACTGCCAGTGCAGTTTTAATACTGCCAGTGCAGTTTTAATATTGCCAGTGCACAGTTAATACTGCTAGTGGTTAATACTGCTCTCAGTTAATATTGCTAGTTAGTTAATACTGCTAGTGGTTAATACTGCTAGTAGTTAATACTGCTCTCAGTTAATACTGCTAGTTAGTTAATACTGCTCTAGGTTAATACTGCTTATGTCCCGTATACTATAAATATCCTTTGCCCGCCTAAAAGATCATAACGACTCTTTGAATATTGTTCATCGTCTCTCTAATCTTTTTCTCTCAAGCTCCTTAGTAAGTTTCAGGCAAGAACTCTCAAGAGTCAATGGCATCCATGGCATTCATAGATGAGCATAACGAGATTGCAATGCTACAGAAGCCCAAACAGGCCGCTGGATTCCACCAGATTGTGGATTTTCTCAAGACGAGCCACATTGCCCATGCTCTTACTGTCTCGCCAACAATCTACATAGAGCATCGAAGGCAATTCTGGGCGAATGCCACCATAGTCACGGAGAACGGTGTGCAATATCTCAAGACAAGGGTGTGTGACAAACCCCTGTCAGTGTCTGAAGAGGTTATACGCATCTGTCTACGTCTAGACGATGCTGCAGGTATTACTTCTGTACCTAATGAGGACTTGTTCTCAAATCTTACAAGAATGGGGTATGGAGGCCAATTGGGAGGTTTTAAATTCTCAAAAGCTAAATTTTATACCCAATGGCGTTTTCTAGTTCATACCCTCATGCACTGCATCTCTAAAAAGACTACTGGATGGAGTGATTTCAGCAGTCCCATTGCCTATGCTTTGGTCTGTTTGGCCACTGCCAGAAAGTACAATTTCTCTAAAATGATTTTCAGTGATCTTGTATCAAACTTGGGAAACAAAAAGAGCTTTTATATGTACCCAAGATTTGTACAAGCAGTTATTACTCATGAATTGACGAATTTACCTCACTTTAATGAGGTATATGTACCAAAAATCCCCAAAGGTAAGGTCTTTTCAAACATGAAGAGATCCCCTTTGGACTCGGAAGGAGTTGACACCCCATTGTTCTCTACAATGATGGTGGTGTCCCACACTGAAGAAGGTATGGCATTAAGGTCAAGGCCCTCATCAGACCATCCCACTGCTAGCCAATCCCAACCTTCCCACTCTATATCTATTCCCCAGTCTCTACTTCATAAGCCAACTTCACCAATCACCCAAACATATATAAGGAAAAAGGTCAAGAAGGCTCCTTCCCTTCTTGTACCATCACCCACTGAACCTTCAAGCCCTCTAAGGGAGAATTCTCCTTTAGAGAATATCTACAGGGAAACCACAGGGGTGTCTCCCAACCCCAAGGAGGTGCTCACTGAGGTGGAGGTTGAGCATATGGGTGCTAAGGTTGCCACTACTCCTGCTATCACAGAGGAGGTCAGTGGTAACATACATAAGACCTTCCCCATGGCAACTTTGGGTGAGCAATCATCCAAAGGTCCTTGGTGCCAAGAACCCACGGGGGTGGAGAGTGCTTCTGTTAGGCAGAAGGCTCCTACTACAAAAAGATCCAATGCTCCTTCAAAAGAGGGTAACACTTCTGGAGAAGGTGAGGACAGATATAACTATTTAGAATTGATGGAAACCATGGGAAACATCAACATGGATGTGCTCAAACAGGGCAAAGATATAGAAGAGCTGAAAATGATAGTTCTGTCTCAACAAGAACAGATTGTAAACCTGAAGCAAATGGTGAAGAAATTGATTCTGCAAAAGAAGAAGAAACAATTTGTACTAAGAAGGAGGAAACCAGTGACTGATGCTCCCAAAAAGGGGGAGTCAGAAGCTGATGTCAATATGGAAGATGCCAAAGCTAAGGGGGAGCAAGAGAAAGTTGAGTTTGAGGGGGAGCAAACAACAGCAGAAAATGTTGTACAAGAACCAGTAACAGAATCAATAGCAGCAGAAACAGTTAATGCTGCTCAAGCAATTAAAGAAGCAGAAGCAGAAACTGTTAATGCTGCTGAACTGAATGAAGCAGCAGAAATGGTGAAAGAAGTGTTAAGTGATCTTCAGAGCAGAAATTTGGAAGAACTTGAGACAGCTGAAGCATTAATCAAAGCCAAGCATGATACTCCTAAGGTCACTTCAAAGGCCAAAGGAGTTGTCATCAAAGACAATGTTGAAGCTGTCAAGAAAGCTAGTATTCAGAAAGTAATGAGTAAAGAGAAAGGCAAAGCAAAGCTAGTTGAATCTGATCAACCAATGAAAAAGCAAAAGTTGATTGAGGCAGATGAAGCTCTGGCTAGAAAGATACAAGCTGAACTGGAAGAAGCAGAAAATGTTCAAGTGGAAAAAGATAGAGAGATAGCAAAAGCAATGGCTGCAGAACTGAATAAAGCTTATCAACAGAGTCTTGCAACAGAGCTAGCCAAGAAGAAAGCCACATCTCTAAGGAAGTCTGGAAAGATCAAAATGGCTGCAAAGAAAAGACAAAGACAACCTTCAAAGACATACCTTGGTGCTCAAGAGAGAAAGAAGATGATCACTTTCCTCAAGGGTGCTGTAGGTGTCAAGAAGGAAATGTTTTCAAAAATGTCTTTTGATAAAATAAAAAGGTTGTATGATGCAGAAATGATCAAGCTTCAAGGGGATGAAACTGCAAGGGTTGAAATGGAGAAAAGGATGAAAGAGAGCAATGACTTCTTACAAAAACCTTTCCCAGATGAACAAGAAACTCCAAAGAAAGAGGCCACTCTTGGTGAAAGTCTAAGGACTCTGAAAAGAACCAAGATGATTGCAAGGAGAAAATCAACCAAGAAGCCTAAAATAGCCACAGAAGAAGCTGAGAAGGTTGCTGAAGAAGAAGAGGCACCTAAGTCATTTGAAAAGAAAGAGCCTGCCAGCACTGATGATGTAAAGATGTACATGGTAGTGATGGACAAAGTGCTTGAACCAATTTCAGTAGAACCTATAGGAGTTAAGCCTCCTGAAGTCATTCATTGGGATGTAATGAAGGTTGATGGTAAAGAGTACATAAGGCTGAAAAGACAAGATGAGAAGTATGAAGTCTACAGTACTTGGGCCAAGATTGTCAGAACATGCTCCAGGTCAGATATAGAAGAAATGTTTGAAATAGGAATGAGATTATATGCAGATCAACTGAAAGCTCCAGAGATTTCAATTACAAAGTTAGTGATGGAGTATCTGTGTATGATGTTCAAACCTGATGAAGTGGAGGAGATCATAAGGAATGTTTTTCAAACAGTCAACAACTGGACTCTATATGAAACTAGTGGAGTATATGCAGTGACTTTAGACATAAATCACATAGAATACTTCCTAGTGGATAGAGTATACAACCACAGCAGACTGAAGCTTCATGCAATGCTGAAAAAGAAGCTAGGATGTGTTCCAGAATCAGAGATGGCTAAGTATTTGATCCAAAGAACAATCAATCAGAGTTTGGGGTTGGATGCAAATACAGGAATATAAGTCATGATGAAGTTTTGGGAGCATCTAAGAAGACATCTGAAGAACTTGACTTCTCAACCTAAAAGTCAAGTTAGGGGGAGATTGTTGGGAACTGAAGAAATGCTAAGTACAGTTAATGCTGCTAGAAGAACATGGTTACTACTTCTGTGATTAATACTGCTAGTTGAAGATTAATATTGTTGAACAAGATTAGTACTGCTAGTTCATAGTTAGTACTGCTTGAAGAAATTAATACTGCTGAGCATAGTTAGTACTGCTGGAGTTAATACTGCTCAGAGTATTAATGCTGCTGAAGATTAATGCTGCTTATAAGATGAAGACTTCGCATGGAAGGATGACAGCTGGATGGACTGAAGATATTCATGGAAGTTGGAGATAAAGATGGAAGTTTATATTGAAGATCTTTTATTATTGTGTAATTATCTTTTATCTTCAATATATGTATAGTTTTGTTTAGAATAGCTAAGTAACTTTTGTGAGAATTATTATTCTGAGTTTAGCTTTCAATAGAGAGAATCAACCTCAAGGTTAGAACCCTAATTCTAGAGAAGTAGAATTCGTATTGGTGAGCCTGTTCATCAATATTGAGGTTGTTTGTAAAAGCTTGTGACTTTCAATCATTCAATAGAAGTTTACAAGTTGTGATTTTGATTCACTGTTACATTGTTTTGTTTGAATATTAAAGTGATATTCCGCAGCTTCTTTAATATTTTTTTTTGAGTGTTTATTCTTGTTAAGAATTTAAGATCCTGACAATCGCAAGAAATACTCTATGAAGCAATTATTCCAGTTATCTTTATCTGCTAGAAAGTCTTCATATTATGATAAACATGTTTATGCTTCTTGTTAAGACTCTAATGTTTGGTTTGGAAATTATCATGTGCATTCATATCATTCTCATGCTTCAACTGACTTTCAAATGAAAAGAGGACCCAATTTCCAATGGGTATTAAAATCTTATGCTAACACAGTTGGACCCAAATTTCAATGGGTACCAAAAGCTAAATCTGTGTTGCAGGAACCCAAAGTTTAAGAGGGAGCTTATGGAAATGACTTCTAGACAAAACAGTCTAGGACTCGTACCTCAAAGAACAATGGTTCTTGAGCAAATCAGCTCAAGATCCGGACTTCAATGTCAATTAGGCTTTTGAACAAATCAGTTCAAGACCCGCACTTCAATGCTCAAAGTCTTAAATTTTGTTTGTTTTATGACTATCTAAATCTGTTGTTTTGTAATTTCTCTTGTGCAGATCCGTCATATGTGGTACTTGGATAGCGGATGTTCCAAGAATATGACTGGACAAAAAGAGATGTTGTCTAACTTTAAAGAGAAGTATTGCGGAACAGTTAGATTCGGCAACGACCAGTTTTCACCAATAATGGGATATGGTGATATGATACATGACAAAGTCACGATCAAGAAGGTGAGCTATGTTGAAGGCTTAAGACACAACTTGTTCAGTATAGGCCAGTTCTGTGACAAAGGCTTAAAGGTCAATTTCAAAGCCAAGAGGTGTTCAGTTCTCACTGAAGAAGGCGAGGAACTCTTGGTTGGCACTCGAGAGTCCGACCTCTACACAATTAACTTGTCAAACGTCCAGACTGACAAGCAGGTTTGTCTATTGACGAAAGTCTCGATGCAACAAAGCTGGTTATGGCATCGACGGCTCTCTCACCTCAACTTTCGGTACATCAACAAGCTGGTCAGTGGAAAATTAGTGAAAGGACTTCCAGAGCTCAAGTATGAAAAGGAACACTTATGTGCAGCATGTGAAAAGGGAAAGATGAAGAGAGCTCCACATAAACCAAAGCCTGAACCGAGTACTAACGCTCCGTTAGAGTTGTTGCATATGGATCTCTGTGGTCCGATGCGAACGCAAAGTCTAGGCGGAAAGAAGTACATACTAGTTATCGTGGACGATTACTCACGATACACTTGGGTCAAGTTTCTACGTTCAAAGGATGAGACACCTGATGTTCTCATTACATTCCTAAAGACGACCCAGGTGAATCTGCAGAAACCAGTCAAGATTCTACGAACAGACAACGGTACAGAGTTCAAGAACAAGAAGGTTGAAGAATATCTCGAATCTTTCGGGATATCACATCAATACTCTGTTGCTCATACACCTCAACAAAATGGAGTGGTCGAAAGAAGAAATTGTACGCTAGTCGAGGCTGCTCGTACTATGCTAAATCAATCTGACTTACCTCTATTTCTGTGGGCTGAAGCTGTATCGACTGCATGTTACACTCAGAATCGATCCATGATACACCGCAGATTCAAGAAGACTCCTTATGCGTTAATCAACAACCGAACACCGACAATTAAATATTTCCATATATTTGGGTGTAAGTGTTTCGTTCTAAACGATAGAGAGAGTCTGAACAAGTTCAGTGCCAAGGCGGATGAAGGCATCTTCATTGGTTATTCATCTACATCAACTGCATACCGTGTCTACTTGAAGAAGTCAAAGACGGTTATTGAAAGCATAAATGTTACGTTTGATGAAGAGATAACTTCTGAACAACACAGTTCGGAACCTGTTATAAACGGAGTACTAGCTTCTGGGCAACTCAGTCCAGAACCTGCGTCTCAACTAAACAAATCAGATGAAGCATCAACGTCTATTAATCATTTATCTGATTTAGATTTATTATTTGAATTGTTTTATGATGAATTTCTTGGATCTAATGTAAAGAAATCTATTGTGGTTGACAGGATGGAAGACTCAATGACTACTCATCCAACCAGTTCAGATATCTCTATTGAAATTCCAATTCAAATGCCGACTCCAACAGTTGAAGCTGTGACAAATCAAGAAGAGACAGAAGTAGCTGAAACAGTAGGTTGTTCTGTACAGATCAATCTACAGCCAGAACAAGCTGTACCTGCTGAGCCTTCTGCACCTCCCACTTCAACTGCAATCATCATTCCTCCAGAACAAACTGAAGAAGGTACAAGTGGATTTATAGATGAAACATTTGATATACATTCATATAATCCACTGCCTCATGAACTCAAATGGACCAAAGAGCATCCGATAAGCCAGATCATTGGTGATCCAACAAAACCGGTGAAAACTAGATCAGCGTCAATTAATATGTGCATGCATGACTCCTTTCTGAGCAAGTTCGAGCCAACTCGCGTATCAGAGGCACTTGCTGATCCAGAAACTGGGTGATTTCAATGCAAGAAGAGTTGAATCAGTTCGACGCACTTAAATTCTGGAGACTCATACCCAAACCTCAAGGTAAAACCATTATAGGTACGAAATGGGTTTTCAAGATCAAGAAAGACGAAGATGGTACTGTTATCAGAAACAAGGCAAGACTTGTAGCCAAAGGATACAGACAAGAGGAAGGAATAGACTATGACGAGACTTATGCTCCTGTGGCTCGTTTAGAGGCAATTCGAATGTTTCTAGCCTACACAGCCCATAAGAACTTCACGATCTTTCAAATGGACGTGAAGACTGCCTTTCTGAATGGAATTCTAAAGGAAGAAGTCTATGTCTCTCAGCCAGAAGGCTTTGTCAATCAATAGAAACCGAATCATGTCTACATTCTCGAAAAAGCACTCTACGGACTGAAACAAGCTCCTCGTGCTTGGTATGATGTCCTATCTTAATTTTTAGTCAAGTCTGGTTTTACAAAAGGTACGGTCGATACCACTTTGTTTATCAAAAAGGAAAAAGACGATATCATTCTAATTCAAATCTATGTAGATGATATTATTTTTGGCTCTACAAATCCTAAGTACTATAAGAATTTTTCTAACCTTATGGTGTCAAGATTTCAGATGAATATGATGGGAGAGATGAATTTCTTTCTCGGATTACAAGTCAAACAATTTTCATCGGGTATTTTTATCAATCAATCAAAATACATTCTTGAAATTCTTCGGAAATTCAAAATGGAAAATTCAAAACCGATTGGTACCCCAATGGCACCAGGTACTAAGATTGGCACCGATCCTTCGGGAAAGGCTGTTGATGTTAGGACTTATAGAGGAATGATAGGTTCTTTAATGTATCTTACTTCTAGTAGGCCAGATATAATGTTTTCAACATGCTTATGTGCAAGATATCAGGCTAATCCAAAAGAATCCCATTTTTCTGCAGTTAAGCGCATATTTAGATATCTGAAAGGGACTGCAGATCTTGGTCTGTGGTATCCTAAAGATACAAGATTTGAACTAACAGCGTATACAGATGCAGATCATGCTGGTTGTATGTTAGACGGGAAAAGCACGTCAGGACATAAACAGTTCCTCGGTGATAAACTCGTAAGTTGGGCATCGAAGAAGCAACTTTGTGTTTCAACTTCAACGGTCGAAGCAGAATATGTAGCTGCTGCTAGCTGTTGTTCTCAGGTCTTATGGATGAGAAATCAATTACTCGACTATGGTTTTCACTTCAACAAAATTCCGATCTACTGTGACTCCAAGAGCGCCATCGCGATAACAGCGAATCCTGTTCAGCACACCAAGACCAAACACATAGATGTCAGGTATCATTTTATCAAAGATAATGTAGAGAAAGGAACAATTGAACTTTTCTTTGTAAAAACTGATTATCAGCTTGCCGATTTGTTTACCAAACCTTTAGACGAAAAGAGATTTACCTTTCTTGTCTCTAATCTTGGTATGCTAAATCTTAAGGTCTAATCAGTAGTTACCTATCAAAGTTTTCTAATTGTATACTTTTTCATCATTTCTTCATTCTTATTTCTGATTGATATCTGCACATTAACAATTTGTTCATGATCCAAGGGGGAGTATGAGAAGACTTGACAGTTGGTCAATCTTATTTTGAGGGGGATCTCATAAAATTTTTGCATTTACCTTTTATGAAAAAAATTTGTAATGCATGATTTTAGGGGGTGCTCTTCAAGTCAAAGGAGTATGGATATGACTTCTGATTATTTCTGATCAGAACTCGTATTTTAAAAGTTTTACTGCTTTTTGTCTTTTCAATTTAAGTGAATAAATTTTACTTTGACTTGACATAAGACTTTTGCAGAATTTTTGAGAGAAGCTTACAAGTCCATATGTTTATGACTTTACGCTTAGCTTCATGAGATGTAAGATCGCACGTAAAGGTACAATCCTTTATCTTAATCTCATAAATGGTTGAAAGAAGGATAACTTTCAATCATTTGAAAACATTGTTATTAAATGTTCAAACCACTTCCCGAATCTCAAATAGATTTCATGAATTTGGAAGTGTGACTTTAAATGTTTTCAAGATCAACATTGTGCTTTAACTGAAATAGTTAAACCAATCTGAGCATCATATGCATCATAGGAAAACATGATTTCTTTGTGCTAGGACTTAACACAACTTCTATGGAATCACCCTAACCAATGATTTCTACCCAAGAAGTTAATCCATAGTGATTGAGTGTGATAAATCGAAAAGATTGAGTGATGAGTTATACATGAAAAAGAGTGTTTGGTTAGAGTGAGCTAAATGTTTAAAAGAAAGAGGGTGTGAGAACAGAGTTAAAAGAATATCACAACTCTGCACCAACTTTTTCTGAGCCGGGCAGCCACATTACTAGTGTTTCACAATTTTTCGTGAACATTATTGAAACAGGCAACTAGCCCATACCAACTCTTGATCAAACCTCACCATCTACTCATTTTCTACTCAAATAGAAAGTGTTTCACATTTTCTAAGGGGAAGCAACACATTTGCTATCTGATTTTCATTTGGAAAATCTGGATATTGAAAAGAAGGAAGTCTGCCCCACCTTCGCACTTCAATCATGCACATTCAGTATGTGTTTAACTTACTGTTGTCTCAACACAAATATTGAGCCTATAAGCAATCATCAAGTGCTTAATTCTTTTTATCACAAGCACGAACACACAAGGAATTTGTTTCTTTGTCATAACGTTTATAGAAATTACCTTTGTTGTGTTTTGATGATTAAATGGAAGACCTGGGGGAGTCAACATCAAACAGTTCCTTTCCAATGTGTATTTGTTACACACAGTGACTTAGTGTTACTGACAGGCATGCTAACTGATTCATTAGTTGATTCAGGTGTTACACCATTATTTTGTCTAAGATTTGCAAAGATCTGGATGAATATCTTTTGAATTGACGGATCAGAGGCTCCATATGACATACATTTCTTACTACAAGTTTTGATGAAAGCGTTGCTCTTTTCCTCAAAAAGGGGAAGAATCTAAAGCTTGAAGAAATGTCCATTCCACTACATTACAAGACCGACAATTACGAGAGATCAAAGTATTCTGAAGACATGCTGATTTCAGATAAATTTTCTTTGAAGATACTTTGCTAAAGCATTCTGAGCTAGAGAAAGAGATTGCATCTTCTGAGCTGAAAAAGAAGATTGAATTGCTAAAATCTTTTTAGTAATGATCTTTATCCAAAGGGGGAGATTGTTAGATCACATATCTATTGGATTCAAGATCATCCATTCTGAAGATCCAATCTGAAGCTAATGCCGGAAAGTCGACTCTCGATATCAAGTCTAATGTCGTTTGTAATAAAATGTCAAAGTTTGTTTTATTGTATTTTAATGTTTCTAAGTATTTAGTTTAGTTAGTTATATTGCAAGTATTTAGATATTAGTTAGTTTAGTTTAGTTTTATATTATATTTCTTGCAAGTTGTGTTTGCAAGTTGGTTGATTAGAGTGTAAGAGAAGCTAAGATCAGATCAAGTTTTAGATCACACAAAACACACACACAAAGGTGTAAAACGAGAGCTTCTTCAAGAACTCTAAGATCAACCTTGTAATCGTTGTTTTATCTATCAAAACAGGTTAGTAATCGTTTATTTGATTTATCTGGTAAAGATCCTTGTTAAAATCAGGGACACACACCTAGCACACTAGCGAGAGATAAAATCATTATCAAATAAGAAGGCAAGACCCTACACATGAACCACCAACAAGATCATTAAGGTTCCCAACTTTTCTTAGAGTTGACAATCCTCCAAAATTCCCACAATCCTCACGGCGCTTACAGCTTAGTTCTATCCCTTGACTAGAAGGTTCCGCTAAGCTCCTAATTGACTGCACTCCAAAAGTCATTTACTTGGTCGCACCAGACCGAGTATCGTCACCACCTGCGAGTAGATTTCACTTATTTCAATAGAGGGTGCACTATCTTACAATACACCATAATCTTAAGTCTAGGATTTGGTTGGGTCTACAACTCCGCGATAGCCTCAAATCAACCAACTCAGGGATTCATTAACTTTTAAAAATCTCGCTTAGCGGGGTCTTCCAAAATGTCATGCAGATCTTCCTTGCGTTCTATGACCAAATACTATCTACCACTTATTTTATCATCTTCTATAGACAACATCCCGAATTCTTAGCGGTCGCTTGCCAACGACTCCTTTTATGGTCACGGGAGGAAACATTTTCTGATCTTTCTAAGCAAACCGACACTCGACTCGCTGATAGTGCGTGGAATACACCTATAGACATGTACTAATTAAACCTCAAAGCAAGTATACAATGAGATCTAATATCGTCTTTCAAGTAATAAAACGGTAAAGTACCGGATATCGTCCCACAGAGATTGTCGTAAAAGTATAATAAAAGTGTAAGAAAAGAGATGATTTCAGATGGCGAATTTGAAGACTTGAATTGGTTTGGTTGGTTAACAGTTGATAACGATACAGAATAATAAAGGTAGCAAGGGTGTAAGACTTTTAGGTGAGACTCAAACACAAATTCCAGCAGACTATGTTGCAGGTATGCTGCAGCATTAGTTCCGCATAACCAGATCCACCATCTATTTTGAGGGTATTCCTCTCGGACTTCAATACTCCCACTACTGTTTAGATTCAACTGAACACATCTCTATGCAGTTTCCAACTATTGATAGTGAAAAGTAGAGTCCTCAAAATATATGGATTTACAAATCTCTTCGTAAAAACTACTCTCTCGAGTTAATTCCCATATCATCCAAGTTGGTGTGTTCGAAGGGGTTCATCTATGAATCCTCTACACTTTAACACTTTTAACAAGCGACCAACCCATCAAGAATAAATCAAGATGAAAAATAGAGGCGATAAATCTCTTTATCAGTCACTCTCTCAAGTCGGCTTCTCATATCATTCAAGTTGACGTGCATATTATGGCTTATCTCTAGGCCATAGCACTTTCACACTTTTAAAGTGATCAACTCGTCAAGAAGTGTCATTGGCTTTATAAAACTTGAATGAAATGATGGAGCATTGTTATTGCGAAACAATGTCCACTTTTCTTTGGTTTGAAATCTCACCTGTCTATCTTACACTCAAGCTAATGGATTTAGTTACTCATACTTAAATGTAAAGACATAAAGCAATAAATTACATAAATTAAAGACATGAATCTAAAGGACGGAAAGATAAATTACAATAAATATAAATGACTTAAATGTAAATTGCAAGGAAAGTAAATAACTAAATGAAGAACACTAGAAATAATAAAGCATAAAGAAGCAAGGGATGAAGTCTTCAAAAGTTACTTGGAATTCAAAAGTACACTAAAATCAAAAGGTTATTGGTGCCAACCTTTGATTTTCACTAAGATGAGAGAGAATTAGATAACTACTTGCTAATAAAACAAAACCCCAAGCTCCCTTTATATACAAAAAGGGAGTGGCACAAAAGAGTAATTTAGCAACAACAAGTACCATAAGTACAATTAAGTACAAAAGGTTAATATCCAATGGTTAATACCCAAGGGTTACAAAAATATCAAAAAGGTGAAGTCAATTCTTCTAATACTGCATTGGAGGCTCCTGATGTCAACAAAAATCCAGTCCAATGTCATCAATCATTCATCCCTTAATCGATCTCCCAAAAGTTAGTTAACAGCAGCCGATGCTTCAGAAATGTTGCAGCATTGGGTGTGTTATACTTAAAAGCTGCCAAAACACACAAAATTAGCCATTCAAAGTAATAAAACAGATTATCCACTAGCTCTAGCTCCAAGAAACAGATAAATGATAAAACAAGTAATAAAACGACTCAAATGTAGGGATATGGAAGAAAGAACTATAAAAAGCTACTAAAAAAACATAGATGGCACTACTAATGAGTGCACATCACACCCCCAAATTAGAATTGTTGCTTGTCCCCAAGCAACCAAGACATAAATTAAAATGACTCAATATGAGAAATTAGCACATGAGAGCAATGAGTGCATACATCATAAGATAGAACCAAGCATACAATGTATAGCCATTCATAAATCCCAAGTAGATTGATATTCAAAAGTATGTACCATAGGCTAGCACACTATTCTCTTTGTTATGACCTCCACATTTCTTATCTGAGATCACAAGGACTTTAAATATGGATCTCTCTTTGGCTTTTGCTTTCCTCACTCCTTTTTGCCTTTTATTTTCACTCTTTGCATCATAAAATTTTTTTTTGGCACTTTTTGCGCTCTTTTCTTGATGCATTTTAAGCACTTAGCCCCTATGGGACTTTTTTGTGCTTAAGTCCAAACATGGCATTTGGAAGAGCTATGCTCTTTTTCAATTGATTACTTATGCCATGGTGGACTTCCCCACCCCTAAATTAGTGAGGTGCAATGTCCTCATTGAACAATTTATGGAGAATGTATGGTAAGTGGGTGCAAGTGGTTGGAATGAAGAAAAATGGCCTTGATCATATCTAAGTGAAATGTGGTCCAAATTATGTGCCCAAGCAATGGTGTGCTAGTTCTAGTTGAGAACTTCAAACAAGATCTTTACTAGAGGAATTACTTAGGCTATATATGCATGCTTGAGTATATCAACAATGTTCATAATGCTAGAAAACTAAACCTAAAAATGCAAAAACAATCCCAGACTCAAAAATTGTAAAATAACAAAGAAAATTGGAGCTAAAGGGGAAGTGAATGAACCTGTCCTACTCTCCAAGAGTAGGCTGTGTGTTTGGTGGTGGCAATGCTGCAGCAGTCATCTGATCTTTGCATGCCTTCAACTCGGCTTCCACTTCTGCTTTCTCCTTTGACAGCTGCTCCATCTTCCTCTTAGCAGTCCTTATTCTCTTCCTCATCTTTCTCAACTTCACTGCATATTTTTCCTCAAGTGTCTGCTTCATTTGTTCCATCTCTCCTCTGCTCGTTTCTCCTTCAGAGCTCACCTTCCCAGCCAAGTCAGTTCTCAAACCATCAATTCTGCCCAAAAACTCATCTTTCTGAACCCGGAACTGCTCCAACAGTTCGCTATTTTGAGCTATCAGGTTCTGCAGCATTGTAGGAGCATTGGCATGAGCTCCACCTTGTCTTCTTTTCTGGAGTCTGGACACAGCCTTCAGGTCAATCTTCCATTTCCCCCCGGCTTCTTTCATAATTTCATCTGATTTGTACTGTGGGATTCCCTTTTTTACCATTAACTGCGTGAGCAAGCCAGGGAAGAACATCCCCCCCTTTTTTTCTCTGGCACAAGACCTTATGCTCTTCAGTATTACTTCTCCAAAATCGATTGAAAAACCCTGCAAAAGACAATGTAGGAGCAGCATTCTGCCCATAGAGACATAGGTTTGATGGGTTGTAGGTGAGATAGAATTCCTCAAAAAGTTTACCCAAACATTGGCATTCGGCTTTAGTTGGCTAGTTCTGAAACGCCTCTGCATATGGTTTTGATGATTGCTCCACTGGGTTCCAGGTAACCCCAGTTCATCAGAAATTTCCAGCAATAGCTCTGGAGTGGCTGAGGCTAGCATGAGCTCATACTCTGTGTCTGAGGGAGGGGTTAGGCCAAGAAATTTGTTTATAGCCTTTGCAGTTAAGAAAAACTTCTTCCCTCGGATGTATAACAGTTGAGCATTGGATGTTGCAACCTCAGAATAAAACTCTCGTAGGAGAGTCAGGTTGTAGCATGAAGGGACCTCACAGAGTTTGTCGATATGATGGGTCTCGATAACTGTCTTAATGAAGGGATATTCATTTCTACTTTGGCTAGGAAAACCTTTGTCTACCAGCCCCATTTTTAACTTCAGCTTATCAAACCAATCGTACGCTTGCCGCCCGCTCAACCCTCCAAACTCCCCCTCTTCAGGTCTGTCCACAAAGTCTGGCTTGGCTCGTTTTTTGGTCTGTTTGGGTTTGTTTGATTTTCTGCCATGCTGCAGGAATGCTGCAACATGCAGTCGCATGCTCCTAAGTGATGGTTTCCTTTTCTTTCTAGCCACACTCTCCCCACTATTTCTCTTCCTCTTTTTCTCAGTCCTAGATGTCTTTCTAGCTTGCCCAACCCCCATGGACTCTTCTCCACATGATTGCTCGAAATCAACATTTAGGTCAGGGATTTCATCCCTGTTGTGCTCACTGGAATTCCTATTTTGTGCTTGTTCTACTTCCTCTTCCTCATTTGGGTTCAAATTGTCAAAAAATCCCATAGCACTGAGTATGGAGGTAGTGTCATCAAACACCATCGGTGAAGAATGATTACCGGAGTTTGAGACAAAGGGAATTACAGACCAGTCGAATACGTGCTCAGGTGTGAGATACAGGTGTATTCCCCCAATATTTGTCAAAACATCGACCTCTTCATCACTAGCAGAAGTGAGTTGACCCTCCAAGGTGTCATAGTCGGAAAAGTTGTATACTTGAGGGCTGACCGGAGAGTTGATCGGAGTGAAAACTTCATCTTCTTGTGCATTGTGGATGGAAGCAGATTCAATCGCAAGACTTGTAGAGGATGGTACGACAGGGGTCCCTTCGATTGTTGTTAGGGTTGAGGCGGGAATCATGATGTGAAGAAAAGGGCGAACGGGCAGAGGGTTTGCGACAGGGATTTCTGTGGTGGTGGTGAGTGGAGAAGCAGGTTCGAGATTTAGGGAGGTTTCGCCCTTATTGATCGATGGTTCAGGAGTTGGTTCGGGTGGAGGAGGGTTTCGACGATGGCTTCGCCGACGAGATGGTGGGACGTCATTGGGGTCTCTTACGACAGGGACCTTCATTCTAGCCATTGTTTACAGAGTGCGATTGAGAGAAAGAAATCGCCGGTGGTAGGAATGATGAAGATGAGTTGTTTCTAGAAAATAGGGGATGATGATGGCGATGGTTATCAAAGGGTTGTTTGAAAGGGATGGGTTGGGGACTGAAAAGTCAGTTTCCTTTTTGACAGGGATATCGATTGGATGCCAAGGGATTTTTTTTTAGAAAATAAAATAATCAAATGAGTTTATTCATGGGGAAGGTAAAGAGTTGTACAAGAAATGATGTTTTCAAAAAGGAGACAAGACAACTACTTTTCCTGAGAAGTTTCCATGATGATCTTATTTGTACCTTCCTTGGACTGCTTTTGAATTTATCCCCTCTTTTCCCGCTCAAACATTAAAGACTAAGATTTCCAAAAATTAGGGTTTTGATGCTGCAGGATTGCTGCAGCATGCTCCGTTGACCCCCAAATTAAGATTTAAGCTACAAAATGAAACAAACAAACGTGAGATTAATCTAGAAAGCATTTAAAATACAGAAAACTTATTTACAAACAAGATGAGAGATGACTTTCAACAAATTGTGACCAAATCCACAGAGCACGGCTCTGGGATGGTCACAGGCTCATGGTACAGTTTTACTCTCTGGCCATTCACTTTAAACACAGTGTTGTCCTCAGGATTTACTAAGTCGACTGCTCCATATGGATAAACATGGTGGATGAGGAAAGGTCCTGACCATCTGGACTTTAGCTTTCCTGGGAACAGTTTCAACCTAGAATTAAACAAAAGGACTTTTTGGCCTGCTTTTAACTCTCTGTGTTGTATTTTCTTGTCATGCCACTTCTTTGTCTTTTCTTTATACAACTTGGCATTCTCATAGGACAAGTTCCTATGTTCTTCTAGTTCACAAAGTTGGAGTTTTCTTTTGATTCCAGCAGCATCTGGGCTCATGTTTAAAGCTTTGATTGCCCAGTATGCCTTGTGTTCTAGTTCTAAAGGGAGGTGACAAGCCTTGCCAAACACTAGCTTATATGGAGACATACCAATTGGTGTTTTGAAAGCTGTTCTGTATGCCCATAAAGCGTCATCTAACTTAAAGGCCCAGTCTTTTCTATTTGGCTTGACCACCTTTTCCAAAATTCCCTTAATTTCTCTGTTTGAAAGTTCTGCTAACCCATTGGTTTGTGGGTGGTATGCAGTGGCAATCCTGTGATTAATGTTGTATTTTTCAAGAACTTCACGTAACAGATTGTTTACAAAATGAGTTCCCTCATCACTGATTAGTGCCCTGGGGGTACCAAACCTTGTAAAAATCTGTTTCTGAAGAAATTTAACCACTGTTTTGCATCATTTGAAGTACATGCTACTGCCTCCACCCATTTTGAGACATAGTCTACAGCAACTAAAATGTATTGACATTTGTTTGATGGGGGGAATGGTCCCATGAAGTCGATTCCCCAAACATCAAACAACTCAACTTCAAGGATCCCATTCAGTGGCATTTCATTCCTTTGAGAAATGGAACCACTTCTTTGGCATTCATTGCATCTTTGTGCAAATGTGTGGGAATCCTTAAAGAGAGTTGGCCAATAGAATCCAGATTGTAATGCTTTGGCCGCAGTCCTTTGTCCTCCAAAATGTCCTCCATAAGGTGCTTGGTGACAATGCTGCAGGATTGCTGCAACATCTGTATCTGGGACAAATCTTCTTAAAATCTGATCTGTACCTAATTTGAACAAGAAAGGGTCATCCCACAGATACATTTTGGTGTCATGGAGAAATTTTTTAAACATCTGGCTAGTGTATCCAGCGGGTTTTATTCCGCAATCCAAGTAGTTTGCAATGTCTGCAAACCATGGAAAATCCTTATGTTGCAGCATGAGAATCTTTTCATCGGGGAAAGTCTCACTGATGTCTCCTAGGTCTTCACTAGGTCTCTCTAATCTGGACAAATGGTCTGCAACTTGGTTATCTACCCCCTTTCTATCCACAATCTCTAAGTCAAACTCTTGCAACAACAGAACCCATCTTATTAACCTGGGCTTAGCATCTTTTTTTGAGATCAAATACTTGATGGCGGCATGATCGGTATGTACAATGACTTTTGCTCCCATCAAATATGACCTAAACTTTTCAAAGGCAAAGACTACAGCCAAAAGTTCTTTTTCTGTTGTTGTGTAGTTGATTTATGCTTCATTCAAAGTCTTACTTGCGTAATAAATTGAATGAAACACTTTTTCTTTTCTTTGACCTAACACAGCACCAACCGCCCAATCACTTGCGTCACATATGATTTCAAAAGGTTTTTCCCAATCAGGAGCAACAACCACTGGAGCAGTCACCAAAGCTTTCTTCAAAATTTGGAATGCATTTCTACACTCCTTAGTGAATTCAAATTTATGGTCATGCTGTAATAATATACACAAAGGTTTTGATATTTTTGAAAAGTCATTGATAAACCTTCTATAAAATCCAGCATGCCCAAGAAAGCTTCTGATTCCTTTAACAGTGGTTGGTTCGGGTAGTTTTTCAATTGCTTCAAGCTTAGCTTTGTCTACCTCCACTCCTCTTTTTGAAATTAAATGTCCAAGAACGATTCCCTCTTTTACCATGAAATGACATTTTTCCTAATTCAGGACTAAATCAGTTTCCTCACATCTCTCAAGCCCCTTTTTAAGATTGTCCAAACAATTATCAAAAGATGAACCATAAATTGAAAAAATCATCCATAAATATTTCAATGGACTTTTCAAGCATGTCTGAGAATATGGACATCATGCATCTTTGAAAAGTTGCTGGAGCATTACAAAGTCCAAATGGCATCCTTTTGAAAGCAAAGGTGCCATAGGGGCAAGTGAATGTGGTCTTTTCCTGATCCTCGGGCGATATAGCAATCTGGTTGTATCCTGAGTAACCATCTAAAAAACAATAGTACTCCTTGCCGGCTAACCTATCCAACATTTGATCCATGAAAGGTAATGGAAAATGGTCTTTTTGTGTGGCCTGGTTTAGCTTACGGTAGTCCATGCAGATTCTCCATCCGGAGACAACCGTAGTGGGGATGAGTTCATTTTTCTCATTTGTGATGACTGTCATTCCCCCCTTCTTTGGGACACATTGGACCGGACTAACCCAAGAACTACTGGCTATTGGAAAAATAATTCCAGCGTCTAACCACTTTAAAATCTCTTTTTTCACTACCTCTTTCATGACCGGATTTAGCCTTCTTTGTGGTTCAATGGAAGTGAAGCTTTTGTCCTCTAGGATGATTTTGTGTTGACAAATTGATGGACTTATTCCCCTAAGGTCAGCCATGGTCCATCCTAAGGCCTTGGTGTGTAATCTTAGCATGTCTACCAACTTCTTTTCTTGATGTGATTCTAGGGTAGATGAGATGATGACAGGCAATTTGCCTTCTTCTCCTAGAAAGGTATATTTCAGGTGAGATGGGAGTTTCTTTAACTCCAGTTCGGGTGGTGAGACTATGGATGGAGTGAATGGTTTTTGATCACTACTGTCAAGCTGCTCAAATGCTGCAGCACTGGCTAAGACAGTCTCTTCCAAGCTTGATTTTTCAAAATCATCTCCTAAGGTTATCTCCTCATCATCTTCTTCTTCAAACTTACAGGTACTTCTAACCTCTTCCTCATTGTATATTGATTCAATCACATTTAAAGTTGCACAATCCTCAAAATCATCAGGGTATTTCAAGGAATTGAAAACATTAAATGTGACTTTTTGATCCTGAAGTCTCATGGTCAGTTCTCCTTTTTGGACATCTATCAAAGTTCTTCCGGTGGCCAAAAAGGGTCTTCCTAAAAGAATAGGAATATCTTTATCAACCTCAAAATCCAAGATAATAAAATCTGCCGGAAATATGAAGTTGTCAACTTGGACTAGCACATCCTCAATTTTTCCCTTAGGGTAGGCAATGGTTTTGTCAGCTAACTGGAGTGTGACTGTGGTAGGTCTGGCCTCTCCTATCCCTAAGTTGTTGAATACAGATAAGGGCATGAGGTTGATACTAGCTCCTAGATCACACAAGGCCTTTCCTACTTTCTTCCCACCTATTGAACATGGAATGGTAAAACTTCCTGGGTCTTTCAACTTAGGAGGTATTCCATTGGTCAGGAGTGCACTACATCCTTCAGTCAAAGCAACTGTCTCATATTCATTCAACTTCTTCTTCTTGCTTAGGATGTCTTTAAGGAATTTGGCATAACTAGGCATTTGCTCGATTGCTTCAACAAGAGGTATGTTGATGTGCAATTCTTTGAACACATCCAAGAATTTTTTAAATTGCAGTTCTTCTTTTTGATTCCTTAACCTTTGAGGGTAAGGAACATAAGGAGGAACTGGTTTTATGAAAGCTTTACTTGGATGTGTGGAGCAAGATGTGTCTTTTGTGCCCTTGGTATCACTTTCCTTTGGTAAGGTTGGGATTTCATTCACTATAGGTTGGACAGGACTGACTACCCCGGGTTCTAGATTCTTTGTGGCCTCAGGCTGTGGTTCAGGAGCTAAAACAGCAGTCTTGGGTTCAGACTGTTTTGTATTTTCAAATTCTGTTTGAGTCATTGGTCCAAACTTGTTTTGCACTGTTTCATCTAGTTCTCTACCACTCCTAAGGGACACATCTTTTACATATTCTTTACCAGGAACCTTCGGGATTTCTGTGTTACTTGGTAACATTCCATTAGCCCTATTGTTCTGATTAAGTGCAATTTGGCTCACTTGTGTTTCCAAATTTCTGATGGATGCACTCTGTTGATTAAAAAGAGCCTGATTTTGGCTCAGGAGTTGTTGTTGAGCTTGTGATTGAGCCACAAGGCTTTTTATCATAGCTTCCAAAGAAGATGAAGGTTCAGCCTGTGGAGGAGGTTTTTGAAAATGCTGTTGGTTATTTTGAAAATTCCTGTTCTGATGATGCTGTGAACTTTGGTTATGATGGTTTTGAGAACCTTGGTTTTGATGATGTAAACTATTAGCATGATGTTGCGACTGAAAATTTGAAGTTTCTTGTGTCTTAGGAGCTGGCTGATTTAGACATGGACTGTTCCAAGAAAAATTTGGATGTTGCCTCCAACTCGCGTTGTAATTGTTGCCATAGGGAGCATTCCTGTTTTGAACATAATTTACTGATTCAGAGTCTTGAGGACAATGTTCATAGGAATGTTCCCCACCACAACAAACACATTCAACAGAAATGACTGACTGGGTGGATGTAGCAGCAACTTGTTGCGTTCCTTGATTTGAAGATAAGTTTTTAAGCATTGAAGCCATGGAAGCAAGTTGTGCTGTTAATGCAGTATATGCATCCACATCATGAATCCTAGCAGTTTTCTTTTGCGGTTGAGCACGTGGATCAGCCTAATGTCCATTGTTTGTGGAAATTTTTTCAAGAATTTCATACCCATCATTGTAGGTATTAGCTGTAAAGGCCCCTCCTGATGTCGCATCGAGCATTTGTTTTGTCATGGGGTTTAATCCATTGTAAAACGTCTCGAGTTGAATACAGTAGGGAATGCCATGGTGAGGGCATTCTCTTAACAACTCTTTAAACCTTTCCCAAGCATCGGGAATTGCCTCATCGTCCATTTATTTAAACATGCAAATTTCGTTTCTGGACTTAGCATTACGGGTAGGTGGAAAATATTTTCTCAAAAATCTTTCAGCCATGTTGCTCCATGATGGCACAGAGCCAGGTGCCAAAGAATTAAACCAAGACTTTGCCCGATCTCTTAGAGAAAAAGGAAACAAAGTGAGTCTCAAAGCATCGTTAGATACCCCAGGGATCAGGAATGCATCAGTGATCTCCATAAAAGATTTTAAATGAGAATGTGGATCCTCCGATGGCATTCCGGCAAATTGTCCGTTCGTTTGCAACATTTGAAACATGATGGGTTTTAGTTCAAAATAGAGGGATTGTATATGGGGTCTAATTATCCCTGAATTTAATTGCTCAAAATCGGGGATAGCGTAGTCCATAATTTTTCCCTCTTTGGAGTTTGCAAGATTAATTATGTTTGGAACTTCATTTCTTATTTCATTGGTGCCTTGAGATTCTACATCATCATCAACATGGTTATGATTATGATTATTCCCTTGATTTGGTGGATTTTGTCGAAATTGGTGCTCCGGTGGGTTCCCAAAAATTGGAGGTCCATCATGAAATATTGGTGGTGGTCTCGGATTCTCTAAAAGTGGTGGTGGTCTAGGTCCTCTATTTTCAAATCCGGGTGGTGGGGGGTCCATAATCGGAGGTTCAATGATTAATGCGATTCTTTGCGTTCTTCTCCTATTACGAAACGTTTGTTCAATTTCCGGGTCAAGAGTGAACAATTCCCCCCGTGGTATTCTTGGCATACACTTCCAAATGAGATTCCAAAGGTGTAAGAAAAATCAAATCTTTTAAAATACTTTTATAAACTTTTAACGTGTCAATCCCCGACAACGGCGCCAAAAACTTGATAGTGCGTGGAATACACCTATAGGCGTGTGCTAATTAAACCTCAAAGCAAGAATACAATGAGATCTAATATCGTCTTTCAAGTAATAAAACGGTAAAGTACCGGATATCGTCCCACAGAGATTGTCGTAAAAGTATAATAAAAGTGTAAGAAAAGAGATGATTTCAGATGGCGAATTTGAAGACTTGAATTGGTTTGGTTGGTTAACAGTTGATAACGATACAGAATAATAAAGGTAGCAAGAATGTAAGACTTTTAGGTGAGACTCAAACACAAATTCCAGCAGACTATGTTGCAGGTATGCTGCAGCATTAGTTCCGCATAACCAGATCCACCATCTATTTTGAGGGTATTCCTCTCGGACTTCAATACTCCCACTACTGTTTAGATTCAACTGAACACATCTCTATGCAGTTTCCAACTATTGATAGTGAAAAGTAGAGTCCTCAAAATATATGGATTTACAAATCTCTTCGTAAAAACTACTCTCTCGAGTTAATTCCCATATCATCCAAGTTGGAGTGTTCAAAGGGGTTCATCTCTGAATCCTCTACACTTTAACACTTTTAACAAGCGACCAACCCGTCAAGAATAAATCAAGATGAAAAATAGAGGCGATAAATCTCTTTATCAGTCACTCTCTCAAGTTGGCTTCTCATATCATTCAAGTTGACGTGCATATTATGGCTTATCTCTAGGCCATAGCACTTTCACACTTTTAAAGTGATCAACTCGTCAAGAAGTGTCATTGGCTTTATAAAACTTGAATGAAATGATGGAGCATTGTTATTGCGAAACAATGTCCACTTTTCTTTGGTTTGATATCTCACCTATCTATCTTACACCCAAGCTAATGGATTTAGCTACTCATACTTAAATGTAAAGACATAAAGCAATAAATTACATAAATTAAAAACATGAATCTAAAGGACGGAAAGATAAATTACAATAAATATAAATGACTTAAATGTAAATTGCAAGGAAAGTAAATAACTAAATGAAGAACACTAGAAATAATAAAGCATAAAGAAGCAACGGATGAAGTCTTCAAAAGTTACTTGGAATTCAAAAGTACACTAAAATCAAAAGGTTATTGGTGCCAACCTTTGATTTTCACTAAGGTGAGAGAGAATTAGATAACTACTTGCTAATAAAACAAAACCCCAAGCTCCCTTTATATACAAAAAGGGAGTGGCACAAAAGAGTAATTTAGCAACAACAAGTACCATAAGTACAACTAAGTACAAAAGGTTAATATCCAATGGTTAATACCCAAGGGTTACAAAAATATCAAAAAGGTGATGTCAATTCTTCTAATACTGCATTGGAGGCTCCTGATGTCAACAAAAATCCAGTCCAATGTCATCAATCATCCAGCCCTTAATCGATCTCCCAAAAGTTAGTTAACAGCAACCGATGCTTCAGAAATGCTGCAACATTGGGTTTGTTATACTTAAAAGCTGCCAAAACCCACAAAATTAGCCATTCAAAGTAATAAAACAGATTATCCACTAGCTCTAGCTCCAAGAAATAGATAAATGATAAAACAAGTAATAAAACGACTCAAATGTAGGGATATGGAAGAAAGAACTATAAAAAGCTACTAAAAAAACATAGATGGCACTACTAATGAGTGCACATCACTCGCCTCAAGAAATCTCCTCTAACACCGGTACTATTTAACTCCAAATACCAACGTCTTCGATTTAAATCCTTATGTCGATTCTCAATTAAAATAACCACATCAATCGGTCAGCAACCCCAGAGTTTACCTCATAAAACTCCTACTCTCTCCCTATTATCAATTCAAGCCTCGACTTCATGACTTAACACTCAATGCCCCCTTACCTACCCCTATAGGGCTCTCAGAAACGCTAACAACATCAACCTCTAGCATCATGTACCAGAAACTGGCACCATTTATCCATTAAATGAGATAGCGGCAAACCATCCCAACAAAGACTCGAACACGATAGCTTAATTACCCGATGGAACACAATAAGTGGGGAACATACCTGTCGTCACTGACATGCCATTCCAGCCTGTGCACGTTGTGTCCGCTTCCCGATCCTTCACTGATCCCTGCACGAGGGCAATCCTTCTTGATATGACCCGGCTCTTTGCACCCAAAACAGATAGTGCCCTTGATGGAACAATCCCGGTGGGAGTGACCTAACATGCCACACTTGAGACACTTCAAAGGGTTGGGGTTTCACCTCCCCACATGCTTGGCTCGACAATCACGACACCACTTCGACTTCCTACGATGGTTACTCCTCTTCTCTTCTTCATAATTATGGTATTCATGGGGTGGACTCCTCCGGTCCTCCCGTTTCCTCTTTTCTGAAAACTCTGCCTCTTCTTCTTCACCCCGGGAATGAACGTCTTCCATAAACTGCGATTCTTCTATCGCTTCCCGAAGAGTGGAAGCCTTGGAAGATCGGACCATCGCCTTCATGCGGTATGGAAGTCCGTTCATGTAAGCCTTGACCCTGTCCTTCTCACTCGGAACGATTTGTCCTACCAGATCCAATTTTTCCATGAAGAGGTTGGAGTATTCTCTCACTGACATATCTCCTTTCTTCAAGGCTCAGAACTCGTCTTCTATTCTGTCTATCGCCCTCTCGTTACAGTATTCATTCAATACTTCCTTCTTGAAAGCATCCCACGTTAGTGACGAAGCAATAACAGTTCCCATAGTGGTTTTGGTGACGTTCCACCAAGTAAGAGTTCGACCCCTCATCATGCGGGAGGCAAATTTCACCTTCTGTCCCTCCTCACACTCGCTAGTGTCAAAGGCTTGTTCCATCTCTTGAATCCAATTCAAGCACGCCACTTGTCTGTCAGTCCCTGAAAACTCTGGTGGCTTGCTGTACAGAAAATTCTTGTATGCACGAGCCCTCTCGTTATACTTCATGTTAGCAGCAACAAGATTCTCCATCCGGATCACATTCCCGGTGTCACCGAGACTCTGCACATTCGACTCGTTAATTATTTCACGTCTCCGATCATTGGCATCCCTGACCTCTAACGCCTTCATTATCCTTTCCTCTTGTTGTTCCATAGCCGACTTCATCAAATGAACCACGTTGTCCAACAACTCGCCTTAAGGATTCGCCTCTTGAGTTTGCGTTTCTCTTCCTGCATCCGCCATTCTTTCTGACACACATAAGAATGAGATTAAGAATCTTAGACGAATACTATAGTCACAACTTATGACACCCTAATTCACATCTCAAGTATTGTAATAACGGTAGAGTCAAGCATGCTCACGTAACAGTATTTTCATAATAGCGGTAGCTAATTGAAATTATGAACATAATATACATAAGGATCCTCATCACCATAGCCACGACCCATGACTAGTGCATTTCTATCGACCACCACAACCCACGCTCGTCTTAGAAGTTCTACCCATAACGACCAAGTCATAACTTAGAGTCTCAGCTTAAGTCTAGGCATATAAAATCCATACCTAGTTCACTTAAACTAGAGCTCTGATACCAACTTGTAACACCCCTAAAATTTGAAAATAGCAGACAAAATAAAACTTCCAAAAACTCTTAAATACAAAGCTTTGAAATAACAAACATCTAAAGTTACAAGGAACTATCTTCACTATAACAATGTATCAGAGTTCTAACGGAACTATCTAGTTCCATGACTAGGGACGACATTAGACGAGTGTTACTAAACTACCAAAGTTGTTATCTTCACCAAGTCGGATGACATCACTAAAGCCATCCTACCGGAACTTCTACCAAGCTCCACTCGCCACTCAGATCCACCTAAGACCTGATATACATGTCGAAAAAAAAAAGTGTTAGGCTTAACGCCTAGTGAGTTAAAGAAGTTTTCATCATATAAACCATAAAACATTTAAAATGAATATTTTACTCTGAATAAGGCCATTTTAGAAATACTTATTATAAAGAGGCTTTATTGGCAATTCAAGTTACTTCTAATTTCAAACACCCATTTTAAATAAATAATTGACGCCCAATTTCCCCAAAACGCACCCACACGTAATTCTCCAAAATACTCTTTGTATAATTAAAATGGTACGCTCCAACACCGAAAGTAAAGGTAAGGGAATACCCCAAATAACACCTCTCGGTGACGGGGGAGACCCGATTCCATCGAATGTGGCGGCACACAAAGTTAAGCCACATATCAACGTTCTCAAGTTTCACATAAGACCATGGTTCCCCGTATCCGGCTCATCTGAGCTACCACTGCAAGACACCACTGATCCTAGTGTCTACTCGACCTTTAGATGAGTCTCACAACAAAGTCACAAGTCCCCGTATCCGGCTCACTCTGGGCACCACCGCAAGACTTAGCTACGTATCCGACTCCTCAAGAGCACCACCGCAAGCTTACATAATCAACATGACTTGGGGACCACTCACTAGACTCAAACATGGACATCAAAACTTCATGATGAACATAACGACTCATATGCCTATGGATCCAATGCATTACAGTCTAAACATTACATGACTCCATATGAATGAACTAACGCATCCAAAACATTTAATAGCCAACATTTGTATAATAATTGCATTTCCACAAAACACTCCATAAGGAGCCATTTAAACCAGACAACGCCCCGAAACTCGTTAGTGTACAATTTAAGCCGTAAGGCGTCATAAAACATTTGACACTCACATAGAGTCAAAATGGCTACATAAGCCGATATACAACTTTACCAAATATTCCCACGTAGAAAGGTATCCATTCTAACAACTCACACTTTTGATGTCAAAGGAGTTAACGTTTTCAAATATAGAACCCGTAGGTTGAGTAAAGCTCCAAGTGACCATTTTTCAGTAACCATTCTTTAAAATCCCCAACACACACTAAAATCCCATTTAAACCCTTTGTACTCCAAATCTTCCCATATTAGTGACTCAAGCAATACAATACTCACATTTATCAATTAGCCAAGAACAGGAATGGTGGGTCAAAATCCCCTTTTTGGTGACTCAACATATCATTTTCAAATATTTATAACCCACATATGTGCAAGTGTACAAATATTTACAAAACTTATCCAAATGAAGTAAACTCATGGACATACTTTCAAAATCCCAAAATACGTGCATTTTGACATGTATATAGTTTTTCAAAGCAACTAGAACTCACCTTACTAGATTTAGACTAAATCTAGGTTTTTACCCCAAGCTTGAGCTTTATTGATGAAGGTTTCAGATCCACAAATATCCACCACAAGAAACTTTATCTAGGTCATAAACAAATCAAAACACAACGAGAGTAGTTCCAATCATCAGATCCACACTAACCTTTACTAAAACCCACATCTCTAAAATAACCAAACTAGATTGAACCTCATAGTACAAGAGATACATCACGGGAGATGTTCTAAGAGGTTAAGATAAGAGGTTTTATAGCAACAAAGGTCCATAAACGGTTAGAGTAACTTACAATGGATTTCTTGGAAAACTCCAAGATATGGTCAACAATGGTGAGGAGATGATGAAGAAGATGAAAGTGATGATCTTGGGTTGATGTTGAAGACTTGAGGAATGAAATGGTTGAACATTTCAATGGAGCTCCAAAATCGGATCTTGTAACACCCCGATTTTCGAAAGGTATCAATCCAAGTTAATACAGAAACCAATATATTAAGGAAAAATAAGATATTTGATTTTGGACTTGAATCCAAGATTTTATAGTCTAGATGGATGAAGGATTCAATTACGAGTCC
The DNA here is from genome assembly GCA_954870635.1 of Arctium minus. NCBI lineage: Eukaryota > Viridiplantae > Streptophyta > Magnoliopsida > Asterales > Asteraceae > Arctium > Arctium minus. The sequence continues at coordinate 74,766,396 of OX941089.1, read as the reverse complement.
AACGGTTCTTTCCGGAGCAAAAACGGAGCTATAACGAAGAAGTTACGGCCAAAACAGTGAATGAGGGGAAAACCGAGCGAACAGTGCATCTCGCGACTTACGCGCGACTTGCACTAGCGGCATAAGTCGCGAAACCCCCCTGATCGAGTTTAAATCGCGATTTTCAGCCCCAAACTTCATTTCTTTATATCTTTCTTATCCTAGCTCCGATTTGGGTGATTCAAGTTGCTACAGTTTTGTTTTTGAGAGCTCTTCAAGGATCTAGCAAAAGATTGGAAGTCTATTGAAGTATACTAGAGTATTTTGTAGTGGTAAGCTTCTCATCTCTCCCTATTCATCTTCTTCACCAAGGTTTTCTAAGATTTCATCCACCCTTTGTTCTCCATTTCATAGATTGGAGGTTTGTAACCATTTTGGTGAACTAGAGGTGTTTTGGTTGTTGGATTCAAGCTTGGCTTAAGGTAATCTTCTATTCTCTTCAGTTATGGAAGTTAGGGTTTCGGTATTAGTTGAGGTATTCATGTATGTGGTTTGGGAAATGATTCTTTATGGTTAATTATGTTTATTAGTGGATTGAATATGTATGGATTTAGGTTTTGGAAGTTTTGTCTTGAAAACCCAAGTGTTCTTCAAAGGAGCTCTAATTGGGGGGGGAAATCTAGATTTAGCCTAAATCTAGCAAGGTGAGTTCAAGTTGATTTGTGAAAACGGTGTACATGCCAAAATGTTTATTTTTAAGTGTTTTACATGAAATGGTTAACTGCTGATAAGTTTTGAGTATTTCGAAGTAAAATAGGTTTTACTTGGTTATTTGTCAAAGAGTGAGTATTTTAACAAGTTTTCTTATTTGGTGAACTTGGGTTGCGTTAATCTTATAAAATACTCATATTTGGGGTTTTGAATGTTCTAACAAGTAAATAGCATGGTTTTCACATTCATGGTGATTTTGTACAAGTAAAAGCCATTCTCATGAGTTATGCATCATTGATGATTTTGTACAAATGGAGTCTATTTCATGTTATATGCATTTTGGTACATTTGCATTCATAAACCCTCTGGAAAATCATTAGTCCCATCGCGAGTGAAGTTTGGGTTAATCTCATCTTTGAGATATTTGTCTTCATAAACGTCGTTTAAAGACATTTAATTATTCGGGGGACCGATAATTATTGGTCAAATATATTTTGAGCATTTTAGCTCGGTGTTGGCTTAAAAGAGTCTTGTGGACATTTGTCTGGGTTTAATGGCTCGATGTAGAGTCCCATTTCATGGCTTACATCTTAATGCATTTTATTTCATATTTATAATTACAGGCTCGAGTGCTGTTGTCATTCAGGTATAGTCGTGTAATTTTAGACTGTGTTGCATTGGATCCATAGGCACATGAGTCAGTCTTATTTAATGGTCATTTGAGTGCTACGGGGTTGGACTCTGGGACTCTTGGGTTATGACCTTGTCTTTGCAAGTAGGCACTAGGAGGGCTGGGCCCGGGTGAGCTATCATGACTAAGGGGGGTCCTCTGATGGGCGTTTGGGGCCTTCGTCGTGTGGGGAAATGCCTTCGGGGTATCCCCCGTGTGCCGAGCCTTTGAGCGATAATTTCTGGTGGTATTCGCTAAGGTCAGCTGTCTCTTGGGTGATACTTGTCAAGGAGTCGTAAGGACACTTGGGCGTTTGTGTCGTGAAGTGTCATGCGACAACGTTGTTTGAGTGGCATACTTTTGTGTTCCTCCGCTCTCAACGGATACGGGTATCCCCCGTTGTCGGCCCTCGGTATTTTGGATATTTAATTGTTCATGCTTTAATACTTTGATTTCATTCCATTTCATGGTCGCGTGAGTATTTCGTCTCAATTCTATGTTTTAATGGCGTATCATAGTTACATGGATTGTTTTCCGTTATTTAAGGATCGAGTATTATGTCCCACCCGTGTTTTAGGGTGTTTTGGATTATGAAGTATTATTTACATTTTCATAAATGTGAGTATTGAACTATGACCCCGTTTGGGCGAGTTACGGGTTGCATCGTTTTATAAGAAATGTGTGTTTGGGAGCATTGTCTTTAAAAGTGCATATTATGGGAAAATGTGTCGTTCCATTTTGAAGTATAATATTTCTAAGGATCTTGCTTTAAAACTGAATTCCTTTCTTTTAAAGATATATTCATTCATGCTAAAACTCTTGAGCTCACTAGGCATTAAGCCTAACCTTTTATTTGTCGGCATGTGCATCAGGTTCCAGTTGGGGGTTCGGACTCTAGTAGCCTCATGAAGAGTTAAGCCTTAGCTTTATGCAAGAGTAAGTTGTTGGTGAAGTCTTCCGCAGGTTGGAGATAGTAATTGTATTGGGTTTTAGTAGCACCCGTCCTTGTCATATATTGTATGTATCGGATGAATGTGTGTATTGAGGTTAACTCTTAAATTATGTTTGTAGTCGAAGTAAATATTGATGTATTTAGAAAAATTTTAATAAGTTGTTATCTTCAGATTTAAGGGTGTTACAAGTTGGTATCAGAGCTTAAGTTTGAGAGAATTAGGTATTGATCTTTGGATGCCTAGACTCAAACTAGAGTTCTTATAAGTAATTGTAAGTGAATTTGCACATTAGGTACCCTAAGATGAGATATTTTGAGGATTGATCGAGTCGCTTGAAACGGGAAACTTATCGAGGGTCGCAAGGATAACTATGTACTGTACGTTTATAATGGCACCTGGCCAGTGTTATGGTGAACCTACGTGCTACATATGTATACTTGAACTACCTTGTCATGATGACCGTTGGGGTAGTGAGAAAGTTTCTAAGCAAGTAAGCTAAGGGAGGATTGATGTGTATAGTAATGTCACTTGGGAATGATAGGTAAGTGCGATGAATGCATTAAGTTGGCCATCTTGGGTCAGGATTATTGGTTGAAATATAACTATAAGTTGTTGAATCAGTTCTATTTCGAGAAGAGATTGTTGGTTAACCGAATTGGTGGGTTTGTTGCTCTTAGATGTTCGATACATCCGAATGACAATAGTATGAATTGAGAAGCACAGTCCTAAGATGTTGCATGCCGACTAAATCTATGCACAAGACTTATTTCTAAGTAAGTTTGCATAAATTGTTTCTCATGTTTTCAAAACATAAAGTGAGTTATGTTGCAAAGTTTTGGTAAAACATTTAGCACTCATCAGATTTTAAGTTGTGAGCTTAAGCATACATGAAATTGTTTTGTTGCACAGGATTGCAAATTGTTTTTAAAATTCTCTTTATTCACGTCTCGTGTTTAACGCTACTTTCGGATATTGTAATGTCCATGTTTTAATGTCATATGGGTATTGGGCAAGTAACTATGAGATTTTAACCTAGGCATTGGATCACCTCCACGTATGTCAATGGTTTTAAAGTAAAAGTTAATCCCATGTTTTGAGTCGGAATTTCTTGAGAATTTTAGTTCGTATGAGTTTTGCTAAATTTCATGGAGTATTGTTTTGCGATGTCTTTGATGCGTGAGTTTTACTTTGCTTCGCCTAAACTTGCGAGTTTATTCGGCGTCGTGTCCAATGTAAATTTTGTTGAAAATTGTCGCTTTATCTTCCATTACAGTAAAAAGAGAAAACTCTTAGAAGTTTAACATTTTAGACATATTGTCGTTTTAGGCACCTTGTTGAGAAATGAAAATTTTGATACCACATGATTTTAGCGCTAATGAGTTTTACAAAAATTCAGTTGGGTTTATAGTGTCTCATCTTATGTCATTTTGCGCCACGTAAATAGTTTTGGGAAAACGTGCATATGCATCATAGTGTGTGTTATTTTATGATTTTGTTAATCAATATCGTCCCACATGTTGTTTTGGAAAATTTTATTATTATGAAATTTATCTTTGGGCTTTATGCAAATGTCAATCGTTGCATATTTTTGCATTGGGATTAAGGTATAACGTTAGTGTGAGTAATTGTATAAAAGACCTGTGCTATTTCAAACAGAGTTTTGTTATGAGCATATCTCGATCATTAACTTTTACTGTTAGAAACTTCCGCTATGCATTTAACGAGTTAGCAGTACTCATGTCGCTATAATTTCTATTATGGTTAAGTGTGTTTACCTCTACGACCGGAGGCTTTAAACTCTATTTGAAATTTTATTTGTATTTCCACCATTTTACCGAACTGTGGGGATTAAAACTATTGCTTATGAGGTTGCTGAAAATTATTTTTGCCACAACGCCTTTTGGTTAGAGAGGAAGAATTTTAAGGTTAAATTTGCAAATCTCTCTTTTGGAGTTGCACAAACATTTATGGCACGTATGATGGTGCAGAAACCTGTTTTCACGTATAGTGTAAATTGTTGCACATGTTTTATTATTGTCTTTATTAACTTAAGTATTGAACAAACGGATTTTGGAAATGGTTTCATATGCGCCGTATTGATGATCAATTTTGAAACCTACCAAGTAAACGGTAGTTGATTTTTACTCGCATGGTTAATCGTTATAAAGCTTATGAACTTGGAAGTTTTATAAAATGATATATTGGCATTGTAGCTTGAAGAACCCTTGAACTCATTAGAACCATAACTTTGAACCCTCTTTGTGAAAGGACTTGTCAATAAGGTCTGAAGGCGTCCTTGAGGTTTTGAAGCGTCGGATAAGGCGACCGGAGATCAGTCCGGATTTTGGAATTTTGGTTCTTGGATTGGCTCGGACAGAAGTAATGGGGGTGTCAGGCTTGCGCCTTCTCCTAGTTAATTAGGTGATGATCTTCCCATTTCGATAATTCTTTGGGTTAAAACCATGTGTGGTTGCTCATGTGTGTTGAGTTTTAAATTTATGGATTAGTGGTACGTCAGCTTGCTCTGTGTCTATGGTGTATCACCCTAATGAGTGTCCGTGACTATTAATGATGTTGTGGTTGACTAGTAAGGACGTTTGAGTTGGACAATTATTTCCAAGAGTAGGTGTCAACTTCATATCGGCATTGCTAATTGGGGATGGGATATTTATTAGTATATCCGCATTGCATATGGTTGTGTTGAGGATAGGTGTTGACACTCGGTTTGGGAAATAATCGTTAGTAGGACTCAGTGCACATCTGTTGAATCTGGTGTTGCAAGTTAAGTGATATCATTAAGGAATGTAGGTATAGATACCTAGGAATCAATCGCTGATAATCTTGTAATCAACAAAGTTTCGCTGATTCAGCAATCGATGTTAGAATGCATTATGAGGGTTGTGTAGATGCGAACTTTGGGGTAACTCGCTATCTACATATGTTGTGTATGGGTGGTCAGTTCGAGAAATTGATTTATGATTGTGCTGAATTGGAGCAAATGGTGGATGGGAAATTTCATTGAGGAAAGGACGATGAGCCTTTTAGGGTGTTGCCATTGAGGATACCTAGTAAGGATATCGTTATGGACCTTAAGTAGGAACCTATTATTGAAACGGCCTTGATTTGTTGAGATTATAAGAATCGTATTGTAACCGCAACAGATGATCAGCTCATCAGTTATATATATGGATTTGGTCGCCACTCGGATAGAGGCGTCATGGATGTGGCTACATAGAATTAAAAGGGGTATGGTTAATCAATAGTTGGGTCGTTTCTACAGAATTTGTTGTGTTCATAAAAGGCAAGAAAAGAGTGTATTGTGATACAATGAAGGGCGATTAGAGGTGTGTAAGGTCAAGTTCACTCTGGGGTACCATTGGGAGAGTGGGTATCTCAGAGTCGTAATCTATATTGAGGCGATATGTTTAATCTAAGGTTGGGAGGAAGCCGAAAATTTATTGATGGGAGAATGAATTGATAAGTACTCGATGCTCTTCCATCACCGGTAAGGTACATTGAACCTTAGAATTTGAGTTTATGGCAGCTTGTTATGTGGAATTCAGTGACAACGTCAACCGAGATGTAATCGGGTTTCGTATATGAGGTAAGGTTTCGAGAAGGTATTTCTTTTTGGATAGAGAATCAATTGACCTCACCAAGGGCGACGTGGGGTGATTGGTTGGTGCTAGATTTCGAGGACGAAATCTCTTTTAAGGTTGGGAGGATTGTAACACCGCGATTTTCGAAAGGTATCAATCCAAGTTAATACAGAAACCGATATATTAAGGAAAAATAAGATATTTGATTTTGGACTTGAATCCTAGATTTTATAGTCTAGATGGATGAAGGATTCAATTACGAGTCCAACGGTTCTTTCCGGAGCAAAAACGGAGCTATAACGAAGAAGTTACGGCCAAAATAGTGAACGAGGGGAAAACCGGGCGAACAGTGCATCTCGCGACTTACGCGCGACTTGCACTAGCGGCATAAGTCGCGAAACCCCCCTGATCGAGCTTAAATCGCGATTTTCAGCCCTAAACTTCATTTCTTCATATCTTTCTCATCCTAGCTCCGATTTGGGTGATTCAAGTTGCTACGGTTTCGTTTTTTAGAGATCTTCAAGGATCTAGCAAGAGATTGGAAGTCTATTGAAGTATACTAGAGTATTTTGTAGTGGTAAGCTTCTCATCTCTCCCTATTCATCTTCTTCACCAAGGTTTTCTAAGATTTCATCCACCCATTGTTCTCCCTTTCATAGATTGGAGGTTTGTAACCATTTTGGTGAAGTAGAGGTGTTTTGGTTGGTGGATTCAAGCTTGGGTTAAGGTAATCTTCTATTCTCTTCAGTTATGAAAGTTAGGGTTTCTGTATTAGTTGAGGTATTCATGTATATGGTTTGGGAAATGATTCTTTATGGTTGATTATGTTTATTTGTGGATTGAATATGTATGGATTTAGGTTTTTGGAAGTTTTGTCTTGAAAACCCAAGTGTTCTTCAAAGGAGCTCTAATTGGGGGAAAAATCTAGATTTAGCCTAAATCTAGCAAGGTGAGTTCAAGTTGATTTGTGAAAACGGTGTACATGCCAAAATGTTTATTTTTAAGTGTTTTACATGAAATGGTTAACTGCTGATAAGTTTTGAGTATTTCGAAGTAAAATAGGTTTTACTTGGTTATTTGTCAAAGAGTGAGTATTTTAACAAGTTTTCTTATTTGGTGAACTTGGGTTGCGTTAATCTTATAAAATACTCATATTTGGGGTTTTGAATGTTCTAACAAGTAAATAGCATGGTTTTCACATTCATGGTGATTTTGTACAAGTAAAAGCCATTCTCATGAGTTATGCATCATTGATGATTTTGTACAAATGGAGTCTATTTCATGTTATATGCATTTTGGTACATTTGCATTCATAAACCCTTTGGAAAATCATTAGTCCCATCTCGAGTGAAGTTTGGGTTAATCTCGTCTTTGAGATATTTGTCTTCATAAACGTCGTTTAAAGACATTTAATTATTCGGGGGACCGATAATTATTGGTCAAATGGATTTTGAGCATTTTAGCTCGGTGTTGGCTTAAAAGAGTCTTGTGGACATTTGTCCGGGTTTAATGGCTCGATGTAGAGTCCCATTTCATGGCTTACATCTTAATGCATTTTATTTCATATTTATAATTACAGGCTCGAGTGCTGTTGTCATTCAGGTATAGTCGTGTAATTTTAGACTGTGTTGCATTGGATCCATAGGCACATGAGTCAGTCTTATTTAATGGTCATTTGAGTGCTACGGGGTTGGACTCTGGGACTCTTGGGTTATGACCTTGTCTTTGCAAGTAGGCACTAGGAGGGCTGGGCCCGGGTGAGCTATCATGACTAAGGGGGGTCCTCTGATGGGCGTTTGGGGCCTTCGTCGTGTGGGGAAATGCCTTCGGGGTATCCCCCGTGTGCCGAGCCTTTGAGCGATAATTTCTGGTGGTATTCGCTAAGGTCAGCTGTCTCTTGGGTGATACTTGTCAAGGAGTCGTAAGGGCACTTGGGCATTCGTGTCGTGAAGTGTCATGCGACAACGTTGTTTGAGTGGCATACTTTTGTGTTCCTCCGCTCTCAACGGATACAGGTATCCCCCGTTGTCGGCCCGCGGTATTTTGGATATTTAATTGTCCATGATTTAATACTTGGATTTCATTCCATTTCATGGTCGCGTGAGTATTATGTCTCAATTCCGTGTTTTAATGGCGTATCATAGTTACATGGATTGTTTTCCGTTATTTAAGGGTCGAGTATTATGTCCCACCCGTGTTTTAGGGTGTTTTGGATTATGAAGTATTATTTACATTTTCATAAATGTGAGTATTGAACTATGACCCCGTTTGGGCGAGTTACGGGTTGCATCGTTTTATAAGAAATGTGTGTTTGGGAGCATTGTCTTTAAAAGTGCATATTATGGGAAAATATGTCGTTCCATTTTGAAGTATAATATTTCGAAGGATCTTGCTTTAAAACTGAATTCCTTTCTTTTAAAGATATATTCATTCATGCTAAAACTCTTGAGCTCACTAGGCGTTAAGCCTAACCTTTTATTTGTCGGCATGTGCATCAGGTTCCAGTTGGGGGTTCGAACTCTAGTAGCCTCATGAAAAGTTAATCCTTAGCTTTATGCAAGAGTAAGTTGTTGGTGAAGTCTTTCGCAAGTTGGAGATAGTAATTGTATTGGGTTTTAGTAGCACCCGTCCTTGTCATATATTGTATGTATCGGATGAATGTGTGTATTGAGGTTAACTCTTAAATTATGTTTGTAGTCGAAGTAAATATTGATGTATTTAGAAAAATTTTAATAAGTTGCTATCTTCAGATTTAAGGGTGTTACAGATCTAACCCTAGTTTTCTTGTTAGAAGAGTTTTAGAAGAAGATGAAATGGGGTAAATGGGGTGAAAGCCGGTTTTCCCCCCTTTTTAGACGCACAGGGGATTTGCGCGGGTGACGGCACGGCTTGAACCGCGCGGAGAACCGCGCAGGGTTCTGGAGTTGGGACGGAACAGAGATTCACGCGGATGAACGCGCGGTTCCACTCGCGCGGAACACTGTCGGCGCTCTCTTGCCATTCTCTTGGCCACTTCGCTCCACAACGGATCAGGTGAAAACTACTAGAATTCGGGGTGTTACAGTATCCCAATTGACTCTTCACGGAACACCGCATCACAACAGTGTATCCAAGAAGATAATTAGAACCCTGTTGAACATGGTTCACTCTATGATGAGTCTCACCACTCTGCCTAAATGTTTCTGGGGTTATGCCCTAGAAACAGTTGCCCCAATACTAGTTTATGTAGCAACCAACAAGGACCAATAAAACTCACTCTCTTAATATGAACTGGGAAGATCCCAAAGTTATCATATTTGAGAATATGGGGTTATAATGCTTAAGCTAAGCATAAAACTTTTGGAAAGCATGATTCAAAGGTCTGAAAAGTACATCTTTATGTGATATCCAATTGGATATTGTTTCTACAGGTATAGCGAGAACAAAAGTTTTGTTAACGTACCCTGGTGAGTTCTTAAGAAAAAGATTTTCTGTCAAGAATCACAAATGGGGACACAGTAGATCTTGAAGAAATTCAAGAACCACAAAGATGGGACGATGGTTGACACTGACATTCAACATGATGTTGAGCTTCAACAAGCTGTTGAAAATAATAAACGAGATACAAAATAATCCGAAGATCGGATTACTGATAAATGGCAAGATGCCATGAAGACTGATGTCAAAAGCCACATTCCTTAAAAGGAATTTTGAGCGATGACGTATACAAGGCTTTAAAACATCAAACCTAAAAGTGCAAGTTGCAAAAGTCCATTTATGGACTAGAACAATCATCTCGTAATTGAAATCTTGTATATACAAGAAGGTCAGTGGGAGCATAACAGTATTCTAGATCCTATATGGCATCCTAATGCTTGAAGGTGTAAAATCATGGTTTAGGACAGTACTTCGCGATGAAAGATCTAGAAGAGACAAAGTCCTTGGTATAAAGATATATAGTGGTAGATCAAAATGCTTAATTAGATTAAGCAAAAGTACATACATTGACAAGATCTTGAAACACTTCAAGATGAAGGGTTTCAAGAAAGGAAACTTGCCAATAGAACATAGTGTACATATGAGCGAAACTCACAGTCCTAGCACTAAATAGGACATGAACCGTATGAAGGGTGTTCCCTGTGTTTCAGCCAACTATTCAATCATGTACGCCATGTTAATGTACTAAGAACATACGTCTCGTATGCCCTGAGCATGACGAAAAAGATATTAATCAAACCAAGTGATGCTCACTGTATAACAATGAAGAACATTCTGAAGTATCTAAGAAGAACTAAAGATATGTTCTTACTGTACAAAGGTTATGAAAAAGATCTGTGTTTAAGGATACACAGATGCTAGTTTCCAAATCGACTGTAATGACTTAAATTATAATAGGGATATATGTATTGAACGGAGGTACTATGAACTGTAAGAGATTACATACAAATCTACTTGTCAAGCCTACGTCTCAAAACAAACATGATGTTCATGTTATAGGCTTGAAGATTTTTATATTGAATAATAATTTTAGTAAACTTTAAACTTTCTGGAACATTAAAACAATTATGTTTTTATTTGATATGGCATACTGGGTATGAGTATATACCTTAAACATTTTTGTGTTCTTTATTAGCATGTTTAAGTATCCTTAAATAAATATGATGATCATATTATTTAGAATTGTCCTTGATCAATTATTACTAGGGGATTAGTAATAAATCAAGATCATTGTGAAGTATGGTCATAGTCCAAGTTGGAAGTGCACTAGGTGCAACTAGAGTCACATGCGTTTGTCGGTGCACAAGGTGTTGGACAAGACCCACGGTCAGGATCATCTCATAGATCGGCGTCATAAGGTGAGTCTTGAAATAGTGAACACTCTTTATCCTCATATCTGAGATATGCATTGGGATCTAATGCACAAGGAGTGTTATGCTTTGATATAGTCTAACGTTACCCTTAACCGGGTAATCATAAGTGCTATGTTGGGTATAACATGAATTATATCGTTAGTCGTGTACATGCAATATGGGATTTGCTCCTTTCAAGATGAAAGAGATATTTTTGGGCCCCTCGATTACATAGTTTGATTTACATGCATGAACAAGTGGATTAGTTGGACTAATGGCACTTGTATAATCAAATATGTTGGGATTGAGAAACATATTCTTTGAACTATAAAAGATGAGATAGATCTATGCCTTAAGTTCAAAACAAAATATCGTGAAGCAAAAGGATAATGAATGATTATACTATATGATTGATTGGATCAATCAAATTGCTCGAAGGTAAAAGCACATTTACACAGCCTTGGGGGCGATGACGTGTTGCTAGACGCTTACCATCGTCTTTGTTACTGTGTATCATGTGCAAGTGGGAGAATGTAAGTTATTATATGCCCACGACACGTGTCACACAGAGATACTAATGAGGAGTATGTAAACCTACATGGTCGCACACAAAGAATACGTTTGTTTCCATTTTTAGAAACTCGGATTAAATCAAGTTGATTAAGGAAATAATTATTCTTGAAGAATAATTATGAAAATATATGTTAAACAGTAATTATGATAATTACAGAGTGAAAACTTATCTGTAATTATATATATAATTATATTTAAATTTTAAAAGATAATTATATATATATATATATATATATTTGAATTTGAATTTGAATATTACAGATAAATATTAAACCTTATTTAAACTTTATTTGAATTATAGGCTAACTATAACTCTTCTGGTATAAATAGAGCATTGGGCTAAACCTTTTTATGAATGATTTGATTTTAGAATTAGCCTTTCAGTTAAATACAGAAAATAAACTTTTTCTTTTATGTAAAACACATATAGATCTAGGGTTTTGGGGCTAGCACCCGGTGGAGACGGGAAACGTTTTTGTGTGTGGACTACCGATAGAGGAAACCTGCTTTGGTTTCTTGGTGCTCCGTTTCAATCCCGACTGATCTCCGATAGGTAAGATTCTAAACACCCTATGGTGTGGTTTTTTTATTTAATTAAATGCATCATTGGATTCGATTGGGTTTTAAGTTTTAGAAAAGTTTTCTATTTAATATTTCGTAACCAGAATTTCTTTTAATATCCGTTGCGTATAACGGTTACAAATTTTTATTAAAACCCAACATACACGGATGGGGATTGGGTCCTCATCCAATTACCATGCGGCCATGCCTATGTATACTCATACCTGTTTTAATTTGGTACATCTGTTTTTTATGTATTTTATGGAAGTCATTTGACAACGGTCGTCATGGAAGGGCGTCGGCCCGTCGATGGTCGTGTAAGGGCGTCAGACGTTGGTGGTCGGCTAAGGTTTTGAGGAGTCGAAGAGTCTTGTGAACGAAAGAGAAAGAATTTTGTTTGGTCAATGTGTCAAATTGTCAATGTCCTGCGGGATATCATTAGGAATTAGGAAGCATATTTTTTCTATTAATTTTTTAATTATTAAACAAAATTAAAATAAAATAATGATAATTAATTAAAAATAAAATAAAATTATGTAGTATTATAAATCAGTTGAAACATGTTACAAATGGGTTGAAAACAGGTTGACAATGGGTTAAAACCAGGTTGGAAATTTCAACCCAACCCAACCCATTTACATAAATGGGTTGGACGGGTTGACCCATTTAACTTAAATGGGTTAAAAATCTCAATCTAACCTGCTAAATTTGGGTTTGATTCAGGTTAAGTTGATGGGTTGGGTCACTTTTTGCCACCCCTAAGTCCATGCCTATGTAAACCACAAGGCTTGTGGCGTACTGGTTAAGTCCTGTGAGGGATGTGGTGGGATATCCCATCCACCCCGGGTTCGAATCCAAGCGTACACAACCTGTGGCCATTGGGGTTTATCCAGGGTTGTCGCTTTAACAGTCAAAAATTGTCGGGGATTAGTCTAGGCTGTTCCTAGGATACCCTTTCCATGCCTATGTATACTCATACCTGTTTTAATATGGTACATCTGTCTTTTATGTATTTTTAAGGGGAGTTTCGAGTATTCTATGGTCCAAAATATTATAAATATGTTTTAGAGTAAACGATGATTTTTGACTTTGTGGTTTATTATAAACTACAACTTTGGCCTATATGCTCTCTAACCGTAATTTTTGCTTATGTAGTTTGTAATTCATTGTCGTTTTCGTCCTTACCTTTTACATGGCAAGTGGTTTACCTTTAAATATGAGGGACGATAACAACAATGAATTTTAAACAACAATGAATTTTAAACAATAAATTATGGACCACGGAGACAAAAACCATAGCAAAGAGACAATATAGCAATTTTCAGACAACCGAAGATCATAGTTTATCCTACGTTTTATATTTTCATTTCTTTGAAATTTTTTTGATTAATTTTCAAGTCATTCCCAAAATAATCGTGTTACTGAGGCTTTGTTTGGCAAAAAAAAGCTAGCTTAGCCTTTTTCTTTGGTACATGTTTGGATGACCAAAAACTAGTTTATAAGCTAGCTTATTGAAAAGCTACTCAAAGTAGCGTTTTGAAAAGCTAGCTTTATAAGCTAGTTTGCCAAACATAGCCTAAATATTACGAAAGCTTAATGAAATTCCATGTGTATGCAATATTCAATAGTCTTGACATCAGCTCGATAGCTCCGAGAATTTTATAAAGTGGCAAATCCTGAACTCTAACGTTTATTTTCCTTACGATGATCTCGATACCATCTCAATAGTCGCACAATTACTTTTAAAATCATTTTCCCACTCGTTCATTTTTTAAGTAAATAATAACTTCTCTAAAACATTTCCTCCTCCCCGATCACTTGTTAAACAAATACACCCCAAAACACTAAATACACATTAAACATCTTTAAGCCTCATCTCTTCTCACACGATAGTCTCGATAGGTTCTCAATAATTGTTCCCGTTCTAGTCAATACGGGTTAACTTATAAATTATAACATTCATCAAGATAAGACATGAGATTAAAAAAAGAGGATATTTCCTCGCACGACACAAAACATATCCATGCCTCTCATGCAACCATCAGGCAATAATAATTCCTTTTACGAGGACCTCAAATGTTTTTTAGGTATATAATTTTTATATATGATAAATACGTGCACAGAGGAAGGTTCAAACGAGAACGCTAACTATTTAAGAAAACAACAAATCATGTACAAAATCATATGTGATTTTACATTAACCGGCAAAAACTGGGCGCGGGTGACTTGTACCTGAATCATATATGATTTTGTATGTACTTGGCTCTTCTCGTGTTTTCTTAAATAAATATTGTTCTCGTATGAACCCACCTCTACTTACACATGCTCATTTGAACCTCCCATATATATATATGATGCAGGATTTGTAAATTTACAACTGCATTATTTATAACAAGAGAACTACAAAAAGGTTTCTGGATGCATTTTTATTACAATTTCATAGAAAATCATTTTCATGATAGAAAGCATATAATATAACACCACAAGGGGATTATGGGTCTAATAGTTTATAAAATCCTCATGATTGTGTACCTCGCTTGCGAGCCATCTCCCGAGCCATTTCTCTTAGTTCTTCCGGTGATTGGGGCCTTGGTCCCTCCGGAGGGTACACGATGTATTCACGCTTCAAAACAAATATTATAACTACTCACAAATCAAACATAAAATATTTCTCAAGTATAATATTCAACAAACAAAACCATGTCATTTTTCTATAATTAGTATATAAAGAGAATGACTGAGAATGTGATGACAGTCATTCTTATTTTCATATCACAGATAACTTGGAAGACTTGACCCATCTCTCCAACATAGGCAGTTATTCGGTTCGTTAAGTTTCATCGTTTGCTTGTTTTTGACAGACTGTCTTTGTTTCTATAATAAAACTTGTCTGTTTCATATCGGGGTCTCTTCTCTCATTCAGTCCTTCAAATCAAAAAACCACCTGTCTGCCTCACATTCAGTCCTCCCTTTCAGATTCACAGTTTCAACTTCTCCTTCCCTGATCACGATTTTGCACATTCTGCCACATTAAAAACTCGGTTCAAAGAAATAGTCAATTTAAGAATAGTCACCTCTCTTTTTTTCGTCATCTTCTTTGTTCCGCTATTCTGTTATTCCTTATAACTTTTAAGTCAGTTTGATTCTCTTGTATTAATATATTTATTTCTAAATTTTTGCTAACTTTTTCCACCTGCATCTTCTGCTTTTACTTCTATCAACACTACTCTTTAAATTTCCATCTTTGTTCTCTCTTTATTCTATTGTTGATTCTATGCTTCTACTTATCTCATTTTAGCTCATATGTTCTTTGTCCTTCCAATTATCCATCCTTGTTTAGTTCGTGTTATGGTGCTATGTTTATTAGCTCAATCAACAGTACATGCTTTCATGCAACCATATCATGGAAAGGATGCCTAACTTTCTGTCATTGATGGTTTCATAAGCACCTCAAACATTTTCACTCACCATTGATTTAAAGGTAGTTTGCTATCATCCTCACATTGGCCTTCCAATCTGGCTTTTGACATTATTGAAAACTCATCCATCGAATAGAAACATACAAACAAACCCAGTATATTCCACTCGGAGGTGGGGTCTAGGGATATGCATCCATACCCGATCTCTACCTCAAATAGTAGTAAGCAACAACACACAAACAGTAACAAACAAAACACACCATGTTTGTAACAAACAAAACAAAAGCAGGTACAGAAAAATAAAACCTATCAGAGGGCATGTCCTCGAAACTGCCTAAAGCCGTTGACCTGTTATGTCTAACCTCAGCCACTCATCTCAAGTCCTCCTCACTCCGTTGACCCTCACAATTTCTACCCTCCTCATTGGAGTAGCCATCTGTCTCCTACGAATGTCACCAAACCACCACATCTTCCTCCCTCAACTCATCTGAAATGTGTTCAACTCCAACACCACCCGATAGACCTCGTTTGGTATCCAAAGGTTCATCTAAGCATCCTCATTTCTGCAACACCAACATTCTGACTCAGGATATAGTTGGTCAAACGTTTACCCAGTAAATTCCTTTCAATTTTAGCTGAACCTTTTTGTCACGTAACACCCCCGTGGCAACCCTCCACTTTAGCCATCTATACGATGTGTTATCTAGTCCACCTCATCCGCCTTCTAAATCATGGAGCCTAGATACTTGAAACTATCTTTTTGGTGCCCTCCAATGTTTACTTCCACCCTATCCTAGATACTCACCACAATGCAACCACACCATCAATAGTCAGTCTTAGAGCAAGTGATGTGTAGACCTTGAGATTCCAATGCACACCTCCACTTGCGCAATCCTGATGAATATTTTAAATAGGAGGTTGACTATATGAGATGATAAAAGGTAGCACCTGATCGGCCCGACTTTACCAAATGCCCACCCCAGGCCCTCCTTGCGGTGTGCCCTTCCTTGAATTATTTGGTCATGCATTACTTGTTGAATATTCCAGTGACCTGTAAAAAGTGAGCCTAACCCTTGGGGATGTGGTAATATATCTAAGAAATTATTCCATCTCCAACTCATTCACCACCTCCACCATCAATCCCGCTACCAATACAATATCGTTAGCCAATAGCATAGACCATAGTTTGCTCCCCGGGACCAGAGAAATCTCATCATAGCAAATAAGAATAGGCTTAGGGGTTGTTTACCTAATCACTTACCCAGTAAGTGATTACCGGTAAAATTCAACACTATCACCAACTTATCGGGTAAGATTTTAGTCTACCAAAATGGCATCGTATGCAATAATTTATCCGGTAAGCGCTAACTGTGGTAAGAGTCATCGCACTCACTTACCGGGTAAGACTCTCAGTCATTGCCTTTGCTCTTACTCTTACTGGGTACGAATTTTGATCCTTGCCATATTCATCCGGTAAGGTAACGTGAATTGGTAAGCACTTACCCGGGTAGTTGTTGGTAAACGACCCCTTAGTGTCGATCCTTGGTGTAGCCCTATCAGAAAATTGTCCGTCTCACCCACTAGGGTCCTAACACAAGTCATCAATCCATCGCACATATCTTGAATCTCCCTTGCATACGTCTACAACACCCTCTTTTCTTCAACATCCAGTCATACACTATCATAAGTTATCTTTAGGTCTATAGACACCATGTGTAAATCCCTGTTGTGCTCCCTATACTTCTCAATGAGGCATCTGAGGAGGTGAACTGCCTTGATCTAAGGGCAGGCCTATTAAGAGGAGAGCGGGCTCCCATGCAGCAGCAAACTCGACTATTGCAAGAGAAAAAATTAGACGTCTGAAAGGTGCATCCGCATGAATTTGAGGGGTGCCCTTATATACTTTGAAACCAAATTTATAACAAAAATTAAACATGGGTGGGATGTTAGATTAGCACTTTACATGCAAGAGGTCATGGGTTCAATTTCAAATCTTATTTGAAGTAATAGTTAAATTTTTCGTCTTCTAATTTTAGGCTTCAGGACCGGCCTTGAGCATTAACTCACGCCCTACAATGGTATTTCTGATAATATAAACAACAAAAATATAGTTAAATGAATCGAACACACAACCTCATGTTCAATTATAGACACTACTACCACTATGCCATCAGTTTTTTGTTAATTTATCTCCCATTTTGATTTTATTATCTTTTCATGATTTATTTTTCTTCTCAATGCCAATTAATCTTAGAAATCGTCAACACAATTGACTATTCCATGGTCAAATTGCATTGAATTTCCCCATGTTAAACCGCGATTTTGCGGACGCACCTTAAACATGCACCCACTCAGAGAAATTCCTGGGTCCACCACTGTTTTGATTAAATATTCTTTTTTTTTTTGGGCCCTACACATTTGTTTTGCATTTTTAAGGTTTAAAGCTTATTCTTATTTAGCTTTACTCACCATGCAAAGAGGATTGCAATTGCACTCGGCATCTGTTTGTTCCAAGTAGAATTTGTACGTTCTATGTAATGTAACAAAGGATAAACAGAAGTTGATTGATTTGGTTAGCAATGGTGGCGGACCCAAGACTTGTGTCGAGCGGGTGCACCTTTAAAGTGGACCAAAGGCCTGTAACATCGCCCGATGCGTCTTTGGCCGAATTCCACTGTTTCAAAGGGTTTTTCAGTTTTTTGGTTGATTTCGAGGGATTTCTTTAGTTGATTTCCAGAGACTTTTTCGATTTTTTATTTGATTTGAAGGGGCATGTTTTTTTGGTTGATGTTCGTGGTATTTTTTAATATCCCGAAGCACCTCTCAAAGTTTAGCGAGTGCATATTAACGCAAAAAAAATTTGCATGTGAAATTCAATTGGGTTGATGCACGAAAGCTTCCTCAGGCATGAATAGATTTGCCCCTGGTTAGCAATAGATTCAATAACAGGGGTGGGTCACAAGGAAGAAGATGATAGGTCACTATTGGTGGTCGGAGGTGGGGAATGGCCGAAGATGTTAAACGTCTTTTAGGGGAGAAGGGATGTCGTGACGTGTATATACATATAATATCTTTTTGATTTTTTTTTAAAAAGGAATAAAGGAAGTAAAAAGACAAAAATACCTATCAGTTATCTGAGTTAGAGGGAAGCATGGTGTCATGATCCAAATACGTAATTCATTCTGGAACATTGTTAAAGTTTTGGGTGTGCTTTGGCCAAAGGCTGGCCCGAGTGTCGGAAGGTACTCACCCATATATATCATGCATCTAGGGGTAAGGGTGTCAAGGAGTCGAGCTTTTAACGAGCTAGATATTTCTCAAGCTCGAGTCGATCACAATCACAAAATAGAACCCGTTTAACTTAACCAACCAAGCTTCATAACACCAATGTTCGACTCAACTCATTCGAAAACTCGATTACTTTATCTAGTCGAGTCGAGCGGAGCCATTCGTGCATACACTGTTTTAAGCCAAACATGCTTATATTTTCATAAACCATACAACAAAAATTATCAACCCCAAGCATGTAGACGAGTTAATCGATCGCGAGTTTAAGCCCATAAACGAGCATCGAGCTCGATAACTCAAAAAATATTCCCGCTCGAGCCTACGTTGAAAAAGTTATCCAACTCGAGCTTAGTATTATATTCTCAAGCCGAGCTCGAATAACCTACTACTCAATTCAGCTCTCTTACACTCGTATGCACCACTTCATATCTTCATAGTTGATTCAAGAACCATCATTACTCTTGCGAAACCATTTTAACATGCTAAATCTCTTATTTATTCTTTTACTTCATAGAGGCACTAATTTCTGAAGGCTTATTTAAAGATGAAGTTTACGAATAATATCTTAATATTCGACTAATTGCAAAAAATAAAATAAAACCAATCCTGCATCTGGAGGCCGATCACCGAGTCTAGATGTTAGCCAAAGATATTTTGGCCTTGAGCATTACGATCTTCAGCTTAAAGTAGTTACACCTTTAAAGTAAGTATTGTCTTATAATAGTTATTGTTCATTCTGAGTTTACCTTAAAGTTGTTTTCACCTTTATACATTTTCGAACTCAATTTTTTTATGTTTAATAGTAACTAGTTTATGGCACCGCACATTGAGCAGTGATCAAATTTGGGTTTTAGCATTACTTGATGTTCAAAATTGAATATTTTCAAAATAATATATTAATCCATAAAAATCGAAAAATAAAAGTTTCATTTAGAGAAATATACTAACCAATAATGACCCTCCCCTATCATTGAATCCTTGAACCTATTGCTAACCAGGGGTGGTTCCATTCATGCCTAAGCAGAGTCCCGTGCACCAACTCAACTGAATTGCGCAAGTAAAAGTTTTTTTGGGTATGAAAGGTACACCCACTAAACTTTAAGAGGTGCTCCGGGATATTAGAAAATACAACAAACAACCAAAAAACATGCCCCCCAAAATCAACCATAAAACCAGAAAAGTCCCTCGAAATCAACTAAAAAAAACCAAAAAAAACCTATTGAAATCAACCAAAATACTTCAAAACACTTGGAAACGATGGAATTCGGTTAAAGACACATTGGGTGACTTTATAGGCCCTTGATCCACTATAAAGGTACACCCGCTCAACACAAATTCTAGTCCGCCACTGCCTTGATCATTAATTGACCTGGAATGAAACCAAATTGGTTCTCCGTCACCTTCATCTCGCACTCCAAAACTCCAATCACTCGCTCCCAAATTGGTGTAAATTGTCATCGATCGTTAATCGACCCTAACCTCAATCACTTGCTTCCAAAATTTCATGGTGTGGTTATCAATTCAAGATTGCTATGTGTTTGGTGATTGAGTTTGCTACATTCATGGACAAAGAAGATACAATGCCATTTCAATGTGGGATCTTGCAACCTGTGTTGTTAATATCGCGATATATCGCCGATATATCGTGTATCGCCCCTACATAAAATATCGGTGGTAAAATATCGGACATTATATCGGCAGCCGATATATTGGCGATATTTACCGATATATCGGCGATATTTACCGATATATCGGCGATATTTTAACCAAAATATCGGTCGATAATACCGATATTTTGATAATACAATTTTGGGCCTATTTTTTTTTGTAATACTTATGTTGGGTTGGGCTTTGTAATACTTCTTTTTTAGAGTTATATCATATGGGCCTTTTTTTTTAATTTGTTAGAAATCTAACTTAGGTTTTAGATATACGTCTTCTTCTTCAATTATTTCATCGACTTCTCTTCAACACAACAGTACACTTTCATCGACTTCTTCTACTGCTGGTTCTTCTCTTCTTCAGAGTTGGTCGAATTCTTCTCTTTCTTTCCTGGTGCTGTCTGTTTCTTCATCAACTTCTGCTGTATTTATTCTCCATTCGACATCTTTAGTTCTTTTGCTTATTTGCTGCTTCTTCTCTTCCAACACAGGGTACCGATTAGAGTTATAAATTTATAATTTGTCTTTTGCTTATATGCATTCTATTAAATTAGAGTTAGATTAGAGTTAGAGTTATAATTTGTTTTTGGCATTCTATTAAATTAGAGTTAGAGTTATAAACTCATAATCTGTTTCTTCTACATTCATTTTAAACTACTGATATAAATATATAATTCTGAGAAATATTATATGAACCGATATTACCAATATATCACCGATATTTCCGATATATCGTGTATCGGTCCCTGACCGATACACCACCGATATCCGATATTAACAGCATAGCTTGCAACTTGCAAGGGTTTGAAGAATCGGTGAATCTTCAATATGAAATCAAGTTGTTGTTGCTCTTCAATGTAGTTATGATGGGAAAGGCAACTTGCTTTCCTCCTAAGCCATTTTAGGCATTTGTAACATCCAATTATGGATCTCTTTACCTCTATCAAACAATGGAGCACAACTTTTTGCCAAATAAAAACAAATACTATTATGTATCTATTTGTTGCTTGCATATTTATCAATGCCACATAGACTCATATATGTCGTTTTTTACGTTTTTAAGTTTTATTTGCTAGTTTTTAATATATAGCCTAATTGAACTTGCTTATTATCGGTGTTCAAAAAAGCGCACGCGCCATGGCGCGATATGGCGTAAGACGCGTCTCCGCCGTTACGAAATGGCCCATAACGTTTCTGTAAGGCGTGGCTCACGCTATGGCGCGTTAAGACGCGCCATGGCGCGCGTTTTTTCTAAGGCGTAACTTTTTTTCAAAATTTTTTTTTTTAATTTTTTAATTCTTTTATCTTTTGTGTTTTTACATTTTTATCTTTAGATTTAACACTTTTATAGATTTATCTAGTCACATCACTTACAGTTTCATGAAGTTATAAACGTTATGGACTCACGATTAAAACGAAATTGTAAAATTATTTTTCTAAGTTCTATTTTAAATATTCAATCAAAAACTATTTTTATACTAGTAATTTATATGATTTTTCTTCTTCCAATATGAGTGTACATTCTTTAATATCATTATTTGATTAGAATAATATATATAAAACATATACGTATATATAATTTTGAATATGACATACAAATTTGTCGTCTTATGTCACGCCTTGAAAAACGCCGCGTCCTCGCCGTGGCGTGTAAGGCTTAAGGCTTGACCTCGCCGCCACGCCACACCTCACGCTATTTTGAACCTTGCTTATTACTATTGATTAATTAAGTAACAGTACAAAACATATGTTTTTATATATAATATTATATATGAATTAGAAATTTGACGCCATAAGTCACACCTTGAAAACGTCAAAACGTCATGGCTTTGCCTTAGCTCCCAAGGCTTGAGGCTTGATCTCACCGCCACGCCATGCCCCACGCCATTTAGAACCTTGTAAATACTTCCATAGATGAGAACAAATTCTTTGATTATAGAACATTAATCTGCATAGCTCAACTATGCCACATCCCAAAAGCAACTCCAAAGTCCAAGTATGTGTAGGATTACTATCCAGCCCCAACCCAAGGTGTTAACTAGTTTTGTCATTTTTATATAGATTCTTGCACCTCTAACTCAATAATTATATGGTATTACCTGATATTAAAAATAATCATCAAATTGTCCTACATTCATGTTTAACCTCAAATTATCGCATAATAATCCTTGGTTCTCACCCTTACTCGATATGATTTAGGTCCCAAGTTTACTTTTCCAATTTGTTAATCAACTTGTAGACATCCTTGTCAAGATTTGCAAAACTTAGCTCAAGACCCATGAGTTAGTGTGTTCTTCATTCCTACTTTTCATATAAGCCTCGTGGGTTTCACCGCTCACTTCCTTTTTTGGATAAAGGAGACATAACCCCAGAAAAACTTTTATTATAGAAAAAGAAAAAAATTGTACAAAGGAAAGGAAGGTGCCCCTCTAGATTTTGTAATTACATTCAAGTGGTTTCTATTTAGCTAGTTTATTCTTCTACATGGTCTCTTTTCTATAGTTTCTTACAATCAATTAACAAGTTATATCACTCTCTTTTGCCCTCGGTAACTATCCACCTCCTCGTCCCACCACCATGTGTCCTAAGTTTGATCTACTAACTTTAAAGGGTTTCAGTACTTTTTAACTTCGAATGTTAGGTCAAACCGGATGTCATTTTTCTTTTCAAGTAAATAATCATGAATCCGTTTTTTCAGTCTACAACTAGTTCATGATAGAACCCGAGTTAATTGTGTTCGTCTGCGTTGCATCTCTATCTCCTATCGATCCTAAAAAACAAACAATCCCATATGACTACATCATCAACAAGTTGTAAAAGGACACAGAAAATAAGCTAATGTCAACTCCTCTGCTCCAACAACATAGCTAAAACCTTGACTTCAAATGTTAAAATAATCACTTCGGATCTTCTATATTGATACGATTTTGAAGTCCGAGAACAGCTACGAACTAAATTAAACTTCTGTAACAAACACTATGACTGAATAATACTGTTGACGCAAACACAATAACGAAATCAAAATCAAGTCTGTGACCAAAATACACGAGGATTAACATTTAGAAATCAATTTTTTCCTGAATTTTCAAGGTATACTTACAGCGCCCATGAATTTCCGAAGATTCTTAGTGTTATTGGCGAAGAAATACATAAGACCGATCGGAACTGTGACGTAAACGGCGAACTTCGCGATCTCCAGTACACCTTTGGATGTCCCCAACGATGTCATTGTATACGTCTCCGACAACTGAAACCAAATCCTGAATCGAAATACGTTCTTCTGAAGCTCGACGAAAACCCTAACATGGCGTTGTCTCTTGTGTGGATAACGATTTTACAACAGGGAACCGGCTCAACCAATATGGGCCGGACGGGTCGGGTTTATAAAATTAGCGATGAGCCATTGCCCATAAATCATAATCGAGCCAATTTCCTCAGGTTATCTTTTGCCTTTCACTTCCACCTAAATATCGTCAAATTGGGGCAGCTCCAAGGTTTTAAATGGCGTGAGGCGTGGCGTGACGTGGCGGCGAGACCAAGCCTCAAGTCTTAGAAGTCACGGCGCAACTTATGGCGTCAAATTTCTAATTCATATATAATATTATATATAAAAACGTATGTTTTGTAGTGTTACTCAATGAGTCAATAATAATAAGCAAGTTAAATTAGGTTATATATATTAGAAACTTGCAAATAAGACAATAAAAACGTAAAGAAAAATAAAATATTTAATTACAATTAGACCATGGCGTGCCATAGGCTTAACGTGGTGTGACACACAAGCCTTGGTGTCATGGCCGGGCCATGGCGGCTGTGCGGCGAGTTTTTTAGAACAGTGGCTGCTCTGGCCTTGCCTGAAACCGATTAAGAAGACCTGTAGGGATCGATTATGGCCTGACAGTCCAAGATCGGTTATGATTTTTCATAAATATTAAAGGTTCGTCCTGGCCCGGGACAGGTAATACAGAGGCCCAATTTTTTTTGAAAGTAAGTTTTTATAATCATATATCAAGTTTTTCAAGATTTCTACAAGACTCTTCCGAAATTCATACACCCAGTATTTTTTGAAGTTTTTCAAGATTTATACATATCCCCAAAATTTTTTGAAGTGTTTCAATACCAAATTTCAAAAATCGTAATTTCAAAATTGTGATTTAAACCAGCAACTTATGCGGTTTCTTCATTTCTTATTCTACATTGAATTTGCATCTATGAAAGCTTGGTAGGTGTTGTTGAGCATCTCAGACAACATGCTTGATTGAGAAAATTTGAAGTTAACAAAATTTTCGGTTCCACTAAGTTTTAGCTTCGGCCTCAAAAGGATAAAACGACGATCCAAATCCATAACTCACGAGCGATTTCTTCATATTGTTTTTACCAAACGACTTGCACCCGATAGACTAAAAATCCTAGAACCAAAATCGATTGGTCACGGACTGATTTAGGGTTCCATTAAGAGGAAGGCTATAGAATGTTACCTGTGAATTCGACGAGAAGAGAAGCGGTGACAACAATGGGAATGAAAAGGGGGCAACAACCGATGAGAACGAGGAGGGAGAAATCCAAGTATTCAAGAGTAAGTGTTATGTTCATGTTGGGTATATTCTGGTAATTTTTGGGGTTTCATTCTTATCAAAGTTCAAGTAATTTTAGTGAAGGTTTCATTGAGATGATGACATGGATAAATTATTTTCCATGTAAGCATTATGGAAAAAGTAAAGTTGCCTAAGTCATCAAAAGTTAACCGGTTACACAGGTAATGGAGATCCTAATATATACATATATATATATATATATGCAAAGTTTGATTTAAGCCCTAAAATGAAGATTTTAAAAGTTGGTTCTCCCAAATAGGAATCAACCCAAAGTTAGTTCCATTTTGATGCAATTTTCCCATAATATTTTTGTGTAAAAAAGATTTAAAATATATTTGAATTACCCAATTAGATATTTTAAAGTGTATTTCAATAAGATATTGTCTTAAAAAAAATCTTCAAACAAATTTTTTATATGTTCAAAATTGATTTTGAAAAAAAAAACTTTGGGACCAATTTGTCCGGCCTGAGACCGGGCTTTGTACATGGAGAATGGGACGGGTGTTTTTGATGGGGACCGGGACTAGTTTTTGGCTATCTCTACTTCAACTTTTTAATTCTTTCTAAATATTTATAATATTTGATTTGATACATAATTTAATAAAAATATTATTAATATAGTAAAATTCCAACTATAGACCACAAATCAGTTCAAACAAAATTGTACAATGATCGTAGACAGATAAATTTGAAATAGAATCTTTCTCGTAAAAAAACATTGCATTATTATAAAATTCTCATCATTAGAGGTGTTCACGGTTCAATTAATGTAAAAAGTG
Organism: Arctium minus; assembly: GCA_954870635.1. Classification (NCBI taxonomy): domain Eukaryota; kingdom Viridiplantae; phylum Streptophyta; class Magnoliopsida; order Asterales; family Asteraceae; genus Arctium; species Arctium minus. The sequence continues at coordinate 74,740,779 of OX941089.1, read as the reverse complement.
AAAAAGCCAAAACCCATCATTTTTCCGTTGATCTCAATTTACAATTAACCTTTAGTTAGATTGCAGGTAACCTCTAGACATAAAACATAATGAATTTCCAATTATTAATTCATGGCGATCAATAATTTTCACTTGCCATATTACTTACCCGAAAGTAATTATATTATGTTTGAACTGACAAAAAAATAGGAGTATAAACTTAAGCCGCAATAAAGTCACAATTTTTTAATTAGTTCATTTGGATTTTGACTTCTGATATAGTAAGAATATGAAAGTGTCATACCTCGTTCCATGTTTCAACTCAAAATGACACTATTCCAAACTTTTATGGCATATTACCTCTAGAAATTTTAACATATGAATTGAGTGTCTTGAAGGTGGATGAAGTTGATCATGTGATTACTAATCGGGACTAGATTTCGAAACAAGTTAAGGATAATCTTCATGAAGCTTTAAAACCAAATGAAGCAGATAGATGATTTGAAAAGGCATAATATCGAGTTTCAAGTTGGTAACTTTTTTTTTTCTCTCAAGCTCCAAACTTTTTGCTACACCTTATTGTACAAGAGGGCTTGCCATAACCTAGTGAATATTGACTAAAACTATCAAAGGTTCTAGAATTTACGTCTTCCATGTCTCTTTGGTTAGAAAATTTGTGGGAGATCTTAGGTCATTGTAACACCCATAATTTTGTTATTTATATTGAATTATAAATTACCCAATTTATCTTTCGTGGTCAAATTGAAAATAATCATTTCTCGGTTTAGAGTTTCAGCCCGATATGTTTCGAGAGCAAAAGTGGAGTTAATTTTGTGAACTTTAGGTCATTTTGGTGATCTGGGCGACTTATCGTAAGACCAAAGTCGCATGGAAAGCCGCCTAAGGCAATAGATCACAAAACTGTTGGGGCACGACAAGGGATTGGGCGGCCTTCTTGCGACCAAAGCCGCATCAGAAGGCGCCACGGTACAGACATGACAAGGAGCGCGAGGTGGTCACGACAAGGAGCGCGACATGGTTATAGCATAAAACATGGCATGGAGAGCGGTTTGGCCATGGCACGAGGCACAACATGGACACAACATAGGCATGAAGCGAGCCAAGAAAGGGGCACAGGCAACTCATGGCGCGACTTAAGTCGTCGTCCAACTCGTGCCGAGTGCCCATATCGCCATTTTTTCCACCCACCTCATTTCCTCTCACATTTAGATGATATTTGAAGCCAAGATCTATTTTTTGATCCCTTCAATGTAAGGTTTTGGTGTATGATAAGCTTTTGGAAGAGGGTTGGATCTCGCCTTCACTTCTCGTCCTTCTATCTCCTCATGTTGGGTCCGATTTTTGGGTTTTTATCTTGAAACTTTTGGGTGTTTTTAAGAGCAAGAGGAGCCTTGTATTCAAGGGATTTGTGACTTCATTTTAGAGTTCCAGTAGGAGAGATTACAAGAATTTGAAGAGGTAAGTTTTTGGGTACTTTGAGATTTAATTTAGGTTTTGTTGTGGATCCGATCTCATGTTTGCATTTGGTACCTTTTAGACTTGGATTGTGTTCTTGGAAAGGTTTTGGAGGTCTTTGCTTGTGAGTCTCAATCCTTCATCAATGGAACCTAGAGTTTGGGGTTTAAAAACTAGGTTTAACATAGCCTAGCAATATGAGTTTCAAGTTACTTTGTGAAAACTTTGTACATTTCAAAAGTATCCATTTTAGAGTTTTAAGTGTTTTCTTTAAAATTTATCAAATGTGTTGGTTGTATGGTGAAATTGCATTTTGGTTCATTTGATTTTATAAAATCTTAAGAAATGCTTACATTGGGGTTTTTGGAAATTTTGTAACATCCGTGGTTTCGGAATGTTCGTTTATATTTCTCGTTTTCTCTTTATGGAATTAAGACGTTTAATCATGAATGTTTTGTATAAAATTCATAGTAGAGCGATTGAGGATTGAATCAGGCGAGAAAAACGAGAAATCGGGCGGAAGCAATGACCTGCGACTTGGGTTACGGCATAGGTCGCAAGGCCTACTATTTGGCGTAGGTCTGGATAAATCGGGCAACCTGCCACGTGACTTAAGTCGTGGGCCAGGTCGTGTGGCGCACCTGGAAGCCTTAAAGACCCGATTTTGGGTATCTTCTCCTCATTTGTTCACCGTAACTTTTCCCCTCTGCCATTTCCCTCTCAATATTGGATGTTTTTGGAGCTCAAGGTCAGATTTTGTATCTTTTGAAAGTTTCCCTTTGGCAATTTTAAGAGTTATCAAGTTGATGGTAAGATTTCTCATCCTCAACCAAAAGCTAGGGTTTATGTGTTCTTCATTCCCTTTTCTTTTCTTCCCATTTTGATGTAACTTTGGAAGTATTTTTGCTAGAAGAAACCTTGTGGAAGTTTTGGGGCTACGATTTGGAAGGCTTATTAGGAGATCTCAAGTCTTCACCAAAGGAAGCTCAAGATTTTGAGTAAAACCTAGATTTATCATAAATCTAGCAATGTGAGTTCTAGTTACTTTGGAAAACTATATACATGTCAAAATATCTCTACTTTGGGTTTTGAACACATTTCCATGAGTTTAGTTCATATTTGATGAGTTTTGTGATTTTACGCATTTGGGGATATTTGGGTTATGAAATCCTTAAAGATTGTTTATGATGTTCTTATTGGATGTTTTGAGACACTAAAAGATATTTATTTTATCAAATATGATTTCTTGGATATTTGAATGATTTGGGACAAAAATATTGTTTTGACTCTTAAAAAGGTAACTTGGGTTAATAATGATTTCTTTGGATTTGTTGAACGAGTTGAAGGGTCCATTGACATTATTTGAAGTCAAATGTCGTTTTGGGATTTTACCCAACTTATGAACTTTTAATTGTGACATATTAGCCCTTTTGGCCATAAGCGTGTAAATATTTGATAAACATATTTCTTTGACTTTGTGAGGATTTTGAAAATACAAACCATACGGTTTTGCGTTTTTTGGCTATTATGCTTCAATGAAGTGATGGTTTACAAACCTATTCATGTTATAAGGCCATGTATTTGTTAAATGTTGGAAATCATTCATTTTCGGCTTATGTGGCTTACATTGACTTATTTAAATTAGTCAAATGTTTTGTGGGGTCTATTAGTTTGATTTTAACTCAAATGAGTTTTGGAGATATTTGTGGGGTTTTAATAACTCAATGTGGAGCTTTGGACGTATGATACATTTATTGCATGTTTGTTGGATATTACATGTTTTGATTGTGTTAATCATCCAATTAGAGTCATGTAATTTTAGACTGTAATGTATTAGATTTATAGGCATAGAAGTCTGTTGGGTTGTTAAATGTGGAGTTTTGATGTCCATACTTAAGTCTAGTGAGTGATCCCTAAGTCATGGTTTGAGAGCTTACGATGGTACCCTTTTGGGTCATATACGGAGCTAGTAGCCTGTCGTGGTACTCTATTGAGTCGTATACGCACTACTAGAAAACTAGGTATCTTCAACAAAAAATTTCGACGAAATTTGTTATCGAAAATCTTTGACGGATTTTAGACAGAATATGAAAAAATAAAATTTCTAAAATGATCGAGGGATTTTTGATAGATTTTAGACAGAAAATTTACGTCAATATTATGTCAAAGATTTTAGACGGATTTTAGACAGAAATTCCGTCGAAAATTATCTGTCTAAAATCCGTCAAATCATTCTGTCAATAATCCGTTGAAATGTATTCAGGTAATTAAAATTTAATTTTTTTCAATTCTGTCAAACTAATCCGTCAATAATCCGTCGAAATGTATTCAAATAATTAGAAATAATTTTTTTGATATAAAATTTTATTGGTACTCAATATGTATATAGCTATATATATAGAGACATTTTATTATACAACCATATATTGGTACTCAATATGTATATATTTAACGAGTCTATGTGTGATATATTAGTAACTTAGTTAATCGATAATCCGTCGAAATGTATTCAAATAATTAAAAATAACCTTTTTTTCAATATAATCATGAATTCGTTTTTCAGTCTACAACTAGTTCATGATAGAACCCTAGTTAATTGCATTGGTCTGCGTTGCATCTCTATCTCCTATCGATCCCACAAAGCATACAATCCCATATGACTACATCATCAACAAGTTGTACCGGAAAGGACACATAAAATATGTTAGGTCCTAGATCTACAACATCTCAAGTTTATGTAACAAGTTTAGATAGGATAGGACTATTTATTTAGAGAGAGAAAGCAAATCTAATCTAGAGAGAACAAATGTGATTAGAGAGCTACATTGTGAATTATGAAAACATTACAACACAAGACATCTATTTATAGTTAGGGTGTTCAAAAAAACCGCTGGACCGCTCAAACCGGTCGAACCAAGTCAAACCGGACCGTTTTTGGCGGTTTAGGCGGTCAGGTCAGGTCTGAAAAATTGCCAAACCTGGCGGTCCAGTCTGGTCTGCGGTTTGGAGGTTTTTTTGGGCGGTTTGAACCAAACCGACCGCCAAATATATCTATATATATATATATATATTTTATATACATCTTTATATCATCTATTGTTTAGGCCAAATATCCAATTTATCTTTAGACTTAAATATATACAAAAAGACCCAAAGATAATTTTAAATCGCCGTGAATTTTTTTTGCACTTTGCATATTACTTTTTTTTTGTGTTTTGTCTTGAGATATTTTGTAAACTTTTGTAGACTTTGTTAGCATTGTTGTAGACTTCTATTTATTTCAAATGAACTCAAGCTAATGAACCTTTAAAGTTTAAATTTTTATATGTTTTTTATGTTTAAACTTTAAAGCCCACTAAAAGGCCAAACCGCCTAAACCGGTCGACCAAACCGCCTAAACCGCGGTCCGACTTGACCGGTCTGGGCACTTGATGTCAAACCGCTCAGTTTGAAAAATCAACAAACCGCCACTAGCGGTTTGGTTTGTGGTTTGAGGGGTTAAACCGCCCAAACCGGACCGCGAACACCCCTAATTATAGTACTCTAACCTCTCTACCCTTGTTACAACATGTAAGCCCAAACCCATCTACAATTAAGCCCCAATAGGCCCAAGGCCTTTTACAAAACATTTTACTTTACAAAACTTTCTAAAATTAATACACTAACATTCCCCCCTTAAAGTTTTGGAGAGTAAATCATCTTGAAATCTTTAGCTCCTCTCCCCCTTGATTTTCTTGAAAAAACTTTAGTGGTGCAACTCTTCAATTGTAGTCTCGGCTCCCCCTTGAAATTTGCTCTTACTCTTCATGTTTTCAACTTTAAAACCGAATCCAATGTGCACCATAACCTCGACTAAGTGCATGAAAAGCATCTCGAAATGTAGAAACTCGAAGTCATTCCGATAAGCCCACAAGAAAGATAACGAACGAGTTTTACGTGACAAACCAAGTGCATTCTTAGTATATAACAAAGAATCCGGCGAAAAACCGCGAGTCGAGTAGGAATTCGGATTAAGAGCGTAATCAATCTTTCTTGAAGGAGGAACGATAAAACACACACTACAATGTAGGGGTTGAGGAACAATTTTGGCCAAATTAACGGATTTTGAACCAAAAATGTTAGAAAAACTAACGGAACTAACGAGATCCGTTAATTTTACTATTCATTGTCCTCACCAAAATACCAAAACCACAATCTGTTACAATTTTTTTCTTTTCTTCATAAAATATCGATCAAAGAGGCTCTTAGTTGCATCAAATGACTTGTTAATCATCAATTAAATGATTTTCAGCAACTTATGTATGCATGCATCGTGAAAAAGAAATGACAGTGAGAATCCGGCGATGTAATAGAAAGTTTCCGGCGATAACAAACTTTTTCCGGCGAGATCTTCCAACAGCTCAAAAACTCACGAATTCATACTGGAAATCTTTGTAGTTAGCTTGCAAACTAATTAACAAGAGTAAATAACCAGATCTGAGCAAAGTTGCAGAAAATCTCCGGCGAGAACAATAAGTTTTCCGGTGAAAACATTTTTCCGGCGAAGTGATTTTAACATACCACAATTTTCGATCTTATGCTCGAATTTCTATCAAACAAGTGACAAAGAGATAAACATTAAGCATATTTGTAATGAAGATTTAACAATATCACAGCTCAAAACCTCGAATTTCGGCGAAGAACAGTTCAGATTCGGTGAAGTCGTTTTTCCGGCGAGGCCTATTTCAACAAATTATAATTTCACGATTTCTTGCTCAAAATACATCAAACAACTAAAGATATATCGAGATAAACATTAAGAATAGATCTGTGACAAAGATCTGACAGTGTTTTAGCTCAAACCTTGAAATTCCGGCGAGATTCCGGTCAGATACGTTTTTCAGGTCAAACAACATCAAAAACTGATATCTCACTCAATTTTCGACGTATTTCAATTCTAAAAGATGTAGAATGCTTGAAATTCAACAACGAATAGATCTGATCAACTTGGATCAACTCATGCACGAAAAATTTTCGGATCTTAAGAATATACGCGAAGAACACCGAAAATCTCAAAAAAAATTCTAAAATCCTCAAAACTTGACGAAATTCGAATCTAAAAATTGTAGGTGATCTGAAATCGTATAACGAGCAAATCTTCAAGAGCATACGAGTTTTGAACACACTTACATTTAGATCGGGCAAAAGTACTTGAAATGTCGAGATCCGAAAATCGTATCGAGAAAATTTCATTGATTTGGCTCTGATACCACATGTTAGGTCCTAGATCTAACAACATCTCAAGTTTATGTAACAAGTTTAGATATGAGAGGACTATTTATTTAGAGAGAGAAAGTAAATTTTATCTAGAGAGAATAAAATGTGATTAGAGAGCTACATTATGAATTATGAGAATGAATTATAAAAACATTACAACACAAGACATCTATTTATAGTACTCTAACCTCTCTACCCTTGGTACAACATGTAAGCCCAAGCCCATCTACAATTAGGCCCAATAGGCCCAAGGCCTTTTACAAAACATTTTACTTTACAAAACTTTCTAAAATTAATACACTAACATTCTCCCCCTAAAGTTTTGGAAAGTAAATCATCTTGAAATCTTTAGCTCCTCTCCCCCTTGATTTTCTTGAAAAAACTTTAGTGGTGCAACTATTCAATTGTATGCTCGGTTCCCCCTTGAAATTTGCTCTTACTCTTCATGTTTTCAACTTTAAAACCGGATCCAATGTGCACCATAACCTCGACTAAGTGCATGAAAAGCATCTCGAAATGTAGAAACTCAAAATCATTCCGATAAGCCCACAAGAAAGATAACGAATGAGTTTTACGTGACAAACCAAGTGCATTCTTAGTATATAACAAAGAATCCGGCGAAAAACCGCGAGTCGAGTAGGAATTCGGCTTAAGAGCATAATCAATCTTTCTTGAAGGAGGAATGATAAAACACACACTACAATATAGGGGTTGAGGAACAATTTTGGCCAAATTAACGGATTTTGGACCAAAAATGTTAGAAAAACTAACGAAACTAACGAGATCCGTTAATTTTACTATTCATTGTCCTCACCAAAATACCAAAACCACAATCTGTTACAATTTTTTTCTTTTCTTCATATAATCTCGATCAAAGAGGCTGTTAGTTGCATCAAATGACTTGTTAATCATCAATTAAATGATTTTCAGCAACTTATGTATGCATGCATCGTGAAAAAGAAATGACAGTGAGAATCCGGCGATGTAACAGAAAGTTTCCGGCGATAGCAAACTTTTTCCGGCGAGATCTTCCAACAGCTCAAAAACTCACGAATTCATACTGGAAATCTTTGTAGTTAGCTTACAAACTAATCAACAGGAGTAAACAACCTGATCTGAGCAAAGTTGCAGAAATCTCCGGCGAGAACAATAAGTTTTCCGGTGAAAACGTTTTTCCGGTGAGGTGATTTTAACATACCACAATTTTCGATCTTATGCTCGAATTTCTATCAAACAAGTGACAAACGATCAAGATAAACATTAAGCAGATATGTAATGAAGATTTAACAATATCACAGCTCAAAACCTCGAATTCCGGCGAAGAACAGTTCCGGTCCGGTGAAGTCGTTTTTCCGGCGAGGCCTATTTCAACAGATTATAAAATCTCGATTTCTTGCTCAAAATACATCAAACAACTAAAGATATATCGAGATAAACATTAAGAATAGATCTGTGACAAAGATCTAACAGTGTTTTAGCTCAAACTTTGAAATTCTGGCGAGATTCCGGTCAGATACGTTTTTCCGGTCTAACAACTTCAAAAACTGACATCTCACTCAATTTTCGACGTTTTTCAATTCTAAAAGATGTAGAATGCTCGAAATTCAACAACAAACAGATCTGAGCAACTTAGATCAACTCATGCCACGCAAAATTTTTGGATCTTAAGAATATACGCGAAGAACACCGAAAATCTCAAAAAAAAATCGAAAATCCTCAAAACTTGATGAAATTCGAATCTAAAAATTGTAGGTGATCTGAAAACGTATAACGAGCAAATCTTCAAGAGCATACGAGTTTTGAACACACTTACATTTAGATCGGGCAAAAATACTTGAAATGTCGAGATCCGAAAATCGTATCGAGAAAATTTCATTGATTTGGCTCTGATACCACATGTTAGGTCCTAGATCTAACAACATCTCAAGTTTATGTAACAAGTTTAGATATGAGAGGACTATTTATTTAGAGAGAGAAAGTAAATTTTATCTAGAGAGAATAAAATGTGATTAGAGAGCTACATTATGAATTATGAGAATGAATTATGAAAACATTACAACACAAGACATCTATTTATAGTACTCTAACCTCTCTACCCTTGGTACAACATGTAAGCCCAAGCCCATCTACAATTAGGCCCAATAGGCCCAAGGCCTTTTACAAAACATTTTACTTTACAAAACTTTCTAAAATTAATACACTAACATTCTCCCCCTAAAGTTTTGGAAAGTAAATCATCTTGAAATCTTTAGCTCCTCTCCCCCTTGATTTTCTTGAAAAAACTTTAGTGGTGCAACTATTCAATTGTATGCTCGGTTCCCCCTTGAAATTTGCTCTTACTCTTCATGTTTTCAACTTTAAAACCGGATCCAATGTGCACCATAACCTCGACTAAGTGCATGAAAAGCATCTCGAAATGTAGAAACTCAAAATCATTCCGATAAGCCCACAAGAAAGATAACGAATGAGTTTTACGTGACAAACCAAGTGCATTCTTAGTATATAACAAAGAATCCGGCGAAAAACCGCGAGTCGAGTAGGAATTCGGCTTAAGAGCATAATCAATCTTTCTTGAAGGAGGAATGATAAAACACACACTACAATATAGGGGTTGAGGAACAATTTTGGCCAAATTAACGGATTTTGGACCAAAAATGTTAGAAAAACTAACGAAACTAACGAGATCCGTTAATTTTACTATTCATTGTCCTCACCAAAATACCAAAACCACAATCTGTTACAATTTTTTTCTTTTCTTCATATAATCTCGATCAAAGAGGCTGTTAGTTGCATCAAATGACTTGTTAATCATCAATTAAATGATTTTCAGCAACTTATGTATGCATGCATCGTGAAAAAGAAATGACAGTGAGAATCCGGCGATGTAACAGAAAGTTTCCGGCGATAACAAACTTTTTCCGGCGAGATCTTCCAACAGCTCAAAAACTCATGAATTCATACTGGAAATCTTTGTAGTTAGCTTACAAACTAATCAACAGGAGTAAACAACCTGATCTGAGCAAAGTTGCAGAAATCTCCGGCGAGAACAATAAGTTTTCCGGTGAAAACGTTTTTCCGGTGAGGTGATTTTAACATACCACAATTTTCGATCTTATGCTCGAATTTCTATCAAACAAGTGACAAACGATCAAGATAAACATTAAGCAGATATGTAATGAAGATTTAACAATATCACAGCTCAAAACCTCGAATTCCGGCGAAGAACAGTTCCGGTCCGGTGAAGTCGTTTTTCCGGCGAGGCCTATTTCAACAGATTATAATTTCTCGATTTCTTGCTCAAAATACATCAAACAACTAAAGATATATCGAGATAAACATTAAGAATAGATTTGTGACAAAGATCTAACAGTGTTTTAGCTCAAACTTTGAAATTCTGGCGAGATTCCGGTCAGATACGTTTTTCCGGTCTAACAACTTCAAAAACTGACATCTCACTCAATTTTCGACGTTTTTCAATTCTAAAAGATGTAGAATGCTCGAAATTCAACAACAAACAGATCTGAGCAACTTAGATCAACTCATGCCACGCAAAATTTTTGGATCTTAAGAATATACGCGAAGAACACCGAAAATCTCAAAAAAAATTCGAAAATCCTCAAAACTTGATGAAATTCGAATCTAAAAATTGTAGGTGATCTGAAAACGTATAACGAGCAAATCTTCAAGAGCATACAAGTTTTGAACACACTTACATTTAGATCGGGCAAAAATACTTGAAATGTCGAGATCCGAAAATCGTATCGAGAAAATTTCATCGATTTGGCTCTGATACCACATGTTAGGTCCTAGATCTACAACATCTCAAGTTTATGTAACAAGTTTAGATAGGAGAGGACTATTTATTTAGAGAGAACAAATGTGATTAGAGAGCTACATTGTGAATTATGGGAATGAATTATGAAAACATTACAACACAAGACATCTATTTATAGTACTCTAACCTCTCTACCCTTGTTACAACATTAAGCCCAAGCCCATCTACAATTAAGCCCAATAGGCCCAAGGCCTTTTACAAAACATTTTACTTTACAAAACATTATAAAATTAATACACTAACAAAATAAGCTAATGTGAACTCCTTTGCTCCAACAGCATAGCTAAACCTTGACTTCAAATGTTAAAATAATCACTCCGGATCTTCAACATTGATTCGATTTTGAAGTCCGAGAAAAACTACAAAACTTCTACTATGACTAAATAATATTGTTGACGCAAACACAATAGCGAAATCAAAATCAAGTTTGTGATCAGAATACACAAGGATTAACATTTAGAAACCAAACTTCCTGAGTTTTCAAGATATGCTTACAATGCCCATGAATTTATGAATATTCTTAGTATTATTGGCGAAGAAATACATAAGACTGATCAGACCTGTGATGTAAACAACGAACTTTGCGATCTCCAATACACCTTTGGATGTCCCCAACGATGTCATTGTATTAATCTCCAACAGCTGAAACCAAATCCCAATTCAAAATACGTTCTTCAGAGAGCTCCACGGAAACCCTAACATGGCGTTGTTTCTTGTGATTTTACAACAAGGCACCAACTCAACCAACATGGGTCGGGCTGGTCGGGTTTATAACATTAGATGAGCCATACATAACCCATAATCGAGCCATTTTTGCTCAAGTAATCTTTTTGCCTCTCACTTCAAAAACGGGTCCCGGGCCATAACAGTACCGCTAACAACCGGTCCCGGTGTAACCGGTCTCAGTCCCGGTCCCGGTTCGATAAGAAAAAGGAGGTCCGGTTAAGGGTTATGAAGACCAGTGTTTGGGTAACCGGTCCCGGGTCGGGCCCAAAATTGGTCCTTCACTAAAAAAAGAGTGAGTTACGTTGGTGGTCCCTGTGGTTTGCTCAAATTTAGGATTTAGTCCCTAAAACCAACTATCTACATTGGTGGGCCCTAAATTGTGTTGGGATTCGTAAACGCTGTTACTTTCCCCAAATTGTGTTGGGATGATTTCATTTGCGAAACTTTATTTCTATACAAAATGTTCCAGGTTTAAGTTCCCTCCAACTTATAAACGTTATATTGCGAAAATTTTATATTTTTTTACCACCAAATTTTAGGGTGTTACAAGTTGGTATAAGAGCATTAGTTTAAGTGAATTAGGCATGAACGTAAGATGTCTAGACTTAATCTAGAGTTGTTAAGTAATGATTTGTGAGGATTGGGTAGAAACACTAAGATAAGATGGTCTTAGAGTCGACGGAATTGCATGAGTTACGAACTATGATGATGGTAACGAGAATCCTTCTGTATAATGTGTTCATAATTGCACTTAGCTAATGCCATTATGAATATATTGCTACGTAAGCATGCTTGATTTACTAATGTCATGACGATTGATAAATGTATTAGTACGTTTTCCTTTGTGTTTCGAGCGAACCTCTTATTCTCTCTCGTGCTTGTGTGGAAGCCTTTGTCTATCATGGTGAATACTCGAAGTCGACCGTTGGTCGAAAGGGAAATTCATGAGGATAGCACGTCCAATCCAAATCCGGTGGTTAGAGCGGTGAATGTTGTCCCCCCTAATATGCCACCGATATTTATCGGAGAGGTAGAGCACATACCCAGAGTGGAGTTGGCGTCATCAAACTCGGTCGTTTGAGAGGCAAACCCTCAAGCCGATATGATGGCCAACGTCATGCAGATGGTGACGTCGGCTATGGAAAAGCAACAAGAGGTATTCCTGAAGATGTTGGAGGATAGGGATGCTAGTCTCAGAAGGCCGGAGGTAGTTGTCAAGAATGTGGTGGCCGGTTCGGGTGGTACTGGAAATGGGATCAGGACGGAAGAGCATGTGGTTGTCGGTGCTCAGAGGGGCAGAAAGAGTTGCTCCTACAAAACCTTCCTTTGTAGTAAACTGCCCGAGTTTTCAGGATCCGATGACCCGGTTAAGAGTATGAATTGGATCCAAGCGATCGAGCAAGCTTTTGGTTCCAGTGAGTGCGGGGAAGATCAAAAGGTAAGATTCGCCTCCCAAATGCTTAGAGGCCCGACACATCGGTTGTAACACTCTAACAATTACATGAATTAAAAATTCGAAAATTCGGCAATAAGACATCTAAAATACGAAAGACCATAATACCCTGTAAATATTAAATTCCAAAAGAGTGGATTCCCAAAATTCAAAACAACTATACCCCATAACAAGAGGGTCAATTTGCACTATAAAGTTTTGCAACAAAGAATGAGACATCAAATAATACAACAACCTACGTAATCTAGAAATGATTCGAATCTAGATTAAAATGGGTGTCGTATATCCACTATGTACTATCTTCACAAAAATTCCCCAAAAGACCGGCACTTCAAGAACCCCTACGTGCCCGGTTGACAAGCCCGACATCCTAGTTTCCTCCACAAGTAGGATCTGTGATGAAGCAACAACCACATCAAGTGTTAGGACGAAGCCTAGTGAGATTTCATAAATTATACAATTCATAAACATTAGCATCATAATTAAATAAAACAAGATTTGGGTTACCGAACTCCATCGTCTCACAGTTACTGTTTCCACCGCAACCATAGACTCATACCTGAATACAAACATACAAGAGATAACCCTTAAAATACGGGGGAGACCCGTGTCCATCAGGGTTACCTTCACACGGGAGTGGAGTCACCCACGATGTTAATGAATTACACCTCATGCCCCGATCTTAGTTCCCATGCCATAACGACATCACAACCTCAGACCGTATTTACTGCCCTTATTGCCTACTCCGTCAAGTTACACCTCAAGGTCAACATTAGTGCCTATCCATATCTAGACGAGTTACACCTCAAGGATCCATGACCCCTTATTGCCTACTCGCTAGAAACCCATCATGGTTATTACCAGTCCATTAATTAGGCAACTAACTCCTCGTGCACAAGGAGTAGTGTTCACATTCTTATCAGGTGATCAACATTTGGTAAGCATTTATATCCAATGATACCCCTCTTTTCCATATACAAAATAACAATTCAACTTTTCTTGTCAAGATACCATATTCCTCAAAATTTCATACATGTGGTCACGAAGGTTTGTTTTACTCATGCAATATCTTCTCAAAGTTATCAGCAGTTAAACTTAAACCACACAAACAAGGGCTTCCTCATGAACTCCTAATACCACATAAAAATCAAGGATCCATAATCAATTAATTATCATAAAAGTGGTTAGTAAAGTTTTCTAGACATGCTCACCCACTTTGGGTTTATAAAGTTGAGAATCCACAAGTTAGGTCACAAAACTCAAATGGATAACACATAGGAATAATGTAAGTTAATCACTAGCAACAAATAGGTACTAGAGCATTTAAGAAGAAATAACTCACCAACTAGGGTTTGCAAAGTAGAAACCCTAGAATGAAAGTAGTTGAAGAAGGCTTGGAGGGCAAAGCTTTGATAATAAATGAAGTCTCTAATTGCAACCAAAAGTCACCAACCAACAATAAATGTTAGTGCCTTTATCAATATCAATAAATGAAAGGTGAAAGAAGAAGAAAAGGGAAGAAATCGCTACCTTGAAGGAGAGAGTTCAGCTGGAAATCAAGAAATGAGAGAATGAATCTGGTTGTGTGTTTGGTCGCTTAAATGGCAGAAAGCCCCTCCCCGCGGGCGACTATGCCCTGGCAATGTCGTCGGACATAGTCGCTCCTACTCCCTCACCTACTGTCGAAAATGGCTTAAAACACAGAACCCGTCCCCCTTTCTGCGACATTGCCCCGACGACTTTGCCAAGGGCATTATCGCCGGGCAATGTCGCCCTTGGCGTGCCCTCAGCTGATCGATGGATGCCAATGGACAACTGGTTAAAATCTCGACCTCACCCTCGACTCACCAATTGGGCCATAAAATAGGTCGATAACGTAGAAGTTTAAACACATGCACTAGTGCATGTTGTACTCGTATGCAACCAATCCCATCCACTTAAGGACTCGACACCCTTGCACATGAATATAATTACGCATCTAAGTATGATCAATTTCATTTATACAATTAAAAATAATGAGTTGGACCCTTACGCTTAAAACATTAATTTAGACAGGAATAGTACGAGATACAGTTAGGCGATCCTTAACACAAGAACTAGACGAGTTGCTACCTAATGGAATAATTATACGAGAAGGTTTTAAGGGAGTACACGAAGATTTTTGGGGTGTTACATCGGTGGTGGAACGTCACCAGGTCCACCCTCGATGCTGTCATTCTTGCCCAGTTATCGTGGGAAACTTTCAAGAAGAAGTTGATGGAGGAGTATTGCAATGAGAGGGCGATAGATCGAATTGTTGATGAGTTCAGAGCCCTCAAGAAGGGTAACATGTCGGTCAGAGATTTTTCCAGGAAGTTCGTGGAGAAGCTTGATTTGGTGGGACATGCGGCCCCAACTGAAAGTGAAAAGGTGAAGGCATATCTGAAGGGGTTGCCAGCGGACATGATGTCCATGGTTTGCAACGCCAAACCCTCTACTCTCCGTGAGGCCATTGAAGAGGCCAAAGTCATGGAGGACGTTTATGCTCAAAGCCGTGAGGAGAGAGTCGGGGCGACCGAGAAGAGGAAATGGGAAGGCAACTCTTTGCCCTCCAAGAAACCACGAGCTTTCAACAATAACATCAGTAGGGGAACCGAGCCCAGGCGGGAAGCTAGGTGGTGCCCAAGTTGCCGAAGCAAACATTTCGGCCCGTGCAACTCTAACGGGAAGAATTGTTTCAAGTGTGGCAAGGCGGGGCATGTGCGAGAAAATTGCCCGACACGAGGGGTCATATGCTATGAATGCAAGGAACCGGACCATATTCTAAGTGCGTGCCCGAAGTTGAAAGCGGGAGGACCGCAAGGGAAGAAGGAAAACCCTCCAAGGGTTCTCGGCCGAGCTTTTCAGATGACGGCGGATGAGGCCAAGGCATCCACCGACGTGCTATCGGGTTTGTTTCTCCTAAACTTCGCACCTGCTCGTGTGCTCTTTGATTCTGGTGCTAGTTTCTCTTTCGTATCTGAGTCGTTTCGTCAAAAGTTTGTTATGACCACTAATAGTATAGAGAATGCTTTAGTGGTAGAGATAGAAAATGGTAGCCAAGTAATAATCCGTGATGTTTTGAGGGAGTGTACTCTTGGAATCGAAGGGAAGGAGTTCCCAATCGACTTGATGCCGATGGTCATTGGTGGCTTTGATGTGGTTGTCGGCATGGATTGGTTGGTAAACAATCATCCCGAAATCTTATGCTCCAAGAAACTGATCCGACTCCCTATATCGGATGGCGAAATGGTGATGGTTTATGGCGAAAGGAGAAAGGGCGATGTGGCGGTTATCACCATGGCTAAGGCACGAAAGTGCTTGGTGAAAGGATGTTCGTCCTTTTTGGCATACATGATTGATGCCAATCTCGAGAAGAAGAAGCTTGAAGACGTGAAGGTGGTGCGCGAGTTTCCCGATGTATTTCCTGATGACTTGCCCGATTTACCACCCGATCATCAAGTGGAGTTCCGGATTGATCTTATACCGGGGGGGGGGGGGGGGCTCTAATTGCTCGGGCCCCTTACCGGTTAGCGCCATCGGAGATGAAAGAAATGATGGCTCAACTTCAAGAACTTCTAGATAAGGGTTTTATAAGACCGAGCTCGTCACCTTGGGGAGCTCCGGTCTTGTTCATCAAGAAGAAGGATGGCACAATGAGAATGTGCATCGACTACTGTGAACTGAACAAGGCAACGGTGAAGAACAAGTATCCACTTCCGAGGATCGACGACTTATTCGACCAACTCCAAGGAGCGGGGGTTTCTCAAAAATCGATTTGCGTTCGGGATACCACCAAGTGAAGTTAAGGGGAGAAGACGTCCCGAAGACGGCCTTTAGAACGCTTTATGGCCATTACGAATTTCTCGTGATGCCGTTTGGCCTAACGAACGCACCGACGGTGTTTATGGATTTGATGAATAGAGTGTGTCGACCCTTCGTCGACAAGTTGGTCATTGTATTTATTGATGACATACTCGTGTATTCCAAGTGTAAGTCGGAACACGAGCATCACCTTCGGGAAGTCCTAGAGGTGTTGAGGAAAGAAAGGTTGTACGCCAAATTTTCGAAGTGCGACTTTTGGCTCGAAGAGGTTCAATTTTTGGGACACGTGGTCACTCGAGATGGAGTAAAGGTGGACCCCTCCAAAATTGAAGCCATGATGAATTGGGAACCTCCCAAGAGTCCGTCCGAGATCCGAAGTTTCTTGGGATTGGCGCTCTACTACTGGAGGTTTATTCAAGACTTCTCCAAAATCGCTTCTTCCTTGACGGCTTTGACTCGGAAGAATGTGAAGTTCGTTTGGACCGAAGCGCAAGAGAAGGCGTTCCGGACTCTACAAAGGAAGTTGTGCAAGACTCCAATTTTGTCATTACCCGAAGGGTCGGAAGACTTCGTGGTTTATAGCGACGCTTCGAAAATGTGGTTGGGTTGCGTTTTGATGCAAAGAGTCAAAGTAATCGCCTACGCCTCAAGGTAACTCAAGGTTCACGAGAAGAATTATCCTACCCATGACATGGAGTTAGCAGCAGTGGTGTTTGCCTTGAAACTTTGGCGGCATTACCTCTATGGTACAAAGTGTACGCTCTACACAGATCATAAGAGTTTGAAATACGTCTTTGATCAAAAAGAGTTAGGCAAAGGAAGTGGCTTGAGTTACTCAAAGATTACGATTGCGAGTTGCTTTACCACCCCGGTAAGGCGAACGTGGTGTCCAATGCGTTAGGTCAGAAGGACTATAGCGGAAGCATTTGGGCTACCCTTTCAAGAATCGAGCTTGTATCGAGCCTCATTGAAAAGATTAAGGCATCTCAAGCAGAAGCCTTATTAGAAGAAAATCTCAAAGAATAAGTCATGTCAAAACAACATTTGCTCTTAACGGAGGATAGTCGTGGGGTAAAATTGTTCAATGGTCGCGTATGGGTACCCAAAGTGGGAGGGAATCGAGAAATCCTTCTCGAGGACGCCCACAAGTCCAAATATTCCATCCACCCGGGGAGTACATAGATGTATAGGTACTTGAAGCTACATTATTGGTGGCCGGTAATGAAACTTGATGTGGCGCGTTATGTAGAGCGCTGCGTGACGTGCTTACAAGTGAAAGCCGAGCATCAACGACCGTATGGGAGTCTTCAATCTCTAGAGATTCCCGAGTGAAAGTGGGAACATATTACCATGGACTTCGTGACTAAGTTGCCCAAAACTCTTCGAGGTCACGATACCATTTGGGTGATAGTCGATCGGTTGACCAAGAGCGTTCACTTCTTGGCTATGCGTGAGACACTACCGATGGACAAGTTGGCGAAGCTTTACATCGATGAAGTGGTTTCAAGGCATGGGGTGTCTTTATCTATCGTATCGGACCGCGATAGTCGGTTTACTTCAAACTTTTGGGATGGCTTGCAGAAAGAGCTTGGCACGCGAGTTAAGTTAAGTACGACTTACCATCCGCAAACCGACGGTCAAAGTGAGAGGACGATCCAAACGCTTGAAGACATGTTAAGGTCTTGCGTTATTGACTTCGGGGGTAGTTGGGACTCTCACCTACCTTTGGTGGAGTTTGCTTACAATAATAGCTACCACTCGAGTATTGGAATGGCACCCTTTGAGGCCTTGTACGGGCGGAAGTGCAGAACACCCATATGTTGGCTTGAAGCGGGAGAGAAGCAATTTGCCGGACCCGAAATTGTACAAGAAATGACCGATAAGGTAAAAGGCATTCGGGAACGGATGAAAACGGCTCAAGATCGGCAAAAGAGCTATGCCGATAAGAAGAGACGACCGATGAAGTTTCAAGTGGGTGACCGTGTGACGGTCAAGGTGTCACCTTGGAAGGGCAATATCCGGTTCAAAAAACGTGGGAAGTTGAGTCCTCGTTTCCTTGGACCATTAAGAAAACTAAAGCGTTCAATCTAAATTACTACCACAACTAAATTAGGTTTATATGACGCCAAAATGAAATTAAGCCTCCTAATAAACCACTTTATAAGAATTAATTTATATGTTCAAAAATTAAAGCGTTCAATCTAAAATCGTTGCAATAAGTTTATAAGATTTTTTGGACGTTCTAGCAAGTTTTAGAACAGTTAAAATACAAAATGTCACATTAACAATTATATATATATATATATATATATATATATATATATATATATATATATATGACACTATTTAAAAAGTTTCCTATAAAAACAAGCATCTTATAAAAAGATGGGTCTTTACGATCCGTAACTTTTTTAGCGTCATATACATCTAAATTTTGTTGTAGTGATAGTTTTTTAATCATATATGAGGTTTTTTTTTAATATTAGTTTATAATTTCTATTTTATTGTTATTTTAATTATTTGTTGATTGACCATATATTAATAATCTCACGTTAATCGAACTTAATTTTCACTATAACCGAACTTAATTTTCAATATTTTACTCGCATATTTCAATTCTCAACTCAAAAGATATATGAATTTATCTTGATTTCTTTTGTTTTTTTAAACTTGAGACTTTTTAACTCTAATTTTTTATTTTGTGAATTTAATAGTTTTTAAATAAATATAAAGATATTCATTTAATATTTAATTTATTTTAAGAAATTTGATTTGTGATTGAATATATATAAAACATCTTATAATAAAAAATAAAATAAAGCATGAATGACATTAATTTTAGAGTAGAACAACTTTAGTCAGTATAGATTGTTCAAAGACCGATAATCCCTCATAACATTTGCTAACTAATATTGTTAAGTGAAGTGACCACGGGTGTTATGAAAAAGGAAAGTTAGAGACCATCAGTGTAGATAGTTTGTTTTAAGAACCAAATCCAAAATTTAAGCAATGCCATAAGTGTACTTCACTTATAAAAAAATGTAATAAATACTTTAAACTACTTGAATAAATTTTAAAAAATAAAGTTGGGTCACTCAAAATACACTTTAAAAATACGTTTTATTATACACTACAAAACAAGACACTTTTTCCGACGGAAAAATCCGTCGGAAATCCGCCGGAAATCATCTTTTCCGACGGATTTTTTCCGACGAAAAAACAGGCGCCGCAAACAACAAATTCCGGCGGACTAAACTTTTCCCGCGGATTTCCGACGGCCAAAATCCGCCGGAACTTTTTTTCCAAAAAATTAGAATTTCTTAATTTAATATTTAACTTAATTATAATTAGTTAATTTCCGGCGGATATTTCCGGCGAATCTCCGGCGGATATTTCCGCCGGAAAATTAAATAAATTTCCAAAAAATATTTTCTAAAAATAAAATTAATAAATCAAATAAAGTTTTCATCGTCCACCGGAAATTCACCGGTTTTATTATTTCTAGATTTTTTTATAATTGGTTTTCATCGCTAAATCATCACTAAAAATTGGTTTCATAAAAAAATAGTCAAATTTCACATAACCAAATTTTGAAATATACATAATCAATTTTTTCGATACAAATACACATTTTTCTATAGATAATATATATTGAATAAAAATAAATATTTTTTTACAATTATATTCAAATCAATAATAATGTACATTAACAAGATTTACATATCAACATATTTCTACAAATAATAATATACATCTCCAAGGTTTGTAGATCCAACTTTCTCGCACTCATGTCTAATCTTCTCAATGGATATGAACTGCAACCAAAATAACAAGAAGAAAATTAAATATTCAAAAGCATGTAAATATTACTCAAAACTATTTTATACAAACATATCTAATTTTTTTATAAACGGAACCAGATTTAGAATATTTTTTAAAAAATAAATCAATAATTTTATGGGAAAACAAATCTAAAATTTTGTAATAACAAGTCTAGATATTTTTTCATAACAGAGCTTAAATATTTTTTTTTATCAAAATAGATCCAAATTTTTCTTTAAAAACAAATAAAAAGTGTTTTATAAAAACAGATCCCATTTTTTTTAGAAATCAAGATTTGGAACTTTTTTAAAAGCATATTTAAAATATTTTTATAAAATCAAATCATTATTATTTTTATATATAAAAACATATTTGAAGATTTCTTTAAATATAGATCTGGATAATTTTTTAGAAAACCAGATCCGGAGTTTTTTTTTATAATACCAGATCTGGATTTTTTTTATAAAAACAAATATGTAATGTTTTTTTAAAAACAAATCAATAAATGTTTCATAAAATACAGACATACACAACTTTTAGAGATGAATCAAGAAAGTTTTTTATAAAACCATATCTAAAATGTTCTTAGAAAACCAAATCCGGATTTTTATAATACCATATCTGGATTTTTTTAAAAACAACTCTGAAATATTTTTTAATAAGAGATCTAATTTTTTTAATAAAAAAACAGATCTGGAATGTTTTAAGAAAAACAGATCTAAGTTTTTTTTTTTAAATCGATAAAAAGAAAGAACATATACGAAGAAAAATACCTTGTGTGAACAACCACAGTCGTCGATAAGGGTTGACATCTTTATCGTAAGGAAATCCCAAGCATTTGTTCGATGATAAAGGTTAACGTCTTCGTCGTGGGTAACAAAAAACTCAGTAATGAAAATGAAATACAAGAGAGGGAGCGGTAGCGGCGATTATGGCCGGACGGAGCGGTGGCTCTGAGGCTGTGTGTGTGTGTGTGAGAGAGAGAGATAGAGATAGAGAGCGTGTGACAGACAGAGAGAGGAACAGAGAGCGGCGACTCTTGGGGAAAAAAGAAGAAATGTTAGGGTTTTTTTGAGGGAGTTAAGGGGGTAGGGTTTCATATTGAAATATTAGGGAAAATAAGAGGGAATTTTTAGGGGGATGCGTGGGGGTGGGCGGGAACCCAAAATTTGGGGTTAATATTATAAAAATATTAATTGATTAATTTATAAATTAAAAGTTTATTTATATTATTATTATTTATATTATTATTATCCATTATTAATTATATTAGAATATCAATTTTTAATATTATTATTATTAATAATATTATTTCTATTAATATTATTATTATTGTGTATAATATAATAATAATTATTAAATTACAAAAATATCCGTCAGAAGAGAAACGGGGTTTAGCTTTAGAGAAGCCTGCCAGCATGGCAACACCATCTGACAGCTGAGCAACAGAGGTCTCCTCCCCTTCATCATCATCCTCACTAAGATAGGCTTCTGAAGGATCATTGGGATACTCTTGACTAATATGGTCAGAATTGGAGGGATAGGTGATTCTAGGAACACACACAGAGTTTTTGGAAGAATCACTAACAAGAGCTAGAGAGGAGCTTTTTATGTCTTTTGTGATAGACTTCCTTAGTAGTTTAGTCTGCTCATAGTTGAAGAGAGTGTCATACAAAGCAGTGAGTGGCATAGAGTCAAGATCCTTGGTAGACTTGATGCAAGCACAAATATTTTCCCAAAACTCGGGAAGATAATCCATGAACTTGCACAAGACTTCCTCATTATCATAAATGTGACCCACACGTTTTAGATCGTTAAGAAGACCGTTAAAACAATTATAGTAGTTTGAGAGAGATTCCCCCTTTTCATATGAAAAGAGTTCATACTTTCTTATAAGATAAACGTTTCTGCTCTTTTTCACCTCGACGTACCTTCGTAAAGAACACACAGAGTAGACCACATTTATTTAGCAGTAGAGAAGTTATCAAGAGCTATAAGGCATCTGTCTTCATCATTATATTTATTGGGATCCTTTACAATGTATCTCCCAGTAGCTGGAGTTCTTTCTTCCTCAGAATATTCCTCATCAACATTTGCCTTGTCTGAATTTTTGGCATTATACCAATCCCAAACTCTAGGAATAAAAGGACCTTCATGTAAAACAGTAAGATATCTACTGTCAACTCCTTCTAAAAAGAGTATCATACAAACTTTCTACAGGAAGAAGTTATTGGGATTGAACTTTGGTGGTTTGGCTATAGAACCATTATCGTATGATACAACAATAGTGTTTTGAGAAGAAATTTTTTTCAAAGAAGATGAAGAGGATGCCATTGCAGATCTTGTTTATTGAGTTAAACTGACCTGCTCTCATACCACTTGTTGGTCCCAGTTAGCAGAAAGTAAACAATACATGTATTGTAGAGGGGGGGGGGTTGAATACATTACACACAAATTTTCACTTAATTTAATTCTTATTGATATAAAATCAAGAATTACACATAGAAAACTGTAATTGTTGCGGAAGAGATTAGATAAAATCTGTTCAAACAATCTTACACAAAGAGAATGAAGAACAATTGAAAACACTTAGAAAACAATGAACTACGTAGTGAGAAAATTGTCAGGCACTTAGAGAACTTGAAGGCTTGTAGAGCTGGTGATCTTTGCATGGAGAAACATCCTCTATATATAGTGCCTCATGCATTTAATGTATGGGACACCTGTTTAGAAAAGGTAGGACATCATGTCTTTTGCATGGTAGAGGATGTATCTTTTGTCTTGGAGTATTTTGGCTTGAAGTGTTGACCTGTAGAGGATGGTGTAGACCTTTCCTTAAAAGAGTGCAAGAGACAAAACACACTTTTTCTGATCTTCAAATGGGGTCCACATCAATGCAAGATATCACAAATATACTTTCTCAGAAAAGTACAATGTGTTTATGCCGATGATATTTTCCCACCAAAACTTATCAAAGACAAGTTTGGTAAATAGAGAGACAAGTTGGCATATATGACATATCACCTCATACATATTCAGGATTCCTGAAGATGTGAGATCATCTTCAGGGTTCTTGAAGATGTGAGAACATCTTCAGGATTCCTGAAGATGTGAGATCGACACCATCCTGGCCGATGGTGTTGATCCACATAGGCATGCAGCTTAACTTTAGGCTGAGCAGTCCATCTTCAATCCTCTTCGATAGAAACAGTTCTTCTTCGACTTTTCGGCTGTCCTTCGACTTCACCGAACATTTGTATTGTAACTAAGCTGCTAGTAAGAACCTTAAATTATTCTAAGTAGGATGATACAAAATGGAAGATCGGGAGGTCATATTCAAATCTTCAGATAAACAAGTATGCTACATAACCTTGCTCGTTGGTTGGTCATCCCTGTGAATGTGTAATCAACCCTGTTTTGGGGTTCTTGTGGTGGTGTTGCCAATTCCTTCAAAATCTTCTTTAGTGGTTCAAAATGCAATCATAACCTTCCAGATGAAGAAGAAATACAATCTTAAGAGGTATACAAAGAAATTTTTGTGGTTCCTCATTACAAAAGTCCTTGTTGATCAAGATGAAGCTGTTGGTATTAATTTGTCAAACGAGATGAGGTAAGTTGGCTTATTAAGCAGATATGACTGAAGCTTTCAGTTTTATCTTATTAGCACGGTCATTGAAATGTTTTAACTTGCAGTAGACAATGCTACTGTTATCGAACAAATAAGGTAGGTTCCCTATAGACAAACCCATGTAGTTACTTTACAATCTTCTGAAGCCACACTTAAATTTATTTATTGAATTAGAAAACTTCCCAATTCGAAAAAGAGAGATTCTTGTATTAAGTGAAGCTATAGTAGCTTGTTTTTAAGGCAATTGAGTTATGTGGTAACGGTAATTAACCCCTTGAGTTTATTGTGTCTTCTGATGTGTTTTTAGCAATTCCGACTCTTCCAAACCATTCGCACTTTCAATTGGTCTCAAGGACCATTCCATGATATTCTTCCAAATTCCAGTTACTAACCAAATTGATTTTAGCAGAAAATGTTAACATTAGTAATTATATTTGGGTTTTTGATGTTTCATGAGACTCTTAAAGCAATCGTTTATGCTGTGATCGAGAACAGAGTGTGGTGAATTGATAAATGTAAAAGGGTTTAATGTTGTTGTTTGTTTCTTAAGAATTCCTCAAGTATTTTACAATTAATTATGGGTTTTTGGCGACAATTATATATATATATATAGGTGGTATGGGTCGTATTTACCGGATGATGGGCTACTCATTCTTGGTCTGCTTTATCGGTCTTTTTGTATTGCTTCCACTCTGGAAGGTACATTAAGCTTAGAATATCTTCTCCCTTTGCCTGTTTGTCTAATTACATGCCCACAAAATCTTTTAATTATCTTTAACTTGTAGCAACTAATTTAGGAACAAGCAAGAAAAATAGACGAACGTATCGGTTAATATTTTGTTTTAAGCATAACAATAAGTGGAATATTAATTGGATAATCTGTTGAGATCAAGTAGATGATTTTAGCACTATCAACCAAACCATATGTGTTGTTAGACTTTGAATATACTTCTAATTACATCATCTCAGAATGAATGGTATTTCAAGAGTGCTTAACGAAGTTTCAATTGATTTTCCTCAAGTTTCGATTGTCGACTATAAGTTGATATTTCCATGCAGAATGACAACTGCAATTCTTATTAATGGATTTCATAGTCAGGGAGATGATATGGCAAAGTACTTGAATCGAACTTTTTAAAGCCCTACCAACACATAATAATGTCAAAACTCATGATTTAAATTTCTTTATTGTGTCTACTTTTCAGCAAGTTTTGTGAGGGGGGTTTTAAGTGGTTCTTTACAGGAAAGGAAGAAGAATGTGGATTTGTTCAATTTCCTATCTTTGGATTGAAAGCTTGGAAGAATATGTATTTCAGTTTCCTATCTTGGTGACTGTAGTGGCAACCATCTTTCTCTTGTTGGTTGAACTACCACTATCGTATGGTGGCAGTTTCATTGGGTTGTTTCCGATAGAACCACCAAAACCAGAAGTGGAACTAGGGTGAGAAGGTGGGGTTTTCACTTTTCAGAGATGTAGAGAGAGATGTAGAACCAAGGCCCTATGTGTGAAGGATAAGAAAAATATGTGTTTTTCCAAAATATTTATTTTCCCGAAGCCCCTATTGCATGTCTGAAACTCTTGAATTCACTCTTTAACTAGAGGAAACGACTAAAAGGGAAGCAACAAGGCTAGACTGTTGATAAAAACATGTTTCTGCGGGAGTTGATCACTAAGATAAAGAACAACCTTAGTTTCAGGTCAGTCTTATGGTTTTGGATACCATGGGTAGAGAGTCAAAGATATGCCCCTAATCCAAAAAACAAAGAACATAAAATTTTAAGGGGCTTGGAACCTAGTCAAGCATATGCAGCTCATCCCCACGCCGACTTTTTATCGTAAAAAAGAAAGCTAAGCGGTTCATCCTGACGATTTTCTTGCTCTTGTGGACACATATGTTTTTCCTCTTTACCCTAAGCATGTTCCTTGTAACAAGCCTAAAGTTACACATTTTCATCTGACTACCAATTGTACTAATTAATTGATTTTGTGTTTTCTTTTTCTCCCCATGCTCCTTATAAGAAGTAAGTAAAAGTACAAGGAAGAAGTCATATTGATAAATTGATGATAAAGAGATTAAGAATGAATTCTAACATTTAAATGAAGTACATATACAACTTTAATTTATGTATTCAAACCATTTGATTTGTTTTGTCTTTTCCACTAAATTACTCCACCATGGGGACACCCTTTATACACATTAAAATCAAGTGCAAGCACCCAAAATGGTCTAGTTTCACTATTCAGTGGAATAGTTTAATGAAACAAAATTAGTGTTGAAAATGAAATGATTTGAATTTATTTTTTATGTTAAAAGAATATGAATCTAAATATTTCGTTGTGAAATGACACTAAACAAGGACAAATTTGTAATTTACTTTAAAACTATTTAACGCTAACCTAAATAAAATTAATGTTTATTTGTAAAGTTGTTAAAGGAAAAACGAAACAATAGAATAAAGAGAGGAAATTTGTCATTCTCATTAATCATAAGCCTTTATATAGGGATGAGTTACAAATAGATAACTACGAGATATTTCAATTCTAATCTATCTCTGATATATTTATCTCTATCTCTATCGTCATATGCTTTGGACGATGGCACACTTATCCTACAATACTCCCCTTTGTGTCGAGTCAAAGGAGTGATGGTGTCAAGTCAAATGAGTGATGGTGCACAATTGTTGTCTCGTTAAAACCTTACGCCAAAATAAAAACCCAGAGGGAAAAAATAAAAATAGGATGAAGGAAAGAGTACAATGCACCAACTTCTTTACAATACATAGACTTTTCCTTTAGTCGAATTTTCTCTTAGATTCGTACATTGATCATGAGAGTTAGGAAAGCATGATGGTATATAAACTATTGCCTCGCTAAAACTTGCACCAAAGAACAAAACCTAATGGGAAAAATTAAACCTTGGGTGAAGAAAAGAGCACAACATACCAATATTACATGTATAGTATACTCCCCCTTTTGTCTACTCCTCCTCCTAATTCGTACATTAATCATAGAAGTTTGGAAACCATTTTCATTTTAAAACTTTCTACATGTTTCCAAAATATGGTTTTAGGTAATGATTTGGTAAAATATGTCAAATTCTCTTGACATCTTACTTGATTCTCTTGAATCTAGAGGAGAGTTTATTATTGCTGATTGTATAGAAACTTAAGTAGAATATACGTTGTGTTATCACCCTTGATGTATCTTTATTTCATTTCTTTGAGACATGATGCATTATTTCCATATATGCGGGTAGGATATTAGTTGAACTTAAAACACTAGCTCCTCTAATATGTGTAATGATAGTCCTTAACCATGTACACTTTTGAACAGTCTCATGTAGAATAATATTGCTGGAATAGTTTAAAGAGGTAGTTACATAAGTTTTTCTTAGTTTACTTCCAAGCAATAGGAATGTTCCCTATAGTAATTCCTTATCCAATTTAGGAACAACCTTTATATGGGTCAGATAGATAACTAATATCAGCAAAAACATAGCAAAACATAGTTTGGTTTTTCTATAAGGGCTGGTACATTGGTCGCTCAAATTCTTAGTAGGTATTGAAGTTTCATTATCAATCGCATTTTTGTTTCTATTGGGAAAGTATAAGATCATGTCAGTGGTTCCAAAAGATTAACTTTATATCATTCTAATGATGTTGGGTTGGCGCTGAGCTAAATCTAACTAACAAGTTCATTGAGAAATACAATATACGATCAAGTGTTTTGTGCTAAGTACAATAATGCGCATATTGTACTTAGATAAGGAATTCCAGCTCCCAACACTTTTTCGTCATCATCCTTTAGACGAAATGGATCTTTCTTTATATCTGACACTTCGACCGATCATGGAAGTGCTAGCCGGATGCGCTTTGTCCATGTTAAATCGCCTGATCATTTTCTGGACATATGTGGATCGGTGGATTAATATTCCACAAACTCAGTGTCCTTGCTCAAATATCTAGACAAAACCAAGTTTTCCCAATATCTTTCATTTCAAATTTAGATTTCAAGTAGCTTATGGTTTATCTTATTTCATCAAGAGTGCCTATTATGTTCTTAACATCGACATATAAAACTACGATTGAAAATCTAGAATTCGTTTTCTTTATAAATAAACAAGGGCACAATTCATTGTTCTTATATCCCTTCCCAATCAAGAATTCACTTACGTGGGTATACCACATCCGCATGGATTGCTTTAATCTATAAAGTGAGTATTTCAATGTTATTGCAAATGCACTTCATGATTTAAATTTACTTGATTTAGGTAATATAAAGTCATCAAACACTTTAATATATCTATGAATCTAGATCCCCATTGAGATATGTAGTAACCACATCTATGAGTTGCATTTCCAATCCTTTGGAAACTACTAGGCTAATTAATTAGCAAAATGTTATAACGTCCATCACGGGAAAGTAAGTCTTCTCGTGGTCAATCCAGGGCGTTGTGAGAAACCTTGCACCAAAGGAGAGCCTCATATATTATGACTTAATTATTCTCATTATGCTTTATGAAAAATGATTTATCTGTCCTTCAGGCTTTACACTTGGTGGGTTAGCACTACCAGACCAAATACCCATTCATTTGTCAAATAATATAATTCTCCTAGATAGCTTCTTTTCATTTAGGTCCATTTTCTCTTTGTTGATATTCTTCAAGTGAGCATGGTTCGATGTCAATGTGATCTATTATCTCATAAACAACAGTATATGAGAAATATATCATCAATGAGTATGTATGATCTTTCCACCGAGTCATATGCGCTCTCATAATTCATTTGAGATTTCTTTGATCTCTGGAATCAATATTAACTTCGGAGCATCCTCCAGTAATGATTCGTAGACATAGTTATAATCAGAGACAATCTTATGAGAGGTTTATGTATTGATGATAAATAGTTGTGGCTTACTCTTCTCTTCATTTAGATGAATATCTATCGAACCAAATAGCTTCCCTCATTTCATTTTGGGAGCTACGACCTCAACCACACTTCCACTATGTGTGTTTGCAATGCACTTTCCAGCGACATTATGCTCTTGTTTGGGGACTTTTGACATTGCGAGTATATTTGTTGCTCGTATATGTGATCTTGTCACTTTTGGAATGACATTAAACGTATCAGGTATCGAGTCTGATTCGTTTGATTTCAACTTTACGTTGTGAAGTTTTGGGAATATTCGATGACACTTCTTGTTGTTCCCATGGAAAATCATTTTTCCTGTCTCCCCCTAAAGACGAGAAGATTGTCTTATCAAAGAGACAACCCACAAATCTAGCAGTAAAGAGGTCAATAATCAAGGATTCTAATTAGTGGATAATTGTTGGAATTCATATCTATCATGTACTAAATCTTCTTCTTAAGAACCCATTTTGGTGCGCCGTGGGGGAGTAATTGGTACATATACTACACAACCAACCATGCATAAATGTAAAATATCAAGATTTATCCAGTTATCAACTGGTATGCATGAGACTCGTTAGCTAGTAGTGGGTATTAAACCAAAAAATAAAGTTGCATGTAAATTTGCATAACCCCCGATAGATGTAGGTAAATTGGTGCACATAACTGGTGCTATAGATATCATCTATATTCTTTTGATGACAACTTCTACGAGACCATTTTATGTATACACATGAGGGTATAAGAAGCTCTACATTAATCCCAATACATATGCAATAATCATCAAATCCTTATGATGTAAATTCTCCAACATTCTATGTCATGTAGACTTAATGAGATAATCAGAGTGGTGAGCCCTTAAACGTATACCTAGTACTAGGAGTGCAACATTTCATGTGGACAATTATACGAGATGCATTCATCATGTCGATATCAGAACCATAAAATACTTTAATGGCCCGCATTCTGGATGTTTATGTCCATAAATATCACCTTGTATTCGTTGTAAGAATGGAATATTTTTTGTATTATGTCCTTAGATTTAGGATGGTCTCATTC
Organism: Arctium minus; assembly: GCA_954870635.1. NCBI lineage: Eukaryota > Viridiplantae > Streptophyta > Magnoliopsida > Asterales > Asteraceae > Arctium > Arctium minus. Next base: position 74,710,794 of record OX941089.1, on the reverse strand, counting down.
CTATCTTGGCTAAGGATCAGGGTTTCAAAAGTACTAGGTATTCGAAAGGACACATTATGATGGTGTTGCCTCTTGTGCTGTAGAAGTCAATAGTTGCAATTTGGTTAATTGCCTCATTTTGACTTTCACTCGAAGGAGAATGTGTCTATGTGTATTTTGAAACACATGGATCATTATTTCATGACCATGGTGTCCCACGTGGTCATGCCGAAACATATGTGTCATTTCTCCAAAGTTCTTTATTGGTGACAAAATGTGTTTCGATGACCCAATAATCTACTAGTTTGACACATTAGTTTCCATGATAATGTTTCCTTTCATATTCATTAGAACTTATGTACATATGCTCATTTCCATTTGATACGAATATCTTAACAAGGTTCTTATTAATCTTGTACCAACAAGAAAATGACAGTCCATCGTCTAAGTAATTTGGTTGGATGAATTATAAAATAAGTATTAGTCTATCTTTTTAGATTGTGTGAGAGTAACAAAAACCAAGTTCTCCTTGATACACTCCTACACGAAACGGAGAATATTGAGAGTTTTGTATTTGTTTTTATGTATTTCTTTACATCTGTAAAGGTTACATGTTCGATTTTACTTAAGCAAAAGAAATTAATTTTAATACTTAAAAATTCAAAGAAACATATGATTACTCTGTGTGTCCCTGTGATTCACGATTCAATCAAGCAAAACAATTAAACAATAAGATTAAGCAAACCTGATATGATTATTCAATCGATTCGAATGGTTACAAGATTTCTCGATCAAGCTCTCTCTCGGTTTCTCTCTTGCGCCGCAGCTCTCACTCTATTCTCTCTCAATTGATATGTGCGGCTACTACCAGATTCAACAACCACAAAACAAAAACCTAAAACCCTATTTAAACCAAAAACCTATTTTAAGGAAAAAGGACTAAAAACGAAAAAATACACAAATAAACTTTGACTATTTATTACAAATGACCTAGACTATTTGTTGAGAGCTGACTTTTCCAGCTTTGACTTCAAATTTCCATCTTCAGAAAGTGATGATCTTGAATCCAATAAATCTGTGCTCTAACAATCTCCCCCTTTGGATCAAGATCATTACAAAAAAGATTTAGCAATTCAATCTTCTCTTTTAAGCTCAGAAGATGCAATCTCCCTCTTTGTCTTCAGAATGTAGCAATCTCCCCAAATGATGAGAATAAAATCTCTTGGAAAGAAATTATCTCCAGTTTCAGCTCTGAATGCTTTAGCAAATCATCTTCAAAGAAAATTTCTTCAATTCAGCATATCTTCATAAATTCTTTCAAAAACTTGTGTTCTCCCCATTTCTTGGTTGATGCTTCTCCCCCTTTTTGATGAAAAGAGCAACGAGTTCATCAAAACATTTTTTCAAGAAATGTCTGACCACTGATCTTGCATACAAAACCTTCGATTATCCGTCAATTCAGAAAGATGTTCATCCAGATCTTTACAAATCTAGACAAATTAGAAATGTAACACCTGAATCAACAAATGAATCAGTTAAAAATGTCTGTCAGTAACACGAAGTCACTGTGTGTAACAAATACACATTGGAAAGGAGCTTTTTGATATTCACTCCCCCAGGGCTTCCATTCAATCATCGAAACACCACAAAGATAATTTCTATGAACGTTATGACAAAGAAACAAATTCCTTGTGTGTTCGTGCAAGTGATAGAAAGAATTAAGCACGCGATGATTGCTTATGAGGCTCAAAATGTGTAAACCACTTAGACAACAGTTAGTTAAACACAGACTCAATGTGCATTAGTGAAGTGTGAAGGTGGGGCAGACTTCCTTCTTTTCAATATCCATATTTTCCAAATGAAAATCAGATAGCATATGTGCTGCGTCCCCTTTGAAAATGAAACATTTTCTTGTTAAGAAGAAAATGAGTGGCTGGTGGGGTTTTTGTCAAGAGTTGGCATGGGCTAGTTACCTGTTTCAATAATGTTCACCAAAGAGTTGTGAAACATTAGAAATGTGGCTGCCCGACTCAGAAAAAGTTTGGTGCAGAGTTCTGATATTCTTTTAACTCTGTTCTCACACCCTCTTTCTTTTAAGCATTCAACTCACATCTAACCAAACTCTCTTTTACATTTTCTCTCATCACACATCCCACACTCAATTCTTTGGACTCCTCACACGTAATCACTAAGGATTAACTTCTGGGGTAGAAATCACTGGTTAGTGTGATTCCATAGAAGTTTCTTTTAAGTCCTAGCATACTGATCCCATGTTATCCTATAAAACATATGTCGCTCAGATGATTTAACTTGATCAGTTAAAGCTCAATGATGAAGCAGAAAACATTCAAAATCACACTTCCAATTCAAGAAATCTGTTTGAGAATCGGGAAGTGGTTTGAACATTTAAGAACATGTTTTCTTATGATTGAAAGTTGTCCTTCTTTCAACCATAGATGAGATGAAGATAAAGAATTATACCTTTTTTAGTGCAGTCTTACATCTCACGAAGTCAAGCTTAAAGTCATAAAGATATGATCTTGTAAGCATCTCTCAAACTACAAAAGTCTTAAGGTCTAGTCAAAGCAACTTTATTCACGAAAAATAAAATGACATAAAGCAGTAAAACAATTAAAATACGAGTTCTGATCAGAAACAATCAGAAGTCAGAGCCATACTCCTTTTACTTGTACGTTCCCCCTAAAATCATGCATCACTAACAAGTTATCAGTAATCACAATACATACATTAGATATGCTCCCTCGCAAAATAACATTGACCATCTATGAGGTAAGTCTCACACTCCCCTTGAGATCATGAACAAACTATTAAAGAGCAGATATCTTGTGGAAATAATGATAAAGAAATGATGAAAAGACACAATAAGAAACTTTAATAGGTAACCACCGATTAGGTCTTAAGATTTAGCATACCAAGCCTAGAGACAAGAAAATCGAATCTCTTTTCGTCTAAGGGTTTGGTAAACAAATCTGCAAGCTGATAATCAGTTTTTACAAAGTAAAATTCAATTGTTCCTTTTTCTACATTATCTTTTATAAAGTGATACCTGATATCTATGTGTTTGGTCTTTGTATGCTGAACAGGATTAGTTGAAATCGCGATAGCGCTCTTCGAGTCACAATAGATCAGGATTATATTGAAATGAAACCCATAGTCTCGCAATTGTGTTCTCATCCACAAGACCTGAGAACAGCAGCTAGCAGCAGCTACATATTCTGCTTCAGCCGTTGATGTGGAGACACATAATTGCTTCTTCGATGCCCAACTGACGAGTTTATCTCCGAGGAATTGTATATGACCCAAGGTGCTCTTCCTGTCTAACATGCAACCAACATGATATGCGTCTTTAGGATACCACAGACCAAGATCTGCAGTCCCCTTCAGATACCTGAAAATCCGCTTAACAGCAGACAAATGGGATTCTTTAGGATTGGCCTAATATCTAGCACATAAGCATGTAGAAAACATTATATCCGACCTACTAGAAGTAAGATACATTAAAGAACCTACCATCCCTCTATAAGTCCTAACATCAACAGCCTTTCCCGAAGGATCGGTGCCAATCTTAGTACCAGGTGCCATCGGGGTACCAATCGGTTTACAATTTTCCATTTTGAACTTCCGAAGAATATCAAGAATGTATTTAGATTGATTGATAAAAATCCCCGTTGAAAATTGTTTGACTTGCAATCCAAGAAAGAAGTTGTGTTCCCAGATTCTAGTTTCTAAACACTTAATCAAACAAACACAAACAAGAATTCAATCAATTACCTGTTTGATTAACTTTCAATTCCAAGATTACAACTTTCTCTCTCTAGAACTCTCTCTCTCTCTCTCTCTGGAAAAACGTACAACTGAATATTATCCTCCACTTCTGTTAACTACTAATTACAACGAAAAGAAAACTATTTATACCTACAACTAAAACAACAAGGAAACAAAACTAATACAAATGTTGACTTTGACTTTTATTAACAAAAGACTTTGACTTTAACTTGAGAGTTGACTTTCTTCAGCTTTGACTTCTTAAACCTTGACTTTTATCTTCTTGATCTTGTATCCAACAGATTTATGCTCTAACAATCTCCCCCTTTGGATTCAAGATCACTGTTGAAAGAAATAGCAATACAGTCTTCACTTTGAGTTCTGTCAGTACAATCTCCCCTTTTTCTTTGACGATATTCTTTCCAAAACTGTCTTCAAACGATTAAAAATCTCCCCAAAACTTTCACCAACTTGTAAACTTCCATGAATATCTTCAGTCTATCCAGCTGTCATTCTTGTAATTCGGATCTCCATCTCATAAGCAGCACTAGTCAAGATCAGCAGTATTAATCTCTTAGCAGTAGTAACTCCAGCAGTACTAATCTTAAAGAGCAGCATTAATCATGTTCTAGCAGCATTAACTTCAACTAGCAGCATTAACTCAGAAGTACTAATTGTTGAGCTAGCAGCATTAACCATACTTAGCATTTCTTCAGTTCCCAACAATCTCCCCCTAACTTGACTTTTAGGAAGAGAAGTCAAGTTCTTCAGATCTGATCTTCAAGATGCTTTCAACACCTCAGGTTCAGTTGCCCAAATTTGGATCTAGGCCCAGACTTTGATTGATAGTTCTTCTCACCATAATTCTAGCCATTTCTGAATCCTTTGTGCATACTATCTTAGCTTTGAGCATCCCTGTTAACTTCTCCTTGCTGTGACTATAAATTTTGTCCACTAGGTAGTATTCATGATAACATTTTTCAATAGTAATCATGTATACACCACAGTTTTCAAATAACATCCAGTGAGTAATCTTCTTGAATCCATACTCATGATGAAGATCTTTAATTCTGTATGCTACCCTCTCTGGATCAAACATCATACTAAAGTATTCCATTGTTACTTTGAGAATATTTTCTTCATTACTTGTCAACACAGGTTCATAGAGTTTCATTCCTACTTTGTACATTTCTTCTATGTCTGCTCTTGAACAACTTCTGATCACTCTCCCCCAGGTTGAAAATGCTTCAAATGTACCATCAGCTCTTTTGATTCTGAAGAAATCCTTTCCATTATCTCTTAGAATGTCCCAAAAGGTGATCTCAGGAGCTTTCATGGAGATTGGAACAACCTTTATAGGTTCTACTATAGTCATGTAGACATCCATATTCTCATAAGTTTGCTTATGGGAATGTTCTGGATTATGCACTGATTCTGCTTCAGTTTCTGCTGCAGTTTCTGCTTTTTCTTCCACTCTTAGCCTTTTGAAAACCCTTTTTGCGGCAATGGTTTTTACCCTTTTTGCAGACTTAACTTCTACACCAACATTTTCAGATTCTTCCTTCTTTTCTTCAGCTTTGTCTTTTGAGGGTGTGCTATTCTCAGGGAATGGTTGTTGAATATTGAGGTCATGCCTCTCCTTCATTCTTCTTTCAGCTTCTTCCCTTTGAGATGAGTCCCCTTGAAGTTTGGCCATTTCCTTCTTGTACAGCTCCTCAATCTTGCTGTATGCCATATTGGTAAACATCTCTCCCTTGACTCCAATTGCACCTTTCAAAAAATTTATCATTTTTCTCCTTTCCTGATTGGCCACAAAGGTCTTGGAAGGTTGTCTTTTCTGCTTTTGACTTGCCATTCTTTTGACTTGAAGTTTCTTGGCCTGAGCTGCTTCTTGTATACTCTTCTGATACTCTGCATTTAGCTTTCTGGCCATAATCTTTGCAAGTTCTCTATCAGTTTCAGTTTGGAGCTGTTCCTCCTTTTCCATCTGTTCTTGAAGCTTCTTTGCAATTTCCTCATCCAATTCAATCTGAGTCTTTCTCTTTGAAGGCATTTCAGATTCAATAATCTTCTCCTTTCCTTTTCCCTTTGTATCTGCAGCCTTATCTTTCTTTTCTGTCTTCTTTACTCTCCCTTCATTTATGAACACTCCCTTTGCATTAGGAGTGTCATTCTTGGCTTTAACCAGTGTTTCTGCAATTTCTAGTTCTTCTACAGAAAGCCCTGTTACTGTTTCCTCTGTTTCTACTGCTTCTTTTGCCTCAGCAGCATTAACTGTTTCTGATGCTTGAGCAAAATCTGTTTCTGCTTCTATCCCACCCTCTTTATCTTTTTCAGACTTTTTCTTCCCCTTGTTGGAAGCATCTGTAATGGTTGATCTCTTCTTCAAAACATATTGTTTTCTCCTCTTCTTTTGCACTAGCCTTGACACCATTTTCTTTAGCTTGGCAATCTGTGCTTGTTGAGACAAGATTACCAGCTTCATTTCATCTATCTCTTTGCCCTGTTTAAGAACATCCATGTTGATGTTTCCCATGGTTTCCATCAATTCGTCATAGTTATATCTGTCCTCACCTTCTCCAGGAGTGTTACCCCCTTTTGAATGATCATTGGATCTTTTAGTAGTGGAAGCCTTCTGCCTAGCAGAAGCACTATCCACCCCCTTGGTTTCTTGGCACCTGGGACGTTTGGATGATTTCTCACCCAAAGTTGCCATGGGGAAGGTCTTAGAGATGTTACCACTGACCTCCTCTGTGCTAGCAGGAGTAGTGGCAGCCTTAACACCCATATGCTCAACCTCCACCTCAGTGAGCACCTCCTTGGGGTTGGGAGACACCCCTGTGGTTGCCCTGTAGATATTCTCTAAAGAAGAATCCTCCCTCAGAGGGCTTAAAGGCTTAGTGGGTGAAGGTACAAGAAGGGAAGGAGCCTTCTTTACCTGTTTCCTTTTGTAAGTTTGGGTAATTGGAGATGTGGGCTTATGAAGCAGAGACTGGGGAATAGATATAGAGTGGGAAGGTTGGGATTGGCTAGCAGTGGGATGGTCTGAGGAGGGCTTTGACCCTGCTGCCATACCTTCATCAGTGTGGGACACCACCATCATTGTAGAGAACAATGGGGTGTCAACTCCTTCCGAGTCCCTAGCAGATCTTCTCATATTTGAGAAAACCTTGCCTTTAGGGGGTTTAGGTACATATACCCCATCAAAGTGAGGTATATCCATCAATTCATTAGTGATAACTGCCTGTACAAACCTGGGATACATGAAGAAACTCTTCTTGTTGTCCAGGTTTGAGACAAGATCATTGAAGATCATCAGAGAAAAAATATATTTTCTAGCAGTAGATAAACAAACCAAAGCATATGCAATGGGACTGCTAAATTGGCTCCAGCCAGTAGTTTTCTTTGAAATACAGTGCATCAGGGTATGAACAAAGAACCTCCATTGGGATGAAAATTTAGCTTTGAAAAACTTGAAAATTCCCATTTGGCCTTCATACCCCATTCTTGAAAGAGTTGAGAATAGTTCCTCATTAGGAATAGAGGTGATACCTGCAGCATCGTCTAGACGTAGACAGATGCATAGTACCTCTTCAGTAACTGTTAGGGGTTTGTCACACACCCTTGTCTTTATCATTTGCACACCATTGTCTGTAACGATGGTGGCATTGGCCCAGAATTGCCTCTGATGCTCTATGAAGATGGTAGGAGACATAGTGAGAGCATGAGCGATGTGGCTGGACTTCAGAAAGTCGACTATCTGGTGAAAACCTTCAGCTTGTTTTGGCTTTTGGAGCATCACGATTTCATTGTGCTCGTCAATGAACACCATGGATGCCATTGAACTTGAGTGTTCTTGCCTGAAAACTTGGTACTTGAGAGAAAAGGGTTAGAGCGCAAGTGAACAGTATGCAAATAGTCGTTATGAACTTTTTAGGCGGGCAAAGGGTATTTATAGTATTCGGATTAAAAGCAGTATTAACCGTAAAAAGATAGTGAAAGCAGTATGAACAGTGAGCAGTATTAACTACTAGCAGTATTAACCACTAGCAGCATTAACTGTGCACTGGCAGTATTAAAACTGTACTGGCAGTATTAACCATACTTACACTTTTAAGCTTATGATAAACTGAGTACGGCTATACATTTCTTGAGAAAGAAAGATAGTAACACCAAGAATAACCAAAATACAGGTATTGAACCACTTTTTAAGTAGGATCTTATTCAGAGTTGATCTTTCCCACACTTGTTACCAAGAAAGTGAATCTACCCACATCAAAGGCTTTGGTGAATAGATCAGCAAACTGGTTATCAGTGTGAACTTTTACAACTTGAATAAGCTTCTTTTCATTGCAGTATCTTATAAAGTGATACCTGATCTCAATGTGCTTTGTCTTTGAGTGCTTGACAGGATTATTAACAATGCTAATAGCACTGCTATTATCAATAAAGATTGGAGTGTGTAGAAATGTTACCCCATAGTCCAGCATTTGATTCTGAATCCATAAGACTTGAGAACAGCAACTTGCAGCTGCTATGTACTCTGCTTCTGTTGTAGATGTGGACACTGTGGTTTGTTTCTTGCACTGCCATGAAACTAGTCTTGCACCCCAAAACTTGCATCCTCCAGAAGTAGATTTTCTGTCCAAGTTTGATCCACCTAAGTCACTGTCTGAGTATGCAAGTAGGTCAAATGATGAATCATAAGGATACCAAAGTCCCAATCTAGGTTGCCCTTTGAGATATCTGAATATCCTCTTAACAGCTTGATAGTGTGATTGCTTTGGCCTAACTTGAAATCTTGCACACACACAGACTGGAAACATTATATCTGGTCTAGAGGCTGTAAGATACATGAGAGAGCCAATCATGGATCTATAGTGATGAACATCCATATCCTCCCCCTCAAGATCTGCTGTTATCTGCTTGTGTGTCTCCATAGGTGTGCTGGCAGGCTTTGAGTCTGAGAAACCAAACTTGGTTAGAATGTCCTGCACATACTTGGACTGACAAATAAAAATACCATCTGACTTCTGTTGAACTTGGAGTCCAAGGAAGAAAGTAAGTTCCCCCATGGAACTCATTTTGAACCTTTGATGCATGAGATCCTCAAACTCCTTGCACACATTGTCTCTTGTGGATCCAAAGATGATATCATCCACATAGATTTGGACCAGCAAGATGTCCTTCTTCTTTCTCTTGATGAACAGAGTCTTATCAATGACTCCTCTTTCAAAGCCATTTTCCAATAGATAGGATGACAGAGTGTCATACCATGCTCTTGGTGCTTGATGCAGTCCATAAAGTGCTTTCTTCAGTTTGTATACTCTGTCTGGATAGCTTGGATTTTCAAACCCTGGTGGTTGACAGACATATACTTCTTCTTCAATTGAGCCATATAGAAATGCACTTTTTACATCCATTTGGTAGACTTTGAACTTCATATAAGAAGCATAGGCCAGGAACAATCAGATTGCTTCTATCCTAGCCACTGGTGCAAATACTTCATCATAATCTATTCCTTCTTCTTGTGTATACCCTTGTGCCACTAACCTGGCTTTGTTCTTTATTACTATTCCTCTCTCATCTCTCTTATTTCTGAAGACCCATTTTGTGCCTATTGCTCTTTGATCTTTAGGAAGATCTACCAGATCCCAAACATCTTGCAGCTTGAATTGGAGCAGCTCTTCTTGCATGGCTTCTATCCAACTGGAATCTTTCATAGCATCATAAGCCTTCTTAGGCTCAAGCTGGGATAGAAAGCAAGAGAGCACTGTATGCTGTTGGTCTTGCATATCTTGCAGCCTGCTTTGATTTCTAGTCATCACAGGAGAAGAGATATCTCCTATTACCAGCTGAGGAGGATGATTCTTTTGTGTTCTTGTTTGATGACTAGGTTCTTCATTTAGTTCCACCTCTAGATTGGAGTCATTCAACTCAACTGAGATGATGTCAGCAGCCACTTCTGGTTCTTTATTCTCTTGATTCTCTTGATTCTCCTCATTTCTCCTTTCTTCTTCACTCTGATTTGGTTCAGTAGATGGCTCCTTTTCACAGTCTGCAATAGGATCCACTGTAGGAATGGGAAAAATCACAGACTGGGTTATGTTTTCTTGAACTTGTGTAGTCCCTGATCCTCCACTACCTGGTCCTGCATAATCATTACTACTGAAACCAAAAGAGTTAGTCAGTGAATCAATGTCAAACAGCCACTTAGGACCAGACCCAATAGGATTTGGTGTGTTCTCATTGCATTTTACATTGTCACTTTCCTCAATTATTCTAGAAGAAGTATTAAAAACTCTGTAGGCTTTACTTTGAGATGAGTAACCCACAAGAAATCCATCATCTGCCTTGCTATCAAACTTTCCTAAGTGAGATTTAGTATTGAGAATTGTACAAGGACACCCAAATGGTTTAAAAAAATCCAATAAATGGTTTTCTTTTATATAAGAGCTCATAAGGTGTCTTGTTCTTTGGCTTGACCACTAGCATTCTGTTTTGGACATAACAGGCAGTGTTAACTGCTTCAGCCCAGAAAGTAATTGGCAGTTTTGAATCAGCTAACAGAGATCTAGCAGCCTCAATTAGTGTCCTATTCCTTCTTTCAGCAACTCCATTTTGTTGTGGAGTCCTAGGAGCACTATATTGTCTCTCAATGCCTTTTTCTTCACAAAAGATGTTTAGATCAAGATTTTTAAATTCAGTTCCATTGTCTGATCTAATGACTTTTACTTTTTGATTAGTTTGGTTTTCAATTCTTAGAATAAAGGATTTGATCAGTCCACTTGTCTCATCCTTAGTCCTTAGAAAATATACCCAAGTAAATCTAGAGTAATCATCAACAATAACTAGGCAATATGATTTATTCCCTATGCTCATCACATTTGTAGGGCCAAACAGATCCATATGTAATAACTGGAGACAAGAAGAAGTTTAATTTAACTCTTTGGTCTTATGAGAAGTTTTGTGCTGTTTGCCTTTAAGACAAGCAACACAATGATCATCACATGAAAAGACTTTTGATGGTAAACCTCTTACAAGGTTGTTTAACAAGTTTGTTCATTGTCTTGAAATTCATGTGACACATCCTTCTGTGCCAAAGAGAGGATTCATCCACAGAAGCTTTTGAAACAAGACAGTTCAGGGATGAATCACTTGAAACATTGTCCATATCTAGACAATAAACATTGTCCTTTCTTGGAGTTCTAAGTAGTATCATGCTTTCATCAACTACCTTGAATCCTGGAGCAAGGATCATACATTCTGTACTTGTAAATAATATACTATGTTGTTTGTCACAAACCTGTGATACACTTAACAGGTTGTACTTTAGCTGATCAACATAGTAGACATCCTCAAATGTCATCTTACCTTTTGTGACATTACCTTTTCCACTTATTTTTCCACCTGCAAGATTGTCTCCAAATGCAACATGTCCTCCATTGATATGCTTGAAATCCTGAAGGCATGACATGTTGCCTGTCATGTGCCTAGAGCAACCACTATCCACATTCCAGATGCTCTTCCCCTTGAGCTGTTGGTTGCCCTGCACATAAGATAAATCAGTTAGTATGGACTAGGAACCCAAGCCAAAGTGGTCTTGGGTACCCCTTTCTCATCAAAATATTTACATTCTTTCTTGACAAGATTTTTAAACTTTGACTCCTCATTACTGGAGTACTTTGTTACAATAATGGGTTTGGATGCATATTTGCTAGAAGCAGTACTGTTTTTAGAAGAACTAACTGCATTAGCAGCACTTGCATGCTTAGCAGTACTAACCTTGTTAGAAGTATTAACTGTGTCAGCAGCAGTAACTGTGTTAGCAGTAGTAACCTTTGAAGAAGTACTAACAGTGTTAGAAGCATTAAAATTCTCAGCAGTACTAACACTGGTAGCAGCAGTATTGCTATTAGCAGCACCATCCCTGTTAGCAGCACTAACAGTTTTAGTGCTTCTAGGCACCCACATTTTAATACTTTCTTTTAAAAACTTTTTCTGCATGTGGCCTTTGGTTTCAACAGATTTCTTAGCCACATGTTTCTTTCCAGCCTTCCTATAACCAACAGGTTTTTGCACAAATCTTTGAAAGTTCATCCTTTGGTTAATAGGTTTAAAGAAACAGTACTCAGCCAAATGATTTAGCTTGCCACATATGAAACAAGGTTTTGGTCTGATTATCTTACTCAGATCAACTCCTTGTTTCTGAGCCCATTGATTATTCCAGTTTCTTTGATTACCTCTCTTTGTACTAGAATTTGGGCTCTCTGTTTTATTGCAAGCACACTGTTTACAAGGGCCAGGATTCACAACTGTGGTCTGTTTGTAATGGACCTTGTTAGCCTTTCCTTTGGTCTTCTCTATCTCTTTAGACTTGACCTAGATTTTTCCACATCCCTCATTGGTGATAATGTTGTTTTCTAAAGGTATCTCTTTACTCACAGCATTATTCCTATTCTCACTGGCTTCTTTCTCAGTCAAATCCTTAACCATCACCTCATCCAAAGGATCTATCTTAAATGCTTTCTCAGACAAGTCCTTTTTCTCCTTGGTCTCTAACAGATCTGATGTAGGAGGGATATAATTGTTGTTGTAAGGAGGGGGTGTGTTGTTGTATCCAACACCAGGCTTCATCTTATCATGAATCTGAGCCTTTAGAAGAGAATCCATTGCTTTTGAAGCATATGAAAACTTTTCTATATCAAGCTTAACCTTAGCTAATTCTTCTTTCAACTTATCATTCTCTTCTTTGGACTTAGACAGTTTGGTCTCTAACTCATTCTTTTCCCACTTCCAGTAATTTGTGTCATAAGAGTGTTGAAGTTCATTGGCTTGAAAGCCTTTGATTTGTTCTTCAAACCTTTCCACTATCAACACATAATCTCTTCTGTCCTTCTCTAATCTTTTGAGGTCATCACACATGTTTTGGTTGTGATCCCTGTACCTTTTGACAGTGTCTATGCAAGATTGAGTACAAAGATTAGAACTTACCTCAGAGGGGAGATTAGACACCTCTGCCATAAGAGCTTGATTCTGAATGACTTCCTCAGCTTGGTCACTCCAGTCAAACCCCATTCCTTGTTGAGAAACAAGGGCTTGAGCAGAGTTCTTGTTTTGATTGAAGCCACCATTCTGGTCTTGTTGGTTGTTGTTATTTGGCACACCACTTCTGCACTCTCTAGCAAAGTGTCCCTTCATGTGGCACTTATAGCATTCCACCTTTGTCTTGTCAAAACCAGCACCATCTTCTCTTCTTTGAGAGAAGTTGTTCCTCCCAGTTCTTTTAATAAACTTCTTCACCCTCATAGATAACATGGCCATCTGCCATTTAATGTCCATCTCCTCCAAGTCATCAGGGTGAATTTGTTCCAGATCATCATTAATCAAAGAGTTGTTGCTATGACTTGATAAAAAGGCTTCAAAAACTGTTTCAGTGCCTTTTTCTGAATTCACACCACTAGCAGCACTAACTGCTTCAGGGTTGGCAGTAGTATCAGCAGATGCTGATAGAAGTGCTGCATTATGAATATACCCAGTGGGCTTCTTCTTAGCTTCTACCTCTGATTCAAAAACTCTTAGATCATTATAGAGATAATCTAGTTCCTTCTCTTCCAGATTGTCACTCTGTCTATATGAGACAGTGTACATAGTCCATTCTTCTCCAAGAGATCTGAGGAATTTCCTGTTGATATCATCTTGCTCCATCTTCACTCCCACAGTAGCCAGTTCACCAATAAGCTTGTTGAACCTGTCAAAAGTTTGAGTCATGGACTCATTCTTTGAAGAAGTGAAGTTCTCATACTGCTGCTTCAGAACATCCCTTTGATTTCTTTTGGTGCTTTTAGTTCCAACAAATCTTTTCTCTAGAGCATTCCAGAGAATCTGAGCATCTGTGCAGTTGCAGAATTGATGCTGATATTCATTAGGGATGGCCAAGAGCAGAGTGCTCAAGGCCTTCATCTCTGTCTGTCTAATCTTCCTCTCACCATCTGTCTTTGGTGGAGATCTTTTACCATCTGGTCCAATCTGACCTTCAGTAGAGGGGCCATTCTCAATGACATCCCACATTGAGTAGTCAGTGAGGAGAATGTATTGCCTGATTCTGATCTTCCATATGTCAAACTCATTGGGTTTGAGCATTGGAACCTTAG